>JASWHV010000003.1:85625774-86875774 GCA_030760725.1 Neostapfia colusana
AAATGCCTAAGGTACTCGCCCTTCTCTGCAGGGAGAGCTCCGAAGGCGCCACGCGTCCGGTGGGGCCGGACCTCTCTCTCCTCAGGGGAGACCTCCAGGCCCGCCACGTGGCATACAGAAGCCGGACCTCCCCCTCCGCGGGAGAGAGGTCCGAAGACGCCACGCGTCCAGCAGGGCCGGACCTCCCTCTCCGCAGAGGAGAGCTCCGGGCCCGCCATGTGGCATACAGAAGCTGGACCTCCCCCTCCGCGGGGAGAGGTCCGGAGGCTCCACGTGCCCCGCAGGCCGGACCCTTCTCGCCTCAGAGAAGGGCTCCGGACCCGCCACGTGGCCAGAAGAACGGTGCTGCCTGCCCCCGAGCGGTAGGCAGCGGGCGTAAAGGCGCCCCACACCTTGCCCGTACAAGGTATTCAAGGCCCGCGTCTTCCCAAGATGCGGAAACGCGGAGCACGCGTCTGTCAGGTGCCGTTGCGCCCAGTCGCATCACAGACTGGCGCGCGGTGTCAGAACCTGCCAGCTAATAAATGCCGCGACGAGACATCCCATGCCGCCTGCGCCGTCATCAACCACTACGACTAGCATGCAGCATGGGCAGGGCGGCAAGATGAAGACTCAGAAGCCTTCGACCAGAGGCAACTACCGGCGTAACTACAGATACGGTAGATAATAGACAATCTTCCCGGGACCACCTGTCGGGTCCCGGCTCCCCTTGTAAGCCACCCGAGTCTTGGACTATAAAAGGCTCGGGTAGGCGTCTATAGCAAGGGTTCGCATTTTGCAACTCATACGCTAGCCATACACTCTCAAGCTGTAACTCACCCCAAAGCTCAGGCCCCCGGCCCTCAGCAGCAAGCAATACAGCGAGCTCCATAGCTCGCCGTGGACGTTGGGTTTTACGCTCCGGCGGCCTGAACCACGTAAAACTCGCCGTGTGAAGCTCTCACTAACTCGTCCATCCGCGCAAGCTCTCCGCTAGGAACTAGCCCCTCCGAAAAAAGAACCTCCGCGGGCTGCCCAGTGCAGGCCCGGGGGAAGTGTCGACCGAACACTTCGACATTTGGCGCGCCAGGTAGGGGGCTTTTCCCCTAGCGCGACGAGTTTCCTCCGGCGAAGATGATCGAGCTTCCTTCAGCGGCAAACTCTTCCCCCCTGCGCCCACGGCAAACCGTGACCAGGGGAGAGTACATGATGACACACTCAGGACGGAGTGTGACAGGGCAAGCTGGGAGCCAGCAACCGGCTCTGGCAGCGCCGACCCCGGCAATGCAGGCTCCATCCAGCGTCAGGCCTTCAGTAGCGCCGGGCGTACCCGGTGGGGGTGCGCTAGCCGCAGCAAGGGCGCTTGTCGGTACCCTCGATATGGGGTACCCCCGCGCACAAGGTAAAATGCCTAAGGTACTCGCCCTTCTCCGCCGGGAGAGCTCCGAAGGCGCCACGCGTCCGGCGGGGCCGGACCTCCTTCTCCTCAGAGGAGAGCTCCGGGCCCGCCATGTGGCATACAGAAGCCCGACCTCCCCCTCCGCGGGAGAGAGGTCCGAAGACGCCACGCGTCCAGCGGGGCCGGACCTCCCTCTCCGCAGAGGAGAGCTCCGGTCCCGCCACGTGGCATACAGAAGCTGGACCTCCCCCTCCGCGGGGAGAGGTCCGGAGGCTCCACGTGCCCCGCAGGCCAGACCCTTCTCGCCTCAGAGAAGGGCTCCGGACCCGCCACGTGGCCAGAAGAACGGTGCTGCCTGCCCCCGAGCGGTAGGCAGCGGGCGTAAAGGCGCCCCACACCTTGCCCGTACAAGGTATTCAAGGCCCGCGTCTTCCCAAGACGCGGAAACGCGGAGCACGCGTCTGTCAGGTGCCGTTGCGCCCAGTCGCATCACAGACTGGCACGCGGTGTCAGAACCTGCCAGCCAATAAACGCCGCGACAAGACATCCCATGCCGCCTGCGCCGTCATCAACCACTACGACTAGCGTGAGGCATGGGCAGGGCGGCAAGATGAAGACTCAGAAGCCTTCAACCAGAGGCAGCGACCGGCATAACTGCAGAATAAGGTAGATATAAGTCAGTCTTCCCGGGACCACCTGTCAGGTCCCGGCCCCCCTTGTAAGCCATCCGAGTCTTGGACTATAAAAGGCTCGGGTAGGCGACGTTAGCAGGGGGTCGGACTCTAGCCATCCGCACCCCTGGGTTCGCATTCTGCAACTCATACGCTAGCCATACACTCTCAAGCTGTAACTCACCCCCAAGCTCAGGCCCCCGGCCCTGAGCAGCAAGCAATACAGCGAGCTCCATAGCTCGCCGTGGACGTAGGATTTTACGCTCCGGCGGCCTGAACCACGTAAAACTTCCTGTGTCAAGCTCTCACTAACTCGTCCATTCGCGCAAGCTCTCCGCTAGGAACTAGCCCCTCCGAAAAAAGAACCTCCGTGGGCTGCCCAGTGCAGGCCCGGGGGAAGTGTCGATCGCACACTTCGACATTTGGCGCGCCAGGTAGGGGGCTTTTCCCCTAGCGCGAAGAGTTTCCGCCAACAAAGATGACCAAGCTTCCTTCAGCGGCGAACTCTCCCCCCTCGCCTCAGCGGCAAACCGCGACCAGGGGGGAGTACATGTCGACACACTCGGGACGGAGTGTGTCGGTACAAGCTGGGAGCAAGAAAACGGCTCTGGCAGCGCCGACCCCGGCAATGCAGGCTCCATCCAGCGTCAGACCTTCAGTAGCGCCAGGCGTACCCGGTGGGGGTGCGCTAGCCGAAGCAAGGGCGTTACTGCACAATCCGCCTGCTGGGGACGCGCCTCAGGCAGCGACCCAGCAGTGGATTCGCGAGGTAGACCGTCTTGTCGTCGCCGCCGCAAACCATTGACTTCGGCGGGGACGACGCTCCGACCAACCGGCTGTGTCGCTGACGCGCACGCCAACGGTTGACGGGCAGACGGCGAGTTCCAGCTCCACCAAGCTTCCGTCGACGGACCTGAGGACAGAGCTGGAACGGTGCCACTTGGGCCAAGATGCCCGAGTGTTTCTCGAGCGACGTCGAGAAAGGCGTCGCACTCAAGAGGCTGGCGACAACATGACGTCGGCCTTGACCCAGCCTGGAGGGCAGACCTTCGCTACGTGAGCTCTGCCCCAGGCGTACGCCGCACAGCATAAGCCACAACCATGTGCTCTGCGAGCGGCGTCCCCGGCCTATGGCGCAACCTTTCCCATACCAGGGTACACTGTGTACCTGCACTGGGAGCCAGAAACCGGCTCTGGCAGCGCCGACCCCGGCAATGCAGGCTCCAACTAGTGTCAGGTCTTCAGTAGCGCTGGGCGTACCCGGCGGGGGTGCACCAGCCGCAGCAAGAGCGCTACTGCGCAATCTGCCTGCTGGGGACGCGCCTCAGGCAGCGACCCAGCAGTGGATTCGAGAGATAGACCGTCCCGTCGTTGCCGCCGCAAACCCTTGACTTCGGCGGGGACGATGCTCCGGCCAACCGGCCGTGTCGCTGATGCGCACGCCAATGGTTGGCTAGCAGACGGTGGACTCCAGCTCCACCAGGCTTCCGTCGACGGATCTGGGGGCAGAGCCGGAGCGATGCCACTTGGGCCAAGATGCCCGAGTGTTCTTCGAGCGACGTCGAGAAAGGCGTCGCAACTAAGAGGCTGGCGACAGTATGACGTCGGCCTCGACCCAGCCTGAAGGGCAGATCTTCGCCACGCGAGCTCTGCCCCAGGCATACGCCGCGCAGCATATGCCACAACCATATGACCCGCAAACGGCGTCCCCGGTCTATGGAGCAGCCTTGCCCATACCGGGGCACACTGTGCCAGCAGCGAACCAAGCGTTCGCGGCACCAATACCTGCACTGGGAGCCAGCAACCGGCTCTGGCAGCGCCGACCCCGGCAATGCAGGCTCCAACCAGTGTCAGGTCTTCATTAGCGCTGGGCGTACCCGG
The DNA here is from genome assembly GCA_030760725.1 of Neostapfia colusana. NCBI lineage: Eukaryota > Viridiplantae > Streptophyta > Magnoliopsida > Poales > Poaceae > Neostapfia > Neostapfia colusana. The sequence goes on from JASWHV010000003.1 coordinate 85,629,705, forward strand.
TGGGGGTGCGCTAGACGCAGCAAGAGCGCTGCTACTCAATCCGCCTGCTGGGGATGCGCCTCAGGCAGCGACCCAGCAGCGGATTCGTGAGGTAGACCGTTTCGTCGTCGCCGCCACAAACCCTCAACATCGGCGGGGACAACACTCCGGCCAACCTGCTGTGTCGCTGATGCGCACGCCAATGGTTGGTGAGCACACGGCAGATTCCAGCTACACTAGGCTCCGGTTTTGGCCGCACCTGCCCGAAAAGTTCGACAGCAGCGTCAACCCGGCGGAGTTCCTTCAGGTCTACTCCACCGCCGTACTTGCCGCAGGAGGGGATGAGGCCGTCATGGCCAACTACTTCCCCGACGCCTTGACCGGCCCGACCCGGTCTTGGCTCATGAACCTCCCTCGGGGTTCCATAACTTCCTGGGGAGAGCTCTGCCGGCAGTTCATCGCCAACTTCGGCAGCTCCTACAACCGTCCCGGCACGGAGCTTGACCTCCAAGCCATCAAGTAACAACCTGGGGAGTCGCTGCGCTCCTTCATCCAGCGGTTCTCCCAGGTATGCAACACCATCCCGCATATTCAAAGTGCTTCTATGGTGGTGGCACTTCGACAGTGTCCGAGACGAGAAGATGCTTGAGAAGCTTGCGACCAAAGAGGTCTGTGATGCCTCTGAGCACTTCAGCCAGGCGGACAAGTGCACCAGAGCAGCCGGTGGGCGGAGCTGGCACTCACTGCCAGCTTCCGAAGCCGAAAGACAGCCCGAAGACGACGGAGTTGAAGCTGAGCTCCCGACCACGTCAGACAGCCAAGAGCCAAGCACTGGCTGACTTCATGGCTGAGTGGACGCCAACGAAGGCTGACCCAGGGGGCCGCGAAGACGGTGAACCAAAGCACCGAGCTCCGGTCTTCACCGGGCCTCACTGGACGCTCTTCTTCAACGGCTCCTCGCGAAAGCAGGGGGCCGGTACCGGCGTACTGCTTCTCATGCAATCGGGGGAGCAGTCTGGGTACATGGTGCGTTTCAATTCCAAGGCAACCAACAACTTGGCAGAGTATGAAGCACTCATCTTTGGCCTAAAAGACAGTCCTGTCTTTGGGCGCTCGCTAGTTGTTGGCACAGGGCGACTCCCAGCTAGTTATCAAACAAGTTAAGGGTGAATGCCCCTGCAATGACCCACAGCTAGCTGCTTATCTGCTTCACGTGCAGATATTGGAGAAAGAATTCCTCGCCTTGGACCTGCGCCATGAACCGCGCGCTGGCACGGCCGCAGCCGACAACTTCTCAATGAAGACCTCCATCAGAGCCCCCGTGCACGAAGGAGTCTTCGAGAGGACGTTGCTGCGGTCCACAGCCCGGCCCGCCGAGCCGGGTGAAGGGGGCTGAACCGACGCCACGAAGCTAGGCAGTCCCGGCGGCCCTGGATGCCGCCAAAGGATCGTAAGAATCGCTGAGGACTCCGTGCAACCCAGCGCTCGAGATCCAGAAGCTCAAGTAGTCCCGATGCATGGACCACGGAGGTCCGGGACTCCTTGAAGGACATCCTTCCTGATGAACGTGCATCCGCTGAACGGGTGGTGCAGACGGCTAAGTGCTACGCGCTGGTATCTTTACTGGCGTGGCGCCTCGACATCCTATTGCGGTGCATAACCCAGGAGGAAGGCTGCGACTAGCTCGCAGTAGTCCAAGGAGGCGAGTGCAGGGAACGCTCATCGTCCCGCGCGTTGGTCAGATAAGTCACCCGGCATGGCTCCTACTGACCAAGAGCCACCTGGACGCCGTCAAACTGGTTAGGGATGCAATGCGTGCCAAGTCCATGCCAAGCAGACCCACACAACCGGTGCAGACGCACACTCAGAGCCGTCAGGGGATACCGGCTCCTCCATGTCGAGGGCCAGCCGGACTTCCCAGGGCCGGGTCACGGGAACTACCCTTCCACATGGTATGCAGGGCCGAAGCCATGCTTCCCCCTGATATAGCCATGGGGGTCCCCCCGTGTCCGGCGTACGACGAAGCCACGCATGACCCGCTCTGCGTGAAGACAGGCACTCCGACGCCACCCCAGTAAGTTCACCATGCTTACTTAGGTGTTTATTTAAATTACGCATTAATTTATATGAACGCCTCCCCACGCTCTAGACAGTGTGCGTCCATTGTACACTCGGTTCCTCTTTCCTGCTCTCATGCATAGTCGATATTTGCCGTCCTGCCGAAGGCGGTAGTGCTTGGGCTACCTGCCAGAGGCCCGGTGGCCTTTCGGATCTCCCTCTATAAGGGTAGTGCACCACCAGTTGGTCTCCTCCGAGAAAAGACCTACGCTAGAACGGGAGGTCAGGAGCCTTGCTTTGCCCGGTCTTGCACCAAAAGCATGCGCACTCTGCCTCCCGGCGCTACGGTCTGAGTACCAGGGGGCCGGGCGGTTACACCCTGACTGGGGCTGGGGCCAGACCTCCGGGACCAAGTGCACTGGATTACCTAAGCCCCGTATTCCGGCCTGGGACAGTAAGACAAATGAGACTAAGGGATAGGAAAGGGGGGACCACTGAGCAGTTCCGGACCTCCGCCTCCACAGCTTGGCCGAGCTCTGAGGCCAGCCCTCGCCCTCCTTTCAGAAGTGAGCGCTGATGCCGGACCTCACGCCCTTCGCTGGCCTGAGCTCCGATGACTTCCGGACCTCCGCCGCCACAGCCGGGCCGAGCTCCGATGTCAGGCTTCACCCTCTCCTAAGAGGCTGAACATCGAAGCCGTCAAGACCCTGCCAGCACAGGGAGTACTCAAGACAAGAAAGTGCGCGGATCAGAAGAGACGAAGGTCCCACCTCGGGCTCGCTATCTCCCCCGAGATGGGCCCGGGGGCCACTGTCGGTACCCTCGATATGGGGTACCCCCGCGCACAAGGTAAAATGCCTAAGGTACTCGCCCTTCTCCGCCGGGAGAGCTCCGAAGGCGCCACGCGTCCGGCGGGGCCGGACCTCCCTCTCCTCAGAGGAGAGCTCCGGGCCCGCCATGTGGCATACAGAAGCCGGACCTCCCCCTCCGTGGGAGAGAGGTCCGAAGACGCCACGCGTCCAGCGGGGCCGGACTTCCCTCTCCGCAGAGGAGAGCTCCGGGCCCGCCACATGGCATACAGAAGCTGGACCTCCCCCTCCGCGGGGAGAGGTCCGGAGGCTCCACGTGCCCAGCAGGCCGGACCCTTCTCGCCTCAGAGAAGGGCTCCGGACCCGCCACGTGGCCAGAAGAACGGTGCTGCCTGCCCACGAGCGGTAGGCAGCGGGCGTAAAGGCGCCCCACACCTTGCCCGTACAAGGTATTCAAGGCCCGCGTCTTCCAAAGATGCGGAAACGCGGAGCACGCGTCTGTCAGGTGCCGTTGCGCCCAGTCGCATCAAAGACTGGCGCGCGGTGTCAGAACCTGCCAGCCAATAAACGCCGCGACAAGACATCCCATGCCGCCTGCGCCGTCATCAACCACTACGACTAGCGTGAGGCATAGGCAGGGCGGCAATATGAAGACTCAGAAGCCTTCAACCAGAGGCAGCGACCGGCATAACTGCAGAATACGGTAGATATCAGTCAATCTCCCCGGGACCACCTGTCGGGTCACGGCCCCCCTTGTAAGCCATCCGAGTCTTGGACTATAAATAGCTCGGGTAGGCGACGTTAGCAGGGGGTCGGACTCTAGCCATCCGCACCCCTGGGTTCGCATTCTGCAACTCATACGCTAGCCATACACTCTCAAGCTGTAACTCACCCCCAAGCTGAGGCCCCCGGCCCTGAGCAGCAAGCAATACAGCGAGCTCCATAGCTCGTCGTGGACGTAGGGTTTTACGCTCCGGCGGCCTGAACCACGTAAAACTTCCCGTGTCAAGCTCTCACTAACTCGTCCATTCGCGCAAGCTCTCCGATAGGAACTAGCCCCTCCGAAAAAAGAACCTCCGCGGGATGCCCAGTGCAGGCCCGGGGGAAGTGTCGATCGCACACTTCGACAGCGCTACTGCACAATCCGCCTGCTGGGGACACGCCTCAGGCAGCGACCCAGCAGTGGATTCGCGAGGTAGACCGTCTTGTCGTCGCCGCCGCAAACCATTGACTTCGGCGGGGACGACGCTCCGACCAACCGGCCGTGTCGCTGACGCGCACGCCAACGGTTGACGGCCAGACGAGGGGGTTCCAGCTCCACCATGCTTCCGTCGACGGACCTGAGGACAGAGCTGGAACGGTGCCACTTAGGCCAAGATGCCTGAGTGTTCCTCGAGCGGCGTCAAGAAAGGCGTCGCACTCAAGAGGCTGGCGACAATATGACGTCGGCCTCGACCCAGCCTGAAGGGCAGATCTTCGCTACACGAGCTCTGCCCCAGGCATACGTCGCGCAGCATATGCCACAACCATATGCCCTGCAAACGGCGTCCCCGGTCTATGGAGCGGCCTTGCCCATACCGGGGCACACTGTGCCAGCGGAGAACCAAGCGTTCGCGGCACCGATACCTGCACTGGGAGCCAGCAACCGGCTCTGGCAGCGCCGACCCCGGCAATGCAGGCTCCGACCAGCGTCAGGTTTTCAGTAGCGCTGGGTGTACCTAGTGAGGGTGCGCTAGCCGCAGCGAAGAGCGCTGCTATTCAATATGCCACAGTCGTATGTTCTGCGTATGGCGGCTGGGGCATGCGGTGCTCAGCGCGAACCAAGCGTTCGCGTCATCAGAACCTGCGGCGACAGAAGCAGGGTGTGCGGCCCTCGCGCCCCGCCTTCGCTTTACAAAATGGCCGCGCAAGTTTCGGCCGCTCTTGCCTGAGAAGTACGATGGCAGCATCAACCCGGCGGAATTCCTCCAGATGCCGGGAAATCCAGAAGCTCGTGGAGCGCTTCCGGAAGGGGAAGCAGCCCCTAACTGATGCCCCACCCTATAGTCAAAGGGAGGGCAAGCAGAAGGTCGAGGCCCGAGACGGCGACGACCGCCAGGTGGAGTTCCAGGAGCTCCAGCGCGCCGTAAAGGCAGTGCGCAATCATGAGAGCTCCAGCTCCAGTGACGACGAGCACTGGAAGATGCCCTGTGACATCTTCGGCGGGTCCGCTGACCCCCTGTCCCGAAGCATGGCTAAGGCCTTGCGCCGAGCGGTAGCGTCAGTGGCTCCCCTCCCAGGTGCAGTACCGCACCTCAGGTGGATGGGAACCCCCATCAGCTTTGATGACACTGACTGCCCCAGGAACATGGCTGGGGCCGGCCAACTGCCGCTCGTGGTGGCCCTTACCATCGCCAACGTGAAGATGTACCACGTTTTGGTGGATGGTGGGGCTGGACTGAACCTCATCAGTCACGCAGCCTTCCAGAAGCTGCAGATCCCGATGGCCAAGCTCGCCCCATCAAGTCCGTTCTCAGGGGTAGGGCCAGGACAGGTCGTTCCCTACGGCCACATCAGCCTCCCGGTGACCTTTGGGGCACCAGACAGCTACCGGACAGAGTACATTCTGTTCGACGTGGCCGAGATTGACCTCCCCTTCAATGCCATAATCGGTAGGCCAGCCCTGTACCGATTCATGGCAATAGCCCAGTACGGCTACCTTGTCTTGAAGATGCCTACACCAACAGGCGTCCTCAAGGTTTGTGGAGACCGTGCTGCCGCAGTATTAGCCTTGGAAAGGCTTCAGGCGCTTACAGCAACTAGAGCGCCAGCCCTCGGCAGTACAGAACCAAACCAGCTCCACCTAAGTGCACGCCACCGTGCCTCTACCACCGCACCCCGCGTGCAACCCCTTGATGAGGACGACGTCCCCACAAGGCTCGTCCGAATCAGCGCCGATGCCACCCAGACCACCCGGGTAGCCGGGGGTCCGGGTAGCATATAGGAAGGCGCGCTCGTTGCCCCCCTCCGGCATGAGGTCGATGTGCTGCATGACAGCCATCACCGAGGCCAGAGATCCCTAGGGAGGTGATGGAGCACTACTTAAAGGTCTTTCCCAACGTCCAGCCATCCGACGAGACGGAGAGTCCGCCGCTCCTGGCGCTTGGCAAACCGTGTTATTATCCCGAGGGCCAGCGAGAAGCTCCGGAAGCGAATCCACTACACCAGTCTCAATAAGGCATGCCCTAAAGAACTATTTTCTCTTCCTTTGATAGAGCAAATAGTAGACTCGATACCAGGCTGTGATATGCTGCGCTTCCCAAATGCTTGCTAGGGCTCCCATCAGACCCCTGTGAATGAAGTAGTTGAAGGGCGCCCCTTACCTGCTAATCCCGGCGTAAACCGACTCGGCATAGCTAGGGGTTCCGCGAATTTCTGGTCTTCGCGCAATGGCTTTAACCCCATACCACAGTAACCTGTTCCGCTACCAAGAAGCAAGCACCAGAAGACCAGACCTCAGATCCCTGACACAACCTCCCGGAGGACCAGCAGGACCTCCCGGAGCTCCCGGGACGACAGCGGAGCTTCCCGCAAGGTCCAAAGCAGCCTGAGGACCCCCGAGTGTCGGGCACCCGGCGATCTCCCCAGGCTAAAAGCTATCCCCCACAGCTCCACGTGGTGGGCGATGCCGCCAAATGGGCGGCGGAGCTACTGAAGTTTAATCTAGGTTCCCTTTCCCGTCATACAGACATTAACAGAGCATTAGTTCACTTGTGGCTGAAGTAGACGCACGCTCAGGGGGCCACGAAGACGATGAAACAGGACCCTGAGCCCTGACCTTCACCAGGCCTTATCGAATGATGTTCGTCGATGGCTCCTCACGAAAGCAGGGGCCGATGCTAGCGTACTGTTCCTCATGCCATCGGGGGAGCAGTCTGGGTATGTGGCGCGTTTCAATTCCAAGGCAGCCAACAACATAGCAAAGTATGGAGTGCTCATCCTTCTCATTAGTCGTTGGCTCAGGGCAATCCCCAGTCTGGTTATCGACCAAGACGGCGGAGACAGACCCCCTCGCCTTGGACCTGCACCACGTACCGTGCGCTAGCAAGGCCGCAGCTGACGACCTTTCAACGAGGGCCCCCACTGCCACCAGAGCCACTGTGCCTGAAGGGGGCCTCGAGAGGACGTTGCCGCGACCCACAGCCCGTCCCGCCGAGCCGGGCGAAGGGGGCTACACCAGCACCTCGAAGCTGGCGGTCCCGGCGGCCATGAGCGCCGCCAAGGATCATAAGCGTCACTGGGGACTCCGTGCAACCCAGTGCTCAAGATCCAGATGCTCAAGTCAGACCCGATGCATGGATCACGGAGGTCCGGGACTACTTGAAAGACAATATCCTCCCTGATGAACGTGTATCCGCTGAACGGATTGCGCGTATGGCTAAGAGACACATGGCGGTAGAGGGGGATCTCTACCGACGTGGCGCCAACCACATCCTATTGCGGTGCATAACCCAGGGGGAAGGCTGCGACTTGTTCGCTGAGATCCATGGAGGCGAATGTGGGAGTCATTCTTCCTCACGCATGCTTGTCGGTAAAGCCTTTCGGCATGGCTTCTACTAGCCGGCAAAACTCCAGGATGCCGTCGAGCTGGTCGAGAGCTGCTAGGCGTGCCTGTTCCACGCCAAGCAGATCCATACACCGGCTTGGACGGCACATGTCGAAGTGTGCGATCGACACTTCCCCCGGGCCTGCACTGGGCAGCCCGCGGAGGTTCTTTTTTCGGAGGGGCTAGTTCCTAGCGGAGAGCTTGCGCGAATGGACGAGTTAGTGAGAGCTTGACACGGGAAGTTTTACGTGGTTCAGGCCGCCGGAGCGTAAAACCCTACGTCCACGGCGAGCTATGGAGCTCGCTGTATTGCTTGCTGCTCAGGGCCGGGGGCCTGAGCTCGGGGGTGAGTTACAGCTTGAGAGTGTATGGCTAGCGTATGAGTTGCAGAATGCGAACCCCTGCTATCGACGCCTACCCGAGCCTTTTATAGTCCAAGGCTCGGGCGGCTTACAAGGGAAGCCGGGACCCGACAGGTGGTCCCGGGAAGATTGTCTATTATCTACCGTATCTGTAGTTACGCCGGTGGTTGCCTCTGGTCGAAGGCTTCTGAGTCTTCATTTTGCCGCCCTGCCCATGCCGCGCACTAGTCATAGTGGTTGATGACGGCGCAGGCGGCATGGGATGTCTTGTCGCGGCGTTTATTACCTGGCAGGTTCTGACACCGCGCGCCAGTCTGTGATGCGACTGGACGCAACGGCAACTGACAGGCGCGTGCTCCGTGTTTCCGCATCTTGGGAAGACGCGGGCCTTGAATACCTTGTAAGGGCAAGGTGAGGGGCGCCTTTACGCCCGCTGCCTACCCCTCGCGGGCAGGCAGCACCGTTCTTCCAGCCACGTGGCGGGTCCGGAGCTCTTCTCTGAGGAGAGGGAGGTCCGGCCCTGCTGGACGCGTGGCGCCTTCGGACCTCCCTCCCGCGGAGGGGGAGGTCCGGCTTCTGCATGCCACGTGGCGGGCCCGGAGCTCACCTCTGAGGAGAGGGAGGTCCGGCCCCGCCAGACGCGTGGCGCCTTCGGAGCTCTCCCTGCGGAGAAGGGCGAGCACCTTAGGCATTTCACCCTGTGCGCGGGGGTACCCCATATCTCAGGTACCGACATTGGCCCCCGGGCCCATCTTGGGGGAGATAGCGAGCCCAAGGTGGGACCTCCGTCTCTGCCGATCCGCGCACTTTCTCTAAGTCCCGACTTGGCCGCTGCCGGAGCACGAACGGCCGCGGGGTCGTGAGAGCGTGCGCTAACTTGATGATTGTTTTTACTGCGGAGACGGGAGCCCCGGCCATGTTCAACACGCAGGGCTTTCGGAGCTCTTCCACCGCGGGGGTAGGTCTGGCTTCCGCCTGCCACGTGGCGAGCCCGGAGCCCCTCTAAAGGAAGGAGAGAGTTCCGGGCCTGCTGGACACGTGGGGCCCCCGGGCCCCGCCCCCTCTAGCCCCGGGTCGAAGTAGTTGGTAGCTCCTTTCCCCCTACTTCACGCAGTCCCCGTTGCTGCAACCTGGAAGTCCTGCACACAGGTAGAGGAAACGTAATTCTCCTTGGGGGCTCCCCCTCCCTTGTCTCACAGTCTTATTTGACTTACAGCCCCCAACCAAATGGTTGATGCTTGGGGATTTGTAGAGAGGGGGAGCTGAGCACATGGCAACCATGTACTGCAAGGGTGATAAAAAATAACTCAATTCACAATTCAAATGAGTACAAGGAAAGAGCAAAGTAGGGCAGACTTCTTTTCGTACAACCTTCCATAGGAGGAAGGCAGGCTAAACATGGAGGCCACGACCCACCCCATTAAGAGGGGAAGCAAGACTCTACGCGCTTGGAGTCGGAACCAGGCAAAGCTGAACGTAGTCCTGGACCGTCCCCTGGGGTTTAGCTGCTCCGAGCGCTGCTCCTGGACTCTATGGGGTTCATTACGAAAAGAAAGTACTGACCTATTTTTGCTCTTAGGGATAGAACTTACGGAGGTGTTCTATGTTCCAAGGATTCGGGAGCAGGTCCCCATCCTCGGTGGAAAGGCGCACACACCCGGGGCGGCATACTTTCGTGACTCGGAAGGGGCCTTCCCAACTAGGGGAGAGTTTGTGGGCCCCTTCACGAGAAAGTATGCGCCGCAACACCAGGTCACCTTCCTGCAGCTCCCGGGCACGCACAGACCTCTGGTGGTAGCGCCAAAGCGCCTGTCTGTACCGCGCGTTACGGAGTGCCGCATGTAATCGGACCTCGTCGACGAGGTCGATTTCTCCACGCCGGAGGTTGTCCTGCGTGGCTTCGTCGTAAGCCCGGACACGGTGAGACTTCATGGTGACTTCTGGAGGAAGTACAGCTTCGGCCCCGTACACCATGAAGAAGGGTGTCTCCCCGGTGGCCTGGCTCTGGGATGTCCGGTTAGCCCATAGCGTGCTCGGAAGTTCATCTACCCAATTGGCACCATGTTTCTTCAGGCTGGCGAAGGTACAAGTCTTGAGGCCCCGGAGAATCTCCGCATTGGCCCTCTCGACTTGCCCATTGCTCTTCGGGTGAGCGACAGAGGCATAGCATACCTGAATGCCAAGGTCTTTGCAGTAGTCTTGGAACGCTGCGCTGGTGAACTGGGTCCCATTGTCAGTGATGATCCTGTTTGGGACCCCGAGCCGGCAGACAATGGATCTGATGAATTTTACTGCTGATTGTTTATTGATGGTGAAAACTGGTGTAGCTTCCGGCCACTTGGTGAACTTGTCGATAGCGACATAGAGGTACCGGAACCCCCCGACGGTTCTGGGGAATGGTCCCAGGATGTCCAGCCCCCACACGGCAAAAGGCCACGAGGGCGGGATCATCTGTACCGCCTGAGCCGGTGTATGAATCTGCTTGGCGTGGAACTGGCACGCCTTGCAGCTCTCGACCAGCTTGACGGCATCCTGGAGTGCTGTCGGCCAGTAGAAGCCATGCCGGAAGGCTTTACCGACAAGCGTGCGTGAGGAAGAATGACTTCCACATTCGCCTCCATGGATCTCAGCGAGCAAGTCGCAGCCTTCCCCCTGGGTTATACACCGCAATAGGATGTGGTTGGCGCCACGCCGGTAGAGATCCCCCTCTACCAGCGCGTACCTCTTAGCAATATGCACAATCCGTTCAGCGGTTGCATGTTCATCAGGGAGGATATTGTCCTTCAAGTAGTCCCAGATCTCCGTGATCCATGCATCGGGTCTGACTTGAGCTTCTGGATCTTGAGCGCTGGGTTGCACGGAGTCCCCAGTGACGCTTACGATCCTTGGTGGCGCCCACGGTTGTAGGGCCTCCGGGACCGCCAGCTTCGAGGTGCTGGTCAAGCCCCCTTCGCCCGGCTCGGCGGGCCGGGCTGTGGGCCGCAGCAACGTCCTCTCGAAGACTCCTTCGGGCGCAGGGGCTCCGGTGGAAGCCTTCGTTGAAAGGTCATCGGCTGCGGTATTACCGGCGCGCGGTACGTGGTGCAGGTCCAAGGCGAGGAATTCTTTCTCCAACATCTGCACGTGAAGCAGATATGCAGCTAGCTGGGGTCATTGCAGGAGCATTCACCCTTGACTTGCTTGATGACCAGCTGGGAGTCGCCCTGTGCCAACAACTGGCGAGCGCCTAAAGACAGGGCTGTCTGCAGGCCAAAGATGAGTGCTTCATACTCCGCCATGTTGTTGGTTGCCTTGAAATTGAGACGCACCATATACCCAAACTGTTCCACCGATGGCATGAGGAGCAGTACGCCGGCACCGGCTCCCTGCTTTCGCGAGGAGCCGTCGAAGAAGAGTGTCCAGTGGGGTTCGGTGAAGACCGGAGCTTGGTGCTCTGGTTCTCCGACCCCATGGCCCCCTGGGTCAGCCTCCGTTGGTGTCCACTCCGCCACAAAGTCAGCCAGTGCTTGGCTCTTGACTGCATGGCGAGGGAGGAAGTCCAGCTCAAACTCCGCCAGCTCCGCCGCCCATTTAGCAACGTTGCCAGTCGCATGGTGGCTGTGAAGAATTGTCTTCAGTGGATACGAGGTGACTACCGAGACCCGGTGGGCCTGGAAGTAATGGCGGAGCTTTCTGGAAGCAAACGAGCACCGCATACAGCAGCTTGTGGACTTCCAGGTACCTTGTCTTGGCATCATGAAGTACTTCGCTGATGTAGTAGACAGGCCTCTGTACGGTTCGAACCCTTTTTCTCAGGCCTGGGAGGTCCTCGTCCATTGGCCCACTGGAGGTGGGCGGACCCACGGGGGCCTCCGGGAGCTGGGACCCGGAGGCCCTTAAGCTATCTTGATTGTCCGGGAGCTCCGGGGGGTCTTGGGGGACCTCTGGGAGGTCCCATTTGGCCCCCGGGGGGTCCCGCGGGGCCCCCGGGGGTTTATCTTGGAGGTCCGGGAGACTGCCCAGGACCTCCGGGAGGCCGACCTGGACCTCCGGGAGGTTGCCTTGGAGGCCCGGGAGACCGTCTTGGTCCTGCGGGGCCTCCTGGCGTCTGTCTTCTGCTACCGGAGCAGGTTGTGAAGATGAGGGGTCCGGCCGCTCTGCGACGAGGACCATACTCACTACTTCAGTTGTCGCCGCGATGTAGAGCAACAGGTGCTCTCCGGGCTCAGGGGCTACCATGATTGGTAGGGTCGTCAGGAGTCGCTTCAACTCCTGGAAAGCCTCTTCTGCTTCGTCAGTCCAGGCAAAAGGGCCTGACTTGCGCAGGAGCTTAAAGAAAGGGAGTGCCCGCTCTGCTAGCCTCGGTATAAACCGACTCAGCGCGGCTAGACATCCTGTGAGTTTCTGGACATCCTTGACGCGGGCAGGGGGCCGCATCAAGTCGATGGCCTTGATCTTCTCTGGGTTGGCCTCAATCCCCCGGTGCGAGAGCAGGAACCCTAAGAGCTTCCCAGAGGACACGCCGAACACACATTTATCTGGGTTCAGCTTGGTGCGCGTAGAGCGCAACTTGTCAAAGACTAAGGCTAGGTTATCTAGCAGGGACGGACCCTGCTTGACCTTGACAACTATGTCATCGACATACACCTCAACCAGGTCTCTTATTAACTCCCCAAAGGTTTTGTGCATTGCCCGCACAAAGGTGGGGAGTGCATTCTTTAGGCCATAAGGCATAGACACATAGGAATAAAGGCCGTCTACTGTGATGAAGGAGGTGTGCTCCTCGTCGTCCCTAGACATGGGGATCTGATGGAAACCCGAGTAGGCGTCTAGGAAGCACAGCATATCACAGCCCGACGTTGAGTCTACTATTTGATCTATTCTAGGGAGAGGGAATGGATCTTTAGGACATGCCTTATTGAGACTGGTGTAGTCGATGCACATCCGGAGCTTCCCGCCAGCCTTCGGGACAACGACAGGGTTCGCCAACCATCGAGGGTGGTGGACCTCCCGTATGAAGCCAGCGTCCAGCAGCTTCTTGACTTCTTCACGGATGAAGTTCTGCCGCTCGATGGACTGCTTGCGGGGCTTCTGTTGAACCGGCCGGGCGTCGGGGAAGACTTTCAAGTGGTGCTCGATCACCTTCCTGGGGATCCCCGGCATCTGTGACGGCTGCCATGCAAACACGTCGACGTTGTGCCGGAGGAAGGTGACGAGCGCGCCTTCCTATTTACTATCCAGGCCCCCGGCTACCCGGGTGGTCTGGGTAGCTTCGGCGCCGACTTGGATGACTTTTAAGGGGACGCCGCCCTCGTCGAGAGGTTGCACCCGGGGTGCTGTGGTGGAAGCACGGTGACGTGCGCACGGGCGGATCTGGTCCGGTTCCGTATTGCCGGGGGCTGAGGCCCCAGCTGTCGTGAGTGCTTGGAGCTTCTCCAGGGCCGACACTGCAGCAGTGCGGTCCCCACGAATCCTGAGAACACCTGTCGGTGTTGGCATCTTCAGGACAAGGTAGCCGTAATGGGCTACAGCCATGAACCGGTACAGGGCTGGCCTGCCGATTATGGCGTTGAAGGGGAGGTCTATCTCCGCTACATCGAACAGAATGTACTCTGTTCGATAGCTGTCCGGAGCCCCGAAGGTCACCGGGAGACTAATGCTGCCGTAGGGGATAACCTGTCCCGGCCCTACCCCTGAGAACGGACTCGACGGGGTGAGCTTGGCCATCGGGATTTGCAGCTTCTGGAAAGCTGCACGGCTGATGAGGTTCAGCCCAGCCCCTCCATCCACCAAAACGTGGTACATTCTCACGTTGGCGATGGTAGGGGCCACCAGGAGCGGCAGTTGGTCGGCCCCAGCCATGTTCCTGGGGCAGTCGGTGGCATCAAAGCTGATGGGGGTCCCCATACACTTTAGGTGTGGTGCAGCACTTGGGAGTGGCGCCACCGACGCTACCTCTCGGCGCAGAGTCTTGACTGCACTTCGGGACGAGGGGTCGGCGGACCCGCCGTATATGACGTAGAGCTTCTTCCGACGCTCATCGCCGCTGGAGCCGGAATCCTCGTGATTGCGTGCCGCCTTCACGACACGCGGAGGCTCCTGGATCTCCTCTGGGTGGTCGATGTTGTCTGGAACATCCACCCTCTGCTCATCTTCCTTTGGACGGAAGGGCAGATCATCAGCCCGCTGCCGCTTCTCCTTGCGGAAGCGCTCTGCGAGCCTTCGGATCTCCCGGCACTCGGCAGCAGTGTGGCGACAGCTGCCGTGCACGGGGCACATGTTGTCTTTATCACCTTCTGGGATTGGTGATCTTCGCTGCTTCTTGTCGGGGCGCGGCCCCCGAGCCCCACCGAGCGTCGCTGCAGTGACGACTGGGGCTGCGGTCGGTGACTCTATCTTGCTTCTGCCTCGGTCCTTGGCCTTCCTGCTGCCTCTACAGGGAGTAGGACTGGATCCGGGCAGTCCCCCTGACTCGGAGGATGGCAGCGAGTGCCAGTTCCGTCCTTCGGCAGCTCTGGCGCATTTGTCTGCCAAGCTGAAGAGCTCTGAGACGTCGCGGACCTCCCTGGTCGCGAGCTTCTCGAGCATCTTCCTGTCCCGGACGCCTTGCCGGAACGCCACCACCACAGAAACATTTTGAATGTGTGGGATGGTGTTCCGCACCTGGGAGAACCGCTGGATGAAAGAGCGCAGCGACTCCCCAGGTTGCTGCTGGACGGCGTGGAGGTCGAGCTCCGTGCCAGGCCGGGTGTAGGAGCTGCCGAAGTTGGCTACGAACTGTCGGCAAAGCTCTCCCCAGGAGGTGACGGAACCTTGGGGGAGGTTCATGAGCCAAGACCGGGCTGGACCGGTCAAGGCGACAGGGAAGTAATTGGCCATGACGGCTTCATTCCCTCCTGCGGCAAGTACGGCGGTGGAGTAGATCTGGAGGAACTCCGCCGGGTTGACGCTGCCGTCGTACTTCTCGGGCAGGTGTGGCCGAAATTTGCGCGGCCACTTCGCAAAGCGAAGATGGGGCGCGAGGGCTGCACACCCTGCTTCTGTCACCGCAGGTTCTGGTGCCGCGAACACTGAGTTCGCACCAGGCACAGTGTACCCCGGTACGGGCAAAGCTGCACCATAGGCCGGGGGCGCCATCTGCAGTACATATGACTGTGGCATATTCTGCACGGCGCAGACCTGGGGCAGAGATCACATGGCGAAGGTCTGCTCTTCAGGCTGGGTCGAGGCCGACGTCATGCTGTTGTCAGCTTCTTGGTAGCGACGCCTTTCTCGGCGTTGCTCGAGGTATACCCGGGCATCTTGACCCGAGCGACACCGCTCCAGCTCTGTCCTCAGATCCATCGATTGAGGGCTGGCAGAGCTGGAATCTGCCGTCTGTTCATCAACCATCGGCGTGCGTATCAGCGACACGGCCGGCTGGTTAGAGTGTCGTCTCAGCCGGAGTCGCGGGCTTGCGGCAGCGATGACAAGACGGTCTACCTCGAGAATCCACCGCTGGGTCGCTGCCTGAGGCGCGTCTCCAGCGGGCGGATTGTGCAGTAGCGCTCTTGCTGCTGCTAGCGCGCCCCTTCCGGGTACGCCCGGCGCTACTGGAGATATGACGCTGGTTGAAGCCTGCATTGCCGGGGTCGGCGCTGCCAGAGCCGGCTGCTGGCTCCCAGCTTGTACTGACACACTCCGTCCTGAGTGTGTTGGCTTGTACTCCCCCCTAGCCGCGGCTCGCCATGGAGGCGGGGGAGGTGAGCTTGCCGCCGAAGGGAGCTTGGTCATCTTCGTCGGCTGAAACTCGTCGCGCTAGGGGAAAAGCCCCCTTCCTGGCGCGCCAAATGTCAAAGTGTGCGATCGACACTTCCCCCGGGCCTGCAATGGGCAGCCCGCGGAGGTTCTTTTTTCGTAGGGGCTAGTTCCTAGCGGAGAGCTTGCGCGAATGGACGAGTTAGTGAGAGCTTGACACGGGAAGTTTTACGTGGTTCAGGCCGCCGGAGCGTAAAACCCTACGTCCACGGCGAGCTATGGAGCTCGCTGTATTGCTTGCTGCTCAGGGCCGGGGGCCTGAGCTCGGGGGTGAGTTACAGAATGCGAACCCCTGCTATCGACGCCTACCCGAGCCTTTTATAGTCCAAGGCTCGGGCGGCTTACAAGGGAAGCCGGGACCCGACAGGTGGTCCCGGGAAGATTGTCTATTATCTACCGTATCTGTAGTTACGCCGGTGGTTGCCTCTGGTCGAAGGCTTCTGAGTCTTTATTTTGCCGCCCTGCCCATGCCGCGCACTAGTCATAGTGGTTGATGACGGCGCAGGGGGCATGGGATGTCTTATCGCGGCGTTTATTACCTGGCAGGTTCTGACACCGCGCGCCAGTCTGTGATGCGACTGGACGCAACGGCACCTGACAGGCGCGTGCTCCGCGTTTCCGCGTCTTGGGAAGACGCGGGCCTTGAATACCTTGTACAGGCAAGGTGAGGGGCGCCTTTACGCCCGCTGCCTACCACTCGGGGGCAGGCAGCACCGTTCTTCCAGCCACGTGGCGGGTCCGGAGCTCTTCTTTGAGGAGAGGGAGGTCCGGCCCTGCTGGAAGCGTGGCGCCTTCGGACCTCCCTCCTGCGGAGGGGGAGGTCCGGCTTCTGCATGCCTCGTGGCGGGCCCGGAGCTCACCTCTGAGGAGATGGAGGTCCGGCCCCGCCAGACGCGTGGCGCCTTCGGAGCTCTCCCTGCGGAGAAGGGCGAGCACCTTAGGCATTTCACCCTGTGCGCGGGGGTACCCCATATCTCAGGTACCGACAGCACAGATGATCCAGCCCGCATGGCCATTTGCCGTACTGGGGCTGGACATCCCGGGCCTGGGACCATTCCCCAGAACCGAAGACAGGGACCCGCTCCCGAACCTTCGGAACACGGAACACCGCTGTAAGTTCTACCCCTAGAGCAACAATAGGGCAGGCCCTTCTTTTTGTAGTAATTTCCATAAAAGTCCGTGAACAGGGCTTGGAGCAACTAAGCCTCAGGGGACGGTCCAGGACTACGTTCAGCTTCGCCTGGTTCCGACCCCAAGCGCGTAGAGTCTTGCTTCCCTTGAGGTGGGTCGTGGCCTACATATGCGGCCCGCCTTCCCCCGTATGGAAATTTATATGAAAAGAAACCTACCCTACGTTGCTCTTCTTTGGTACTCATTTAATTTACTTATTAAATTTTTATGATTACCCTACTAACGCGTGCTCACTATGCATTCAACTCCCTCTTCTCATTTTCATCTTTAGTCAGAATTTTCTGCAGATACGACTAAGGAATAGAGGGGGGAGCCCCCAAGGAGAATTACTTTTTCCTTACTTGTGTGCAGGACTTCTCAGTCTCAGCTCCCCGCAGGAGTATGGTAGGCGCATCCACCCAATAGAACGCACCTACCAGGGGGCCGCTACGGGATCGCGGTAGGCCAAAAAACCCTAAGGTAAGATCAAAGGGCTAGCCCTCACAGGGGCAAGGTCCGAAGGCCCCACGTGTCCAGCAGGGCCGGACCTCCCACCTCTTTGAGGGGAGCTCCGGGACTGCCGCGTGGTCTACAGAAGTCGGACCTCCCCCCTCTGCGGGGAGAGGCCCGGGGCCTCCACGTGACCTGCGAGCCCGGACCTCCTCTCAGGCGGGAGCTCCGGGCCCGCCACGTGACCAACAGGCTCGAACCCCCCTCCGATCTCGTGAGGCGGGTCCTGGAGACCTCCGGAACCCTTAGTATACAGTGGGGACCCGGACAAGGTGTCTATGCAGAGCTTCGAGATTGGTCAAGGCCTCCTAGTCCTTGCGGAGCTAAGGGCTCGGTCAGGAAAGGCCAAGAAGAAGACTAGGGCATGCAGACACAGAAAGAAACAGGAGTCTGTCCATACAAAGGCTCCACGAGCTGGGCTACAGACTCAACAAAAATAAAAAAGGAAGTACAGGGCCTTGTGGACACGAGGGCGGATGCCTAGGGGTCCCCGGACTCCCGATGAAACCTAGAGGCCACGAGGGCAGCTAAGTCCTCGACTTCGGCCCTGGCAGCTTCCTCCTGGTCGGCGATGGGTCCTAAACGGACCGGCCCCAGAGAAAAGGAAGGGTCTCGGCTAACGAAGCACGACAGAACGTGCATCGCAACCTCCTTCGCAAGGCCCCGACCTTCCGCTTCCAGCTCGTCGGCGATCACTGATTCGAGCCGACCTAGCTCGTCGCCGAGAGACTCAAGGGCTGGGGCCGCTTCGGATACCGGCCGTGCTGGGGTCTCCACCTGCACAGGGCTAAAACCAAGAGGAGCCAAGGCGGATCCCGCCTTAGCAATGAAGCACCAGACCGCCTGGGCCTCGGCAGTCCGCAAGGACTGGAGCCTCTCTACCTCTTGGCGGGCCGCTAGCTCGCGATCCATCGCCGCCTGAAGCTCCTTGGAAGACTGCTCCTCCCTCGCGGCGACAGCCGACTCACGGAGCTCCAGCTCCTCAGTCCGAGCCCTTAGCTCCTCCACCTTGGCCCTCAGCCGAGCGGTGATCTTCTCCTCCTCGGCCGCAGCAGCGTGTTCCCGATCAGCGACGGCCTGCTCCCGACGTGCTACCTGCAGCTGCAACTCCTCCGCGGCGGTGGAACACTCCTTGGCTTTGGCTTCAGCTTTGACCAGAGCCTCGCGGTAGGTGGCACGAACCCACTGGGCCTCTAACTCCAAGCGGCTAATGGCCTTCTTCTGGGTGCTAAGCAGAGCACTCATGGCCTCAAGCCTTGACTGCCTTGAGTCGAGGTCCGCCCGGGCCCGCTGCTGCCAGCTGAGAAGGTGTTCCCTCTCGCCGGCCAATGCCTTCCGCTCCTGCTCAAAGGCAGATTGGAGCTGCCGGGTGCTGGTCTGGGCATGCTCCAGGGCGTCCCACATGGGCACCGGAGCAGGGGGAGCAGGAGTCGCGCCGCTGGACCCCCCGGACGATTTCAAGACCGGCGGGAGAGCCGGCGCCTCAGCAGCTACGGTGGGGCGCTGTCCTAAGCAGGCCAGGGGGCCAGCAGGCACACCTACAGCAGCCCTCCCGGTCTCAAGACCTGGCTTCTGGACTGGTGAAGGAGGGCGGGTAGGAGCAGATGCGGCCACTGCCCCCGTCGATTTGGGAGCTATGGGGGCCGCCGCGGTCCCCAGGTGCCGAGGCGCGGAGCCCCCGCTGGTTGAAGGCGGCCGGATAAGAGGCCCGCCCCTGGCAGCCGGTCGGTCCCTGCAAAGAAGAAGAAGCCCTCAGAATAAGAGAAGAGGCAGGAGCTATGCTCCTATAAGTCAGAAAGAATAATACTTACTGGGCGGCATGAGCGCTCCAGCGAGCTTGCAGCACTGGCCTCTGGGCTGTAGCTGAACTGCCAGGACCAGCGGCTGGAACGGTTGCGGAATGGGACGCCTGGACCTCCGGCGCGCTCGCCGGCGTCGCCCCACCAACATCCGTCCTGGGAGCCCCGCCGCTCGAGGGAGGATGGCGAGATACTTGGGCTGATTCGGACGGCTGCTGTCTGGGAAGAGACCCGCCGGGGAGGGACACTCGGGACCTCTTCGGGTCACCACCCGATGGACCAGCACCTCCGGGAGATGGAAGCAAAGTAGCTCCGGCACCCTGGCTGTCGGTACATGAGATATGGGGTACCCCCACGCACAGGGTAAAATGCCTAAGGTGCTCGCCCTTCTCCGAAGGGAGAGCTCCGAAGGCGCCACGCGTCTGGCGGGGCCGGACCTCCCTCAACTCAGAGGAGAGCTCCGGGCCCGCCATGTGGCATACAGAAGCCGGACCTCCCCCTCCGCGGGAGAGAGGTCTGAAGACGCCACGCGTCCAGCGGGGCCGGACCTCCCTCTCCTCAGAGGTGAGCTCCGGGCCCACCACGTGGCATGCAGGAGCCGGACCTCCCCCTCCGCGGGAGAGAAGTCCGAAGGCGCCACGCGTCCAGCGGGGCCGGACCCCCCTCTCCTCAGAGAAGAGCTCCGGACCCGCCACGTGGCTGGAAGAACGGTGCTGCCAGCCCCCGAGCGGTAGGCAGCGGGCGTAAAGGCGCCCCTCACCTTGCCCGTACAAGGAATTCAAGGCCCGCGTCTTCCCAAGACGCGGAAACGCGGAGCACGCGCCTGTCAGGTGCCGTTGCGTCCAGTCGCATCACAGACTGGCGCGCGGTGTCAGAACCTGCCAGGTAATAAACGCCGCGACAAGACATCCCATGCCGCCTGCGCCATCATCAACCACTATGACTAGTGCGCGGCATGGGCAGGGCGGCAAAAGGAAGACTCAGAAGCCTTCGACCAGAGGCAACCACCGGCGTAACTACAGATACGGTAGATAATAGACAATCTTCCCTGGACCACCTGTCGGGTCCCGGCTTCCATTGTAAGCCGCCCGAGCCTTGGACTATAAAAGGCTCGGGTAGGCGTCGATAGCAGGGGTTCGCATTCTGCAACTCATACGCTAGCCATACACTCTCAAGCTGTAACTCACCCCCAAGCTCAGGCCCCCGGCCCTGAGGAGCAAGCAATACAGCGAGCTCCATAGCTCGCCGTGGACGTAGGGTTTTACGCTCCGGCGGCCTGAACCACGTAAAACTTCCCGTGCCAAGCTCTCACTAACTCGTCCATCCGTGCAAGCTCTCCGCTAGGAACTAGCCCCTCCGAAAAAAGAACCTCCGCGGGCTGCCCAGTGCAGGCCCAGGGGAAGTGTCGGTCGCACACTTCGACATTTGGCGCGCCAGGTAGGGGGCTTTTCCCATAGCGCGACAAGTTTCCGCCAACGAAGATGACCAAGCTCCCTTCAGCGGCAAACTCTGCCCCACCGCATTCACGGCGAACCGTGACCAGCGGGGAGTACATGTCGACGCACTCAGGACGGAGTGTGTCGGCACAAGCGGGTAGCCAGCAGCCGACTCTGGCAACCCGACTCCGGCTATGCAGGCCCCGACCAGCGTGAGGTCTTCTGCAGCGCTGAGCGTACACCATGGAGGTGCGCTAGCTGCAGCAAGAGCGCTGCTGCGCAACCCACTTGCAGGGGATGCACCCCATTCAGCGACCCAGCAATGGGTCCACGAGGTGGACCGCCTCGTCGTCGCCGCCGTGAACCCTCGGTTTCGGCGAGGGCGGCGCCCGGGGCAACCGACTGTGTCGCTGACGCGCACACCCACGGTTGATGAGCTAACGGAGGATTCCAGCTCCTCCAGGCTCCTGTCGACGGACCTGCGAAGGGAACTGGAATGGTGCCACTTGGGGCAGGACGCCCGGGTGTACCTCGAGCGACGTCGAGAAAGGCATCACAACCATGAGGCAGGCGACAGCATGTCGTCAGCCTTGACGCAACCAGAAGGGCAGGCCTTCGCCATGCGAGCCCCGCCTCAGGCATATGCTGCGCAACATATGCCATCACCATATGCGCCGCAAGTAGCGGCCCCGGCCTACGGTGCAGCCTTGCCCATGCCGGGATACGTGGTGCCAGGTGCGAACCACCTGTTCGCAGCGCCAGTACCTGCAGCAGCAGGTGCAGGATGTGCGGCCCTTGCACCCCACCTTCGCTTCGCAAGGTGGCCGCACAAGTTTCGCCCGCACTTGCCCGAGAAGTACGACGGAAGCGTCAACCCAGCGGTGTTCCTCCAGATCTACTCCACCTCCGTACTTGCTGCAGGAGGCGATGAGGCTGTCATGGCCAACTACTTTCCCGTCGCCTTGACCGGCCCAGCCCGGTCCTGGCTCATGAATCTACCCCAGGGGTCCATAACCTCTTGGGGTGAGCTCTGCCGGCAGTTCGTCGCCAACTTCGGCAGCTCCTACACCCGTCCCGGCACGGAGCTCGACCTCCACGCCGTCAAATAACAACCTGGGGAGTCGCTGCGCTCTTTCATCCAGCGGTTCTCTCAGGTGCGCAACACCATCCCACATATCCAAAGCGCCTCTGTGGTGGTGGCGTTCCGACAGGGTGTCCGGGACGAGAAAATGCTCGAGAAGCTCGCGACCAGAGAGGTCAGCGACATCTCGGAGCTCTTTAGTCTGGCGGACAAGTGCGCCAGAGCAGCCGAAGGGCGGAACTGGCACGCTCTGCCGACCTCCGAGTCAGGAGGGCAGCCCGGGTCCGGTGCTGCTGCCTATGGGGGTGGCAAGAAGACCAAGAACCGGGGGAATGGGAAGATGAAGTCGCCATTCACGGCCCCCGTCGCCGCAGCTGCGACAACCAGTGGAGCTCGGGGGCCACGCCCCGACAAGAGGCAGCGGCAATCACCGGCCCCAGACAGTGGCCAAGGCGGGCTATGCCCCGTACATGGCACCTGCAACCATACAGCTGCCGAGTGCTGGGAGATCCAGAGGCTCGCAGAGCGCTTCCGCAATGGAAGACAGCAGAGGGCTGAAGCACCGCCCTACCCTCAGAGGGATGGCAAACAGAAGGCCGATGCCCCAGTCACCGCTGCCCACCAGGTGGGGTTCCAGGAGCCTCAGCGTGTCATAAAGACAGTACATGACGCTGAGGACTCCAGTTCCAACGATGATGGGCCAAGGCGTTAGCCAGCCACGGCACGCCTCTGTGCCTCGAACATACCTCTCGGGGGCTGCCTAGGGTCCGTCAACCCCTTGAAGGCCTTGCTAGATGGGGGGGACGCCTTAGGTCATCCAAAGCGAGCCCGGGTCCACCTACCCCTTGAAGGCCTTAGCCAGAAGGGGAGAACTCCCCAGGGGACCCCGAGAGAAGCCACGCAGGACCTGATTCAGCGTGAAGACAACAACTTCGACAAGACTCGGCTTGCAGGGAACACCCCACAACGCAAGGTCTCGGCTAATGCTCTAAGCACTACCGCCAAAGAACCAAACGCGAAGGGGGCCCGCAAGAGGGCAGCCTGGTGAAGTGGCACGCTATATTCCAAGAAGGACCCATAAGCTCTCCCCCAGCAGGGAAGGTACCTTCCGAATCATGAAAGCTGCCGCCCCAGGTACACATGCCTTTCAACCGAGAGTGGGATCCATTCCCAAAAATCCTTGCCATGGAGCAACACTGTAAGTCCTACTTACTGAGCATCGGTAGAACAGGGTTATTCACTTCTGTAATAGACCCCATAGAACTTAGGAACAGAGCTTGGGGTAGCTAAGTCTCAAGGGACGGTACAGGACTACGTCCAGTTTAGCCTGGTTCCGACCCTAAGCGCGTAGAGTCTTGCTTCCCTTGTAGACAAGGCAGAACATTGCCCCCACGAACAGCCAGAATTCCACCTATGGGCGCGAATACAGAGACCTGTTCTACTTAGCTCCTTCTCATGCGCTCATTTAAATTATGCATTAATTTTTATGATCGCACTATCTCTGTATGTTCATCATACGTCTAGCTCCCCCTCTCCTGCGCTCATCCATAGTCGGCATTTGCTATCCTCCCGAAGGCGGCTGCGCTTGAGGCACCTGCCGATGGCCGAGTGAGTCTCTCGGGCCTCCCCCAGTCAGGTGTTGCGGTGTCAGTTGGTCACCTCCAGGAAAGGCCAGCGTTGTGCATGGGGGGTCCAGGGTGCGTATCCAGCTTAGCCGGCCCAGAGCCCAAAGCATGCGCATCCTGCTCTCCGGAGGTCCAGGGGAGTACGTCCGCTTTGCCTGGTCATGAACCCAAAGCGTGTGCACTCTGCTTCCCCAGCGCATGGCCCGGTACTAGGGATCGGACGGCCGTACCCGGACCTCGGAGGGAGCCGGAGCTCCGGCGCCTCGTGCACAGAATTGCCCAAGCCCCGTATAGCGGGCCAGGACCATAAGACGGATAAGACTAGGAGACAGGAGGGGAGGACCCCCGGGGAGAATTACGTTTCCTCTACCTGTGTGCAGGACCTTCAGGTTACGGCAACAGGGACTGCATGAAGCGGGGGGAAAGGAGCTACCAGCTACACCGGCCTGGGACTGGAAGGACCGGGACCTGCCCCTCCAGCAGGGGCAGGGCCCGGGGGCCCCGCGTGTCCAGCAGGCCTGGAACTCTCTCCTTCCTTGAGGGCTCCGGGCTCGCCACGTGGCAGGCAGGAACCGGACCTCCCCCCTCAGCGGGAGGGCTCCGAAAGCCCTACGTGTCCAACATGACCGGAGCTCCCGTCTCTTGAGGAGGAGCTCCGGACCCACCACGTGGCCGGCAGAGTTGGAGCCCCCCATAGGGCGGGGTTCAGAGACCTCCTGGGGCCCCTAACACGGTTAGGACCCGGGGGGGGGGGGTGTCTGTGCGAAGCTCCGAGATTGGAAATGACCTCTGAGTACCTTGCGGAGCTAAGGACTCAGCCAGGCAAAGACAAGAAGGAGGGAAAAACATCACAGACACAAGTATCCAAGAGAGTCAAATTAAGCAAGGCTCCTTGAGCTGGACTACAGACTCGATAAAAAAGGGAGAAGCAAGTCCTAAGGACCTCCCGTCTCTCGCCGGAACCTTGCGGCTACAAGGGCGGCCACATCCTCGACTTCAGCCCTGGCAGCTTCCTCCCGCTCCGCGGCTGGGCCCTGTCTTGCTGGCTCCAGTGAGAAAGAGGGGTCGCGGCTCTTGAAGCATGCCAGCACGTGCGAGGCGACCTCTAAAGCTAAGCCGCGGCCCTCGGCTTCAAGCTCGCTGGCGACAACCGAGTCGAGTCTGTCCAGCTTGGCGCCGATCGACTCCAATGCAGGGATCACCTCTGCCACCTGCAATGCGGGAGTTGCGGCCCTCACCGGACTGAAACCAAGAGGGATCAGGGCGGACCGCGCCCGATCCACGAAGCTGGAGACCGCAAGGGCCTCGGAGGACCGTAGGGCTGAGAGCTCCTCCACCTCGCGGCGGGCCGCCCGCAGAGCCTCCAGGTTCCTCTCGGAGAATTCCTTCTCCTGGGCCGCCAGGGAACTCTCCCGAAGGCGGAGGGTCTCGGCTAGCCGCTCCAACTCAGCGGCCCTGAAGGCGGCAGTCAACTCGCGGTCCAAGACCGCCCGGCGATCATGGGAGACCTGTTCATCCCTCAAGTCAAGGTCTGCCTTCAGAATCTCCATCTCCTCCATCCGAGCTCGGAGGTCATCCTCACCCGCAGCCAGCTGCGCGGCGACCCTCTCTGCCTCAGCTGCCACGGAACGCTCCCGCTCCTCACCGGCAAGTTCGCGGCGCTCCAACCGCTGCCGTATTTCCACAGCAGCAGAGAGGCTCTCTTCGGCCCGGGCGTGAGCCTCCAGGGCCTCCCTGTTGATCCGCCGTGACTGGGTGTCCATGCGGTCAACAGCCCGCTTCATCCGGTCGACAAGCGTTTCCCTGAAGTCGAGCAACTCCCGCCTGGAGTCGAGCTCGCTCTTAACCTTCGCGGTCCTCTCCCGAAAAAGGTTCCCCCAGGTGAGGAGGCGGTCCCGTTCAACCGTATACTCCTCCCGCTCGCGCCCTAGTGCAGGATCAACCTGTGCTGGCTCGGGGGCCGCGGTAGCCGTCTCGGCAGGAAAAGACGGCGCCGCCGCGGAGTCCGGGCACACCGGAACAGGAGAAGTCCGCGCTGGCCTGGGGGCCGCAGCAGTCGCCCCTGGCTCCGAGCGCATCGGCACAGATTCCCCTCAAGACGGGGAAGGCCGGGAAGCGCGGACACTCCAGCGGGCTCTAAACCCCGACTTCCGAGCCGGGGTAGGATTTCCAGAGCCCACTACCGTCTCCGACGACCGCTCCGCAGTCGCTTGGACTGGCGGAACAGGGGACGCCACAGAGGCTTCCCCCAGCACATCAGCCTGGGGCCTCTTCGAGTCGCCACCGGAGGGAGTGTCAGGCACCCCAGAATCCCGACTTGGCACCGGCGCCGTTGCTGGAGGAGATCGGGCGCGTTTCTTCTCTGGCAGCGGGTTGGAAGCCATGGCAAGGGAGAGCTCAAAGGCAAGAAAGCAAAAGCGCAAGAGTCCAAGAAGAAACGCAGAGAAGTGCGAAGGGAAGCTACAATGTGGGTGAGACCCCCTCTAAAAAGCTTCCCGGTGCAGTTCCAAGCGATTCGGAACTCTTCGAATACCCCGCACCCGCAACCGCTTCGGTTCCTAGACCGAGTGCCGATGACGGGTGGGCCCAAGCCGCTTAACTGTAGCGGTGGGGGCAAGGAGTCAGTCTCCTAAGAGGATGAGCCGGCAAGGCCCTTCGGCGGTTCCCGAAGAAAGCGCCGCAACGTGCAGAAGTGCCAGCCTTGGGAACCGCCGCAGTAAAAGCAATCATCAAGTGGGCGCACGCTCTGACGACCCCGCGGCCGTTCGTGCTCCGGCAGCGGTCAAGTCGGGACTTAGAGAAAGTGCGCGGATCAGAAGAGACGGAGGTCCCACCTCGGGCTCGCTATCTCCCCCGAGATGGGCCTGGGGGCCACTGTCGGTACCTGAGATATGGGGTACCCACGCGCACAGGGTAAAATGCCTAAGGTGCTCGCCCTTCTCCGCAGGGAGAGCTCCGAAGGCGCCACGCGTCTGGCGGGGCCGGACCTCCCTCTCCTCAGAGGAGAGCTCCGGGCCCGCCAAGTGGCATACAGAAGCCGGACCTCCCCCTCCGCGGGAGAGAGGTCCGAAGACGCCACGCGTCCAGCGGGGCCGGACCTCCCTCTCCTCAGAGGTGAGCTCCGGGCCCGCCACATGGCATGCAGGAGCCGGACCTCCCCCTCCGTGGGAGAGAGGTCCAAAGGCGCCACGCGTCCAGCGGGGCCGGACCCCCCTCTCCTCAGAGAAGAGCTCCGGACCCGCCACGTGGCTGGAAGAACGGTGCTGCCAACCCCCGAGCGGTAGGCAGCGGGCGTAAAGGCGCCCCTCACCTTGCCCGTACAAGGAATTCAAGGCCCGCGTCTTCCCAAGACGCGGAAACGCGGAGCACGCGCCTGTCAGGTGCCGTTGCGTCCAGTCGCATCACAGACTGGCGCGCGGTGTCAGAACCTGCCAGGTAATAAACGCCGCGACAAGACATCCCATGCCACCTGCGCCGTCATCAACCACTATGACTAGTGCGCGGCATGGGCAGGGCGGCAAAAGGAAGACTCAGAAGCCTTCGACCAGAGGCAACCACCGGCGTAACTACAGATACGGTAGATAATAGACAATCTTCCCGGGACCACCTGTCGGGTCCCGGCTTCCCTTGTAAGCCGCCCGAGCCTTGGACTATAAAAGGCTCGTGTAGGCGTCGATAGCAGGGGTTCGCATTCTGCAACTCATACGCTAGCCATACACTCTCAAGCTGTAACTCACCCCAAGCTCAGGCCCCCGGCCCTGAGCAGCAAGCAATACAGCGAGCTCCATAGCTCGCCGTGGACGTAGGGTTTTACGCTCCGGCGGCCTGAACCACGTAAAACTTCCCGTGTCAAGCTCTCACTAACTCGTCCATCCGCGCAAGCTCTCCGCTAGGAACTAGCCCCTCCGAAAAAAAGAACCTCCCCGGGCTGCCCAGTGCAGGCCCGGGGGAAGTGTCGATCGCACACTTTGACAATGGCTTGGCACAGGCAGCACCCTTGGAGGAGACCGAGTGCGTTTTTTCTCTAGATGCCCGGGGGCCGGCTCTTTTCCTTTCCCTTTATCGGCGGCTTGGGTTCCGTCGGTTCTGGGGGAGGGTTTGGCAGCAGCGGATGCCTCATGCCCTGATCCGTGGTGCTCGGTTCCTGGAATGGTGGTACCCCGGAGGGCGTCCCCGACCTGACGAACGGCAATCCCGATATCATCAAGGTTCGGCATCTTCCGCAGGAGCTCCGACCTCCTCTGAGGCTCCAAGAAGAGGGGGGTGGCAGAAGGCGGAAGGGCGGGGTCGCCGCTGGGAATGTAGTCACCGCTCACCTTGCTCACCATCTCCTCCAGCTCCTCGTCGGAAGGGACAGAGCGGGGCCTCTCTCCAGCCTGGTACAGTCCTGCTCACCGGTGTAGTACCACGCTGGGCGGCTGCGTTGCTGCAAGGAAGCAATGCGGCGTGACACAAAGTCCATCAGCACCATTAGAGACGTCAGCCCCTCGTTGGCCAAGAAACGGATCCGCTCCAAGACCGGAGTGTACTCCTGCTCCAGCTCAGGGATCTCCTCCCAAAAGCGGCGATCGGTGGTTGGGCTGGCGGTTGGGAGTTGTAGG
The DNA here is from genome assembly GCA_030760725.1 of Neostapfia colusana. NCBI lineage: Eukaryota > Viridiplantae > Streptophyta > Magnoliopsida > Poales > Poaceae > Neostapfia > Neostapfia colusana. The sequence continues at coordinate 85,657,496 of JASWHV010000003.1, forward strand.
CGATCGTGCTCGTCGGTCTGTACTACCTCCCAGCTCTCCCTCCAGTTCTCCCACCTTGATGCGCTGAAGGGCAGGAGGTATCCGGAGACCTTGGGGTCTTTGAAGCGATGCTGGAAGTAATATGCCCCCATCTGAGTCTTTGAGCCGCGTCCAGTCATCCGCAGCACAAAGAAGTGGCGGAAGAGCGTCACGGAGGCGTGCACCCCCATGAACATCTCGCAGAAGTGGACAAAAACTGCCGCCATTGCGAAGGAGTTGGGGGAGAGATGGTGGAGCTGGAGACCGTATGTCTCCAGCAGGGTGACAAAGAAGGAAGAAATCGGCGGAACGAACCCCGCCAGAGCATAAGCGGTGAAGAAGACTATCTCCCCCTTTTCCAGGACCAGGGGGAGAGATCCTCGGCGGAGCCGATGCTTCTGCTCTTCCGAGCGCCAGCCCAGCAGCCTGCGCACTGGCCCGAGCTCGGAGTAGCGAACGAGGTGCGTCGGAAGCAAGGTTGAAGCCATAGCGAAAGAAGGCGCAAGGGCAGGAGAGCCGGGGCGCAAGAGTTCAAGGGAAGTACGAGCGCAATGCGAAGGGAAGCCGCGATGCGGGTGAGATCCCCTTTTAAAACTTTCCAGGGATGGTTCGAGGTAATTTGAAAACCTCCAGAAACATCGCATCGGCGACCTCGTCGGCTCCGAGACTGGGCGCCGATGAAAGCTGGGCCCTAGCCGCTTAACTAAAGCGGTGGGGTCAAGGAGTCAGTCTCCTGAGAAGATGAGCTGGCAAGGCACTTCGGCGGTTCCCGAAGAAAGCGCCGCTGTAAGGGCCTCAGTTTTTGACACTCATTTGCAGTGTTCATCACCACACCACACACCTCATTTGAGGAAGAATGATGAACACAAATAAAGAGCAAGTAACAATTATCAACATGCTCATTAGGGAACAAACTCACACATTGCAAAAGTGGTACTTCCCACATGTGATATAGATGGGCTGGACATATGAAAACTCCTACACTTTGCTAAGGATGTCCATGCCAAGTTCCACCCAAATTCAAAACCTTTTTGAGGTCATTTTGGGTATAGTTAGGAAGAGGGCAGTTTGAAACCATATTCAAATTCAAACTGTTTTCACCCACTGAATTTAAAAGTGAAAGGCATATTCTTGCTCAGCACATTTTTGTGAGCTCACACACCAATTTTCACTCCATTTGGAGTTGATCTTGACATGAGCTAAGGGGGAGAAATTCAAACTTTATTTGAATTTCAAACTGCACTTGTGCTGAAATTCATTCAAACCAAACCTCATTTGAACTTTGATCAATTCAAATGGCTCTTGGGTGAATAATTTGAATTGCCAAGGGTAGAATAGGGTTCACTGTTTACCACAGCTGTTAGGAATAAATTTCAGAGGTTAAAAGAGAAGTGGGACCCACATGTCAGCCTCTGCCTCAAAGCAAACCGACTGAACCACAGTTCAGTCGGTTCCCGGCAGCTGTGCGCGCGCGCCACCGAAGGGGGCAGCCGGCGCCAGCTCCTGCTGCGTGCCCCAAGCCGGAGACCAGCCGGCCGGGCTATTTATTCCCCCCCCCCCCCCGGCGTGCTTCAGTCACCATTTCCCCGAGCTACCGGCGTGCGCGACTGCTTTTCCCACTGCCATCACTAGCGCTCGAGTTCCTGCTTGATCAAGCCGATCGCAGCTCCCTCTTTCCATTCCAAGGTCCCAGCAAGGTACTAGCAACCATCCTCCATCCTTCCCATTGATAGAAATCGATTGAAACCGAGTGATATCGGCTGTGCCGAAAGATCAAACTCGGAACTGGAAACCGCCGCACCTCGGGCTCTCGTGGACAGCCCAACCTGGGCGTTGTCACGCCCGAGCCAAGGCACCCTTGGACGCGCAAGTGACCGGTGCTGCTCACCCCCGATCCACAGCTCGAGTGGTTGCTCACCGGCGGCGAATTTCCACTTTTCCCCTTTCTGTGTGCAGAACGACCTTCGGGTATGATTCTGTTTAATTCGTGCTCTAGAAAGGATTAGAGGGCCTCAGGCCACTCCCACACGAACTAGACACGGTGACGCACAAGTTGCCTTCACAACTCTGGGCCGGAGAACTTCTGTGCCCGGCGTAATTCAAGGTCTACTAATGGCGGAACGCACGGGGGGTATCGGGCGCACGGTGAGGACCTATTTCGGGCCTTCCCCGAGCTGCCCCGAGTTCATGTCGACCTTCTCTGAGGTCCACTGATGCTCCCCGACCGATTTCCCAAGTAGCTGAGGCACTAGGAGCGTCAGCCGACATGGCCGAAGTCGTTCCGATATGGCGGCTCGTCGCCGACCATGCTCCGGCCGTTGTCATGAGCAGCTGACCCTCGGATCATGTTCCCCAAGTAAAATTAGGCAGGGGCGGCCAGAATCAAGAAATTTGGAGCGGTACAGCAGCCAGCGGCGAGCTCTCCGGCGAGGTCCCTCGGCGGCGGAGCGCGGGTGTCGCGAGGTTGAAGAAGGGGGTGGACCCCAGCTGTCAGCGGCCGATATTTTGAATCGGGATCCGGCTGCGGCCGGGATCGGGTGTGCTGGCGCGCAGAAGCCTTGTGGGCCGCGGTGTGCTGTCGCTTCGGCGTGCGACGCGTGTCCCCTGGGCCCACGCGCGAGTTTAAACTTTTCCCCGATTTTCAGATTTCCTTCAAACTTCAAATCCTTATAACTTTGGCTAGAAAGCTCCAAATTGAGTGAACCAAATTTTGCTGGATTCAGCTCTCTGAGTACTTTCCAGAAAATCAAGTGTCACTTCATGAAATTCCTTAATTCTCCAGAATTAATTCCTCAAAATTTAAACTGTTAGGAATTTTAACTGGAGAATCCTTTGGAGGAAAATCCTGAAATTTTGCTGAGATGTTCACCAAAATATCCTTGAACTACCATAAAAATTTCAGATCCATTTGAGCTCATTTAGTCCACCGAATGGTGTGATTAGTAAAACTGTTCCAGAGAAAATAGAAAATGTTCAGAAACATTTTCAGGATTTTCTCTGAAATTGTTTAGCTCATATCTTTAGTTAGAGACTTCCAAATTAAGTGAGACCAACTCCATTAGAACCCTCTGAAAATCTAGTTTTCAGAAAGTCATAGTTTGTCTCATGAAAATCCCTAGAACACCCTAAGGGTTCCAATTAAGGTCAAGGACATAATTATTTGTGGAGGGCTCAAATGAGCTTTGCTGCAACTAAAACTTGACCAAGTCTTTGTTTAGGTTGTAACCAAGCCACAGTAAAAGTTTCACAGTCATTAGGTCTGTCTAGTAAGGGTTATAGGCTTCACAACTTCAAAGTTAATACAAAGGCATCTAAATTGATACATACATTGTTCTTATCATGTAGTCGCTAAGGTCGAGGAGGAACCCGAAGTCCTAGACTTCATTACTCCGGAGGAACAGCTAGCCTACGACCAAGAGCAGCAAGGCAAGCCCCGGTTTGCATTAACCTTTTTACGAATTTTTATTGTTTTGAGCACATACTTGTTTCCCTTTGTTCGTTGCATTAGAGTCTTGATTGGAAACCCAACTGCACAGCCAAGAAAACCATGGGTTGGGTTTAGGATTGAAAACCTCGTTAGCCACTGCATTGCCAGAATAGAGTAGGATTCGGTACAAGTCGAGTAGTTGGAACTACTCGCGAGAATAGGCTAGAGGCACATTGCTCGGGTAGAGATAGCACATGAAACACATGGCAAAAAAATGAGACCAAGCGGAGAGTAAGAGCAGCAGGACTTTGGGGCCTGTGTGCTGTAGCTCCGCTTGTGTCGATTGAGGACCGAGCCGTGTGCGGGCCTGTTGAACAAGCTAGAACAGTACCGAAGACCTACCGGCTATATGGGAACCGGGAAACTGATGTAACTCGGGTAGCTGGGTGTTGAGGCATTGCCCGTCGTTCAGAGGGTAGGTTGAGAGCTCGAGGTGTAAATCAGCTGGCGGCACGGAGATGCGCGTGCAGGGACCTCTTGCTCGGGACGATGGGACCGGTTCAATATTTGGCTAACGGGTGAAAGGTAGTCGCGTACGGCGTCCGTGATGGTTGTTGTAGGCAACATCGAGTACGGGCGTACGTGACGGGTTGTTCGGGTAACCCTGCAGGTGTAAATCGATTATAATCGCCGTCCCTCGCGGTCAGTGAGTACCACTTGTTCACTGTACCGTGACGTAGAAAGAACAGGCTAGTTACATGTTAAAATGTTGCTGATTGAAAGTTGGATATTGATTGTTAATGATATGTTGTAGCTTAGTGCTAACTAAAGTTCTTTTCAACTTTGGGCAAAGTACATGAGAGAAATGCGTTTCTTGTTTGATTGCGGCTCTCTCATGTGCCTTAGCATAAAGTTCTCCACAACCTGCTGCTAAAACTTGAAAGTAAGGTTCTACTAATTAGGCGAGTCCTTGCAAATGATTTTTACCTCATGCAACCCATCACCCTCATGTAGAAGTTCCATGTTTAGGTGAGACGGGTCAGACTTGCTGAGCCTTCGTGCTCACTGCTTGTGTTCGAAGCTTTTGCAGGGTTCTATGAGAAAGGGACTCCCGAAGAGGAGACGGAACCCCAGGAGGGGAACCCCGTCGAGTGGGAGTCGTGCACGCCGCAGAGTTAGTGTGCGTGTGTGCTAGCAAGGACACGTTCGAGGGCTGAACGTGCACTTGATGCTTAGTCTACGCCCGCGAGTGTGGACTAAACTTATTTTAATGTAAACATGTTAATAAACTTGTTTATGTAATAAAGCTTCCGCTTCCGCTTTGTACCTTTGACGTGTGTTATACGGTGCTGTGCAATGCAGCACCCCTCAGCGTGATCCTGGCTCGACAGGACCAGTGGGGTCGTGTCAGCGTGGTATCAGAGCTCGCTTGAGGTTTAACACAGTACAAAGGTCTTCTTTTTCAAAAATCCAGTGAGGAACAAGTTAGTAGCCCGTATAAGGATGTTATTAGCATATAGAAAGTGGCATATTAACCTATTTGTTATGTCGGAAAATCGTGCATCTCGGGACGTTCATGTCTTGGGGGGTGCACGTAAGCGCTGTCCACCAGTGCGCACAAGCTGAAGGGTGGAGCCCCACGGGTGGCAGGTAACCCGATCCGCTTTAGTATCCTCTACGACTCTTCATGTCGTTTGGGGTACTCGAGCAACGTCTGTCCCTGGCGTGCGTGGTGCAACATGGGAGACCCCGTCACGTGGTCTGAAACGTGAACACGTAACTCAAGGCGTGTTTGGCTTGAGAACATCCGGGCGAGTGATGACGGCCGGATGTACCAACTGTATGGATTCCGGGCTCGGTGTGCAGCCGAGTCTGATGATTGGTTGAATTTCTGCAGGTAGCCTTACCACGAAACGGTAGACGTGTAGTATCCGTGTGCGAGTGACGAGTAGTGCCACTGAACTAACGATGCCGGCTAAGTCCGGTATAGGTTTTTCCTTTGTGAGGACGTAGTACCGACATAATCTGGTGACGCCTCGACGTCACACCCAACAAAATGAACAACTTCATTTAAAATTTGAAGGTTTTGATCCAACGTAGTAAAACTTGATGTAACTCCTTCCCTTGAACAGGATATTCAAAGTTAACAAGCTTTCAACTTATAGGATGTTAAGGACAGAGCACTCTGTTTCCAGCTAAATTAAGGCTGAAGTTAATCAGAGGTTAGAGGTTGAGTTCTTTCGAGGTTGATGTCGTATGATACATTTCTGGAAAGCTTTGGAGGAGCTTTACAACTTTTCTGTTGAGTCCCAGAGGTGTTTCGTCCCTTAACCACCCGAAAAATGCAGCAGAGTTGAAACTGTCCAGAAAACAGGACGGAGCAAAGACTCTCTGTAGACTCTCTGTAAATTAAGCATAACTTCCTGCATAAAAATCCAAAAATAGAAAATGAGGTAGTTCTGGAAAGCTTATGAGATGGGTTACAACTTTGTAACAGAAAGTTTTGTCAGATTAGGAACAGAATTAACTGGGATTCTTGGATCAAATCAGTACCTAAAGCAGGGAGGTGCTGTCCAATTGTTTCCAGAAATTCTGGTAACTTTGACATCTCATAACTTTTGAACCAGGACAGATCTTAGGCCAACCAAATACTTTCTGGAAAGCTATTGAAGTTAACTTTAACTTTGATTTTGAGCTCCAGGATTGGTTTTGCTTTTAACCTGGCCTAAATCAGATTGATATGGAAACTGGTCAGGGCTGTCATGGTAACAGCAGATCAGCAGTCAAATTTGTTTAAAAATTTGAACTATGTTTCCAAGTGTTATGGGTTCAATGACATATCTTATGTTATAACTCAATGGTTTACTGTTTAAATAAATATTTGACATTTCTCAAATATATTTTTACAGATGGCAGCAGATAAACGGTTGGAGAACGGGTGGGTAGTTTCCCACTGTTCTGACCGTAGCGGCTACCCGGAAGCATTGTGGCAAATACTCCAATATTTCGGGTATAACCAGATGCCGCAATACTTCGCCAAGGAGGAAGGCGAAGAGGGGAGCAAGACGTGGATGATCCATGTCGAGGTTCCCGCAGGACCTACGCCACCCGGTTGGGTGCCATTCACCGTCACGGTGAGAGGAAGACAACCGGAAGGGATGTGGCAAGTGGCAGCCCGTGACACCATGTCACGTTTCTGCCAACTACACGTGCAGGCCATGGAGGGCACACCATACGCACTCGTTCCGGTGGAGGGGCGAGCTCAACATGTGTGGGAAGAAAGGTACCTGGAGGCAACAGACCCGAGTTGCCCAAGGTACAACCCCGCGGAGGCAAATCTCAGTCTCCAAATGAGGGCGGGAAACGCTGTGATGGACAGCCAAGCTGTTCATACGGAGCATCTCGCCACCAAGCTCAAGGAGAGCACAAGCCGTGGAGATCATTTCGAGGGTGCTCACAGTGCACTCCGCAATGTGCTCCTTCCGACGATCAAGCGACTGAATGAACAACACAATCAGTTGCGTCGTCTGAAGAAGGTAAAGAAGAAGGGCCGTGTTGACATCGCGGCGTTGCAAGAGCTGGTGCAGACCCTAACCCAGCAGAATGAGGACCTTGATCAAGAGCGGGACGACGCCATCGAGGAAGGACAAGGCTGGGAAGAGGACTACAACCAGGCTGTGGACGAGGTGCATGCATTGCAGGACCTCGTGCCCCCGGTGTTGGGCATACCGGTGGTCTTGGGTCTTCCAGCAATGGGAGAACCCGGAATGGGGGAAGAGGTGGTAGATCCAGAGCCACCAGCAGAAGTACCGGAGGAGGACGACCCACAGGAGGTCGAGCTCTACTCCGAGTAGGGGGTTACGGTTGCCAAGTAGGGCAGCTAGGGTAGCGTAACCCAACTTTTGTAATCGGTGACATGTCGTGTAGACAGTAGCGTATGTATAGGTAGTGACGACATGAGCACGACTTCTCGGAGATCCGAGAATAATGTATCTTGTATAAAGTTTATGCTTTATCAATATATGTGAATGTTGTGCAAGTTAATCATGCGTCGCTTCAATACTTACTCCTGTTTATGGAATTTTGAGTAAGACATGTGCTAATTGCTGCTGTGTTGAGTTTCAGAATGACGCGTACTCGTGCCAACCCCGATGTTGGAGGTACTAGCCAAGGGGGAGAGACCTCCCAACCACCTCCCGAGGACTCCTCGGGACAGCAGCAGCAACAGCAACAGCAAACACCGCCACCGCCACTGCCAACGGTTACATTGGCCGACATTGTCGCGGCAATGGCGGGTTCACATCAGCAGCATACAGAGCTGCTGCAAACGTTAATTGCGAATACGTCTCGCCCGGAGAGACGTCAAGATCGCGAGGAGCGCCAACAGAGCTCCTACTCCGACTTCCTGGCGACTCATCCCCCTGTATTCTCAAGGGCGGATGAACCACTTGACGCGGACAACTGGCTCCGCGCCATAGAGATGAAGTTCGGGCTGCTCCAAATCAGCGAGCAGCGCAAGACTCAGTTCGCGGTCCAGCAGCTCCAAGGATCCGCGAGCGCGTGGTGGGCCAACTTCTGTGCTTCACAGCCCACCGACCGAGTGATGACCTGGGCGGAGTTCCGGACGGCCTTCAGGGCCTATCATATACCGCCCGGTTTGATGAAGAGAAAGACGCAGGAATTCCTACACCTGCAACAAGGGAGCCGGAACGCGCTGGAGTACTCCAGAGCGTTCAACGATCTCGCGCTCTACGCGTCGTATCACGCAGATACGGACGAGAAGCGGCGGGACCACTTTTACCAGGGGCTTAACCCGCTCCTGAAGGACAAGCTGGCGATGTTCAATCGCGGCAGCCTCAACGACATAATTGATGCTGCGATTGTTCAAGAGGACTCCGGCAAGGAGTTGGCGGCGGCAGAGCGAAAGCGAAGCGCGCCGCAGAGCAGTGGAGAAGGAGGCGGTCCTTCTCAAAAGTTTCGGATGGTGAATCGCCCACCATCAGGTCCACGCTGGCAACCACCACAGCGGTCGATGCCGTTCCGCAGTCGGTCGTACTCTTCACCGGCATTCCGGCCGGTACTGCCAGCACCACCGCAACAACAACAGCAGCAGCGGGCGATGCCGCGTGCGTTTGCACCTTCGCAACGCATGCCGGGCTTTCGTCCACCAAGTACTCCACCAGCAGCGGCCACGTGTTACAAGTGTGGCCGTCCAGGACACTTCGCGAGCAGTTGCCCGGAGAGGCAAGGCAGCGGAGTGGCACCACCGTTTCCGGGGAGGAATCAACCCCGGAACCCTACTAATGCGCGGCGGGCGAACCCTAGGCCCGGCACTGTCCACCAGCTTGCCATTGAGGACGTGCCGGAGGGCGAGCCAATCCTTGCGGGTATGTTCCAACTCCACCAGCATCCCGCTATAATACTATTTGATTCAGGCGCCACGCATAATTTTATTAGCCAAGCTTTCATTGCTAAACACAGCTTGCCAATACTACCCACCGATAGTCCATATTTAATTTGTTCACCGGGTGGGAAGATTTCAGCAAGCGTAATGGTCTCCAAAGCACCATTATGCTTAGCGGGTAGAGTGTACCCCACGTCTCTCATTATCTTAGAGGGACAGAAGGTCGATGTCATCCTAGGGATGTCGTGGTTAACCCGCCACGGCGCTGTTTTAGACACCGTCCTCCGAGTCGTGCACTTAAACTCAGAAGTGCACGGTTCTCACTCATTATTTCTGGACAGTCCAGAAATAAAACTTCCAAGTGTCTATCAAGCCACAACCATCAGATTGGAAGACATTCCAGTGGTCCGAGAGTTCCCTGATGTATTCCCGGATGATTTGCCGGGGATGCCACCCGATAGAGAGGTGGAGTTCAAGATTGAACTTGCACCGGGAACCATGCCAATATCCCGAAGGCCGTACAAGATGGCGCCCAAGGAGTTGGCGGAACTGAAGATTCAGCTCACGGACCTTCTGGAGAAGGGTTTTATTAGGCCAAGCTCCTCGCCATGGGGCTGTTCGGCATTATTTGTCAAAAAGAAGGATGAAACGTTGCGGCTTTGCGTGGACTACCGTCCATTAAATGCCGTAACCATCAAGAACAAGTACCCGTTACCACGGATCGACATGTTGTTTGATCAGTTGGTCGAAGCAAAGGTCTTTTCCAAGATGGATTTAAGATCCGGGTACCATCAGATTAAGATAAGGGCGGAGGACATTCCAAAGACAGCCTTCTCGACAAGGTACGGACTTTATGAGTACCTGGTCATGTCCTTTGGCCTCACCAATGCTCCAGCTCACTTCATGTACTTAATGAACTCGGTGTTCATGCCGGAGCTGGACAAGTTTGTCGTGGTCTTCATCGACGACATCCTGGTATATTCCAAGTCGGAGGAAGATCACAAGAAACATCTGCGTATAGTCTTGCAACGGCTGCGGGATCACAAGTTATACGCAAAGTTCAGCAAATGCGAGTTTTTGATATCGCAAGTGCCTTTCCTCGGGCATATCATCTCAGCGGAGGGTATCGCTGTGGACCCGAGCAAGATCACGCAAGTGCTGAATTGGAAATCCCCGAGAACTGTTCATGAGGTACGGAGTTTCCTCGGACTCGCGGGATATTATCGGAGGTTCATTCCGAACTTCTCGAAGATTGCCAAGCCAATGACAGAGCTGCTGAAGAAGGCTACCAAATATGTTTGGAGTCCAGCATGTGAAGCAGCATTCAAGGCTTTAGTCAAGCACCTGACATCAGCACCGGTTTTGGCGCAGCCAGACACAACAAAACCGTTCAATGTGTACTGCGATGCATCCGGCATTGGGCTCGGATGTGTGCTGATGCAAGACCGAAGGGTGGTCGCGTATGGGTCACGGCAGCTTAGGGATCATGAGCAAAATTATCCAACTCACGACTTGAAGCTCGCTGCCGTGGTACTTGCACTGAAAATGTGGAGGCACTACCTACTCGGTAACCTCGTACATTTATATACCGACCACAAAAGCCTCAAGTACATATTCACTCAGAAGGAGCTGAACATGAGGCAACGAAGATGGTTAGAACTGATAAAGGATTACGAGATAGAGATCCATTATCATCCGGGCAAGGCAAACGTTGTGGCAGACGCACTAAGCCGCAAGTCACACGTCAATAATCTGACCATCACACCGTTGGAAGAGAACGAACCACCACTACATGTGATTCCACATGGAGCTCTCTACAACCTAGCTTTGATCCCCACCATCCGTGAAGAGATAGCGGCAGCCCAGAAGAATGACAAGGGCATGTCGCATTTGCGGAGACGTGTAGACAGTGGGGAGTTGAAATGTTTTCGGAAGGACGGAGACGGCGTCCTATGGTTCAAGGACCGGATCGTCGTACCCCGAAACCCAGAGTTACGGAAGAAAATCTTTGATGAGGCTCACTTATCAAAGTTTTCTATTCACCCCGGCAGCAACAAAATGTATCAAGAACTCAGGAGAAAGTTTTGGTGGACACGGATGAAGCGAGAGACTGCAAAATACGTGTCCGAGTGTGATACATGTCGAAGGGTGAAGGCAGACCACATGCGGAAACCGGGACTGCTGCAACCACTGGGTGTTCCTGCCTGGAAGTGGGAGGACGTGAGCATGGATTTCGTCGTCGGTTTACCCACCACCTTACAGAAACATGATTCTGTGTGGGTGATCGTCGATCGGCTCACCAAAGTTGCCCATTTTATCCCGGTCAACACCAACTACAACACCAAGAAGTACGCTGAACTGTACATCTCACGGATCCTATGCTTATACGGCGTACCCCGTACCATCGTATCGGACCGGGGCACTTTATTTGTGTCCCGTTTTTGGGAGCAGCTCCACGCTGCCTTGGGGACGAAGCTGATCCGTAGTTCAGCCTACCACCCGCAGACGGATGGGCAAACGGAGCGGGTAAATCAAATCTTAGAAGACATGCTACGAGCTTGCGCTATCGACCACGGCAAGAATTGGGACGATCACTTGCCGTTAGCCGAGTTCTCGTACAACAATGGGTACCAAGCCAGCATCAAGATGGCGCCCTACGAGGCGCTATACGGGAGAAAATGCCGCACACCATTGAATTGGTGTGAGTCTGGCGAGAGGGTTACCTTCGGGATTGATCTTGTCAACAACGCGGAAGAAAAGGTTCGATTAATTCAAGCGAACCTAAAAGCCGCTCAATCCCGACAGAAACAGTATGCGGACCGGAGAAGGCGTCCGTTACAATTCGAAGCTGGAGACCACGTATATCTACGAGTGTCTCCAATGAAGGGCGTAAACAGATTTGGGGTGAGGGGAAAGTTGGCACCCCGATTCATCGGTCCATTCCAGATTACCGAAAGATGTGGATCGGTGGCATACCGGCTAAGATTACCAGAAGCACTTTCCGGTGTGCACGACGTCTTTCACATTTCCCAGCTGAGGAAGTGTCTCAAGCTATCAACTACCATTCAGCTGGAAGACATTGAAGAACTGCAACCGGATCTCACCTATCGGGAGGAACCGGTGCAGATTATTGATGAAAAGGCCCGAACCACACGCAACCGTACGTTGTGGTTCTACAAGGTTCTATGGAGTAATCACTCCATGGACGAAGCGACATGGGAGAGCGAATAATTCCTTCGCACTAACTACCCCGACTTTTTCACGTCGCATATTCGGTAATTTTCCACCGTCCTCTCTCTCATTTCACCTTATAATCTCGGGACGAGATTCTTTTAAGGGGGGAGGAATGTAAGGGCCTCAGTTTTTGACACTCATTTGCAGTGTTCATCACCACACCACACACCTCATTTGAGGAAGAATGATGAACACAAATAAAGAGCAAGTAACAATTATCAACATGCTCATTAGGGAACAAACTCACACATTGCAAAAGTGGTACTTCCCACATGTGATATAGATGGGCTGGACATATGAAAACTCCTACACTTTGCTAAGGATGTCCATGCCAAGTTCCACCCAAATTCAAAACCTTTTTGAGGTCATTTTGGGTATAGTTAGGAAGAGGGCAGTTTGAAACCATATTCAAATTTAAACTGTTTTCACCCACTGAATTTAAAAGTGGAAGGCATATTCTTGCTCAGCACATTTTTGTGAGCTCACACACCAATTTTCACTCCATTTGGAGTTGATCTTGACATGAGCTAAGGGGGAGAAATTCAAACTTTATTTGAATTTCAAACTGCACTTGTGCTGAAATTCATTCAAACCAAACCTCATTTGAACTTTGATCAATTCAAATGGCTCTTGGGTGAATAATTTGAATTGCCAAGGGTAGAATAGGGTTCACTGTTTACCACAGCTGTTAGGAATAAATTTCAGAGGTTAAAAGAGAAGTGGGACCCACATGTCAGCCTCTGCCTCAAAGCAAACCGACTGAACCACAGTTCAGTCGGTTCCCGGCAGCTGTGCGCGCGCGCCACCGAAGGGGGCAGCCGGCGCCAGCTCCTGCTGCGTGCCCCAAGCCGGAGACCAGCCGGCCGGGCTATTTATTCCCCCCCCCCCCCCCGGCGTGCTTCAGTCACCATTTCCCCGAGCTACCGGCGTGCGCGACTGCTTTTCCCACTGCCATCACTAGCGCTCGAGTTCCTGCTTGATCAAGCCGATCGCAGCTCCCTCTTTCCATTCCAAGGTCCCAGCAAGGTACTAGCAACCATCCTCCATCCTTCCCATTGATAGAAATCGATTGAAACCGAGTGATATCGGCTGTGCCGAAAGATCAAACTCGGAACTGGAAACCGCCGCACCTCGGGCTCTCGTGGACAGCCCAACCTGGGCGTTGTCATGCCCGAGCCAAGGCACCCTTGGACGCGCAAGTGACCGGTGCTGCTCACCCCCGAGCCACAGCTCGAGTGGTTGCTCACCGGCGGCGAATTTCCACTTTTCCCCTTTCTGTGTGCAGAACGACCTTCGGGTACGATTCTGTTTAATTCGTGCTCTAGAAAGGATTAGAGGGCCTCAGGCCACTCCCACACGAACTAGACACGGTGACGCACAAGTTGCCTTCACAACTCTGGGCCGGAGAACTTCTGTGCCCGGCGTAATTCAAGGTCTACTAATGGTGGAACGCACGGGGGGTATCGGGCGCACGGTGAGGACCTATTTCGGGCCTTCCCCGAGCTGCCCCGAGTTCATGTCGACCTTCTCTGAGGTCCACTGATGCTCCCCGACCGATTTCCCAAGTAGCTGAGGCACTAGGAGCGTCAGCCGACATGGCCGAAGTCGTTCCGATATGGCGGCTCGTCGCCGACCATGCTCCGGCCGTTGTCATGAGCAGCTGACCCTCGGATCATGTTCCCCAAGTAAAATTAGGCAGGGGCGGCCAGAATCAAGAAGTTTGGAGCGGTACAGCAGCCAGCGGCGAGCTCTCCGGCGAGGTCCCTCGGCGGCGGAGCGCGGGTGTCGCGAAGTTGAAGAAGGGGGTGGACCCCAGCTGTCAGCGGCCGATATTTTGAATCGGGATCCGGCTGCGGCCGGGATCGGGTGTGCTGGCACGCAGAAGCCTTGTGGGCCGCGGTGTGCTGTCGCTTCGGCGTGCGACGCGTGTCCCCTGGGCCCACGCGCGAGTTTAAACTTTTCCCCGATTTTCAGATTTCCTTCAAACTTCAAATCCTTATAACTTTGGCTAGAAAGCTCCAAATTGAGTGAACCAAATTTTGCTGGATTCAGCTCTCTGAGTACTTTCAATAAAATCAAGTGTCACTTCATGAAATTCCTTAATTCTCCAGAATTAATTCCTCAAAGTTTAAACTGTTAGGAATTTTAACTGGAGAATCCTTTGGAGGAAAATCCTGAAATTTTGCTGAGATGTTCACCAAAATATCCTTGAACTACCATAAAAATTTCAGATCCATTTGAGCTCATTTAGTCCACCGAATGGTGTGATTAGTAAAACTGTTCCAGAGAAAATAGAAAATGTTCAGAAACATTTTCAGGATTTTCTCTGAAATTGTTTAGCTCATATCTTTAGTTAGAGACTTCCAAATTAAGTGAGACCAACTCCATTAGAACCCTCTGAAAATCTAGTTTTCAGAAAGTCATAGTTTGTCTCATGAAAATCCCTAGAACACCCTAAGGGTTCCAATTAAGGTCAAGGACATAATTATTTGTGGAGGGCTCAAATGAGCTTTGCTGCAACTAAAACTTGACCAAGTCTTTGTTTAGGTTGTAACCAAGCCACAGTAAAAGTTTCACAGTCATTAGGTCTGTCTAGTAAGGGTTATAGGCTTCACAACTTCAAAGTTAATACAAAGGCATCTAAATTGATACATACATTGTTCTTATCATGTAGTCGCTAAGGTCGAGGAGGAACCCGAAGTCCTAGACTTCGTTACTCCGGAGGAACATCTAGCCTACGACCAAGAGCAGCAAGGCAAGCCCCGGTTTGCATTAACCTTTTTACGAATTTTTATTGTTTTGAGCACATACTTGTTTCCCTTTGTTCGTTGCATTAGAGTCTTGATTGGAAACCCAACTGCACAGCCAAGAAAACCATGGGTTGGGTTTAGGATTGAAAACCTCGTTAGCCACTGCATTGCTAGAATAGAGTAGGATTCGGTACAAGTCGAGTAGTTAGAACTACTCGCGAGAATAGGCTAGAGGCACATTGCTCGGGTAGAGATAGCACATGAAACACATGGCAAAAAAATGAGACCAAGCGGAGAGTAAGAGCAGCAGGACTTTGGGGCCTGTGTGCTGTAGCTCCGCTTGTGTCGATTGAGGACCGAGCCGTGTGCGGGCCTGTTGAACAAGCTAGAACAGTACCGAAGACCTACCGGCTATATGGGAACCGGGAAACTGATGTAACTCGGGTAGCTGGGTGTTGAGGCATTGCCCGTCGTTCAGAGGGTAGGTTGAGAGCTCGAGGTGTAAATCAGCTGGCGGCACGGAGATGCGCGTGCAGGGACCTCTTGCTCGGGACGATGGGACCGGTTCAATATTTGGCTAACGGGTGAAAGGTAGTCGCGTACGGCGTCCGTGATGGTTGTTGTAGGCAACATCGAGTACGGGCGTACGTGACGGGTTGTTCGGGTAACCCTGCAGGTGTAAATCGATTATAATCGCCGTCCCTCGCGGTCAGTGAGTACCACTTGTTCACTGTACCGTGACGTAGAAAGAACAGGCTAGTTACATGTTAAAATGTTGCTGATTGAAAGTTGGATATTGATTGTTAATGATATGTTGTAGCTTAGTGCTAACTAAAGTTCTTTTCAACTTTGGGCAAAGTACATGAGAGAAATGTGTTTCTTGTTTGATTGCGGCTCTCTCATGTGCCTTAGCATAAAGTTCTCCACAACCTGCTGCTAAAACTTGAAAGTAAGGTTCTACTAATTAGGCGAGTCCTTGCAAATGATTTTTACCTCATGCAACCCATCACCCTCATGTAGAAGTTCCATGTTTAGGTGAGACGGGTCAGACTTGCTGAGCCTTCGTGCTCACTGCTTGTGTTCGAAGCTTTTGCAGGGTTCTATGAGGAAGGGACTCCCGAAGAGGAGACGGAACCCCAGGAGGGGAACCCCGTCGAGTGGGAGTCGTGCACGCCGCAGAGTTAGTGTGCGTGTGTGCTAGCAAGGACACGTTCGAGGGCTGAACGTGCACTTGATGCTTAGTCTACGCCCGCGAGTGTGGACTAAACTTATTTTAATGTAAACATGTTAATAAACTTGTTTATGTAATAAAGCTTCCGCTTCCGCTTTGTACCTTTGACGTGTGTTATACGGTGCTGTGCAATGCAGCACCCCTCAGCGTGATCCTGGCTCGACAGGACCAGTGGGGTCGTGTCAGCCGCAACGTTGCAGAAGTGGCAGCCTTGGGAACCGCCGCTGTAAAAGCAATCATCAAGTGGGCGCACGCTCTCACGACCCCGCGGCCGTTCGTGCTCCGGCAGCGGTCAATTCGGGACTTAGAGAAAGTGCGCGGATCGGAAGAGACGGAGGTCCCACCTCGGGCTCGCTATCTCCCCCGAGATGGGCCCGGGGGCCACTGTCGGTACCTGAGATATGGGGTACCCCGCGCACAGGGTAAAATGCCTAAGGTACTCGCCCTTCTCCGCAGGGAGAGCTCCGAAGGCGCCATGCGTCCGGCGGGGCCGGACCTCCCTCTCCTCAGAGGAGAGCTCCGGGCCCACCACGTGGCATACAGAAGCCGGACCTCCCCCTCCGCGGGAGAGAGGTCCGAAGACGCCACGCGTCCAGCGGGGCCGGACCTCCCTCTCCGCAGAGGAGAGCTCCGGGCCCGCCACGTGGCATACAGAAGCTGGACCTCCCCCTCCGCGGGGAGAGGTCCGGAGGCTCCACGTGCCCCGCAGGCCGGACCCTTCTCGCCTCAGAGAAGGGCTCCGGACCCGCCACGTGGCCAGAAGAACGGTGCTGCCTGCCCCCGGGCGGTAGGCAGCGGGCGTAAAGGCGCCCCACACCTTGCCCATACAAGGTATTCAAGGCCCGCGTCTTCCCAAGACGCGGAAACGCGGAGTACGCGTCTGTCAGGTGCCGTTGCGCCCAGTCGCATCACAGACTGGCGCGCGGTGTCAGAACCTGCCAGCTAATAAACGCCGCGACAAGACATCCCATGCCGCCTGCGCCGTCATCAACCACTATGACTAGCATGCAGCATGGGCAGGGCGGCAAGATGAAGACTCAGAAGCCTTCGACCAGAGGCAACTACTGACGCGACCCGCTCAACCGAGACAGGCCACTCGCCCGGGAATCGCATTGGGTGGTGCCGTGTTATGCGGCACCCAACAACACACATATGAGGAACAATGTATTACATAAAACAATAGCGGAAGCTTACAAGTTTTTCTTTGTAAATACTTTACATCAAGTAGCTACAGCGGAAGTCTTTATCAACTCACGTCGAATAACTAAGAGCATTCGAGATGAAGTCCAGCCCACGGACTCCTCTCGCTAGCGACACGAAGACAAGCAGCAGCGGCTCGGTTCTCCATGTGTTACCTGACTCGGGAGTTCCCGAGTCTCACCGGACAACCTTCTTTTCAGCATCGTTGTTAACCTGCAAAACCACTTATATAGCAAGCGTGAGCACATAGGCTCAGCAAGTCTGACCCGTCTCTCCTAAGCAAGAAACTCTACATGCAAGACGGTTGCAACTGGGTTGGCTAGATTTGCATAAAGGACTCGCCTAAAGTTGATCCTTAACTTTCAGATTTTAAGCCTCATTGTGCAGACCTTGAGCCGAAAAGCATCGCAACTCCACAATCAAACAAGAACGCTTTGTTGCGATGCTCCTTGCACAAAGTGAAAGTAAACTTTAATGAGCCTATCTCTAATTCAATCATGGTTGCAATACGAGTTATAGCACAGCCTTATCAAGTTCAAAGATAAACAATTCCAGTTGTTACTACGTCAAGACGCAGTGGGCAAGTATGCTCATATGACCGCGAGCGACGGTGATTCGAATCAGTACACGCCCGGACTACACGACACGTACACCCGTACTCCGAGTTGCCGGCAGCAACCTCGACTGACGTTGTACGCGGCCACCTTTCCCAAGATCTTCCACATTGGACGCAGTCCAACTGCCCCGAGTACGCAAGTTCCCTCAAGGTGCATACCCGCTGTGGTATGTTCTTGAGCGAGTTACCTCCTGCTACCCTGACGCCGAAAGCCTAAGGCAGTTGGAAAAGTTCCACTATGGATCTCCCAAGGTACATCGGTTTCCTGGGTCCCATATAGCCAGTATGTGCCCGGTACACAACTCAAACTTGTCCAACAGGGCCAAGCACGGACGGGCCTTAACCGACACAGGCAGGGCTATGCACGCACGGCCTGCAACCTGCTGCATCTAAACC
The DNA here is from genome assembly GCA_030760725.1 of Neostapfia colusana. Lineage (NCBI taxonomy): Eukaryota > Viridiplantae > Streptophyta > Magnoliopsida > Poales > Poaceae > Neostapfia > Neostapfia colusana. Next base: position 85,675,772 of record JASWHV010000003.1, read on the forward strand.
TCCCTGCCAGGTCTCCATTTCTTAAGTGTGAACTTTCATCATTCTCTCTAATTCGGACCCGTTCCGAGTAAACCAGCCCTAAACTCGCGAGTAGATTCCAACTACTCGTCTTCTACCGGACCTTCCCTACTAACATTAGCGTAGCCAAATTCCCTCGAGGAGTTTCTATTCTACCCTTTCTCTCATAGGTGTTTCTGGTCATGCAAGTGGAGTTTTCAATATCATCTAGACGTAATGCAATCAACGATGCAAAGCTATGATCTCTACAAATGAAAATGTTTTATAAAATGGTTCAAGTGCAAACCGGGGCTTGCCTGTTTTGCAGGTGACTACTGTTACAATCAGTTGGTGATGATCACTTGGAGCTTGATCACTTGTTCTCCTCCCTCCTTGATCTTCACTTCAAGTCCTCCTCACCTTCTTCACGTATATACTACACGTTATGATCATGCATATGTATTTAATTGAAAAGATTTTGCTCATAGGATCTAATGACCATTTAAAACTGGAACTTTGTTTAAGAATTTAAAATGACATTGGTGCTAGTGGTTTGGGTTGGGCTTAAACACTAAGATCAAGTGTTGAGTGCTTCTTTCCACTTAAGTGTTGATCACCTTACGAGATCACACATGACAGTGGTGATCCAGAGCCCTAATGGAGCTGAGGATTTTCATGTGAGTTCCTTGTCACAAGAAAGTCCTCTGGACCAAAATTTAGCACATTTCATGGAATGGTTTATTCAGAATAATTGTCTAAGTGTTTAGTCAAAGATGAATTAATTCTGAGGTAACATCCATGTTCATGTCAAACTAAGTGAACCACAATTTCAATTATAGTTTATAGAGTCTACATGAATTTTCCTAGGATTTTTGGAGCTAGGAATTTCACAGAACTGAATTTACAAGTTTTGGAAATTCTCTGAAAATGTTTCTGCATTCATTTGAATACAGGAACTTACAATCTGAATTACCCTGATCAATTCAACTCCAAATGAGCTGAAACTTTTACAGGAGTCTAATAACACTCTAGAGAATATTCTGGCAAAATTTGAGGATTTTTGGATAAACCAAACTCCCTCTAAAATTCTTTTGCTGAAAAGCTTTAAAGAATTTTCCAGAATTAAATAAAGACTTTCATACAAATTGGGTTGCATAATTGGATAGAGTTTGTCAATCTGAATCTAACCCAATTTGAATCACTAAATTTGGAGGTTCCTAGCAAAAGTTATGCTCTGCTAAAGTTTGGGGAAAATCTGGGATTTGAATAAATCCGGGGAAAAGTTTAAACCTGACTGTGGGACCAGGGACACGTGTCTGCTGCCGGGAGCGCGCCACACGGGCTACAGAATTGTTTCCCGCGCTGTCACAGCCGATCCCGCGCCACAGAGTATCCGGTCCACTGTTTCTGTGCGACTGACGCGTGGGGCCGGTAGCACCTTCGTCTATCTCCCGCCCCCGCGCTTCTGCGCCGCCGGGCTCGCCGGAGTTCGCCGGTTTTCGTCGCTCCGACCAACTCCCGAGCTGTCACTCGCCGCCAGGCCCTATTTTAACCTGAGGAACACGATGGTGGGACTTCCCCAGACCGGCGAGGTTCCTAAACCACCCCGCACCGGTGCAGCGGCTCTGAGGGAGTCCGGCAACGTTGCCCCGATGCTCTAGTCCGCCAGAAGTCCCCTGGAAAGGTTCTACAGCACTAGTGGAGGTTTGCCCTGCTCGGCGTGGCCGCATATGGGCTCGGAAACGGCTCCAACCTAGGGTTCATCGTGCATCCGATGCCCCTTATTGTGGTAGCCGTTGGAAAAGCTTGAAACAAGCCGTTTACCATGGGTTTCATGCGACGTTTTGTGAAGAAGAAAAGTTGCTACACCAGTCTAGATTCTATGTGCGAAATTTGCAGAGCTCTAAATGAATATAACTCCAGAATTTCGTCGATTCATACCCGCGGGTCAGTTTTCACCGGCCGGAGAGGATCTTTGAAATTCGTTGTTGAGAGGCCGAGACAGACTCGGTGCTTCGGGTGGAAGCTGCACGGAGACCTTGCGCGTCCCAGGGACCGCCTCCTTGGTCGTGAAAGCCGCTCTGTGGAGCTGTCCACGGGAGCACGTTGCCGCCGGGGTGTCCGGCCGCCGCGGAAACTCGATGTTCTCGGCGTAGAGGGCACGAACGCGCTTGGCGGTGGCTCGAGGAGGTCGTGGGGACGATGGTGGTGTTGCTCGTCTGCTCCACCGAGGCTTCACACTCTAGCTACGGCGGTGGCCGATCGAGCGGACGGCGTCGGCAGCTGCGGCTGTTTCTCGCGCGAGGAAAGAAGCAGAGCGGTGCTGGTCTTCGGGAATGAGCGAAGAGGAGCACGGCAGAGGGTATAAGACGGTCGGGCGGCTCCTCCAGCGCGACGAAATCCAGCAGGAGGTGGAGGCGTCGGCTGATCGCGGTGTCGAGCGGAGCTGCGCCCTCGGTCTCGGGTGCCGACTGAAGGAGGCAAACAGAGACCCAACACTTAGATCTTTTGCAAATTTTCAGTTCCCACAATGACATGTGGGACCCACTGATCAGTCCTCCTTATCCCCCCTCCAAATATCTCCCAAGTTGAATGTTGAGTGAATTCAATTGTGGGAATTCAAATCTGGTATGCATTTGGATAATTGGGCAAGTTTCATCCAAATTCAAACATGCATTTGAATTCTTTGTCTTTTAAAGTCCATTTTGCAAAATGGGTTGCAAACTATTTCCATAAATCATGAAACTTTGCACACCCCCTAATTTGGACTCAAGGAATTCAAATATGAAATCTGATTTTTATTTTGGCTGCTGCAAATGAGATTTTTAGCCCAACAGTTTTGAATTCCATTGTGTTTTTCTCATTTGAATTTTTGTTTGAACAAATTGTTCCAAATCTGATTTTTGCTTTCTCACACATATGGGAACTTCCCATCCTTGGTTTTGACCCCTCTAGGGTTCCAAGTTCTCAAATGAACCTTTGACTTGCGTGAAGCAAAATCCTCATGTGTGTTATCACATGTGGGGAAAAGTTTTAACAAGTCCCAATTTTCATACATATGAAACCAACTTTTGCAAATAAGTGTTTCTTTGTATTCATAATTTTGGGACCTTTATATTCCTCCCCCCTTAAAAGGAATCTCGTCCCGAGATTCAAAAGAAGAACGGGGTGGAAGGTAATTACAAGGTTTATGAGAAAAGCTCCGGATAGTTCTTGTGGATATAATCTTCGGTTTCCCACGTTGCTTCTTCCGGGGTATGATTACTCCACAGGACTTTGTAAAATTTTAAAGTCCGGTTCCTGGTGGTCCGGGTCTTTTCGTCGATAATCTGTACAGGTTGCTCGACATAGGTGAGATCCGGTTTCAACTCGTCGATGTCTTCCGTGCGGATGGCAGCTGTAAACTTGAGGCACTTCCGTAGCTGGGACACGTGAAATATATCATGAATACCGGCAAGGCTTGCCGGTAGTTCCAGCCGGTAGGCTACGTTTCCGCACTTCTCCATTATAGCAAACAGACCGATGAATCGGGGAGCAAGTTTCCCCTTGACATCGAACCGATGAATCCCCTTCATCGGAGACACACGAAGATACACGTGCTCTCCGACTTCGAAACGCAGCGGTCGACGTCTCTGGTCCGCGTAGCTCTTTTGATGAGATTGGGCAGCTTTGAGGTTCTCTTGTATTATCCAAACTCTCTCCTCGGCTTCATTGACAAGATCAACCCCGAACGTCACTCGTTCACCGGATTCGCACCAATTCAATGGCGTACGGCACTTCCGGCCGTATAGAACTTCATATGGTGCCATCTTAATGCTCGTCTGATATCCGTTGTTGTACGAGAACTCCGCCAGCGGTAAGTGATCATCCCATCTCTTACCGTGGTGGATGGCACATGCTCTTAGCATATCCTCTAGTATTTGATTCACCCTCTCAGTTTGCCCATCGGTTTGAGGGTGATATGCAGAGCTTCTAATCAACTTTGTCCCCAAGGAGGTATGTAGCTGTTCCCAGAAACGGGCTATGAACAGCGATCCTCTATCTGACACAATGGTGCGGGGAACTCCATGTAAGCACAAGATCCGTGCTATATACAGCTCCGCATACTGCTTTGCATTGTACCTAGTATGCACAGGGATGAAATGTGCTGATTTGGTTAATCGGTCCACGATTACCCAAATTGAATCATGGTTGTGGGAGGTCATCGGCAACCCGACGATGAAGTCCATACTCAAGTCTTCCCACTTCCATGCCGGTACTTGCAATGGCTGCAACAGGCCTGACTTCTTCATATGGTCGGCCTTGACCCTTCGACACGTATCACACTCTGAAACGTACTTTGCAACTTCACGTTTCATACGTGTCCACCAAAACTTCTTCCGGAGATCTTGGTACATTTTATTACTGCCCGGACGAATGGAGAACTTGGACAAATGAGCTTCATCCAAAATTTTCTTCCGTAGTCCCATATCCCGGGGTACTACAATCCGGTCGTTAAACCACAAAGTACCCTCATCATCCTTCCGGAAGCACTTTATTTCTCCGTTGTCTATCCTCCGCCGTATGTGAGACATACCCTTGTCTTTTCGTTGAGCCTCAATGATCTCCTCTCGGATGGTAGGAATGAGAGCAAGATTACAGAGAGCTCCATACGGGATGACACGGAGGCTTGGTTCTTCATCATCCATTTCAGCAATAGTTAGGTGATGGATATGCGCCTTACGACTGAGCGCATCGGCGACCACATTCGCCTTTCCTGGATGATAATGAATCTCTAGTTCATAGTCCTTAATGAGCTCTAGCCATCTTCGTTGCCTCATGTTCAATTCTTTTTGAGTGAAGATGTACTTCAAGCTCTTGTGGTCGGTGTAGAGGTGTACAAGATTTCCGAGCAAGTAGTGCCTCCACATCTTCAAAGCAAGGACCACGGCAGCTAACTCAAGATCATGAGTTGGATAATGCTGCTCGTGAGTTCTAAGTTGACGAGATCCATAAGCGACCACTCGTCTTTCTTGCATCAGCACGCAGCCAAGACCGATGCCAGATGCATCGCAATAAACGTCGAATGGCTTCGTTGTATCTGGCTGAGCAAGAACTGGGGCTGTTGTGAGATGCTTCACTAAGGTCTTAAAAGCTTGTTCACACGCAGCACCCCACACAAATCTGGTATTCTTCTTTAATAATTCTGTCATCGGTTTAGCAATCTTGGAGAAACTCGGAATAAACCTCCGGTAGTAACCCGCTAAACCGAGGAAGCTTCGGATTTCATGTACTGACTTTGGTGACTCCCACTTCTGTACTTGGATAATCTTGCTCGGATCTACAGCGATGCCCTCCGCTGAAATGATGTGTCCGAGAAAAGGTACTTGATTAATCCAGAATTCACACTTGCTGAATTTTGCATAGAGCTGATGATCTCGCAATCTTTGTAGCACAATATGCAGATGTTCAGCATGTTCTTCCTCTGACTTGGAGTACACCAAGATATCGTCGATGAAGACCACGACGAATTTATCCAACTCCGGCATGAACACTGAATTCATCAGGTACATAAAGTGTGCCGGGGCGTTGGTCAAACCAAAAGACATAACGAGATACTCATACAGCCCGTATCTCGTTGAGAATGCCGTCTTCGGAATATCTTCTGCCCGGATTTTAATCTGGTGATATCCGGACCGAAGATCCATCTTTGAAAATACCTTCGCACCCACTAATTGATCGAAGAGCATATCAATGCGAGGTAGTGGATACTTGTTCTTGATGGTAATGGCATTCAAAGGACGATAATCAACACAAAGCCGTAGTGTTTCGTCCTTCTTCTTGACAAACAACGCTGAACAACCCCAAGGTGACGAACTCGGTCGTATAAATCCCTTGCTCATTAGGTCATTCAGCTGTGTCTTCAATTCTGCCAGTTCATTGGGTGCCATCTTGTACGGCCTTCGTGATATCGGTGTGGTTCCCGGTATAAGTTCGATCTTGAACTCAACGTCTCGCTCGGGCGGCATGCCCGGTAAATCGTCGGGAAACACATCCGGATACTCACGTACCACTGGAATGTCCTCTATCTTGACAGCTTCCGTGTGGTTCACTGTTGCAATCTGTAAAGGTCCCAAAATTATGAATACAAAGAAACACTTATTTGCAAAAGTTGGTTTCATATGTATGAAAATTGGGACTTGTTAAAAATTTTCCCCACATGTGATAACACACATGAGGATTTTGCTTCACACAAGTCAAGTGTTTATCTGAGAACTTGGAACCCTAGAGGGGTCAAAAACAAGGATGGGAAGTTCCCATATGTGTGAGAAAACAAAAATCAGTTTTGGAACAATTTGTTCAAGCACAAATTCAAATGAGAAAAACACAATGGAATTCAAAACTGTTGTGCTAAAAATCTCATTTGCAGCAGCCAAAATAAAAATCAGATTTCATATTTGAATTCCTTGAGTCCAAATTAGAGGGTGTGCAAAGTTTCATGATTTATGGAAATAGTTTGCAACCCATTTTGCAAAATGGACTTTAAAAGACAAAGAATTCAAATGCATGTTTGAATTTGGATGAAACTTGCCCAATTATCCAAATGCATACCAGATTTGAATTCCCACAATTGAATTCACTCAACATTCAACTTGGGAGATATTTGGAGGGGGGAGAAGGAGGACTGATCAGTGGGTCCCACATGTCATTGTGGGAACTGAAAATTTGCAAAAGATCTAAGTGTTGGGTCTCTGTTTGCCTCCTTCAGTCGGCACCCGAGACCGAGGGCGCAGCTCCGCTCGACACCGCGATCAGCCGACGCCTCCACCTCCTGCTGGATTTCGTCGCGCTGGAGAAGCCGCCCGACCGTCTTATACCCTCTGCCGTGCTCCTCTTCGCTCATTCCCGAAGACCAGCACCGCTCTGCTTCTTTCCTCGCGCGAGAAACAGCCGCAGCTGCCGACGCCGTCCGCTCGATTGGCCACCGCCATAACGTGAGTGTGAAGCCTCGGTTGAGCAGACAAACAACACCACCATCGTCCCCACGACCCCCTCATGCACTCACCAAGGGCGTTCGTGCTCTCCATACGGAGATAACTCGGTTTCAGCGGCGGCCGGAAGAAACCGCCATCCACGGCTCCCGTGGACAGCCTCCTCCGGAGCTTGTCACGACCAAGCGAGGCCACCCTGGGACGCGCAGGAGCTCCATGCAGCTTCTACCTGAAGCACAGAGCCTGCCTCGGCCTCTCAAAAACGAATTTCAAAGATCCTCTCCGGCCGGTGAAAACTGACCCGCGGGTATGAATCGACGAAATTCTCGAGTTATATTCATTTAGAGCTCTGCAAATTTCGCACATAGAATCTAGACTGGTGTAGCAACTTTTCTTCTTCACAAAACGTCGCATGAAACCCGTGGTAGACGACTTGTTTCAAGCTTTTCCAACGGCTACCACAATAAGGGGCATCGGGTGCACGATGAACCCTAGGTTGGAGCCGTTTCCATGCCCATATGCGGCCATGCCGAGCAGGGCAAATCTCCACTGGTGCTGTAGAACCTTTCTAGTGGACTTCTTGCGGGCTAGAGCATCGGGGCAACGTTGCCGAACTCCCTCAGAGCCGCCGCACCGGTGCGGGGTGGTTTAGGAACCTCGCCGGTCTGGGGAAGTCCCACCATCATGTTCCTCGGGTTGAAATAGGGCCTAGCGGCGAGTTTCAGCAGCTGCAATGACCGGACGACCGATCCCGGAGCTACTCCGGCGAGCCCGGCGGCGGGATCGCGCGGGAGCGGGAGGTGGAAGAAGACCTCGCCGGCCCCACGCGTCAGTCGCACAGAAACAGTGGACCGGATACTCTGTGGCGCGGGATCGGCTGTGACAGCGCGGGAAACAATTCTTTGGCCCGTGTGGCGCGCTCCCGGCAGCAGACACGTGTCCCTGGTCCCACAGTCAGGTTTAAACTTTTCCCCGGATTTATTCAAATCCCAGATTTTTCCCAAACTTTAGAAGAGCATAACTTTTGCTAGGAACCTCCAAAATTAGTGATTCAAATTGGGTTAGATTCAGATTGACAAACTCTATCCAAATATGCAACCCAATTTGTATGAAAGTCCTTATTTAATTCTGGAAAATTCTTTAAAGCTTTTCAGAAAAAGAATTTTAGAGGGAGTTTGGGTTATCCAAAAATCCTCAAATTTTGCCAGAATATTCCTTAGGGTGTTATTAGACTCCTGTAAAAGTTTCAGCTCATTTGGAGTTGAATTAATCAGGGTAATTCAGATTGTAAGTTCCTGTATTCAAATGAATACAGAAACATTTTCAGGGAATATCCAAAACTTGTAAATTCAGTTTTGGGAAATTCCTAGCTCCAAAAATCCTAGGAAAATTCATGTGGACTCTATAAACTATAATTGAAATTGTGGTTCACTGAGTTTGACATGAACATGGATGTTACCTCAGAATTAATTCATCTTTGACTAAACACTTAGAGAATTATTCTGAATAAACCATTCCATGAAATGTGCTAAATTTTGGTCCAGAGGACTTTCTTGTTACAAGGAACTCACATGAAAATTCTCAGCTCCATTAGAGCTCTGGATCACCACTGTCATGTGTGATCTCTTAAGGTGATCAACACTTAAGTGGAAAGAAGCACTCAACACTTGATCTTAGTGTTTAAGCCCAACCCAAACCACTAGCACCAGTGTCATTTTAAATTCTTAAACAAAGTTCCAGTTTTAAATGGTCATTAGATCTTATGAGCAAAATCTTTTCAATTAAATACATATGCATGATCATAACGTGTAGTATATACGTGAAGAAGGTGAGGAGGACTTGGAGTGAAGATCAAGGAGGGAGGAGAACAAGTGATCAAGCTCCAAGTGATCATCACTAACTGATTGTAACAGTAGTCACCTGCAAAACAGGCAAGCCCCGGTTTGCACTTGAACCATTTTATAAAACATTTTCATTTGTAGAGATCATAGCTTTGCATCGTTGATTGCATTACGTCTAAATGATATTGGAAACTCCACTTGCATGACCAGAAACACCTATGAGAGAAAGGGTAGAATAGCAACTCCTCGAGAGAATTTGGCTACGCTAATGTTAGTAGGAAAGGTCCGGTAGAAGACGAGTAGTTGGAATCTACTCGCGAGTTTAGGGCTGGTTTACTCGGAACGGGTCCGAATTAGAAAGAATGATGAAAGTTCACACTTAAGAAATGGAGACCGGGCAGGGAGGTTTAGATGCAGCAGGTTGCAGGCCGTGCGTGCATAGCCCTGCCTGTGTCGGTTAAGGCCCGTCCGTGCTTGGCCCTGTTGGACAAGTTTGAGTTGTGTACCGGGCACATACTGGCTATATGGGACCCAGGAAACCGATGTACCTTGGGAGATCCATAGTGGAACTTTTCCAACTGCCTTAGGCTTTCGGCGTCAGGGTAGCAGGAGGTAACTCGCTCAAGAACATACCACAGCGGGTATGCACCTTGAGGGAACTTGCGTACTCGGGGCAGTTGGACTGCGTCCAATGTGGAAGATCTTGGGAAAGGTGGCCGCGTACAACGTCAGTCGAGGTTGCTGCCGGCAACTCGGAGTACGGGTGTACGTGTCGTGTAGTCCGGGCGTGTACTGATTCGAATCACCGTCGCTCGCGGTTATATGAGCATACTTGCCCACTGCGTCTTGACGTAGTAACAACTGGAATTGTTTATCTTCGAACTTGATGAGGATGTGCTATAACTTGTATTGCAACCATGATTGAATTAGAGATAGGCTCATTAAAGTTTACTTTCACTTTGTGCAAGAAGCATCGCAACAAAGCGTTTCTTGTTTGATTGTGGAGTTGCGATGCTTTTCGGCTCAAGGTCTGCACAATGAGGCTTAAAATATGAAAGTTAAGGATCAACTTTAGGCGAGTCCCTTATGCAAATCTAGCCGACCCAATTGCAACCGTCTTGCATATAGAGTTTCTTGCTTAGGAGAGACGGGTCAGACTTGCTGAGCCTATGTGCTCACGCTTGCTATATAAGTGGTTTTGCAGGTTAACAACGATGCTGAAAAGAAGGTTGTCCGGTGAGACTCGGGAACTCCCGAGTCAGGTAACACACGGAGAACCGAGCCGCTGCTGCTTGTCTTCGTGTTGCTAGCGAGAGGAGTCCGCGGGCTGGACTTCATCTCGAGTGCTCTTAGTTATTCAACGTGAGTTGATAAAGACTTCCGCTGTAGTTACTTGATGTAAAGTATTTACCAAGAAAAACTTTTAAGCTTCCGCTATTGTTTTATGTAATACATTGTTCCTCATATGTGTGCTGTTGGGTGCCGCACAACACGGCACCACCCAATGCGATTCCCGGGCGAGTGGCCTGTCTCGGTTGAGCGGGTCGCGTCAGCGTGGTATTAGAGCTGAGCCCTAACTCAGTCGGTACCGCGCCCGTCTCAGCTGGTATCAGAGCCGCATTGGGAATAGCACACGGAATAAGGATGGTATTACGACAAAAATTTAGGTTCCGGTGAGGATACGGTACTAGGCCCACATAAGGATTACTATTAGCTTAATATGAAGGTGGCAACCTAACTTACTTGTTATGTCGGAAAATCGTGCATCTCGGGACGAGTTATGTCTTGGGGGGTGCACGTAAGCGCTGTCCACCAGTGCGCACAAGCTGAAGGGTGGAGCCCCACGGGTGGCAGGTAACCCGATCTGCTTTAGTATCCTCTACGACTCCTCATGTCGTTTGGGGTACTCGAGCAACGTCTATCCCAGGCGTGCGTGGTGCAATTTGGGAAACCCCGTCACGTGGTTAGTAACGTGAACACGTAGCTCAAGGCGTGTTTGGCTTGAGAACACCTGTGCGAGTGATGACGGATGGGTGTAAGAAATGTATGCATACCGGGTTCGGTGTGCAGCCGGACCTGATGATTGAGTGTGACTCATGCAGGATTAACAACGAAACCGTAGTACGAATAGTACACGTTTGCGAGTGATCGTTTTAGTGCCACCTAAGATACGTTATACCGGTATAATCCGGTTAGGATTTTCTTTTGGTGAGGCTACGTAGTACCGACATGCTTCTTACGGTGCATCGACGCCGTACTAAACATAATAACCCCTTTCCTTTGAAGAAATGACTCATGAACTAACTTTCAACTAAAAACGGAAGTTTGAAACAAATATTAGTTACTGAACTCTTATTTTGAGCTAAGATTCAAATGAGAGGAAAATGACTTCAAAGATTTCAAAAACAGAGTGCTCTGTTTTCAGCAGAAATTTGTGTTGGACTTCTACAGAGCATAATTCTGAGTAGCTTGACCCAATTAAGGTGTAAGGTACAACTATGGAAAGATTTTCAAGTGATCTACAACTTCTATGTAGACCTCCAAAGCTAAATCACATGCTAAATGGGTAGAAAGTTCAGAGAAGAGTAAACTGTCCAGAACCAGGACGGTAACGAAACCTCTCTGGACCTTTCTGTTTTTAAGCCATAACTTTCTGTAGATAAACCCTTAAGAAGCCTATGATACATTGGATAGGTTATGAAATGTGCAACATTGTTGTAGTTCAAAGTTTGTTTAGGTTCTTATTGTATTTACATATACAACTGTAATAAAATCAGCCATGTACAAAGGAGGTGCTGGCAAATTTTATTCAGGAATCCTGTCAACTTTGGAAAAATCATAACTTTTAATCCGGAGATGATCTGGGGGCATATGAGTACTCGTTGGAAAGATACTGAAGTTAACTTTAACTTTGGTATTCAACTTGAGTCATGAAAATGCTCTTAATTAGATCAAAATCTGGAGATAGTGCATAAAGGTCTGTCCTGTACAGATAGGCTGAATAGCTATGCCTACTAAGGAGTTGTGTAAACATGAATTTTGTTACTGCTTTCATAAAGTTTTGACATAATCATGCTTCCATTAGTCACACATACTGCTGAGTTCTTGCTTAACTCATCTCAACTACATTTTGCAGTATGGTTCGTAATCGCTCTAGGAGTAGGGCCGGAAGTTCTCGTCGAGGCGGTGATGCTTCCATTCCACCGTTGGAACCACCATCCACGGGATGGATGGATCTTATGACTCGAGTCGTCGAGTCTAACCAAGAGAACACTAGGCTACTCCAAGAAGCAACGCAAGAACACACACGCTTACTCCAAGCTTTGGTACAGCAAGGCGTACTCCAGAACACGCAACAAGTCGTTCCACCTCGGAACGCTTATCTGGACTTCTTGGCGGCTCAACCGCCTATCTTTACTGAAGCCACCGAACCTGTCGAAGCAGATCAATGGCTTCGTGTCATGGAGTCTAAATTTGGAGTATTCAAATGTGATGAATACCAGAAGACAAAGTTTGCCGCTCAACAACTCCATGGAGCCGCCAGAAATTGGTGGGTGGATCATCTTGCCACCATTCCGGAGGGCCATCAAGTAACATGGAGAGAGTTTTGTGAAGCCTTTCGTACCCGTTACATACCACTAGGTATTGTCAAGGCAAAGCGGGAGGAATTTTTGGGCTTAAAGCAAGGGGACATGAGTGTCCTCGAGTATGTCAGGAGATTTAATCTTTTGGCCCAATATGCTCCCGAATATGTGACGAAAGAAGAAGCACGGTGTGACCTATTCTTCCATGGCCTGAGTGGCATATTACGGGAGAAGCTGGCCGTACATAATAACGGCAGTTACACCGAGATGGTCAATGCGGCTTTCATTCAAGAGAAGCCGACACTTGAGTGGCAAGCGGAGAAGAGAAAGATGAGTGAGATCGAGCAGGCTAGCACAAGTTATGTGCCTCGGAAGTACCGTTTGGTGTATCAAACGCCATCCGGTGAAAGACGGAGGCCACCTGTACAATCAACTCCTCAGAGATTGATTACTGGTCAAGTTTTACAACTTGCACCACCTCCACTGCCGCAGCATCAGACGGTGGTTTGTGCTCCATCGCTGCAGCCATATGTACCTAGCAGTCCATCGCAAGTCAACGAAGAACCGGAGAGGCATCCGTGTCTTACTTGTGGGCGTAAGGGCCATTATGCTAGGCAATGTCTGGAGGGAATTCGAGGCTACGGGTCATCATATTTACAACAATACGACCCGTACCTTAATCTGCAGATAGGAGGGCAGATAAGGGGCAACCTTCACTATACTGTGATTGATGATGTTCCGGAAGGAGAAGCCGCTTTAGCAGGGATGTTTTCTCTGAATCAGATACCGGTTTTAATTCTCTTTGATTCCGGTGCCACACACAACTTCATTAGCCAACCTTTTGTGGCTCAACATCAGCTCCAAACCGTTTATACAAAGAGGCAATACCTCATATCTTCGCCCGGGGGCAGCAGTACCGCAAGCGAGGTTGTCTCCCGAGCACCTCTTTGTTTGGGGGGTAAAATATACCCTACGACCCTCATTATTCTTGAAGGTCTGAAGATCGACATCATTTTGGGGATGTCGTGGTTGAATTACCACGGAGCGGTTCTTAACATCAGCTCCAGGACCGTTGAGCTCAACTCCCCACAGCACGGTCTTCATATATTAATTCTGGGCGCCAGACGGCAGCAGATTGCAACAGTGAACCACACGGAAGCTGTCAAGATAGAGGACATTCCGGTGGTACGTGAGTATCCGGATGTGTTTCCCGATGATTTACCGGGCATGCCGCCCGAACGAGACGTTGAGTTCAAGATTGAACTCATACCGGGAACAACACCAATATCACGAAGGCCGTACAAGATGGCTCCCAATGAACTGGCAGAATTGAAGACACAGCTGAATGACCTAATGAGCAAGGGCTTTATACGACCAAGTTCGTCACCTTGGGGTTGCTCAGCATTGTTTGTCAAGAAGAAGGACGAAACACTACGGCTTTGTGTTGATTATCGTCCTTTGAACGCAGTTACCATCAAGAACAAGTATCCACTACCTCGCATTGATATGCTCTTCGATCAATTAGTGGGTGCGAAGGTATTCTCGAAGATGGATCTTCGGTCCGGATATCATCAGATTAAAATCCGGGCAGAAGATATTCCGAAGACGGCATTTTCAACGAGATACGGGCTGTATGAGTATCTCGTTATGTCTTTTGGTTTGACCAACGCCCCGGCACACTTTATGTACCTGATGAATTCGGTGTTCATGCCGGAGTTGGATAAATTCGTCGTGGTCTTCATCGACGATATCTTGGTGTACTCCAAGTCAGAGGAAGAACATGCTGAACACCTGCATATTGTGCTACAAAGATTGCGAGATCATCAGCTCTATGCAAAATTCAGCAAGTGTGAATTCTGGGTTAATCAAGTACCTTTTCTCGGACACATCATTTCAGCGGAGGGCATCGCTGTAGATCCGAGTAAGATTATCCAAGTGCAGAAGTGGGAGTCACCAAAGTCAGTGTATGAAATCCGAAGCTTCCTCGGTTTAGCGGGTTACTACCGGAGGTTTATTCCGAGTTTCTCCAAGATTGCTAAACCGATGACAGAATTATTAAAGAAGAATACCAGAGTTGTGTGGGGTGCTGCATGTGAACAAGCTTTCAAGACCTTAGTGAAGCATCTCACGACAGCCCCAGTTCTTGCTCAGCCAGATACAACAAAGCCATTCGACGTTTATTGCGATGCATCTGGCATCGGTCTTGGCTGCGTGCTGATGCAAGAAAGACGAGTGGTCGCTTATGGATCTCGTCAACTCAGAACTCACGAGCAGCATTATCCAACTCATGATCTTGAGTTAGCTGCCGTGGTCCTTGCTTTAAAGATGTGGAGGCATTACTTGCTCGGAAATCTTGTACACCTCTACACCGACCACAAGAGCTTGAAGTACATCTTCACTCAGAAAGAATTGAACATGAGGCAACGAAGATGGCTAGAGCTCATTAAGGATTATGAACTAGAGATTCATTATCATCCAGGAAAGGCGAATGTGGTCGCCGATGCGCTCAGTCGTAAGGCGCATATCCATCACCTAACTATTGCTGAAATGGATGGTGAAGAACCAAGCCTCCGTCTCATCCCGTATGGAGCTCTCTATAATCTTGCTCTCATTCCTACTATCCGAGAGGAGATCATGGAAGCTCAACAAAAAGACAAGGGTATGTCTCACATACGGCGGAGGATAGACAATGGAGAAATGAAGTGCTTCCGGAAGGACGATGAAGGTACTTTGTGGTTCAACGACCGGATTATAGTACCCCGGGATATGGGACTACGGAAGAAAATTTTGGATGAAGCTCATTTGTCGAAGTTTTCCATTCATCCGGGCAGTAATAAAATGTACCAAGATCTCCGGAAGAAGTTTTGGTGGACACGTATGAAACGTGAAGTTGCAAAATACGTTTCAGAGTGTGATACGTGTCGAAGAGTCAAGGCCGACCATATGAAGAAGTCAGGCCTGTTGCAGCCATTGCAAGTACCGGCATGGAAGTGGGAAGACTTGAGTATGGACTTCATCGTCGGGTTGCCGATGACCTCCCACAACCATGATTCGATTTGGATAATCGTGGACCGGTTAACCAAATCAGCACATTTCATCCCTGTGCATACTAGGTACAACGCAAAGCAGTATGCAGAGCTGTATATAGCACGGATCTTGTGCTTACATGGAGTTCCCCGCACCATTGTGTCAGATAGAGGATCGCTGTTCATAGCCCGTTTCTGGGAACAGCTACACACCTCCTTGGGGACAAAGTTGATTAGAAGCTCTGCATATCACCCTCAAACCGATGGGCAAACTGAGAGGGTGAATCAAATACTAGAGGATATGCTAAGAGCATGTGCCATCCAACACGGTAAGAGCTGGGATGATCACTTACCTCTGGCGGAGTTCTCGTACAACAACGGATATCAGACGAGCATCAAAATGGCACCATATGAAGCTCTATACGGCCGGAAGTGCCGTACACCATTAAATTGGTGCGAATCCGGTGAACGAGTAACGTTCGGGGTCGATCTTGTCAATGAAGCCGAAGGGAGAGTTCGGATAATACAAGAGAACCTCAAAGCTGCCCAATCTCGTCAAAAGAGCTACGCGGACCAGAGACGTCGACCGCTGCATTTCAAAGTCGGAGAGCACGTGTATCTTCGTGTGTCTCCGATGAAGGGGATTCATCGGTTCGGTGTCAAGGGGAAACTTGCTCCCCGATTTATCGGTCCGTTTACTATCATGGAGAAGTGCGGAACTGTAGCCTACCGGCTGGAACTACCGGCAAGCCTTGCCGGTATTCACGACATATTTCACGTGTCCCAGCTGCGGAAGTGTCTCAAGTTTACGGCTGCCATCCGCACCGAAGACATCGACGAGTTGAAACCGGATCTCACCTATGTCGAGCAACCTGTACAGATTATCGACGAAAAGACCCGGACCACCAGGAACCGGACATTAAAATTTTACAAAGTCCTGTGGAGTAATCATACCCCGGAAGAGGCGACATGGGAAACCGAAGATTACATCCACAAGAGTTATCCGGAGCTTTTGTCATAAACCTTGTAACTACCTCCCACCTCGTTCCTCTTTTGAATCTCGGGACGAGATTCCTTTTAAGGGGGGAGGAATGTAAAGGTCCCAAAATTATGAATACAAAGAAACACTTATTTGCAAAAGTTGGTTTCATATGTATGAAAATTGGGACTTGTTAAAAATTTTCCCCACATGTGATAACACACATGAGGATTTTGCTTCACACAAGTCAAGTGTTTATCTGAGAACTTGGGACCCTAGAGGGGTCAAAAACAAGGATGGGAAGTTCCCATATGTGTGAGAAAACAAAAATCAGTTTTGGAACAATTTGTTCAAGCACAAATTCAAATGAGAAAAACACAATGGAATTCAAAACTGTTGTGCTAAAAATCTCATTTGCAGCAGCCAAAATAAAAATCAGATTTCATATTTGAATTCCTTGAGTCCAAATTAGAGGGTGTGCAAAGTTTCATGATTTATGGAAATAGTTTGCAACCCATTTTGCAAAATGGACTTTAAAAGACAAAGAATTCAAATGCATGTTTGAATTTGGATGAAACTTGCCCAATTATCCAAATGCATACCAGATTTGAATTCCCACAATTGAATTCACTCAACATTCAACTTGGGAGATATTTGGAGGGGGGAGAAGGAGGACTGATCAGTGGGTCCCACATGTCATTGTGGGAACTGAAAATTTGCAAAAGATCTAAGTGTTGGGTCTCTGTTTGCCTCCTTCAGTCGGCACCCGAGACCGAGGGCGCAGCTCCGCTCGACACCGCGATCAGCCGACGCCTCCACCTCCTGCTGGATTTCGTCGCGCTGGAGAAGCCGCCCGACCGTCTTATACCCTCTGCCGTGCTCCTCTTCGCTCATTCCCGAAGACCAGCACCGCTCTGCTTCTTTCCTCGCGCGAGAAACAGCCGCAGCTGCCGACGCCGTCCGCTCGATTGGCCACCGCCATAACGTGAGTGTGAAGCCTCGGTTGAGCAGACAAACAACACCACCATCGTCCCCACGACCCCCTCATGCACTCACCAAGGGCGTTCGTGCTCTCCATACGGAGATAACTCGGTTTCAGCGGCGGCCGGAAGAAACCGCCATCCACGGCTCCCGTGGACAGCCTCCTCCGGAGCTTGTCACGACCAAGCGAGGCCACCCTGGGACGCGCAGGAGCTCCATGCAGCTTCTACCTGAAGCACAGAGCCTGCCTCGGCCTCTCAAAAACGAATTTCAAAGATCCTCTCCGGCCGGTGAAAACTGACCCGCGGGTATGAATCGACGAAATTCTCGAGTTATATTCATTTAGAGCTCTGCAAATTTCGCACATAGAATCTAGACTGGTGTAGCAACTTTTCTTCTTCACAAAACGTCGCATGAAACCCGTGGTAGACGACTTGTTTCAAGCTTTTCCAACGGCTACCACAATAAGGGGCA
Organism: Neostapfia colusana; assembly: GCA_030760725.1. Lineage (NCBI taxonomy): Eukaryota > Viridiplantae > Streptophyta > Magnoliopsida > Poales > Poaceae > Neostapfia > Neostapfia colusana. The sequence continues at coordinate 85,693,625 of JASWHV010000003.1, forward strand.
TCGGGTGCACGATGAACCCTAGGTTGGAGCCGTTTCCATGCCCATATGCGGCCATGCCGAGCAGGGCAAATCTCCACTGGTGCTGTAGAACCTTTCTAGTGGACTTCTTGCGGGCTAGAGCATCGGGGCAACGTTGCCGAACTCCCTCAGAGCCGCCGCACCGGTGCGGGGTGGTTTAGGAACCTCGCCGGTCTGGGGAAGTCCCACCATCATGTTCCTCGGGTTGAAATAGGGCCTAGCGGCGAGTTTCAGCAGCTGCAATGACCGGACGACCGATCCCGGAGCTACTCCGGCGAGCCCGGCGGCGGGATCGCGCGGGAGCGGGAGGTGGAAGAAGACCTCGCCGGCCCCACGCGTCAGTCGCACAGAAACAGTGGACCGGATACTCTGTGGCGCGGGATCGGCTGTGACAGCGCGGGAAACAATTCTTTGGCCCGTGTGGCGCGCTCCCGGCAGCAGACACGTGTCCCTGGTCCCACAGTCAGGTTTAAACTTTTCCCCGGATTTATTCAAATCCCAGATTTTTCCCAAACTTTAGAAGAGCATAACTTTTGCTAGGAACCTCCAAAATTAGTGATTCAAATTGGGTTAGATTCAGATTGACAAACTCTATCCAAATATGCAACCCAATTTGTATGAAAGTCCTTATTTAATTCTGGAAAATTCTTTAAAGCTTTTCAGAAAAAGAATTTTAGAGGGAGTTTGGGTTATCCAAAAATCCTCAAATTTTGCCAGAATATTCCTTAGGGTGTTATTAGACTCCTGTAAAAGTTTCAGCTCATTTGGAGTTGAATTAATCAGGGTAATTCAGATTGTAAGTTCCTGTATTCAAATGAATACAGAAACATTTTCAGGGAATATCCAAAACTTGTAAATTCAGTTTTGGGAAATTCCTAGCTCCAAAAATCCTAGGAAAATTCATGTGGACTCTATAAACTATAATTGAAATTGTGGTTCACTGAGTTTGACATGAACATGGATGTTACCTCAGAATTAATTCATCTTTGACTAAACACTTAGAGAATTATTCTGAATAAACCATTCCATGAAATGTGCTAAATTTTGGTCCAGAGGACTTTCTTGTTACAAGGAACTCACATGAAAATTCTCAGCTCCATTAGAGCTCTGGATCACCACTGTCATGTGTGATCTCTTAAGGTGATCAACACTTAAGTGGAAAGAAGCACTCAACACTTGATCTTAGTGTTTAAGCCCAACCCAAACCACTAGCACCAGTGTCATTTTAAATTCTTAAACAAAGTTCCAGTTTTAAATGGTCATTATATCTTATGAGCAAAATCTTTTCAATTAAATACATATGCATGATCATAACGTGTAGTATATACGTGAAGAAGGTGAGGAGGACTTGGAGTGAAGATCAAGGAGGGAGGAGAACAAGTGATCAAGCTCCAAGTGATCATCACTAACTGATTGTAACAGTAGTCACCTGCAAAACAGGCAAGCCCCGGTTTGCACTTGAACCATTTTATAAAACATTTTCATTTGTAGAGATCATAGCTTTGCATCGTTGATTGCATTACGTCTAAATGATATTGGAAACTCCACTTGCATGACCAGAAACACCTATGAGAGAAAGGGTAGAATAGCAACTCCTCGAGAGAATTTGGCTACGCTAATGTTAGTAGGAAAGGTCCGGTAGAAGACGAGTAGTTGGAATCTACTCGCGAGTTTAGGGCTGGTTTACTCGGAACGGGTCCGAATTAGAAAGAATGATGAAAGTTCACACTTAAGAAATGGAGACCGGGCAGGGAGGTTTAGATGCAGCAGGTTGCAGGCCGTGCGTGCATAGCCCTGCCTGTGTCGGTTAAGGCCCGTCCGTGCTTGGCCCTGTTGGACAAGTTTGAGTTGTGTACCGGGCACATACTGGCTATATGGGACCCAGGAAACCGATGTACCTTGGGAGATCCATAGTGGAACTTTTCCAACTGCCTTAGGCTTTCGGCGTCAGGGTAGCAGGAGGTAACTCGCTCAAGAACATACCACAGCGGGTATGCACCTTGAGGGAACTTGCGTACTCGGGGAAGTTGGACTGCGTCCAATGTGGAAGATCTTGGGAAAGGTGGCCGCGTACAACGTCAGTCGAGGTTGCTGCCGGCAACTCGGAGTACGGGTGTACGTGTCGTGTAGTCCGGGCGTGTACTGATTCGAATCACCGTCGCTCGCGGTTATATGAGCATACTTGCCCACTGCGTCTTGACGTAGTAACAACTGGAATTGTTTATCTTCGAACTTGATGAGGATGTGCTATAACTTGTATTGCAACCATGATTGAATTAGAGATAGGCTCATTAAAGTTTACTTTCACTTTGTGCAAGAAGCATCGCAACAAAGCGTTTCTTGTTTGATTGTGGAGTTGCGATGCTTTTCGGCTCAAGGTCTGCACAATGAGGCTTAAAATATGAAAGTTAAGGATCAACTTTAGGCGAGTCCCTTATGCAAATCTAGCCGACCCAATTGCAACCGTCTTGCATATAGAGTTTCTTGCTTAGGAGAGACGGGTCAGACTTGCTGAGCCTATGTGCTCACGCTTGCTATATAAGTGGTTTTGCAGGTTAACAACGATGCTGAAAAGAAGGTTGTCCGGTGAGACTCGGGAACTCCCGAGTCAGGTAACACACGGAGAACCGAGCCGCTGCTGCTTGTCTTCGTGTTGCTAGCGAGAGGAGTCCGCGGGCTGGACTTCATCTCGAGTGCTCTTAGTTATTCAACGTGAGTTGATAAAGACTTCCGCTGTAGTTACTTGATGTAAAGTATTTACCAAGAAAAACTTTTAAGCTTCCGCTATTGTTTTATGTAATACATTGTTCCTCATATGTGTGCTGTTGGGTGCCGCACAACACGGCACCACCCAATGCGATTCCCGGGCGAGTGGCCTGTCTCGGTTGAGCGGGTCGCGTCAGCGTGGTATTAGAGCTGAGCCCTAACTCAGTCGGTACCGCGCCCGTCTCACAATCTGCTGCCGTCTGGCGCCCAGAATTAATATATGAAGACCGTGCTGTGGGGAGTTGAGCTCAACGGTCCTAGAGCTGATGTTAAGAACCGCTCTGTGGTAATTCAACCACGACATCCCCAAAATGATGTCGATCTTCAGACCCTCAAGGATAATGAGAGTCGTAGGGTATATTTTACCCCCCAAACAAAGAGGTGCTCGGGAGACAACCTCGCTTGCGGTACTGCTGCCCCCGGGCGAAGATATGAGGTATGGCCTCTTTGTATGAACGGTTTGGAGCTGATGTTGAGCCACAAACGATTGGCTAATGAAGTTGTGTGTGGCACCGGAATCAAAGAGAACTAAAACCGGTAGCTGATTCAGAGAAAAGATCCCTGCTAAAGCGGCTTCTCCTTCCGGAACATCATCAATCACAGTATAGTGAATGTTGCCCCTTATCTGCCCTCCTATCTGCAGATTAAGGTACGGGTCGTATGGTTGTAAATATGATGACCCGCATCCTTGAATTCCCTCCGAACATTGCCTAGCATAATGGCCCTTACGCCCACAAGTAAGACACGGATGCCTCTCCGGTTCTTGGTTGACTTGCGGTGGACTGCTAGGTACATATGGCTGCAGCGATGGGGCACAAACCACCGTCTGATGCTGCGGCAGTGGAGGTGGTGCAAGTTGTAAAACTTGACCAGCAATCAATCTCTGAGGAGTTGATCGTACAGGTGGCCTCCATCTTTCACCGGTTGGCATTTGATACACCAAACGGTACTTCTGAGGCACATAACTTGTGCTAGCCTGCTCGATCTTACTCATCTTTCTCTTCTCCGCTTGCCACTCAAGTGTCGGCTTCTCTTGAATGAAAGCTGCATCGACCATGTCGGTGTAACTGCCGTTATTGTGTACGGCCAGCTTTTCCCGTAATATGGCACTCAGGCCATGGAAAAATAGGTCACACCGTGCCTCTTCTTTCGCCACATATTCGGGAGCATATTGGGCCAAGAGATTAAATCTCCTGACATACTCGAGGACACTCATGTCCCCTTGCTTCAAGCCCAAAAATTCCTCCCGCTTTGCCTTGACAATACCTAGTGGTATGTAACGAGTACGAAAGGCTTCACAAAACTCTCTCCATGTTACTTGATGGCCCCCCGGAATGGTGGCAACATAATCCACCCACCAGTTTCCGGCGGCTCCATGGAGTTGTTGAGCGGCAAACTTTGTCTTCTGGTAATCATCACACTGGAATACTCCAAATTTTGACTCCATGACACGAAGCCATTGATCTGCTTCCACAGGTTCGGTGGCTTCAGTAAAGATAGGCGGTTGAGTCACCAAGAAGTCCAAATAAGCGTCCCGAGGTGGAACGACTTGTTGCGTGTTCTGGAGTACGCCTTGCTGTACCAAAGCTTGGAGTAAGCGTGTGTGTTCTTGTGTTGCTTCTTGGAGTAGCCTAGCGTTCTCTTGGTTAGACTCGACAACTCGAGTCATAAGATCCATCCATCCCGTGGATGGTGGTCCCGATGGTGGGATAGAAGCATCACCACCTCGACTAGAACTTCTGGCCCTACTCCTAGAGCGATTACGAACCATACTGCAAAATGTAGTTGAGATGAGTTAAGAAAGAACTCAGCAGTATGTGAGACTAATGGAAACATGATTATGTCAACACTTTATGAAAGCAGTAACAAAATTCATGTTTACAAAACTCCTTAGTAGGCATAGTTATTCAGCCTATCTGTACAGAACAGACCTTTCTGCACTATCTCCAGATTTTGACCTAGTTAAGAGCATTTTCATAACTTAAGTTGAATACCAAAGTTAAAGTTAACTTCAGTATATTTCCAACGAGTACTCATATGCCCCCAGATCATCTCCGGATTAAAAGTTATGATTTTTCCAAAGTTGGCAGAATTCCTGAATAAAATTTTCCAGCACCTCCTTTGTACATGGCTGATTTTATCACAGTTGTATATGTAAATACAATAAGAACCTGAACAACTTTGAACTACAACAATGTTGTACATTCATAATCTTTCCAATGGTGTATCATAGTCTTCTGAAGGGTTTATCCATAGAAAGTTATGGTTTAAAAACAGAAAGGTCCAGAGAGGTTTTGTTACCGTCCTGGTTCTGGACAGTTTACTCTACTCTGATCTTTCTACCCATTTAGCAGGTGATTTAGCTCTGGAGCTCTACAAATAAGTTGTAGATCACTTGAAAATCTTTCCATAGCTGTACCTTACACCTTAATTGGGTCAAGCTACTCAGAGTTATGCTCTGTTGAAGTCCAGCACAAATTCCTGCCGAAAACAGAGCTCTCTGTTTTTGAAATTTTGAAGTCTAATCTTCCTCTCATTTGAATCTTAGCTCAAAATAAGAGTTCAGTAACTAATATTTGTTTCAAACTTCCATTTTTATTTGAAAGTTAGTTCATGTGTCATTTCTTCAAAGGAAAGGGGTTATTATGTTTAGTACGGCGTCGATGCACCGTAAGAAGCATGTCGGTACTACGTAGCCTCACCAAAAGAAAATCCTAACCGGACTATACCGGTATAACGTATCTTAGGTGGCACTAAAACGGTCACTCGCAAACGTGTACTATTCGTACTACGGTTTCGTGGTTAATCCTGCATAAGTCACACTCAATCGTCAGGTCCGGCTGCACACCGAACCCGGTATCCATACAGTTCTTACACCCGTCCGTCATCACTCGCACAGGTGTTCTCAAGCCAAACACGCCTTGAGCTACGTGTTCACGTTACTAACCACGTGACGGGGTTTCCCAAATTGCACCACGCACGCCTGGGACAGACGTTGCTCGAGTACCCCAAACGACATGAGGAGTCGTAGAGGATACTAAAGCGGATCGGGTTACCTGCCACCCGCGGGGCTCCACCCTTCAGCTTGTGCGCACTGGTGGACAGCGCTTACGTGCACCCCCCAAGACATAACTCGTCCCGAGATGCACGATTTTCCGACATAACAAGTAAGTTAGGTTGCCACCTTCATATTAAGCTAATAGAAATCCTTATGTGGGCCTAGTACCGTATCCTCACCGTAACCTAAATTTTTGTCGTAATACCATCCTTATTCCGTGTGCTATTCCCAATGCGGCTCTGATACCACGCTGACGCGACCCGCTCAACCGAGAGAGGCCACTCGCCCGGGAATCGCATTGGGTGGTGCCGTGTTATGCGGCACCCAACAACACACATATGAGGAACAATGTATTACATAAAACAATAGCGGAAGCTTACAAGTTTTTCTTTGTAAATACTTTACATCAAGTAGCTACAGCGGAAGTCTTTATCAACTCACGTCGAATAACTAAGAGCATTCGAGATGAAGTCCAGCCCACGGACTCCTCTCGCTAGCGACACGAAGACAAGCAGCAGCGGCTCGGTTCTCCATGTGTTACCTGACTCGGGAGTTCCCGAGTCTCACCGGACAACCTTCTTTTCAGCATCGTTGTTAACCTGCAAAACCACTTATATAGCAAGCGTGAGCACATAGGCTCAGCAAGTCTGACCCGTCTCTCCTAAGCAAGAAACTCTACATGCAAGACGGTTGCAACTGGGTTGGCTAGATTTGCATAAAGGACTCGCCTAAAGTTGATCCTTAACTTTCAGATTTTAAGCCTCATTGTGCAGACCTTGAGCCGAAAAGCATCGCAACTCCACAATCAAACAAGAACGCTTTGTTGCGATGCTCCTTGCACAAAGTGAAAGTAAACTTTAATGAGCCTATCTCTAATTCAATCATGGTTGCAATACGAGTTATAGCACAGCCTTATCAAGTTCAAAGATAAACAATTCCAGTTGTTACTACGTCAAGACGCAGTGGGCAAGTATGCTCATATGACCGCGAGCGACGGTGATTCGAATCAGTACACGCCCGGACTACACGACACGTACACCCGTACTCCGAGTTGCCGGCAGCAACCTCGACTGACGTTGTACGCGGCCACCTTTCCCAAGATCTTCCACATTGGACGCAGTCCAACTGCCCCGAGTACGCAAGTTCCCTCAAGGTGCATACCCGCTGTGGTATGTTCTTGAGCGAGTTACCTCCTGCTACCCTGACGCCGAAAGCCTAAGGCAGTTGGAAAAGTTCCACTATGGATCTCCCAAGGTACATCGGTTTCCTGGGTCCCATATAGCCAGTATGTGCCCGGTACACAACTCAAACTTGTCCAACAGGGCCAAGCACGGACGGGCCTTAACCGACACAGGCAGGGCTATGCACGCACGGCCTGCAACCTGCTGCATCTAAACCTCCCTGCCAGGTCTCCATTTCTTAAGTGTGAACTTTCATCATTCATTCTAATTCGGACCCGTTCCGAGTAAACCAGCCCTAAACTCGCGAGTAGATTCCAACTACTCGTCTTCTACCGGACCTTCCCTACTAACATTAGCGTAGCCAAATTCCCTCGAGGAGTTTCTATTCTACCCTTTCTCTCATAGGTGTTTCTGGTCATGCAAGTGGAGTTTTCAATATCATCTAGACGTAATGCAATCAACGATGCAAAGCTATGATCTCTACAAATGAAAATGTTTTATAAAATGGTTCAAGTGCAAACCGGGGCTTGCCTGTTTTGCAGGTGACTACTGTTACAATCAGTTAGTGATGATCACTTGGAGCTTGATCACTTGTTCTCCTCCCTCCTTGATCTTCACTTCAAGTCCTCCTCACCTTCTTCACGTATATACTACACGTTATGATCATGCATATGTATTTAATTGAAAAGATTTTGCTCATAGGATCTAATGACCATTTAAAACTGGAACTTTGTTTAAGAATTTAAAATGACATTGGTGCTAGTGGTTTGGGTTGGGCTTAAACACTAAGATCAAGTGTTGAGTGCTTCTTTCCACTTAAGTGTTGATCACCTTACGAGATCACACATGACAGTGGTGATCCAGAGCCCTAATGGAGCTGAGGATTTTCATGTGAGTTCCTTGTCACAAGAAAGTCCTCTGGACCAAAATTTAGCACATTTCATGGAATGGTTTATTCAGAATAATTCTCTAAGTGTTTAGTCAAAGATGAATTAATTCTGAGGTAACATCCATGTTCATGTCAAACTAAGTGAACCACAATTTCAATTATAGTTTATAGAGTCTACATGAATTTTCCTAGGATTTTTGGAGCTAGGAATTTCACAGAACTGAATTTACAAGTTTTGGAAATTCTCTGAAAATGTTTCTGTATTCATTTGAATACAGGAACTTACAATCTGAATTACCCTGATCAATTCAACTCCAAATGAGCTGAAACTTTTACAGGAGTCTAATAACACGCTAGAGAATATTCTGGCAAAATTTGAGGATTTTTGGATAAACCAAACTCCCTCTAAAATTCTTTTGCTGAAAAGCTTTAAAGAATTTTCCAGAATTAAATAAAGACTTTCATACAAATTGGGTTGCATAATTGGATAGAGTTTGTCAATCTGAATCTAACCCAATTTGAATCACTAAATTTGGAGGTTCCTAGCAAAAGTTATGCTCTGCTAAAGTTTGGGGAAAATCTGGGATTTGAATAAATCCGGGGAAAAGTTTAAACCTGACTGTGGGACCAGGGACACGTGTCTGCTGCCGGGAGCGCGCCACACGGGCTACAGAATTGTTTCCCGCGCTGTCACAGCCGATCCGGCGCCACAGAGTATCCGGTCCACTGTTTCTGTGCGACTGACGTGTGGGGCCGGTAGCACCTTCGTCTACCTCCCGCCCCCGCGCTTCTGCGTCGCCGGGCTCGCCGGAGTTCGCCGGTTTTCGTCGCTCCGACCAACTCCCGAGCTGTCACTCGCCGCCAGGCCCTATTTTAACCTGAGGAACACGATGGTGGGACTTCCCCAGACCGGCGAGGTTCCTAAACCACCCCGCACCGGTGCAGCGGCTCTGAGGGAGTCCGGCAACGTTGCCCCGATGCTCTAGTCCGCCAGAAGTCCCCTGGAAAGGTTCTACAGCACTAGTGGAGGTTTGCCCTGCTCGGCGTGGCCGCATATGGGCTCGGAAACGGCTCCAACCTAGGGTTCATCGTGCATCCGATGCCCCTTATTGTGGTAGCCGTTGGAAAAGCTTGAAACAAGCCGTTTACCATGGGTTTCATGCGACGTTTTGTGAAGAAGAAAAGTTGCTACACCAGTCTAGATTCTATGTGCGAAATTTGCAGAGCTCTAAATGAATATAACTCGAGAATTTCGTCGATTCATACCCGCGGGTCAGTTTTCACCGGCCGGAGAGGATCTTTGAAATTCGTTGTTGAGAGGCCGAGACAGACTCGGTGCTTCGGGTGGAAGCTGCACGGAGACCTTGCGCGTCCCAGGGACCGCCTCCTTGGTCGTGAAAGCCGCTCTGTGGAGCTGTCCACGGGAGCACGTTGCCGCCGGGGTGTCCGGCCGCCGCGGAAACTCGATGTTCTCGGCGTAGAGGGCACGAACGCGCTTGGCGGTGGCTCGAGGAGGTCGTGGGGACGATGGTGGTGTTGCTCGTCTGCTCCACCGAGGCTTCACACTCTAGCTACGGCGGTGGCCGATCGAGCGGACGGCGTCGGCAGCTGCGGCTGTTTCTCGCGCGAGGAAAGAAGCAGAGCGGTGCTGGTCTTCGGGAATGAGCGAAGAGGAGCACGGCAGAGGGTATAAGACGGTCGGGCGGCTCCTCCAGCGCGACGAAATCCAGCAGGAGGTGGAGGCGTCGGCTGATCGCGGTGTCGAGCGGAGCTGCGCCCTCGGTGTCGGGTGCCGATTGAAGGAGGCAAACAGAGACCCAACACTTAGATCTTTTGCAAATTTTCAGTTCCCACAATGACATGTGGGACCCACTGATCAGTCCTCCTTATCCCCCCTCCAAATATCTCCCAAGTTGAATGTTGAGTGAATTCAATTGTGGGAATTCAAATCTGGTATGCATTTGGATAATTGGGCAAGTTTCATCCAAATTCAAACATGCATTTGAATTCTTTGTCTTTTAAAGTCCATTTTGCAAAATGGGTTGCAAACTATTTCCATAAATCATGAAACTTTGCACACCCCCTAATTTGGACTCAAGGAATTCAAATATGAAATCTGATTTTTATTTTGGCTGCTGCAAATGAGATTTTTAGCCCAACAGTTTTGAATTCCATTGTGTTTTTCTCATTTGAATTTTTGTTTGAACAAATTGTTCCAAATCTGATTTTTGCTTTCTCACACATATGGGAACTTCCCATCCTTGGTTTTGACCCCTCTAGGGTTCCAAGTTCTCAAATGAACCTTTGACTTGCGTGAAGCAAAATCCTCATGTGTGTTATCACATGTGGGGAAAAGTTTTAACAAGTCCCAATTTTCATACATATGAAACCAACTTTTGCAAATAAGTGTTTCTTTGTATTCATAATTTTGGGACCTTTACAACTACCGGCGTAACTACAGATACGGTAGATAAAAGACAATCTTCCCGGGACCACCTGTCGGGTCCCAGCTCCCCTTGTAAGCCACCCGAGTCTTGGACTGGCGGAACAGGGGATGCCACAGAGGCTTCCCCCAGCACATCAGCCTGGGGCCTCTTCGAGTCGCCACCGGAGGGAGTGTCAGGTACCCCAGAATCCCAACTTGGCACCGGCGCCGTTGCTGGAGGAGATCGGGCGCGTTTCTTCTCTGGCAGCGGGTTGGAAGCCATGGCAAGGGAGAGCTCAAAGGCAAGAAAGCAAAAGCGCAAGAGTCCAAGAAGAAACGCAGAGAAGTGCGAAGGGAAGCTACAATGTGGGTGAGACCCCCTCTAAAAAGCTTCCCGGTGCAGTTCCAAGCGATTCGGAACTCTTCGAATACCCCGCACCCGCAACCGCTTCGGTTCCTAGACCGAGTGCCGATGACGGGTGGGCCCAAGCCGCTTAACTGTAGCGGTGGGGGCAAGGAGTCAGTCTCCTAAGAGGATGAGCCGGCAAGGCCCTTCGGCGGTTCCCGAAGAAAGCGCCGCAACGTGCAGAAGTGCCAGCCTTGGGAACCGCCGCAGTAAAAGCAATCATCAAGTGGGCGCACGCTCTGACGACCCCGCGGCCGTTCGTGCTCCGGCAGCGGTCAAGTCGGGACTTAGAGAAAGTGCGCGGATCAGAAGAGACGGAGGTCCCACCTCGGGCTCGCTATCTCCCCCGAGATGGGCCTGGGGGCCACTGTCGGTACCTGAGATATGGGGTACCCCCGCGCACAGGGTAAAATGCCTAAGGTGCTCGCCCTTCTCCGCAGGGAGAGCTCCGAAGGCGCCACGCGTCTGGCGGGGCCGGACCTCCCTCTCCTCAGAGGAGAGCTCCGGGCCCGCCACGTGGCATACAGAAGCCGGACCTCCCCCTCCGCGGGAGAGAGGTCCGAAGACGCCACGCGTCCAGCGGGGCCGGACCTCCCTCTCCTCAGAGGTGAGCTCCGGGCCCGCCACGTGGCATGCAGGAGCCGGACCTCCCCCTCCGCGGGAGAGAGGTCCAAAGGCGCCACGCGTCCAGCGGGGCCGGACCCCCCTCTCCTCAGAGAAGAGCTCCGGACCCGCCACGTGGCTGGAAGAACGGTGCTGCCAGCCCCCGAGCGGTAGGCAGCGGGCGTAAAGGCGCCCCTCACCTTGCCCGTACAAGGAATTCAAGGCCCGCGTCTTCCCAAGACGCGGAAACGCGGAGCACGCGCCTGTCAGGTGCCGTTGTGTCCAGTCGCATCACAGACTGGCGCGCGGTGTCAGAACCTGCCAGGTAATAAACGCCGCGACAAGATATCCCATGCCGCCTGCGCCGTCATCAACCACTATGACTAGTGCGCGGCATGGGCAGGGCGGCAAAAGGAAGACTCAGAAGCCTTCGACCAGAGGCAACCACCGGCGTAACTACAGATACGGTAGATAATAGACAATCTTCCCGGGACCACCTGTCGGGTCCCGGCTTCCCTTGTAAGCCGCCCGAGCCTTGGACTATAAAAGGCTCGTGTAGGCGTCGATAGCAGGGGTTCGCATTCTGCAACTCATACGCTAGCCATACACTCTCAAGCTGTAACTCACCCCAAGCTCAGGCCCCCGGCCCTGAGCAGCAAGCAATACAGCGAGCTCCATAGCTCGCCGTGGACGTAGGGTTTTACGCTCCGGCGGCCTGAACCACGTAAAACTTCCCGTGTCAAGCTCTCACTAACTCGTCCATCCGCGCAAGCTCTCCGCTAGGAACTAGCCCCTCCGAAAAAAAGAACCTCCGCGGGCTGCCCAGTGCAGGCCCGGGGGAAGTGTCGATCGCACACTTTGACACTGGCTTGGCACAGGCAGCACCCTCGGAGGAGACCGAGCGCGTTTTTTCTCTAGATGCCCGGGGGCCGGCTCTTTTCCTTTCCCTTTATCGGCGGCTTGGGTTCCGTCGGTTCTGGGGGAGGGTTTGGCAGCAGCGGATGCCTCATGCCCTGATCCGGGGTGCTCGGTTCCTGGAATGGTGATACCCCGGAGGGCGTCCCCGACCTGACGAACGGCAATCCCGATATCATCAAGGTTCGGCATCTTCCGCAGGAGCTCCGACCTCCTCTGAGGCTCCAAGAAGAGGGGGGTGGCAGAAGGCGGAAGGGCGGGGTCGCCGCTGGGAATGTAGTCACCGCTCACCTTGCTCACCATCTCCTCCAGCTCCTCGTCGGAAGGGACAGAGCCGGGGCCTCTCTCCAGCCTGGTACAGTCCTGCTCACCGGTGTAGTACCACGCTGGGCGGCTGCGTTGCTGCAAGGGAGCAATGCGGCGTGACACAAAGTCCATCAGCACCATTAGAGACGTCAGCCCCTCGTTGGCCAAGAAACGGATCCGCTCCAAGACCGGAGTGTACTCCTGCTCCAGCTCAGGGATCTCCTCCCAAAAGCGGCGATCGGTGGTTGGGCTGGCGGTTGGGAGTTGTAGGCGATCGTGCTCGTCGGTCTGTACTACCTCCCAGCTCTCCCTCCAGTTCTCCCACCTTGATGCGCTGAAGGGCAGGAGGTATCCGGAGACCTTGGGGTCTTTGCAGCGATGCTGGAAGTAATATGCCCCCATCTGAGTCTTTGAGCCGCGTCCATTCATCGGCAGCACAAAGAAGTGGCGGAAGAGCGTCACGGAGGCGTGCACCCCCATGAACATCTCGCAGAAGTGGACAAAAACTGCCGCCATTGCGAAGGAGTTGGGGGAGAGATGGTGGAGCTGGAGACCGTATGTCTCCAGCAGGGTGACAAAGAAGGAAGAAATCGGCGGAACGAACCCCGCCAGAGCATAAGCGGTGAAGAAGACTATCTCCCCCTTTTCCAGGACCAGGGGGAGAGATCCTCGGCGGAGCCGATGCTTCAGCTCTTCCGAGCGCCAGCCCAGCAGCCTGCGCACTGGCCCGAGCTCGGAGGAGCGAACGAGGTGCGTCGGAAGCAAGGTTGAAGCCATAGCGAAAGAAGGCGCAAGGGCAGGAGAGCCGGGGCGCAAGAGTTCAAGGGAAGTACGAGCGCAATGCGAAGGGAAGCCGCGATGCGGGTGAGATCCCCTTTTAAAACTTTCCAGGGATGGTTCGAGGTAATTTGAAAACTTCCAGAAACATCGCATCGGCGACCTCGTCGGCTCCGAGACTGGGCGCCGATGAAAGCTGGGCCCAAGCCGCTTAACTAAAGCGGTGGGGTCAAGGAGTCAGTCTCCTGAGAAGATGAGCTGGCAAGGCACTTCGGCGGTTCCCGAAGAAAGCGCCGCAACGTGCAGAAGTGGCAGCCTTGGGAACCGCCGCAGTAAAAGCAATCATCAAGTGGGCGCACGCTCTCACGACCCCGCGGCCGTTCGTGCTACGGCAGCGGTCAATTCGGGACTTAGAGAAAGTGCGCGGATCGGAAGAGACGGAGGTCCCACCTCGGGCTCGCTATCTCCCCCGAGATGGGCCCGGGGGCCACTGTCGGTACCTGAGATATGGGGTACCCCCGCGCACAGGGTAAAATGCCTAAGGTACTCGCCCTTCTCCGCAGGGAGAGCTCCGAAGGCGCCATGCGTCCGGCGGGGCCGGACCTCCCTCTCCTCAGAGGAGAGCTCCGGGCCCACCACGTGGCATACAGAAGCCGGACCTCCCCCTCCGCGGGAGAGAGGTCCGAAGACGCCACGCGTCCAGCGGGGCCGGACCTCCCTCTCCGCAGAGGAGAGCTCCGGGCCCGCCACGTGGCATACAGAAGCTGGACCTCCCCCTCCGCGGGGAGAGGTCCGGAGGCTCCACGTGCCCCGCAGGCCGGACCCTTCTCGCCTCAGAGAAGGGCTCCGGACCCGCCATGTGGCCAGAAGAACGGTGCTGCCTGCCCCCGGGCGATAGGCAGCGGGCGTAAAGGCGCCCCACACCTTGCCCGTACAAGGTATTCAAGGCCCGCGTCTTCCCAAGACGCGGAAACGCGGAGCACGCGTCTGTCAGGTGCCGTTGCGCCCAGTCGCATCACAGACTGGCGCGCGGTGTCAGAACCTGCCAGCTAATAAACGCCGCGACAAGACATCCCATGCCGCCTGCGCCGTCATCAACCACTATGACTAGCATGCAGCATGGGCAGGGCGGCAAGATGAAGACTCAGAAGCCTTCGACCAGAGGCAACTACCGGCGTAACTACAGATACGGTAGATAATAGACAATCTTCCCGGGACCACCTGTCGGGTCCCGGCTCCCCTTGTAAGCCACCCGAGTCTTGGACTATAAAAGGCTCGGGTAGGCGTCTATAGCAAGGGTTCGCATTTTGCAACTCATACGCTAGCCATACACTCTCAAGCTGTAACTCACCCCCAAGCTCAGGCCCCCGGCCCTGAGCAGCAAGCAATACAGCGAGCTCCATAGCTCGCTGTGGACGTAGGGTTTTACGCTCCGGCGGCCTGAACCACGTAAAACTCGCCGTGTCAAGCTCTCACTAACTCGTCCATCCGCGCAAGCTCTCCGCTAGGAACTAGCCCCTCCGAAAAAAGAACCTCCGCGGGCTGCCCAGTGCAGGCCCGGGGGAAGTGTCGACCGAACACTTCGACAGTATTCAAGGCCCGCGTCTTCCCAAGACGCGGAAATGCGGAGCACGCATCTGTCAGGTGCCGTTGCGCCCAGTCGCATCACAGACTGGCGCGCGGTGTCAGAACCTGTCAGCCAATAAACACTGCGACAAGACAACCCATGCCGCCTGCGCCGTCATCAACCGCTACGACTGGCATGCGGCATGGGCAGGGCGGCAAGATGAAGACTCAGAAGCCTTCGGCCAGAGACAACTACCGGCATAACTGCAGATACGGTAGATAATAGACAATCTTCCCGGGACCACCTGTCGGGTCCCGGCTCCGCTTGTAAGCCGCCCGAGTCATGGACTATAAAAGGCTCGGGTAGGCGTCGATAGCAAGGGTTCGCATTTTACAACTCATACGCTAGCCATACACTCTCAAGCTGTAACTCACCCCCAAGCTCAGGCCTCCGGCCCTGAGCAGCAAGCAATACAGCGAGCTCCATAGCTCGCCGTGGACGTAGGGTTTTACGCTCCGGCGGCCTGAACCACGTAAAACTCGCCGTGTCAAGCACTTACTAACTCGTTCCATCCGCGCAAGCTCTCCGCTAGGAACTAGCCCCTCCGAAAAAAGAACCTCCGTGGGCTGCCCAGTGCAGGCCCGGGGGAAGTGTCGACCGCACACTTCGACATTTGGCGCGCCAGGAAGGGGGCTTTTCTCCTAGCGCGATGAGTTTCCGCCGACGAAGATGACCAAGCTTACTTCAGCGGCAAACTCTCCCCCTCCGTGTTCACGGCGAACCGTGACCACTGGGGAGTACATGTCGACACACTCAGGACGGAGTGTGTCGGCACAAGCTGGTAGCCAGCAGCCGACTCCGGCAACGCCGAGTCTGGCTATGCAGGCCCAGACAAGTGTGAGATCTTCTGCAGCGCTGAGCGTACACCATGGAGGTGCGCTAGCTGCAGCAAGAGCGATGCTGCGCAACCCACCTGCGGGGGATGCGCCCCATTCAGCGACCCAGCAATGGGTCCGTGAGGTGGACCGCCTCGTCGTCGCCGCCGCGAACCCTCGGTTTTGGCGAGGACGGCGCCCAGGACAACCGGCTGTGTCGCTGACGTGCACACCCACGGTTGACGGGCTGACGGCGGATTCCAGCTCCTCCAGGCTCCTGTCGACGGACCTGCAAAGGAAACTGGAATGGTGCCACTTGGGCCAGGACGCCCGGTGTACCTCGAGCGACGCCGAGAGAGGCGTCGCAGCCATGAGGCAGGCGACAGCATGTCGTCGACCTCGACACAACCAGAAGGGCAGGCCTTCGCCACGCGAGCCCTGCCTCAGGCATATGCTGCACAGCATATGCCACAGCTATATGCGCCGCAAGTAGCGGCCCCGGCCTATTGTGCAGCCTTGCCCATGCCGGGATACGCGGTGCCAGGTGCGAACCAAACGTTCGCAGTGCCAGTACCTGCAGCAGCTGGTGCAGGATGTGCGGCCCTTGCACCCCACCTTCGCTTCGCAAGGTGGCCACGCAAGTTTCGCCTGCATCTGCCCGAGAAGTACGACGGTAGAGTCAACCCAGCGGAGTTCCTCCAGATCTACTCCGCCGCCGTACTTGCTGCAGGAGGCGACGAGGCTGTCATGGCCAACTACATCCCCGTCGCCTTGACCGGCCCAGCTCGGTCTTGGCTCATGAATCTACCTCAGGGGTCCATAACCTCCTGGGTTGAGCTCTGCCGGCAGTTCGTCGCCAACTTCGTCAGCTCTTACACCCGTCCCGGCACGGAGCTTGACCTCCACGCCGTCAAGCAACAACCTGGGGAGTCGCTGCGCTCTTTCATCCAGCGGTTCTCTCAGGTACGCAACACCATCCCGCATATCCAAAGTGCCTCAGTGGTGGTGGCGTTCCGACAGGGTGTCCGGGACGAGAAAATGCTTGAGAAGCTCGCGACCAGAGAGGTCCGCGATGTCTCGGAGCTCTTCAGCCTGGCGGACAAGTGCGCCAGAGCAGCTGAAGGGCGGAACTGGCACGCTCTGCCGACCTCCGAGTCAGGAGGACAGCCCGGGTCCGGTGCTGCTGCGGATGGGGGTGGCAAGAGAACTAAGAACCGGGGGGGTGGCAAGATGAAGTCACCATTCACGGCCCCCGTCGCCGCAGCTGCGACGACCAGTGGAGCTCGGGGGCCACGCCCCGACAAAAGGCAGCGGCAATCACCGGCCCCAGACAGTGGCCAAGGCGGGCTATGCCCCGTGCATGGCACCTGCAACCATACTGCTGCCGAGTGCTGGGAGATTCAGAGGCTCGCAGAGCACTTCCGCAAAGGGAGACAGCAGAGGGCTGAAGCGCCGCCCTACCCTCAGAGGGATGGCAAACAGAAGGTCGATGCCCCAGTCACTGCTACCCACCAGGTGGGGTTCCAGGAGCCTCAGCGTGTCATAAAGACAGTGCATGACGGTGAGGACTCCAGTTCCGACGGTGACAGGCCAGGGCGTTAGCCAACTGCGGCGCGCCTCCGTGCCTCGAACATACCTCTCGGGGGCCGCCTAAGGTCTGTCAACCCCTTGAAGGCCTTGGCAGAGGGGGAAGACGCCTTAGGTCATCCAAGACAAGCCCGGGCCTACCTACCCCTTGAAGGCCTTAGCCAGAAGGGGAGAACTCCCCGGGGGCCCCCAGGAGAAGCCGCGCAGGACCTGATCCAGCGCGAAGATTACAACCTCATCGACAAGACTCGGCTGCAGCGAACACCCCGCAACGCACGGTCTCGGCTAACGCTCTAAGCACTACCGCCAAATAACCAAACGCGTCGGGGGCCTGCAGGAGGGCAACCTGGTGAAGCGGCACGCTCTATTCCAAGAAGGACCCATAAGCTCTCCCCCAGCAGGGAAGGTCCCTTCCGAATCACGAAAGCTGCCGCCCCAAGTACACATGCCTTTCAACCGATAGTGGGATCCGTTCCCAAAAATCCTTGCCATGGAGCAACACTGTAAGTCCTACTTCCTGAGCATCAGTAGGACAGGGTTATTCCCTTCTGTAAAAGATCCCATAGAATTTAGGAACAGCGCTTGGGGCAGCTAAGTCTCAAGGGACAGTACAGGACTACGTCCAGTTTAGCCTGGTTCCGACCCTAAGCGCGTAGAGTCTTGCTTCCCTTGAAGACAAGGCGGAACATTGCCTCCCTGTACAGCCAGAATTCCACCTATGGGTACGAATACAGAGACCTGTTCTACTTAGCTCTCTCTCATGCGCTCATTTAAATTATGCATTAATTTTTATGATCGCACTATCTCTGTATGTTCATCGTACATCTAGCTCCTCCTCTCCCGCTCTCATCCATAGTCGGCATTTGCTATCCTACCGAAGGCGGCTGCGCTTGAGGCACCTGCCGATGGCCGAGTGAGTCTCTCGGGCCTCCCCCAGTCAGGTGTTGCGGTGCCAGTTGGTACCTCCAGGAAAGGCCAGCGTTGTGCATGGGGGCTCCAGGGTGCGTATCCAGCTTAGCCGGCCCAGAGCCCAAAGCATGCGCATCCTGCCCTCCGGAGGTCCAGGGGAGTACGTCTGCTTTGCCTGGTCATGAACCCAAAGCGCGTGCACTCTGCTTCCCCAGCGCATGGCCCGGTACTAGGGATCGGACGGCCGTACCCGGACCTCAGAGGGAGCCGGAGCTCCGGCGCCTCGTGCACAGAATTGCCCAGGCCCCGTATAGCGGATCAGGGTCGTAAGACGGATAAGACTAGGAGATGGGAGGGGAGGACCCCCCGAGGAGAATTAAGTTTCCTCTGCCTGTGTGCAGGACCTCCAGGTTACGGCAACAGGGACTGAATGAAGCGGGGGAAAAGGAGCTACCAGCTACTCCGGCCTGGGACTGGAAGGACCGGGACCTGCCCCTCCAGCAGGGGCGGGACCCAGGGGCCCCACGTGTCCAGCGGGCCCAGAGCTCCTGCCTCTTAGGAAGGAGCTCTGGACCCGCCACGTGGCAGGCAGATCTGGAGCTCCCCATAGGGCAAGATCCGGAGACCTCCGAGGCCCCTAACACGGTTAGGACCCGGGGAAGGTGTCTGTGCAAGGCTCCGAGATTGGAAATGGCCTCTGAGTACCTTGCGGAGCTAAGGACTCAGCCAGGCAAAGCCAAGAAGGAAAGAAAAAGCATCACAGACACAAGTATCCAAGAGAGTCAAATTAAGCAAGGCTCCATGAGCTGGACTACAGACTCGATAAAAAGGGAGAAACAAGTCCTAAGGACCTCCCGGCTCTCGCCGGAACCTTGCGGCTACAAGGGCGGCCACATCCTCGACTTCAGCCCTGGCAGCTTCCTCCCGCTCCGCGGCTGGGCCCTCTCTCGCTGGCTCTAGCGAAAAAGAGGGATCACGGCTCTTGAAGCATGCCAGCACATGCGAGGCGACCTCTAAAGCTAAGCCGCGGCCCTCGGCCTCAAGCTCGCTGGCGACCACCGAGTCGAGTCTGTCCAGCTTGGCGCCGATCGACTCCAACGCAGTGATCACCTCCGCCACCTTCAATGCGGGAGTTGCGGCCCTCACCGGACTGAAGCCAAGAGGGATCAGGGTGGACCCCGCTCGATCCACGAAGCTTGAGACCGCAAGAGCCTCGGAGGACCGCAAGGCTGAGAGCTCCTCCACCTCGCGGCGGGCCGCCTGCAGAGCCTCCAGGTTCCTCTCGAAGAATTCCTTCTCCTTGGCCGCCAGGGAGCTCTCCCGAAGGTGGAGAGTCTTGGCGAGCCACTCCAACTCAGCGGCCTTGAAGTCGGCGGTCAGCTTCCGGTCCAAGACCGCCCGGCGATCACGGGAGACCTGTTCCTCCCTCAAGTCAAGGTCTGCTTTCAGGATCTCCAGCTCCTCCATCCAAGCTCGAAGGTCATCCTCGCCCGCAGCCAGCTGCGCGGCGACCCTCTCCGCCTCAGCTGCCATGGAACGCTCCCGTTCCTCAACGGCGAGTTCATGGCGCTCCAACCGCTGCCGTATCTCCACAGCAGCAGAGAGGCTCTCTTCGGCCCGGGCGTGTGCCTCCAGGGCCTCCCTGTTGATCCGCCGCGATTGGGTGTCCATGCGGTCGACAGCCCGCTTCATCCGGTCGACGAGCGCTTCCCTGAAGTCGAGCAACTCCCGCCTGGAGTCGAGCTCAGTCTTAACCTTCGCGGTCCTCTCCCGCAAAAGGTTCCCCCAGATGAGGAGGCGGTCCCGTTCAACCGTATACTCCTCCCGCTCGCGCCCTAGTGCAGCCAAGACCTGCCGGACGCTCGACTCGGCAAGCGCGAAGGCGTCCGCCAGAGGCAATGGAGCAACAGAGGCTGGGGCAGTCCCCCCGACCTCCTCCATTACCTCGTCCTCAGGAAGAGCCGACGCACCAGCAGCCGAGACGAGACGCCGATCAGGAGAAGCTGGCTCCGCGGCTCTGGCAGCCAGGCCAGCCGGGCTCTCTTCAGCTTCGGGCTCCTTGACCTGAGGAGAGGGACGAGCCGGGGAAGGCGGTGCTGGAGAAGAGGCCAGGCCGCCTAGTGCAGGGTCAACCTGCGCTGGCTCGGGGGCCGCGGTGGCCGTCTCGGCAGGAAGAGACGACGCCGCCGCGGAATCCGGGCACACCGGAACAGGAGAAGTTCGCGCTGGCCTGGGGGCCGCGGCAGTTGCCCCTGGCTCCGAGCGCAGCGACACAGATTCCCCGCAAGACGGGGAAGGCCGGGAAGTGCGGACACTCCAGCGGGCTCTGAACCCCGACTTCCGAGCCAGGGTAGGACTTCCAGAGCCCGCTACCGTCGCCGACGGCCGCTCCACAGTTGCTTGGACTGGCGGAACAGGGGACGCCCCAGACGCTTCCCCCAGCGCATCAACCCGGGGCCTCTTCGAGTCGCCACCGGAGGGAGTGTCAGGCACCCCAGAATCCCGACTTGGCACCGACGCCGTTGCTGGAGGAGATCGAGCGTGTTTCTTCTCTGGCAGTGGGTTGGAAGCCATGGCAAGGGAGAACTCAAAGGCAAGAGAGCAAAAGCACAAGAGTCCAAGAAGAAACGCTGAGAAATGCGAAGGGAAGCTGCAATGTGGGTAAGACCCCCTCTAAAAAGCTTCCCGGTGCAATTCCAAGCGATTCGGAACTCTTCGAATATCCCGCACCGGCAACCGCTTCGGTTACTAGACCGAATGCCGATGACGGGTGGGCCCAAGCCGCCTAACTGAAGCGGTGGGGGCAAGGAGTCAGTCTCCTAAGAAGATGAGCCGGCAAGGCACTTCGACGGTTCCCGAAGAAAGCGCCGCAACGTGCAGAAGTGGCAGTCTTGGGAACCGCCGCAGTAAAAGCAACCATCAAGTGAGCGCATGCTCCCACGATCCCGTGGCTGTTCGTGCTCCGGCAGCGGTCAATTCGGGACTTAGAGAAAGTGCGCAGACCAGAAGAGACGGAGGTCCCACCTCAGGCTCGCTATCTCCCCCGAGATGGGCCCGGGGGCCACTGTCGGTACCTGAGATATGGGGTACCCCCGCCCACAGGGTAAAATGCCGAAGGAACTCGCCCTTCTCCGCAGGGAGAGCTCCGAAGGTGCCACGCGTCCGGCGGGGCCGGACCTCCCTCTCCTCAGAGGAGAGCTCCGGGCCCGCCATGTGGCATACAGAAGCCGGACCTCCCCCTCCGCGGGAGAGAGGTCCGAAGGCGCCGCGTGTCCAGCGGGGCCGGAGTTCCCTCTCCTCAGAGGAGAGCTCCGGGCCCGCCATGTGGCCAGCAGAAGCCGGACCTCCCCCTCTGCGGGAGAGAGGTCCGAAGACGCCACGTGCCCCGCGGGACTGACCCTTCTCTTCTCTGAGAAGGGCTCCGGGCCCGCCACGTGGCAGCAGAGCGACGCTGCCTGCCCCGAGTGATAGGCAGCGGGCGTAAATACGCCCCATACCTTGCCCGTACAAGGTATTCAAGGCCGGCGTCTTCCCAAGACGGGGAAACGTGGAGCACGCGTCTGTCAGGTGCCGTTGCGCCCAGTCGCATCGCAGACTGGCGCTCGGTGTCAGAACCTGTCAGCCAATAAACACTGCGACAAGACAACCTATGCCGCCTGCGCCGTCATCAACCGCTACGACTGGCATGCGGCATGGGCAGGGCGGCAAGATGAAGACTCAGAAGCCTTCGGCCAGAGACAACTACCGGCATAACTGCAGATACGGTAGATAATAGACAATCTTCCCGGGACCACCTGTCGGGTCCCGGCTCCCCTTGTAAGCCGCCCGAGTCTTGGACTAGAAAAGGCTCGGGTAGGCGTCGATAGCAAGGGTTCGCATTTTGCAACTCATACGCTAGACATACACTCTCAAGCTGTAACTCACCCCCAAGCTCAGGCCTCCGGCCCTGAGCAGCAAGCAATACAGCGAGCTCCATAGCTCGCCGTGGACGTAGGGTTTTACGCTCTGGCGGCCTGAACCACGTAAAACTTGCCGTGTCAAGCTCTTACTAACTCGTTCCATCCGCGCAAGCTCTCCGCTAGGAACTAGCCCCTCCGAAAAAAGAACCTCCGCGGGCTGCCCAGTGCAGGCCCGGGGGAAGTGTCGACCGCACACTTCGACAGTCCTCAACGGCGAGTTTACGGCGCTCCAACAGCTGCCGTATCTCCTCCGCGGCAGAGAGGCTCTCCTCGGCCGGGGCGTGTGCCTCAAGGGCCTCCCTGTTGATCCGCCACGTTTCGGCGTCCAGGCGGTCGACAGACCGCTTCAGCCGATCGAGCAGCACTTCCCTGAAGTCAAGCAACTCCTGCCTGGAGTCGAGCTCGCTCTTGACCTTCACGGTCCGCTCCCGCAATAGGTTCCCCCAGGTGAGGAGGCGATCCCTTTCAACCGTATGCTCCTCCCGCTCGCGACCAAGTGCGGCCAAGACCTGCCAGACGCTCGCTTCGGCGAGCGCGAAGGTATCCGCCAGGGGCAGTAGGGCAGCAGAGGCCGGAGCAGCACCCCCAACCTCCTCCATCACCTCATCCTCAAGAGAGGTCGATGCACCAGCGACCGAGACGAGACGCCGGTCAGGAGAAGCTGGCGCCGTGGCTCTGGCAGCCAAACCCGCCGGACTCACTCTAGCTTCTGGCTTCTTGACCTGTGGAGAGGGACGAGCAGGGGAAGTCGACGCTGAAGTAGAAGCCGGGCCGCCTGGTGCATGGTCGACCTGCGCTGGCCTGTGGGCCGCGGCAGCCGTCTCGCTAGGAAGAGATGACGCTGCCGCGGAATCCAGGCACGCCAGAACAGGAGAAACTCGCGTTGGCTTAGGGGCCGCGGCAGCCGTCCCGGTTTCCGAGTGCAACGGCGCAGACTCCCCGCCAGTCGGGGACGGCCGGGAAGCGCGAACACTGCAGCGGGCTCTGAACCCCGACTTCCGAGCTGGGGTAGGACTCCCAGAGCCCGCCGTCGTCACTGACGGTAGCTCTGTAGTCGCCTGGACTGGCGGAGCAGGTGACGCTCCAGAAGCTCCCCCGGATGCATCAGCCCGGGACCGCTTTGAGTCGCCGCGAGAAGGAGTGCCATCTCCAGAAGCAGGAGGTGCAGGCACCCCAGATCCCCGACTTGGCCCGGATGCGCCACTGGAGGAGATCGAGCGCTGTCGAAGTGTTCGGTCGACACTTCCCCTGGGCCTGCACTGGGCAGCCCGCGGAGGTTCTTTTTTCGGTGGGGCTAGTCCCTTGCGGAGAGCTTGAGCGTATGGACGAGTTAGTAAGAGCTTGACACGGCGAGTTTTACGTGGTTCAGGCCGCCGGAGCGTAAAACCCTACGTCCACGGCGAGCTATGGAGCTCGCTGTATTGCTTGCTGCTCAGATCCGGAGTCCTGAGCTTGAGGATGAGTTACAGCTTGGGTGTGAATGGCTAGAGTGCGAACCCTTGCTATCGTCGCCTACCCGAGTCTTTTATAGTCCAATACTCGGGTGGCTTACAAGGGGGGCCCGGGACCTGACAGGTGGTCCCAGGGAGATTGTCTATCATCTACCGTATCTGCAGTTATGCCGGTAGTTGTCTCTGACGAAGGCTTCTGAGTCTTCGTCTTGCAGCCCTGCCCATGCCGCATGCTAGTCGTAGTGGTTGATGACGGCGTGGGCGGCATGGGATGTCTTGTCGCTGCGTTTATTGGCTGGCAGGCTCTGACACTGCGCGCCAGTCTATGATGCGACTGGGCGCAACGGCACCTGACAGAGGCGTGCTCCGCGTCTCCGCGTCTTGGGAAGACGCGGGCCTTGAATACCTTGTATGGGCAAGGTATGGGGCGTCTTTACGCCCGCTGCCTATCGCTCGGGGGCAGGCAGTGCCGTTTTGCTGGCCACGTGGCAGGCCCGGAGCCCTCCTCAAAGGAGAGGAGGGTCCGGCCCCGCTGGACACGTGGAGCCATCGGACCTCTCCCCGCGGAGGGGGAGGTTCGGCTTCTGTCGGCCACGTGGCGGGCTCGGAGCTCCTCTCTGAGGAGAGGGAGGTCCGACCCCGCCGGATACGTGGCACCTTCGGACCTCTCTCCCGCGGAGGTGGAGGTCCGGCCTCTGTATGCCACGTGGCGGGCCCAGAGCTCTCCTCTGAGGAGAGGGAGGTCCGGCCCCGCCGGACGCGTGGCGCCTTCGGAGCTCTCCCTGCGGAGAAGGGCGAGTTCCTTAGGCATTTTCCCCTGTGCGCGGGGGTACCCCGTATCACAGGTACCGACAGTGGCCCCCGGGCCCATCTCGGGGGAGATAGCGAGCCCGAGGTTGGACCTCCGTCTCTTCTGATCCGCGCACTTTCTCTAAGTCCCGCATTGACCGCTGCCGGAGCACGAACGGCTACGGGATCGTTGGAGCGTGCGCCCACTTGATGGTTGCTTTTACTGCGGCGGTTCCCAAGACTGCCTGTCGGTACCTGATATATGGGGTACCCCCGCGCACAGGGGAAAATGCCTAAGGAACTCGCTCTTCTCCGCAGGGAGAGCTCCGAAGGCGCCACGCGTCCGGCGGGGCCGGACCTCCCTCTCCTCAGAAGAGAGCTCCGGACCCGCCACGTGGCATACAGAAGCCAGACCTCCCCCTCCGCAGGCGAGGGGTCCGAAGGTGCCACGTATCCGGCAGGGCCGGACCTCCCTCTCCTCAGAGGGGAGCTCCGGAGCCGCCATGTGGCCGACAGAAGCCGAACCTCCCCCTCTGCGGGGAGAGGTCCGGAGGCTCCACGTGCCCCGCGGGCCGGACCCTCCTCTACTCTGAGAAGGGCTCCGGGCCCGCCACGTGGCCAGAAGAATGGCGCTGCCTGCCCCTGAGTGATAGGCAGCGGGCGTAAAGATGCCCCATACCTTGCCTGTAGAAGGTATTCAAGGCCCGCGTCTTCCCGAGACGCGGAGACGCGGAGCACGCCTCTGTCAGGTGCCGTTGCACCCAGTCGCATCACAGACTGGCGCGCGGTGTCAGAACCTGCCAGCCAATAAACACCGCGACAAGACATTCCATGCCGCCTGTGCCGTCATCAACCATTACGACTAGCGTGCGGCATGGGCAGGGCGGCAAGACGGAGACTCGGAAGCCTTTGTCAGAGACAACTACTGGCATAACTGCAGATACGGTAGATAACAGTCAATCTCCCCGGGACCACCTGTCGGGTCTCGGGCCCCCTTGTAAGCCACCCGAGTCTTGGACTATAAAAGGCCCGGGTAGGCGACGATAGCTAGGGTTCGCACTCTGCAACTCACACTCTAGCCATTCACTCCCAAGCTGTAACTCACCCCCGAGCTCAGGACTCCGGCCCTGAGCAGCAAGCAATACAGCGAGCTCCATAGCTCGCCGTAGACGTAGGGTTTTACACTCCGGCGGCCTGAACCACGTAAAACTCACCGTGTCAAGCTCCTACTAACTCGTCCATCCACGCAAGCTCTCCGCAAGTGACTAGCCCCACCAAAAAAAGAACCTCCGCGGGCTGCCCAGTGCCGGCCCGGGGGAAGTGTCGACCGAACACTTCGACATTTGGCGCGCCAGGAAGGGGGACTTTTCCCCTTGCGCGACGAGTTTCCGCCGACGAAGATGACCAAGCTCCCTTCAGCGGCAAGCTCACCTCCCCCGCCTCCGCGGCGAACCGCGACCAGGGGGGAGTACAAGTCAACACACTCGGGACGGAGTGTGTCGGTACAAGCTGGGAGCCAGCAACCGGCTCTTGCAGCGCCGACCCCGGCAATGCAGGCTCCAACAAGCGTCAGGTCTTCAGTAGCGCTGGGCGTACCCGGTGGGGGTGCGCTAGCTGCAGCAAGAGCGCTACTGCACAATCCGCCCACTGGGGACGCGCCTCAGGCAGTGACCCAGCGGTGGATTCGCGAGGTAGACCGTCTTGTCGTCGCCGCCGCAAACCCTCGACTTCGGCGGAGACGACACTCTGGCCAACCGGCCGTGTCGCTGATGCGCACGCCAATGGTTGACGAACAGACGGCGGACTCCAGCTCTGCCAGCCCCCAATCGATGGATCTGAGGACAGAGCTGGAGCGGTGCCGCTTGGGTCAAGATGCCCGGGTATACCTCGAGCAACGCCGAGAAAGGCGTCGCTACCAAGAGGCTGATGACAGCATGGCGTCGGCCTCGACCCAGCCTGAAGAGCAGACCTTCGCCACGCGATCTCTGCCTCAGGCCTGCGCCGTGCAGAATATGCCACAGTCATATGTCCTGCAGATGGCGCCCCCCGCCTATGGTGCAGCCTTGCCCGTACCGGGGTACACTGTGCCCAGTGCGAACCTAGCGTTCGCGGCACCAGAACCTGCGGCGACAGAAGCAGGGTGTGCGGCCCTCGCGCCCCACCTTCGCTTCGCGAAGTGGCCGCGCAAGTTTCGGCCGCACCTTCCCGAGAAGTACGACGGCAGCGTCAACCCGGTGGAGTTCCTCCAGATCTACTCTACCGCCGTACTTGCCGCAGGAGGGAATGAAGCCGTCATGGCCAATTACTTCCCTGTCGCCTTGACCGGTCCAGCCGGTCTTGGCTCATGAACCTCCCCCAGGGTTCCGTCACCTCCTGGGGAGAGCTTTGCCGACAGTTCATAGCCAACTTCGGCAGTTCCTACACCCGGCCTGGAACGGAGCTCGACCTCCACGCCATCCAGCAGCAGCCTGGGGAGTCGCTGCGCTCTTTCATCCAGCGGTTCTCCCAGGTGCGGAACACCATCCCACACATTCAAAATGCTTCTGTGGTGGTGGTGTTCCGGCAAGGCGTCCGGAACAGGAAGATGCTCGAGAAGCTCGCGACCAGGGAGGTCCGCGATGCCTCAGAGCTCTTCAGTTTGGCAGACAAGTGCGCCAGAGCAGCAGAAGGACGGAATTGGCACTCTCTGCCGTCCTCCGAGTCTGGAGGACTGGCCGGATCTGGTCCCACTCCCTGTGGAGGCAGCAGGAAGGCCAAGAACCGAGGCAGAAGCAAGATAGAATCACCGACCGCAGCCCCAGTCGTCACTGCAGCGACGCTCAGTGGGGCTCAGGTGCCGCGCCCCGGCAAGAAGCAGCGAAGACCACCAATCCCAGAAGGTGATCAAGACAATATGTGCCCCGTGCACGGCAGCTGTCACCACACTACTGCCGAGTGCCGGGAGATCCGAAAGCTCACAGAGCGCTTCCGCAAAGGGAAGCGGCAGCGGGCTGATGCCCCACCCTTCCGTCCAAAGGAAGGCGAACAGGGGGTGGACGTCCCAGACAGCGTCGACCACCCAGAGGAGATCCAGGAGCCTCAGCGCGCCGTGAAGGCGGCACGCAATCAAGAGGACTCCAGCTCCAGCGATGATGAGCGTCGAAAGAAGCTCTACGTCATATACGGCGGGTCCGCCGACCCCTCGTCCCGAAGCGCAGTCAAGACTCTGCGCCGAGCGGTAGCGTCGGTGTCACCACTCCCAGGTGCCGCACCGCACCATAAGTGGATGGGGACTCCCATCAGCTTTGACGACACCGACTCTCCCAGGAACATGGCTGGGGCCGGCCAACTACCGCTCTTGGTAGCTCCTACCATCGCCAATGTGAGAATTTACCATGTTTTGGTAGATGGTGGAGCTAGGCTGAACCTCATCAGCCGTGCAGCTTTCCAGAAGCTGCAGATCCTGATGGCCAAGCTCACCCCGTCGAGCCCGTTCTCAGGGGTAGGGCCGGGACAGGTCATTCCCTACGGAAACATTAGCCTCCCGGTGACCTCTGGGGCTCCGGACAGCTATCGGACAGAGTACATTCTGTTCGACGTAGCGGAGATAGACCTCCCCTTCAACGCCATAATCGGCAGGCCAGCCCTGTACCGGTTCATGGCAGTAGCCCACTACGGCTACCTCGTCCTGAAGATGCCAACACCGACGGGCGTCCTCAGGATTCGTGGAGACCGCACTGCTGCAGTGTCGGCCTTAGAGAAACTCCAAGCGCTCGCAACAGCAGGGGCATCAGCCCCCGGCAGTACAGAGCCGGACCAGCTCCGCCCGAGCGCACGCCACCGTGCTTCCGCTACAGCACCCCGGGTGCAACCTCTCGACGAGGGCGGCGTCCCCTTAAAGGTCGTCCAAGTCGGCACCGAAGCCACCCAGACCACCCGGGTAGCCGGGGGCCTGGATGACAAATAGGAAGGCGCGCTCATCACCTTCTGTCGGTACCTGAGATATGGGGTACCCCCGCGCACAGGGTAAAATGCCTATGGAACTTGCCCTTCTCCGCAGGTAGAGCTCCGAAGGCGCCACGCGTCCGGCAGGGCCGGACCTCCCTCTCCTCAGAGGAGAGCTCCGGGCCCGCCACGTGGCATACAGAAGCCGGACCTCCCCCTCCGCGGGAGAGAGTTCCGAAGGCGCCACGCGTCCAGCGGGGCCAGGCCCCCCCTCTCCTCAGAGGAGAGCTCCGGGCCTGCCACGTGGCAGCAGAATGGCGCTGCCTGCCCTCGAGCGATAGGGAGCGGGCGTAAAGACGCCCCATACCTTGCCCGTACAAGGTATTCAAGGCCCGCGTCTTCCCGAGACGCGGAGACGCGGAGCACGCTTCTATCAGGTGCCGTTGCGCCCAGTCGCATCACAGACTGGCGCGCGGTGTCAGAACCTGCCAGCCAATAAACACCGCGACAAGACATCCCATGCCGCCTGCGCCGTCATCAACCACTACGACTAGCATGCGGCATGGGCAGGGCGGCAAGATGAAGACTCAGAAGCCTTCGACCAGAGGCAACTACCGGCATAACTGCAGATACGGTAGATGATAGACAATCTTCCCGGGACCACCTGTCGGGTCCCGGCCCCCCTTGTAAGCTGCCCTAGCCTTGGACTATAAAAGGCTCGGGTAGGCGTCGATAGCAAGGGTTCGCACTTTGCAACTCATACACTAGCTATACTCTCTCAAG
The DNA here is from genome assembly GCA_030760725.1 of Neostapfia colusana. NCBI lineage: Eukaryota > Viridiplantae > Streptophyta > Magnoliopsida > Poales > Poaceae > Neostapfia > Neostapfia colusana. The sequence goes on from JASWHV010000003.1 coordinate 85,722,813, forward strand.
CTGTAACTCACCCCCAAGCTCAGGACTCCGGCCCTGAGCAGCAAGCAATACAGCGAGCTCCATAGCTTGCCGTGGACATAGGGTTTTACGCTCCGGCGGCCTGAACCACGTAAAACTCGCCGTGTCAAGCTCTTACTAACTCGTCCATCTGTGCAAGCTCTCCGCTAGGAACTAGCCCCACCGAAAAAAGAACCTCCGCAGGCTGCCCAGTGCAGGCCCGGGGGAAGTGTCGACTGAACACTTCGACATTTGGCGCGCCAGGTATGGGGCTTTTCTCCTAGCGCGACGGGTTTCCACCGACGAAGATGACCAAGCTTCCTTCAGCGGCGAACTCTCCCCCCTCGCCTCTGCGGCAAACCGCGACCAGGGGGGAGTACATGTCGACACACTCGGGACGGAGTGTGTCGGTACAAGCTGGGAGCCAGCAACCGGCTCTGGCAGCGCCGACCCCGGCAATGCAGGCTCCAACCAGCTTCAAGTCTTCAGTAGCGCTGGGCGTACCCAGTGGGGGTGCGCTAGCTGCAGCGAGAGCGCTACTGTACAATCCGCCCGCTGGGGACGCGCCTCAGGCAGCGACCCGGCAGTGGATCCGCGAGGTAGACCGTCTCGTCGTCGCCGCCACAAACCCTCGACTTCGGCGGGGACGACGCTCTGGCCAACCGGTCATGTCACTGATGCGCGCACCATTGGTTGACGAGCAGACGGCAGACTCCAGCTCTACCAGGCCCCAATCGACAGATCTGAGGACAGAGCTGGAGCGGTGTCGCCTGGGTCAAGATGCGCGGGTATACCTCGAGCGGCGCCGAGAAAGGCGTCACCACCAAGAGGCTGACGACAGCATGACGTCGGCCTCGACCCAGCCTGAAGAGCAGACCTTCGCCACGCGATCTCTGCCCCAGGCCTGCGCCGTGCAGAATATGCCACAGTCATATGTCCTGCATATGGCGCCCCCGGCCTATGGTGCAGCCTTGCCCATACCGGGGCACGCGGTGCGCAGTGCGAACCAAGCGTTCGCGGCACCAGAACCTGCGGCAACAGAAGCAGGGTCTGCGGCCCTCCTGCCCCACCTTCGCTTCGCAAAGTGGCCGCGCAAGTTTCGGCCGCACCTGCCCGAGAAGTACGACGGCAGCGTCAACCCGGCGGAGTTCCTCCAGATCTACTCCACCGCCGTACTTGCCGCAGGAGGGAATGAAGCCGTTATGGCCATTTACTTCCCTGTCGCCTTGACTGGCCCAGCTCGGTCTTGGCTCATGAACCTCCCCCAGGGTTCCGTAACTTCCTGGGGAGAGCTTTGCAGACAGTTCATAGCCAACTTCGGCAGTTCCTACACCCGGCCTGGCACGGAGCTCGACCTCCACGCCATCCAACAACAGCCTGGGGAGTCGCTGCGCTCTTTCATCCAGCGGTTCTCCCAGGTGCGGAACACCATCCCACACATTCAAAATGCTTCTGTGGTGGTGGCGTTCCGGCAAGGCATCCGAGACAAGAAGAAGGTTGAGAAACTCGCGACCAGGGAGGTCCGCGATGCCTCAGAGCTCTTCAGCTTGGCGGACAAGTGCGCCAGAGCAGCCGAAGGACGGAACTGGCACTCACAGCCGTCCTCCGAGTAAGGAGGGCTGCCCGGATCTGGTCCTACTCCCTATGGAGGCAGCAGGAAGACCAAGAGTCGAGGCAGAAGCAAGATAAGATCACCGGCCGCGACCCCAGTCGTCACTGCAGCGACGCTCAGTGGGGCTCGGGGGCCGCGCCCTGACAAGAGGCAGCGAAGGTCACCGATCCCGGAAGATAGCCAGGACAATATGTTGTAAGGACCTCAGTTTTGACACACATTGGCAGTGTTCATCACCATACCACACACCTCATTTGAGGAAGGATGATGAACACAAATGAAGAGCAAGTAACAATTATCAACATGCTCATTTGAGAACAAACTCACACATTGCAAAAGTGGTATTTCCCACATGTGATATAGATGGGCTAGACATATGAAAACTCCTACACTTTACTAAGGATGTCCATGCCAAGTTTCACCCAAATTCAAAACCTTTTTGAGGTCAGTTTGGGTATAGTTAGGAAGAGGGCAGTTTGAAACCATATTCAAATTCAAACTGTTTTATCCCATGAATTTAAAAGTGGAAGGCATATTCTTACTCAGCACATTTTTGTGAGCTCACACACCAATTTTCACTCCATTTGGAGTTGATCTTGACATGAGCTAAGGGGGAGAAATTCAAACTTTATTTGAATTTCAAACTGAACTTGTGCTGAAATTTATTAAACCAAACCTCATTTGAACTTTGATCAATTCAAATGGCTCATGGTGAATAATTTGAATTGCCAAGGGTAGTATGGGGTTCACTGTTTACAACAGTGATTAGGAGTAAATTTCAGAGGTTAAAACTGGAGGTGGGACCCACATGTCAGCCACTGCTCAGATCAAACCGACTGAGACTTTTTCACTCGGGTCTCCGAGCCGCAGCGGTGATCGCCACCGAGGCCAGCCGCCGCGCCACCAGCTGCTTGCCCACGCGCGGGCGTGAGGCGGTGCAGAGCCTTCTTAAGGCGCCTGCCCCCTCCTCGGCCGAGGCACCGTCGTTCTTCCCCGCAAGAACTCAGCGCCGGCCAAAAACTTCCGCAGCTCGGACTTGATCGGAGAACGCCGATCGCAGCTCCCTCCTTCTACTCCAGAGCCCCATCAAGGTACTAGAGACCTTCCTCCGTCCTCCCCGTTGCTAGAATTCGGTTGAGACCGATTGATATCGGCTGTGCCGAAAGATCAAATTCGGGACTTGGAACCGCCGCACCTCGGGCTCTCGTGGACAGCCCAACCAGGGCGTTGTCACGCCCGAGCCAAGGCACCCTTGGACGCGCGGGTGACCGGTGCTGCTCATCCCCGAGCCACAGCTCGAGTGGTTGCTCACCGGCGGCGAATTTCCACTTTTCCCCTTTCTGTGTGCAGAACGACCTTTGGGTACGATTCTGTTTAATTCGTGCTCTAGAAAGAATTAGAGGGCCTCAGGCCGCTCTCACACGAGCTAGACCCGGTAACGCACAAGTTGCCTTCACAACTCTGGGCCAGAGAACCTCTGTGCCCGGCGTAATTTGAGGTCTACTAATGGCGGAACGAACGGGCGGCATCGGGCGCACGGTGAGGACCTATTTCGGGCCTTCCCTGAGCTGCCTCGAGCTCATGTCGACCTTCTCTAAGGTCCACTGATGCTCCCCGACCGATTTGCCAAGTAGCTGAGGTACTAGAGAAGTCAGCCGACATGGCCAAAGTCATTCCGAGGTGGCAGCTCGTCGCCGACCATGCTCCGGCCGTTGTCATGAGCAGCTGACCCTCGGATCCTGTTCCCCGAGTAAAAGTAGGCAGGGGCGGCCAGAATCAAGAAGTTTGGAGCTGTACAGCAGCCGGCGGCGAGCTCTCTGGCGAGATCCCTCGGCGGCGGGGCGCGGGTGTCGCGAGGTTGAAGAAGGGGGTGGACCCCAGCTGTCAGCTGGAGATATTTTGAATCGGGATCCGGCTGCGGCCGGGATCGGGTGTGCTGGCGCGCAAACTCTTTGTGGGCCGCGGTGTGCTGTCGCCTCGGCGTGCGACGCGTGTCCCCTGGGCCCACGCGCGAGTTTAAACTTTTCCCCGATTTTCAGATTTCCTTCAAACTTCAAATCCTCATAACTTTGGCTAGAAAGCTCCAAATTGAGTGAACCAAATTTTGCTGGATTCAGCTCTCTGAGTACTTTCCAGAAAATCAAGTTTCACTTCATGAAATTCTTTATTTCTCCAGAATTAATTCCTCAAAGTTTAAAACAGTTAGGAATTTTAACTGGAAAATCCTTTGGGGGAAAATCCTGAAATTTTGCTGGGATGTTCACCAAAATATCCCTGAACTACCATAAAAATTTCAGATCCATTTGAGCTCATCTGATCCACCTAATGGTGTAATTAGTGAAACTGTTCCAGAGAAAATAGAAAATGTTCAGAAACATTTTCAGAATTTTCTCTGAAATTGTTTAGCTCATATCTTTAGTTAGGGACTTCCAAATTAAGTGAGACCAAATCCATTTGAACCCTCTGAAAATATAGTTTTCAGAAAGTCATAGTTTGTTTCATGAAGATTCCTAGAACACCCTAAGAGTTCCAATTAAGGTCAAGGACATAATTAATTGTGGAGGGCTCAAATGAGCTTTGCTGCAACTAAAACTTGACCAAGTCTCTGTTTAGATTGTAACCAAGCCACAGTAAAAGTTTCACAGTCATTAGGTCTGTCTAGCAAGGGTTATAGACTTCACAACTTCAAAGTTAATACAAATGCATTTAAATTGATACATATATTGCTCTTATCATGTAGTCGCTAAGGTCGAGGAGGAACCCGAAGTCCTAGACTTCGTTACTCCGGAGGAACAGCTAGCCTACGACCAAGAGCAGCAAGGCAAGCTACGGTTTGCATTAACCCTTTTACAAATGTTTATTGTTTTGAGCACATCTTTGAATATTGTTCGTTGCATTAAAGTCTTGATTGGAAACCCAACTGCATAGCCAAGAAAACCATGGGTTGGGTTTAGGATTGAAAACCTCGTTAGCCACTGCATTGCTAGGATAGCGTAGGATTCGGTACAAGTCGAGTAGTTGGAACTACTCGCGAGAATAGGCTAGAGGCACATTGCTCGGGTAGAGATAGCACATGATACACATGGCAAGAAAATGAGACCGAGCGGAGAGTAAGGGCAGCAGGACTTTGGGGCCTGTGTGCTGTAGCTCCGTTTGTGTCGATTGAGGACCAAGCCGTGTGCGAGCCTGTTGAACAAGCTAGAACAGTACCGAAGACCTACCGGCTATATGGGAACCGGGAAACTGATGTAACCCGGGTAGCTGGGTATTGAGGCATTGCCCTTCGTTCAGAGGGTAGGTTGAGAGCTCGAGGTGTAAATCGGCTGGCGGCACAGAGATGCGCGTGCAGGGACCTCTTGCTCGGGACGATGGGACCGGTTCAATATTTGGCTGACGGGTGAAAGGTAGTTGCGTACGGCGTCCGTGAGGGTTGTTGTAGGCAACATCGAGTACGGGCGTACGTGATGGGTTGTTCGGGTAACCTTGCAGGTGTAAATCGATTATAATCGCCGTCCCTCGCGGTCAGTGAGTACCACTTGTTCACTGTACCGTGACGTAAAATGAACAGGCTAGTTACATGTTAAAATGTTGCTGATTGAAAGATGGACATTGATTGTTAATGATATGCTGTAGCTTAGAGCTAACTAAAGTTCTTTTCAACTTTGGGCAAAGTACATGAGGGGAATGCGTTTCTTGTTTGATTGCGGCTCTCTCATGTACCTTAGCGTAAGGTTCTCCACAACCTGCTGCTAAAACTTGAAAGTAAGGTTCTACTAATTAGGCGAGTCCTTGCAAATGATTTTTACCTCATGTAGCACATTACCCTCATGTAGAAGTTCCATGTTTAGGTGAGACGGGTCAGACTTGCTGAGCCTTCGTGCTCACTGCTTGTGTTTGAAGCTTTTGCAGGGTTCTATGAGGAAGGGACTCCCGAAGAGGAGGCGGAACCCCAGGAGGGGAACCCCGTCGAGTGGGAGTCGTGTACGCTGCAGAGTTAGTGTGCGTGTGTGCTAGCAAGGGCACGTTCAAGGGCTGAACGTGCACTTGATGCGTAGTCTACGCCCGCGAGTGTAGACTGAACTTATTTTGATGTAAACATGTTCATAACTTGTTTATGTAATAAAATTTCCGCTTCCGCTTTGTACCTTTGACGTGTGTTATACGGTGCTGTGCAACGCAGTACCCCTCAGCGTGATCCTGGCTCGACAAGACCATTGGGGTCGTGTCATATGTGCCCCGTGCACAGCAGCTGTCACCACACTACAGCCGAGTGCCGGGAGATCCGAAGGCTCGCAGAGCGCTTCCGCAAGGGGAAGCGGCAGCGGGCTGATGCCCAGCCCTCCCGTCCAAAGGAAGACGAACAGAGGGTGGATGTTCCAGACAACATCGACCACCCAGAGGATATCCAGGAGCCTCAGCGTGTCGTGAAGGCGGCACGCAATCATGAGGACTCCAGCTCCAGTGACGATGAGCGTCGGAAGAAGCTCTACGTCATATACGGCGGGTCTGCCGACCCCTCGTCCCGAAGCGCAGTCAAGACTGTGCGCCGAGCGGTAGCGTCGGTGGTGCCACTCCCAAGTGCTGCACCGCACCTTAAGTGGATGGGGAACCCCATCAGCTTTGACGCCACCGACTGCCCCAGGAACATGGCTGGGGCCGGCCAACTGCCGCTCCTGGTAGCCCCTACCATCGCCAACGTGAGAATGTACCACGTTTTGGTAGATGGAGGAGCTGGGCTGAACCTCATCAGCCGTGCAGCTTTCCAGAAGCTGCAGGTCCCGATGGCAAAGCTCACCCCGTCGAGCCCGTTCTCAGGGGTAGGGCCTGGACAGGTTATCCCCTACGGCAACATTAGCCTCCCGATGACCTTCGGGGCTCCGGACAGCTATCGAACAGAGTACATTCTGTTCGACGTAGCGGAGATAGACCTCCCCTTCAACGCCATAATCGGCAGGCCAGCCCTGTACCGGTTCATCGCTGTAGCCCACTACGGCTACCTCGTCCTGAAGATGCCAACACCGACGGGCGTTCTCAGGATACGTGGGGACCGCACTGCTGCAGTGTCGGCCCTGGAGAAGCTCCAAGCGCTCGCAACAGCTGGGGCATCAGCCCCCGGCAATACGGAGCCGGACCAGCTCCGCCCGAGCGCACGTCACCGTGCTTCCGCCACAGAACCCCGTGTGCAACCTCTCAACGAGGGCGGCGTCCCCTTAAAGGTCGTCCAAGTCGGCGCCGAAGCTACCCAGACCACCCGGGTAGCTGGGGGCCTGGATAGCAAATAGGAAGGCGCGCTCGTCACCTTCCTCCGGCACAACGTCGACGTGTTTGCATGGCAGCCGTCACAGATGCCGGGGATCCCCAGGGAGGTGATTGAGCACCACTTGAAAGTCTTCCCCGACGCCCGGCCGGTTCAATAGAAGCCCCGCAAGCAGTCCATCGAGCGGCAAAACTTCATCCGTGAAGAAGTCAAGAAGCTGCTGGACGCTGGCTTCATACGGGAGGTCCACCAACCCCGGTGGTTGGTGAACCCCGTCGTTGTCCCGAAGGCCGGCGGGAAGCTCCGGATGTGCATCGACTACACCAGTCTCAATAAGGCATGTCCCAAAGATCCATTCCCTCTCCCTAGAATAGATCAAATAGTAGACTCAACGTCAGGCTGTGATATGCTGTGCTTCCTAGACGCCTACTCGGGTTTCCATCAGATCCCCATGTCTAGGGAGGACGAGGAGCACACCTCCTTCATCACAGTAGACGGCCTTTATTGCTATGTGTCTATGCCTTACGGCCTAAAGAATGCACTCCCCACCTTTGTGCGGGCGATGCACAAAACCTTTGGGGAGTTAATAAGAGACCTAGTTGAGGTGTACGTCGATGACATAGTTGTCAAGGTCAAGCAGGGTTCATCCTTACTAGATAACCTAGCTTTAGTCTTTGACAAGTTGCGCTCTACGCGCACCAAGCTGAACCCAGATAAATGTGTGTTCGGCGTGTCCTCTGGGAAGCTCTTAGGGCTCCTGGTCTCGCACCGAGGGATTGAGGCCAACCCAGAGAAGATCAAGGCCAACGACTTGATGCGGCCCCCTGCCCGCGTCAAGGATGTTCAGAGACTCACGGGATGTCTAGCCGCGCTGAGTTGGTTTATACCAAGGCTAGCAGAGCAGGCACTCCATTTCTTTAAGCTCCTGCGCAAGTCAGGCCCTTTTGCCTGGACTGACGAAGCAGAAGAGGCTTTCCAGGAGTTCAAGCGACTCCTGACGACCCTACCTATCATGGTAGCCCCTGAGCCCGGGGAGCACTTGCTGCTCTACATTGCGGCGACAACAGAAGTGGTGAGTATGGTCCTTGTCGCGGAGCGGCCAGACTCCTCACCCTCGCAACCTGCTCCGGTAGCAGAAGACAGACGCCAGGAGGCCCCGCGGGGCCAAGACGGTCTCCCGGACCCCCCGGAGGTCCAGGTCGACCTCCCGGAGGCCCAGGACGGTCTCCCGGACCCCCAAGATAAATCTCTAGGGGCCAATTGGGATCTCCCGGAGGTCCCTCAAGACCCCCCAGAGCTCCCGGATAATCAAGATAGCTTAAGGGCCTCCGGGTCCTAGTTCCCGGAGGCCCCCATGGGTCCACTCACCTCCAGCGGGCCGGGGCCAATGGACGAGGACCTCCCAAGCCTAAGAGAGAGGGTTCGAACCATACAGAGGCCTGTCTACTACATCAGCGAAGTACTTCATGATGCTAAGACAAGGTAACTAGAAGTCCACAAGCTGCTGTATGTGGTGCTCGTGGCGTCCAGGAAGCTCCGCCATTACTTCCAGGCCCACCGAGTCTCGGTAGTCACCTCGTATCCGCTGAAGACAATTCTTCACAGCCCCCATGCGACTGGCAACGTTGCTAAATGGGCGGCGGAGCTGGCGGAGTTTGATCTGGACTTCCTCCCACGCCATGCAGTCAAGAGTCAAGCACTGGCTGACTTTGTGAAGGAGTGGACACCAACGAAGACTGACCCACGGGGCCATGAAGGCGGTGAGCCAGAGCACCAAGCTCCGGTCTTCACCAAACCCCACTGGACACTTTTCTTCGACGGCTCCTCACGAAAGCAGGGGGCCGGTGCCGGCGTACTGCTCCTCATGCCATCAGGGGAACAGTTTGGGTATATGGTGCATCTAAATTTCAAGGCAACCAACAACATGGCGGAGTATGAAGCACTCATCTTTGGCCTGCAGACAGCCCTGTCTTTAGGCGCTCGCCAGTTGTTGGCACAGGGCGCCTCCCAACTGGTCATCAAGCAAGTCAAGGGCGAATGCTCCTGCAATGACCCGCAGCTATTTGCGTATCTGCTTCACGTGCAGATGTTGGAGAAAGAATTCCTCGCCTTGGACCTGCATCACGTACCGCGCGCTGGTAATGCCGCAGCTGACAACCTTTCAACGAAGGCTTCCACCGGAGCCCCCGCGCCCGAAGGAGTTTTCGAGAGGACGTTGCTGCGGCCCACAGCCCGGACCGCCGAGCCGGGCGAAGGGGGCTTGACCAGCACCTCGAAGCTGGCGGTCCCGGCGGCCCTACAGCCATGGATGCCGCCAAGGATCGTAAGCGTCACTGGGGACTCCGTGCAACCCAGCACTCAAGATCCAGAAGCTCAAGTCAGACCCGATGCATGGACCACGGAGATCCTGGACTACTTGAAGGACAATATCCTCCCTGATGAACATGCAACCGCTGAACGGATTGTGCGTATGGCTAAGAGGTACGCGCTGGTAGAGGGGGATCTCTACCGGCGTGACGCCAACCACATCCTATTGCGGTGCATAACCCAGGGGGAAGGCTGCGACTTGCTCGCTGAGATCCATGGAGGCGAATGTGGAAGTCATTCTTCCTCACGCACGCTTGTCGGTAAAGCCTTCCGGCATGGCTTCTACTGGCCGACAGCACTCCAGGATGCCGTCAAGCTAGTCGAGAGCTGCAAGGCTTGCCAGTTCCACGCCAAGGAGATCCATACACCGTCTCAGGCGGTACAGATGATCCCGCCCTCGTGTCCATTTGCCTTATGGGGGCTGGACATCCTGGGACCATTTCCCAGAACTGTCGGGGGATTCCGGTACCTCTATGTCGCCATCGACAAGTTCACCAAGTGGCCGGAAGCTACACCAGTTGTCACCATCAACAAACAATCCGCAGTAAAGTTCATCAAGTCTATTGTCTGCCGGTTCGGGGTCCCAGACAGAATCATCACCGACAACGGGACCCAGTTCACCAGCGCAGCATTCCAAGACTACTGCGAGGACCTTGGTATTCAGGTGTGCTATGCCTCTGTCGCCCACCCGAGGAGCAATGGGCAAGTTGAGAGGGCCAACGCGGAGATTCTCCGGGGCCTTAAGACTCGCACCTTCGCCAGCCTGAAGAAACAAGGTGCCAATTGGGTAGATGAGCTTCCGAGCACACTATGGGCTAACCGGACATCCCAGAGCCGGGCCACCGGGGAGACACTCTTCTTCATGGTGTATGGGGCTGAAGCTGTACTTCCCCCAGAAATCACCATGAAGTCTCACCGTGTCTGGGCTTACGACGAAGCCACGCAGGACAACCTCCGGCGTGGAGAAATCGACCTCGTCGACAAGGTCCGATTACATGCGGCACTCCGTAACGCGCGGTACAGATAAGCGCTTCGGCGCTACCACCAGAGGTCTGTGCGTGCCCGGGAGCTGCAGGAAGGTGACCTGGTGTTGTGGTGCATACTTTCTCGTGAAGGGGCCCACAAACTCTCCCCTAGTTGGGAAGGCCCCTTCTGAGTCGCGAAAGTATGCCGCCCCGGGTGTGAGTGCCTTTCCACCGAGGATGGGGACCTGCTCCAGAACCCTTAGAACATAGAACACCTCCGTAAGTTCTACCCCTAGAGCAAAAATAGGACAGTACTTTCTTTTCGTAATAAACTCCATAGAGTCCAGGAGCAGCGCTCGGAGCAGCTAAGCCCCAGGGGACGGTACAGGACTACGTTCAGCTTTGCCTGGTTCCGACTCCAAGCGTGTAGAGTCTTGCTTCCCCTCTTAATGGGGCGGGTCGTGGCCTCCATGTTTAGCCTGCCTTCCTCCTGTGGAAAGTTGTGCGAAAAGAAATCTGCTCTACTTTGCTCTTTCCTCGTACTCATTTAAATTGTGTATTGAGTTTTTTAACCACCCTTGCAGTGCATGGTTGCCATGTGCTCAGCTCCCCCTCTCTACAGTCCCCAAGCACCAAGCATATGGTTAGGGGCTATAAGTCAAATAAGACTGAGATAAGGGAGGGGGAGCCCCCAAGGAGAATTACGTTTCCTCTACCTGTGTGCAGGGCTTCCAGGCTATGGCGACAGGGACTACATAAAGCGGGGGGAAAGGAGCTGTCAGCAGCACCGGCCCAGGACTGGAAGGACCGGGCCCCGCCCCTTCAGCAGGGGCGAGGCCCGAAGGCCCCACGTGTCCAGCGGGCCCGGAGCACTATCTGAGGAGGGCTCCGGGCTCGCCACGTGGCAGGCGGAAACCGGACCTCCCCCCCCCTCTCGGTGGGAGGGCTCCGAAAGCCCTACGTGTCCAACATGGCCGGAGCTCCCACCTCTTAAGGAGGGGGTCCGGACCCGCCACGTGGCAGGCAGGTTTGGAGCTCCCCAAAGGGCGAGATCCGGAGACCCCCGGGGGCCCCTAACGCTGTTAGGACCCGGGGAGGGTGACTATGCAGAGCTCCGAGATTGGAGATGGCCTCTGAAGTACCTTGCGGAGCAAAGGACTCAGTCAGGCAAAACCGAGAAGGAGCATCACGATCACAAATATCTTAAAAGAGTCAAACTATGCGAGGCTCCATGAGCTGGACTACAGACTCGATAAAAAGAAAGAAACAAGTCCCAAGGGTCTCCCGACACGACCAGAATCCAGAAGTTGCAAGAACGGCCGCATCACCAGGCTTCAGCCCTGGCGGAACTCTCTCGCTCTATGACCCGAGCGCAGGAATCTCCTCCCTCATCACCGGCGCAAAAAACGGTGACACCACGGGAGCTCCTGAGGCCCCCTCCGCAGTATTCAGCGGTCTTCCTGGAGACTCTGCCGTCTGGGATCCTCCATGGTGCATCGGCGGTTTCCTTCTCCTGAAGTTCCCTCATCATCGGCGCAAAAGCCGGTGTCGTCAAGGGTGCCCCTGGAGCCCCCATCCCTCATCACCTGCGCAAAAACTGGAGTCATCAAGGGTGCTCCTGAGGCCCCCCCTCCGCAGCTTCAGCGGTCTTCTCGGAGACTCTGCCGCCTGGGATTCTCCTCGGTGCTTCAGCGGTTCCTTTGAAGACTCCACCACCTGGGAAGGGACGCAACGCCAAGGAGCTTTCTGCCTTCTGTCACCAAGGAAGGGCTCCGTCGGGAGGACAAACCAGAGACCCCTTGGCGGCGCCACCCTCAGAGGCAGGGCAGGCAGGCTCCCTGAGTCCCAGGCTTGGTGCAGACGCCATCGCTGGAGGGAACCGAGAGCAATTCTCCCCACATAAGGCGGGTTAAGAGCCTTGGAAGAAGACAAGACTGTAGAGACCCGAGGGAGGCGCAGGGGCTGGACGCATTATAAGGGGAGCGTACCCACATGGGGGTTTCATTTCACACCTTCTCGGGTGCAATCCCAAGCGATTCGGAACTCTTCGAATACCCCGCATCGGCAACCGCTTCGGTTCCTAAACCGAGTGCCGATGACGGGTGGGCCCAAGCCGCCTAACTGAAGCGGTGGGGTCAAGGAGTCAGTCTCCTGAGAAGATGAGCCGGCAAGGCACTTCGGCGGTTCCCGAAGAAAGCGCCGCAACGTGCAGAAGTGGCAGTCTTGGGAACCGCCGCAGTAAAAGCAACCATCAAGTGAGCGCACGCTCCCACGATCCCGCGGCCGTTCGTGCTCCGGCAGCGGTCAATTCAGGACTTAGAGAAAGTGCGCGGATCGAAAGAGACGGAGGTCCCACCTCGGGCTCGCTATCTCCCCCGAGATGGGCCCGGGGGGCCACTGTCGGTACCTGAGATATGGGGTACCCCCGCGCACAGGGTAAAATGCCTAAGGAACTCGCCCTTCTCCGCAGGGAGAGCTCCGAAGGCGCCATGCGTCCGGCGGGGCCGGACCTCCCTCTCCTCAGAGGAGAGCTCCGGGCCCACCACGTGGCATACAGAAGCCGGACCTCCCCCTCCGCGAGAGAGAGGTCCGAAGGCGCCACGCGTCCAGTGGGGCCGGACCCCCCTCTCCTCAGAGGAGAGCTGCGGGCCCGCCATGTTGCAGCAGAACGGCGCTGCCTGCCCTCGAGCGATAGGCAGCGGGCGTAAAGACGCCCCATACCTTGCCCGTACAAGGTATTCAAGGCCCGCGTCTTTCCGAGACGCTGAGACGTGGAGCATGCTTCTGTCAGGTGCCGTTGCGCCCAGTCGCATCACAGACTGATGCGCGGTATCAGAACCTGCCAGCCAATAAACACCGCGACAAGACATCCCATGCCGCCTGCGCCGTCATCAACCACTACGACTAGCATGCGGCATGGGCAGGGCGGCAAGATGAAGACTCAGAAGCCTTCGACCAGAGGCAACTACCGGCATAACTGCAGATACGGTAGATGATAGACAATCTTCCCGGGACCACCTGTCGGGTCCCGGCCCCCCTTGTAAGCTGCCCGAGCCTTGGACTATAAAAGGCTCGGGTAGGCGTCGATAGCAAGGGTTCGCACTTTGCAACTCATACGCTAGCTATACTCTCTCAAGCTGTAACTCACCCCCAAGCTCAGGACTCCGGCCCTGAGCAGAAAGCAATACAGCGAGCTCCATAGCTCGCCGTGGACGTAGGGTTTTACGCTCCGGCGGCCTGAACCACGTAAAACTCGCTGTGTCAAGCTCTTACTAACTCGTCCATTTGCGCAAGCTCTCCGCTAGGAACTAGCCCCACCGAAAAAAGAACCTCCGCGGGCTGCCCAGTGCAGGCCCGGGGGAAGTGTCGACTGAACACTTTGACACCTTCCTCCGGCACAACGTCGACGTGTTTGCATGGCAGCCGTCGCAGATGCCGGGGATCCCCAGGGAGGTGATCGAGCACCACTTGAAAGTCTTCCCCGACGCCCGGCCAGTTCAACAGAAGCCCCGCAAGCAGTCCATCGAGCGGCAAAACTTCATTCGTGAAGAAGTCAAGAAGCTGCTGGACGCTGGCTTCATACGGGAGGTCCACCACCCCCGCTGGTTGGCGAACCCCGTCGTTGTCCCGAAGGCCGGCGGGAAGCTCCGGATGTGCATCGACTACACCAGTCTCAATAAGGCATGTCCCGAAGATCCATTCCCTCTCCCTAGAATAGATCAAATAGTAGATTCAACGTCAGGCTGTGATATGCTGTGCTTCCTAGACGCTTACTCGGGTTTCCATCAGATCCCCATGTCTTGGGAGAACGAGGAGCACACCTCCTTCATCACAGTAGACGGCCTTTATTGCTATGTGTCTATGCCTTACGGCCTAAAGAATGCACTCCCCACCTTTGTGCGAGCAATGCACAAAACCTTTGGGGAGTTGATAAGAGACCTAGTTGAGGTGTACGTCAAAGACATAGTTGTCAAGGTCAAGCAGGGTTCATCTTTGTTAGATAACCTAGCCTTAGTCTTTGACAAGTTGCGCTCTACGCGCACCAAGCTGAACCCCGATAAGTGTGTGTTCGGTGTGTCCTCTGGGAAGCTCCTAGGATTCCTGTTCTCGCACCGAGGGATTGAGGCCAACCCAGATAAGATCAAGGCCATCGACTTGATGCGGCCCCCTGCCCGCGTCAAGGATGTCCAGAAACTCACGGGATGTCTAGCCGCGCTGAGTCGGTTTATACCGAGGCTAGCAGAGCGGGCACTCCCTTTCTTTAAGCTCCTGCGCAAGTCAGGCCCTTTTGCCTGGACTGACGAAGCAGAAGAGGCTTTCCAGGAGTTGAAGCGACTCCTGACGACCCTACCTATCATGGTAGACCCTGAGCCCGGGGAGCACTTGCTGCTCTACATTGCCTCACCTCGTATCCGCTGAAGACAATTCTTCACAGTCCCCATGCGACTGGCAACGTTGCTAAATGGGCGGCGGAGCTGGCGGAGTTTGAGCTGGACTTCCTCCCACGCCATGCGGTCAAGAGCCAAGCACTGGCTGACTTTGTGGCGGAGTGGACACCAACGAAGGCTGATCCAGGGGGCCATGAAAGCGGTAAACCAGAGCACCAAGCTCCGGTCTTCACCGAATCCCACTGGACACTTTTCTTCGACGTCTCCTCGCGAAAGCAGGGGGCCGGTGCCGGCGTACTGCTCCTCATGCCATCGGGGGAACAGTTTGGGTACATGGTGCGTCTCAATTTCAAGGCAACCAACAACATGGTGGAGTATGAAGCACTCATCTTTGGCCTGCAGACAGCCCTGTCTTTAGGCGCTCGCCAGTTGTTGGCACAGGGCGACTCCCAGCTGGTCATCAAGCAAGTCAAGGGCGAATGCTCCTGCAATGACCCACAGCTAGCTGCGTATCTGCTTCACGTGCAGATGTTGGAGAAAGAATTCCTCGCCTTGGACCTGCACCACGTACCCCGCGCTGGCAATGCCGCAGCTGACGACCTTTCAACGAAGGCTTCTACCGGAGCCCCTGCGCCCGAAGGAGTTTTCGAGAGAACGTTGCTGCGGCCTACAGCCCGGCCCGCCGAGCCGGGCGAAGGGGGCTTGACCAGCACCTCGAAGCTGGCGGTCCCGGCGGCCCTACGGCCATGGATGCCGCCAAGGATCGTAAGCGTCACTGGGGACTCCGTGCAACCCAGCCCCCAAGATCCGGAAGCTCGAGTCAGACCCGATGCATGGATCACGGAGATCAGGGACTACTTGAAGGACAATATCCTCCCTGATGAACATGCAACCGCTGAACGGATTGTGCGTATGGCTAAGAGATACACGCTGGTAGAGGGGGATCTCTACCGGCGTGGCGCCAACCACATCCTATTGCGGTGCATAACCCAGGGGGAAGGCTGCGACTTGCTCGCTGAGATCCATGGAGGCGAATGTGGGAGTCACTCTTCCTCACGCACGCTTGTCGGTAAAGCCTTCCGGCATGGCTTCTACTGGCCGACAGCACTCCAGGATGCCATCAAGCTGGTCGAGAGATGCAAGGCGTGCCAGTTCCACGCCAAGCAGATCCATACACCGGCTCAGGCGGTACAGATGATCCCGCCCTTGTGGCCATTTGCCGTATGGGGGCTGGACATCTTGGGACCATTTCCCAGAACCGTCGGGGGATTACGGTACCTCTATGTCGCCATCGACAAGTTCACCAAGTGGTCGGAAGCTACACCAGTTGTCACCATCAACAAACAATCCGCAGTAAAGTTCATCAAGTCTATTGTCTGCCGGTTCGGGGTCCCGAACAGAATCATCACCGACAACGGAACCCAGTTCACCAGCGCGGCATTCCAAGACTACTGCGAGGACCTCGGCATTCAGGTGTGCTATGCCTCTGTCGCCCACCCAAAGAGCAATGGGCAAGTTGAGAGGGCCAACGTGGAGATTCTCCGGGGCCTTAAGACTCGCACCTTCGCCAGCCTGAAGAAACATGGTGCCAATTGGGTAGATGAGCTTCCGAGCACGCTATGGGCTAACCGGACATCCCAGAGCCGGGCCACCGGGGAGACACCCTTCTTCATGGTGTATTGGGGCCGAGGCTGTACTTCCCCCAGAAATCACCATGAAGTCTCACCGTGTCCGGGCTTACGACGAAGCCACGCAGGACAACCTCCGGCGTGGAGAAATCGATCTCGTCGACAAGGTCCGATTACATGCAGCACTCCGTAACGCGCGGTACAGACAAGCGCTTCAGCGCTATCACCAAAGATCTGTGCGTGCCCGGGAGCTGCAGGAAGGTGACCTGGTGTTGCGGCGCATACTTTCTCGCGAAGGGGCCCACAAGCTCTACCCTAGTTGGGAAGGTCCTTTCCGAGTCGCGAAAGTATGCCGCCCCGGGTGTGTGCGCCTTTCCACCGAGGATTGGGACCTGCTCCCAAACCCTTGGAACATAGAACACCTCCGTAAGTTCTACTCCTAGAGCAAAGATAGGACAGTACTTTCTTTCCGTAATAAACTCCACAGAGTCCAGAAGCAGCGGTCGGAGCAGCTAAGCCCTCGGGGACGGTACAGGACTACGTTCAGCTTTGCCTGGTTCCGACTCCAAGCGCGTAGAGTCTTGCTTCCCCTCCTAATGGGGCGGGTCGTGGCCTCCATGTATAGCCTGCCTTCCTCCTGTGGAATGTTATACCAAAAGAAACCTGTTCTACTTTGCTCTTTCCTCGTACTCATTTAAATTGGGCTAAATTTTTATGACTACCCTTGTGGTACATGGCTGCCATGTGCTCAGCTCCCCCTTCTCATTCTCACCACTAGTCGGCATTCGCTGCCCTACCAGAGGCGGTTGCATCGGGGGTGCCTGCCGATAGTCGAGAGGGGTCCTGAGCCCCCGAACGCTTCGCGCACCGCTGTCCCCAAGCACCGAGCATATGGTTAGGGGCCATAAGTCGAATAAGACTATGAGATAAGGGAGGGGGAGCCCCCAAGGAGAATTACTTTTTCCCTACTTGTGTGCAGGACCTCTCGGCCTCGGATCCCTACAGGAGTGTGGCAGGAGCGCCTGACCAATGGGACGCCCCTGCCAAGGGGCTACTACGGAATCATGTGAGACCGGAACTCCAAGGCAAGACCCAAGGATCCACGGCTCCACCGAGACCGGACCTCCCCTCCTCTGAGGGGAAGGGCCCGAAGACCCCACGTGTATCGCGGCTTCAGACCTCCCCCTCCTCAGAGGAGAGCTCTGGATCCGCCATGTGGCTGGCTGATCCAGACCCCCCCCTCCTCATGAGGCGGGGCCCGAAGACCTCCGGGGCCCTTAATATAGTGGGGACCAGGGGAAGGTGCCGGAGCAGAACGTCGAGATTGGTGAAGACCTCTGAGCGCCTTGCGGAACTAAGGGCTCGGTCAGGAAAAATCAGGAAGAAGACGGAAAACATCGCAGGAACGAAGGGTCATAAGAGTTCATGTATTCATGGCTCCATGAGCTGGGCTACAAACTCAATGAAGAAGAAAGAAACAAGTCCCAAGATTCCCCTGACACGACCAGAGTCTAGGAGTTGCAAGAATGGCCGCATCACCAGGTTTCAGCCCTGGCGGCGCTCTCCCGCTCCATGACCCGAGTGAGGAAATCGCCTCCCTCATCATCAGCGCAAAGGCCGGTGTCATCAAGGGTGCTCCTGAGTCCCCCTCCGCAGCTTCGACGGTCTTCTTGGAGACTCTGCCGCCTGGGATCCTCCTTGGTGCATCGGCGGTTTCCTTCTTCTGAAGTTCCCTCATCACCGGCGCAAAAGCCGGTGTCATCAAGGGTGCTCCTGAAGCCCCCTCCGCAGCCTCAGCGGTCTTCTCGGAGGCTCTGCCACCCGGAATTCTCCTTGATGCTTCAGCGGTTCCTTTGAAGACTCCACCATCTGAGAAGGGACGCAACGCCAGGGAGCTTTCGCCTGCCGTCACCAAGGAAGGGCTCCGTCGGGAGGACAAACCAGAGACCCCTTGGAGGCGCCACCTCCAGAGGCAAGGCAGGCAGGCTCCCTGGGTCCTAGACTTGGTGCAGACGCCATCGCTGAAGGGAATCGAGAGCGATTCTCCCCCCCATAAGGCGGGTTAAGAGCCATGGAAGAAGACAAGACTGCGGAGACCCGAGGGAGGCGCAAGGGCTGGAAGCCTTATAAGGGGAGCATACCCACGCGGCGGTTTCTTTTCACACCTTCCTGGGTGCAATCCCAAGCGATTCGGAACTCTTCGAATACACCGCATCGGCAACCGCTTTGGCTCCTAGACCTAGCACCGATGACAGGTGGACCCAAGCTGCCCGTCTGAAGCGGTGGGTCAAAGAGTCAGTCTCCTAAGAAGACAAGCCGGCAAGGCACTTCGGTGGTTCCCGAAGAAAGCGCCGCAACATGCAGAAGTGGCAGTCTTGGGAACCGCCGCAGTAAAAGCAACCATCAAGTGGGCACACGCTCCCACGATCCTGCGACCGTTCGTGCTCCGGCAGCGGTCAATGCGGGACTTAGAGAAAGTGTGCGGATCATAAGAGACGGAGGTCCCACCTCGGACTCGCTATCTCCCCCGAGATGGGCCCGGGGGCCACTGTCGGTATCTGAGATATGGGGTACCCCCGCGCACAGGGGAAATTGCCTAAGGAACTCGCTCTTCTCCGCAGGGAGAGCTCCGAAGGCGCCACGCGTCCGGCGGGGCCGGACCTCCCTCTCCTCAGAGGAGAGCTCCGGACCCGCCACGTGGCATACAGAAGCCAGACCTCCCCCTCCGCGGGCGAGGGGTCCGAAGGTGCCACGTATTCGGCAGGGCCGGACCTCCCTCTCCTCAGAGGGGAGCTCCGGGGCCACAATGTGGCCAACAGAAGCCGAACCTCCCCCTCCGTGGGGAGAGGTCCGGAGGCTCCACGTGCCCCGCGGGCCAGACCCTCCCTCTCCACTGATGAGGGCTCCGGGCCCGCCACGTGTCCAGCAGAACAGCGCTGCCTGCCCCCGAGCGGTAGGCGGCGGCCGTAAAGACGCCCCATACCTTGCCCGTACAAGGTATTCAAGGCCCGCGCCTTCCCAAGACGCGGAGACGCGGAGCACACCTCTGTCAGGTGCCGTTGCGCCCAGTCGCATCACAGACTGGCGCGCGGTGTCAGAGCCTGCCAGCCAATAAACGCAGCGACAAGACATCCCATGCCGCCCCCGCCATCATCAACCACCACGACTAGCATGCGGCATGGGCAGGGCAGCAAGACGAAGATTTAGAAGCCTTCGCCAGAGACAACTACCGGCATAACTGCGGATACGGTAGATAACAGTCAATCTCCCCGGGACCTGCTGTCGGGTCCTGGGCCCCCCTTGTAAGCCACCCGAGTCTTAGACTATAAAAGGCTCGGGTAGGCGACGTTAGCAAGGGTTCGCACTCTAGCCATCGGCACCCTTGGTTCGCACCTCTGCAACTCATACGCTAGCCATTCACATCCAAGCTGTAACTCACCCCCGAGTTCAGGACTCCGGCCCTGAGCAGCAAGCAATACAGCGAGCTCCATAGCTCGCCGTGGACGTAGGGTTTTACGCTCCGGCGGCCTGAACCACGTAAAACTCACAGTGTCAAGCTCTTACTAACTTGTCCATCCGCGCAAGCTCTCCGCAACGGACTAGCCCCACCGAAAAAAGAACCTCCGTGGGCTGCCCAGTGCAGGCCCGGGGGAAGTGTCGACCGAACACTTCGACATTTGGCGCGCCAGGTAGGGGGCTTTTCCCCTTGCGCGACGAGTTTCCGCCGACGAAGATTACCAAGCTTCCTTCAGCGGCAAACTCTCCTCCCTCGCGTTTGGGGCGAACCGTGACAGGGGGGGAGTACATGTCGACACACTCAGGACGGAGTGTGTCGGCGCAAGCTGGGAGCCAGCAGCCGGCTCTGGCAGCGCCGACCCCGGCAATGCAGGCTCCAACCAGCGTCAGGTCTTCAGTAGCGCTGGGCGTACCCGGCGGGGGTGGGCTAGCTGCATCAAGAGCGCTACTGCACAATCCGCCTGCTGGGGACGCGCCTCAGGCAGCGAGCCAGCAGTGGATTCACGAGGTAGACCGTCTCGTTGTCGCCGCCGCAAACCCTCAACTTCGGAGGGGACGACGCTCCGGCCAACCGGCTGTGTCGCTGATGCGCACGCCAATGGTTGGCGAGCAGACGGCAGATTCCAGCTCCACCAGGCTCCAGTCGACGGATCTGAGGACAGAGCTGGAACGGTGTCACTTGGGCCAAGGTGCCCGGGTATGCCTCGAGCAACGTCGAGAAAGGCGTCGCAACCAAGAGGCTGGCGACAAACTCTCCTCCCCCGCGTTCGCGGCGAACCGTGACCAGGGGGGAGTACATGTCGACACACTCAGGGCGGAGTGTGTCGGCGCAAGCTGGGAGCCAGCAGCCGGCTCTGGCAGCGCCGACCCCGGCAATGCAGGCTCCGACCAGCATGAGATCTTCTGCAGCGATAAGCGAACCCCACAGGGGTGCGCTAGCTGCAGAAAGAGCGCTACTGCACAACCCACCTGCTGGGGACGCACCTCATTCAGTAACCCAGCAGTGGATACGCGAGGTAGACCTCCTCGTCGTCGCCGCTGCAAACCCTCGACTTCGGCAGGGACGACGCTCCGGTCAACCGGCTGAGTCGCTGACGCGCACGCCAACGGTTGACGGGCAGACGGCGGACTCCAGCTCCACCAGGCTTCCATCGATGGATCTGAGGGCAGAGCTGGAGCGATGCCACTTGGGCCAAGATGCCCGAGTGTTCCTCCTGTGACGTCGAGAAAGGCGTCGCATCCAAGAGGCTGGCGACAGCATGATGTCGGCCTCGACCCAGCCTGAAGGGCAGATCTTCGCCACGCGAGCTCTGCCCCAGGCGTACGCCGCGCAACATATGCCATAATCATATGCCCTGCAAACGGCGCCCTCGGTCTATGGAGCAGCTGTCGGTACCTGAGATATGGGGTACCCCCGCGCACAGGGTAAAATGCCTAAGGAACTCGCCCTTCTCCGCAGGGAGAGCTCGGAAGGCGCCACGCGTCCGGCGGGGCCGGACCTCCCTCTCCTCAGAGGAGAGCTCCGGGCCCACCACGTGGCATACAGAAGCCGGACCCCCCCTCCGCGGGAGAGAGGTCCGAAGACGCCGCGTGTCCAGCGGGGCCGGACCTCCCTCTCCTTAGAGGAGAGCTCCGGGCCCGCCACGTGGCCAGCAGAAGCCGAGCCTCTCCCTCCGCGGAGAGAGGTCCGGAGGCTCCACGTGCCCCGCGGGACTGACCCTTCTCTTCTCTGAGAAGGGCTCCGGGCCCGCCACGTGGCAGCAGAGCGACGCTTCCTGCCCCGAGTGATAGGCAGCGGGCATAAGCACGCCCCATACCTTGCCCGTACAAGGTATTCAAGGCCCGCGTCTTCCCAAGACGCGGAAACGCGGAGCACACGTCTGTCAGGTGCCGTTGCGCCCAATCGCATCACAGACTGGTGTGCGGTGTCAGAACCTGTCAGCCAATAAACACCGCGACAAGACAACCCATGCCGCCTGCGCCGTCATCAACCGCTACGACTGGCATGCGGCATGGGCAGGGCGGCAAGATGAAGACTCAGAAGCCTTCGACCAGAGACAACTACCGGCATAACTGCAGATACGGTAGAGAATAGACAATCTTCCCGGGGCCACCTGTCGGGCCCTGGCTCCCCTTGTAAGCCGCCAGAGTCTTGGACTATAAAAGGCTCGGGTAGGCGTCGATAGCAAGGGTTCGCATTTTGCAACTCATACGCTAGCCATACACTCTCAAGCTGTAACTCACCCCCAAGCTCAGGCCTCCGGCCCTGAGCAGCAAGCAATACAGCAAGCTCCATAGCTCGCCGTGGACGTAGGGTTTTACCCTCCGGCAGCCTGAACCACGTAAAACTCGCCGTGTCAAGCTCTTACTAACTCGTTCCATCCGCGCAAGCTCTCCGCTAGGAACTAGCCCCTCCGAAAAAAGAACCTCCGCGGGCTGCCCAGTGCAGGCCCGGGGGAAGTGTCGACCGCACACTTCGACATTTGGCGCGCCAGGTAGGGGGCTTTTCCCCTAGCGCGACGAGTTTCCGCCGATGAAGATGACCAAGCTTCCTTCAGCGGCAAACTCTCCCCCCTCGCCTCTGCGGCAGACCGCGACCAGGGGAGAGTACATGTCAACACACTCGGGACGGAGTGTGTCGGTACGAGCTTGGAGCCAGCAACCGGCTCTGGCAGCGCCGACCCCGGCAATGCAGGCTCCAACCAGCTTCTAGTCTCCAGTAGCACTCGGCGTGCCCAGTGGGGGCGCGTTAGCTGCGGCGAGAGCGCTACTGTACAATCCGCCCGCTGGAGACGCGCCTCAGGCAGCGACCCGGCAGTGGATCCGAGAGGTAGACCGTCTTGTCGTCGCCGCCGCAAGCCCTCGACCTTGGCGGGGACGACGCTCTGGCCAATCGGTCGTGTCGCTGATGCGCGCACCGTTGGATGTCGAGCAGAGGGCAGACTCCAGCTCTACCAGCCCCCAGTCAACAGATCTGAGGACAGAGCTGGAACGGTGTCACCTGGGTCAAGATGCCCGGGTATACCTCGAGCGGCGTCGAGAAAGGCGTCGCCACCAAGAGGCTGACGACAGCATGACGTTGGCCTCGACCCAGCCTGAAGAGCAGACCGTCGCCATGCGATCTCTGCCCCAGGCCTGTGCCATGCAGAATATGCCACAGCCGTACGTCCTGCATATGGCACCCCCGGCCTATGGTGCAGCCTTGCCCATGCCGGGGCATGCGGTGCACAGTGCGAACCAAGCGTTCGCGGCATCAGAACCAAGGTGGCCACGCAAGTTTCGCCCGCATCTGCCCGAGAAGTACGACGGTAGCGTCAACCCAGCGGAGTTCCTCCAGATCTACTCCACCGCCGTACTTGCTGCAGGAGGGGACGAGGCTGTCATGGCCAACTACTTCCTCGTCGCCTTGACCGGCCCAGCTCGGTCTTGGCTCATGAATCTACCTCAGGGGTCCATAACCTCCTGGGGTGAGCTCTGCCGGCAGTTCGTCGCCAACTTCGGCAGTTCCTACACCCGGCCTGGCACGGAGCTTGACCTCCACGCCATCCAACAACAACCTGGGGAGTCGCTGCGCTCTTTCATCCAGCGGTTCTCCCAGGTGCGGAACACCATCCCACACATTCAAAATGCTTCTGTGGTGGTGGCGTTCCGACAAGGCGTCCGAGACAAGAAGATGCTTGAGAAACTCGCGACCAGGGAGGTCCGCGATGCCTCTGAGCTCTTCAGCCTGGCGGACAAGTGCGCCAGGGTAGCCGAGGGACGGAACTGGCACTCACAGCCATCCTCCGAGTCAGGAGGGCTGCCCGGATCTGGTCCTACTCCCTATGGAGGCAGCAGGAAGACCAAGAGCCGGGGCAGAAGCAAGATAAGACCGCCGTCCATGACCCAAGCTGTCACTGCAGCGACGCTCAGTGGGGCTCGGGGGCCGCGCCCTGACAAGACGCAGCGAAAGTCACCGACCCCGGAAGATAGCCAGGACAACATGTGCCCCGTGCACGGCAGCTGTCGCCACACTACTGCCGAGTGCCGGGAGATCCGGAGGCTCGCAGAGCGCTTCCGCAAGGGGAAGCGGCAGCGGGCTGATGCCCTGCCCCTCCGCCCAAAGGAAGATGGGCAGGGGGTGGATGTTCCAGACAACATCGACCACCCAGAGGAGATCGAGGAGCCTCAGCGTGTCGTGAAGGCGGCGTGCAATCGTAAGGACTCCGGCTCCAGCGACGACGAGCGTCGGAAGAAGCTCTACATCATATATGGCGGGTCCGCCGACCCCTCGTCCCGAAGCGCAGTCAAGACTCTGCGCCGAGTGGTAGCGTCGGTGGCGCCACTCCCGAGTGCTGCACTGCACCTTAAGTGGATGGGGACCCCCATCAGCTTTGACGCCACCGACTGCCCCAGGAACATGGCTGGGGCCGGCGAACTACCGCTCCTGGTGGCCCCTACTATCGCCAACGTGAGAATGTACCACGTTTTGGTAGATGGAGGGGCTGGGCTGAACCTCATCAGCCGTGCAGCTTTCCAAAAGCTGCAGGTCCCGATGGCCAAGCTCACCCCGTCGAGCCCGTTCTCAGGGATAGGGCCGGGACAGGTTATCCCCTACGGCAACATTAGTCTCCCGGTGACCTTCGGGGCCCCGGACAGCTATCGAACAGAGTACATTCTGTTCGACGTAGCGGAAATAGACCTCCCCTTCAACGCCATAATCGGCAGGCCAGCCCTGTATTGGTTCATGGCTATAGCCCACTACGGCTACCTCGTCCTGAAGATGCCAACTCCGACGGGCGTTCTCAGGATGTGTGGGGACCGCACTGCTGCAGTGTCGGCCCTGGAGAAGCTCCAAGCACTCACAACAGCTGGGGCATCAGCCCCCGGCAATACGGAGCCGGGCCAGCTCCGCCCGAGCGCACGTCACCGTGCTTCCACCACAGCACCCCGAGTGCAACCTCTCGACGAGGGCGGCATCCCCTTAAAGGTCGTCCAAGTCGGCGCCGAAGCTACCCAGACCACCCGGGTAGCCGGGGGCCTGGATAGCAAATAGGAAGGCGCGCTCGTCACCTTCCTCCGGCACAACGTTGACGTGTTTGCATGGCAGCCGTCACAGATGCCGGGGATCCCCAGGGAGGTGATCGAGCACCACTTGAAAGTCTTCCCCGACGCCCGGCCGGTTCAACAGAAGCCCCGCAAGCAGTCCATCGAGCGGCAGAACTTCATCCGTGAAGAAGTCAAGAAGCTGCTGGACGCTAGCTTCATACGGGAGGTCCACCACCCTCGATGGTTGGCGAACCCCGTCGTTGTCCCGAAGGCCGGCGGGAAGCTCCAGATGTGCATCGACTACACCAGTCTCAATAAGGCATGTCCTAAAGATCCATTCCCTCTCCCCAGAATAGATCAAATAGTAGACTCAACGTCAGGCTGTGATATGCTGTGCTTCCTAGACGCCTACTCGGGTTTCCATCAGATCCCCATGTCTAGGGAGGATGAGGAGCACACCTCCTTCATCACAGTAGACGGCCTTTATTGCTATGTGTCTATGCCTTACGGCCTAAAGAATGCACTCCCCACCTTTGTGCGGGCAATGAACAAAACCTTTGGGGAGTTAATAAGAGACCTGGTTGAGGTGTATGTCGATGACATAGTTGTCAAGGTCAAGCAGGGTTCATCCCTACTAGATAACCTAGCTTTAGTCTTTGACAAGTTGCGCTCTACGCGCACCAAGCTGAACCCAGATAAATGTGTGTTCGGCGTGTCCTCTGGGAAGCTCTTAGGGGTCCTGGTCTCGCACCGAGGGATTGAGGCCAACCCAGAGAAGATCAAGGCCATCGACTTGATGCGGCCCCCTGCCCGCGTCAAGGATGTCCAGAAACTCACTGGATGTCTAGCCGCGCTGAGTCGGTTTATACCGAGGCTAGTAGAGCGGGCACTCCCTTTCTTTAAGCTCCTGCGCAAGTCAGGCCCCTTTTCCTGGACTGACGAAGCAGAAGAGGCTTTCCAGGAGTTGAAGCGACTCCTGACAACCCTGCCTATCATGGTAGCTCCTGAGCCCGGAGAGCACCTGCTGCTCTACATCGCGGCGACAACTGAAGTGGTGAGTATGGTCCTCGTCGCAGAGCGGCCAGACCTCTCACCCTCGCAACCTGCTCCGGTAGCAGAAGACAGACACCAGGGGAGCCCGCAGGGCCAAGACGGTCTCCCGGACCCCCTGAAGGTCCAAGACGACCTCCCGGAGGCCCAGGACAGCCTCCCAGACCCCCGAGATAAATCTCCAGGGTCCAATTGGGATCTCCTGGAGGTCCCTCGAGACCCCCCAGAGCTCCCGGACGATCAAGAAAGCTTGAGGGCCTCCGGGTCCCAGTTCCCGGAGGCCCCCGTGGGTCCACCCACCTCCAGCGGGCCGAGGCCAATGGACGAGGAGCTCCCAAGCCTAAGGGAGAGGGTCCGAACCATACAGAGGCCTGTCTACTACATCAGTGATGTACGTCATGAGGCCAAGACAAGGTACCTAGAAGTCCACAAGCTGCTGTATGCGGTGCTCGTGGCCTCCAGGAAGCTCCGCCACTACTTCCAGGCCCGCCGGGTCTCAGTAGTCACCTCGTATCCGCTGAAGACAATTCTTCACAGCCCCCATGCGACTGGCAACGTTGCTAAATGGGCGGCGGAGCTGGCGGAGTTTGAGCTGGACTTCCTCCCACGTCATGCAGTTAAGAGCCAAGCACTGGCTGACTTTGTGGCGGAGTGGACACCAACGAAGACTGACCCAGGGGGCCATGAAGGCGGAGAGCTAGAGCCTAAAGCCCCGGTCTTCACCGAACCCCACTGGACACTCTTCTTCGACGGCTCCTAGCGAAAGCAGGGGGCCGGTGCCGCCGTACTGCTCCTCATGCCATCGGGGGAACAGTTTAGGTATATGGTGCGTCTCAATTTCAAGGCAACCAACAACATGGCGGAGTATGAGGCACTCATCTTTGGCCTGCAGACAGCCCTGTCTTTAGGCGCTCGCCAGTTGTTGTCACAGGGCGACTCCCAGCTGGTCATCAAGCAAGTCAAGGGCGAATGCTCCTGCAACGACCCACAGCTAGCTGCGTATCTGCTTCACGTACAGATGTTGGAGAAAGAATTCCTCGCCTTGGACCTGCACCACGTACCGCGTGCTGGTAATGCCGCAGCCGACAACCTTTCAACGAAAGCTTCCACCGGAGCCCCTGCGCCTGAGGGAGTTTTCGAGAGGACGTTGCTGCGGCCCACAGCCCGGCCCGCTGAGCCGGGCGAAGGGGGCTTGACCAGCACCTCGAAGCTGGCGGTCCCGGTGGCCCTACAGCCATGGATGCCGCCAAGGATCGTAAGCGTCACTGGGGACTCCATGCAACCCAGCGCTCAAGATCCAGAAGCTCAAGTCAGACCCGATGCATGGATCACGGAGATCCGGGACTACTTGAAGGACAATATCCTCCCTGATGAACATGCAAC
The DNA here is from genome assembly GCA_030760725.1 of Neostapfia colusana. Taxonomy (NCBI): domain Eukaryota; kingdom Viridiplantae; phylum Streptophyta; class Magnoliopsida; order Poales; family Poaceae; genus Neostapfia; species Neostapfia colusana. The sequence continues at coordinate 85,750,004 of JASWHV010000003.1, forward strand.
CGCTGAACGGATTGTGCGTATGGCTAAGAGGTACGCGCTGGTAGGGGGGATCTCTACCGGCGTGGCGCCAACCACATCCTATTGCGGTGCATAACCCAGGGGGAAGGCTGCGACTTGCTCGCTGAGATCCATGGAGGCGAATGTGGAAGTCATTCTTCCTCACGCACGCTTGTCGGTAAAGCCTTCCGGCATGGCTTCTACTGGCCGACAGCACTCCAGGATGCCGTCAAGCTGGTCGAGAGCTGTAAGGCGTGCCAGTTCCACGCCAAGCAGATCCATACACCGGCTCAGGCGGTACAGATGATCCCGCCCTCGTGGCCGTTTGCCGTATGGGGGCTGGACATCCTGGGACCATTCCCCAGAACCGTCGGGGGATTCCTGTACCTCTATGTCGCTATCGACAAGTTCACCAAGTGGCCGGAAGCTACACCAGTTGTCACCATCTACAAACAATCCACAGCAAAATTCATCAAGTCCATTGTCTGCCGGTTCGGGGTCCCAAACAGGATCATCACCAACAACGGGACCCAGTTCACCAGCGCAGCGTTCCAAGACTACTGCGAGGACCTTGGTATTCAGGTATGCTATGCCTCTGTCGCCCACCCGAGGAGCAATGGGCAAGTTGAGAGGGCCAACGCGGAGATTCTCCGGGCCTTAAGACTCGCACCTTCGCCAGCCTGAAGAAACATTGTGCCAATTGGGTAGATGAGCTTCCGAGCACACTATGGGCTAACCGGACATCCCAGAGCTGGGCCACCGGGGAGACACCCTTCTTCATGGTGTACGGGGCTGAAGCTGTACTTCCCCCAGAAATCACCATGAAGTCTCACCGTGTCCAGGCTTACGACGAAGCCACGCAGGACAACCTCCGGTGTGGAGAAATCGACCTCGTCGACGAGGTCCGATTACATGCGGCACTCCGTAATGCGCGGTACAGACAAGCGCTTCGGCGCTACCATCAAAGGTCTGTGCGTGCCCGGGAGCTGCAGGAAGGTGACCTGGTGTTGCGGCACATACTTTCTCGCGAAGGGACCCACAAGCTCTCCCCTAGTTGGGAAGGCCCCTTCCGAGTAGCAAAAGTATGCCGCCCCGGATGTGTGCGCCTTTCCACCGAGGATGGGGACCTGCTTCCGAACCCTTGGAACATAGAGCACCTCCGTAAGTTCTACCCCTAGAGCAAAAATAGGACAGTACATTCTTTTCGTAATAAACTCCATAGTGTCCAGAAGCAGCGCTCGGAGCAGCTAAACCCCAGGGGACGGTCCAGGACTACGTTCAGCTTTGCCTGGTTCCGACTCCAAGCGCGTAGAGTCTTGCTTCCCCTCTTAATGGGGTGGGTCGTGGCCTCCATGTTTAGCCTGCCTTCCTCCTATGGAAAGTTGTATGAAAAGAAATCTGCTCTACTTTGCTCTTTCCTTGTACTCATTTAAATTGTGAATTGAGTTTTTTAATCACCCTTGCAGTGCATGGTTGCCATGTGCTCAGCTCCCCCTCTCTACAAGTCCCCAAACACCAAACACATGGTTAGGGACTGTAAGTCAAATAAGACTATGAGATAAGGGAGGGGGAGCCCCCAAGGAGAATTACGTTTCCTCTGCCTGTGTGCAGGACCTCCAGGTTACGGCAACAGGGACTGCATGAAGCGGGGGGAAAGGAGCTACCAGCTACACCGGCCTGGGACTGGAAGGACCGGGACCTACCCCTCCAGCAGGGGCGGGACCCGGGGGCCCCACTTGTCCAGTGGGCCCGGAACTCTCTCCTCCCTTGAGGAGGGCTCCGGACTCGCCACGTGGTGGGCGGAAGCCGGACCTCCCCCTCGGTGGGAGGGCTCCGAAAGCCCTACGTGTCCAACATGGCCGGAGCTCCCGCCTCTTAGGAAGGAGCTCCGGACCCGCCACGTGGCAGGCAGATCTGGAGCTCCCCATAGGTCGAGATCCGGAGAACTCCGGGGGCCCCTAACACGGTTAGGACCCGGGGAGGGTGTCTGTGCAAGGCTCCGAGATTGGAAATGGCCTCTAAGTACCTTGCGGAGCTAAGGACTCAGTCAGGCAAAGCCAAGAAAGAGAGCAAAAGCACAAGAATCCGAGAAGAAACGCTGAGAAGTGCGAAGGGAAGCTGCAATGTGGGTAAGACCCCTCAAAAAGCTTCCCGGTGCAATTCCAAGCGATTTGGAACTCTTCGAATATCCCGCACCGGCAACCACTTCGGTTCCTAGACTGAATGCCGATGACGGGTGGGCCCAAGCCGCCTAACTGAAGCTATGGGGGCAAGGAGTCAGTCTCCTAAGAAGATGAGCCGGCAAGGCACTTCGGCGGTTCCCGAAGAGAGCGCCGCAACGTGCAGAAGTGGCAGTCTTGGGAACCGCCGCAGTAAAAGCAACCATCAAGTGAGCGCACGCTCCCGTGATCCCGTGGCTGTTCGTGCTCCGGCAGCGGTCAATTCGGAACTTAGAGAAAGTGCGCGGACCGGAAGAGACCGAGGTCCCACCTCGGGCTCGCTATCTCCCCCGAGATGGGCCCGGGGGCCACTGTCGGTACCTGAGATATGGGGTACACCCGCGCACAGGGTAAAATGCCTAAGGAACTCGCCCTTCTCCGCAGGGAGAGCTCCGGAGGCGCCACGCGTCCAGCGGGGCCGGACCTCCCTCTCCTCAGAGGAGAGCTCCGGGCCCGCCACGTGGCATACAGAAGCCGGACCTCCCCCTCCGCGGGAGAGAGGTCCGAAGACGCCGCGTGTCCAGCGGGGCCGGACCTCCCTCTCCTTAGAGGAGAGCTCCGGGCCCGCCACGTGGCCAGCGGAAGCCGAGCCTCTCCCTCCGCGGAGAGAGGTCCGGAGGCTCCACGTGCCCCGCGGGACTGACCCTTCTCTTCTCTGAGAAGGGCTCCGGACCCGCCACGTGGCCAGAAGAACGGTGCTGCCTACCCCCGAGCGGTAGGCAGCGGGCGTAAAGGCGCCCCACACCTTGCCCGTACAAGGTATTCAAGGCCCGCGTCTTCCCAAGACGCGGAAACGCGGAGCACGCGTCTGTCAGGTGCCGTTGCGCCCAGTCGCATCACAGACTGGCGCGCGGTGTCAGAACCTGTCAGCCAATAAACACCGCGACAAGACAACCCATGCCGCCTGCGCCGTCATCAACCGCTACGACTGGCATGCGGCATGGGCAGGGCGGCAAGATGAAGACTCAGAAGCCTTCGACCAGAGACAACTACCGGCATAACTGCAGATACGGTAGATAATAGACAATCTTCCCGGGGCCACCTGTCGGGCCCCGGCTCCCCTTGTAAGCCGCCCGAGTCTTGGACTATAAAAGGCTCGGGTAGGCGTCGATAGCAAGGGTTCGCATTTTGCAACTCATACGCTAGCCATACACTCTCAAGCTGTAACTCACCCCCAAGCTCAGGCCTCCGGCCCTGAGCAGCAAGCAATACAGCGAGCTCCATAGCTCGCCGTGGACGTAGGGTTTTACGCTCCGGCGGCCTGAACCACGTAAAACTCGCCGTGTCAAGCTCTTACTAACTCGTTCCATCCGCGCAAGCTCTCCGCTAGGAACTAGCCCCTCCGAAAAAAGAACCTCCGCGGGCTGCCCAGTGCAGGCCCGGGGGAAGTGTCGACCGCACACTTCGACAGCAGCCTTGCCCATACCGGGGTGCACTGTGCCAGCGGCGAACAAAGCGTTTGCGGCGCCAACACCTGCAGCAACAGGAGCAGGATGTGCGGACCTGGCGCCCCACCTTCGCTTCGCGAGGTGGCCGCGCAAGTTTCGGCCGCACCTGCCCGAAAAGTTTGACAGCAGCGTCAACCCGGCGGAGTTCCTCCAGATCTACTCCACCGTCGTACTTGCCGCAGGAGGGATGAGGCCGTCATGGCCAACTACATCCCTGTCGCCTTGACCGGCCCGGCCCGGTCTTGGCTCATGAACCTCCCTCAGGGTTCCATAACTTCCTGGGGAGAGCTTTGCCGGCAGTTCATCGCCAACTTCGGCAGCTCCTACACCCGTCCCGGCATGGAGCTTGACCTCCACGCCATCAAGCAACAACCTGGGGAATCACTGTGCTCCATCATCCAGCGGTTCTCCCAGGTACGCAACACCATCCCCCACATCCCGAATGCATCAGCAGTGGTTGCATTCCGACAAGGTGTGAGGGATGAGAAGATGCTTGAGAAGCTTGCGATCAGAGAGGTCTATGATGCCTCTGAGCTCTTCAGCCTGGCGGACAAGTGCGCCAGAGCAGCCGAAGGGAGGAATTGGCACTCACTGCCAGCTTCCGAAGCCGGAAGACAGCCCGAAGACGGCGGAGTTCAAGCCGAGCTCCCGACCACGTCAGACAGCCAAGAACCAAGCGCTGGCTGACTTCGTGCGTGAGTGGACGCCAACGAAGGCTGACCCAGGGGCCGCGAAGGCGGTGAACCAAAGTACCGAGCTCCGGTCTTCACCGGGTCTCACTGGACGCTCTTCTTTGATGGCTCCTCGCGAAAGCAGGGGGCTGGTGCCGGCGTACTGCTTCTCATGCCATCGGGGGAGCAGCCTGGGTACATGGTGCGTCTCAATTCCAAGGCAACCAACAACTTGGCAGAATGTTGGAGAAAGACTTCCTCGCCTTTGACCTGCACCATGTACCGCGCGCTGGCAAGGCCGCAGCTGACGACCTCTCAACGAAGGCCTCCCTCAGAGCCCCTGCGCCCGAAGGAGTCTTCGAGAGGACGTTGCTGCGGTCGACAGCCCGGCCCGCCGAGCCGGGCGAAGGGGGCTGAACCAGTGCCTCGAAGCTAGGCAGTCCCGGCGGCCCTGTAGCCATGGATGCTGCCAAAGGACCATAAGCGTCACTGGGGACTCCGTGCAACCCAGGGCTCAAGATCCAGAAGCTCAAGTAGTCCCAATGCATGGACCCCGGAGGTCCGGGACTCTTTGAAGGACATCCTTCCTGATGAACGTGCATTCGCTGAACGGGTGGTGCGGATGGCTAAGTGCTACGCGCTGGTATCTTTACTAGTGTGGCGCCACGACATCCTATTGCGGTGCATAACCCAGGAGGAAGGCTGTGAATAGCTTGCAGTAGTCCAAGGAGGCGAGTGCTGGGAACGCTCATCGTCCCGCATGCTGGTCAGTTAAGCCACCCGGCATGGCTCCTACTGACCGAGAGCCACCTGGACGCCGTCAAACAAGTTAGGGATGCAATGTGTGCCAGGTCCATGCCAAGCAGACCCACACAACCGGTGCAGACACGCACCCAGAGCCGTCGGGGGATACCGGCTCCTCCATGTGGACGGCCAGCCGGACATCCCAGGGCCGGGTCACGGGAACTACCCTTCCACATGGTATGCGGGACCGAACCCATGCTTCCCCCGGAGATCGCCATGGGGGTCCCCCCGTGTCCGGCGTACGACGAAGCCACGTGTCGAAGTGTGCGATCGACACTTCCCCCGGGCCTGCACTGGGCAGCCCGCGGAGGTTCTTTTTTCGGAGGGGCTAGTTCCTAGCGGAGAGCTTGCGCGAATGGAAGAGTTAGTGAGAGCTTGACACGGGAAGTTTTACGTGGTTCAGGCCGCCGGAGCGTAAAACCCTACGTCCACGGTGAGCTACGGAGCTCGCTGTATTGCTTGCTGCTCAGGGCCGGGGGCCTGAGCTTGGGGGTGAGTTACAGCTTGAGAGTGTATGGCTAGCGTATGAGTTGCAGAATGCGAACCCTTGCTATCGACGCCTACCCGAGCCTTTTATAGTCCAAGGCTCGGGCGGCTTACAAGCGAAGCCGGGACCCGACAGGTGGTCCCGGGGAGATCGTCTATTATCTACCGTATCTGTAGTTATGCCGGTGGTTGCCTCCGGTCGAAAGCTTCTGAGTCTTCCTTTTGCCGCACTGCCTATGCCGTGCGCTAGTCGTAGTGGTTGATGACGGCGCAGGCGGCATGGGATGTCTTGTCGCGGCGTTTATTACCTAGCAGGTTCTGACACCGCGCGCCAGTCTGTGATGCGACTGGGCGCAACGGCACCTGACAAACGCGTGCTCCGCGTCTCCGCGTCTTGGGAAGGCGCGGGCCTTGAATACCTTGTACGGGCAAGGTGAGGGGCGCCTTTACGCCAGCTGCCTACCGCTCGGGGGCAGGCAGCACCGTTCTTCCAGCCACGTGGCGGGTCCGGAGCTCTTCTCTGAGGAGAGGGAGGTCCGGCCCCGCTGTACGCGTGGCGCCTTCGGACCTCTCTCCCGCGGAGGGGGAGGTCCGACTTCTGCATGACACGAGGCGGGCCCGGAGCTCACCTCTGAGGGGAGGGAGGTCCGGCCTCGCTGGACGCGTGGCGTCTTCGGGCCTCTCTCCCGCGGAGGGGGAGGTCCGGCTTCTGTATGCCACGTGGCGGGCCCGGAGCTCTCCTCTGAGGAGAGGGAGGTCCGGCCCCGCCAGACGCGCGGCGCCTTCGGAGCTCTCCCTGCGGAGAAGGGCGAGCACCTTAGACATTTTACCCTGTGCGCGGGGGTACCCCATATCTCAGGTACCGACAGTGGCCCCCGGGCCCATCTCAGGTGAGATAGCGAGCCCGAGGTGGGACCTCCGTCTCTTCCGATCCGCGCACTTTCTCTAAGTCCCGACAAGACCGCTGCCGGAGCACGAACGGCTGCGGGGTCGTGAGAGCGTGCGCCCACTTGATGATTGCTCTTACTACGGGGACGGGAGCCCCGGCCATGTTGAGCATGCAGGGCTTTCGGAGCTCTTCCACCGCGGGGGCAGGTCCGGCTTCCGTCTGCCACGTAGCGAGCCCGGAGCCCCTCTCAAGGAAGGGGAGCGTTCCGGGCCTACTGGACTCGTGGGACCCCTGGGTCCCGCCCCCTCTAGCCCTGGGTCGAAGTAGTTGGTAGCTCCTTTCCCCCTATCTCACGCAGTCCCCGTTGCCACAATCCTGGAAGTCCTGCACACAGGTAGAGGAAACGTAATTCTCCTTGGGGGCTCCCCCTCCCTTGTTTTACAGTCTTATTTGACTTACAGCCCCCAACCATACGCTTGATGCTTGGGGGTTTGTAGAGAGGGGGAGCTGAGCACACGGCAGCCATGTACTGCAAGGGTGATAAAGAAGTAACTCAATTCACAATTCAAATGAGTACAAGGAAAGAGCAAAGTAGGGCATACTTCTTTTCGCACAACCTCCCATAGGAGGAAGGCAGGCTAAACATGGAGGCCACGACCCACCCCATTAAGAGGGGAAGACAGACTCTACGCGCTTGGAGTCGGAACCAGGCAAAGCTGAACGTAGTCCTGGACCGTCCCCTGGGGTTTAGCTGCTCCGAGCGCTGCTCCTGGACTCTATGGGGTTCATTACGAAAAGAAAGTACTGACCTATTTTTTCTCTTAGGGTTAGAACTTACGGAGGTGTTCTATGTTCCAAGGATTCGGGAGAAGGTCCCCATCCTCGGTGGAAAGGCGCACACACCCGGGGCGGCATACTTTCGTGACTCGGAAGGGGCCTTCCCAATTAGGGGAGAGTTTGTGGGCCCCTTCGCGAGAAAGTATGCGCCGCAACACCAGGTCACCTTCCTGCAGCTCCCGGGCACGCACAGACCTCTGGTGGTAGCGCCGAAGCGCCTGTCTGTACCGCGCGTTACGGAGTGCTGCATGTAATCGGACCTCGTCGACGAGGTCGATTTCTCCACGTCGGAGGTTGTCCTGCGCGGCTTCGTCGTAAGCCCGGACACGGTGAGACTTCATGGTGATTTCTGGAGGAAGTACAGCTTCGGCCCCGTACACCATGAAGAAGGGTGTCTCCCCGGTGGCCCGGCTCTGGGATGTCCGGTTAGCCCATAGCGTGCTCGGAAGTTCATCTACCCAATTGGCACCATGTTTCTTCAGGCTGGCGAAGGTACGAGTCTTGAGGCCCCGAAGAATCTCCGCATTGGCCCTCTCGACTTGCCCATTGCTCTTCGGGTGAGCGACCGAGGCATAGCATACCTGAATGCCAAGGTCCTTGCAGTAGTCTTGAAATGCTGCGCTGGTGAACTGGGTCCCATTGTCAGTGATGATCCTGTTTGGGACCCCGAACCGGCAGACAATGGATCTGATGAATTTTACTGCTGATTGTTTATTAATGGTGACAACTGGTGTAGCTTCTGGCCACTTGGTGAACTTGTCGATGGCGACATAGAGGTACCGGAACCCCCCGACGGTTCTGGGGAATGGCCCCAGGATGTCCAGCCCCCACACAGCAAACGGCCACGAGGGCGGGATCATCTGTACCGCCTGAGCCGGTGTATGGATCTGCTTGGCGTGGAACTGGCACGCCTTGCAGCTCTCGACCAGCTTGACGGCATCCTGGAGTGCTGTCGGCCAGTAGAAGCCATGCCGGAAGGCTTTACCGACAAGCGTGCGTGAGGAAGAATGACTTCCACATTCGCCTCCATGGATCTCAGCGAGCAAGTCGCAGCCTTCCCACTGGGTTATACACCGCAATAGGATGTGGTTGGCGCCACGCCGGTAGAGATCCCCCTCTACCAGCGCGTACCTCTTAGCCATACGCACAATCCATTCAGCGGTTGCATGTTCATCAGGGAGAATATTGTCCTTCAAGTAGTCCCGGATCTCCGTGATCCATGCATCGGGTCTGACTTGAGCTTCTGGATCTTGAGCGCTGGGTTGCACGGAGTCCCCAGTGACGCTTACTATTCTTGGCGGCACCGACGGTTGTAGGGCCACCGGGACCGCCAGCTTCGAGGTGCTGGTCAAGCCCCCTTCGTCCGGCTCGGCGGGCCGGGCTGTGGGCTGCAGCAACGTCCTCTCAAAGACTCCTTCGGGCGCAGGGGCTCCGGTGGAAGCCTTCGTTGAAAGGTCGTCGGCTGCGGTATTACCGGCGCGCGGTACGTGGTGCAGGTCCAAGGCATGGAATTCTTTTTCCAACATCTGTATGTGAAGCAGATATGCAGCTAGCTGGGGGTCATTGCAGGAGCATTCGCCCTTGACTTGCTTGATGACCAGCTGGGAGTCGCCCTGTGCCAACAACTGGCGAGCGCCTAAAGACAGGGCTGTCTGCAGGCCAAAGATGAGTGCTTCATACTCCGCCATGTTGTTGGTTGCCTTGAAATTGAGACGCACCATATACCCAAACTGTTTCCCCGATGGCATGAGGAGCAGTACGCCGGCACCGGCCCCCTGCTTTCGCGAGGAGCCGTCGAAGAAGAGTGTCCAGTGGGGTTCGGTGAAGACCGGAGCTTGATGCTCCGGTTCTCCGCCCCCATGGCCCCCTGGGTCAGCCTCCGTTGGTGTCCACTCCGCCACAAAGTCAGCCAGTGCTTGGCTCTTGACTGCATGGCGTGGGAGGAAGTCCAGCTCAAACTCCGCTAGATCCGCCGCCCATTTAGCAACGTTGCCCGTCGCATGGGGGCTGTGAAGAATTGTCTTCAGTGGATACGAGGTGACTACCGAGACCCGGTGGGCCTGGAAGTAATGGCGGAGCTTCCTGGAGGCAACGAACACCGCATACAGCAGCTTGTGGACTTCCAGGTACCTTGTCTTGGCATCATGGAGTACTTCGCTGACGTAGTAGACAGGCCTCTGTACGGTTCGAACCCTCTTTCTCAGGTCTGGGGGGTCCTCGTCCATTGGCCCTCTGGAGGTGGGCGGACCCACGGGGACCTCCGGGAGCTGGGACCCGGAGGCCCTTAGGCTATCTTGATTGTTCGGGAGCTCTGGGGGGTCTTGTGGGACCTCTGGGAGGTCCCATTTGGCCCCCGGGGGGTCCTGCGGCGCCCCCGGGGGTTTATCTTGGAGGTCCGGGAGACTGCCCGGGACCTCCGGGAGGCCGACCTGGACCTCCGGGAGGTTTCCTTGGAGGCCCGGGAGACCGTCTTGGTCCTGTGGGGCCTCCTGGCGTCTGTCTTCTGCTACCGGAGCAGGTTGTGAAGATGAGGGGTCCGGCCGCTCTGCGACGAGGACCATACTCACTACTTCAGTTGTCGCCGCGATGTAGAGCAACAGGTGCTCTCCGGGCTCAGGGGCTACCATGACTGGTAGGGTCGTCAGGAGTCGCTTGAACTCCTGGAAAGCCTCTTCCGCTTCGTCAGTCCAGGCAAAGGGGCCCGACTTGCGCAGGAGCTTAAAGAAAGGGAGTGCCCGCTCTGCTAGCCTCGGTATAAACCGACTCAGCGCGGCTAGACATCCTGTGAGTTTCTGGACATCTTTGACGCGGGCTGGGGGCCGCATCAAGTCGATGGCCTTGATCTTCTCTGGGTTGGCCTCAATCCCCCGGTGCGAGACCAGGAACCCTAAGAGCTTCCCAGAGGACATGCCGAACACACATTTATCTGGGTTCAGCTTGGTGCGTGTAGAGCGCAACTTGTCAAAAACTAGGGCTAGGTTATCTAGCAGGGACGGGCCCTGCTTGACCTTGACAACTATGTCATCGACATACACCTCAACCAGGTCTCTTATTAACTCCCCAAAGGTTTTGTGCATTGCCCGCACAAAGGTGGGGAGTGCATTCTTTAGGTCGTAAGGCATTGACACATAGCAATAAAGGCCGTCTACTGTGATGAAGGAGGTGTGCTCCTCGTCCTCCCTAGACATGGGGATCTGATGGAAACCCGAATAGGCGTCTAGGAAGCACAGCATATCACAGCCTGACGTTGAGTCTACTATTTGGTCTATTCTAGGGAGAGGGAATGGATCTTGAGGACATGCCTTATTGAGACTGGTGTAGTCGATGCACATTCGGAGCTTCCCGCCGGCCTTCGGGACAACGACGGGGTTCGCCAACCATCGTGGGTGGTGGACCTCCCGTATGAAGTCAGCGTCCAGCAGCTTCTTGACTTCCTCACGGATGTAGTTCTGCCGCTCAATGGACTGCTTGCGGGGCTTCTGTTGAACCGGCCGGGCGTCGGGGAAGACTTTCAAGTGGTGCTCGATCACCTTGCTGGGGATCCCCGGCATCTGTGACGGCTGCCATGCAAATACGTCGACGTTGTGCCGGAGGAAGGTGACGAGCGCGCCTTCCTATTTACTATCCAGGCCCCCGGCCACCCGGGTGGTCTGGGTAGCTTCGGCGCCGACTTGGACGACCTTTAAGGGGACGCCGCCCTCGTCGAGAGGTTGCACCCGGGGTGCTCTGGCGGAAGCACGGTGAGGTGCACACGGGCAGAGCTGGTCCGATTCCGTATTGCCGGGGGCTGAGGCCCCAGCTGTCGCAAGTGCTTGGAGCTTCTCCAGGGCCGACACTGCAGCAGTGCGGTCCCCATGAATCCTGAGAACGCCTGTCGGCGTTGGCATCTTCAGGACAAGGTAGCCATAATGGGCTACAGCCATGAACCGGTACAGGGCTGGCCTACCGATTATGGCGTTGAAGGGGAGGTCTATCTCCGCTACGTCGAACTGGATGTACTCTGTTCGATAGCTGTCCGGAGCCCCGAAGGTCACCGGGAGACTAATGCTGCCGTAGGGGATAACCTGTCCCGGCCCTACCCCTGAGAACAGACTCGACGGGGTGAGCTTGGCCATCGGGATCTGCAGCTTCTGGAAAGCTGCACGGCTGATGAGGTTCAGCCCAGCCCCTCCATCCACCAAAACGTGGTACATTCTCACGTTGGCGATGGTAGGGGCCACCAGGAGCGGCAGCTGGCCGGCCCCAGACATGTTCCTGGGGCCGTCGGTGGCATCAAAGCTGATGGGGGTCCCCATCCACTTTTGGTGCGGTGCCGCACTTGGGAGTGGCGCCACCGACGCTACCGCTCGGCGCAGAGTCTTGACTGCGCTTCGGGACGAGGGGTCGGCGGACCCGCCGTATATGACGTAGAGCTTCTTCCGACGCTCATCGCCGCTGGAGTCAGAATCCTCGTGATTGCGTGCCGCCTTCACGACACGCGGAGGCTCCCGGATCTCCTCTGGGTGGTCGATGTTATCTGGAACATCCACCCTCTGCTCACCTTCCTTTGGACGGAAGGGCAGGTCATCAGCCCACTGCCGCTTCTCCTTGCGGAAACGCTCTGCGAGCCTTCGGATCTCCCGGCACTCGGCAGCAGTGTGGCGACAGCTGCCGTGCACGGGGCACATACTGCCTTTATCACCTTCTGGAATTGGTGACCTTCGCTGCTTCTTGTCGGGGCGCGGCCCCTGAGCCCCACCGAGCGTCGCTGCAGTGACGACTGGGACTGCGGTCGGTGACTCTATCTTGCTTCTGCCTCGGCCCTTGGCCTTCCTGCTGCTTCCACAGGGAGTAGGACTGGATCCGGGCAGTCCCCCTGACTCGGAGGATGGCAGCGAGTGCCAGTTCCGTCCTTCGGCAGCTCTGGCGCATTTGTCCGCCAAGCTGAAGAGCTCTGAGACGTCGCGGACCTCCCTGGTCGCGAGCTTCTCGAGCATCTTCTTGTCCCGGACGCCTTGCCGGAACGCCACCACCACAGAAGCATTTTGAATGTGTGGGATGGTGTTCCGCACCTGGGAGAACCGCTGGATGAAAGAGGGCAGCGACTCCCCAGGTTGCTGCTGGACGGCGTGGAGGTCGAGCTCCGTGCCAGGCCGGGTGTAGAAGCTTCCGAAGTTGGCTACGAACTGTCGGCAAAGCTCTCCCCAGGAGGTGACGGAACCTTGGGGGAGGTTCATGAGCCAAGACCGGGCTGGACCGGTCAAGGCGACAGGGAAGTAATTGGCCATGACGGCTTCATTCCCTCCTGCGGCAAGTACGGCGGTGGAGTAGATCTGGAGAAACTTCGGCGGGTTGACGCTGCCGTCGTACTTCTCGGGCAGGTGTGGCCGAAACTTGCGCGGCCACTTCACAAAGCGAAGATGGGGCGCGAGGGCTGCACATCCTGCTTCCATCACCGCAGGTTCTGGTGCCGCGAACGCTGTGTTCGCACCAGGCACGGTGTACCCCGGTACGGGCAAAGCTGCACCGTAGGCCGGGGGCGCCGTCTGCAGTACATATGGCTGTGGCATATTCTGCACAGCGCAGGCCTGGGGCAGAGGTCGCATGGCGAAGGTCTTCTCTTAAGGCTGGGTCGAGGCCGACGTCATGCTGTCGTCAGCTCCTTGGTAGCGACGCCTTTCTCGGCGTTGCTCGAGGTATACCCGGGCATCTTGACCCGAGCGACACCGCTCCAGCTCTGTCCTCAGACCCATCGATTGAGGGCTGGCAGAGCTGGAATCTGCCGTCTGTTCATCAGCCATCGGCGTGCGTATCAGCGACATGGCCGGCTGGTTGGGGTGTCGTCTCCGCCGGAGTCGTGGGCTTGCGGCAGCGACGACAAGACGGTCTACCTCAAGAATCCACCGCTGGGTCGCTGCCTGAGGCGCGTCTCCAGTGGGCGGATTGTGCAGTAGTGCTCTTGCTGCAGCTAGCGCGCCCCTTCCGGGTACGCCCGGCGCTACTGGAGATATGACGCTGGTTGGAGCCTGCATTGCCGGGGTCGGCGCTGCCAGAGCCGGTTGCTGGCTCCCAGCTTGTACTGACACACTCCGTCCTAAGTGTGTTGGCTTGTACTCCCCCCTATCCGCGGCTTGCCGCGGAGGCGAGGGAGGTGAGCTTGCCGCCGAAGGGAGCTTGGTCATCTTTGTTGGCGGAAACTCGTCGCGCTAGGGGAAAAGTCCCCCTACCTGGCGCGCCAAATGTCGAAGTGTGCGATCGACACTTCCCCCGGGCCTGCACTGGGCAGCCCGCGGAGGTTCTTTTTTCGGAGGGGCTAGTTCCTAGCGGAGAGCTTGCGCGAATGGAAGAGTTAGTGAGAGCTTGACACGGGAAGTTTTACGTGGTTCAGGCCGCCGGAGCGTAAAACCCTACGTCCACGGCGAGCTACGGAGCTCGCTGTATTGCTTGCTGCTCAGGGCCGGGGGCCTGAGCTTGGGGGTGAGTTACAGCTTGGGCGTGAATGGCTAGCGTATGAGTTGCAGAAATGCGAACCCTTTCTATCGTCGCCTACCCGAGCCCTTTATAGTCCAAGACTCGGGTGGCTTACAAGGGGGCCCGGGACCCGACAGGTGGTCCCAGGGAGATTGACTGTTATCTACCGTATCTGCAGTTACGCCGGTAGTTGTCTCTGGCGAAGGCTTCCGAGAATCCGTCTTGCCGCGCTGCCCATGCCGCACGCTAGTCGTAGTGGTTGATGACGGCGCAGGCGGCATGGGATGTCTTGTCGCGGTGTTTATTGGCTGGCAGGTTCTGACACAGCGTGCCAGTCTGTGATGTGACTGGGCGCAACGGCACCTAACAGAGGCGTGCTTTGCGTCTCCGCGTCTTGGGAAGATGCGGGTCTTGAATACCTTTTACGGGCAAGGTATGGGGCGTCTTTACGCCCGCTGCCTATCGCTCGGGGGCAGGCAGCGCCGTTCTGCTGGCCACGTGGCTGGCCCGGAGCCCTTCTCAGAGGAGAGGAGGGTCCGGCCCGCGGGGCACGTGGAGCCTCCGGACCTCTCCTCGTGGTGGGAGAGGTTCGGCTTCTGTCGGCCACGTGGCGGGTCCGGAGCTCCTCTCTGAGGAGAGGGAGGTCCGGCCCCGCCAGTTACGTGGCACCTTCAGACCTCTCTCCCGCGGAGGGGGAGGTCCGGCCTCTGTATGCCATGTGGCGGGCCCGGAGCTCTCCTCTGAGGAGAGGGAGGTCCGGCCCCGCCAGATGCGTGGCGCCTTCAGAGCTCTCCCTGCGGAGAAGGGTGAGTTCCTTAGGTATTTTCCCCTGTGCGCGGGGGTACCCCATATCGCAGGTACCGACAGTGGCCCCCGGGCCCATCTCGAGGGAGTTAGTGAGCCCGAGGTGGGACCTCCGTTTCTTCTGATCCAAGCACTTTCTCTAAGTCTCGCATCGACCGCAGCCGTAGAGCGAACGGCCGCGGGATCGTGGGAGCGTGCGCCCACTTGATGGTTGCTTTTACTGCGGCGGTTCCCAAGGCTGCCACTTCTGCACGCTACGGTGCTTTCTTCCGGAACCGACGAAGCGCCTTGCCGGTTTGTCTTCTGGGGCGACTGACCCCTCGACCCACCGCTTCAGTTGGGCGGCTTGGGTCCACCTGTCATCGGCGCCCGGTCCCGGAGCCAACGCAGTCACCGGTGCGATGTTCTCGATGGTTTCCAAGTCACCTCGAATCATCCCTGGAAAGTTTTAAAAGGGGATCTCACCCGCATCGCGGCTTCCCTTCGCCTTTCCTGGTACTCGTACTTCCCTTGAACTCTCGCGCCCCGGCTTTCCTGCCCTCTTTCGCCATGGCTTCCAACTTGCTCCCAACGTGCCTCGTTCGTTCTTCCGAGCTTGGGCCAGTGCGCTGGCTGCTGGGCTGGCGCTCAGAAGACCAGAAACACCGGCTTCGCCGAGGATCTCTCCCCTGATCCTGGAAAAGGGGGAGATGGTTTTCTTCACGGCTTATGCTCTGGCGGGGTTCGTCCCGCCGATTTCTTCCTTCTTTGTCACCCTGCTGGAGACATATGGCCTCCAGCTCCACCATCTTTCCCCCAACTCTTTCGCAATGGCTGCTGTTTTTGTCCACTTCTGCGAGATGTTCGTGGGGGTGCATGCTTCCGTGACGCTCTTCCGCTACTTCTTTGTGTTGCGGACGACTGGGCGCGGCTCGAAGACTCAGATGGGGGTATACTACTTTCAGCATCGCTGCAAGGACCCCAAGGTCTCTGGATACCTTCTGCCCTTCAGCGCATCAAGGTGGGAAAACTGGAAGGAGAGCTGGGTGGTAGTGCAGACCGACGAGCACGATCGCCTACAACTCCCAACCGCCAGCCAAACCACCGATCGTCGCTTCTGAGAGGAGATCCCTGAGCTGGAGCAGGAGTACTCCCCGGTCTTGGAGCGGATCCGGTTCCTGGCCAACGGGGGGCTGACGTCTCTGATGGTGCTTGTCGGTACCTGAGATATGGGGTACCCCCGCGCACAGGGTAAAATGCCTAAGGAACTCGCCCTTCTCCGCAGGGAGAGCTCCGAAGGCGCCACGCGTCCGGCGGGGCCGGACCTCCCTCTCCTCAGAGGAGAGCTCCGGGCCCGCCACGTGGCATACAGAAGCCGGACCTCCCCCTCCGCGGGAGGGAGGTCCGAAGGCGCCGCGTGTCCAGCGGGGCCGGACCTCCCTCTCCTCAGAGGAGAGCTCCGGGCCCGCCACGTGGCCAACAGAAGCCGAGCCTCCCCCTCCGCGGGAAGAGGTCCGGAGGCTCCATGTGCCCCGCGGGACTGACCCTCCTGTCCTCTGAGAAGGGCTCCGGGCCCGCCACGTGGCAACAGAACGACGCTGCCTGCCCCGAGCGATAGGCAGCGGGCGTAAATACGCCCCCATACCTTGCCCGTACGAGGTATTCAAGGCCCGCGTCTTCCCAAGACGCGAAGATGCGGAGCACGCTTCTGTCAGGTGCCAAAGCGCCCAGTCGCATCACAGACTGGAGCGCGGTGTCAGAACCTGTCAGCCAATAAACACCGCGACAAGACATCCCATGCCGCCTGCGCCGTCATCAACCACTACGACTAGCATGCAGCATGGGCAGGGCGGCAAGATGAAGACTCAGAAGCCTTCGGCCAGAGACAACTACCGGCATAACTGCAGATACGGTAGATTATAGACAATCTTCTCGGGACCACCTGTCGGGTCCCGGCTCCCCTTGTAAGCCGCCCGAGTCTTGGACTATAAAAGGCTCGGGTAGGCGTCAATAGCAAGGGTTTGCACTTTGCAACTCACACGCTAGCCATACACTCCCAAGCTGTAACTCACCCCCAAGCTCAGGCCCCCGGTCCTGAGCAGCATGCAATACAGCGAGCTCCAGAGCTCGCCGTGGACGTAGGGTTTTACGCTCCGGCGGCCTGAACCACGTAAAACTCGCCGTGTCAAGCTCTTACTAACTCGTCCATCTGCGCAAGCTCTCCGCTAGGGACTAGCCCCACCGAAAAAAGAACCTCCGCGGGCTGCCCAGTGCAGGCCCGGGGGAAGTGTCGACCGAACACTTCGACATTTGGCGCGCCAGATAGGGGGCTTTTCACCTAGCGCGACGAGTTTCCGCCAACGAAGATGACCAAGCTTCCTTCAGCGGCAAACTCTCCCCCTCCGCGTTCACGGCGAACCGTGACCACTGGGGAGTACATGTCGACACACTCAGGACGGAGTGTGTCGGCACAAGCTGGTAGCCAGCAGCCGACTCCGGCAACGCCGACTTCGGCTATGCAGGCCCCGACCAGTGTGAGATCTTCTGCAGCGTTGAGCGTACACCATGGAGGTGCGCTAGCTGCAGCAAGAGCGCTGCTGCGCAACCCACCTGCGGGGGACGCGCCCCATTCAGCGACCCAGCAATGGGTCCGCGAGGTGGACCGCCTCGTCATCGCCGCCGCGAACCCTCGGTTTCGGCGAGGACGGCGCCCAGGACAACCGGCTGTGTCGCTGACGCGCACGCCCACGGTTGACGGGCTAACGGCGGATTCCAGCTCCTCCAGGCTCCTGTCGACGGACCTGCGAAGGGAACTGGAACGGTGCCACTTGGGCCAGGACGCCCGGGTGTACCTCGAGCGACGCCGAGAAAGGCGTCGCAACCATGAGGCTGGCGACAGCATGTCGTCGGCCTCGACACAACAAGAAGGGCAGGCCTTCACCATGCGAGCCCTGCCTCAGGCATATGCTGCGCAGCATATGCCACAACTATATGCGCCGCAAGCAGCGGCCCCGGTCTATGGTGCAGCCTTGCCCATGCCGGGATACGCGGTGCCAAGTGCGAACCAAGCGTTCGCAGCGCCAGTACCTGCAGCAGCAGGTGCAGGATGTGCGGCCCTTGGACCCCGCCTTCGCTTCGCAAGGTGGCCACGCAAGTTTCGCCCGCACCTGCCCGAGAAGTATGACGGCAGCGTCAACCCAGCGTTGTTCCTCCAGATCTACTCCACCGCCGTACTTGCCGCAGGAGGGGACGAGGCTGTCATGGCCAACTACTTCCCCGTCGCCTTGACCGGCCCAGCTCGGCCTTGGCTCATGACTTGAAGCAGGGGAACATGAATGTCCTCGATTATGTCCGAAGATTCAACCTTCTGGCACAATATGCTCCTGCTTATGCGACGAGCGAAGCTGCAATGTGTGACTACTTTTTCTATGGCTTGAGTGCCATACTAAAAGAGAAGTTAGCTTTGTTCAATCAAGGAAGTTATACCGAGTTGATCAGTACTGCTCTGCTGCAAGAACAAGCGACACTTGAGTGTCAAGCAGAGAAGAGGGACCGAGAGGATGTGCAAGAAGACACACCAATCGTTCCTCGTAAATACCGTGTGGTGTATCACACACCATCCGATGAGATATGGCAAGCACCAGGGAGATCAACTCCGTACAGATTTCCTGCTCAAGAATCATGTCTTGAAGCAACACCTTTGCCTCAGCAACGAATGACATCTGTTGCATCATTGCTGCAGCCAAGTGCCTCAACTTCTCAACAACAAGTCAACGAAGAACCGGGGAAACCTCCGTGTTCTTATTGCCACCGTTTAGGGCATTTTAGGCAGGAATGCCGGGAGAAGTTGGTAAACACCAGACAGCCATCATCATCAGGTGGTATGCCGCCACCTGCTCAAGTCAACATAACAGCATTGCAATCCGGGAGTGTGCAACATCTGGCTATTGAGGATGTCCCGGAGGGAGCACCGGTGTTAGCGGGCATGTTTACTCTCAAGGACGTGCCCGTATTGGTACTTTTTGATTCAGGTGCAACCCACAATTTTATCAGCAAAACATGCGTGGATCAGCACCAAATATCCACCAATA
This sequence comes from Neostapfia colusana, assembly GCA_030760725.1. Taxonomy (NCBI): domain Eukaryota; kingdom Viridiplantae; phylum Streptophyta; class Magnoliopsida; order Poales; family Poaceae; genus Neostapfia; species Neostapfia colusana. The sequence continues at coordinate 85,768,679 of JASWHV010000003.1, forward strand.
CCCCCACAACGAGTTTTCTCATACGTTCACCGGGAGGAAATATCTCTGCCAATCAGATTGTGTCCCGAGCAACTTTGTGTTTGGGCGGAAAAATATACCCAACATCGCTGATTATGTTGGATAGGCAGAAGATAGACATTATATTGGGGATGTCTTGGTTAAATCGTCACGGTGCCATTCTCAATATCGGTAACCGGACTGTCCAGATTGACTCGCCGATTCACGGACAGCACACGCTGTTTTTAGACAGCGAAGATCCAGATATGGTAGAGGCCTACCACACGGAAGCGCTGAAGCTTGAAGATATTCCGGTGGCACGTGATTATCTCGACGTTTTTCCCGATGACTTACCGGGCATGCCGCCCGAACGGGACGTCGAGTTTAAGATTGAACTGGCGCCGGGAACGACGCCTATTTCACAAAGGCCTTACAAGATGGCACCTAACGAGCTAGCAGAGTTGAAAGAGCAACTGAATGAACTTATGAGAAAGGGTTTCATACGACCAAGTTCTTCACCTTGGGGTTGCTCAGCGCTGTTCGTTAAGAAGAAGGACAAAACACTACGGCTATGTGTTGATTACCGTCCTCTCAATGCTGTCACAATAAAGAACAAGTATCCTTTGCCCCGCATTGACATCCTGTTTGATCAACTTGTGGGTGCAAAGGTATTTTCGAAGATGGATCTTCAGTCGGGCTATCATCAAATCAAGATCCGGCCGGAGGACATACCGAAGACAGCTTTCTCGACGAGATACGGACTCTACGAGTATCTCGTCATGTCATTTGGATTAACCAACGCTCCGGCACACTTCATGTATTTGATGAATTCTGTGTTCATGCCGGAGTTAGACAAGTTCGTCGTGGTATTCATCGACGACATATTGGTTTACTCCAAATCTGAAGAAGAGCATGCTGAACATCTGCGCATTGTGCTACAACGGTTGCGGGAGCACCAGTTATATGCCAAGTTCAGCAAGTGCGAGTTCTGGATCGATCAAGTGCCTTTCCTAGGCCATATTATTTCAGCAGAAGGTATCGCCGTGGACCCCAGCAAGATTGAACAAGTGCTGAAGTGGGAATCTCCCAAATCGGTCCACGAGGTCCGAAGTTTCTTAGGTTTAGCGGGGTATTATCGGAGGTTTATTCCGAGCTTCTCAAAGATTGCTAAACCAATGATGGAGCTGCTGAAGAAGGGCACTAAATACATGTGGAATGCAGCACGTGAAGCCGCATTCAAAACTTTGGTGAAACATCTCACAACGGCTCCAGTTCTTGCTCAGCCGGACACGACGAAGCCATTCGATGTATACTGTGATGCATCCGGCATCGGTCTCGGCTGCGTTCTGATGCAAGAAGGGCGTGTAGTCGCCTATGGGTCTCGTCAACTGCGAAACCACGAGCAGCATTATCCAACTCACGATCTTGAGCTTGCTGCTGTGGTGTTGGCGTTAAAGATGTGGAGGCATTATCTACTGGGTAATCTTGTTCACCTCTACACCGACCATAAGAGCCTGAAGTATATCTTCACGCAGAAGGAGCTGAATATGAGACAACGGAGATGGTTGGAGCTCATAAAAGATTATGAAATAGAGATCCACTATCACCCCGGAAAAGCCAACGTGGTTGCCGACGCGCTTAGTCGGAAAGCCCACGTTCACAACTTAGCGGTTGCTGAGTTGGAAGAGGAAGAACCCAGCCTCCGTGTCATTCCGTATGGCGCGCTTTATAATCTCGCGCTCATTCCAACAATCCGCGAAGAGATTGTTGAGGCTCAAAGAAGAGACAGAGGCATGTCTCACATACGGACAAGACTGGACAACGGAGAGGTGAAATGTTTCCGAAAGGATGAGAACGGTACGATATGGTTTAACGACCGTATAGTGGTACCGCGTAATATGAAACTCCGGAAGAAGATCTTGGACGAAGCCCACCTGTCTAAGTTTTCCATTCATCCCGGAAGTAACAAGATGTACCAAGATTTGAAACAGAAATTTTGGTGGACGAGGATGAAGAGGGAGATTGCTAAATACGTATCCGAATGCGATACGTGTAGACGGGTCAAGGCTGATCATATGCGGAAAGCCGGACCGCTACAACCTTTGAAGATTCCGGCGTGGAAATGGGAGGATGTGAGTATGGACTTCATCGTTGGATTACCGCTCACATCCAGGAAGCATGACTCGATATGGGTGATTGTCGACCGGTTGACGAAATCAGCTCATTTCATACCGGTGAACACTCATTATCGAGCAAGACAATATGCGGAGTTATTCATCTCCAGAATTATATGTTCACATGGTGTTCCAAAGACCATCATTTCAGATCGAGGTGCGCTGTTTGTTGCTCGATTTTGGGAGCAGCTGCATGCCTCGTTGGGCACCAAGTTGATTAGGAGCTCCGCATATCACCCTCAAACTGATGGACAAACTGAGAGGGTGAATCAAGTGCTCGAGGACATGTTGAGAGCATGTGCCATCCACCACGGTAGGAATTGGGACAATCACCTACCGCTGGCGGAGTTTTCCTACAACAACGGTTATCAAGCGAGTATTAAAATGGCACCGTATGAAGCTCTCTATGGCCGTAAGTGTCGCACACCTCTAAATTGGTGTGAGTCCGGCGAAAGAGTTCTGTTTGGGATTGATCTTGTCAACGAAGCCGAAGACCGAGTTCGGTTGATACAAGAGAACTTAAAGGCTGCACAATCCCGACAGAAGAGCTACGCGGATCAGAGGCGTAGGCCATTACATTTTGACGTTGGAGAACACGTTTATCTTCGTGTATCCCCGATGAAGGGAATTCACCGGTTCGGTGTAAAGGGAAAGCTCGCTCCCCGTTTTATTGGTCCTTTTGCTATCACGAAGAAGTGCGGACCCGTAGCCTACCGGCTGGAATTACCGGCAAGTCTAGCGGGTGTTCATGATGTATTTCATGTTTCACAGCTGCGGAAGTGCCTCAAATTCACCGCTGCTGTTCGCACTGAGGACATCAACGAATTGAAACCGGACCTGACCTACACCGAGCGACCGGTTCAGATTTAGGATGAAAAGACCCGGGTAACCAGGAACCGGACAATCAGGTTCTTCAAGGTGCTGTGGAGTAATCACACCGCGGAAGAGGCGACGTGGGAAAGTGAAGATTACATCCGCACCAACTACCTGGAATTTTTATCTTTGTACAGTTTGTAATTACCTCTCCCGCCTCGTTCCTCTTTTGTAATCTCGGGACGAGATTCTTTTAAGGGGGGAGGAATGTAAAAGTCTCAAAAATGTGTATGAATAAAAACTATGGTTTGGGTTCATATGTGTGGCAATGACATGAAAAATGGGACTTGCTAAAACTTTCTTCATGCAAAGTAATACATGGATGATCATCCATGATGAGGCTCACCTTTTTATTTAAAAGTGTTGAACCAATAAGGAGTAAATACCTCTTTGCATGTAAGTTTAAAATTCAGATTTGAAATTCAAAGTTCACACATAGGGTGAGCAAAAACTTTGAATAAACATGCAACCCTATAGTTGGGATTATAGGGAAAAGTTTGCTCTCAAACTTTTCAACTGTAGAGGGCTCAAAAAGGAGTTAAAGAAGAGAATTTGCAAACTTCAACCAAATTCAAATTTGGCAAGCAAATTCAAACTGAATTGGAAGGATTCAAATTCTAACCCCCATTTTAAAACTCAGAATTGTGGGAATCAAGAGGATCAGCTTGAGAAGATATTTGGGGAGGAACTGTGGAGTGGGACCCACATGTCATAGAGCTAAAAGAGGAGCCTTGCACCCTAAGTCTCAGCCCCAGTAGGGAAAATCGTCGAGCAGCACGTGGGTCAAGAGCTGCTCCCACCGTGGAGCCACGGGGGCGCTCGGCAGCGCCACCAGATGCTGCATTTCCCACACACGGCGCCCAGAGGCGGTTCTGCGACCTGATAAACCCCCCTGGACGAAGCAAAGGCCGTCCCTTCTTCTCTCCTCGTGAGCGCACGGCCAGCGACCGTCTTCCCCGCCGCCTCTCGGTCCGAGCGGAAGAACGGCGAAACCACCACGCTCCTTCCTTCCCTGACCTGCTAAACAGCACCGCGAGCTCGGCCTCCACCTCCCTGACCCGCAAGCCAGCGAGCTGCGACCTCCAGTGCCCGAGAACAACCGCCGCCGCGGCGACCTAAGCCGAGGAAGTGATCGGGTGCTCGTGGACAGCCCTCCACAACGGGTTTCACGGCCGAGCGATCACACCTACGGACGCGCACGGGTGCGGTGCTGCTCTCAGCCCAAGCTCAAGCCATACCGTGAAGCATCGCCGGCGAATTTCGAAGTTTTGCTCCGGCGACCCCATTCCGAGCTTCCGATATGACTCTTTCAAATTCTTGCCCTCTGATCCTCCTTAAGTCATCAAATTTGGCACATGGACGCTGGATTAGACGGCGGTCATTTCTCCTTTAGGATCCAGCGCATGAAAACACCTCAGCACGACGGAATTCGAGCTCGACTAGAGGTGTTCATGGCGGACCCATTCGGTCGCACGGTGACAACCTATTTACCGCCGCTCCCGAGCCATTTTGAGGTCGTGCCGATCTTCCTAGAGCTGCGCTGGTGCTGTAGGGTGCGTCGGCGCAGGTTTTGGCGGGCCGGAAACCCTAGGCGACGCTGCTGAACTACCACAGAGGCAGTCACACGTCGCCGGCCATGTTCCGGTCGTCGGCAGCCCTAGCCAACCCCACCGCCGTGTTCCTCGGGGTCACAAACTCCCTGGCGGCGAGTTTCAGCTCAGGCGGTGGCCGGAAACGGCGAGCCGGCGAGCTCCGGCGTCGGGCCGGCGAGGGGCAGCGCGGGCGCGGGGAAGAAGCGGGAGGTAGAAGACGAAGCGTGGGCCCCGTCTGTCAGCAGCTCAAATTTTAAACCCGGGATCGGGTGTGGCCGGGATCCCGTGTGTTGGCGCGCAGAGACGCTGTGGCCCGTTGTGGCTTCGTTTCTATTGGCTGGAATTCAAAACTGTGGGTCCAGCCGAATTTGCTGTAGGGAAATAATTCCAGACTTAGCTCAATCTTTGGAAATTCATATCTCCCTGTAGAAAACTCCAATTTGAGTGATTCCAATTGGGTTGGATTCATCTCTCTGAGTTCTAACCAAATATGAACCCAGATTTCTATGAAAGTTAATATTATATTCTGGAAAATTCTTTGAAGGTTTTCTGAAAAAGAATTATTGAGGGAGTTTGGTTTACCCAAAAATACCCAAATTTTGCCAGAATATTCTTTAACATATTGTTGACCTACTAGCAAATTTTCGGCTCATTTGAAGATCATTTGAGTAAGAATTTGCTAAAAACAATCTGCTGTGTTCATAAGAGTCCAGAAACATTTTCAGAAAATGTTTCCCACTTCAAAAATCTGTTCTGAGAAATCCATAGCTCCAAAAATCTTAGGAACATTTAGGCAAGCTCTCTGGGACATACTTGGAATTGTAGTTCACTTAGTTGGGCATGAAAATGCACATTTCTACAGAATTAATTCTATTGAGTACAAATGCTTAAGGAATTGTTCTGGGCGAACTACCCAAGTAAAAGGGCTGAGTTTTGGACCAGATGACTCTCATGTGATCAAGAACTCACATGTAAATTATCAGCCCAAGATGAGTCCTGGAACTCCCTGTTCTTATTCTCCATACTTATGTATAAGGGAAAAATACATAAGAGATATTGTGAGAATTATGGAGGACACAATATGGCTCCACATTAGCTGCAATTTGGCAGGCTAAATCCTTAGGTAGTATAGAACCTGCTGCAAAAGTTTTGAGGCCATTGGAGTTCTTGTTCTTCAGTTGCACTCAAATCTTTTCAGCTTATCTATTATGTTCATTAGAGAAAAGGGTTAGTGTATAGCTAAGGTCCTTAAGGTCAAATTAGTTTAATTCTGTTCTTTGCACAACAGAGGCAAACCAAGCCATGCTTGGTTTTTCCACACAACCTCTGTTCTTAAGAAAGTAATTCTACAACCTCTTTCCATTACATTCCATGAAACATATGCATATGCATTTCAATAGGAACCACAACGAAGGGGACTCTAAGGAGTGATTCATCAAAGTGGATCAAGCTCCGGAGAGTCAAGGGTGGATCTGCAAGGATACTAACTGCTTATATACGACTACCCTGCAAAACAGGCAAGCTCCGGTTTGCATTTAACAGCTGTTAAGTTTTTATTTTGTATTCATCTTTGGTTAAGATTTGAACTGTGCATTAGGTCTAGTGTTTGATACTCCTCTTGCATAGCCAAATGACCCATGGAGTATTGGGTAGGTGTCTTTCACCGTGTAGAACTGCCATGCTTAAGTACGGTTCGGTAGAAGTCAAGTGGTGAGATGCTACTCGCAGATTTAGGAACAACAGGGGCATACGGGATTGGTTCGTAATTGAATTAGCAAGTTAAAATTGAGACCGGAAGGTTGTAGGAGCAGCAGGACATAGGGGCCTGGGTGCTGTAGACCTGTCCGTGTCGGTCAAGGACCGATCCGTATGCGGCCCTGTTGAACAAGTTTGAGTTGTGTACCGGACTCATGCTGGCTATATGGGACCCAGTAAACCGATGTACCTCGGGAAGCTGTCGTTGGGACTTTTCGGGTCGCCTCAGGCGGACGGCCGGTGTGCAGTATGTGGGGAATATTCTTATGACATCTCACGTCGGAAGGTGCACCATGAGAGTAGCTACTGTACGGGGCGACTTGATCGATTCAGCGGGGGTGAAACGGGGGAAAGGCTGCCACGTACGACGTCAGTGATGGTTGTTGTAGGCAACGTCGAGTACGGGCGTACGTGTCGTGTAGTCCGGGTGTTATTGATTCGAATCACCATCGCTCGTGGAATGGACCGAGCATACTTGTTCTCACAGTCGTGACGTAGTAAGAACTTGCATGAGAAAGGAACTAATCATCTTGATGTGAAGTATTATTCTACCTTGTATTGGAGCTTGATGAATAGGCTAGTGCAAACTCGATTCTTTTATGCCATGAGCAATTTACATCGGGGGAAAGCGTTTCTTGTTTGATTGTGGACTCCCGATGTGGCGTGCCCAGGGTTACTTAAAATACTGCAATTAATACTGAAAGTAAGGATTCACTTTTAGGCGAGTTTACTTATGCTTATGCCATCCTATGTTAGGTTCACAACCTCACTTAGAGTTTCATGTTTAGGGTGACGGTTAAGTCTTGCTGAGCGTTATGCTCACGGATGCTATCCGAGTTGTTTTGCAGGTATTTGACTCGATGCTTATGAGAAGGGATGCCGATGAGACTCGGGAACCTCCGAGTGTTTACTCAAAGAGCATCCTCGCCGCTGCAGATTGATCTTCGTGTTGCTAGTAAGGAACGTCCGCGGGCTGGACTGTTTCTTTGTTGCTAGTTTAGATATGAATCGTGAGAGTGATAGTCTTCCGCTGTAGTCTACTCTGATATACTTATTTGTAAAACAATCTTGTACGCTTCCGCAAACTATTTATGTAATATGATGTATGTTCATCGACCCGTGTGCTGTTGGGTGCCGCCTAACACGGCACCACCCGACGAGGTCCTGTGGGGCCGTCTCAGCGTGGTATCTGAGCCGTTTCACATGGCATCAGGGCTCTCACACGGACCCGCCGTATATGACGTAGAGCTTCTTTCGACGCTCATCGTCGCTGGAGCTGGAGTCCTCATGGTTGCGTACCGCCTTCACGGCGCGCTGAGGCTCCTGGATCTCCACTTGGTGGTCGGCGCTGTTTAGAACGTCGACCTTCTGCTTGCCCTCCCTTGGACGGAAGGGTGGGGCGTCAGTCCGCTGCTGCTTCCCTTTGCGGAAGCGCTCTGCAAGCTTCCGGATCTCTCAGCACTCGGCAGTAGTGTGGCGACAGCTGCCGTGCACGGGGCATATCTTGTCTTGATCACCTTCTGGGATTGGTGATCTTCGCTGCCTCTTGTCGGGGCGCGGCCCCCAAGCCCCGCTGAGTGTTGCTGCTGCGGCGACTGGAGCTGCGGTCGGTGATTCTATCTTGCCTCTGCCTCGGTTCTTGGCCTTCTTGCTGCCTCCATAGGGAGTAGGACCAGATCCGGGCTGTCCTCCTGACTTGGAGGGCGGCAGTGAGTGCCAGTTTCGCCCTTCGGCTGCTCTGGCGCACTTGTCTGCCAGGCTGAAGAGCTCGGAGACATCGCGGACCTCTCTGGTCGCGAGCTTCTCGAGCATCTTCTTGTCCCGGATGCCTTGCCGGAACGCCACCACCACCGAAGCATTTTGGATGTGTGGGATGGTGTTCCGCACCTGGGAGAACCGCTGGATGAAGGAGCACAGCGACTCCCCCGGTTGTTGCTGGATGGCATGGGAGTCGAGCTCCGTGCCAGGCCGGGTGTAGGAACTGCCGAAGTTGGCGATGAACTGCCGGCAGAGCTCTCCCCAGGAAGTTATGGAACTCTGGGGGAGGTTCATGAGCCAAGACCGAGCTGGACCGGTCAAGGAGACAGGAAAGTAATTGTCCATGACGGCTTCATTCCCTCCTGCAGCAAGTACGGCGGTGGAGTAGATCTGGAGGAACTCCGCCGGGTTGACGCTGCCGTCGTACTTCTCGGGCAGGTGCGGCCGAAACTTGCGCGGCCACCTCGCGAAGCGAAGGGGGGCGCGAGGGCCGCACATCATGCTCCTGTTGCCGCAGGTATTGGTGCCGCGAATGCTTGGTTCGCACCTGGCAGAGTGTACCCCGGTATGGACAAGGCTGCGCCATAGGCCGGGGGCGCCGTTTGCAGGACATATGACTGTGGCATATTCTGCACGGCGTAAGCCTGGGGCAGAGATCGCGTGGCGAAAGTCTGCTCTTCAGGCTGGGTCGAGGCCGACGTCACGATGTCGCCAGCCTCTTGGTTGCGATGCCTTTCTCGGCGTTGCTCAAGGTATACCCGGGCATCTTGGCCCAAGTGACACCGTTCCAGGTCTGTCCTCAGATCCGTCAACTGGGGCCTGGTGGAGCTGGAATCTGCCGTCTGCTCGCCAACCATTGGCGTGCGCATCAGCGACACAGCCGGTTGGCCGGAGCGTCGTCCCCGCTGAAGTCGAGGGTTTGCGGCGGCGACGACGAGACGGTCTACCTCGTGAATCCACTGCTGGGTCGCTGCCTGAGGCGCGTCCCCAGCAGGCGGATTGTGCAGTAGCGCTCTTGCTGCAGCTAGCGCACCCCCACCGGGTACGCCCAGCGCTACTGAAGACCTGACGCTGGTTGGAGCCTGCATTGCCGGGGTCGGCGCTGCCAGAGCCGGTTGGTGGCTCCCAGCTTGCTCCGACACACTCCGTCCTGCGTGTGTCAACATGTACTCCCCCCTGGTCACGGTTCGCCGCGAACGCGGGGGAGGAGAGTTTGCCTCTGAAGGAAGCTTGGTCATATTTGTCGGCGGAAACTCGTCGCGCAAGGGAAAAGCCCCCTACCTGGCGCGCCAAATGTCGAAGTGTTCCATCGACACTTCCCCTGGGCCTGCACTGGGCAGCCCGCGGAGGTTCTTTTTTTGGTGGGGCTAGTCACTTGCGGAGAGCTTGAGCGTATGGACGAGTTAGGAAGAGCTTGACACGATGAGTTTTACGTGTTTCAGGCCGCCGGAGCATAAAACCCTACTTCCACGGCGAGCTATGGAGCTCGCTGTATTGCTTGTTGCTCAGAACCGGAGTCCTGAGCTTGAGGATGAGTTACACCTTGGGTATGAATGGCTAGAGTGCAAACCCATGTTAACATTGCCTACCCGAGCCCTTTATAGTCCAAGACTCGGGTGGCATACAAGGGGGGCTCGGGACCCGACAGGTGGTCCCGGGGAGATTGTTTGTCATCTACCGTATCTGCAGTTACGCCGGTAGTTGTCTCTGGCGAAGGCTTCTGAGTCTTCGTCTTGCAGCCCTGCCCATGCCGCATGCTAGCCATAGTGGATGATGACGGCGGGGGCGGCATGGGATGTCTTGTCGCTGCATTTATTGGCTAGCAGGCTCTGACACTGCGCGTCAGTCTGTGATGCGACTGGGTGCAACGGCACGTGACAGAGGCGTGCTCCGCGTCTCCGCGTCTTGGGAAGACGCGGGCCTTGAATACCTTGTACGGGCAAGGTATGGGGTGTCTTTACGCCCGCTGCCTATTGCTCGGGGGCAGGCAGCACCGTTCTGCTGGCCACGTGGCGGGCCCGGAGCCCTCCTCAGAGGAGAGGGGGCGTCTGGCCCCGCAGGACATGTGGAGCCTTCGGACCTCTCCCGTGGAGGGGAGGTTTGGCTTCTGTCGGACACGTGGCGAGCCCGGAGCTCCTCTCTGAGGAGAGGGAGGTCCGGCCCCGCCGGACACGTGGCACCTTCGGACCTCTCTCCCGCGGAGGGGGAGGTCCGGATTCTGTATGCCATGTGGCGGAGCCGGAGCTCTCCTCTGAGGAGAGGGAGGTCCGGCCCCGCCGGACACATGGCGCCTTTGGAGCTCTCCCTGCGGAGAAGGGCGAGTTCCTTGGGCATTTTCCCCTGTGCGCGGGGGTACCCCATATCGCGGGTACCGACAACGGGGCTTGGGTAATCCAATGCACTTGGTCCCGGAGGTCTGGCCCCAGCCCAAGTCAGGGTGTAACCGTCCGGCCCCCTGGTACTCAGACCGTAGCGCCGGGGGGCAGAGTGCGCATGCTTTGGGTGCAAGACCGGGCAAAGCAAGGCTCCAGGCCCCCCGGTCTAGCGTAGGTCTTTTCTCGGAGGAGACCAACTGGCGGTACAGTACCCTTACAGGGGGAGATCCAAAAGGCCACCGGGCCTCTGGCAGGTACCCCAAGCACTACCGTCTTCGGCAGGACGGCAAATATCGACTATGCATGAGAGCAGGAAAGAGGAACCGAGTGTACAATTGATGCACACTGTCTAGAGCGTGGGGAGGTGTTCATATAAATTAATGCGTAATTTAAATGAATACCTAAGTAAGCATGGTGCACTTACTGGGGTAGCGTCGGAGCGCCTGTCTTCACGCAGAGCGGGTCATGCGTGGCTTTGTCGTACACCGGACATGGGGGGACCCCCATGGCGATCTCAGGGGGAAGCATTGCTTCGGCCCCGCATACCATGTGGAAGGGTAGTTCCCGTGACCCGGCCCTAAGAAGTCCGGCTGGCCCTCGACATGGAGGAGCCGGTATCCCCCGACGGCTCTGGGTGCGCGTCTGCACCGGTTGTGTGGGTCTGCTTGGCGTGGACGTGGCACGCATTGAATCCCTAACCGGTTTGAAGGCGTCCAGGTGGCTCTCGGTCAGTAGGAGCCATGCCGGGTGGCTTAACCAACCAGCGTGCGGGACGATGAGTGTTCCCAGCACTCGCCTCCGTGGACTACTGCGAGCTAGTCGCAGCCTTCCTCCTGGGTTATGCACCGCAATAGGATGTCGTGGCGCCACGCCAGTAAAGATACCATCGCGTAGCACTTAGCCATCCGCACCACCCGTTCAGCGAATGCACGTTCATCAGGAAGGATGTACTTCAAGGAGTACCGGACCTCCGTGGTCCATGCATCGGGACTACTTGAGCTTCTGGATCTTGAGCGCTGGGTTGCACGGATTCCCCAGTGACGCTTACGATCCTTTTGCGGCATCCATGGCTGCAGGGCCGCCGGGACTGCCTAGCTTCGAGGCACTGGTTCAGCCCCCTTCGCCTGGCTCTGCGGGCCGGGCTGTGGACCGCAGCAACGTCGTCTCGAAGACTCCTTTGGGCGCAGGGGCTCCGATGGAGGCCTTCGTTGAGAGGTCGTCAGCTGCGGCCTTGCCAGCGCGCGGTACATGGCGCAGGTCCAAGGCGAGGAAGTCTTTCTCCAACATCCGCACGTGGAGCAGATAAGCAGCTAGCTATGGGTCATTTTGGGGGCAGTCACCCTTAACTTGCTTGATAACTAGCTGGGAGTCGCCCTGCGCCAACAACTGGCGAGCGCCCAGAGACAGGACTGTCTTTTAGGCCAAAGATGAGTGCTTCATACTCTGCCAAGTTGTTGGTTGCTTTGGAATTGAGACGCACCATGTACCCAGACTGCTCCCCCGATGGCATGAGAAGCAGTACGCCGGCACCGGCCCCCTGCTTTCGCGAGGAGCCGTCGAAGAAGAGCGTCCAGTGAGGCCCGGTGAAGACCGGAGCTCGGTACTTTGGTTCACCGTCTTCGCGGCCCCCTGGGTCAGCCTTCGTTGGCGTCCACTCAGCCACGAAGTCAGCCAGTGCTTGCCTCTTGGCTGTCTGACGTGGTCGGGAGCCCAGCTTGAACTCCGCCGTCTTCGGGCTGTCATCCGGCTTTGGAAGCTGGCAGTGAGTGCCAATTCCGCCCTTCGGCTGCTCTGGCGCACTTGTCCGCAAGGCTGAAGAGCTCAGAGCCATCACAGACCTCTCTGGTCGCAAGCTTCTCAAGAATCTTCTCGTCCCGGACACCCTGCCGGAACGCCACCACCACAGAAGCACTTCGAATGTGCGGGATGGTGTTGCATACCTGGGAGAACCGCTGGATGAAGTAGCGCAGTGATTCCCCAGGTTGTTGTTTGATGGTGTGGAGGTCAAGCTCCGTGCCAGGACGGGTGTAGTAACTGCCGAAGTTGGCAATGAACTGCCGGCGGAGCTCTCCCAGGATGTTATGGAACCCTGGGGGAGGTTCATGAGCGAAGACCGGGCTGGGCCGGTCAAGGCGACGGAGAAGTAGTTGGCCATGATGGCCTCATGCCCTCCTGCGGCAAGTACGGCGGTGGAGTAGATCTGGAGGAACTCCGCCGGGTTGACGCTGCCGTCGTACTTCTCGGGCAGGTGCGGCCAAAACTTGCGCGGCCACCTCGCGAAGCGAAGGGGGGCCGCGAGGGCCGCACATCCTGCTCCTGTTGCCGCAGGTCTTGGTGCCGCGAACGCTTGGTTCGCACCTGGCACAGTGTACCCCGGTATGGGCAAGGCTGCGCCATAGGCCGGGGGCGCCATTTGCAGGACATATGACTGTGGCATATTCTGCACGGTGTAAGCCTGGGGCAGAGATCACGTGGCGAAAGTCTGCTCTTCAGGCTGGGTCGAGGCCGACGTCACGCTGTCGCCAGCCTCTTGGTTGTGACGCCTTTCTCGGCATTGCTCGAGGTATACCCGGGCATCTTGGCTCAAGTGACACCGTTCCAGCTTTGTCCTCAGATCCGTCGACTGGGGCCTGGTGGAGTTGGAATCTGCCGTCTGCTCGCCAACCATTGGCGTGCGCATCAGCGACACAGCCGGTTGGCTGGAGCGTCGTCCCCGCCGAAGTCGAGGGATTGCGGCGGCGACGACGAGACGGTCTACCTCGCGAATCCACTGCTGGGTCACCGCCTGAGGCGCGTCCCCAGCAGGCGGATTGTGCAGTAGCGCTCTTGCTACAGCTAGCGCACCCCCACCTGGTACTCCCAGCGCTACTGAAGACCTGACGCTGGTCGGAGCCTGCATTGCCGGGGTCGGCGCTGCCAGAGCCGGTTGCTGGCTCCCAGCTTGCTCCGACCCACTCCGTCCTGAGTGTGTCGACATGTACTCCCCCCTGGTCACGGTTCACCGTGAACGCGGGGGAGTAGAGTTTGCCGCTGAAGGAAGCTTGGTCATCTTCGTCAGCGGAAAGCCCCCTTCCTGGCGCGCCAAATGTCGAAGTGTTCGGTCGACACTTCCACCGGGCCTGCACTGGGCAGCCCGCGGAGGTTCTTTTTTTGGTGGGGCTAGTCACTTGCGGAGAGCTTGAGCATATGGAGGAGTTAGGAAGAGCTTGACACGGCGAGTTTTACGTGGTTCAGGCCGCCGGAGCGTAAAACCCTACGTCCACGGCGAGCTATGGAGCTCGCTGTATTGCTTGTTGCTCAGAACCGGAGTCCTGAGCTTGAGGATGAGTTACACCTTGGGTGTGAATGGATAGAGTGCGAACCCTTGCTAACGTTGCCTACCCGAGCCTTTTATAGTCCAAGGCTCGGGTGGCTTACAAGGGGGGCCCGGGACCCGACAGGTGGTCCCGGGGAGATTGCCTGCAGACTACCGTATCCGCTGTTATGTCGGTAGTTGTCTCTGGTGAAGGCTTCTGAGTCTTCGTCTTGCCGCCCTGCCCTTGCCGCATGCTAGTCGTAGTGGTTGATGACGGCGGGAGCGGCATGGGATGTCTTGTCGCCGCGTTTATTGGCTGGCAGGTTCTGACACCGCGCGCCAGTCTGTGATGCGACTGTGCGCAACGGCACCTGACAGAGGCGTGCTCCGCGTTTTCGCGTCTTGGGAAGGCGCGGGTCTTGAATGCTTTGTTCAGTAAAGGCATGGCGCGCCTTTACTCCTGCTGCCTACCGCACCGGGCGGCAGCACTGCTCTGCTGGCCACGCATCGGACCCGGAGCTCTCCTCTCAGGAGAGGGGGAGCTCCGGTTCCACTGGACACGTGGAGCCTTCAGAGCTCACCCCCGCGGAAGGGGTGTGGTCCGGCCTCCTGGGCCACGTGGCAGGCTCGGAGCTATCATCCGTGGGGAGGGGTGCTCCGGCCCCGCTGGACACGTGGCGCCATCAAACCTCGCCCCTGCAGAGGGAGCGAGGTCCTTAGGAAGTTTTATGCTGTGCTCGGGGGTACCCGGTATTAAGGGTACCTGTCGGTACCTGCGATATGGGGTACCCCCGCGCACAGGGGAAAATGCCTAAGGAACTCGCCCTTCTCCGCAGGGAGAGCTCCGAAGGCGCCACGCGTCTGGCGGGGCCGGACCTCCCTCTCCTCAGAGGAGATCACCGGGCCCGCCACGTGGCATACAGAGGCCGGACCTCCCCCTCCGCGGGGAAGAGGTCCGAAGGTGCCACGTATCCGGCGGGGCCGGACCTCCCTCTCCTCAGAGAAGAGCTCCGGGCCCGCCACGTGGCGACAGAAGCCGAACCTCCCCCTCCGCGGGGAGAGGTCCGAAGGCTCCACGTGCCCCACGGGGCCGGACCCTCCTCTCCTCTGAGAAGGGCTCCGGGCCCGCCACGTGGCCAGCAGAACGGCGCTGCCTGCCCCCGAGCGATAGGCAGCGGGCGTAAAGACGCCCCATACCTTGCCCGTACAAGGTATTCAAGGCCCGCGTCTTTCCAAGACGCGGAGACACGGAGCACGCCTCTGTCAGGTGCCGTTGCGCCAAGTCGCATCACAGACTGGCGCGCGGTGTCAGAACCTGCCAGCCAATAAACACCACGACAAGACATCCCATGCCGCCTGCGCTGTCATCAACCACTACGACTAGCGTGCGGCATGGGCAGGGCAGCAAGACGGAGTTCGCCAGAGACAACTACCGGCATAACTGCAGATACGGTAGATAACAGTCAATCTCCCCGGGACCACCTGTCAGGTCCCGAGCCCCCTTGTAAGCCACCCGAGTCTTGGACTATAAAAGGCTCGGGTAGGCGACGATAGCAAGGGTTCGCACCTCTGCAACTCATACGCTAGCCATTCACACCCAAGCTGTAACTCACCCCCAAGCTCAGGACTCCGGTCCCGAGCAGCAAGCAATACAGCGAGCTCCATAGCTCGCCGTGGACGTAGGGTTTTACGCTCTGGCGGCCTGAACCACGTAAAACTCACCGTGTCAAGCTCTTACTAACTCGTCCATCCGCGCAAGCTCTCCACAAGGGACTAGCCCCCTTCGACATTTGGCGCGCCAGGTAGGGGGTTTTCCCCTTGCGCGACGAGTTTCCGCCGACGGAGATGACCAAGCTTCCCTCAACGGCAAACTCTCCCCCTCCGCGTTCACGGCGAACCGTGACCAGTGGGGAGTACATGTCGATGCACTCAGGACGGAGTGTGTCGGCACAAGCTGGTAGCCAGCAGCCGACTCCGGCAACGCCGACTCCGGCGATGCAGGCTCCGACCAGTGTGAGATCTTCTGCGGCACTGAGCGTACACCATGGGGGTGCGCTAGCTGCAGCAAGAGCACTGCTGCGCAACCCACCTCCTGGGGATGCGCCCCATTCTGTGACCCAACAGTGGGTCCGTGAGGTGGACCGCCTCGTCGTCGCTGCCGCGAACCCTCGGTTTCGGCGAGGGTGACGCCCCGGTCAACCGGCTGTGTCGCTGACGTGCACGCCCACGGTTGACCGGCAAACGGCGGATTCCAGCTCCTCCAGGCTCCCATCGACGGACCTGAGAAGGGAGCTGGAACGGTGCCACTTGGGCCAGGATGCCCGGGTGTACCTCGAGCGACGTCGAGAAAGGCGTCGCAACCATGAGGCTGGCGACAGCATGACGTCGGCCTCGACACAACCTGGAGGGCAGATCTTCGCCACGCGAGTCCTGCCTCAGGCATACGCCGCACAGCATATGCCACAACCATATGCGCCGCAAGCAGCGCCCCCAGTCTATGGTACAGCCTTGCCCATACCGGGTTACACGGTGCCGAGTGCGAACCAAGCGTTCGCAGCACCAATACCTGCGGCAGCAGAAGCAGGATGTGCGGCCCTGGCACCCCACCTTCGCATCGCGAGGTGGCCGCGCAAGTTTCGGCCGCACCTGCCCGAGAAGTACGACGGTAGCGTCAACCCGGCGGAGTTCCTCCAGATTTACTCCACCGCCGTACTTGCCGCAGGAGGGGATGAGGCTGTCATGGCCAACTACTTCCCCGTCGCCTTGACCGGCCCAGCTCGGTCTTGGCTCATGAATCTCCCCCAGGGGTCCATAACCTCCTGGGGAGAGCTCTGCCGGCAGTTCGTCGCCAACTACGGCAGCTCCTACACCCCTCCCGGCACGGAGCTTGACCTCCACGCCGTCAAGCAACAACCTGGGAAGTCGCTGCGCTCTTTCATCCAGCGGTTCTCCCAGGTATGCAACACCATCCCGCATATTCAAAGTGCTTCTGTGGTGGTGGCATTCCGACAGGGTGTCCGGGACGAGAAAATGCTTGAGAAGCTCGCGACCGGAGAGGTCCGCGACGTCTCTGAGCTCTTCAGCCTGGCGGACAAATGCGCCAGAGCAGCTGAAGGACGGAACTGGCACTCTCTGCCAACCTCTGAGTCAGGAGGACAGCCCGGATCCGGCGCTGCTGCCTATGGGGGTGGCAAGAAGGCCAAGAACCGGGGGAGTGGCAAGATGAAGTCATCGTTCGCGGCTCCCGTCGCCGCAGCAGCGACGACTAGTGGAGCACGGGGGCCACGACCCGACAAAAGGCAGCGGCAGTCACCGGCCCCAGATAGTGACCAGGGCAGGCTATGCCCCGTGCATGGCGCCGGCAACCATACTGCTGCCGAGTGCTGGGATATCCAGAGGCTCGCAGAGCGCTTCCGCAAAGGAAGACAGCAGAGAGCTGAAGCACCGCCCTACCCCCAGATGGACGGCAAGCAGAAGGTCGATGCCCCAGTCACCGCCGCCCATCAGGTGGGGTTTCAGGAGCCTCAGCGTGTCATAAAGACAGTGCATAACGGTGAGGACTCCAGCTCCGACGGTGACAGGCCAGGGAGGTAGCCGGCTGCGGCTGCCGTCCCGCGTTAGTGGAGGCTGCACTGTTGCGGCGTCAACCTTGGAGAAGCCCCAAGTAGTCGCAGCAGCCCAAGTACCGACCACAATGGTGCGAGGTCGGGCCAACCTCACCCGAGAGCACGCCTCCGCACCTCGGACATACCTCCCGGGGGCCGCCCAAGGTCTGACAACCCCTTGAAGGCCTTGCCAGAAGGGGAAGACGCCTTAGGTCCTCTAAGACGAGCCCGGGTCCACCTACCCCTTGAAGGCCTTAGCCAGAAGGGGAGAACTCCCCGGGGGCCCCAAGGAGAAGCCGCGCAGGACCTGATCCAGCGTGAAGATAACAACCTCGTCGACGAGACTCGGCTGCAGGTAACACCCAACAATGCAAGGTCTCAGCTGATGCTCTAAGCACTACCGCCAAAGAACCGAACGCATCAGGGACCTGCAGAAGGGCAACCTGGTGTCGCGGCACGCTCTTTCCCGAGAAGGACCCATAAACTCTCCCCCAGCAGGGAAGGTCCCATCCGAATCATGAAAGCTGCCGCCCCAGGTACACATGCCTTTCAACCGAGTCCTACTCCCAGAGCATCAGTAGAACAGGGTCATTCCCTTCTGTAATGAATCCCATAGAATTTAGGAATAGAGCTTGGGGCAGCTGAGTCTCAAGGGACGGTACAGGACTACTTCCAGTTTAGCCTGGTTCCGACCCTAAGCGCGTAGAGTCTTGCTTCCCTTGTAGACGAGGCGGAATATTGCCTCCATGTACAGCCAGAATTCCACCTATGAGCATGAACACAGAAACCTGTTCTACTTAGCTCTCTCTCTCATGCGCTCATTTAAATTATGCATTAATTTTTATGATCGCACTATCTATGTATGTTCATCGTACATCTAGCTCCCCCTCTCCCGTGCTCATCCATAGTCAGCATTCGCTATCCTACCGAGGGCGGCTGCGCTTGAGGCACCTGCCGATGGCCGAGTGAGTCTCTCGGGCCTCCCACAGTCAGGTGTTGCGGTGCCAGTTGGTCACCTCCAGGAAAGGCCTGCGTTGTGCATGGGGGTCCAGGGTGCGTATCCCGCTTAGCAGGCCATGAGCCCAAAGCGTACGCATCCTGCCCTCCGGAGGTACAGGGGAGTACAACCGCTTTGCCTGGTCATGAACCCAAAGCACGTGCACTCTGCTTCTCCAGCGCACGGCCCGGTACTAGGGATCGGATGACCGTACCCGGAACTCGGAGGGAGCCGGAGCTCCGGCGCCTCGAGCACAGAATTGCCCAAGCCCCGTATAACGGATCAGGATCGTAAGACGAATAAGACTAGGAGACGGGAGGGGAGGACCCCCTGAGGAGAATTACGTTTCCTCTGCCTGTGTGCAGGACCTCCAGGTTATGGCAACGGGGACTGCATGAAGCGGGGGGAAAGGAGCTATCAACTTCTCCGGCCTAGGACTGGAAGGACCGGGTCCCGCCCCTTCAGCAGGGCGAGGCCCGAAGGCCCCACGTGTCCAGCGGGCCCGGAGCTCTCGCCTCCCCTGAGGGGGCTCCGGACTCGCCACGTGGCAGGCGGAAACCGGACCTCCCCCCCGGTGGGAGGGCTCCGAAAGCCCTACGTGTCCAGCAGGGCCAGAGCTCCCGCCTCCTAGGGAGGGGCTCCGGACCCGCCACGTGGCAGGCAGATTTGGAGCTCCCCATAGGGCGAGATCCGGAGACCCCCGGGGGCCCCTAACGCGGTTAGGACCCGGGGAAGGTGTCTGTGCAGAGCTCCGAGATTGGAAAAAGCCTCTGAGTACCTTGTGGAGGTAAGGACTCAGTCAGGCAAATCCAAGAAGGAGAGAAAAGGCATCACAGACACAAATATCTAAAAGAGTCAAACTATGCGAGGCTCCATGAGCTTGACTACAGACTCGATAAAAAGGGAGAAACAAGTCCTAAGGACCTACCGGCTCCCGCCGGAACCTTGCGGCTACAAGGGCGGCCACATCCTCGACTTCAGCCCTGGCAGCTTCCTCCCGCTCCGCGGCTGGGCCCTCTCTCACTGGTTCTAGCGAGAAAGAGGGGTCGCGGCTCTTGAAGCATGCCAGCACGTGTGAGGCGACCTCTAAGGCTAGGCTGCGTCCCTCGGCCTCAAGCTCGCTGGCGACCACCGAGTCTAGCCTGTCCAGCTTGGCGCCGATCGACTCCAGCGCGGGGATCACCTCCGCCACCTTCAACGCAGGAGCCGCTGCCCTCACCGGACTGAAACCAAGAGGGATCAGGGCGGACCCTGCTCGGTCAACGAAGCTTGAGACCGCAAGAGCCTCGGAGGACCGCAAGGCCGAGAGCTCCTCCACCTCGTGGCGGGCTGCCTGCAGGGCCTCTAGGTTTCTCTCGGAGAATTCCTTCTCCTTGGCCGCCAGGGAGCTCTCCCGAAGGTGGAGAGTCTTGGCGAGCCGCTCCAACTCAGAAGCCTTGAAGTCGGCGGCCAACTCCCATTCCAAGACCGCCCGGCGTTCGCGGGAGACCTGTTCCTCCCTCAGGTAGAGGTCTGCCTTCAGAATCTCTAGCTCCTCGATCCGAGCTCGAAGGTCATCCTCGCCCGCCGCCAGCTGCGGGGCGACCCTCTCTGCCTCGGCTGCCGTGGAACGCTCCCGTTCGTCAACGGCGAGTTTACGGCGCTCCATCCGCTGCCGTATCTCCTCAGCGGCAGAGAGGCTCTCCTCGGCCCGGGCGTGTGCCTCCAGGGCCTCCCTGTAGATCCGTCGCGATTCGGCGTCCATGCGGTTGACAGCCCGCTTCAGCCGGTCGAGGACCACTTCCCTGAGTCGAGCAACTCCTGCCTGGAGTCGAGCTCGCTCTTGACCTTCGCGGTCCGCTCCCGCAAAAGGTTCCCCCAGGTGAGGAGGCAATCCCGTTCAACTGTATACTCCTCCCGCTCGCGACCTAGTGCAGCCAAGACCTGCCAGACGCTCGTCTCGGCAAGCGCGAAGGCATCTGCCAGGGGCAATGGAGCAACAGAGGCCGGGGCAGTTCCCCCGACCTCCTCCATTGCCTCGTCCTCAAGAGGAGTCGATGCACCGGCAACCAAGACGAGACGCCGGTCAGGAGAAGCTGGCGCCAGGGCTCTGGCAGCCGGACCTGCCGGGCCCTCTTTAGCTTCTGGCTTCTTGACCTGTGGAGAGGGGCGAGCCGGGGAAGGCGGCGCTGGAATAAAGGCCGGGCCGCCTGGTGCAGGGTCGACCTGCACTGGCTTGGGGGCCGCGGCGGCCGTCTCGGCAGGAAGAGATGACGCCGCCGCGGAGTCCGGGCACACCGGAACAGGAGAAGCTCACGCTGGCTTGGGGGCCGCGGCAGTTGTCCTGGGCTCCGAGCGCAACGGCACAGACTCCCCGCTAGTCTGGGATGGCCGGGAAGCGCGGACACTCCCAGCTCCATAGCTCGCCGTGGACGTAGGGTTTTACGCTCCGGCGGCCTGAACCACGTAAAACTCTCCGTGTCAAGCTCTCACTAACTCGTCCATCTGCGCAAGCTCTCCGCTAGGAACTAGCCCCTCTGAAAAAAGAACCTCCGCGGGCTGCCCAGTGGAGGCCCGGGGGAAGTGTCGACCGATAACTTCGACATTTGGCGCGCCAGGTAGGGGGCTTTTCCCATAGCGCGACGAGTTTCCACCGACGAAGATGTCCAAGCTCCCTTTGGCGGCAAGCTCACCTCCCCCGCCTCCGCGGCGAACCGCGACCAGGGGGGAGTACAAGCCAACACACTCGGGACGGAGTATGTCAGTACAAGCTGGGAGCCAGCAACCGGCTCTGGCAGCGCCGACCCCGGCAATGCAGGCTCCAACCAGCGTCAGATCTCCGGTAGCGCCGGGCGTACCCGGAGGGGGTGCGCTAGCTGCAGCAAGAGCGCTACTGCACAATCCGCCCGCTGGGGACGCGCCTCAGGCAGCGACCCAGTGGTGGATTCTCGAGGTAGACCGTCTTGTCGTCGCTGCCGCAAGCCCGCGACTCCGGCGGAGACGACACTCTGACCAACCGGCCGTGTCGCCGATACGCACGCCGGTGGTTGACAAACAGACGGCAGACTCCAGCTCTGCCAGCCCTCAATCGATGGATCTGAGGACAGAGCTGGAGCGGTGTCGCTCGGGTCAAGATGCCCGGGTATACCTCGAGCAACGCCGAGAAAGGCGTCGCTACCAAGAAGCTGACGACAGCGTGACGTCGGCCTCGACCCAGCCTGAAGAGCAGACCTTCGCCATGCGATCTCTGCCCCAGGCCTGCGCCGTGCAGAATATGCCACAGTCATATGTACTGCACATGGCGCCCCCGGCCTATGGTGCAGCCTTGCCCGTACCAGGGTACACTGTGCCCAGTGCGAACCCAGTGTTCGCGGCACTGGAACCTGCGGTGACAGAAGCAGGGTGTGCAGCCCTCGCGCCTCATCTTCGCTTTGCGAAGTGCCGCGCAAGTTTCGGCCACACCTGCCCGAGAAGTACGACGGCAGCGTCAACCCGGCGGAGTTCCTCCAGATCTACTCCACCGCCGTACTTGCCGCAGGAGGGAATGAAGCCGTCATGGCCAACTATTTCCCTGTTGCCTTGACCGGTCCAGCTCGGTCTTGGCTCATGAACCTCCCCCAGGTTTCCGTCACCTCCTGGGGAGAGCTTTGCCGACAGTTCGTAGCCAACTTGGGCAGCTCCTACACCCGGCCTGGCACGGAGCTTGACCTCCACGCCGTCCAGCAGCAACCTGGGGAGTCGCTGCGCTCTTTCATCCAGCGGTTCTCCCAGGTACGGAACACCATCCGACATATCCAAAATGCTTCTGTGGTGGTAGCGTTCGGGCAGGGCGTCCGGGACAGGAAGATGCTCGAGAAGCTCGCGACCAGGGAGGTCCGCGACGTCTCAGAGCTCTTCAGTTTGGCAGACAAATGCGCCAGAGCAGCCGAAGGACGGAACTGGCACTCGCTGCCATCCTCCGAGTCAGGGGGACTGCCCGGATCTAGTCCTACTCCCGGTGGAGGCAGCAGGAAGGCCAAGAACCGAGGCAGAAACAAGATAGAATCACCGACTGCAGCCCCAGTCGTCACTGCAGCGACGCTCGGTGGGGCTCGGGGGCCACGCCCCGACAAGAAGCAGCGAAGATCACCAATCCCAGAAGGTGATGAAGACAATATGTGCCCCGTGCACGGCAGCTGTCGCCACACTGCTGCTGAGTGCCGGGAGATCCGAAGGCTCGCAGAGCGCTTCCGCAAGGAGAAGCGGCAGCGGGCTGATGCCCTGCCCTTCCGTCCAAAGGAAGATGAGCAGGGGGTGGATGTTCCAGACAACATTGACCACCCAGAGGAGATCCAGGAGCCTCAGCGTGTCATGAAGGCGACACGCAATCATGAGGATTCCGGCTCCTGCGACGATGAGCATCGGAAGAAGCTCTACGTCATATACGGCGGGTCCGCCGACCCCTCGTCCCGAAGCGCAGTCAAGACTCTTGACACGACCCCATTGGTCCTGTCGAGCCAGGATCACGTTGAGGGGTGCTGCGTTGCACAGCACCGTATAACACACGTCAAAGGTACAAAGCGGAAGCGGAAATTTTATTACATAAACAAGTTTATGAACATGTTTACATCAAAATAAGTTTAGTCCACACTCGCGGGCGTAGACTAAGCATCAAGTGCACGTTCAGCCCTTGAACGTGTCCTTGCTAGCACACACGCACACTAACTCTGCGGCGTGCACGACTCCCACTCGACGGGGTTCCCCTCCTGGGGTTCCGTCTCCTCTTTGGGAGTCCCTTCCTCATAGAACCCTGCAAAAGCTTCAAACACAAGCAGTGAGCACGAAGGCTCAGCAAGTCTGACCCGTCTCACCTAAACATGGAACTTCTACATGAGGGTAATGGGTTGCATGAGGCAAAAATCAGTTGCAAGGACTCGCCTAATTAGTAGAACCTTACTTTCAAGTTTTAGCAGCAGGTTGTGGAGAACCTTACGCTAAGGCACATGAGAGAGCCGCAATCAAACAAGAAACGCATTTCTCTCATGTACTTTGCCCAAAGTTGAAAAGAACTTTAGTTAGCACTAAGCTACAGCATATCATTAACAATCAATCTCCAGCTTTCAATCAGCAACATTTTAACATGTAACTAGCCTGTTCTTTCTACGTCACGGTACAGTGAACAAGTGGTACTCACTGACCGCGAGGGACGGCGATTATAATCGATTTACACCTGCAGGGTTACCTGAACAACCCGTCACGTACGCCCGTACTCGATGTTGCCTACAACAACCATCACGGACGCCGTACGCGACTACCTTTCACCCGTTAGCCCAATATTGAACCGGTCCCATCATCCCGAGCAAGAGGTCTCTGCACGCGCATCTCTGTGCCGCCAGCCGATTTACACCTCGAGCTCTCAACCTACCCTCTGAACGACGGGCAATGCCTCAATACCCAGCTACCCGAGTTACATCAGTTTCCCGGTTCCCATATAGCCGGTAGGTCTTCGGTACTGTTCTAGCTTGTTCAACAGGCCCGCACATGGCTCGGTCCTCAATCGACGCAAGCGGAGCTACAGCACACAGGCCCCAAAGTCCTGCTGCCCTTACTCTCCGCTCGGTCTCATTTTCTTGCCATGTGTATCATGTGCTATCTCTACCCGAGCAATGTGCCTCTAGCCTATTCTCGCGAGTAGTTCCAACTACTCGACTTGTACCGAATCCTACTCTATCCTAGCAATGCAGTGGCTAACGAGGTTTTCAATCCTAAACCCAACCCATGGTTTTCTTGGCTGTGCAGTTGGGTTTCCAATCAAGACTCTAATGCAAAGAACAATATTTAAAAATGTGCTCAAAACAATAAACATTTGTAAAAAGGTTAATGCAAACCGGGGCTTGCCTTGCTGCTCTTGGTCGTAGGCTAGCTGTTCCTCCGGAGTAACGAAGTCTAGGACTTCGGGTTCCTCCTCGACCTTAGCGACTACATGATAGAACAATACATGTATTAATTTAATGCACATGTATTAAGTTTGAAGTTGTGAAGTCTATAACCTTTGCTAGATAGACCTAATGACTGTGAAACTTTTACAGTGGCTTGGTTATAACCTAAACAGAGACTTGGTCAAGTTTTAGTTGCAGCAAAGCTCATTTGAGCCCTCCACAAATAATTATGTCCTTGACCTTAATTGGAACCCTTAGGGTGTTCTAGGAATTTTCATGAGACAAACTATGACTTTCTGAAAACTAGATTTTCAGAGGGTTCTAATGGAGTTGGTCTCACTTAATTTGGAAGTCTCTAACTAAAGATATGAGCTAAACAATTTCAGAGAAAATTCTGAAAATGTTTCTGAACATTTTCTATTTTCTCTGGAACAGTTTTACTAATCACACCATTAGGTGGACTAAATGAGCTCAAATGGATCTGAAACTTTTATGGTAGTTCAAGGATATTTTGGTGAACATCTCAGCAAAATTTCAGGATTTTCCTCCAAAGGATTCTCCATTTAAAATTCCTAACAGTTTAAACTTTAAGGAATTAATCCTGGAGAATTAAGGAATTTCATGAAGTGAAACTTGATTTTATGGAAAGTACTCAGAGAGCTGAATCCAGCAAAATTTGGTTCACTCAATTTGGAGCTTTCTAGCCAAAGTTATAAAGATTTGAAGTTTGAACTAAAACTGAAATTCGGGGAAAAGTTTAAACTCTGGCTTGTGGGCCCCGCACACAGTGCGTCGTCTCCCTCCTCGCGCCAACTGCGCGGCGGCGGCGTTCTCCGGCGACCCTCGCAGGAACTGAGTTCCCGGCCACCCCCCGGCCCGAAACTTGCCGCCTGCCCCTTTTCCGACCCCCTGGACTCGATGGTAGGGTCGCCGGCCGCCGGCGATGACCGGAAACCCGTGCGCACCGGTGACAGCACCTGCTAGGGTTCCGGTGAGGTCGGTCCCGCTCTCCCGTGCACCAAATCGACCGGAAATCGGTCGGAGAGCATCAGTAGGGCATGGGAAACACGAACCAGGGCTGGGTGGAAGCTAGAAATACCGGCAACTAGGCTCTCGACGGTGAGCCGAGGTGTTCAGCCATGGCGGCGGGGAAAACAGCCATATCATGGCCGATCCTCGATGGTTTTCTCTAATTCCAGTCCGAGCGTGGGCGCTATCGTGCGTAGAAGCTACTAGGTAACGAGCTCGTCCAACCTTCGTGCATAGAGCACGAATTTCACCCGAAGGTGAGCTCGGTTCTTATGAACTGATCAAGAGTAAATTTGGAAATTCTCGGCCGAGGGTTGATCAATCGCCAAACGGCTTTCGGCTACTCCATCTACATACAATCGCGTACCTTTCTTGTGTAGAGAAGAGGACGTGATAACGGCTGCGCCGTGCTGTCCACGGGAGCCCGATCGGCGGCGATGTTCGGCTCGCCGGGGGAAATGGCTCGTACAGCTCGAGGAAGCTTGCTCACTGGCCAACACGGAGTCTAGGAGGTTGCTCACGATCTCTTGGTGCCGTTTTGCTGTGGAGGAGGCTATGCTCGCGAGTGATCGGGCTTGATCACGCGTGAGCTCGAGCGGCGGCGATGGCAGTGGGAAAACGGCCGAGTATGCCGGCAGCTCAGGGAATGAGTGATCGGAGCACGCCGGGGAGGGAATAAATAGCCCGGCGGCTGGTCTCCGGCTTGGGGCGCGCAGCAGGAGCTGGCGCCGGCTGCCCCCCTTCGGTGGCGCGCGCACACAGCAGCCGGGAACCGACTGAACTGTGTTTCAGTCGGTTTGTATTGAGGCAGAGGCTGACATGTGGGTCCCACCCCTCCTTTTAACCTCTGAAATTTACTCCTAACAGCTGTGGTAAACAGTGAACCCTATACTACCCTTGGCAATTCAAATTATTCACCCATGAGCCATTTGAATTGATCAAAGTTCAAATGAGGTTTGGTTTGAATGAATTTCAGCACAAGTTCAGTTTGAAATTCAAATAAAGTTTGAATTTCTCCCCCTTAGCTCATGTCAAGATCAACTCCAAATGGAGTGAAAATTGGTGTGTGAGCTCACAAAAATGTGCTGAGTAAGAATATGCCTTCCACTTTTAAATTCAGTGGGTGAAAACAGTTTGAATTTGAATATGGTTTCAAACTGCCCTCCTCCTATCTATACCCAAAATGACCTCAAAAAGGTTTTGAATTTGGGTGAAACTTGGCATGGACATCCTTAGCAAAGTGTAGGAGTTTTCATATGTCCAGCCCATCTATATCACATGTGGGAAATACCACTTTTGCAATGTGTGAGTTTGTTCTCTAATGAGCATGTTGATAATTGTTACTTGCTCTTCATTTGTGTTCATCATTCTTGCTCAAATGAGGTGTGTGGTGTGGTGATGAACACTGCAAATGGGTGTCAAAAACTGAGACCCTTACATTCCTCCCCCCTTAAAAGAATCTCGTCCCGAGATTATAAGGTGAAAATGAGAGAGAGGACGGTGGAAAATTACCGGATATGCGACGTGAGAAAGTCGGGGTAGTTAGTGCGAAGGAATTCTTCGCTCTCCCATGTCGCTTCGTCCATGGAGTGATTACTCCACAGAACCTTGTAGAACCACAACGTACGGTTGCGTGTGGTTCGGGCCTTTTCATCAATAATCTGCACCGGTTCCTCCCGATAGGTGAGATCCGGTTGCAGTTCTTCAATGTCTTCCAGCTGAACGGTAGTTGATAGCTTGAGACACTTCCTCAGCTGGGAAACGTGAAAGACGTCGTGCACACCGGAAAGTGCTTCTGGTAATTTCAGCCGGTATGCCACCGATCCACATCTTTCGGTAATCTGGAATGGACCGATGAAGCGGGGTGCTAACTTTCCTCTCACCCCAAATCTGTTTATGCCCTTCATTGGAGACACCCGTAGATATACGTGATCTCCAACTTCGAATTGTAATGGGCACCTTCTCCGGTCCGCATACTGTTTTTGACGGGATTGAGCGGCTTTTAGGTTCGCTTGAATCAGTCGAACCTTTTCTTCCGCGTTGTTGACAAGGTCAATCCCGAAGGTAACCCTATCGCCAGACTCACACCAGTTCAATGGTGTGCGGCATTTCCTGCCGTATAGCGCCTCGTAGGGCGCCATCTTGATGCTGGCTTGGTACCCATTGTTGTACGAGAACTCGGCTAACGGCAAGTGATCATCCCAATTCTTGCCGTGGTTGATAGCGCAAGCTCGTAGCATGTCTTCTAGGATTTGATTTACCCGCTCAGTTTGCCCATACGTCTGCGGGTGGTAGGCTGAACTACGGATCAGCTTCGTCCCCAAGGCAGCGTGTAGCTGCTTCCAAAAACGGGACACAAATAAAGTGCCCCGGTCCGATATGATGGTACGGGGTATGCCGTATAAGCATAGGATCCGTGAGATGTATAGTTCAGCGTACTTTTTGGCGTTGTAGTTGGTGTTGACCGGGATGAAATGGGCAACTTTGGTGAGCCGATCGACGATTACCCACACAGAATCATGTTTCTGTAAGGTGGTGGGTAAACCGACGACGAAATCCATGCTCACGTCCTCCCACTTCCAGGCAGGAACGCCTAGTGGTTGCAGCAGTCCCGGTTTCCGCATGTGGTCTGCCTTCACCCTTCGACATGTATCACACTCGGACACGTATTTTGCAGTCTCTCGCTTCATCCGTGTCCACCAAAACTTTCTTCTGAGTTCTTGATACATTTTGTTGCTGCCGGGGTGAATAGAAAACTTTGATAAGTGAGCCTCATCAAAGATTTTCTTCCGTAACTCCGGGTTTCGGGGTACGACGATCCGGTTCTTGAACCATAGGACGCCGTCTCCGTCCTTCCGGAAACATTTCAACTCCCCACTGTCTACACGTCTCCGCAAATGTGACATGCCCTGGTCATTCTTCTGGGCTGCCGCTATCTCTTTGCGGATGGTGGGGATCAAAGCTAGGTTGTAGAGAGCTCCGTGTGGAATCACATGTAGTGGTGGTTCGCTCTCTTCCAACGGTGTGATGGTCAGATTATTGACGTGTGACTTGCGGCTTAGCGCGTCTGCCACAACGTTTGCCTTGCCCGGATGATAATGGATCTCTATCTCATAATCCTTTATCAGTTCTAACCATCTTCGTTGCCTCATGTTCAGCTCCTTCTGAGTGAATATGTACTTGAGGCTTTTGTGGTCGGTATATAAATGTACGAGGTTACCGAGTAGGTAGTGCCTCCACATCTTCAGTGCAAGTACCACGGCAGCGAGCTCCAAATCGTGAGTTGGATAATTCTGCTCATGGTTCCTAAGCTGCCGTGATCCATACGCGACCACTCTTCGATCTTGCATCAGCACACATCCGAGCCCAATGCCGGATGCATCGCAGTACACATCGAACGGTTTTGTTGTGTCTGGCTGCGCCAAAACCGGTGCTGATGTCAGGTGCTTGACTAGAGCCTTGAATGCTGCTTCACATGCTGGACTCCAAACATATTTGGTAGCTTTCTTCAGCAGCTCTGTCATTGGCTTGGCAATCTTCGAGAAGTTCGGAATGAACCTCCGATAATATCCCGCGAGTCCGAGGAAACTCCGTACCTCATGAACAGTTCTCGGGGATTTCCAATTCAGCACATGCGTGATCTTGCTCGGGTCCACAGCGATACCCTTTGCTGAGATGATATGCCCGAGGAAAGGCACTTGCGATATCCAAAACTCGCATTTGCTGAACTTTGTGTATAACTTGTGATCCCGCAGCCGTTGCAAGACTATACGCAGATGTTTCTTGTGATCTTCCTCCGACTTGGAGTATACTAGGATGTCGTCGATGAAGACCACGACAAATTTGTCCAGCTCCGGCATGAACACCGAGTTCATTAAGTACATGAAGTGAGCTGGAGCATTGGTGAGGCCAAAGGACATGACCAGGTACTCATAAAGTCCGTACCTTGTCGAGAAAGCTGTCTTTGGAATGTCCTCCGCCCTTATCTTAATCTGATGGTACCCGGATCTTAAATCCATCTTGGAAAAGATCTTCGCTTCGACCAACTGATCAAACAACATGTCGATCCGTGGCAACGGGTACTTGTTATTGATGGTTACGGAATTTAATGGACGGTAGTCCACGCAAAGCCGCAACGTTTCATCCTTCTTTTTGACAAATAATGCCGAACAACCCCATGGCGAGGAGCTCGGCCTAATAAAACCCTTCTCCAGAAGGTCCGTGAGCTGAGTCTTCAGTTCAGCCAACTCCTTGGGCGCCATCTTGTACGGCCTTCGGGATATTGGCACGGTTCCCGGTGCAAGTTCAATCTTGAACTCCACCGCTCTATCGGGTGGCATCCCCGGCAAATCGTCCGGGAACACATCCGGGAATTCTCGGACCACTGGAATGTCTTCCAATCTGATGGTTGTGGCTTGATAGACACTTGGAAGTTTTATTTCTGGACTGTTCAGAAATAATGAGTGAGAACCGTGCACCTCTGAGTTTAAGTGCACGACTCGAAGGACGGTGTCTAAAACAGCGCCGTGGCGGGTTAACCACGACATCCCTAGAATGACATCGACCTTCTGCCCCTCTAAGATAATGAGAGACGTGGGGTACACTCTACCCGCTAAGCATAATGGTGCTTTGGAGACCATTACGCTTGCTGAAATCTTCCCACCCGGTGAACAAATTAAATATGGACTATCGGTGGGTAGTATTGGCAAGCTGTGTTTAGCAATGAAAGCTTGGCTAATAAAATTATGCGTGGCGCCTGAATCAAATAGTACTATAGCGGGATGCTGGTGGAGTTGGAACATACCCGCAAGGATGGGCTCGCCCTCCGGCACGTCCTCAATGGCAAGCTGGTGGACAGTACCGGGCCTAGGGTTTGCCCGCCGCGCATTAGTAGGGTTCCGGGGTTGATTCCTCCCCGGAAACGGTGGTGCCACTCCGCCGCCTTGCCTCTCCGGGCAACTGCTCGCGAAGTGCCCCGGACGACCACACTTGTAACATGTGGCCGCTGCTGGTGGAGTACTCGATGGACGAAAGCCCGGCATGCGTTGCGGAGGTGCAAACGCACGCGGCATCGCCCGCTGCTGCTGTTGTTGTGGCGGTGGTACTGGCAGTGCCGGCCGGAATGCCGGTGAAGAGTACGGCCGACTGCGGAACGGCATCGACCGCTGTGGTGGTTGCCAGCGTGGACCTGATGGTGGGCGATTCACCATCCGAAACTTCTGAGAAGGACCGCCTCCTTCTCCGCTGCTCTGCGGCGCGCTTCGCTTTCGCTCTGCCGCCGCCAACTCCTTGCCGGAGTCCTCCTGAACAATCGCAGCATCAATGATGTCGTTGAGGCTGCCGCGATTGAACATCGCCAGCTTGTCCTTCAGGAGCGGGTTAAGCCCCTGGTAAAAGTGGTCCCGCCGCTTCTCGTCCGTATCTGCGTGATACGACGCGTAGAGCGCGAGATCGTTGAACGCCCTGGAATATTCCAGCGCGTTCCGGCTCCCTTGTTGCAGGTGTAGGAATTCCTGCGTCTTCCTCTTCATCAAACCGGGCGGTATATGATAGGCCCTGAAGGCCCTCCGAAACTCCGCCCAGGTCATCGCTCGGTCGGTGGGCTGTGAAGCACAGAAGTTGGCCCACCACGCGCTCGCGGATCCTTGGAGCTGCTGGACCGCGAACTGAGTCTTGCGCTGCTCGCTGATTTGGAGCAGCCCGAATTTCATCTCTATGGCGCGGAGCCAGTTGTCCGCGTCAAGTGGTTCATCCGCCCTTGAGAATACAGGGGGATGAGTCGCCAGGAAGTCAGAGTAGGAGCTCTGTTGGCGCTCCTCACGATCTTGACGTCTCTCTGGGCGAGATGTATTCGCAATTAACGTTTGCAGCAGCTCTGTGTGCTGCTGATGTGAACCCGCCATTGCCGCGACAATGTCGGCCAATGTAACCGTTGGCAGTGGCGGTGGCGGTGTTTGCTGTTGCTGTTGCTGCTGCTGTCCCGAGGAGTCCTCGGGAGGTGGTTGGGAGGTCTCTCCCCCTTGACTGGTACCCCCAACGTCAGGGTTGGCACGAGTACGCGTCATTCTGAAATTCAAAACAGCAGCAATTAGCACATGTCTTACTAAAAATTCCATACGCAACAGTAGGTATCGAAGTGACACATGATCAATTTGCACAACATTCACATATATTGATAAAGCATAAACTTTATACAAGATACATTATTCTCGGGTCTCCGAGAAGTCGTGCTCATGTTGTCACTACCTATACATACGCCACTGTCTATACGACATGTCACCGA
Source organism: Neostapfia colusana (assembly GCA_030760725.1). Lineage (NCBI taxonomy): Eukaryota > Viridiplantae > Streptophyta > Magnoliopsida > Poales > Poaceae > Neostapfia > Neostapfia colusana. Next base: position 85,800,309 of record JASWHV010000003.1, read on the forward strand.
TTACAAAAGTTGGGTTACGCTACCCTAGCTGCCCTACTTGGCAACCGTAACCCCCTACTCGGAGTAGAACTCGACCTCCTTTGGGTCGTCCTCCTCCGGTACCTCTGCTGGTGGCTCTGGATCTACCACCTCTTCCCCCATTCCGGGTTCTCCCATTGCTGGAAGACCCAAGACCACCGGTATGCCTAACACCGGGGGCACGAGGTCCTGCAATGCATGCACCTCGTCCATAGCCTGGTTGTAGTCCTCTTCCCAGCCTTGTCCTTCCTCAATAGCGTCGTCCCGCTCTTGAGCAAGGTCCTCATTCTGCTGGGTTAGGGTCTGCACCAGCTCTTGCAACGCCGCGATGTCAACACGGCTCTTCTTCTTTGCCTTCTTCAGACGACGCAACTGATTGTGTTGTTCATTCAGTCGCTTGATCGTCAGAAGGAGCACATTGCGGAGTGCACTGTGAGCACTCTCAAAATGATCTCCACGGCTTGTGCTCTCCTTGAGCTTGGTGGCGAGATGTTCCGTATGAACAGCTTGGCTGTCCATCACAGCGTTTCCCGCCCTCATTTGGAGACTGAGATTTGCCTCCGCGGGGTTGTACCTTGGGCAAGTCGGGTCTGTTGCCTCCAGGTACCTCCCTTCCCACACATGCTGAGCTCGCCCCTCCACCGGAACGAGTGCGTATGGTGTGCCCTCCATAGCCTGCACGTGTAGTTGGCAGAAACGTGACATGGTGTCACGGGCTGCCACTTGCCACATCCCTTCCGGTTGTCTTCCTCTCACCGTGACGGTGAATGGCACCCAACCGGGTGGCGTAGGTCCTGCGGGAACCTCGACATGGATCATCCACGTCTTGCTCCCCTCTTCGCCTTCCTCCTTGGCGAAGTATTGCGGCATCTGGTTGTACCCGAAATATTGGAGCATTTGCCACAATGCTTCCGGGTAGCCGCTACGGTCAGAACAGTGGGAAACTACCCACCCGTTCTCCAACCGTTTATCTGCTGCCATCTGTAAAAATATATTTGAGAAATGTCAAATATTTATTTAAACAGTAAACCCTTGAGTTATAACATAAGATATGTCATTGAACCCATAACACTTGGAAACATAGTTCAAATTTTTTAACAAATTTGACTGCTGATCTGCTGTTACCATGACAGCCCTGACCAGTTTCCATATCAATCTGATTTAGGCCTGGTTAAAAGCAAAACCAGTCCTGGAGCTCAACATCAAAGTTAAAGTTAAATTCAATAGCTTTCCAGAAAGTATTTGGTTGGCCTAAGATCTGTCCTGGTTCAAAAGTTATGAGATGTCAAAGTTAACAGAATTTCTGGGAACAATTGGACAGCACCTCCCTGCCTTAGGTACTGAATTGATCCAAGAATCCCAGTTAATTCTGTTCCTAATCTGACAAAACTTTCTGTTACAAAGTTGTAACACATCACATAAGCTTTCCAGAACTACCTCATTTTCTATTTTTGGATTTTTATGCAGGAAGTTATACTTGATTTACAGAGAGTCTACAGAGAGTCTTTACCGTGTCCTATTTTCTGGACAGTTCCAACTCAACTGCAGTTTTCGAGTGGTTAAGGGATGAAACACCTCTGGACCGAAACAGAGAAGTTGTAAAGCTCTTCCAAAGCTTTCCATAAATGTATCATACGACCCCAACCTCGAAAGAACTCGACCTCTAGCCTCTGATTAACTTCAGCCTTGATTCAGCTGAAAACAGAGTGCTCTGTCCTTAACATCCTATAAGTTGAAAACTTGTTAGCTTTGAATATCCTGTTCAAGGGAAGGAGTTACATCAAGTTTTACTACTTTGGATCAAAACCTTCAAGTTTTTAAATGAAGTTGTCCATTTAATTGGATGTGACGTCGAGGCGTCACCAGATTATGTCGGTACTACGTCCTCACAAAGGAAAAACCTATACCGGACTTAGCCGGCGTCGTTAGTTCAGTGGCACTACTCGTCACTCGCACACGGATGCTACACGTCTACCGTTTAGTGGTAAGGCTACCTGCAGAAACTCAAACAATCATCAGACTCGGCTGCACACCGAGCCCGGAATACATACAGTTAGTACACCCGGCCGTCATCACTCGCCCGGATGTTCTCAAGCCAAACACGCCTTGAGTTACGTGTTCACGTTTCAGACCACGTGACGGGGTCTCCCATATTGCACCACGCACGCCAGGGACAGACGTTGCTCGAATACCCCAAACGACATGAAGAGTCGTAGAGGATACTAAAGCGGGTCGGGTTACCTGCCACCCGTGGGGCTCCACCCTTCAGCTTGTGCGCACTGGTGGACAGCGCTCACGTGCACCCCCCAAGACATGAACGTCCCGAGATGCACGATTTTTCCGACATAACAATTAGGTTACTAAGCCCCTTTCTATATACTAATAACATCCTTATATGGGCTACTAACTCGTTCCTCACTGGATTTTTGAAAAAGAAGACATTTGTACTGTGTTAAACCTCAAGCGAGCTCTGATACCACGCTGACACGACCCCATTGGTCCTGTCGAGCCAGGATCACGCTGAGGGGTGCTGCGTTGCACAGCACCGTATAACACACGTCAAAGGTACAAAGCGGAAGCGGAAATTTTATTACATAAACAAGTTTATGAACATGTTTACATCAAAATAAGTTTAGTCCACACTCGCGGGCGTAGACTAAGCATCAAGTGCACGTTCAGCCCTTGAACGTGTCCTTGCTAGCACACACGCACACTAACTCTGCGGCGTGCACGACTCCCACTCGACGGGGTTCCCCTCCTGGGGTTCCGTCTCCTCTTCGGGAGTCCCTTCCTCATAGAACCCTGCAAAAGCTTCAAACACAAGCAGTGAGCACGAAGGCTCAGCAAGTCTGACCCGTCTCACCTAAACATGGAACTTCTACATGAGGGTAATGGGTTGCATGAGGCAAAAATCAGTTGCAAGGACTCGCCTAATTAGTAGAACCTTACTTTCAAGTTTTAGCAGCAGGTTGTGGAGAACCTTACGCTAAGGCACATGAGAGAGCCGCAATCAAACAAGAAACGCATTTCTCTCATGTACTTTGCCCAAAGTTGAAAAGAACTTTAGTTAGCACTAAGCTACAGCATATCATTAACAATCAATGTCCAGCTTTCAATCAGCAACATTTTAACATGTAACTAGCCTGTTCTTTCTACGTCACGGTACAGTGAACAAGTGGTACTCACTGACCGCGAGGGACGGCGATTATAATCGATTTACACCTGCAGGGTTAACCGAACAACCCGTCACGTACGCCCGTACTCGATGTTGCCTACAACAACCATCACGGACGCCGTACGCGACTACCTTTCACCCGTTAGCCCAATATTGAACCGGTCCCATCGTCCCGAGCAAGAGGTCTCTGCACGCGCATCTCTGTGCCGCCAGCCGATTTACACCTCGAGCTCTCAACCTACCCTCTGAACGACGGGCAATGCCTCAATACCCAGCTACCCGAGTTACATCAGTTTCCCGGTTCCCATATAGCCGGTAGGTCTTCGGTACTGTTCTAGCTTGTTCAACAGGCCCGCACACGGCTCGGTCCTCAATCGACGCAAGCCGAGCTACAGCACACAGGCCCCAAAGTCCTGCTGCCCTTACTCTCCGCTCGGTCTCATTTTCTTGCCATGTGTATCATGTGCTATCTCTACCCGAGCAATGTGCCTCTAGCCTATTCTCGCGAGTAGTTCCAACTACTCGACTTGTACCGAATCCTACTCTATCCTAGCAATGCAGTGGCTAACGAGGTTTTCAATCCTAAACCCAACCCATGGTTTTCTTGGCTGTGCAGTTGGGTTTCCAATCAAGACTCTAATGCAAAGAACAATATTTAAAAATGTGCTCAAAACAATAAACATTTGTAAAAAGGTTAATGCAAACCGGGGCTTGCCTTGCTGCTCTTGGTCGTAGGCTAGCTGTTCCTCCGGCATAACGAAGTCTAGGACTTCGGGTTCCTCCTCGACCTTAGCGACTACATGATAGAACAATACATGTATTAATTTAATGCACTTGTATTAAGTTTGAAGTTGTGAAGTCTATAATCTTTGCTAGATAGACCTAATGACTGTGAAACTTTTACAGTGGCTTGGTTATAACCTAAACAGAGACTTGGTCAAGTTTTAGTTGCAGCAAAGCTCATTTGAGCCCTCCACAAATAATTATGTCCTTGACCTTAATTGGAACCCTTAGGGTGTTCTAGGAATTTTCATGAGACAAACTATGACTTTCTGAAAACTAGATTTTCAGAGGGTTCTAATGGAGTTGGTCTCACTTAATTTGGAAGTCTCTAACTAAAGATATGAGCTAAACAATTTCAGAGAAAATTCTGAAAATGTTTCTGAACATTTTCTATTTTCTCTGGAACAGTTTTACTAATCACACCATTAGGTGGACTAAATGAGCTCAAATGGATCTGAAATTTTTATGGTAGTTCAAGGATTATTTGGTGAACATCTCAGCAAAATTTCAGGATTTTCCTCCAAAGGATTCCCCATTTAAAATTCCTAACAGTTTAAACTTTAAGGAATTAATCCTGCAGAATTAAGGAATTTCATGAAGTGAAACTTGATTTTCTGGAAAGTACTCAGAGAGCTGAATCCGGCAAAATTTGGTTCACTCAATTTGGAGCTTTCTAGCCAAAGTTATAAAGATTTGAAGTTTGAACTAAAACTGAAATTCGGGGAAAAGTTTAAACTCTGGCTTGTGGGCCCCGCACACAGTGCGTCGTCTCCCTCCTCGCGCCAACTGCGCGGCGGCGGCGTTCTCCGGCGACCCTCGCCGGAACTGAGTTCCCGGCCACCCCCCGGCCCGAAACTTGCCGCCTGCCCCTTTTCCGACCCCCTGGACTCGATGGTAGGGTCGCCGGCCGCCGGCGATGACCGGAAACCCGTGCGCACCGGTGACAGCACCTGCTAGGGTTCCGGTGAGGTCGGTCCCGCTCTCCCGTGCACCAAATCGACCGGAAATCGGTCGGAGAGCATCAGTAGGGCATGGGAAACACGAACCAGGGCTGGGTGGAAGCTAGAAATACCGGCAACTAGGCTCTCGACGGTGAGCCGAGGTGTTCAGCCATGGCGGCGGGGAAAACAGCCATATCATGGCCGATCCTCGATGGTTTTCTCTAATTCCAGTCCGAGCGTGGGCGCTATCGTGCGTAGAAGCTACTAGGTAACGAGCTCGTCCAACCTTCGTGCATAGAGCACGAATTTCACCTGAAGGTGAGCTCGGTTCTTATGAACTGATCAAGAGTAAATTTGGAAATTCTCGGCCGAGGGTTGATCAATCGCCAAACGGCTTTCGGCTACTCCATCTACATACAATCGCGTACCTTTCTTGTGTAGAGAAGAGGACGTGACAACGGCTGCGCCGTGCTGTCCACGGGAGACCGATCGGCGGCGATGTTCGGCTCGCCGGGGGAAATGGCTCGTACAGCTCGAGGAACCTTGCTCACTGGCCAACACGGAGTCTAGGAGGTTGCTCACGATCTCTTGGTGCCGTTTTGCTGTGGAGGAGGCTATGCTCGTGAGTGATCGGGCTTGATCACGCGTGAGCTCGAGCGGCGGCGATGGCAGTGGGAAAACGGCCGAGTATGCCGGCAGCTCGGGGAATGAGTGATCGGAGCACGCCGGGGAGGGAATAAATAGCCCGGCGGCTGGTCTCCGGCTTGGGGCGCGCAGCAGGAGCTGGCGCCGGCTGCCCCCCTTCGGTGGCGCGCGCACACAGCAGCCGGGAACCGACTGAACTGTGTTTCAGTCGGTTTGTATTGAGGCAGAGGCTGACATGTGGGTCCCACCCCTCCTTTTAACCTCTGAAATTTACTCCTAACAGCTGTGGTAAACAGTGAACCCTATACTACCCTTGGCAATTCAAATTATTCACCCATGAGCCATTTGAATTGATCAAAGTTCAAATGAGGTTTGGTTTGAATGAATTTCAGCACAAGTTCAGTTTGAAATTCAAATAAAGTTTGAATTTCTCCCCCTTAGCTCATGTCAAGATCAACTCCAAATGGAGTAAAAATTGGTGTGTGAGCTCACAAAAATGTGCTGAGTAAGAATGTGCCTTCCACTTTTAAATTCAGTGGGTAAAAACAGTTTGAATTTGAATATGGTTTCAAACTGCCCTCCTCCTATCTATACCCAAAATGACCTCAAAAAGGTTTTGAATTTGGGTGAAACTTGGCATGGACATCCTTAGCAAAGTGTAGGAGTTTTCATATGTCCAGCCCATCTATATCACATGTGGGAAATACCACTTTTGCAATGTGTGAGTTTGTTCTCTAATGAGCATGTTGATAATTGTTACTTGCTCTTCATTTGTGTTCATCATTCTTGCTCAAATGAGGTGTGTGGTGTGGTGATGAACACTGCAAATGGGTGTCAAAAACTGAGACCCTTACAACTCTGCGCCGAGCGGTAGCGTCGGTGGCGCCACTCCCAAGTGCTGCAACGCACCTAAAGTGGATGGGGACCCCCATCAGCTTTGACGCCACCGACTGCCCCAGGAACATGGCTGGGGCCGGCAAACTACCGCTCCTGGTGGCCCCTACCATCGCCAACATGAGAATGTACCACGTTTTGGTAGATGGAGGGTGTCGGTACCTGAGATATGGGGTACCCCCGCGCACAGGGTGAAATGCCTAAGGTGCTCGCCCTTCTCCGCAGGGAGAGCTCCGAAGGCGCCACGCGTCTGGCGGGGCCGGACCTCCCTCTACTCAGAGGTGAGCTCCGGGCCCGCCACGTGGCATGCAGAAGCCGGACCTCCCCCTCCGCGGGAGGGAGGTCCGAAGGCGCCACGCGTCCAGCAGGGCCGGACCTCCCTCTCCTCAGAGAAGAGCTCCGGACCCGCCACGTGGCTGGAAGAACGTGCTGCCTGCCCCCGAGCGGTAGGCAGCGGGCGTAAAGGCGCCCCTCACCTTGCCCGTACAAGGTATTCAAGGCCCGCGTCTTCCCAAGACGCGGAAACGCGGAGCACGCGCCTGTCAGGTGCCGTTGCGTCCAGTCGCATCACAGACTGGCGCGCGGTGTCAGAACCTGCCAGGTAATAAATGCTGCGACAAGACATCCCATGCCGCCTGCGCCGTCATCAACCACTATGACTAGTGCGCGGCATGGGCAGGGCGGCAAAATGAAGACTCAGAAGCCTTCGACCAGAGGCAACCACCGGCGTAACTACAGATACGGTAGGTAATAGACAATCTTCCCGGGACCACCTGTCGGGTCCCGGCTTCCCTTGTAAGCCGCCCGAGCCTTGGACTTTAAAAGGCTCGGGTAGGCGTCGATAGCAGGGGTTCGCATTCTGCAGCTCATACGCTAGCCATACACTCTCAAGCTGTAACTCACCCCCGAGCTCAGGCCCCCGGCCCTGAGCAGCAAGCAATACAGCGAGCTCCATAGCTCGCCGTGGACGTAGGGTTTTACGCTCCGGCGGACTGAACCACGTAAAACTTCCCGTGTCAAGCTCTCACTAACTCGTCCATTCGCGCAAGCTCTCCGCTAGGAACTAGCCCCTCCAAAAAAAGAACCTCCGCGGGCTGCCCAGTGCAGGCCCGGGGGAAGTGTCGATCGCACACTTCGACATTTGGCGCGCCAGGTAGGGGGCTTTTCCCCTAGCGCGACGAGTTTCAGCCGACGAAGATGACCAAGCTCCCTTCGGCGGCAAGCTCACCTCCCCCGCCTCCGCGGCGAGCCGCGGCTAGGGGGGAGTACAAGCCAACACACTCAGGACGGAGTGTGTCAGTACAAGCTGGGAGCCAGCAACCGGCTCTGGCAGCGCCGACCCCGGCAATGCAGGCTCCAACCAGCGTCATATCTCCAGTAGCGCCGGGCGTACCCGGAAGGGGCACGCTAGCTGCAGCAAGAGCGCTACTGCACAATCCGCCCGCTGGAGACGCGCCTCAGGCAGCGACCCAGCGGTGGATTCTCGAGGTAGACCGTCTTGTCGTCGCTGCCGCAAGCCCGCGACTCCAGCGGAGACGACACTCTAACCAGCCGGCCGTGTCGCTGATACGCACGCCGATGGTTGATGAACAGACGGCAGATTCCAGCTCTGCCAGCCCTCAATCGATGGATCTGAGGACAGAGCTGGAGCGGTGTCGCTCGGGTCAAGATGGCCGGGTATACCTCGAGCAACGCCGAGAAAGGCGTCGCTACCAAGAAGCTGACGACAGCATGACGTCGGCCTCGACCCAGCCTGAAGAGCAGACCTTCGCCATGCGATCTCTGCCCCAGGTCTGCGCCGTGCAGAATATGCCACAGTCATATGTACTGCAGATGGCGCCCCCGGCCTATGGTGCAGCTTTGCCCGTACCGGGGTACACTGTGCCTGGTGCGAACTCAGTGTTCGCGGCACCAGAACCTGCGGTGACAGAAGCAGGGTGTGCAGCCCTCGCGCCCCATCTTCGCTTTGCGAAGTGGCCGCGCAAGTTTCGGCCACACCTGCCCGAGAAGTACGACGGCAGCGTCAACCCGGCGGAGATCCTCCAGATCTACTCCACCGCCGTACTTGCCGCATGAGGGAATGAAGCCGTCATGGCCAATTACTTCCCTGTCGCCTTGACCGGTCCAGCCCAGTCTTGGCTCATGAACCTCCCCCAAGGTTCCGTCACCTCCTGAGGAGAGCTTTGCCGACAGTTCGTAGCCAACTTCGGCAGCTCCTACACCCGGCCTGGCACGGAGCTCGACCTCCACGCCGTCCAGCAGCAACCTGGGGAGTCGCTGCGCTCTTTCATCCAGCGGTTCTCCCAGGTGCGGAACACCATCCCACACATTCAAAATGCTTCTGTGGTGGTGGCGTTGCGGCAAGGCGTCCGGGACAGGAAGATGCTCGAGAAGCTCGCGACCAGGGAGGTCTGCGACGTCTCAGAGCTCTTCAGCTTGGCAGACAAATGCACCAGAGCTGCCGAAGGACGGAACTGGCACTCGCTGCAATCCTCCGAGTCAGGGGGACTGCCTGGATCCAGTCCTACTCCCTGTAGAGTGACACGACCCCATTGGTCCTGTCGAGCCAGGATCACGCTGAGGCGGGCTGCGTTGCACAGCACCGTATAACACACGTCAAAGGTGCAAGCGGAAGCGGAAGTTTTATTACATAATCAAGTTTATGAACATGTTTACATCAAAATAAGTTCAATCTACACTCGCGGGCGTAGACTAAGCATCAAGTGCACGTTCAGCCCTCGAACGCGTCCTTGCTAGCACACACGCACACTAACTCTGCGGCGTGCACGACTCCCACTCGACGGGGTTCCCCTCCTGGGGTTCCGTCTCCTCTTCGGGAGTCCCTTCCTCATAGAACCCTGCAAAAGCTTCAAACTCAAGCAGTGAGCACGAAGGCTCAGCAAGTCTGACCCGTCTCACCTAAACATGGAACTTCTACATGAGGGTAATGGGTTCCATGAGGTGAAAATCATTTGCAAGGACTCGCCTAATTAGTGGAACCTTACTTTCAAGTTTTAGCAGCAGGTTGTGGAGAACCTTACGCTAAGGCACATGAGAGAGCCGCAATCAAACAAGAAACGCATTTCTCTCATGTACTTTGCCCAAAGTTGAAAAGAACTTTAATTAGCTCTAAGCTACAGCATATCATTAACAATCAATGTCCAGCTTTTAATCAGCAACATTTTAACATGTAACTAGCCTGTTCTTTCTACGTCACGGTACAGTGAACAAGTGGTACTCACTGACCGCGAGGGACGGCGATTATAATCGATTTACACCTGCAGGGTTACCCGAACAACCCGTCACATACGCCCGTACTTGATGTTGCCTACAACAACCATCACGGACGCCGTACGCGACTACCTTTCACCCGTTAGCCAAATATTGAACCGGTCCCATCGTCCCGAGCAAGAGGTCTCTGCACGCGCATCTCTGTGCCGCCAGCCGATTTACACCTCGAGCTCTCAACCTACCCTCTGAACGACGGGTAATGCCTCAATACCCAGCTACCCGAGTTACATCAGTTTCCCGGTTCCCATATAGCCGGTAGGTCTTCGGTACTGTTCTAGCTTGTCCAACAGGCCCGCACACGGCTCGGTCCTCAACCGACACAAGCGGAGCTACAGCACACAGGCCCCAAAGTCCTGCTGCCCTTACTCTCCGCTCGGTCTCATTTTCTTGCCATGTGTATCATGTGCTATCTCTACCCGAGCAATGTGCCTCTAGCCTATTCTCGCGAGTAGTTCCAACTACTCGACTTGTACCGAATCCTACTCTATCCTAGAAATGCAGTGGCTAACGAGGTTTTCAATCCTAAACCCAACCCATGGTTTTCTTGGCTGTGCAGTTGGGTTTCCAATCAAGACTCTAATGCAAAGAACAATATTCAAAGATGTGATCAAAACAATAAACATTTGTAAAAAGGTTAATGCAAACCGGGGCTTGCCTTGCTGCTCTTAGTCGTAGGCTAGCTGTTCCTCCGGAGTAACGAAGTCTAGGACTTCGGGTTCCTCCTCGACCTTAGCGACTACATGATAGAAACAATACATGTATTAATTTAATGCATTTGTATTAAGTTTGAAGTTGTGAAGTCTATAACCTTTGCTAGATAGACCTAATGACTGTGAAACTTTTACTGTGGCTTGGTTACAACCTAAACAGAGACCTGGTCAAGTTTTAGTTGCAGCAAAGCTCATTTGAGCCCTCCACAAATAATTATGTCCTTGACCTTAATTGGAACTCTTAGGGTGTTCTAGGAATTTTCATGAGACAAACTATGACTTTCTGAAAACTAGATTTTCAGAGGGTTCTAATGGAGTTGTTCTCACTTAATTTGGAAGTCTCTAACTAAAGATATGAGCTAAACAATTTCAGAGAAAATTCTGAAAATGTTTCTGAACATTTTCTATTTTCTCTGGAACAGTTTCACTAATCACACCATTAGGTGGATTAAATTAGCTCAAATGGATTTGAAATTTTTATGGTAGTTCAAGGATATTTTGGTGAACATCTCAGCAAAATTTCAGGATTTTCCTCCAAAGGATTCTCCAGTTAAAATTCCTAACAGTTTAAACTTTAAGGAATTAATTCTGGAGAAATAAGGAATTTCATGAAGTGAAACTTGATTTTCTGGAAAGTACTCAGAGAGCTGAATCCAGCAAAATTTGGTTCACTCGATTTGGAGCTTTCTAGCCAAAGTTAGAAGGATTTGAAGTTTGAAGGAAATCTGAAAATCGGGGAAAAGTTTAAACTGGCGCGTGGGCCCAGGGGACACGCGTCGCACGCCTAGGCGATGGCACATCGCGGCCCACAAGGATTTTGCGCGCCAGCACACCCGATCCTGGCCGCAGCCGGATCCCGATTCAAAATATCGGCCGCTGACAGCTGGGGTCCACCCCCTTCTTCAACCTCGCGACACCCGCGCCCCGCCGCCGAGGGATCTCGCCGGAGAGCTCGCCGCCGGCTGCTGTACAGCTCCAAACTTCTCGATTCTGGCCGCCCCTGCCTACTTTTACTCGGGGAACAGGATTCTAGGGTTAGCTGCTCATGACAATGTCCGGAGCATGGTCGGCGATGAGCCGCCATATCGGAACGACTTCGGCCATGTCGGCTGACTCTCCTAGTACCTCATCTACTTGGGAAATCGGTCGGGGAGCATCAGTGGACCTCAGAGAAGGTCGATATGAGATCGAGGCAGCTCGGGGAAGGCCCGAAATAGGTCCTCACCGTGCGCCCGATACCCCCCGTTCGTTCCGCCATTAGTAGACCTTGAATTACGCCGGGCACAGAGGTTCTCCGGCCCAGAGTTGTGAAGGCAACTTGTGCGTTACCGTGTCTAGCTCGTGTGGGAGTGGCCTGAGGCCCTCTAATCTTTTCTAGAGCACGAATTAAACAGAATCGTACCCGAAGGTCGTTCTGCACACAGAAAGGGGAAAAGTGGAAATTCGCCGCCGGTGAGCAACCACTCGAGCTGTGGCTCGGAGATGAGCAGCACCGGTCACCCGCGCGTCCAAGGGTGCCTTGGCTTGGGCGTGACAACGCCCAGGTTGGGCTGTCCACGAGAGCCCGAGGTGCGGCGGTTTCCAGTTCCGAGTTTGATCTTTCGGCACAGCCGATATCACCCGGTTTCAATCGACTTTTAGCAATGGGGAGGATGGAGGAAGGTCTCTAGTACCTTGTTGGGACCCTGGAGTGGAAGGAGGGAGCTGCGATTGGCTTGATCAAGCGGGAGCTCGAGCGGCGGCGATGGCAGTGGAAAAACAAGTCGTGTACGTCGGCAGCTCGGGGGAATGGCGACTGAAGCACGCCGGGGAGGAAATAAATAGCCCGGCGGCTGGCCTCCGGCTTGGGGCGCGCAGCAGGAGCTGGCGCCGGCTGCCCCCCTTCGGTGGCGCGCGCACACAGCAGCCGGGAACCGACTGAACTGTGTTTCAGCCGGTTTGCTTTGAGGCAGAGGCTGACATGTGGGTCCCACCCCTCTTTTAACCTCTGAAATTTACTCCTAACAGCTGTGGTAAACAGTGAACCCTATTCTACCCTTGGCAATTCAAATCATTCACCCAAGAGCCATTTGAATTGATCAAAGTCCAAATGAAGTTTGGTTTGAATGAATTTCAGCACAAGTGCAGTTTGAAATTCAAATAAAGTTTGAATTTCTCCCCCTTAGCTCATGTCAAGATCAACTCAAATGGAGTGAAAATTGGTGTGTGAGCTCACAAAAATGTGCTGAGTAAGAATATGCCTTCCACTTTTAAATTCATGGAATAAAAACAGTTTGAATTTGAATATGGTTTCAAACTGCCCTCTTCCTATCTATACCCAAAATGACCTCAAAAAGGTTTTGAATTTGGGTGAAACTTGGCATGGACATCCTTAGCAAAGTGTAGGAGTTTTTATATGTCCAGCCCATCTACATCACATGTGGGAAATACCACTTTTGCAATGTGTGAGTTTGTTCTCTAATGAGCATGTTGATAATTGTTACTTGCTCTTCATTTGTGTTCATCATTCTTGCTCAAATGAGGTGTGTGGTGTGGTGATGAACACTTCAAATGGTTGTTAAAACTGAGGCCCTTACATTCCTCCCCCCTTAAAAGAATCTCGTCCCGAGATTATAAGGTGGAAATGAGAGAGAGGACGGTGGAAGATTACCGGATATGCGACGTGAAAAAGTCGGGGTAATTAGTGCGAAGGAATTCTTCGCTCTCCCATGTCGCTTCGTCCATGGAGTGATTATTCCATAGAACCTTGTAGAACCACAACGTACGGTTGCGTGTGGTTCGGGCCTTTTCATCAATAATCTGCACCGGTTCCTCCCGATAGGTGAAATCCGGTTGCAGTTCTTCAATGCCTTCCAGCTGAACGGTAGTTGATAGCTTGAGACACTTCCTCAGCTGGGAAACGTGAAAGACGTCGTGCACACCGGAAAGTGCTTCTGGTAATTTCAGCTGGTATGCCACCGATCCACATCTTTCGGTAACCTGGAATGGACCGATGAATCGGGGTGCCAACTTTCCTCTCACCCCAAATCTGTTTACGCCCTTCATTGGAGACACTCGTAGGTATACGTAATCTCCAACTTCGAATTGTAATGGGCGCCTTCTCCGGTCCGCATACTGTTTTTGACGGGATTGAGCGGCTTTTAGGTTCGCTTGAATCAGTCGAACCTTTTCTTCCGCGTTGTTGACAAGGTCAATCCCGAAGGTAACCCTCTCGCCAGACTCACACCAGTTCAATGGTGTGCGGCATTTCCTGCCGTATAGCGCCTCGTAGGGCGCCATCTTGATGCTGGCTTGGTACCCATTGTTGTACGAGAACTCGGCTAACGGCAAGTGATCATCCCAATTCTTGCCGTGGTTGATAGCGCAAGCTCGTAGCATGTCTTCCAGGATTTGATTTACCCGCTCAGTTTGTCCATCCGTCTGCGGGTGGTAGGCTGAACTACGGATCAGCTTCGTCCCCAAGGCAGCGTGTAGCTGCTCCCAAAAACGGGACACAAATAAAGTGCCCCGGTCCGATATGATGGTATGGGGTATGCCGTATAAGCATAGGATCCGTGAGATGTACAGTTCAGCGTACTTCTTGGCGTTGTAGTTGGTGTTGACCGGGATGAAATGGGCAACTTTGGTGAGCCGATCGACGATCACCCACACAGAATCATGTTTCTGTAAGGTGGTGGGTAAACCGACGACGAAATCCATGCTCACGTCCTCCCACTTCCAGGCAGGAACGCCCAGTGGTTGCAGCAGTCCCGGTTTCCGCATGTGGTCTGCCTTCACCCTTCGACATGTATCACACTCAGACACGTATTTGGCAGTCTCTCGCTTCATCCGTGTCCACCAAAACTTTCTTCTGAGTTCTTCATACATTTTGTTGCTGCCGGGGTGAATAGAAAATTTTGATAAGTGAGCCTCATCAAATATTTTCTTCCGTAACTCCGGATTTCGGGGTACGACGATCCGGTCCTTGAACCATAGGACACCGTCTCCGTCCTTCCGGAAACATTTTAACTCCCCACTGTCTACACGTCTCCGCAAATGTGACATGCCCTTGTCATTCTTCTGGGCTGCCGCTATCTCTTCACGGATGGTGGGGATCAAAGTTAGGTTGTAGAGAGCTCCGTGTGGGATCACATGTAGTGGTGGTTCGCTCTCTTCCAACGGTGTGATGGTCAGATTATTGACGTGTGACTTGCGGCTCAGCGCATCTGCCACAACGTTCGCCTTGCCCGGATGATAATGGATCTCTATCTCGTAATCCTTTATCAGTTCTAACCATCTTCGTTGCCTCATGTTCAACTCCTTCTGAGTGAATATGTACTTGAGGCTTTTGTGGTCGGTATACAAATGTACGAGGTTACCGAGTAGGTAGTGCCTCCACATTTTCAGTGCAAGTACCACGGCAGCGAGCTCCAAGTCGTGAGTTGGATAATTTTGCTCATGATTCCTAAGCTGCCGTGATCCATACGCGACCACCCTTCGGTCTTGCATGAGCACACATCCGAGCCCAATGCCGGATGCATCGCAGTACACATCGAACGGTTTTGTTGTGTCTGGCTGCGCCAAAACCGGTGCTGATGTCAGGTGCTTGACTAAAGCCTTGAATGCTGCTTCACATGCTGGACTCCAAACATATTTGGTAGCCTTCTTCAGCAGCTCTGTCATTGGCTTGGCAATCTTCGAGAAGTTCGGAATGAACCTCCGATAATATCCCGCGAGTCCGAGGAAACTCCGTACCTCATGAACAGTTCTCGGGGATTTCCAATTCAGCACTTGCGTGATCTTGCTCGGGTCCACAGCGATACCCTCCGCTGAGATGATATGCCCGAGGAAAGGCACTTGCGATATCCAAAACTCGCATTTGCTGAACTTTGCGTATAACTTGTGATCCCGCAGCCGTTGCAAGACTATACGCAGATGTTTCTTGTGATCTTCCTCCGACTTGGAGTATACTAGAATGTCGTCGATGAAGACCACGACAAACTTGTCCAGCTCCGGCATGAACACCGAGTTCATTAAGTACATGAAGTGAGCTGGAGCGTTGGTGAGGCCAAAGGACATGACCAGGTACTCATAGAGTCCGTACCTTGTCGAGAAAGCTGTCTTTGGAATGTCCTCCGCCCTTATCTTAATCTGATGGTACCCAGATCTTAAATCCATCTTGGAAAAGATCTTTGCTTCGACCAACTGATCAAACAACATGTCGATCCGTGGCAACGGGTACTTGTTCTTGATGGTTACGGCATTTAATGGACGGTAGTCCACGCAAAGCCGCAACGTTTCATCCTTCTTTTTGACAAATAATGCCGAACAGCCCCATGGCGAGGAGCTCGGCCTAATAAAACCCTTCTCCAGAAGGTCCGTGAGCTGAGTCTTCAGTTCAGCCAACTCCTTGGGCGCCATCTTGTACGGCCTTCGGGATATTGGCATGGTTCCCGGTGCAAGTTCAATCTTGAACTCCACCTCTCTATCGGGTGGCATTCCCGGCAAATCGTCCGGGAATACATCAGGGAACTCTCGGACCACTGGAATGTCTTCCTCTCACCGTGACAGTGAATGGCACCCAACCGGGTGGCGTAGGTCCTGCGGGAACCTCGACATGGATCATCCACGTCTTACTCCCCTCTTCGCCTTCCTCCTTGGCGAAGTATTGCGGCATCTGGTTGTACCCGAAATATTGGAGCATTTGCCGCAATGCTTCCGGGTAGCCGCTACGGTCAGAACAGTGGGAAACTACCCACCCGTTCTCCAACCGTTTATCTGCTGTCATCTGTAAAAATATATTTGAGAATGTCAAATATTTATTTAAACAGTAAACCCTTGAGTTATAACATAAGATATGTCATTGAACCCATAACACTTGGAAACATAGTTCAAATTTTTAAACAAATTTGACTACTGATCTGCTGTTACCATGACAGCCCTGACCAGTTTCCATATCAATCTGATTTAGGCCAGGTTAAAAGCAAAACCAGTCCTGGAGCTCAACATCAAAGTTAAAGTTAACTTCAATAGCTTTCCAGAAGTATTTGGTTGGCCTAAGATCTGTCCTGGTTCAAAAAGTTATGAGATGTCAAAGTTAACAGAATTTCTGGGAACAATTGGACAGCACCTCCCTGCCTTAGGTACTGAATTGATCCAAGAATCCCAGTTAATTCTGTTCCTAATCTGACAAAACTTTCTGTTACAAAGTTGTAACCCATCGCATAAGCTTTCCAGAACTACCTTATTTTCTATTTTTGGATTTTTTTTGCAGGAAGTTATACTTGATTTACAGAGAGCTTACGGAGAGTCTTTGCTCTGTCCTGTTTTCTGGACAGTTTCAACTCTACTGCATTTTTCGAGGGGTTAAGGGATGAAACACCTCTGGACCTCAACAGAAGAGTTGTAAAGCTCTTCCAACGCTTTCCAGAAATGTATCATACGACCCCAACCTCGAAAGAACTCAACCTCTAGCCTCTGATTAACTTTCAGCCTTGATTTAGCTGGAAACAGAGTGCTCTGTCCTTAACATCCTATAAGTTGAAAGCTTGTTAACTTTGAATATCCTGTTCAAGGGAAGGAGTTACATCAAGTTTTACTACTTTGGATCAAAACCTTCAAATTTTAAATGAAGTTGTTCATTTTGTTGGGTGTGACGTCGAGGCGTCACCAGATTATGTCGGTACTACGTCCTCACAAAGGGCAAACCTATACCGGACTTAGCCGGCGTCGTTAGTTCAGTGGCACTACTCGTCACTCGCACACGGATACTACACGTCTACCGTTTCGTGGTAAGGCTACCTGCAGAAACTCAAACAATCATCAGGCTCGGCTGCACACCGAGCCCGGAATCCATACAGTTGGTACACCCGGCCGTCATCACTCGCCCGGATGTTCTCAAGCCAAACACGCCTTGAGTTACGTGTTCACGTTTCAGACCACGTGACGGGGTCTCCCATGTTGCACCACGCACGCCAGGGACAGACGTTGCTCGAATACCCCAAACGACATGAAGAGTCGTAGAGGATACTAAAGCGGGTCGGGTTACCTGCCACCCGTGGGGCTCCACCCTTCAGCTTGTGCGCACTGGTGGACAGCGCTCACGTGCACCCCCCAAGACATGAACGTCCCGAGATGCACGATTTTTCCGACATAACAATTAGGTTACTAAGCCACTTTCTATATACTAATAACATCCTTATACGGGCTACTAACTCGTTCCTCACTGGATTTTTGAAAAAGAAGACCTTTGTACTGTGTTAAACCTCAAGCGAGCTCTGATACCACGCTGACACGACCCCATTGGTCCTGTCGAGCCAGGATCACGCTGAGGGGTGCTGCGTTGCACAGCACCGTATAACACACGTCAAAGGTACAAAGCGGAAGCGGAAGCTTTATTACATAAACAAGTTTATGAACATGTTTACATCAAAATAAGTTTAGTCCACACTCGCGGGCGTAGACTAAGCATCAAGTACACGTTCAGCCCTTGAACGTGTCCTTGCTAGCACACACGCACACTAACTCGGCGGCGTGCACGACTCCCACTCGACGGGGTTCCCCTCCTGGGGTTCCGTCTCCTCTTCGGGAGTCCCTTCCTCATAGAACCCTGCAAAAGCTTCAAACACAAGCAGTGAGCACGAAGGCTCAGCAAGTCTGACCCGTCTCACCTAAACATGGAACTTCTACATGAGGGTAATGGGTTGCATGAGGTAAAAATCATTTGCAAGGACTCGCCTAATTAGTAGAACCTTACTTTCAAGTTTTAGCAGCAGGTTGTGGAGAACCTTACGCTAAGACACATGAGAGAGCCGCAATCAAACAAGAAACGCATTTCTCTCATGTACTTTGCCGAAAGTTGAAAAGAACTTTAATTAGCAATCAATATCCAACTTTCAATCAGCAACATTTTAACATGTAACTAGCCTGTTCTTTCTACGTCACGGTACAGTGAACAAGTGGTACTCACTGACCGCGAGGGACGGCGATTATAATCGATTTACACCTGCAGGGTTACCCGAACAACCCGTCACGTACGCCCGTACTCGATGTTGCCTACAACAACCATCACGGACGCCGTACGCGACTACCTTTCACCCGTTAGCCAAATATTGAACCGGTCCCATCGTCCCGAGCAAGAGGTCCCTGCACGCGCATCTCTGTGCCGCCAGCCGATTTACACCTCGAGCTCTCAACCTACCCTCTGAACGACGGGCAATGCCTCAATACCCAGCTACCCGAGTTACATCAGTTTCCTGGTTCCCATATAGCCGGTAGGTCTTCGGTACTGTTCTAGCTTGTCCAACAGGCCCGCACACGGCTCGGTCCTCAACCGACACAAGCGGAGCTACAGCACACAGGCCCCAAAGTCCTGCTGCCCTTACTCTCCGCTCGGTCTCATTTTCTTGCCATGTGTATCATGTGCTATCTCTACCCGAGCAATGTGCCTCTAGCCTATTCTCGCGAGTAGTTCCAACTACTCGACTTGTACCGAATCCTACTCTATCCTAGCAATGCAGTGGCTAACGAGGTTTTCAATCCTAAACCCAACCCATGGTTTTCTTGGCTGTGCAGTTGGGTTTCCAATCAAGACTCTAATGCAAAGAACAATATTCAAAGATGTGCTCAAAACAATAAACATTTGTAAAAAGGTTAATGCAAACCGGGGCTTGCCTTGCTGCTCATGGTCGCAGGCTAGCTGTTCCTCCAGAGTAACGAAGTCTAGGACTTCGGGTTCCTCCTCGACCTTAGCGACTACATGATAGAAACAATACATGTATTAATTTAATGCATTTGTATTAAGTTTGAAGTTGTGAAGTCTATAACCTTTGCTAGATAGACCTAATGACTGTGAAACTTTTACTGTGGCTTGGTTACAACCTAAACAGAGACCTGGTCAAGTTTTAGTTGCAGCAAAGCTCATTTGAGCCCTCAACAAATAATTATGTCCTTGACCTTAATTGGAACTCTTAGGGTGTTCTAGGAATTTTCATGAGACAAACTATGACTTTCTGAAAACTAGATTTTCAGAGGGTTCTAATGGAGTTGGTCTCACTTAATTTGAAAGTCTCTAACTAAAGATATGAGCTAAACAATTTCAGAGAAAATTCTGAAAATGTTTCTGAACATTTTCTATTTTCTCTGGAACAGTTTCACTAATCACACCATTAGGTGGATTAAATGAGCTCAAATGGATTTGAAATTTTATTGTAGTTCAAGGATATTTTGGTGAACATCTCAGCAAAATTTCAGGATTTTCCTCCAAAGGATTCTCCAGTTAAAATTCCTAACAGTTTAAACTTTAATGAATTAATTCTGGAGAAATAAGGAATTTCATGAAGTAAAACTTGATTTTATGGAAAGTACTCAGAGAGCTGAATCCAGCAAAATTTGGTTCACTCAATTTGGAGCTTTCTAGCCAAAGTTAGAAGGATTTGAAGTTTGAAGGAAATCTGAAAATCGGGGAAAAGTTTAAACTCGCGCGTGGGCCCAGGGGACACGCGTCGCACGCCTAGGCGATGGCACATCGCGGCCCACAAGGATTTTGCGCGCCAGCACACCCGATCCTGGCCGCAGCCGGATCCCGATTCAAAATATCGGCCGCTGACAGCTGGGGTCCACCCCCTTCTTCAACCTCTCGATACCCGCGCCCCGCCGCCGAGGGATCTCGCCGGAGAGCTCGCCGCCGGCTGCTGTACAGCTCCAAACTTCTCGATTCTGGCCGCCCCTGCCTACTTTTACTCGGGGAACAGGATTCTAGGGTTAGCTGCTCATGACAATGGCCGGAGCATGGTCGGCGATGAGCCGCCACCTCAGAACGATTTCGGCCATGTCGGCTGACTACCCTAGCACCTCAGCTACTTGGGAAATCGGTCGGGGAGCATCAGTGGACCTCAGAGAAGGTCGACATGAGCTCGAGGCAGCTCGGGGAAGGCCCGAAATAGGTCCTCACCGTGCGCCCGATGCCGCCCGTTCGTTCCGCCATTAGTAGACCTTAAATTACGCCGGGCACAGAGGTTCTCCGGCCCAGAGTTGTGAAGACAACTTGTGCGTTACCGTGTCAAGCTCGTTTGAGAGCGGCCTGAGGCCCTCTAATCCTTTCTAGAGCACGAATTAAACAGAACCGTACCCGAAGGTCGTTCTGCACACAGAAAGGGGAAAAGTGGAAATTCGCCGCCGGTGAGCAACCACTCGAGCTGTGGCTCGGGGATGAGCAGCACCGGTCACCTGCGCGTCCAAGGGTGCCTTGGCTCGGGCGTGACAACGCCCTGGTTGGGCTGTCCACGAGAGCCCGAGGTGCGGCGGTTCCAAGTTCCGATTTTGATCTTTCGGCACAGCCGATATCACTCGGCTTCAACCGAATTCTAGCAACGGGGAGGATGGAGGAAGGTCTCTAGTACCTTGCTGGCGCTCTGGAGTGGAAGGAGGGAGCTGCGATCGGCGTTCTCCGATCAAGTCCAAGCTGCGGAAGTTTTCGGCCGGCGCTGAGTTCTTGCGGGGAAGAACGGTGGTGCCTCGGCCGAGGAGGGGGCAGGCGCCTTAAGAAGGCTCTGTACCGCCTCATGCCCGCGCGTGGGCAAGCAGCTGGTGGCGCGGCGGCTGGCCTCGGTGGCGATCACCGCTGCGGCTCGGCGACCCGAGTGAGAAAGTCTCAGTCGGTTTGATCTGAGCAGTGGCTGTCATGTGGGTCCCACCTCCAGTTTTAACCTCTGAAATTTACTCCTAATCACTGTTGTAAACAGTGAACCCCATACTACCCTTGGCAATTCAAATTATTCACCCATGAGCAATTTGAATTGATCAAAGTTCACATGAGGTTTGGTTTGAATGAATTTCAGCACAAGTTCAGTTTGAAATTCAAATAAAGTTTGAATTTCTCTCACTTAGCTCATGTCAAGATCAACTCCAAATGGAGTGAAAATTGGTGTGTGAGCTCACAAAAATGTGCTGAGTAAGAATATGCCCCCACTTTTAAATTCATTGGATAAAAACAGTTTGAATTTGAATATGGTTTCAAACTGCCCTCTTCCTAACTATACCCAAACTGACCTCAAAAAGGTTTTGAATTTTGGTGAAACTTGGCATGGACATCCTTAGCAAAGTGTAGGAGTTTTCATATGTCCAGCCCATCTATATCACATGTGGGAAATACCACTTTTGCAATGTGTAAGTTTGTTCTCTAATGAGGATGTTGATAATTTTTACTTGCTCTTCATTTGTGTTCATCATTCTTCCTCAAATGAGGTGTGTGGTGTGGTGATGAACACTGCAAATGGGTGTCAAAAACTGAGGCCCTTACATAGAGGCAGCAGGAAGGCCAAGGACCGAGGCAGAAGCAAGATAGAGTCACCGACCGCAGCCACAGTCGTCACTGCAGCGACGCTCGGTGGGGCTCGGGGGCCGCGCCCCGACAAGAAGCAGTGAAGATCACCAATCCCAGAAGGTGATAAAGACAACATGTGCCCCATGCACGGCAGCTGTCGCCACACTGATGCCGAGTGCCGGGAGATCCGAAGGCTCGCAGAGCGCTTCCGCAAGGAGAAGCGGCAGCGGGCTGATGAGCTGCCCTTCCATCCAAAGGAAGATGAGCAGAGGGTGGATGTTCCAGACAACATCGACCACCCAGAGGAGATCCAGGAGCCTCCGCGTGTTGTGAAGGCGGCACGCAATCACGAGGATTCCGGCTCCAGCGGCGATGAGCGTCGGAAGAAGCTCTACGTCATATACGGCGGGTCCGCCGACCCCTCGTCCCGAAGCGCAGTCAAGACTCTGCGCCGAGCGGTAGCGTCGGTGGCGCCACTCCCAAGTGCTGCACCGCACCTAAAGTGGATGGGGACCCCCATCAGCTTTGATGCCACCGACTGCCCCAGGAACTTGGCTGTGGCCGGCCAACTGCCGCTCCTGGTGGCCCCTACCATCGCCAACGTGAGAATGTACCACGTTTTGGTGGATGGAGGGGCTGGGGTGAACCTCATCAGCCGTGCAGCTTTCCAGAAGCTGCAAATCCCGATGGCCAAGCTCACCCCGTCGAGTCCGTTCTCAGGGGTACGGCCGGGACAGGTTATCCCCTACGGCAGCATTAGTCTCCCGGTGACCTTCGGGGCTCCGGACAGCTATCGAACAGAGTACATTCTGTTCGACGTAGCGGAGATAGACCTCCCCTTCAACGCCATAATCGGCAGGCCAGCCCTGTACCGGTTCATGGCTGTAGCCCATTACGGCTACCTTGTCCTGAAGATGCCAACACCGACAGGTGTTCTCAGGATTCGTGGGGACCGCACTGCTGCAGTGTCGGCCCTGGAGAAGCTCCAAGCACTCGCGACAGCTGGGGCCTCAGCCCCCGGCAATACGGAACCGGACCAGCTCCGCCCGTGCGCACGTCACCGTGCTTCCACCACAGCACCCCGGGTGCATCCTCTCGACGAGGGCGGCGTCCCCTTAAAGGTCGTCCAAGTCGGCGTCGAAGCTACCCAGACCACCCGGGTAGCCGGGGGCCTGGATAGTAAATAGGAAGGCGCGCTCGTCACCTTCCTCCGGCGCAACGTCGACGTGTTTGCATGGCAGCCGTCACAGATGCCGGGGATCCCCAGGAAGGTGATCGAGCACCACTTGAAAGTCTTCCCCGACGCCCGGCCAGTTCAACAGAAGCCTCGCAAGCAGTCCATCAAGCGGCAGAACTTCATCAGTGAAGAAGTCAAGAAGCTGCTGGACGCTGGCTTCATACGGGAGGTCCACAACCCTCGATGGTTGGCGAACCCTGTCGTTGTCCCGAAGGCTGGCGGGAAGCTCCGGATGTGCATCGACTACACCAGTCTCAATAAGGCATGTCCTAAAGATCCATTCCCTCTCCCTAGAATAGATCAAATAGTAGACTCAACGTCAGGCTGTGATATGCTGTGCTTCCTAGACGCATACTCGGGTTTCCATCAGATCCCCATGTCTAGGGAGGACGAGGAGCACACCTCCTTCATCACAGTAAACGGCCTTTATTGCTATGTGTCTATGCCTCACGGCCTAAAGAATGCACTCCCCACCTTTGTGCGGGCAATGCACAAAACCTTTGGGGAGTTAATAAGAGACCTGGTTGAGGTGTATGTCGATGACATAGTTGTCAAGGTCAAGCAGGGTCCGTCCCTGGTAGATAACCTAGCCTTAGTCTTTGACAAGTTGCGCTCTACGCGCACCAAGCTGAACCCATATAAATGTGTGTTCGGCGTGTCCTCTGGGAAGCTCTTAGGGTTCCTGGTCTTGCACCGAGGGATCGAGGCCAACCCAGAGAAGATCAAGGCCATCGACTTGATGCGGCCCCCTGCCCGCGTCAAGGATGTCCAGAAACTCACGGGATGTCTAGCCGCGCTGAGTCGGTTTATACCGAGGCTAGCAGAGCGGGCACTCCCTTTCTTTAAGCTCCTGCCCAAGTCAGGCCCTTTTGCCTGGACTGACGAAGCAGAAGAGGCTTTCCAGGAGTTGAAGCGACTCCTGACGACCCTACCTATCATGGTAGCCCCTGAGCCCGGAGAGCACCTGCTGCTCTACATCGCGGCGACAACTGAAGTAGTGAGTATGGTCCTCGTCGCAGAGCGGCCGGACCCCTCATCTTCACAACCTGCTCCGGTAGCAGAAGACAGACGCCAGGAGGCCCCGCAGGACCAAGAGGGTCCCCCGGACCTCCAAGGCAACCTCCCGGAGGCCCAGGTCGGCCTCCCGGAGGTCCAGGGCGGTCTCCCGGACCTCCAATACAAACCCCCGGGGGCCCTGTGGGACCCCCGGGGCCAAACGGGACCTCCCAGAGGTCTCCCAAGACCCCCCGGAGCTCCCGTACAATCAAGATAGCTTAAGGGCCTCTGGGTCCCAGAGAGGTCTGCGACGTCTCAGAGCTCTTCAGCCTGGCAGACAAGTGTGCCAGAGCAGCAGAATGGCGGAACTGGCACTCCCTGCCAGCCTCTGAGTCAGGAGGGCAGCCAGGATCTGGCGCCGCTTCCTATGGAAGCGGCGGGAAGATCAAGAACCGGGGCGGTGGCAAGATGAAACCATCGGCCGCGGCCCCCATTGCCACAGAAGCGGCACCCAGTGGAGCTCGAGGGCCGCGCCCCAACAAAAGGCCGCGACAGTCACCAGCTCCAGACGGTGGCCAATGCGAGCTATGCCCCGTGCACGGCACCAGTTATCATACTGCTGCCGAGTGCCGGGAGATCTAGAAGATCGCGGAGTGCTTCCGGAAAGGGAAGCAGCTTCGAACTGATGCCCCACCCTACCATCAAAGGGAGGGCAAGCAGAAGGTCGACGCCCCAGACAACGTCGACCACCAGGTGGAGTTCCAGGATCCTCAGCGCGCCATGAAGGCGGTGCGCAACCATGAGGGCTCCAGCTCCAGTGATGATGAGCACCGGAAGATGCTCTACGTCATCTACGGTGGGTCCACTGACCCCTCGTCATGAAGCGCGGTTAAGACCCTGCGCCGAGCGGTAGCGTCGGTGGCTCCCCTCCCGAGTGCCGCGCCGCACCTTAGGTGGATGGGAACCCCCATCAGCTTCGATGCCACCGACTGCCCCAGGAACATGGCTGGGGCCGGCCAACTACCGCTCTTGGTGGCTCCCACCATCGCCAACGTGAGGATGTACCACATTTTGGTGGATGGCGGGGCTGGACTGGACCTCATAAGTCGCGCAGCTTTCCAGAAGCTGCAGATCCCGATGGCCAAGCTCACCCCATCGAGCCCGTTCTCAGGGGTAGGGCCAGGACAGGTCGTTCCCTATGGCAACATCAGCCTCCCGGTGACCTTTGGGGCACCGGACAGCTATCGTACAGAGTACATTCTGTTCGACGTGGCGGAGATCGACCTCCCCTTCAACGCCATTGTCGAAGTGTGCGGTCGACACTTCCCCTGGGCCTGCACTGGGCAGCCCGTGGAGGTTCTTTCTTCGGAGGGGCTAGTTCCTAGCGGAGAGCTTGCGCGGATGGAACGAGTTAGTAAGAGCTTGACACGCCGAGTTTTACGTGGTTCAGGCCGCCGGAGCGTAAAACCCTACGTCCATGGCGAGCTATGGAGCTCGCTGTATTGCTTGCTGCTCAGGGCCGGAGGCCTGAGCTTGGGGGTGAGTTACAGCTTGAGAGTGTATGGCTAGCGTATGAGTTGCAAAATGCGAACCCTTGCTATCGACGCCTACCCGAGCCTTTTATAGTCCAAGACTCGGGTGGCTTACAAGGGGAGCCGGGACCCGACAGGTGGTCCCGGGAAGATTGTCTATAATCTACCGTATCTGCAGTTATGCCGGTAGTTGTCTCTGGCCGAAGGCTTCTAAGTCTTCATCTTGCCGCCCTGCCCATGCCGCATGCCAGTCGTAGCGGTTGATGACGGCGCAGGCGGCATGGGTTGTCTTGTCGCGGTGTTTATTGGCTGACAGGTTCTGACACCGCGCGCCAGTCTGTGATGCGACTGGGCGCAACGGCACCTGACAGACGCGTGCTCTGCGTTTCCGCGTCTTGGGAAGACGCGGGCCTTGAATACCTTGTACGGGCAAGGTATGGGGCGTATTTATGCCTGTCGAAGTGTTCGGTCGACACTTCCCCCGGGCCTGCACTGGGCAGCCCACGGAGGTTCTTTTTTCGGCGGGGCTAGACTCCTAGCGGAAAGCTTGCGCAGATGGACGAGTTAGGGAGAGCTTGACACGGCGAGTTTTACGTGGTTCAGGCCGCCGGAGCATAAAACCCTACGTCCACGGCGAGCTATGGAGCTCGCTGTATTGCTTGCTGCTCAGGGCCGGGGGCCTGAGCTTGGGGGTGAGTTACAGCTTGAGAGTGTATGACTAGCGTATGAGTTGCAAAATGCAAACCCTTGCTATCGACGCCTACCCGAGCCTTTTATAGTCCAAGACTCGGGCGGCTTACAAGGTGAGCCGGGACCCGACAGGTGGTCCCAGGAAGATTGTCTATTATCTACCGTATCTGTAGTTACGACGGTAGCTGCCTCTGGTTGAAGGCTTATGAGTCTACATCTTGCCGCCCTGCCCATGCCGCACGCTAGTCATAGTGGTTGATGACGGAGCAGGCGGCATGGGATGTCTTGTCGCAGCGTTTATTAGCTGGCAGGTTCTGACACCGCGCGCCAGTCTGTGATGCGACTGGGCGCAACGGCACCTGACAGACGTGTGCTCCATGTTTCCGCATCTTGGGAAGACGCGGGCCTTGAATACCTTGTACGGGCAAGGTGTGGGGCGCCTTTACGCCCGCTGCCTACCGCTCGGGGGCAGGCAGCGCCGTTCTTCTTGCCACGTGGCAGGTCCGGAGCCCTTCTCTAAGGCGAGAAGGGTCCGGCCTGCGGGGCACGTGGAGCCTCCGGACCTCTCCCCGCGGAGGGGGAGGTCCAGCTTCTGTATGCCACGTGGCGGGCCCGGAGCTCTCCTCTGCGGAGAGGGAGGTCTGGCCCCGCTGGACGCGTGGCGTCTTCGGACCTCTCTCCCGCGGAGGGGGAGGTCCGGCTTCTGTATGCCACATGGCGGGCCCGGAGCTCTCCTCTGAGGAGAGGGAGGTCCGGCCCCGCCGGACGCGTGGCGCCTTCGGAGCTCTCCCTGCGGAGAAGGGCGAGTTCCTTAGGCATTTTACCCTGTGCGCGGGGGTACCCCATATCTCAGGTACCGACAGTGGCCCCCGGGCCCATCTCGGGGGAGATAGCGAGCCCGAGGTGGGACCTCCGTCTCTTCCGATCCGCGCACTTTCTCTAAGTCCCGAATTGACCGCTGCCGGAGCACGAACGGCCACGGGATCGTGAGAGCATGCGCTCACTTGATGATTGCTTTTACTGCGGCGGTTCCCAAGACTGCCACTCCTGCACGTTGCGGCGCTTTTTTCGGGAACCGCCGAAGTTCCTTGCCGGCTCATCTTCATAGGAGACTGACTCCTTTACCCCACCGCTTCAGTTAAGCGGCTTGGGCCCACCCGTCATCGGCACTCGGTCTAGGAACCAAAGCGGTTGCGGGTGCGGGGTATTCGAAGAGTTCCGAATCGCTTGGAATTGCACCGGGAAGCTTTTTAGAGGGGGTCTTACCCACATTGCAGCTTCCCTTCGCACTTCTCTGCGTTTCTTCTCGGACTCTTGCGCTTTTGCTCTCTTGTCGGGATTCTGGGGTGCCTGACACTCCCTCCGGTGGCGACTCGAAGAGGCCCCGGGCTGATGCGCTGGGGGAATCCTCTGGGGCGTCCCGTGTTCCGCCAGTCCAAGCGACTGCGGAGCGGCCGTCGGAGACGGTAGCGGGCTCTGGAAATCCTACCCCGGCTTGGAAGTCGGGGTTCAGAGCCCGCTGGAGTGTCCGCGCTTCCCGGCCTTCCCCGTCTTGTGGGGAATCTGTGCCGATGCCCTCGGAGCCAGGGGCAACTGCCGCGGCCCCCAGGCCAGCGCGAACTTCTCCTGTTCCGGTGTGCCCGGACCCCGCGGCGGCGTCGTCTCTTCCTGCCGAGACGGCCACCGCGGCCCCCAAGCCGGCGCAGGTCGACCCTGCACTAGGCGGCCCGGCCCTTTCTCCAGCACCGCCTTCCCCGGTTCGCCCCTCTCCTCAGATCAAGGAGCCAGAAGCTGAAGAGAGCCCGGCAGGCCTGGCTGCCAGAGCCTCGGAGCCAGCTTCACCTGATCAGTGTCTCGTCTCAGTTGCTGGTGCGCCGACTCTCCCTGAGGAAGAGGTAATGGAGGAGGTCGGGGGGACTGCCCCGGCCTCTGTTGCTCCATTGCCTCTGGCGGATGCCTTCGCGCTTTCCGAGACAAGCGTTTGGCAGGTCTTGGCTGCATTAGGGCGCGAGCGGGAGGAGTATACGGTTGAACGGGATCACCTCCTCACCTGGGGGAACCTTTTGCGGGAAAGGACTGCAAAGGTTAAGAGTGAGCTCGACTCCAGGCAGGAGTTGCTCGACTTCAGAGAAGCGCTCGTCGACCGGATGAAGCGGGCTGTTGACCGCATGGACACCCAGTCACGGCGGATCAACAGGGAGGCCCTGGAGGCACACGCCCGGGCCAAAGAGAGCCTCTCTGCTGCTGTGGAAATACGGCAGCGGTTGGAGCGCTGTGAACTCGCCGTCGAGGAGCGGGAGCATTCCGTGGCAGCTGAGGCAGAGAGGGTCGCCGCGCAGCTGGCTGCGGGCGAGGATGACCTCCGAGCTCGGATGGAGGAGCTGGAGATTCTGAAGGCAGACCTTGACTTAAGGGAGGAACAGGTCTCCCATGATCGCCGGGCGGTCTTGGACCGGGAGTTGACTGCCGGCTTCAAGGCCGCTGAGTTGGAGCGGCTAGCCAAGACTCTCCACCTTCGGGAGAGTTCCCTGGCGGGCAAGGAGAAGGAATTCTCCGAGAGGAACCTGGAGGCTCTGCAGGCGGCCTGCCGCGAGGTGGAGGAGCTCTCAGCCTTGCGGTCCTCCGAGGCTCTTGCGGTCTCAAGCTTCGTGGATCGAGCGGGGTCCGCCCTGATCCCTCTTGGCTTCAGTCCGGTGAGGGCCGCAACTCCCGCATTGAAGGTGGCAGAGGTGATCCCTCCGTTGGAGTCGATCGGCGCCAAGCTGGACAGACTCGACTCGGTGGTCGCCAGCGAGCTTGAGGCCGAGGGCCGCGGCTTAGCTTTAGAGGTCGCCTCGCATGTGCTGGCATTCTTCAAGAGCCGCGACCCCTCTTTTTCGCTAGAGCCAGCGAGAGAGGGCCCAGCCGCGGAGCGGGAGGAAGCTGCCAGGGCTGAAGTCGACGATGTGGCCGCCCTTGTAGCCGCAAGGTTCCGGTGAGAACCGGGAGGTCCTTAGGACTTGTTTCTCCCTTTTTTATCGAGTCTGTAGTCCAGCTCATGGAGCCTTGCTTAATTTGACTCTCTTGGATACTTGTGTCTGTGATGCTTTTTCTCTCCTTCTCGGCTTTGCCTGGCTGAGTCCTTAGCTCCGCAAGGTACTCAGAGGCCATTTCCAATCTCGGAGCTTTGCACAGACACCCTCCCCGGGTCCTAACCGTGTTAGGGGCCCCCGGAGGTCTCCGAACCTCGCCCTATGGGGGGCTCCAAATCTGCCTGCCACGTGGCGGGTCTCTCCTCCTCAAGAGACGGGAGCTCCGGCCATGTTGGACACGTAGGGCTTTCGGAGCCCTCCCACTGAGCGGGGAGGTCCGGTTCCTGCCTGCTACGTGGCGAGCCCGGAGCCCTCCTCAAGGAAGGAGAGAGTTCCGGGCCCGCTGGACACGTGGGGCCCCCGGGCCCCGCCCCTGCTGGAGGGGCAGGTCCCGGTCCTTCCAGTCCCAGGCCGTAGTAGCTGGTAGCTCCTTTTGTGACGCCCTCAATTCTGTGGAAAGCCACGGAACCGAGAACTAATGCATATGTGTGCCCAGGATGTTCATCACACATACACATACTTTCCACAAACTGAATTCAGATTATATATTACCACGAATAACAGAGTTTATTACAACACCTCATGAGTCTTGGACTCATGCTCACAGCGGAAGTCCTTATTTCTACGCAGAGGAAATCTTATTTAAATGCGGAAGCAAAAACTAATGCGGAAGCAAAACTAAGCAGAAGTGGCTCCATCTCTACTCCCTCCACAGGCAAGGTTGAGAACAGATCACACGCCATAATGCTCTACTCGGTCTTCATAGTAGTCTTCTCTTGCTGTTGATGAAGAAATAATAATGCAAGTTTGAGCACAATGATGTACTCAGCAAGTGCGGGAATAACACATGACATGCAGCTCATAAACAAGGTAGATATAAAAGGCTTATTTGCAGAAAAGCAAATTTATAAAATCATGGTAAAACAGCATCTTAACTTTAGATAAATGTAGTCCCAGCATGTATGAAATTACCAACATACCTCCATCACTTCCCGTGTTCCATCCAAACATTAACCAATCTTTTATCCATACTCACGAATACCTCCTCGTATTCGCTACCATCTCACCTCATGAACAAACTTGTTTCGCACCGAGACCAATCTCATGTCATGACCCACCAGTCATGCAACCCTTTCATCATCCAGACTTAACAATTCCAAACCAAACCATAACCAAAAACCATAACCAAGAACCTTCCCAATAACTATTCCCGTAACCATCCCAGTAAACATCTCATCTAATCATGGCAGTTTAGCCAGGTGCTCGTGACCGTAAGCTCGGCTATCATGATAGTTTTAATAACTCTTCAGAGTTTGCACCTCTTTACCCACAAGTTTGTGATTTCGTCACCCGTCGGCGACTGCAGAACCTCCATTATACCAGTACACAACCGTCGGTGTATGGTCAAGAGATCACAAAATAGCCTTTACAAAGGGGTTACTAGATGTATGGACTCACTAAGGTTTCACCGGCAGGCTAGAATCTTCAATTCTCCCACCCACGGGCCCCCTCTTGTGCCATGCAGTTCCCAGGGCAGTCCTCACTCGACTCCCATTCCCCGCGCCTTCCACAGTCCATAACACCCTAGCAACTTACCTAATTACTCAGCTAAGCCGCACCCATACTTGGCCTTGTGGTGGCACTGTTATCCTGGCATGTGCATGCATGAACCGGTCCTTAGATCTACGGCAAGTAAAACCACCATCTCATGCTACCTCATACACAAACCCAGGCTTGCCTAGATCCCCCTCCGATCCATGTTCATTATTAACATCAGTTTCTCATTATTATTATGAGTGCAGTTAGCTAGACACATCTATCTCGCTTCCCAATCCCATGGACTCAGCAAAGCATAAAACAAAAACCATACCTGACTCATAAAACTTCCCAGGTGACAAGGATGGTTTAATCAAAACTAGTAAACTCCTATAAAAGGGTTTCCCATCATGTTTGACTCAGTACGCACACCTTTCCGCAAATCAAAACAGTTTTACCCAAAACATAGGATCAACATGGTCAAGGAGCACTTGCCTTGTTCTTGCGGTTCCGGTTGTTCTTGATTCTCAAAACCTTGTTGCTGCAGCCCGTCGTAGACAGCTCCCTGAGCTTGTTCTGCTATGTAGGATTCACGTGCATACAAAATTCACAGCAATCAATATCATGCACAAACCCTAAACTAGATGCGATGATGCTCATGCATGCTATCCTATGATTTTTATTAGATTGGTGTGCCCTTGCATGGCTTGCATGGACAGAGGTGTTCGGTTCAAAGGTGGTCGTGGCGATGATCTTGTCTTTAGATCAAACTGATCATCAAGTGATCTGCCCACGAGAAAGCTTCTATTCGAAAGGAATTGAAGAACAGATGCAAGAGATGAACACCATGTTGTCGTAAGGTGGTATTGAAGTCCTACCTCACGCTCTTCTTGACTTCGAGGTCCTCCTCAGACCACTCGGTTCTTCTCCGATGATCTCCCTTGTTGCGCTTCGACGATGTTTTGCTCGGCGAGTTACGGCTAGAGCGCTAAGTCGTCGGCTCAGGAGTTGAAAGAGAAGTTCGTGGTTTCGGCCAGAGGTTTTGGGTTCTATTTATAATCGGGAAGAGAAGAGTCCTAATCTGATTGGATCCCGAATAAGAGTCTTATTCAGATCTTTGTTAGATCTTGACGTCTTATCTTCGGTAACCATTGTGTATTTTAGATCGGTTTCTGTTGCGTACCGGTGTCCTTACGCGTAACAGCTGCTTCAGAACTCGTTACCTCCGTGATGATGAGCTCCGGAAGCTCCACGTGTCCTCTGGGCCTGGTATCTCCTCATCCACAGATACGAGCTCCGGTTGTGCCGCGTGTCAATCGATCAAGACCTCCCTCTTCTTCGGAGACGAGCTCTGCGCACGCCACGTGTGGGTGCCGGTCTTTCCGCTCTCCTTTCCTCAGGGACATGCCCCGAGGTCGACACGTGTTTAGCTGCGACGGACCTTCCGGTGGCGACACGTGTTCGATAGATCCGGACTTCTCCGAGATGAGCTCCGAGATTGACACGTATCCCCCGCGACTGGTCCTCTTATTTCCGCGAGGACTAGCTCCGTGGGTGACACGTGTCCTATGAAAAATGCCTTTGCTTCTTCCGCAGAGGCTATCTCCGCGGGCAGCACGTGTCCCACAGGGTCGGACCTCTTTCCAATTGCGGAGGTGACCCCCGAGCCTGCCACGTATCCAGTTTAGCGTCGAACCTCTCCCTATCTCTGAGGAATGAGTTCCGAACACACCACGTGGTCTGCTGGTCGTGGAAGTTGCCTTCGGCGCTCTCGGAGAGCATTATTGGCTATCTTTTTGATACTTGTCTCCGTTCCCTCTTTTCTAAAATGTTTTTCTTCTTCATAAAACATGAACATATGCTGACACCCGGGATGAGGGTGTCACAAATCTACCCCCCTTAAATTGAATCTCGCCCTCGAGATTCATTAGTAGAAAATAGATAGGGGAATTCAGCCTTAATATCCTCTTCACGCTCCCATGTGGCTTCAGCTTCAGTGTGATGGCTCCATTGTACCTTGCACCATCGAATCACTTTGTTTCGGGTGACCCTTTCTTTTACGTCCAAGATTCGGATAGGGTGTTCTGCGTAAGTCAGGTCCTCTTGAAGTTTAAGTTCTCCCATTGACACTTGTTCCTCTTGTATTCTCAAGCACTTCTTGAGCTGAGATACATGAAACACGTCATGTACGTCGGAGAGGTGGTTTGGGAGCTCTAATTGATAGGCTACTTCTCCTCGCTTACCCAAAATCTTAAATGGTCCGATGTAGCGAGGCGCTAGTTTGCCTTTGACGTTAAAACGTCGTTGGCCTCGGATAGGTGATACCTTAAGGTATACGAAGTCTCCAACTTCAAAGGTCAACTTTCTACGCCTATTGTCCACATAGCCTTTCTGTCGTGACTGAGCAGCCTTTAAGTTCTCCCGTATCGTTTGGACTTGCTTTTCAGCCTCTTGTAGTACTTCGAGTCCAAACACCTGGTTCTCTCCAGTCTCGTTCCAAAACAATGGCGTTCTACACCGTCTACCATATAAGGCATCGAAAGGCGACATCTTCAAGCTAGCTTGATAGCTGTTGTTATAGGAGAACTCGGCATACGGTAAACTCCTGTCCCAACTAAGCCCACGTTTCAAGGCGCAAGCTCTCAACATGTCTTCCAAAATTTGGTTCGTCCTTTCGGTTTGTCCATCTGTTTGTGGGTGGTAGGCAGAGCTAAAATCCAGTCGTGTACCCATGGCTTTCTGCAGCTTCTTCCAGAATCTAGAGGTAAACTGAGAACCTCAATCTGAGACTATCCTCTTTGGAACTCCATGACGGCACACGATCTGCTCCATGTACAACTCTGCCAACTGTGTAACGTTGTAACTGGCCTTTACCGGAAGAAAATGGGCGGTTTTCGTCAACCGGTCCACAATGACCCAGATGGAGTCGTATCCTGACTGAGTTCTTGGCAATCCGACAATAAAGTCCATACTGATGTCCTCCCATTTCCATTCAGGTATTTTTAAAGGTTGCAACAACCCAGCGGGTTTTTGATGTTCGGCTTTTACCCGTTGGCATGTGTCGCATAGGGCAACGTGTTCGGCTATATCCCTCTTCATACCATCCCACCAATAGCAAGTTTTCAAGTCCTTGTACATTTTGGTGCTCCCTGGATGTATGGAATAGGGTGAATCATGTGCCTCCTTCAATATCATGTCGCGAAGGTGTCTTAGGTTTGGCACACAAATCCTTTTTCCTAGCCAAAGCGTACCCTTTTCATCCTCTTTGAAATCCTTCTCTATCCCTTGTCGGATTCTTTCCTTGATTTCCTTGATCCCCTCGTCCTGTTGCTTGTCCCTTTCTTATTTCTTGCTCCAATGAGGAGTGGATCTCCATCATTTCCATGTTATTCAAGAATCCGAGGTGTAACCGTTCGAACTCCTTACGTAGTTCGGGTGGTAGCTCCCGAACCGTGAGTTGGTGGCATGCTCCCTTTCTGCTCAATGCGTCAGCGACCACATTGGCCTTCCCGGGGTGGTAGTTGATTCCCACATCATAATCCTTGATGAGTTCTAACCATCGACGTTGCCTCAAATTCAAGTCCGTTTGTGTAAATATGTACTTGAGGCTTTTATGATCTGTATAGATCTCACATCGATGACCAAGGATATAATGTCTCCAAATCTTCAATGCATGCACCACTGCTGCTAACTCCAAATCATGTGTAGGATAGTTAAGCTCGTGCTTCTTTAATTGTCGTGAGGCATAGGCTACCACTTGTCCTTCCTGCATGAGTACACACCCGAGCCCTTGTATGGATGCGTCACAATATATGTCAAAGCTCTTGCTTACGTCTGGCAATACCAGAACTGGTGCTGTCGTTAGCCTTTTCTTGAGTTCCTCAAAAGTTTCTTGGCAGGCTTGTGTCCATTGAAAGATCTTCCCCTTCGTTAGCAACTCCGTCATAGGTTTTGCTATTTTAGAGAAGTCTTTAATGAAGCGCCGATAGTATCCTGCCATCCCAAGGAAACTCCGAATATCCCCCACGCTCTTCGGTTGGTCCCACTTCAGAACATCTCTCACCTTTCCAGGATCAACCGATACCCCTTCCTTGGAGATGATGTGGCCTAGGAAGGATATTTCTTTTAGCCAAAATTGACATTTGTTGAGCTTGGCATACAACTGATGCTCTCGCAACTTCTGCATGGTCAATCTCAGATGTTCTTCATGCTCCTCCTCACTTTTTGAATACACCATAATGTCGTCGATGAAAACCACGACGAACTTGTCCAAATACTCCATGAAAACTTTATTCATAAGGTACATGAAGTATGCGGGTGCATTTGTCAATCCAAAAGACATAACGGTATATTCATATGAACCATACCGCGTCCGAAAGGCTGTCTTAGGTATATCGGAGGGCTTAATCTTCAGGTTGAAATATCCCGACCGAAGATGAATCTTGGAGAACACTTGGGCTCCTTTCATTTGATCAAACAGGTCCTCTATACGGGGCAGAGGGTATTTATTCTTGATTGTTACCTCGTTGAGAGACCTGTAGTCCACACACATTCTTTGGGTTCCGTCCTTCTTGTCCACGAAGAGTACCGGGGCTCCCCATGGTGACGAACTTGGACGGATAAAACCCTTCTCCAACTGTTCTTGAATTTGCTTCTTTAGTTCGACTAACTCGTTGACGGGCATCCTATATGGTCTCTTAGCTATGGGTGCAGTTCCAGGTACCAAATCTATGGCAAACTCAATATCCCGGTCAGGTGGCATACCTGGAAGTTCTTCCGGGAACACATCCGAAAATTCCTGAACCACTGGAATGTTGTCCAATGCTACTCCTTCAGCATGGTTCAGATCCGCCCGTTCGGTCGCTTGCGGAGCTGACTCAAACTCGACACGGATACCGTGTTCGTTTGTCAATTGCACGCTTCTCTCAGCGCATTGGATTACTCCATTGTGCTTGCTTAACCAGTCCATTCCGAGTATGATGTCAATTCCGTGGGAGTCCAAGACAATAAGGTTGGCAAGGAAGTCTACCCCCCTTATTTTAAGGCTTACCTTAGGACATACTATACTAGTCCTCATTTCTCCTCCGGGAGAATTAACTAACATAGCACATTCTAGGTGGGATACGGGTAGATGATGTTTGGCAACATATTTGGATGATATGAAGGTATGCGATGCTCCGGAATCAAATAAAATGGTGGCTGGGTTGGAGTTGGCAAGGAACATACCAATTGCGACGTCCTCAGCCTGTTGTGCTTCCTCAGCAGTGACATGGTTAACGTGGCCACGAGCATAGTTATGCGGTCCTCGGTTCCCTTGGTTGTCCCCTCCGTTTGGTCGCTGATTCTGCTTGGGCACGTTACCTTGCTGTCCAGGGCCTCTCTTCGGGCACTGGTGAGCGAAGTGGCCTACTTCCCCGCATGCAAAGCATGCCCTGTTTCCTACGGCAGCAGGTACGTTGGGGCGGGGGTTTTGAACAGGAGCGCCGTTGTTAGGCCGGGGCGCAGGAGGCATGGGCACACGAGGTGCCGGTGCAATGAGCCGTTGCTGTGGTGGCTGACCAGGGCGGTACGTAGGAGTGGTCGATCCATACTGCGGTGCAGGGGGCATGTATCTAGGTCGTACGTTGCTCCCTTGGGGCTGGTATGGGATCTTCCTTTTGCACTCGCGCTCGATCTCTCGGATCTTGTTTTCCACCACAATAGCCTTATCAACCAGCTTCTGGAAGCTTACGTAGTCATTGTTGAGGAGCTGAACTTGGATCTCATTGTTCAACCCTCTCATGAACAGGTACTGCTTCCTCTGATCTGAGTTGACATCTTCGGGGGCATACCGGGACAGTTGTATGAACTTGTTGAGGTATTCGTTCACACTTTTCTGCCCTTGGCGGAGACCTTCAAACTCCTGCCTCTTGAGCATCATTACGCCAACAGGTATGTAGTGGGAGCGGAAACTTTCCTTGAACTCAGTACAAGTGATTGTCTCCGGGTTGGCATGGGCGTTGCTCAAGGCATCCCACCAGTCAGCAGCTGCTCCCATCAGTTGGTGTGACGCAAAGAGAACCTTCTCTCGGTCGTTGCACTGGACAATGGCAAGCTTCTTCTCCATGGATTTCAACCAATCATCGGCCTCCATTGGATCGCTTGCTTGAGCAAAGGTGGGTGGTCGAGTCCTCATGAACTCTCCCAACCTGTTATGAGCCGGCGGTGGTGGTGGCGGTGGTGCCGGAACGGGGTGTTGGTTGGCCTGCAACTGACCCAAAGTTTGGATCATGGTTTGCATAAGCTGGTTTTGCATGGCCATCAACCTTTCTAGGTTGTTTTCGCCAGCTCCGGGGTTGGCAGGAACTTCCTCGTGGTCATCTTCCTGGACGTTCCTTCGGCTTGAGTTTCCTCTCAACATCTGTGAGATAGAAGGTTAGAAGGTTAGGTAGGTCCTTTGAACTATATGCATCAAGGTGAGTTGGACTATATATATTAGCCCTTTATGAGGATGTGAGCAAGTGCTGAAACATCTCACATCTCCTTCTTCTTGTGTGTGGATATGGACAACGTTTTTGAGACGTCCCACAACTCACACTAAGCACACAATCACAAATAATCATCACAAGGGCCCACACGACTCCTATTCAAGGACGGTTTCCTATGTCAAGGTGGGTTTAAAGCCAATCTATGCTATTCACCCTAGGACGCTTGTGACTCCTATTTAGGGGTGTAACCCGTGGCTCTATTATCTATCTAAGGTTTCTATCAAGGCGTGTAACCTACTGTCAACCCGTGGCTCTGATACCAATCTGTGACGCCCTCAATT
The DNA here is from genome assembly GCA_030760725.1 of Neostapfia colusana. Classification (NCBI taxonomy): domain Eukaryota; kingdom Viridiplantae; phylum Streptophyta; class Magnoliopsida; order Poales; family Poaceae; genus Neostapfia; species Neostapfia colusana. Next base: position 85,837,938 of record JASWHV010000003.1, read on the forward strand.
CTGTGGAAAGCCACGGAACCGAGAACTAATGCATATGTGTGCCCAAAATGTTCATCACACATACACATACTTTCCACAAACTGAATTCAGATTATATATTACCACGAATAACAGAGTTTATTACAACACCTCATGAGTCTTGGACTCATGCTCACAGTGGAAGTCCTTATTTCTACGCAGCGGAAATCTTATTTAAATGCGGAAGCAAAAACTAATGCGGAAGCAAAACTAAGCAGAAGTGGCTCCATCTCTACTCCCTCCACAGGCAAGGTTGAGAACAGATCACACGCCATAATGCTCTACTCGGTCTTCATAGTAGTCTTCTCTTGCTGTTGATGAAGAAATAATAATGCAAGTTTGAGCACAATGATATACTCAGCAAGTGCGGGAATAACACATGACATGCAGCTCATAAACAAGGTAGATATAAAAGGCTTACTTGCAGAAAAGCAAATTTATAAAATCATGGTAAAACAGCATCTTAACTTTAGATAAATGTAGTCCCAGCATGTATGAAATTACCAACATACCTCCATCACTTCCCGTGTTCCATCCAAACATTAACCAATCTTTTATCCATACTCACGAATACCTCCTCGTATTCGCTACCATCTCACCTCATGAACAACCTCGTTTCGCACCGAGACCAATCTCATGTCATGACCCACCAGTCATGCAACCCTTTCATCATCCAGACTTAACAATTCCAAACCAAACCATAACCAAAAACCATAACCAAGAACCTTCCCAATAACTATTCCCGTAACCATCCCATGACGCGACCCGCTCAACCGAGACAGGCCACTCGCCCGGGAATCGCATTGGGTGGTGCCGTGTTATGCGGCACCCAACAACACACATATGAGGAACAATGTATTACATAAAACAATAGCGGAAGCTTACAAGTTTTTCTTTGTAAATACTTTACATCAAGTAGCTACAGCGGAAGTCTTTATCAACTCACGTCGAATAACTAAGAGCATTCGAGATGAAGTCCAGCCCACGGACTCCTCTCGCTAGCGACACGAAGACAAGCAGCAGCGGCTCGGTTCTCCATGTGTTACCTGACTCGGGAGTTCCCGAGTCTCACCGGACAACCTTCTTTTCAGCATCGTTGTTAACCTGCAAAACCACTTATATAGCAAGCGTGAGCACATAGGCTCAGCAAGTCTGACCCGTCTCTCCTAAGCAAGAAACTCTACATGCAAGACGGTTGCAACTGGGTTGGCTAGATTTGCATAAAGGACTCGCCTAAAGTTGATCCTTAACTTTCAGATTTTAAGCCTCATTGTGCAGACCTTGAGCCGAAAAGCATCGCAACTCCACAATCAAACAAGAACGCTTTGTTGTGATGCTCCTTGCACAAAGTGAAAGTAAACTTTAATGAGCCTATCTCTAATTCAATCATGGTTGCAATACGAGTTATAGCACAGCCTTATCAAGTTCAAAGATAAACAATTCCAGTTGTTACTACGTCAAGACGCAGTGGGCAAGTATGCTCATATGACCGCGAGCGACGGTGATTCGAATCAGTACACGCCCGGACTACACGACACGTACACCCGTACTCCGAGTTGCCGGCAGCAACCTCGACTGACGTTGTACGCGGCCACCTTTCCCAAGATCTTCCACATTGGACGCAGTCCAACTGCCCCGAGTACGCAAGTTCCCTCAAGGTGCATACCCGCTGTGGTATGTTCTTGAGCGAGTTACCTCCTGCTACCCTGACGCCGAAAGCCTAAGGCAGTTGGAAAAGTTCCACTATGGATCTCCCAAGGTACATCGGTTTCCTGGGTCCCATATAGCCAGTATGTGCCCGGTACACAACTCAAACTTGTCCAACAGGGCCAAGCACGGACGGGCCTTAACCGACACAGGCAGGGCTATGCACGCACGGCCTGCAACCTGCTGCATCTAAATCTCCCTGCCCGGTCTCCATTTCTTAAGTGTGAACTTTCATCATTCTCTCTAATTCGGACCCGTTCCGAGTAAACCAGCCCTAAACTCGCGAGTAGATTCCATCTACTCGTCTTCTACCGGACCTTCCCTACTAACATTAGCGTAGCCAAATTCCCTCGAGGAGTTTCTATTCTACCCTTTCTCTCATAGGTGTTTCTGGTCATGCAAGTGGAGTTTTCAATATCATCTAGACGTAATGCAATCAACGATGCAAAGCTATGATCTCTACAAATGAAAATGTTTTATAAAATGGTTCAAGTGCAAACCGGGGCTTGCCTGTTTTGCAGGTGACTACTGTTACAATCAGTTAGTGATGATCACTTGGAGCTTGATCACTTGTTCTCCTCCCTCCTTGATCTTCACTTCAAGTCCTCCTCACCTTCTTCACGTATATACTACACGTTATGATCATGCATATGTATTTAATTGAAAAGATTTTGCTCATAGGATCTAATGACCATTTAAAACTGGAACTTTGTTTAAGAATTTAAAATGACATTGGTGCTAGTGGTTTGGGTTGGGCTTAAACACTAAGATCAAGTGTTGAGTGCTTCTTTCCACTTAAGTGTTGATCACCTTACGAGATCACACATGACAGTGGTGATCCAGAGCCCTAATGGAGCTGAGGATTTTCATGTGAGTTCCTTGTCACAAGAAAGTCCTCTGGACCAAAATTTAGCACATTTCATGGAATGGTTTATCCAGAATAATTCTCTATGTGTTTAGTCAAAGATGAATTAATTCTGAGGTAACATCCATGTTCATGTCAAACTAAGTGAACCACAATTTCAATTATAGTTTATAGAGTCTACATGAATTTTCCTAGGATTTTTGGAGCTAGGAATTTCACAGAACTGAATTTACAAGTTTTGGAAATTCTCTGAAAATGTTTCTGTATTCATTTGAATACAGGAACTTACAATCTGAATTACCCTGATCAATTCAACTCCAAATGAGCTGAAACTTTTACAGGAGTCTAATAACACCCTAGAGAATATTCTGGCAAAATTTGAGGATTTTTGGATAAACCAAACTCCCTCTAAAATTCTTTTGCTGAAAAGCTTTAAAGAATTTTCCAGAATTAAATAAAGACTTTCATACAAATTGGGTTGCATAATTGGATAGAGTTTGTCAATCTGAATCTAACCCAATTTGAATCACTAAATTTGGAGGTTCCTAGCAAAAGTTATGCTCTGCTAAAGTTTGGGGAAAATCTGGGATTTGAATAAATCCGGGGAAAAGTTTAAACCTGACTGTGGGACCAGGGACATGTGTCTGCTGCCGGGAGCGCGCCACACGGGCTACAGAATTGTTTCCCGCGCTGTCACAGCCGATCCCGCGCCACAGAGTATCCGGTCCACTGTTTCTGTGCGACTGACGCGTGGGGCCGGTAGCACCTTCGTCTACCTCCCGCCCCCGCGCTTCTGCGCCGCCGGGCTCGCCGGAGTTCGCCGGTTTTCGTCGCTCCGACCAACTCCCGAGCTGTCACTCGCCGCCAGGCCCTATTTTAACCTGAGGAACACGATGGTGGGACTTCCCCAGACCGGCGAGGTTCCTAAACCACCCCGCACCGGTGCAGCGGCTCTGAGGGAGTCCGGCAACGTTGCCCCGATGCTCTAGTCCGCCAGAAGTCCCCTGGAAAGGTTCTACAGCACTAGTGGAGGTTTGCCCTGCTCGGCGTGGCCGCATATGGGCTCGGAAACGGCTCCAACCTAGGGTTCATCGTGCATCCGATGCCCCTTATTGTGGTAGCCGTTGGAAAAGCTTGAAACAAGCCGTTTACCATGGGTTTCATGCGACGTTTTGTGAAGAAGAAAAGTTGCTACACCAGTCTAGATTCTATGTGCGAAATTTGCAGAGCTCTAAATGAATATAACTCAAGAATTTCGTCGATTCATACCCGCGGGTCAGTTTTCACCGGCCGGAGAGGATCTTTGAAATTCGTTGTTGAGAGGCCGAGACAGACTCGGTGCTTCGGGTGGAAGCTGCACGGAGACCTTGCGCGTCCCAGGGACCGCCTCCTTGGTCGTGAAAGCCGCTCTGTGGAGCTGTCCACGGGAGCACGTTGCCGCCGGGGTGTCCGGCCGCCGCGGAAACTCGATGTTCTCGGCGTAGAGGGCACGAACGCGCTTGGCGGTGGCTCGAGGAGGTCGTGGGGACGATGGTGGTGTTGCTCGTCTGCTCCACCGAGGCTTCACACTCTAGTTACGGCGGTGGCCGATCGAGCGGACGGCGTCGGCAGCTGCGGCTGTTTCTCGCGCGAGGAAAGAAGCAGAGCGGTGCTGGTCTTCGGGAATGAGCGAAGAGGAGCACGGCAGAGGGTATAAGACGGTCGGGCGGCTCCTCCAGCGCGACGAAATCCAGCAGGAGGTGGAGGCGTCGGCTGATCGCGGTGTCGAGCGGAGCTGCGCCCTCGGTCTCGGATGCCGACTGAAGGAGGCAAACAGAGACCCAACACTTAGATCTTTTGCAAATTTTCAGTTCCCACAATGACATGTGGGACCCACTGATCAGTCCTCCTTATCCCCCCTCCAAATATCTCCCAAGTTGAATGTTGAGTGAATTCAATTGTGGGAATTCAAATCTGGTATGCATTTGGATAATTGGGCAAGTTTCATCCAAATTCAAACATGCATTTGAATTCTTTGTCTTTTAAAGTCCATTTTGCAAAATGGGTTGCAAACTATTTCCATAAATCATGAAACTTTGCACACCCCCTAATTTGGACTCAAGGAATTCAAATATGAAATCTGATTTTTATTTTGGCTGCTGAAAATGAGATTTTTAGCCCAACAGTTTTGAATTCCATTGTGTTTTTCTCATTTGAATTTTTGTTTGAACAAATTGTTCCAAATCTGATTTTTGCTTTCTCACACATATGGGAACTTCCCATCCTTGGTTTTGACCCCTCTAGGGTTCCAAGTTCTCAAATGAACCTTTGACTTGCGTGAAGCAAAATCCTCATGTGTGTTATCACATGTGGGGAAAAGTTTTAACAAGTCCCAATTTTCATACATATGAAACCAACTTTTGCAAATAAGTGTTTCTTTGTATTCATAATTTTGGGACCTTTACATTCCTCCCCCCTTAAAAGGAATCTCGTCCCGAGATTCAAAAGAAGAACGGGGTGGAAGGTAATTACAAGGTTTATGACAAAAGCTCCGGATAGTTCTTGTGGATATAATCTTCGGTTTCCCACGTCGCCTCTTCCGGGGTATGATTACTCCACAGGACTTTGTAAAATTTTAAAGTCCGGTTCCTGGTGGTCCGGGTCTTTTCGTCGATAATCTGTACAGGTTGCTCGACATAGGTGAGATCCGGTTTCAACTCGTCGATGTCTTCCGTGCGGATGGCAGCTGTAAACTTGAGGCACTTCCGTAGCTGGGACACGTGAAATATATCATGAATACCGGCAAGGCTTGCCGGTAGTTCCAGCCGGTAGGCTACGTTTCCGCACTTCTCCATTATAGCAAACGGACCGATGAATCGGGGAGCAAGTTTCCCCTTGACATCGAACCGATGAATCCCCTTCATCGGAGACACACGAAGATACACGTGCTCTCCGACTTCGAAACGCAGCGGTCGACGTCTCTGGTCCGCGTAGCTCTTTTGACGAGATTGGGCAGCTTTGAGGTTCTCTTGTATTATCCGAACTCCCTCCTCGGCTTCATTGACAAGATCAACCCCGAACGTCACTCGTTCACCGGATTCGAAACAATTCAATGGCGTATGGCACTTCCGGCCGTATAGAGCTTCATATGGTGCCATCTTAATGCTCGTCTGATATCCGTTGTTGTACGAGAACTCCGCCAGCGGTAAGTGATCATCCCATCTCTTACCGTGGTGGATGGCACATGCTCTTAGCATATCCTCTAGTATTTGATTCACCCTCTCAGTTTGCCCATCGGTTTGAGGGTGATATGCAGAGCTTCTAATCAACTTTGTCCCCAAGGAGGTATGTAGCTGTTCCCAGAAACGGGCTATGAACAGCGATCCTCTATCTGACACAATGGTGCGGGGAACTCCATGTAAGCACAAGATCCGTGCTATATACAGCTCCGCATACTGCTTTGCGTTGTACCTAGTATGCACAGGGATGAAATGTGCTGATTTGGTTAATCGGTCCACGATTACCCAAATTGAATCATGGTTGTGGGAGGTCATCGGCAACCCGACGATGAAGTCCATACTCAAGTCTTCCCACTTCCATGCCGGTACTTGCAATGGCTGCAACAGGCCTGACTTCTTCATATGGTCGGCCTTGACCCTTCGACACGTATCACACTCTGAAACGTACTTTGCAACTTCACGTTTCATACGTGTCCACCAAAACTTCTTCCGGAGATCTTGGTACATTTTATTACTGCCCGGATGAATGGAGAACTTGGACAAATGAGCTTCATCCAAAATTTTCTTCCGTAGTCCCATATCCCGGGGTACTACAATCCGGTCGTTAAACCACAAAGTACCCTCATCATCCTTCCGGAAGCACTTTATTTCTCCGTTGTCTATCCTCCGCCGTATGTGAGACATACCCTTGTCTTTTCGTTGAGCCTCAATGATCTCCTCTCGGATGGTAGGAATGAGAGCAAGATTACAGAGAGCTCCATACGGGATGACACGGAGGCTTGGTTCTTCATCATCCATTTCAGCAATAGTTAGGTGATGGATATGCGCCTTACGACTGAGCGCATCGGCGACCACATTCGCCTTTCCTGGATGATAATGAATCTCTAGTTCATAGTCCTTAATGAGCTCTAGCCATCTTCGTTGCCTCATGTTCAATTCTTTTTGAGTGAAGATGTACTTCAAGCTCTTGTGGTCGGTGTAGAGGTGTACAAGATTTCCGAGCAAGTAGTGCCTCCACATCTTCAAAGCAAGGACCACGGCAGCTAACTCAAGATCATGAGTTGGATAATGCTGCTCGTGAGTTCTAAGTTGACGAGATCCATAAGCGACCACTCGTCTTTCTTGCATCAGCACGCAGCCAAGACCGATGCCAGATGCATCGCAATAAACGTCGAATGGCTTCGTTGTATCTGGCTGAGCAAGAACTGGGGCTGTTGTGAGATGCTTCACTAAGGTCTTAAAAGCTTGTTCACACGCAGCACCCCACACAAATCTGGTATTCTTCTTTAATAATTCTGTCACCGGTTTAGCAATCTTGGAGAAACTCGGAATAAACCTCCGGTAGTAACCCGCTAAACCGAGGAAGCTTCGGATTTCATGTACTGACTTTGGTGACTCCCACTTCTGTACTTGGATAATCTTGCTCGGATCTACAGCGATGCCCTCCGCTGAAATGATGTGTCCGAGAAAAGGTACTTGATTAATCCAGAATTCACACTTGCTGAATTTTGCATAGAGCTGATGATCTCGCAATCTTTGTAGCACAATATGCAGATGTTCCGCATGTTCTTCCTCTGACTTGGAGTACACCAAGATATCATCGATGAAGACCACGACGAATTTATCCAACTCCGGCATGAACACTGAATTCATCAGGTACATAAAGTGTGCCGGGGCGTTGGTCAAACCAAAAGACATAACGAGATACTCATACAGCCCGTATCTCGTTGAGAATGCCGTCTTCGGAATATCTTCTGCCCGGATTTTAATCTGGTGATATCCGGACCGAAGATCCATCTTTGAAAATACCTTCGCACCCACTAATTGATCGAAGAGCATATCAATGCGAGGTAGTGGATACTTGTTCTTGATGGTAACGGCATTCAAAGGACGATAATCAACACAAAGCCGTAGTGTTTCGTCCTTCTTCTTGACAAACAACGCTGAACAACCCCAAGGTGACGAACTCGGTCGTATAAATCCCTTGCTCATTAGGTCATTCAGCTGTGTCTTCAATTCTGCCAGTTCATTGGGTGCCATCTTGTACGGCCTTCGTGATATCGGTGTGGTTCCCGGTATAAGTTCGATCTTGAACTCAACGTCTCGCTCGGGCGGCATGCCCGGTAAATCGTCGGGAAACACATCCGGATACTCACGTACCACTGGAATGTCCTCTATCTTGACAGCTTCCGTGTGGTTCACTGTTGCAATCTGCTGCCGTCTGGCGCCCAGAATTAATATATGAAGACCGTGCTGTGGGGAGTTGATCTCAACGGTCCTAGAGCTGATGTTAAGAACCGCTCTGTGGTAATTCAACCACGACATCCCCAAAATGATGTCGATCTTCAGACCCTCAAGGATAATGAGAGTCGTAGGGTATATTTTACCCCCCAAACAAAGAGGTGCTCGGGAGACAACCTCGCTTGCGGTACTGCTGCCCCCGGGCGAAGATATGAGGTATGGCCTCTTTGTATGAACGGTTTGGAGCTGATGTTGAGCCACAAACGATTGGCTAATGAAGTTGTGTGTGGCACCGGAATCAAAGAGAACTAAACCGGTAGCTGATTCAGAGAAAAGATCCCTGCTAAAGCGGCTTCTCCTTCCGGAACATCATCAATCACAGTATAGTGAATGTTGCCCCTTATCTGCCCTCCTATCTGCAGATTAAGGTACGGGTCGTATGGTTGTAAATATGATGACCCGCATCCTTGAATTCCCTCCGAACATTGCCTAGCATAATGGCCCTTACGCCCACAAGTAAGACACGGATGCCTCTCCGGTTCTTGGTTGACTTGCGGTGGACTGCTAGGTACATATGGCTGCAGCGATGGGGCACAAACCACCGTCTGATGCTGCGGCAGTGGAGGTGGTGCAAGTTGTAAAACTTGACCAGCAATCAATCTCTGAGGAGTTGATCGTACAGGTGGCCTCCATCTTTCACCGGTTGGCATTTGATACACCAAACGGTACTTCTGAGGCACATACCTTGTGCTAGCCTGCTCGATCTTACTCATCTTTCTCTTCTCCGCTTGCCACTCAAGTGTCGGCTTCTCTTGAATGAAAGCTGCATCGACCATGTCGGTGTAACTGCCGTTATTGTGTACGGCCAGCTTTTCCCGTAATATGGCACTCAGGCCATGGAAAAATAGGTCACACCGTGCCTCTTCTTTCGCCACATATTCGGGAGCATATTGGGCCAAGAGATTAAATCTCCTGACATACTCGAGGACACTCATGTCCCCTTGCTTCAAGCCCAAAAATTCCTCCCGCTTTGCCTTGACAATACCTAGTGGTATGTAACGAGTACGAAAGGCTTCACAAAACTCTCTCCATGTTACTTGATGGCCCCCCGGAATGGTGGCAACATAATCCACCCACCAGTTTCCGGCGGCTCCATGGAGTTGTTGAGCGGCAAACTTTGTCTTCTGGTAATCATCACACTGGAATACTCCAAATTTTGACTCCATGACACGAAGCCATTGATCTGCTTCCACAGGTTCGGTGGCTTCAGTAAAGATAGGCGGTTGAGTCACCAAGAAGTCCAAATAAGCGTCCCGAGGTGGAACGACTTGTTGCGTGTTCTGGAGTACGCCTTGCTGTACCAAAGCTTGGAGTAAGCGTGTGTGTTCTTGTGTTGCTTCTTGGAGTAGCCTAGCGTTCTCTTGGTTAGACTCGACAACTCGAGTCATAAGATCCATCCATCCCGTGGATGGTGGTCCCGATGGTGGGATAGAAGCATCACCACCTCGACTAGAACTTCTGGCCCTACTCCTAGAGCGATTACGAACCATACTGCAAAATGTAGTTGAGATGAGTTAAGCAAGAACTCAGCAGTATGTGAGACTAATGGAAACATGATTATGTCAACACTTTATGAAAGCAGTAACAAAATTCATGTTTACAAAACTCCTTAGTAGGCATAGTTATTCAGCCTATCTGTACAGAACAGACCTTTCTGCACTATCTCCAGATTTTGACCTAGTTAAGAGCATTTTCATAACTTAAGTTGAATACCAAAGTTAAAGTTAACTTCAGTATATTTCCAACGAGTACTCATATGCCCCCAGATCATGTAAGGGCCTCAGTTTTTGACACTCATTTGCAGTGTTCATCACCACACCACACACCTCATTTGAGGAAAAATGATGAACACAAATAAAGAGCAAGTAACAATTATCAACATGCTCATTAGGGAACAAACTCACACATTACAAAAGTGGTACTTCCCACATGTGATATAGATGGGCTGGACATATGAAAACTCCTACACTTTGCCAAGGATGTCCATGCCAAGTTTCACCCAAATTCAAAACATTTTTGAGGTCATCTTGGGTGTAGATAGGAAAGGGGCAGTTTGAAAACATATTCAAATTCAAACTGTTTTCACCCACTGAATTTAAAAGTGGAAGGCATATTCTTGCTCAGCACATTTTTGTGAGCTCACACACCAATTTTCACTCCATTTGGAGTTGATCTTGACATGAGCTAAGGGGGAGAAATTCAAACTTTATTTGAATTTCAAACTGCACTTGTGCTGAAATTCATTCAAACCAAACCTCATTTGAACTTTGATCAATTCAAATGGCTCTTGGGTGAATAATTTGAGTTGCCAAGGGTAGAATAGGGTTCACTGTTTACCACAGCTGTTAGGAATAAATTTCAGAGGTTAAAAGAGGAGTGGGACCCACATGTCAGCCTCAGCCTCAAAGCAAACCGACTGAACCACAGTTCAGTCGGTTCCCGGCTGCTGTGCGCGCGCGCCACCGAAGGGGGCAGCCGGCGCCAGCTCCTGCTGCGTGCCCCAAGCCGGAGACCGGCCGACCGGCCTATTTATTCCCTCCCCGGCGTGCTTCAGTCGCCATTCCCCGAGCTGCCGACGTGCACGATCCATTTCTCCACTGCCATCACCGGCGCTCGAGTTCCTGCTGGATCGAGCTGATCGCAGCTTCCTCTTTCCACTCCAGGGTCCCAGCCAGGTACTAGCGACCATCCTCCATCCTTCCCATTGATAGAAATCGATTGAAACCGAGTGATATCGGCTGTGCCGAAAGATCAAACTCGGAACTGGAAACCGCCGCACCTCGGGCTCTCGTGGACAGCCCAACCTGGGCGTTGTCACGCCCGAGCCAAGGCACCCTTGGACGCGCAAGTGATCGGTGCTGCTCATCCCCGAGCCACAGCTCGAGTGTTTGCTCACCGGCGGCGAATTTCCATTTTTCCCCTTTCTGTGTGCAGAACGACCCTCGGGTACGATTCTGTTTAATTCGTGCTCTAGAAAGGATTAGAGGGCCTCAGGCCACTCCCACACGAACTAGACACGGTGACGCACAAGTTGCCTTCACAACTCTGGGCCGGAGAACTTCTGTGCCCGGCGTAATTCAAGGTCTACTAATGGCGGAACGCACGGGGGGTATCGGGCGCACGGTGAGGACCTATTTCGGGCCTTCCCCGAGCTGCCCCGAGTTCATGTCGACCTTCTCTGAGGTCCACTGATGCTCCCCGACCGGTTTCCCAAGTAGCTGAGGCACTAGGAGCATCAGCCGACATGGCCGAAGTCGTTCCGATATGGCGGCTCGTCGCCGACCATGCTCCGGCCGTTGTCATGAGCAGCTGACCCTCGGATCATGTTCCCCAAGTAAAATTAGGCAGGGGCGGCCAGAATCAAGAAGTTTGGAGCGGTACAGCAGCCAGCGGCGAGCTCTCCGGCGAGGTCCCTCGGCGGCGGAGCGCGGGTGTCGCGAGGTTGAAGAAGGGGGTGGACCCCAGCTGTCAGCGGCCGATATTTTGAATCGGGATCCGGCTGCGGCCGGGATCGGGTGTGCTGGCGCGCAAAAGCCTTGTGGGCCGCGGTGTGCTGTCGCTTCGGCGTGCGACGCGTGTCCCCTGGGCCCACGCGCGAGTTTAAACTTTTCCCCGATTTTCAGATTTCCTTCAAACTTCAAATCCTTATAACTTTGGCTAGAAAGCTCCAAATTGAGTGAACCAAATTTTGCTGGATTCAGCTCTCTGAGTACTTTCCAGAAAATCAAGTTTCACTTCATGAAATTCCTTAATTCTCCAGAATTAATTCCTTAAAGTTTAAACTGTTAGGAATTTTAACTGGAGAATCCTTTGGAGAAAAATCCTGAAATTTTTCTGGGATGTTCACCAAAATATCCTTGAACTACCATAAAAATTTCAGATCCATTTGAGCTCATTTAGTCCACCTAATGGTGTGATTAGTAAAACTGTTCCAGAGAAAATAGAAAATGTTCAGAAACATTTTCAGAATTTTCTCTGAAATTGTTTAGCTCATATCTTTAGTTAGAGACTTCCAAATTAAGTAAGACCAACTCCATTAGAACCCTCTGAAAATCTAGTTTTCAGAAAGTCATAGTTTGTCTCATGAAAATCCTTAGAATACCCTAAAAGCCTGTAATTAAGGTCAAGGACATAATTAATTGTGGAGGGCTCAATTGAGCTTTGCTGCAACTAAAACTTGACCAAGTCTCTGTTTAGGTTGTATCCAAACCACAGTAAAAGTTTCACAGTCATTAGGTCTGTCTAGCAAAAGTTATAGACTTCACAACTTCCAACTTAATACAAATGCATTAACTTAATACATACATTGTTCTTATCATGTAGTCGCTAAGGTCGAGGAGGAACCCGAAGTCCTAGACTTCGTTACTCCGGAGGAACAGCTAGCCTACGACCAAGAGCAGCAAGGCAAGCCCCGGTTTGCATTAACCATTTTATAAATTTTTATTGTTTTGAGCACATACTTGTTTTCTTTATGTTGTGCATCAGAGTCTTGTTTGGAAACCCCACTGCATAGCCAAGAAAACCATGGGTTGGGGTTTAGGATTGCAAACCCCGTTAGCCACTGCATTGCTAGGATAGAGTAGGATTCGGTACAAGTCGAGTAGTTGGAACTACTCGCGAGAATAGGCTAGAGGCACATTGCTCGGGTAGAGATAGCACATGAAACACATGGCAAGAAAATGAGACCGAGCGGAGAGTAAGGGCAACAGGACTTTGGGGCCTGTGTGCTGTAGCTCCGCTTGTGTCGATTGAGGACCGAGCCGTGTGCGGGCCTGTTGAACAAGCTAGAACAGTACCGAAGACCTACCGGCTATATGGGAACCGGGAAACTGATGTAACTCGGGTAGCTGGGTATTGAGGCATTGCCCGTCGTTCAGAGGGTAGGTTGAGAGCTCGAGGTGTAAATCAGCTGGCGGCACAGAGATGCGCGTGCAGGGACCTCTTGCTCGGGACGATGGGACCGGTTCAATATTTGGCTAACGGGTGAAAGGTAGTCGCGTACGGCGTCCGTGATGGTTGTTGTAGGCAACATCGAGTACGGGCGTACGTGACGGGTTGTTCGGGTAACCCTGCAGGTGTAAATCGATTATAATCGCCGTCCCTCGCGGTCAGTGAGTACCACTTGTTCACTGTACCGTGACGTAGAAAGAACAGGCTAGTTACATGTTAAAATGTTGCTGATTGAAAGATGGACATTGATTGTTAATGATATGCTGTAGCTTAGAGCTAACTAAAGTTCTTTTCAACTTTGGGCAAAGTACATGAGAGAAATGCGTTTCTTGTTTGATTGCGGCTCTCTCATGTACCTTCGCGTAAGGTTCTCCACAACCTGCTGCTAAAACTTGAAAGTAAGGTTCTACTAATTAGGCGAGTCCTTGCAAATGATTTTACCTCATGTAACCCATTACCCTCATGTAGAAGTTCCATGTTTAGGTGAGACGGGTCAGACTTGCTGAGCCTTCGTGCTCACTGCTTGTGTTTGAAGCTTTTGCAGGGTTCTATGAGGAAGGGACTCCCGAAGAGGAGACGGAACCCCAGGAGGGGAACCCCGTCGAGTGGGAGTCGTGCACGCCGCAGAGTTAGTGTGCGTGTGTGCTAGCAAGGACACGTTCGAGGGCTGAACGTGCACTTGATGCTTAGTCTACGCCCGCGAGTGTGGACTAAACTTATTTTGATGTAAACATGTTGATAAACTTGTTTATGTAATAAAGCTTCCGCTTCCGCTTTGTACCTTTGACGTGTGTTATACGGTGCTGTGCAACGCAGCACCCCTCAGCGTGATCCTGGCTCGACAGGACCAGTGGGGTCGTGTCAGCGTGGTATCAGAGCTCGCTTGAGGTTTAACACAGTACAAAGGTCTTCTTTTTCAAAAATCCAGTGAGGAACGAGTTAGTAGCCCGTATAAGGATGTTATTAGTATATAGAAAGTGGCTTAGTAACCTATTTGTTATGTCGGAAAATCGTGCATCTCGGGACGTTCATGTCTTGGGGGGTGCACGTAAGCGCTGTCCACCAGTGCGCACAAGCTGAAGGGTGGAGCCCCACGGGTGGCAGGTAACCCGACCCGCTTTAGTATCCTCCACGACTCTTCATGTCGTTTGGGGTATTCGAGCAACGTCTGTCCCTGGCGTGCGTGGTGCAACTTGGGAGACCCCGTCACGTGGTCTGAAACGTGAACACGTAACTCAAGGCGTGTTTGGCTTGAGAACATCCGGGCGAGTGATGACGGCCGGATGTACCAACTGTATGGATTCCGGGCTCGGTGTGCAGCCGAGTCTGATGATTGGTTGAAATTCTGCAGGTAGCCTTACCACGAAACGGTAGACGTGTAGTATCCGTGTGCGAGTGACGAGTAGTGCCACTGAACTAACGACGCCGGCTAAGTCCGGTATAGGTTTTTCCTTTGTGAGGACGTAGTACCGACATAATCTGGTGACGCCTCGACGTCACACCCAACTAAATGAACAACTTCATTTAAAAATTTGAAGGTTTTGATCCAAAGTAGTAAAACTTGATGTAACTCCTTCCCTTGAACATAATATTTCAAAGTTAACAAGTTCTCAATTTATAGGATGTTAAGGACAGAGCACTCTGTTTTCAGCTGAATCAAGGCTGAAGTTAATCAGAGGTTAGAGATTGAGTTCTTTCGAGGTTGGGGTCGTATGATACATTTCTGGGAAGCTTTGGAGGAGCTTTACAACTTTTCTGTTGAGTTCCAGAGGTGTTTCATCCCTTAACCACTCGAAAATTGCAGTAGAGTTGAAACTATCCAGAAAACAGGACGGAGCAAAGACTCTCTGTAGACTCTCTGTAAATTAAGCATAACTTCCTGCATAAAAATCCAAAAATAGAAAATGAGGTGGTTCTGGGAAGCTTATGAGATGGGTTACAACTTTGTAACAGAAAGTTTTGTCAGATTAGGAACAGAATTAACTGGAATTCTTGGATCAAATCAGTACCTAAGGCAGGGAGGTGCTGTCCAATTGTTCCCAGAAATTCTGTTAACTTTGACATCTCATAACTTTTGAACCAGAGCAGATCTTAGGCCAACCAAATACTTTCTGGAAAGCTATTGAAGTTAACTTTAACTTTGATGTTGAGCTCCAGGACGGGTTTTGCTTTTAACCTGGCCTAAATCAGATTGATATGGAAACTGGTCAGGGCTGTCATGGGAACAGCAGATCAGCAGTCAAATTTGTTTAAAAATTTGAACTATGTTTCCAAGTGTTAAGGGTTCAATGGCATATCGTATGTTATAACTCAATGGTTTACTGTTTAAAATAAATATTTGACATTTCTCAAATATATTTTTACAGATGGCAGCAGATAAACGGTTGGAGAACGGGTGGGTAGTTTCCCACTGCTCTGACCGTAGCGGCTACCCGGGAGCATTGTGGCTAATGCTCCAATATTTCGGGTACAACCAGATGCCGCAATACTTCGCCAAGGAAGAAGGCGAAGAGGGGAACAAGACGTGGACGATCCATGTCGAGGTTCCTGCAGGGCCTACGCCACCCGGTTGGGTGCCATTCACCGTCACGGTGAGAGGAAGACAACCGGAAGGGATGTGGCAAGTGGCAGCCCGTGACACTATGTCACGTTTCTGCCAACTACACGTACAGGCTATGGAGGGAACTCCATACGCACTCGTTCCGGTGGAGGGACGAGCTCAGCATGTGTGGGAAGAGAGGTACCTAGAGGCAACAAACCCGAGTTGCCCAAGGTACAACCCCGCGGAGGCAAATCTCAGCCTCCAAATGAGGGCGGGAAACGCTGTGATGGACAGCCAAGCTGTTCATACGGAGCATCTCGCCACCAAGCTCAAGGAGAGCACAAGCCGTGGAGATCATTTTGAGAGTGCTCACAGTGCACTCCGCAATGTGCTCCTTCCGACGATCAAGCGACTGAATGAACAACACAATCAGTTGCGTCGTCTGAAGAAGGCAAAGAAGAAGAGCCGTGTTGACATTGCGGCGTTACAAGAGCTGGTGCAGACCCTAACCCAGCAGAATGAGGACCTTGCTCAAGAGCGGGACGACGCTATTGAGGAAGGACAAGGCTGGGAAGAGGACTACAACCAGGCTATGGACGAGGTGCATGCATTGCAGGACCTCGTGCCCCCGGTATTGGGCGTACCGGTAGTCTTGGGTCTTCCAGCCATGGGAGAACCTGGAATGGGAGAAGAGGTGGTAGACCCCGAGCCACCAGCAGAGGTACCGGAGGAGGACGACCCACAGGAGGTCGAGTTCTACTCCGAGTAGGGGGTTACGGTTGCCAAGTAGGGCAGCTAGGGTAGCGTAACCCAACTTTTGTAATCGGTGACATGTCGTGTAGACAGTAGCGTATGTATAGGTAGTGACGACATGAGCACGACTTCTCGGAGATCCGAGAATAATGTATCTTGTATAAAGTTTATGCTTTATCAATATATGTGAATGTTGTGCAAGTTAATCATGCGTCGCTACAATACTTACTCCTGTTTATGGAATTTTGAGTAAGACATGTGCTAATTGCTGCTGTGTTGAATTTCAGTATGACGCGTACTCGTGCCAACCCCGATGTTGGAGGTACTAGCCAAGGGGGAGAGACCTCCCAACCACCTCCCGAGGACTCCTCGGGACAGCAGCAGCAACAGCAACAGCAAACACCGCCACCGCCACTGCCAACGGTTACATTGGCCGACATTGTCGCGGCAATGGCGGGTTCACATCAGCAGCATACAGAGCTGCTGCAAACGTTAATTGCGAATACGTCTCGCCCGGAGAGACGTCAAGATCGCGAGGAGCGCCAACAGAGCTCCTACTCCGACTTCCTGGCGACTCATCCCCCTGTATTCTCAAGGGCGGATGAACCACTTGACGCGGACAACTGGCTCCACGCCATAGAGATGAAGTTCGGGCTGCTCCAAATCAGCGAGCAGCGCAAAACTCAGTTCGCGGTCCAGCAGCTCCAAGGATCCGCGAGCGCGTGGTGGGCCAACTTGTGTGCTTCACAACCCACCGACCGAGTGATGACCTGGGCGGAGTTTCGGACGGCCTTCCGGGCCTATCATATACCGCCCGGTTTGATGAAGAGGAAGACGCAGGAGTTCCTACACCTGCAACAAGGGAGCCGGAACGCGCTGGAGTACTCCAGAGCGTTCAACGATCTCGCGCTCTACGCGTCGTATCACGCAGATACGGACGAGAAGCGGCGGGACCACTTTTACCAGGGGCTTAACCCGCTCCTGAAGGACAAGCTGGCGATGTTCAATCGCGGCAGCCTCAACGACATAATTGATGCTGCGATTGTTCAGGAAGACTCCGGCAAGGAGTTGGCGGCGGCAGAGCGAAAGCGAAGCGCGCCGCAGAGCAGCGGAGAAGGAGGCGGTCCTTCTCAGAAGTTTCGGATGGTGAATCGCCCACCATCAGGTCCGCGCTGGCAGCCACCACAGCGGTCGATGCCGTTCCGCGGTCGGCCGTATTCTTCACCGGCATTCCGGCCGGCACTGCCAGCACCACCGCAACAACAACAGCAGCAGCGGGCGATGCCGCGTGCGTTTGCACCTCCGCAACGCATGCCGGGCTTTCGTCCACCAAGTACTCCACCAGCAGCGGCCACATGTTACAAGTGTGGTCGTCCAGGACACTTCGCGAGCAGTTGCCCGGAGAGGCAAGGCGGCGGAGTGGCACCACAGTTTCCGGGGAGGAATCAACCCCGGAACCCTACTAATGCGCGGCGGGCAAACCCTAGGCCCGGTACTGTCCACCAGCTTGCCATTGAGGACGTGCCGGAGGGCGAGCCAATCCTTGCGGGTATGTTCCAACTCCACCAGCATCCCGCTATAGTACTATTTGATTCAGGCGCCACGCATAATTTTATTAGCCAAGCTTTCATTGCTAAACACAGCTTGCCAATACTACCCACCGATAGTCCATATTTAATTTGTTCACCGGGTGGGAAGATTTCAGCAAGCGTAATGGTCTCCAAAGCACCATTATGCTTAGCGGGTAGAGTGTACCCCACGTCTCTCATTATCTTAGAGGGACAGAAGGTCGATGTCATCCTAGGGATGTCGTGGTTAAACCGCCACGGCGCTGTTTTAGACACCGTCCTCCGAGTCGTGCACTTAAACTCAGGAGTGCACGGTTCTCACTCATTATTTCTGGACAGTCCAGAAATAAAACTTCCAAGTGTCTATCAAGCCACAACCATCAAATTGGAAGACATTCCAGTGGTCCGAGAATTCCCTGATGTATTCCCGGATGATTTGCCGGGGATGCCACCCGATAGAGAGGTGGAGTTCAAGATTGAACTTGCACCGGGAACCATGCCAATATCCCGAAGGCCGTACAAGATGGCGCCCAAGGAGTTGGCTGAACTGAAGACTCAGCTCACGGACCTTCTGGAGAAGGGTTTTATTAGGCCGAGCTCCTCGCCATGGGGCTGTTCGGCATTATTTGTCAAAAAGAAGGATGAAACGTTGCGGCTTTGCGTGGACTACCGTCCATTAAATGCCGTAACCATCAAGAACAAGTACCCGTTGCCACGGATCGACATGTTGTTTGATCAGTTGGTCGAAGCAAAGGTCTTTTCCAAGATGGATTTAAGATCCGGGTACCATCAGATTAAGATCAGGGCTGAGGACATTCCAAAGACAGCTTTTTCGACAAGGTACGGACTTTATGAGTACCTGGTCATGTCCTTTGGCCTCACCAATGCTCCAGCTCACTTCATGTACTTAATGAACTCGGTGTTCATGCCGGAGCTGGACAAGTTTGTCGTGGTCTTCATCGACGACATCCTGGTATATTCCAAGTCGGAGGAAGATCACAAGAAACATCTGCGTATAGTCTTGCAACGGCTGCGGGATCACAAGTTATACGCAAAGTTCAGCAAATGCGAGTTTTGGATATCGCAAGTGCCTTTCCTCGGGCATATCATCTCAGCGGAGGGTATCGCTGTGGACCCGAGCAAAATCACGCAAGTGCTGAATTGGAAATCCCCGAGAACTGTTCATGAGGTACGGAGTTTCCTCGGACTCGCGGGATATTATCGGAGGTTCATTCCGAACTTCTCGAAGATTGCCAAGCCAATGACAGAGCTGCTGAAGAAGGCTACCAAATATGTTTGGAGTCCAGCATGTGAAGCAGCATTCAAGGCTTTAGTCAAGCACCTGACATCAGCACCGGTTTTGGCGCAGCCAGACACAACAAAACCGTTCGATGTGTACTGCGATGCATCCGGCATTGGGCTCGGATGTGTGTTGATGCAAGACCGAAGGGTGGTCGCGTATGGGTCACGGCAGCTTAGGAATCATGAGCAAAATTATCCAACTCACGACTTGGAGCTCGCTGCCGTGGTACTTGCACTGAAAATGTGGAGGCACTACCTACTCGGTAACCTCGTACATTTATATACCGACCACAAAAGCCTCAAGTACATATTCACTCAGAAGGAGCTGAACATGAGGCAACGAAGATGGTTAGAACTGATAAAGGATTACGAGATAGAGATCCATTATCATCCGGGCAAGGCAAACGTTGTGGCAGACGCGCTAAGCCGCAAGTCACACGTCAATAATCTGACCATCACACCGTTGGAAGAGAGCGAACCACCACTACATGTGATTCCACACGGAGCTCTCTACAACTTAGCTTTGATCCCCACCATCCGTGAAGAGATAGCGGCAGCCCAGAAGAATGACAAGGGCATGTCACATTTGCGGAGACGTGTAGACAGTGGGGAGTTGAAATGTTTCCGGAAGGACGGAGACGGCGTCTTATGGTTCAAGGACCGGATCGTCGTACCCCGAAACCCGGAGTTAAGGAAGAGAATCTTTGATGAGGCTCACTTATCAAAGTTTTCTATTCACCCCGGCAGCAACAAGATGTATCAAGAACTCAGAAGCAAGTTTTGGTGGACACGGATGAAGCGAGAGACTGCAAAATACGTGTCCGAGTGTGATACATGTCGACGGGTGAAGGCAGACCACATGCGGAAACCGGGACTGCTGCAACCACTGGGCATTCCTGCCTGGAAGTGGGAGGACGTGAGCATGGATTTCGTCGTCGGTTTACCCACCACCTTACAGAAACATGATTCTGTGAGGGTGATCGTCGATCGGCTCACCAAAGTTGCCCATTTCATCCCGGTCAACACCAACTACAACGCCAAGAAGTACGCTGAACTGTACATCTCACGGATCCTATGCTTATACGGCGTACCCCGTACTATCGTATCGGACCGGGGCACTTTATTTGTGTCCCGTTTTTGGGAGCAGCTCCACGCTGCCTTGGGGACGAAGCTGATCCGTAGTTCAGCCTACCACCCGCAGACGGATGGACAAACCGAGCGGGTAAATCAAATCCTAGAGGATATGCTACGAGCTTGCGCTATCAACCACGGCAAGAATTGGGATGATCACTTGCCGTTGGCCGAGTTCTCGTACAACAATGGGTACCAAGCCAGCATCAAGATGGCGCCCTACGAGGCGCTATACGGCAGGAAATGCCGCACACCACTGAACTGGTGTGAGTCTGGCGAGAGGGTTACCTTCGGGATTGACCTTGTCAACAACGCGGAAGAAAATGTTCGACTGATTCAAGCGAACCTAAAAGCCGCTCAATCCCGACAGAAACAGTATGCGGACCGGAGAAGGCGTCCGTTACAATTCGAAGCTGGAGACCACGTATATCTACGAGTGTCTCCAATGAAGGGCGTAAACAGATTTGGGGTGAGAGGAAAGTTAGCACCCCGATTCATCGGTCCATTCCAGATTACCGAAAGATGTGGATCGGTGGCATACCGGCTAAGATTACCAGAAGCACTTTCCGGTGTGCACGACGTCTTTCACATTTCCCAGCTGAGGAAGTGTCTCAAGCTATCAACTACCGTTCAGCTGGAAGACATTGAAGAACTGCAACCGGATCTCACCTATCGGGAGGAACCGGTGCAGATTATTGATGAAAAGGCCCGAACCACACGCAACCGTACGTTGTGGTTCTACAAGGTTCTGTGGAGTAATCACTCCATGGACGAAGCGACATGGGAGAGCGAAGAATTCCTTCGCACTAACTACCCCGACTTTCTCACGTCGCATATTCGGTAAAATTTCCACCGTCCTCTCTCTCATTTCACATTATAATCTCGGGACGAGATTCTTTTAAGGGGGGAGGAATGTAAGGGCCTCAGTTTTTGACACTCATTTGCAGTGTTCATCACCACACCACACACCTCATTTGAGGAAAAATGATGAACACAAATAAAGAGCAAGTAACAATTATCAACATGCTCATTAGGGAACAAACTCACACATTACAAAAGTGGTACTTCCCACATGTGATATAGATGGGCTGGACATATGAAAACTCCTACACTTTGCCAAGGATGTCCATGCCAAGTTTCACCCAAATTCAAAACATTTTTGAGGTCATCTTGGGTGTAGATAGGAAAGGGGCAGTTTGAAAACATATTCAAATTCAAACTGTTTTCACCCACTGAATTTAAAAGTGGAAGGCATATTCTTGCTCAGCACATTTTTGTGAGCTCACACACCAATTTTCACTCCATTTGGAGTTGATCTTGACATGAGCTAAGGGGGAGAAATTCAAACTTTATTTGAATTTCAAACTGCACTTGTGCTGAAATTCATTCAAACCAAACCTCATTTGAACTTTGATCAATTCAAATGGCTCTTGGGTGAATAATTTGAGTTGCCAAGGGTAGAATAGGGTTCACTGTTTACCACAGCTGTTAGGAATAAATTTCAGAGGTTAAAAGAGGAGTGGGACCCACATGTCAGCCTCAGCCTCAAAGCAAACCGACTGAACCACAGTTCAGTCGGTTCCCGGCTGCTGTGCGCGCGCGCCACCGAAGGGGGCAGCCGGCGCCAGCTCCTGCTGCGTGCCCCAAGCCGGAGACCGGCCGACCGGCCTATTTATTCCCTCCCCGGCGTGCTTCAGTCGCCATTCCCCGAGCTGCCGACGTGCACGATCCATTTCTCCACTGCCATCACCGGCGCTCGAGTTCCTGCTGGATCGAGCTGATCGCAGCTTCCTCTTTCCACTCCAGGGTCCCAGCCAGGTACTAGCGACCATCCTCCATCCTTCCCATTGATAGAAATCGATTGAAACCGAGTGATATCGGCTGTGCCGAAAGATCAAACTCGGAACTGGAAACCGCCGCACCTCGGGCTCTCGTGGACAGCCCAACCTGGGCGTTGTCACGCCCGAGCCAAGGCACCCTTGGACGCGCAAGTGATCGGTGCTGCTCATCCCCGAGCCACAGCTCGAGTGTTTGCTCACCGGCGGCGAATTTCCATTTTTCCCCTTTCTGTGTGCAGAACGACCCTCGGGTACGATTCTGTTTAATTCGTGCTCTAGAAAGGATTAGAGGGCCTCAGGCCACTCCCACACGAACTAGACACGGTGACGCACAAGTTGCCTTCACAACTCTGGGCCGGAGAACTTCTGTGCCCGGCGTAATTCAAGGTCTACTAATGGCGGAACGCACGGGGGGTATCGGGCGCACGGTGAGGACCTATTTCGGGCCTTCCCCGAGCTGCCCCGAGTTCATGTCGACCTTCTCTGAGGTCCACTGATGCTCCCCGACCGGTTTCCCAAGTAGCTGAGGCACTAGGAGCATCAGCCGACATGGCCGAAGTCGTTCCGATATGGCGGCTCGTCGCCGACCATGCTCCGGCCGTTGTCATGAGCAGCTGACCCTCGGATCATGTTCCCCAAGTAAAATTAGGCAGGGGCGGCCAGAATCAAGAAGTTTGGAGCGGTACAGCAGCCAGCGGCGAGCTCTCCGGCGAGGTCCCTCGGCGGCGGAGCGCGGGTGTCGCGAGGTTGAAGAAGGGGGTGGACCCCAGCTGTCAGCGGCCGATATTTTGAATCGGGATCCGGCTGCGGCCGGGATCGGGTGTGCTGGCGCGCAAAAGCCTTGTGGGCCGCGGTGTGCTGTCGCTTCGGCGTGCGACGCGTGTCCCCTGGGCCCACGCGCGAGTTTAAACTTTTCCCCGATTTTCAGATTTCCTTCAAACTTCAAATCCTTATAACTTTGGCTAGAAAGCTCCAAATTGAGTGAACCAAATTTTGCTGGATTCAGCTCTCTGAGTACTTTCCAGAAAATCAAGTTTCACTTCATGAAATTCCTTAATTCTCCAGAATTAATTCCTTAAAGTTTAAACTGTTAGGAATTTTAACTGGAGAATCCTTTGGAGAAAAATCCTGAAATTTTTCTGGGATGTTCACCAAAATATCCTTGAACTACCATAAAAATTTCAGATCCATTTGAGCTCATTTAGTCCACCTAATGGTGTGATTAGTAAAACTGTTCCAGAGAAAATAGAAAATGTTCAGAAACATTTTCAGAATTTTCTCTGAAATTGTTTAGCTCATATCTTTAGTTAGAGACTTCCAAATTAAGTAAGACCAACTCCATTAGAACCCTCTGAAAATCTAGTTTTCAGAAAGTCATAGTTTGTCTCATGAAAATCCTTAGAATACCCTAAAAGCCTGTAATTAAGGTCAAGGACATAATTAATTGTGGAGGGCTCAATTGAGCTTTGCTGCAACTAAAACTTGACCAAGTCTCTGTTTAGGTTGTATCCAAACCACAGTAAAAGTTTCACAGTCATTAGGTCTGTCTAGCAAAAGTTATAGACTTCACAACTTCCAACTTAATACAAATGCATTAACTTAATACATACATTGTTCTTATCATGTAGTCGCTAAGGTCGAGGAGGAACCCGAAGTCCTAGACTTCGTTACTCCGGAGGAACAGCTAGCCTACGACCAAGAGCAGCAAGGCAAGCCCCGGTTTGCATTAACCATTTTATAAATTTTTATTGTTTTGAGCACATACTTGTTTTCTTTATGTTGTGCATCAGAGTCTTGTTTGGAAACCCCACTGCATAGCCAAGAAAACCATGGGTTGGGGTTTAGGATTGCAAACCCCGTTAGCCACTGCATTGCTAGGATAGAGTAGGATTCGGTACAAGTCGAGTAGTTGGAACTACTCGCGAGAATAGGCTAGAGGCACATTGCTCGGGTAGAGATAGCACATGAAACACATGGCAAGAAAATGAGACCGAGCGGAGAGTAAGGGCAACAGGACTTTGGGGCCTGTGTGCTGTAGCTCCGCTTGTGTCGATTGAGGACCGAGCCGTGTGCGGGCCTGTTGAACAAGCTAGAACAGTACCGAAGACCTACCGGCTATATGGGAACCGGGAAACTGATGTAACTCGGGTAGCTGGGTATTGAGGCATTGCCCGTCGTTCAGAGGGTAGGTTGAGAGCTCGAGGTGTAAATCAGCTGGCGGCACAGAGATGCGCGTGCAGGGACCTCTTGCTCGGGACGATGGGACCGGTTCAATATTTGGCTAACGGGTGAAAGGTAGTCGCGTACGGCGTCCGTGATGGTTGTTGTAGGCAACATCGAGTACGGGCGTACGTGACGGGTTGTTCGGGTAACCCTGCAGGTGTAAATCGATTATAATCGCCGTCCCTCGCGGTCAGTGAGTACCACTTGTTCACTGTACCGTGACGTAGAAAGAACAGGCTAGTTACATGTTAAAATGTTGCTGATTGAAAGATGGACATTGATTGTTAATGATATGCTGTAGCTTAGAGCTAACTAAAGTTCTTTTCAACTTTGGGCAAAGTACATGAGAGAAATGCGTTTCTTGTTTGATTGCGGCTCTCTCATGTACCTTCGCGTAAGGTTCTCCACAACCAGCTGCTAAAACTTGAAAGTAAGGTTCTACTAATTAGGCGAGTCCTTGCAAATGATTTTACCTCATGTAACCCATTACCCTCATGTAGAAGTTCCATGTTTAGGTGAGACGGGTCAGACTTGCTGAGCCTTCGTGCTCACTGCTTGTGTTTGAAGCTTTTGCAGGGTTCTATGAGGAAGGGACTCCCGAAGAGGAGACGGAACCCCAGGAGGGGAACCCCGTCGAGTGGGAGTCGTGCACGCCGCAGAGTTAGTGTGCGTGTGTGCTAGCAAGGACACGTTCGAGGGCTGAACGTGCACTTGATGCTTAGTCTACGCCCGCGAGTGTGGACTAAACTTATTTTGATGTAAACATGTTGATAAACTTGTTTATGTAATAAAGCTTCCGCTTCCGCTTTGTACCTTTGACGTGTGTTATACGGTGCTGTGCAACGCAGCACCCCTCAGCGTGATCCTGGCTCGACAGGACCAGTGGGGTCGTGTCAGATCATCTCCGGATTAAAAGTTATGATTTTTCCAAAGTTGGCAGAATTCCTGAATAAAATTTGCCAGCACCTCCTTTGTACATGGCTGATTTTATCACAGTTGTATATGTAAATACAATAAGAACCTGAACAACTTTGAACTACAACAATGTTGTACATTCATAATCTTTCCAATGGTGTATCATAGTCTTCTGAAGGGTTTATCTATAGAAAGTTATGGTTTAAAAACAGAAAGGTCCAGAGAGGTTTTGTTACCGTCCTGGTTCTGGACAGTTTACTCTACTCTGATCTTTCTACCCATTTAGCAGGTGATTTAGCTCTGGAGCTCTACAAATAAGTTGTAGATCACTTGAAAATCTTTCCATAGCTGTACCTTACACCTTAATTGGGTCAAGCTACTCAGAGTTATGCTCTGTTGAAGTCCAGCACAAATTCCTGCCGAAAACAGAGCTCTCTGTTTTTGAAATTTTGAAGTCTAATCTTCCTCTCATTTGAATCTTAGCTCAAAATAAGAGTTCAGTAACTAATATTTGTTTCAAACTTCCATTTTTATTTGAAAGTTAGTTCATGTGTCATTTCTTCAAAGGAAAGGGGTTATTATGTTTAGTACGGCGTCGATGCACCGTAAGAAGCATGTCGGTACTACGTAGCCTCACCAAAAGAAAATCCTAACCGGACTATACCGGTATAACGTATCTTAGGTGGCACTAAAACGGTCACTCGCAAACGTGTACTATTCGTACTACGGTTTCGTGGTTAATCCTGCATAAGTCACACTCAATCGTCAGGTCCGGCTGCACACCGAACCCGGTATCCATACAGTTCTTACACCCGTCCGTCATCACTCGCACAGGTGTTCTCAAGCCAAACACGCCTTGAGCTACGTGTTCACGTTACTAACCACGTGACGGGGTTTCCCAAATTGCACCACGCACGCCTGGGACAGACGTTGCTCGAGTACCCCAAACGACATGAGGAGTCGTAGAGGATACTAAAGCGGATCGGGTTACCTGCCACCCGCGGGGCTCCACCCTTCAGCTTGTGCGCACTGGTGGACAGCGCTTACGTGCACCCCCCAAGACATAACTCGTCCCGAGATGCACGATTTTCCGACATAACAAGTAAGTTAGGTTGCCACCTTCATATTAAGCTAATAGAAATCCTTATGTGGGCCTAGTACCGTATCCTCACCGTAACCTAAATTTTTGTCGTAATACCATCCTTATTCCGTGTGCTATTCCCAATGCGGCTCTGATACCACGCTGACGCGACCCGCTCAACCGAGACAGGCCACTCGCCAGGGAATCGCATTGGGTGGTGCCGTGTTATGCGGCACCCAACAACACACATATGAGGAACAATGTATTACATAAAACAATAGCGGAAGCTTACAAGTTTTTCTTTGTAAATACTTTACATCAAGTAGCTACAGCGGAAGTCTTTATCAACTCACGTCGAATAACTAAGAGCATTCGAGATGAAGTCCAGCCCACGGACTCCTCTCGCTAGCGACACGAAGACAAGCAGCAGCGGCTCGGTTCTCCATGTGTTACCTGACTCGGGAGTTCCCGAGTCTCACCGGACAACCTTCTTTTCAGCATCGTTGTTAACCTGCAAAACCACTTATATAGCAAGCGTGAGCACATAGGCTCAGCAAGTCTGACCCGTCTCTCCTAAGCAAGAAACTCTACATGCAAGACGGTTGCAACTGGGTTGGCTAGATTTGCATAAAGGACTCGCCTAAAGTTGATCCTTAACTTTCAGATTTTAAGCCTCATTGTGCAGACCTTGAGCCGAAAAGCATCGCAACTCCACAATCAAACAAGAACGCTTTGTTGCGATGCTCCTTGCACAAAGTGAAAGTAAACTTTAATGAGCCTATCTCTAATTCAATCATGGTTGCAATACGAGTTATAGCACAGCCTTATCAAGTTCAAAGATAAACAATTCCAGTTGTTACTACGTCAAGACGCAGTGGGCAAGTATGCTCATATGACCGCGAGCGACGGTGATTCGAATCAGTACACGCCCGGACTACACGACACGTACACCCGTACTCCGAGTT
The DNA here is from genome assembly GCA_030760725.1 of Neostapfia colusana. NCBI lineage: Eukaryota > Viridiplantae > Streptophyta > Magnoliopsida > Poales > Poaceae > Neostapfia > Neostapfia colusana. The sequence goes on from JASWHV010000003.1 coordinate 85,865,315, forward strand.
GCCGGCAGCAACCTCGACTGACGTTGTACGCGGCCACCTTTCCCAAGATCTTCCACATTGGACGCAGTCCAACTGCCCCGAGTACGCAAGTTCCCTCAAGGTGCATACCCGCTGTGGTATGTTCTTGAGCGAGTTACCTCCTGCTACCCTGACGCCGAAAGCCTAAGGCAGTTGGAAAAGTTCCACTATGGATCTCCCAAGGTACATCGGTTTCCTGGGTCCCATATAGCCAGTATGTGCCCGGTACACAACTCAAACTTGTCCAACAGGGCCAAGCACGGACGGGCCTTAACCGACACAGGCAGGGCTATGCACGCACGGCCTGCAACCTGCTGCATCTAAACCTCCCTGCCCGGTCTCCATTTCTTAAGTGTGAACTTTCATCATTCTCTCTAATTCGGACCCGTTCCGAGTAAACCAGCCCTAAACTCGCGAGTAGATTCCAACTACTCGTCTTCTACCGGACCTTCCCTACTAACATTAGCGTAGCCAAATTCCCTCGAGGAGTTTCTATTCTACCCTTTCTCTCATAGGTGTTTCTGGTCATGCAAGTGGAGTTTTCAATATCATCTAGACGTAATGCAATCAACGATGCAAAGCTATGATCTCTACAAATGAAAATGTTTTATAAAATGGTTCAAGTGCAAACCGGGGCTTGCCTGTTTTGCAGGTGACTACTGTTACAATCAGTTAGTGATGATCACTTGGAGCTTGATCACTTGTTCTCCTCCCTCCTTGATCTTCACTTCAAGTCCTCCTCACCTTCTTCACGTATATACTACACGTTATGATCATGCATATGTATTTAATTGAAAAGATTTTGCTCATAGGATCTAATGACCATTTAAAACTGGAACTTTGTTTAAGAATTTAAAATGACATTGGTGCTAGTGGTTTGGGTTGGGCTTAAACACTAAGATCAAGTGTTGAGTGCTTCTTTCCACTTAAGTGTTGATCACCTTACGAGATCACACATGACAGTGGTGATCCAGAGCCCTAATGGAGCTGAGGATTTTCATGTGAGTTCCTTGTCACAAGAAAGTCCTCTGGACCAAAATTTAGCACATTTCATGGAATGGTTTATTCAGAATAATTCTCTAAGTGTTTAGTCAAAGATGAATTAATTCTGAGGTAACATCCATGTTCATGTCAAACTAAGTGAACCACAATTTCAATTATAGTTTATAGAGTCTACATGAATTTTCCTAGGATTTTTGGAGCTAGGAATTTCACAGAACTGAATTTACAAGTTTTGGAAATTCTCTGAAAATGTTTCTGTATTCATTTGAATACAGGAACTTACAATCTGAATTACCCTGATCAATTCAACTCCAAATGAGCTGAAACTTTTACAGGAGTCTAATAACACCCTAGAGAATATTCTGGCAAAATTTGAGGATTTTTGGATAAACCAAACTCCCTCTAAAATTCTTTTGCTGAAAAGCTTTAAAGAATTTTCCAGAATTAAATAAAGACTTTCATACAAATTGGGTTGCATAATTGGATACAGTTTGTCAATCTGAATCTAACCCAATTTGAATCACTAAATTTGGAGGTTCCTAGCAAAAGTTATGCTCTGCTAAAGTTTGGGGAAAATCTGGGATTTGAATAAATCCGGGGAAAAGTTTAAACCTGACTGTGGGACCAGGGACACGTGTCTGCTGCCGGGAGCGCGCCACACGGGCTACAGAATTGTTTCCCGCGCTGTCACAGCCGATCCCGCGCCACAGAGTATCCGGTCCACTGTTTCTGTGCGACTGACGCGTGGGGCCGGTAGCACCTTCGTCTACCTCCCGCCCCCGCGCTTCTGCGCCGCCGGGCTCGCCGGAGTTCGCCGGTTTTCGTCGCTCCGACCAACTCCCGAGCTGTCACTCGCCGCCAGGCCCTATTTTAACCTGAGGAACACGATGGTGGGACTTCCCCAGACCGGCGAGGTTCCTAAACCACCCCGCACCGGTGCAGCGGCTCTGAGGGAGTCCGGCAACGTTGCCCCGATGCTCTAGTCCGCCAGAAGTCCCCTGGAAAGGTTCTACAGCACTAGTGGAGGTTTGCCCTGCTCGGCGTGGCCGCATATGGGCTCGGAAACGGCTCCAACCTAGGGTTCATCGTGCATCCGATGCCCCTTATTGTGGTAGCCGTTGGAAAAGCTTGAAACAAGCCGTTTACCATGGGTTTCATGCGACGTTTTGTGAAGAAGAAAAGTTGCTACACCAGTCTAGATTCTATGTGCGAAATTTGCAGAGCTCTAAATGAATATAACTCAAGAATTTCGTCGATTCATACCCGCGGGTCAGTTTTCACCGGCCGGAGAGGATCTTTGAAATTCGTTGTTGAGAGGCCGAGACAGACTCGGTGCTTCGGGTGGAAGCTGCACGGAGACCTTGCGCGTCCCAGGGACCGCCTCCTTGGTCGTGAAAGCCGCTCTGTGGAGCTGTCCACGGGAGCACGTTGCCGCCGGGGTGTCCGGCCGCCGCGGAAACTCGATGTTCTCGGCGTAGAGGGCACGAACGCGCTTGGCGGTGGCTCGAGGAGGTCGTGGGGACGATGGTGGTGTTGCTCGTCTGCTCCACCGAGGCTTAACACTCTAGTTACGGCGGTGGCCGATCGAGCGGACGGCGTCGGCAGCTGCGGCTGTTTCTCGCGCGAGGAAAGAAGCAGAGCGGTGCTGGTCTTCGGGAATGAGCGAAGAGGAGCACGGCAGAGGGTATAAGACGGTCGGGCGGCTCCTCCAGCGCGACGAAATCCAGCAGGAGGTGGAGGCGTCGGCTGATCGCGGTGTCGAGCGGAGCTGCGCCCTCGGTCTCGGGTGCCGACTGAAGGAGGCAAACAGAGACCCAACACTTAGATCTTTTGCAAATTTTCAGTTCCCACAATGACATGTGGGACCCACTGATCAGTCCTCCTTATCCCCCCTCCAAATATCTCCCAAGTTGAATGTTGAGTGAATTCAATTGTGGGAATTCAAATCTGGTATGCATTTGGATAATTGGGCAAGTTTCATCCAAATTCAAACATGCATTTGAATTCTTTGTCTTTTAAAGTCCATTTTGCAAAATGGGTTGCAAACTATTTCCATAAATCATGAAACTTTGCACACCCCCTAATTTGGACTCAAGGAATTCAAATATGAAATCTGATTTTTATTTTGGCTGCTGCAAATGAGATTTTTAGCCCAACAGTTTTGAATTCCATTGTGTTTTTCTCATTTGAATTTTTGTTTGAACAAATTGTTCCAAATCTGATTTTTGCTTTCTCACACATATGGGAACTTCCCATCCTTGGTTTTGACCCCTCTAGGGTTCCAAGTTCTCAAATGAACCTTTGACTTGCGTGAAGCAAAATCCTCATGTGTGTTATCACATGTGGGGAAAAGTTTTAACAAGTCCCAATTTTCATACATATGAAACCAACTTTTGCAAATAAGTGTTTCTTTGTATTCATAATTTTGGGACCTTTACATCCCAGTAAACATCCCATCTAATCATGGCAGTTTAGCCAGGTGCTCGTGACCGTAAGCTCGGCTATCATGATAGTTTTAATAACTCTGCAGAGTTTGCACCTCTTTACCCACAAGTTTGTGATTTCGTCACCCGTCGGCGACTGCAGAACCTCCATTATACCAGTACACAACCGTCGGTGTATGGTCAAGAGATCACAAAATAGCCTTTACAAAGGGGTTACTAGATGTATGGACTCACTAAGGTTTCACCGGCAGGCTAGAATCTTCAATTCTCCCACCCACGGGCCCCCTCTTGTGCCATGCAGTTCACAGGGCAGTCCTCACTCGACTCCCATTCCCCGCGCCTTCCACAGTCCATAACACCCTAGCAACTTACCTAATTACTCAGCTAAGCCGCACCCATACTTGGCCTTGTGGTGGCACTGTTATCCTGGCATGTGCATGCATGAACCGGTCCTTAGATCTACGGCAAGTAAAACCACCATCTCATGCTACCTCATACACAAACCCAGGCTTGCCTAGATCCCCCTCCGATCCATGTTCATTATTAACATCAGTTTCTCATTATTATTATGAGTGCAGTTAGCTAGACACATCTATCTCGCTTCCCAATCCCATGGACTCAGCGAAGCATAAAACAAAAACCATACCTGACTCATAAAACTTCCCAGGTGACAAGGATGGTTTAATCAAAACTAGTAAACTCCTATAAAAGGGTTTCCCATCATGTTTGACTCAGTACGCACACCTTTCCGCAAATCAAAACAGTTTTACCCAAAACATAGGATCAACATGGTCAAGGAGCACTTGCCTTGTTCTTGCGGTTCCGGTTGTTCTTGATTCTCAAAACCTTGTTGCTGCAGCCCGTCATAGACAGCTCCCTGAGCTTGTTCTGCTATGTAGGATTCACGTGCATACAAAATTCACAGCAATCAATATCATGCACAAACCCTAAACTAGATGCGATGATGCTCATGCATGCTATCCTATGATTTTTATTAGATTGTTGTGCCCTTGCATGGCTTGCATGGACAGAGGTGTTTGGTTCAAAGTTGGTCGTGGCGATGATCTTGTCTTTAGATCAAACTGATCATCAAGTGATCTGCCCACGAGAAAGCTTCTGTTCGAAAGGAATTGAAGAACAGATGCAAGAGATGAACACCATGATGTCGTAAGGTGGTATTGAAGTCCTACCTCACGCTCTTCTTGACTTCTAGGTCCTCCTCAGACCACTCGGTTCTTCTCCGATGATCTCCCTTGTTGCGCTTCGACGATGTTTTGCTCGGCGAGTTAGGGCTAGAGCGCTAAGTCGTCGGCTCAGGAGTTGAAAGAGAAGTTCGTGGTTTCGGCCAGAGGTTTTGGGTTCTATTTATAATCGGGAAGAGAAGAGTCCTAATCTGATTGGATCCCAAATAAGAGTCTTATTCAGATCTTTGTTAGATCCTGACGTCTTATCTTCGGTAACCATTGTGTATTTTAGATCGGTTTCTGTTGCGTACCGGTGTCCTTACGCGTAACAGCTGCTTCATAACTCGTTACCTCTGTGATGATGAGCTCCGGAAGCTCCACGTGTCCTCTGGGCCTGGTATCTCCTCATCCACAGAGACGAGCTCCGGTTGTGCCGTGTGTCAATCGATCAAGACCTCCATCTTCTTCGGAGACGAGCTCTGCGCACGCCACGTGTGGGTGCTGGTCTTTCCACTCTCCTTTCCTCAGGGACATGCCCCGAGGTCGACACGTGTTTAGCTGCGACGGACCTTCCGGTGGCGACACGTGTTCGATAGATCCGGACTTCTCCGAGATGAGCTCCGAGATTGACACGTATCCCCCGCGACTGGTCCTCTTATTTCCGCGAGGACTAGCTCCGTGGGTGACACGTGTCCTATGAAAAATGCCTTAGCTTCTTCCGCAGAGGCTATCTCCGCGGGCAGCACGTGTCCCACAGGGTCGGACCTCTTTTCAATTGCGGAGGTGACCTCCGAGCCTGCCACGTATCCAGTTTAGCGTCGGACCTCTCCCTATCTCTCGGGAATGAGTTCCGAACACACCACGTGGTCTGCTGGTCGTGGTAGTTGCCTTCGGCGCTCTCGGAGAGCATTATTGGCTATCTTTTTGATACTTGTCTCCGTTCCCTCTTTTCTAAAATGTTTTTCTTCTTCATAAAACATGAACATATGCTGACACCCGGGATGAGGGTGTCACACCTTTCCCCCCGCTTCATGCAGTCCCTGTTTCCGTAACCTGGAGGTCCTGCACACAGGCAGAGGAAACGTAATTCTTCTCGGGGGTCCTCCCCTCCCGTCTCCTAGTCTTATCCGTCTTATGGTCCTGACCTGCTATACGGGGCTTGGACAATTCTGTGCATGAGGCGCCAGAGCTCCGGCTCCCTCCGAGGTCCGGGTACGGCCGTCCGATCCCTAGTACCGGGCCATGCGCTGGGGAAGCAGAGTGCACGCGCTTTGGGTTCATGCCCAGGCAAAGCGGACGTACTCCCCTGGACCTCCAGAGGGCAGGATGCGCATGCTTTGGGCTCTGGGCCGGCTAAGCTGGATACGCACCCTGGACCCCCCATGCACAACGCTGGCCTTTCCTGGAGGTAACCAACTGGCACCGCAACACCTGACTGGGGGAGGCCCGAGAAACTCACTCGGCCATCGGCAGGTGCCTCAAGCGCAGCCGCCTTCGGTAGGATAGCGAATGCCGACTATGGATGAGCGCAGGAGAGGGGGAGCTAGATGTACGATGAACATACAGAGATAGTGCGATCATAAAAATTAATGCATAATTTAAATGAGCGCATGAGAGAGAGCTAAGTAGAACAGGTCTCTGTATTTGTGCCCATAGGTGGAATTCTGGCTGTACATGGGGGCAATGTTCCGCCTCGTCTACAAGGGAAGCAAGACTCTACGCGCTTAGGGTCGGAACCAGGCTAAACTGGACGTAGTCCTGTACCGTCCCTTGAGACTTAGCTACCCCAAGCTCTGTTCCAAAATTCTATGGGGTCTATTACAGAAGTGAATAACCCTGTTCTACCGACGCTCAGTAAGTAGGACTTACAGTGTTGCTTCATGGCAAGGATTTTTTTGGGAATGGATCCCACTCTCGGTTGAAAGGCATGTGTACCTGGGGCGGCAGCTTTCATGATTCAGAAGGGACCTTCCCTGCTGGGGGAGAGCTTATGGGTCCTTCTTGGAATATAGCGTGCCGCTTCACCAGGTTGCCCTCTTGCGGGCCCCCGTCGCGTTTGGTTCTTTGGCGGTAGTGCTTGGAGCATTAGCCGAGACCGTGCGTTGTGGGGTGTTCCCTGCAAGCCGAGTCTTGTCGAGGTTGTTATCTTCATGCTGGATCAGGTCCTGCGTGGCTTCTCTCGGGGGCCCCCGGGGAGTTCTCCCCTTCTGGCTAAGGCCTTCAAGGGTAGGTGGACCCGGGCTCGCCTTGGATGACCTAAGGCGTCTTCCCCTTCTGGCAAGGCCTTCAAGGGGTTGACGGACCTTAGGCGGCCCCCGAGAGGTATGTTCAAGGCACGGAGGCGTGCCGTAGTTGGCTAACGCCCTGGCCCGTCACCGTCGGAACTGGAGTCCTCACCCTCATGCACTGTCTTTATGACACGCTGAGGCTCCTGGAACCCCACCTGGTGGGCAGCGGTGACTGGGGCGTCGGCCTTCTGTTTGCCATCCCTCTGAGGGTAGGGCGGTGCTTCAGCCCTCTGCTGTCTTCCATTGCGGAAGCGCTCTGCGAGCCTCTGGATCTCCCAGCACTGGGCAGCAGTATGGTTGCAGGTGCCATGCACGGGGCATAGCCCGCCTTGGCCACTGTCTGGGGCCGGTGATTGCCGCTGCCTCTTGTCGGGGCGTGGCCCCCGAGCTCCACTGGTCGTCGCAGCTGCGGCGACAGGGGCCGTGAATGGTGACTTCATCTTTCCACTCCGCCGGTTCTTGGGCTTCTTGCCACCCCCATAGGCAGCAGCACCGGACCCGGGCTGCCCTCCTGACTCGGAGGTCGGCAGTGCGTGCCAGTTCCGCCCTTCAGCCGCTCTGGCGGACTTGTCCGCCAGGCTAAAGAGCTCCGAGACGTCGCGGACCTCTCTGGTCGCGAGCTTCTCAAGCATTTTCTCGTCCCGGACACCCTGTCGGAACGCCACCACCACAGAGGCGCTTTGGATATGTGGGATGGTGTTGCGCAGCTGAGAGAACCGCTGGATGAAAGAGCACAGCGACTCCCCAGGTTGTTGTTTGACGGCGTGGAGGTCGAGCTCCGTGCCAGGACGGGTGTAGGAGCTGCCGAAGTTGGCGACGAACTGCCGGAAGAGCTCACCCCAGGAGGTTATGGACCCCTGAGGTATATTCATGAGCCAAGACCGGGCTGGGCCGGTCAAGGCGACGGGGAAGTAGTTGGCCATGACAGCCTCGTCGCCTCCTGCAGCAAGTACGGCGGTGGAGTAGATCTGGAGGAACTCCGCTGGGTTGACGCTGCCGTCGTACTTCTCGGGCAGGTGCGGGCGAAACTTGCGTGGCCACCTTGCGAAGCGAAGGTGGGGTGCAAGGGCCGCACATCCTGCACCTGCTGCTGCAGGTACTGGCGCTGCGAACATGTGGTTCGCACCTGGCACCGCGTATCCCGGCATGGGCAAGGCTGCACCATAGACCGGGGCCGCTACTTGCGGCGCATATGGTTGTGGCACATGCTGCGCAGCATATGCCTGAGGCGGGGCTCGCATGGCGAAGACCTGCCCTTCTGGTTGTGTCGAGGCCGACGACATGCTGTCGCCTGCCTCATGGTTGCGACGCCTTTCTCGGCGTCGCTCGAGGTACACCCGGGCGTCCTGCCCCAAGTGGCACCGTTCCAGTTCCCTTCGCAGGTCCGTCGACAGGAGCCTGGAGGAGCTGGAATCCGCCATTAGCCCGTCAACCGTGGGTGTGCGCGTCAGCGACACAGCCGGTTGCCCTGGGCGCCGTCCTCACTGAAACCGAGGGATCGCGGCGGTGACGACGAGGCGGTCCACCTCGCGGACCCATTGCTGGGTCGCTGAATGGGGCGCATCCCCCGCAGGTGGGTTGCGCAGCAGCGCTCTTGCTGCAGCTAGCGCACCTCCATGGTGTACGCTCAGCGCTGCAGAAGACCTCACACTGGTCGGGGCCTGCATAGCTGGAGTCGGCGTTGCCGGAGTCGGCTGCTGGCTACCCGCTTGTGCCGACACACTCCGTCCTGAGTGTGTCGACATGTACTCCCCAGTGGTCACGGTTCGCCGTGAACATGGGGGGGGGAGAGTTTTCCGCTGAAGGGAGCTTGGTCATCTTCGTCGGCGGAAACTCGTCGCGCTAGGGGAAAAGCCCCCTACCTGGCGCGCCAAATGTCGAAGTGTTCGGTCGACACTTCCCCCGGGCCTGCACTGGGCAGCCCGCGGAGGTTCTTATTTCGGCGGGGCTAGACTCCTAGCGGAAAGCTTGCGCAGATGGACGAGTTAGGGAGAGCTTGACACGGCGAGTTTTACGTGGTTCAGGCTGCCGGAGCGTAAAACCCTACGTCCACGGCGAGCTATGGAGCTCGCTGTATTGCTTGCTGCTCAGGGCTGGGGGCCTGAGCTTGGGGGTGAGTTACAGCTTGAGAGTGTATGACTAGCGTATGAGTTGCAAAATGCAAACCCTTGCCATCGACGCCTACCCGAGCCTTTCATAGTCCAAGACTCGGGCGGCTTACAAGGGGAGCCGGGACCAGACAGGTGGTCCCGGGAAGATTGTCTATTATCTACCGTATCTGTAGTTACGCCGGTAGCTGCCTCTGGTTGAAGGCTTTTCTGAGTCTTCATCTTGCCGTCCTGCCCATGCCGCACGCTAGTCGTAGTGGTTGATGACGGCGCAGGCGGCATGGGATGTCTTGTCGCAGCGTTTATTAGCTGGCAGGTTCTGACACCCCGCGCCAGTCTGTGATGCGACTGGGCGCAATGGCACCTGACAGACGCGTGCTCCGCGTTTCCGCGTCTTGGGAAGACGCGGGCCTTGAATACCTTGTATGGGCAAGGTGTGGGGCGCCCTTACGCCCGCTGCCTACCGCTCGGGGGCAGGCAGCACCGTTCTTCTGGCCACGTGGCGGGTTCGGAGCCCTTCTCTGAGGCGAGAAGGGTCCGGCCTGCGGGGCACGTGGAGCCTCCGGACCTCTCCCCGCGGAGGGGGAGGTCCAGCTTCTGTATGCCACGTGGCGGGCCCGGAGCTCTCCTCTGCGGAGAGGGAGGTCCGGCCCCGCTGGACGCGTGGCGTCTTCGGACCTCTCTCCCGCGGAGGGGGAGGTCCGGCTTCTGTATGCCACGTGGTGGGCCCAGAGCTCTCCTCTGAGGAGAGGGAGGTCCGGCCCCGCCGGACGCGTGGCGCCTTCGGAGCTCTCCCTGCGGAGAAGGGCAAGTTCCTTAGGCATTTTACCCTGTGCGCAGGGGTACCCCATATCTCAGGTACCGACAATGCCCGCTGCCTATCACTCGGTGCAGGCAGCGTCGCTCTACTGCCATGTGGCGGGCCTGGAGCCCTTCTCAGAGAAGAGAAGGGTCAGTCCCGCGGGGCACGTGGAGCCTCCGGACCTCTCTCCGCGGAGGGAGAGGCTCGGCTTCTGCTGGCCACGTGGCGGGCCCGGAGCTCTCCTCTAAGGAGAGGGAGGTCCGGCCCCGCTGGACACGCGGCGTCTTCGGACCTCTCTCCCGCAGAGGGGGAGGTCCGGCTTCTGTATGCCACATGGCGGGCCCGGAGCTCTCCTCTGAGGAGAGGGAGGTCCGGCCCCGCCGGACGCGTGGCGCCTTCGGAGCTCTCCCTGCGGAGAAGGGCGAGTTACTTAGGCATTTTACCCTGTGCGCGGGGGTACCCCATATCTCAGGTACCGACAGTGGCCCCCGGGCCCATCTCGGGAGAGATAGCGAGCCCGAGGTGGGACCTCCGTCTCTTCTGGTCCGCGCACTTTCTCTAAGTCCCGAATTGACCGCTGCCGGAGCACGAACAGCCACGGGATCGTGGGAGCGTGCGCTCACTTGATGGTTGCTTTTACTGCGGCGGTTCCCAAGACTGCCACCTTTGCAGCGCTTTCTTCGGGAACCGCTGAAGTGCCTTGCCGGCTCATCTTCTCAGGAGACTGACTCCTTGACCCACCGCTTCAGTTGGGCGGCTAGGGTCCACCTTTCATCGGCGCCTGGTCTCGGAGCCAACGAGGTCGCCGACGCGATGATTCCGGAGGTTTTCGAATTACCCCGGACCATCCCTGGAAGGTTTTAAAAGGGGATCTCACCCGCACCGCTGCTTCCCTTTGCATTGCGCTCGTACTTCCCTTGAACTCTTGCGCCCCGGCTCTCCTGCCCTTGCGTCCTCTTTCGCCATGGCTTCCAACTTGCTCCCGACGCGCCTCGTCCGCTCTTCCGAGCTCGGGCCAGTGCGCAGGGTGCTGGGCTGGCGCTCAGAAGAGCAGAAACATCGGCTTCGCCGAGGATCTCTCCCCCTGGTCCTGGAAAAGGGGGAGATAGTCTTCTTCACGGCTTATGCTCTGGCGGGGTTCGTTCCGCCGATTTCTTCCTTCTTTGTCGCCCTGCTGGAAATATACGGTCTCCAGCTTCACCATCTTTCCCCAATTCCTTCGCAATGGCTGCTGTTTTTGTCCATTTCTGAGAGATGTTCGTGGGGGTGCACGCCTCCGTGACGCTCTTCCGCCACTTCTTTGTGCTGCGGACGACTGGGCGCGGCTCAAAGACTCAGATGGGGGCATACTACTTCCAGCATCGCTGCAAAGACCCCAAGATCTCCGGATACCTCCTGCCCTTCAGCGCATCAAGGTGGGAAAACTGGAGGGAGAGCTGGGTGGTAGTGCAGACCGACGAGCATGATCGCCTACAACTCCCAACCGCCAGCCCAACCACCGATCGCCGCTTCTGGGAGGAGATCCCTGAGCTGGAGCAGGAGTACACCCCGGTCCTGGAGCGGATCCGGTTCTTGGCCAACGAGGGGCTGACGTCTCTAATGGTGCTGATGGACTTCGTGTCGCGCCGTGTTGCTCCCTTGCAACAGCGTAGCCGCCCAGCATGGTACTACACCGGCGAGCAGGACTGTACCAGGCTGGAGAGAGGCCCCGGCTCAGACCCTTCCGACGAGGAGCTGATCGAGATGGTGAGCAAGGTGAGCGGTGACTACATTTCCAGTGGCAACCCCGCTCTTCTGCCCTCTGCCACCCCCCTCTTTTTGGAGCCTCAGAGGAGGTCGGAGCTCCTGCGGAAGATGCCGAACCTTGATGATATCGGGATCGCCGTCCGACAGGTCGGGGATGCCTTCCGGGGTATCACCATTCCAGGAACCGAGCACCCCGGGCCAGGGCATGAGGCATCCGCTGCTGTCAAACCCTCCCCCAGAGCCGACGGAACCCAAGCCGCCGACAAAGGGAAAGGAAAAGAGCCGGCCCCCAGGCATCTAGAGAAGAAACGCGCCCGGTCTCCTCCGAGGGTGCTGCCTGTGCCGAATCAGGGTGCCGGAGCTGCTTTGCTCCCATCTCCCGGGTGTGCTGGTCCATCGGGTTGTGACCCTAAGAGGTCCCGAGTGTCCCTCCCCGGCGGGTCTCTCCCAAGACAGCAGCCGTCCGAATCAGCCCAGGTACCTCGCCATCCTTCCTCAAGCGGAGGGGCTCCCAGGACGGATGTTGGCGGGGCGACGCCGGCGAATGCGCCGGGGATCCAGGCGTTCCATTCCGCGACCGTTCCAGCCGCTGGTCCTGGTGGTTCAGCTACAGCCCAGAGGCAAGTGCTGCAAGCTCGCTGGAGCGCTCATGCCACCCAGTAAGTGTTATTCTTTCCGGCTTATAAGAGCAGAGCTCTTGCCTCTTCTCTTATTCTGAGGGCTTCTTCTTCTTTGCAGGGACCAACCGGCCACCAGGGGCGGGCCTCTTATCTGGCCGCCTTCAACCAGCGGGAGCTCCGTGCCTCAGCACCTGGGGACCGTGGCGGCCCCCATGGCTCCCAAATCGACGGGGGCACCCTCTGCACCAGCGGGTTCATTTTCCGCGGTGGCCACATCTGCTCCTACCCACCCTCCTTCACCAGTCCAGAAGCCAGGTCCTGAGACCGGGAGGGCTGCTGTAGTTGCGCCTGCTGGCCCCCTGGCCTGCTTAGGACAGCGCCCCACCGTGGCTGCTGAGGCGCCGGCGCCCCCGCCGGTCTTAGACTCGTCAGGGGGGTCCAGCGGCGCAACTCCTATCCCCCCTGCTCCAGCGCCCGTGTGGGACGCCATGGGGCGTGCCCAGACCAGCACCCGGCAGCTCCAATCTGCCTTTGAGCAGGAGCGGAAGGCATTGGTCGGCGAGAGGGAACGCCTTCTCAGCTGGCAGCAGCGGACCCAGGCGGACCTTGACTCAAGGCAGTCAAGGCTTGAGGCCATGAGTGCTCTGCTTGGCACTCAGAAGAAGGCCATTAGCTGCTTGGAGTCAGAGGCCCAGCGGGTTCGTGTCACCTACCGCGAGGCTCTGGCCCAAGCTGAGGCCAAAGCCAAGGAGTGTTCCGCCGCCGCAGAGGAGCTGCAGCTGCAGGTAGCCCGTCGGGAGCATGCCGTCGCTGATCGGGAACGCGCCGTTGCGGCCGAGGAGGAGAAGACCACCGCTCGGCTGAGGGCCAAGGTGGAGTAGCTAAGGGCTCGGTCCGAGGAGCTGGAGCTCCATCAGTCGGCTGTCGCCGCGAGGGAGGAGCAGTCCTCCAAGGAGCGTCAGGCGGCGACGGATCACGAGCCAGCGGCTCGCCAAGAGGTAGAGAGACTCCAGTCCCTGCGGACTGCCGAGGCCCAGGCGGTCTGGCGCTTCATTGCCAAGGCAGGATCCGCCTTGGCTCCTCTTGGTTTCAGCCCTGTGCAGGTGGAGACCCCAGCGCGGCCGATGTCCGAAGCGGCCCCGGCCCTTGAGTCTCTTGGCGACGAGCTAGGTCGTCTCGAATCAGTGATCACCGACAAGCTGGAAGCGGAAGGTCGGGGCCTCGCGAAGGAGGTTGCGATGCACGTTCTGTCGTGCTTCGTTAGCCGAGACCCTTCCTTTTCTCTGGGGTCGGTTCGTCTAGGACCCGTCGCCGATCGGGAGGAAGCTGCCAGGGCCGAAGTCGAGGACTTAGCTACCCTCATGGCCTCTAGGTTCCATTGGGAGTCCGGGGACCCCTAGGCATCTGCCCTCGTGTCCACAAGGCCATGTACTTCCTTTTTTATTTTTGTTGAGTCTGTAGTCCAGCTCGTGGAGCCTTCATATGGACAGACTTCTGTTTCTTTCTGTGTCTGCATGTCCTAGTCTTCTTCTTGGCCTTTCCTGACCGAGTCCTTAGCTCCGCAAGGACTCGGAGGCCTTGACCAATCTCGAAGCTCTGCATAGACACCTCCTCCGGGTCCTCACTGGATACTAAGGGTTCCGGAGGTCCTGTGTCTGCATGTCCTAGTCTTCTTCTTGGCCTTTCCTGACCGAGTCCTTAGCTCCGCAAGGACTCGGAGGCCTTGACCAATCTCGAAGCTCTGCATAGACACCTTCTCCGGGTCCTCACTGGATACTAAGGGTTCCGGAGGTCTCCCGGAGGTCTCCAGGACCCGCCTCACGAGATCGGAGGGGGGTCCGGGCCTGTTGGTCACGTGGCGGGCCTGGAGCTCCCGCCTGAGGGGAGGTCCGGGCTTGCAGGGCACGTGGAGCCCTCGGGCCTCTCTCCCCGCAGAGGGGGGAGGTCCGACTTCTGTAGACCACGTGGCGGTCCTGGAGCTCCCACTCTCAAGGAGGTGGGAGGTCCGGCCCTGCTGGACACGTGGGGCCTTCGGGCCTTGCCCCTGTGAGGTCTAGCTCTTTGATCTTACCTTGGGGTTTTTTGGGCTTGCGCGATCCCGTAGCGGCCCCCTGGTAGGTGCGTTCTATTGGATGGATGCGCCTACCATACTCCTGCGGGGAGCTGAGGCTGAGAGGTCCTGCACACAAGTAAGGAAAAAGTAATTCTCCTTGGGCACTCCCCCCCCTCTATCTCTTAGTCTTAACTAGTCTTACGGTCCCCGTCAACTTATACGGTGCTTGGGAACTACCGCGCGCCCCTAGCTTTCGGCCGGTACCTCCCACGCAACCGCCTTTGGCAGGGCAGCAAATTCTGACTAAAGATGAGAATGACAAGGGGGAGTTGAACGCATAGTGAGCGCACGTTAGTAGGGTAATCATAAAAATTTGATAAGTAAATTAAATGAGTACCAAAGGAGAGCAACGTAGGGTAGGTTTCTTTTCATATAAATTTCCATACAGGGGAAGGCGGGCCGAATATGTAGGCCACGCCCCACCTCAAGGGAAGCAAGACTCTACGCGCTTGGGGTCGGAACCAGGCGAAGCTGAACGTAGTCCTGGACCGTCCCCTGAGGCTTAGTTGCTCCAAGCCCTGTTCTTGGACTTTATGGAATTTATTATAAAAAGAAGGGCCTATCCTATTGTTGCTCTAGGGGTAGAACTTACAGCGGTGTTCCATGTTCCGAAGGTTCGGGAGCGGGTCCCCGTCCTCGGTTCTGGGGGATGGTCCAAGGCCCGGGATGTCCAGCCCCAGCATGGCGAATGGCCATGTGGGCTGGATCATCTGTACCGTCCAAGCCGGTGTATGGATCTGCTTGGCGTGGAACAGGCACGCCTAGCAGCTCTCGACCAGCTCGACGGCATCCTGGATTGTTGCCGGCTAGTAGAAGCCATGCCGAAAGGCTTTACCGACAAACGTGCGTGAGGAAGAGTGACTCCCACATTCGCCTCCATGGATCTCAGCGAACAAGTCGCAGCCTTCCCCCTGGGTTATGCACCGCAATAGGATGTGGTTGGCGCCACGTCGGTAGAGATCCCCCTCTACCGCCATGTGTCTCGTAGCCATACGCACAATCCGTTCAACGGATACACGTTCATCAGGGAGGATAGTCTTTCAAGTAGTCGCGGACCTCCGTGATCCATGCATCGGGTCTGACTTGATCATCTGGATCTTGAGCGCTGGGTTGCACGGAGTCCCCAGTGACACTTATGATCCTTGGTGGCGTCCACGGCCGCCGGGACCGCCAGCTTCGAGGTGCTGGTCTAGCCCCCTTCGCCCAGCTCGGCGGGCCGGGCTGTGGGCCGCGGCAACGTCCTCTCGAGGCCCCCTTCAGGCATAGTGGCTCCAGTGGGGGTCTTCGTTGAAAGGTCGTCAGCTGCGGCCTTGCTAGCGCGCGGTACGTGGTGCAGGTCCAAGGCGAGGGGGTCTGTCTCCACCGTCTTGGTTGATAACCAGACTGGGAGTTGCCCTGAGCCAACGACTAGCAAGGAGGATGAGCACTTCATACTTTGCTATGTTGTTGGCTGCCTTGGAATTGAAACGAGCCACATACCCAGACTGCTCCCCCGATGGAGTGAGGAACAGTACGCTAGCATCGGCCCCCTGCTTTCGCAAGGAGCAGTCGAACATCATTCGGTAAGGTCTGGTGAAGATAAGGATTCAGGGTCCTGTTTCATCGTCTTCGTGGCCCCTTGAGCGTGCGTCTACTTCAGCTACAAGTCAACTAGTGCTCGGTTAATGTCTGCATGACGGGAAAGGGAGCCCAGTTCAAACTTCAGTGGCTCCGCCGCCCATTTGGTGGCATTGTCCACTGCGTGGGGGATAGCTTTTAGCCTGAGGTGACCGCCGGGCGCTCGATACTCGGGGGTTCCCAGGCTGCTTTGGACGTCCCATTGCACCTCCGGGAGGTCCTGCTGGTCCTCCGGGAGGTTGTGTCGGGGATCCTAGGTTGCTTCTTGGTAGCGAAACTGGTTATGGTGGTATGGGGTTAAAGCTATTGGCGCGAAGACCAGAAATTCGCGGGACCCCTAGCTACGCCAAGTCGGCTTATACTGGGATTAGTAGGTAAAGGGTGCCCTTCAACTACTCCAGGCCAAGGGGTCTGATGGGAACCTTAGCAAGCATTTGGGGAGCGCAGCACATCACAGCCCGGCATCGAGTCTACTATTTGGCCTATCATAGGGAGAGAAAATAGGTCTTTAGGGCATGCCTTATTGAGACTGGTGTAGTGGATGCGCCTCCGGAGCGTCTCGCTGGCCTTCGGGATAACAACTCGGTTTGCCAAGCGCCGGGAGCGGCGGACTCTCCGTCTTGTCGGACGGCTGGGCATCGAGAAAGACCTTTAAGTAGTGCTCAATCACCTCCCTAGGGATCTCTGGCCTCGGTGACGGCTGTCATGCAGCACATCGACCTTGTGCCGGAGGGGGCAACGAGCGCGCCTTACTATTTGCTATCCAGGCCCCCGGCTACCCGTGTGGTCTGGGTGGCATCGGCGCTGATTCGGACGAGCCTTGTGGGGTCGTCGTCCCCATCGAGGGGTTGCACGCGGGGTGCTGTGGTAGAGGCATGGTGGCATGCACTTGGGTGGAGCTGGTTTGGTTCTGCGCTGCCGAGGGTTGGCGCTCTAGTCGCTGTAAGCACCTGAAGCATTTCCAAGGCTAACACTGCGGCAGCACGGTCTCAACAAACCTTGAGGACGCCTGTCGGTGTAGGCATCTTCAAGACAAGGTAGCCGTAATGGGCTACAGCCATGAATCGGTGCAGGGCTGGCCTGCCGATTATGGCATTGAAGGGGAGGTCAATCTCGGCCACATCGAACAGAACGTACTCTGTCCGGTAGCTGTCCGGTGCCCCAAAGGTCACCGGGAGGCTGATGTGGCCGTAGGGAACGACCTGTCCCCGTCCCACCCCTGAGAACGGGCTCGATGGGGTGAGCTTGGCCATCGGGATCTGCAGCTTCTGGAAGGCTGCGCGACTGATGAGGTTCAGCCCAGCCCCGCCATCCACCAAAACGTGGTACATCTTCATGTTGGCGATGGTGGGGGCCACCACGAGCGGTAGTTGGCCGGCCCCAGCCATGTTCCAGGGGCAGTCGGTGCCATCGAAGCTGATGGGGGTTCCCATCCACCTGAGGTGCGGTGCTGCACTTGGGAGGGGAGCCACTGACGCTACCGCTCGATGCAAGGCCTTAGCCGTGCTCCGGGACGGGGGGTCAGCGGACCCGCCGAAGATGACATAGAGCATCTTCCGGTGTTCGTCATCACTGGAACTGGAGCTCCCATGACTGCGCACTGCCTTTACGGCGTGCTGAAGCTCCTGGAACTCCACCTGGCGGTCGACGCCGTCTCGGGCCTCGACCTTCTGCTTGCCGCACCTTTGATCGTTGGGTGGGGCATCAGTTAGAGGTTGCTTTCCTTTCCGGAAGCGCTCCGCGAGCTTCTCGATTTCCCGGAATTCGGTAGCGGTATGATAGCTGGTGCCATGCACAGGGCATAATTCGTCCTGGCCCCCGTCCGGGGCCGGTGGTTGTCGCGGCCTCTTGTCAGGGCGCGGCACCTGAGCTCCACTGGGCGTCGCTGTTGCGGCAACAGGGACCGCGGC
This sequence comes from Neostapfia colusana, assembly GCA_030760725.1. Classification (NCBI taxonomy): domain Eukaryota; kingdom Viridiplantae; phylum Streptophyta; class Magnoliopsida; order Poales; family Poaceae; genus Neostapfia; species Neostapfia colusana. The sequence continues at coordinate 85,883,167 of JASWHV010000003.1, forward strand.
TGATGTTTTTACGCTTCTTCCGTACGAAGCGCCGCCGGATCCCGGCTGACCCCCCGGCTCGGGTGCCGGCAGAGAGTGCCAGTTCCGTCCTTCGGTTGCCCTGGCACACTTGTCCGCCAGGTTGAAGAGTTCTGAGGCATCGCGGATCTCCCTGGTCGGGAGCTTCTCGAGCATCTTCCTGTCCCGAATGCCTTGCCGTAATGCCACCACCACCGAAGCGTTCTGAATAGGTGGGATGCTGTTGCGTACCTGGGAGAACCGCTGGATGAAAGAACGCAGTGACTCCCCAGGTTGTTGCTTGACGGCGTGGAGGTCAAGCTCCGTGCCGGGACGGGTGTAGGAGCTGCCGAAGTTGGCGACGAACTGCCGGCAGAGCTCACCCCAGGAGGTTATGGACCCCTGAGGTAGATTAATGAGCCAAGACCGAGCTGGGCCGGTCAAGGCGACGGGGAGTAGTTGGCCATGACAGCCTCGTCCCCTCCTGCAGCAAGTACGGCGGTCGAGTAGATCTGGAGGAACTCCGCTGGGTTGACGCTACCGTCGTACTTCTCGGGCAGATGCGGGCGAAACTTGCGTGGCCACCTTGCGAAGCGAAGGTGGGGTGCAAGGGCCGCACATCCTGCACCTGCTGCTGCAGGTACAGGCGCTGCGAACGTTTGGTTCGCACCTGGCACCGCGTATCCCGGCATGGGCAAGGCTGCACCATAGGCCGGGGCCGCTACTTGCGGCGCATATAGCTGTGGCATATGCTGCGCAGCATATGCCTGAGGCAGGGCTCGGGTGGCGAAGGCCTGCCCTTCTGGTTGTGTCGAGGCCGACGACATGCTGTCGCCTGCCTCATGGCTGCGACGCCTCTCTCGGCGTCCCTCGAGGTACACCCGGGCGTCCTGGCCCAAGTGGCACCGTTCCAGTTTCCTTTGCAGGTCCGTCGACAGGAGCCTGGAGGAGCTGGAATCCGCCGTCAGCCCGTCAACCGTGGGTGTGCGTGTCAGCAACACAGCCGGTTGTCCTGGGCGCCGTCCTCGCCGAAACCGAGGGTTCACGGCGGCGACGACGAGGCGGTCCACCTCACGGACCCATTGCTGGGTCACTGAATGGGGCGCATCCCCCGCAGGTGGGTTGAGCAGCAGCGCTCTTGCTGCAGCTAGCGCACCTCCATGGTGTACGCTAAGCGCTGCAGAAGATCTCACACTGGTCTGGGCCTGCATAGCCGGAGTCGGCGTTGCCGGAGTCGGCTGCTGGCTACCAGCTTGTGCCGACACACTCCGTCCTGAGTGTGTCGACATGTACTCCCCAGTGGTCACGGTTCGCCGTGAACGCGGAGGGGGAGAGTTTGCCGCTGAAGGAAGCTTGGTCATCTTTGTCAGCGGAAACTCGTCGCGCTAGGAGAAAAGCCCCCTACCTGGCGCGCCAAATGTCGAAGTGTGCGGTCGACACTTCCGCCGGGCCTGCACTGGGCAGCCCGCGGAGGTTCTTTCTTCGGAGGGGCTAGTTCCTAGCGGAGAGCTTGCGCGGATGGAACGAGTTAGTAAGAGCTTGACACGGCGAGTTTTACGTGGTTCAGGCCGCCGGAGCGTAAAACCCTACGTCCACGGCGAGCTATGGAGCTCGCTGTATTGCTTGCTGCTCAGGGCCGGAGGCCTGAGCTTGGGGGTGAGTTACAGCTTGAGAGTGTATGGCTAGCGTATGAGTTGCAAAATGCGAACCCTTGCTATCGACGCCTACCCGAGCCTTTTATAGTACAAGACTCGGGCGGCTTACAAGGGGAGCCGGGACCCGACAGGTGGTCCCGGGAAGATTGTCTATTATCTACCGTATCTGCAGTTATGCCGGTAGTTGTCTCTGGCCGAAGGCTTCTGAGTCTTCATCTTGCCGCCCTGCCCATGCCACATGCCAGTCGTAGCGGTTGATGACGGCGCAGGCGGCATGGGTTGTCTTGTCGCGGTGTTTATTGGCTGACAGGTTCTGACACCGCGCGCCAGTCTGTGATGCGACTGGGCGCAACGGCACCTGACAGACGCGTGCTCTGCGTTTCCGCGTCTTGGGAAGACGCGGGCCTTGAATACCTTGTACGGGCAAGGTATGGGGCGTATTTATGCCCGCTGCCTATCACTCGGTGCAGGCAGCGTCGCTCTTCTGCCACGTGGCCGGCCCGGAGCCCTTCTCAGAGAAGAGAAGGTTCAGTCCCGCGGGGCACGTGGAGCCTCCGGACCTCTCTCCGCAGAGGGAGAGGCTCGGCTTCTGCTGGCCATGTGGTGGGCCCGGAGCTCTCCTCTAAGGAGAGGGAGGTCCGGCCCCGCTGGACACGCGGCGTCTTCGGAGCTCTCTCCCGCGGAGGGGGAGGTCCGGCTTCTGTATGCCACGTGGAGGGCCCGGAGCTCTCCTCTGAGGAGAGGGAGGTCCGGCCCCGCCGGACGCGTGGCGCCTTCGGAGCTTTCCCTGCGGAGAAGGGCGAGTTCCTTAGGCATTTTACCCTGTGCGCAGGGGTACCCCATATCTCAGGTACCGACAGCCATAATTGGCAGATCAGCCCTGTATCGATTCATGGCAGTAGCCCACTACGGATACCTCATCTTGAAGATGCCTACACCAACAGGCGTCCTCAGGATTCATGGAGACCGCACTGCCGCAGTGTCAGCCTTGGAAAAGCTCCAAGCGCTTGCAACAGCTAGATCACCAACCCCTGGCAGTGCAGAACCAAACCTGCTCCACCCGAGTGCACGCCACCGTGCCTCTACTGCAGCACCCTGTGTGCAACCCCTCGACGAGGGTGACGTCCCCTTGAAACTCGTACAAATCGGCGCCGATGCCACCCAGACCACCCGGGTAGCCGGGGGCCTGGATAGCAAATAGGAAGGCGAGCTCGTCACCTTCCTCCGGCACAACGTCGACGTGTTTGAATGGCAGCCGTCGCAGATGCCGGGGATCCCTAGGGAGGTGATCGAGCACCACTTAAAGGTCTTCCCCGACGCCCGGCCAGTCCAACAAAAGCCCCGCAAGCAGTCCATCGAGCGGCAAAACTTCATCCGTGAGGAAATCAAGAAGCTGCTGGACGCTGGCTTCATACGGGAAGTCCACCACCCCCGGTGGTTGGCGAACCCTGTTGTTGTCCCGAAGGCCGGCGGGAAGCTCCGGATGTGCATCGACTACACCAGTCTCAATAAGGCATGTCCCAAAGATCCATTCCCTCTCCCTAGAATAGATCAAATAGTAGACTCGACATCAGGCTGCAATATGCTGTGCTTCCTAGACGCCTACTCGGGTTTCCATCAGATCCCTATGTCTAGAGAAGATGAAGAGCACACCTTCTTCATCACAGTAGACGGTCTGTACTGTTATGTCTCTATGCCTTATGGCCAAAAGAACGCTCTCCCCACCTTTGTACGTGCAATGCACAAAACCTTTGGGGAGTTGATAAGAGACTTAGTTGAGGTGTATGTCGATGACATCGTTGTTAAGGTCAGGAAGAGTTCATCCCTACTAGATAACCTGGCCTTAGTCTTCGACAAACTGCGCTCTACGCGCACCAAGCTGAACCCCGACAAGTGTGTGTTCGTCGTATCCTCTGGAAAACTCTTAGGATTCCTGGTCTCACACCGAGGAATTGAGGCTAACCCAGAGAAGATCAAGGCCATCGACTTGATGCAGCCCCCCGCCCGCATCAAAGAAGTCCAGAAACTCATGGGATGCCTATCCGCGCTGAGTCGGTTTATACTGAGGTTAGCAGAGCGAGCGCTCCCCTTCTTTAAGCTCCTGCGCAAATCCAGCCCATTTGCTTGGACCGACGAAGCAGAAGAAGCTTTCCAGGAGCTGAAGCAACTCCTGACGACCCTACCCATAATGTTAGCCCCCGAGCCCGAAGAGCATCTGTTGCTCTACATCGCGGGGACAGCTGAAGTGGTTAGTATGGTCCTTGTCGGTACCCGCGATATGGGGTACCCCCGCGCACAGGGGAAAATGCCTAAGGATCTCGCCCTTCTCCGCAGGGAGAGCTCCGAAGGCGCCACGCGTCCGGAGGGGCCGGACCTCCCTCTCCTCAGAGGAGAGCTCCGGGCTCACCACGTGGCCTGCAGAAGCCGGACCTCCCCCCTCCGAGGGGGAGAGGTCCGAAGGCGCCACGTGTCAAGCAGGGCCGGACCTCCCTCTTCTCAGAGGAGAGCTCCGGGCTTGCCACGTGGCCGACGGAAGCCGGACCTCCCCCTCCGCGGGGAGAGGTCCGAAGGCTCCACGTGTCCTGCGGGACCGGACCCCCCTCTCCTCCGAGGAGGGCTCCGGGCCCGCCACGTGTCCAGCAGAACGGCGCTGCCTGCCCCCGAGCGGTAGGCAGCGGGCGTAAAGACGCCCCATACCTTGCCCGTACAAGGTATTCAAGGCCCGCGCCTTCCCAAGACGCGGAGACGCGGAGCACGCCTCTGTCAGGTGCCGTTGTGCCCAGTCGCATCACAGACTGGCGTGCAGTGTCAGAGCCTGCCAGCCAATAAACGCAGCGACAAGACATCTCATGCCGCCCCCGCCGTCATCAACCACTACGACTAGCATGCGGCATGGGCAGGGCTGCAAGACGAAGACTCAGAAGCCTTCGCCAGAGACAACTACCGGCATAACTGCTGATACGGTAGATCACAGACAATCTTCCCAGGACCACCTGACGGAATCCGCCGTTAGCTCGTCAACCGTGGGTGTGCGCGTCAGCGACACAGCCGGTTGCCCCGGGCGCCGCCCTCGCTGAAACCGAGGGTTCGCGGCGGCGACGACGAGGCGGTCCACCTCGCGGACCCATTGCTGGGTCGCTGAATGGGGCGCATCCCCTGCAGATGGGTTGCGCAGCAGCGCTCTTGCTGCAGCTAGCGCACCTCCATGGTGTACGCTCAGCGCTGCAGAAGACCTCACGCTGGTCGGGGCCTGCATAGCCAGAGTCGGCGTTGCCGGAGTCGGCTGCTGGCTACCCGCTTGTGCCGATACACTCCGTCCTGAGTGCGTCGACATGTACTCCCCGCTGGTCACGGTTCGCCGTGAATGCGGTGGGGGAGAGTTTGCCGCTGAAGGGAGCTTGGTCATCTTCGTTGGCGGAAACTCGTCGCGCTCGGGGAAAAGCCCCCTACCTGGTGCGCCAAATGTCGAAGTGTGCGATCGACACTTCCCCCGGGCCTGCACTGGGCAGCCCGCGGAGGTTCTTTTTTCGGAGGGGCTAGTTCCTAGCGGAGAGCTTGCGCGGATGGACGAGTTAGTGAGAGCTTGACACGGGAAGTTTTACGTGGTTCAGGCCGCCGGAGCGTAAAACCCTACGTCCACGGCGAGCTATGGAGCTCGCTGTATTGCTTGCTGCTCAGGGCCGGGGGCCTGAGCTTGGGGGTGAGTTACAGCTTGAGAGTGTATGGCTAGCGTATGAGTTGCCGAATGCGAACCCTTGCTATCGATGCCTACCCGAGCCTTTTATAGTCCAAGGCTCGGGCGGCTTACAAGGGAAGCCGGGACCCGACATGTGGTCCCGGGAAGATTGCCTATTATCTACCGTATCTGTAGTTATGCCGGTGGTTGCCTCCGGTCGAAGGCTTCTGAGTCTTCCTTCTGCCGCCCTGCCCATGCCGTGCGCCAGTCGTAGTGGTTGATGACGGCGCAGGCGGCATGGGATGTCTTGTCGCGGCGTTTATTACCTGTCAGGTTCTGACACCGCGCGCCAGTCTGTGATGCGACTGGACGCAACGGCACCTGACAGGCGCGTGCTCCGCGTTTCCGCGTCTTGGGAAGACGCGGGCCTTGAATTCCTTGTACGGGCAAGGTGAGGGGCGCCTTTACGCCCGCTGCCTACCGCCCGGGGGCAGGCAGCACCGTTCTTCCAGCCACGTGGCAGGTCCGGAGCTCTTCTCTGAGGAGAGGGAGGTCCGGCCCCGCTGGACGTGTGGCGCCTTCGGACCTCTCTCCCGCGGAGGGGGAGGTCCGGCTTCTGTATGCCATGTGGCGGGCCCGGAGCTCTCCTCTGAGGAGAGGGAGGTCCGGCCCCGCCAGACGCGTGGCGCCTTCAGAGCTCTCCCTGCGGAGAAGGGCGAGCACCTTAGGCATTTTACCCTGTGCGCGGGGGTACCCCATATCTCAGGTACCGACAACATCAGTCATCCCCAAGCTCAGGACTCCAGTTCTGAGCAGCAAGCAATACAGCGAGCACCTCAGCTCACCGTGGACGTAGGGTTTTACGCTCCGGCGGCCCGAACCACGTAAAACCCGCCGTGTCAAGCTCTTACTAACTCGTCCATACGCTCAAGCTCTCCGCAAGTGACTAGCCCCTCCGAAAAAGAACCTCCGCGGGCTGCCCAGTGCAGGTCCGGGGGAAGTGTCGACCGCACACTTCGACAGTCCTCGTCGCAGAGCGGCCGGACCTCTCGTCGCCACAGCCTGCTCCGGTAGCAGGAGACAGGCACCAGGAAGCCCTGGAGGTCCAAGACGACCCCCTGGATCTCCAAGACAACCCCCCGGAGGTCCAAGACGGACCCCCGGACCTCCATGACAACCTCCCGGAGGACTAGTGGGACCTCCCGGAGGTGCAACGGGACCCCCCGGAGGTCCAACGGAACCTCCCGGAAGTCCAACGGGACCTCCCGGAGCACCCGGAAAATCAGCGGGACCTCCCGGAGGTCCAAGGCGGCTTGGGAGCCTTCAAGTATCAGCTCCCGGCAGATTCCCTGGGCCCACCCACCTCCCGTAGGTCTGAGCCCATGGATGAAGATATCTCTGACTTGGAGGGAGGGTCCGGACCATCCAGAGGCCTGTCTACTACATCGGCGAGGTCCTCCATGACGCCAAGACAAGGTACCTGGAGGTCCATAAGCTGCTGTATGCAGTGCTCGTGGCGTCCAGGAAGCTCCGCCACTACTTCCAAGCCCACCGGCTCTCGGTGGTCACCTCCTATCCGCTGAAGGCTATCCTTCACAGCCCCCACGCGACTGGCAATGTCGCTAAATGGGCAGCGGAGCTGGCGGAGTTTGAGCTGGACTTCCAACGAAGGCGCTGGCTGACTTCGTGGCTGAGTGGACGCCAACGAAGGCTGATCCAGGGGGCCACGAAGACGGTGAACCAGAGCGTCGAGCTCCGGCCTTCACCAGGCCTTACTGGACGCTCTTCTTCGAAGGATCCTCGCGACAGGGGGCTGGTGCCGGCGTACTGCTTCTCATGCCATCGGGGGAGCAGTTTGGGTATATGGTGCATCTCAATTTCAAGGCAACCAACAACATGGCAGAGTATGAAGCACTCATCTTTGGCCTAAAGAAAGCCCTGTCTCTGGGCACTCGCCAGTTGTTGGCACAGGGCGACTCCCAGCTAGTTATCAAGCATGTTAAGGGTGAATGCTCCTGCAATGACCCACAGCTAGCTGCTTACCTGATCCACGTGCAGATGTTGGAGAAAGACTTCCTCGCCTTGGACCTGCGCCACGTACCGCGCACTTGCAATGCCGCAGGTGACGACCTCTCAACAAATGCCTCCACCGGAGCCCCTGTGCCCGAAGGAGTCTTCGGGAGGACGTTGCTCTGGCCCACAGCCCGGCCCGCCGAGCCGGGCTAAGGGGGCTGGACCAGCACCTCGAAGCTGGTGGTCCCAGCGGCCCTGCAGCCATGGACGCCGCCAAGGATCGTAAGCGTCACTGGGGACTCCATGCAACCCAGCGCTCAAGATCCAGACGCTCAAGTCAGACCCGATGCATGGATCACAGAGATCTGGGACTACTTGAAAGACAACATCCTCCCTGATGAACGTGTATCCGCTGAACGGATCGTGCGCATGGCTAAGAGATACGCTTTGGTAGAAGGGGATCTCTACCGACGTGGCGCCAACCACGTCCTATTGCGGTGCATAACCCAGGGGGAAGGCTGCGACTTGCTCGCTGAGATCCATGGAGGCGAATGTGGGAGTCACTCTTCCTCACGCACGCTTGTCGGTAAAGCCTTCCGGCATGGCTTCTACTGGCCGACAGCACTCCACGATGCCGTCAAGCTGGTCGAGAGCTGCAAGGCGTGCCAGTTCCATGCCAAGCAGATCCATACACCGGCGCAGGCGGTACAGATGATCCCACCGTCATGGCCGTTTGCCGTATGGGGGTTGGACATCCTGGGACCATTCCCCAGAGCCGTCGGGGGATTCCGGTACCTCTATGTCGCCATTGACAAGTTCACCAAGTGGCCGGAAGCCACACCAGTCGCCACCATCAACAAGCAATCTGCAGTAAAGTTCATCAAGTCGATTGTCTGCCGGTTCGGGGTCCCGAACAGAATCATCACCGACAACGGGACCCAATTCACCAGCGCAGCGTTCCAAGACTACTGCGAAGACCTCGGCATCCAGGTGTGCTATGCCTCTGTTGCTCACCCAAAGAGCAATGGGCAAGTTGAGAGGGCCAACGCCGAGATTCTTTGGGGCCTCAAGACTCGCACCTATGACAGCCTGAAGAAACATGGTGCCAATTGGGAGGATGAGCTTCCGAGCACGCTATGGGCTAACCGGACATCCCAGAGCCAGGCCACCGGAGAGACACTGTCGGTACCCGCGATATGGGGTACCCCCGCGCACAGGGGAAAATGCATAAGGATCTCGCCCTTCTCTGCAGGGAGAGCTCCGAAGGCGCCATGCGTCCGGCGGCGCCGGACCTCCCTCTCCTCAGAGGAAAGCTCCGGGCCCGCCACGTGGCATACAGAAGCCGGACCTGCCCCCTCCGCGGGAGAGAGGTCCGAGGGTGCCGTGTGTCCAGCAGGGCCGGACCTCCCTCTCCTCAGAGGAGAGCTCCGGGCTTGCCACGTGGCCGACGGAAGCCGGACCTCCCCCTCCGCGGGGAGAGGTCCGAAGGCTCCACGTGTCCTGCGGGGCCAGACCCCCCTCTCCTATGAGGAGGGCTCCGGGCCCGCCACGTGGCCAGCAGAAGAGCGCTGCCTGCTCCCGAGCGTTAGGCGGCAGGCGTAAAGACGCCCCATACCTTGCCCGTACAAGGTATTCAAGGCCCGCGTATTCCCAAGATGCGGAGACGCGGAGCACGCCTCTGTCAGGTACCGTTGCGCCCAGTCGCATCACAGACTGGCGCATGGTGTCAGAACCTGCCAGCCAATAAGCGCAGCGCACGCCTGTCAGGAGGCGCTATGACCAGTCACAGCCAGGACAGGCGTACAGTGTCTGAAGCTGCAGGCCATTGAAGGCAGCGACAAGACCGGACAAGACACGCCCTGCCGCCCCTGCCATCGCCAACGACTACACGCTACACATAGCCTGCGGCATGGGTAGGGCGGCAGGACGAGGACTTCGACGCCAGCGCCAAGACATAATAGCTGGTAGGAAATCACCCCGGGGCCACCTGTCGGATCCCGGGCCCCCCTTGTAAGCCACTCGAGTCTTGGACTATAAAAGGCTCAGGTAGGCAACGTTAGCAAGGGTTCGAATCCTGTGGGTTCGCACTCTGCAACTCATACGCTAGCCATACACTCCCAAGCTGTAACTCACCCCCAAGCTCAGGACTCCGGCCCTGAGCAGCAAGCAATACAGCGAGCTCCATAGCTCGCCGTGGACGTAGGGTTTTACGCTCCGGCGGCCTGAACCACGTAAAACTCACCGCGTCAAGCTCTTACTAACTCGTCCATCCGCGCAAGCTCTCCACAAGGGACTAGCCCCACCGAAAAAAGAACCTCCGTGGGCTGCCCAGTGCAGGCCCGGGGGAAGTGTCGACCGAACACTTCGACATTTGGCGCGCCAGGTAGGGGGCTTTTCTCCTAGCGCGATGAGTTTCCGCCGACGAAGATGACCAAGCTTCCTTCAGCGGCAAGCTCTCCTCCCCGCGTTCACGGCGAACCGTGACCAGCGGGGAGTACATGTCGACACACTCAGGACGGAGTGTGTCAGTACAAGCTGGTAGCCAGCAGCCGACCCCAGCAACGCCGACTCCGGCGATGTAGGCTCCGACCAGCGTGAGATCTTCTGCAGCGCTGGGCGTGCACCATGGGGGTGCGCTAGCTGCAGCAAGAGCACTACTGCGCAACCCACCTGCTGGGGATGCGCCCCATTCAGCGACCCAGCAGTGGGTCCGCGAGGTGGACCGCCTCGTTGTCGCCGCCGCGAACCCTCGACTTCGGCAGGGACGACGCTCCGGTCAACCGGCTGTGTCGCTAACGCGCACGCCAACGGTTGACGTGCAGACAGCGGACCCCAGCTCCACCAGGTTTCCATCGACGTACCTGAGGGCAGAGCTGGAGCGATGCCACTTGGGCCAAGATGCCCGAGTGTTCCTCGAGCGACGTCGAGAAAGGCGTCGCACTCAAGAGGCTGGCGACAACATGACGTCGGCCTCGACCCAGCCTGAAGGGCAGACCTTCTCCACGCGAGCTCTGCCCCAGGCGTACGCCGCGCAGCATAAGCCACAACCATGTGCTCTGCAAGCGGCGTCCCCGGCCTATGGCGCAACCTTGCCCATACCGGGATACACTGTGTCAGGCGCAACCAAGCGTTCGCGGCACAAGTACCTGCACTGGGAGCCAGCAACCGGCTCTGGCAGCACCGACCCCGGCAATGCAGGCTCCAACCAGCATCAGGTCTTCAGTAGCGCTGGGCGTACCGGGCGGGGGTGCGCCAGCCGCAGCAAGAGCGCTACTGCACAATCCGCCTGCTGGGGACGCGCCTCAGGCAGCGACCCAGCAGTGGATTCGCGAGATAGACTGTCTCGTCGTCGCCGCCGCAAACCCTCGAATTCGGCGGGGACGACGCTCCGGCCAACCGGCTGTGTCGCTGATGCGCATGCCAATGGTTGGCGAGCAGACGGCAACTCCAGCTCCACCAGGCTTCCGTCGACGGACCTGAGGACAGAGCTGGAACGGTGCCACTTGGGCCAAGATGCCCGAGTGTTCCTCGAGCGACGTCGAGAAAGGCGTCGCACTCAATAGGCTGGCGACAACATGACGTCGGCCTCGACCCAGCCTGGAGGGCAGACCTTCGCTACGCGAGCTCTGCCCCAGGCGTACGCCGCACAGCCTAAGCCACAACCATGTGCTCTGCAAGCGGCGTCCCCGGCCTATGGGGCAACCTTGCCCACACCGGGGTACACTGTGCCAGGCGCAACCAAGCGTTCGCGGCACCAGTACCTGCACTGGGAGCCAGCAACCGGCTCTGGCAGCGCCGACCCCGGCAATGCAGGCTCCATCCAGCGTCAGGTCTTCAGTAGCGCTGGGCGTACCCGGCGGGGGTGCGCTAGCCGCAACAAGAGCGCTACTGCACAATCCGCCTGCTGGGGACGCGCCTCAGGCAGCGACCCAGCAGTGGATTCATGAGGTAGACCGTCTTGTCGTCGCCGCCGCAAACCCTTGACTTCAGCGGGGATGACGCTCCGGCCAACCGGCTGTGTCGCTGACGCGCACGCCAACGGTTGACGGACAGACGGCGGATTCCAGCTCCACCAGGCTTCCGTCGACGGACCTGAGGACTGAGCTGGAACGATGCCACCTGGGCCAAGACGCCCGAGTGTTCCTCGAGCGGTGACGAGAAAGGCGTCGCAGCCAAGAGGCCGGCATCAGCATGACGACTGCCTCAACCCTGCCTGAGGCACAGACTTTCGCCATGCGAACTCTGCCGCAGACATACGCCACACAGCATATGCCACAGCCATATGTCCTGCAAACGGCGCCCCCGGTCTATGGCGCAGCCTTGCCCATACCGGGGTACACTGTGCCAGCGGTGAACCAAGCGTGCGCAGCACCAACACCTGCAGCAACAGGGGCAGGATGTACGGCCCTGGAGCCCCACCTCCGCTTCACGAGGTGGCCGCGCAAGTTCGGCCGCACCTGCCCGGGAAGTACGACGGCAGCGTCAACCCGGCGGGGTTCCTCCAGATCCACTCCACCGCCGTACTTGCCGCAGGAGGGGATGAGGCCGTCATGGCCAAACTACGTCCCTGTCGCCTTGACCGGCCCAGCCCGGTCTTGGCTAATGAACCTCCCTCAGGGTTCCATAACATCCTGGGGAGAGCTCTGCCGGCAGTTCATCGCCAACTTCGGCAGCTCCTACACCCGTCCCGGCACGGAGCTTGACCTCCAAACCATCAAGCAACAACCTGGGGAGTCGCTGCGCTCCTTCATCCAGCGGTTCTCCCAGGTACGCAACACCATTCCGCATATTCAAAGTGTTTCTGTGGTGGCGGCACTTCGACAGTGTCCAGGACAAGAAGATGCTTGAGAGGCTTGCAACCAGAGAGGTCTGCGATGCCTCCGAGCTCTTCAGCCTGGCGGACAAGTGCGCCAGAGCAGCTTGAGGGTGGATCTGGCACTCACTGCCAGCTTCCGAAGCCGGAAGACAGCCCGAAGACGGCGGAGTTCAAGCTGAGCTCCCGACCACGTCGGACAGCCAAGAGCCAAGCACTGGCTGACTTTGTGGCTGAGTGGACGCCAACGAAGACTGACCCAGGGGGGCGCGAAGACGGTGAACCAAAGTACCGAGCTCCGGTCTTCACCGGGCCTCACTGGACGCTCTTCTTCGACGGCTCCTCGCGAAAGCAGGGGGCCGGTGCCGGCGTACTGCTTCTCATGCCATCGGGGGAGCAGTCTGGGTACATGGTGCGTCTCAATTCCAAGGCAACCAACAACTTGGCAGAGTATGAAGCACTCATCTTTGGCCTACAAGACAGTCCTGTCTCTGGGCGCTCACCAGTTGTTGGCGCAGGGCGACTCCCAGCTAGTTATCAAGCAAGTTAAGTGTGAATGCCCCAGCAATGACCAACGGCTAGCTGCTTATCTGCTTCACGTGCGGATGTTGGAGAAAGAATTCCTCGCCTTGGACCTGCGCCATGCACCGCACGCTTGCACGGCCGCAGCTGACGACCTCTCAACGAAAGCCTCCATCGGAGCCCCTGCGCACGAAGGAGTCTTCGAGAGGACGTTGCTGCGGTCCACAGCCCGGCCCGCCGAGCCGGGCGAAGGGGGCTGAACCAGTGCCTCGAAGCTAGGCAGTCCCGGCGGCCCTGGATGCCGCCAAAGGATCGTAAGAGTCACTGGGGACTCCGTGCAACCCAGCGCTCAAGATCCAGAAGCTCAAGTAGTCCCGATGCATGGACCACGGAGGTCCGGGACTCCTTGAAGGACATCCTTCCTGATGAACGTGCATCCGCTGAACGGGTGGTGCGGATGGCTAAGTGCTACGCGCTGGTATCTTTATTGGCGTGGCGCCACGACATCCTATTGCGGTGCATAACCCAGGAGGAAGGCTGCGATTAGCTCGCAGTAGTCCAAGGAGGCGAGTGCTGGGAACGCTCATCGTCCCGCACGTTGGTCGGTTAAGCCACCTAGCATGGCTCCTACTGACCGAGAGCCACCTGGACGCCGTCAAACCGGTTAGGGATGCAATGCGTGCCATGTCCACGCCAAGCAGACCCACACAACCGGTGCGGACGCGCACCCAGAGCCGTCGAAGGATACCGGCTCCTCCATGTCGAGGGCCAGCCGGACTTCCCAGGGCCGTGTCACGGGAACTACCCTTCCACATGGTATGGGGGGCCGAAGCCATGCTTCCCCCTGATATAGCCATCGGGGTCCCCCCGTGTCCGGCGTACGACGAAGCCACGCATGACCCGCTCTGCGTGAAGACAGGCGCTCCGACGCTACCCAGTAAGTTCACCATGCTTACTTAGGTGTTTATTTAAATTACGCATTAATTTATATGAACACCTCCCCACGCTCTAGACAGTGTGCGTCCATTGTACACTCGGCTCCTCTTTCCTGCTCTCATGCATAGTCGATATTTGCCATCCTGCCGAAGGCGGTAGTGCTTGGGGTACCTGCCAGAGGCCCGGTGGCCTTTTGGATCTCCCCCTATAAGGGTACTGCACCGCCAGTTGGTCTCCTCCGAGAAAAGACCTACGCTAGACCGGGGGGTCAGGAGCCTTGCTTTGCCCGTTCTTACACCCAAAGCATGCGCACTCTGCCCCCCGGCGCTACGGTCTGAGTACCAGGGGGCCGGACGGTTACACCCTGACTGGGGCTGGGGCCAGACCTACGGGACCAAGTGCACTGGATTACCCAAGCCCCGTATTCCGGCCTCGGACAGTAAGCCAAATGAGACTAAGGGACGGGAAAGGGGGGACCACTGAGCAGTTCCGGACCTCCGCCCTCACAGCTGGGCCGAGCTCCGAGGCCAGCCCTCGCCCTCTTTTCAGAGGCGAGCGCTGATGCCGGACCTCACGCCCTTCGTTGGCCTGAGCTCCGATGACTTCCGGACTCCACCCCCATAGCTGGGCCGAGCTCCGAGGCCAGCTCTCACCCTCCTTTCAGAGGCGAGCGCTGACGCCGGACCTCACGCCCTTCACTGGCCTGAGCTACGATGACTTCCGGACTCCGCCCCCACAGCTGGGCCGAGCTCTAAGGCCAGCCCTCGCCCTCCTTTCAGAGGCGAGTGCTGACGCCAGACCTCACGCCCTTCGCTGGCCTGTGCTCCGATGACTTCCGGACTCCGCCTCCACAGCCAGGCCGAGCTCTGAGGCCAGCCCTCGCCCTCCTTTCAGAGGCGAGCGCTGATGTCGGACCTCACGCCCTTCGCTTGCCTGAGCTCCGATGACCTCCGGACTCCGCCTCCACAGCCAGGCCGAGCTCCGAGGCCAGCCCTCGCCCTCCTTTCAGAGGCGAGCGCTGATGCCGGACCTCACGCCCTTCGCTGGCCTGAGCTCCGATGACCTCCGGACCTCACGCCCTTCGCTGGCCTGAGCTCCGATGACTTCCGGACTCTGCCCCCATAGCTGGGCCGAGCTCCGATGCCAGCCCTTGCCCTCCTTTCAGAGGCGAGCCCTGATGCCGGACCTCACGCCCTTCGTGGACCTGAGCTCTGATGACTTCCGGACCTCTGTCCCGACAGCCGGGCCGAGCTCCGATGCCAGGCATCACCCCTCCTAAGAGGCTGAACTCCGAAGCCGTCAAGACCCTGCTAGCACAGGGAGTACTCAAGACAAGAAAGTGCGCGGGTAGGAGAAGGCCTCACCTCGGGCTCGTTACCTCCCCCGAGGAGAGCCCGGGGGCCACTGTCGGTACCCGCGATATGGGATACCCCCGCGCACAGGGGAAAATGCATAAGGATCTCGCCCTTCAACGCAGGGAGTGCTCCGAAGGCGCCACGCGTCCGGCGGGGCCGGACCTCCCTCTCCTCAGAGGAAAGCTCCGGGCCCGCCACGTGGCATACAGAAGCCGGACCTGCCCCCTCCGCGGGAGAGAGGTCCGAGGGTGCCGTGTGTCTAGCAGGGCCGGACCTCCCTCTCCTCAGAGGAGAGCTCTGGGCTTGCCACGTGGCCGACGGAAGCCGGACCTCCCCCTCCGCGGGGAGAGGTCCGAAGGCTCCACGTGTCCTGCGGGGCCAGACCACCCTCTCCTCTGAGGAGGGCTCCGGGCACGCCACGTGGCCAGCAGAAGAGCGCTGCCTGCCCCCGAGCGGTAGGCGGCGGGCGTAAAGACGCCCCATACCTTACCCGTACAAGGTATTCAAGGCCCGCGTATTCCCAAGACGCGGAGACGCGGAGCACGCCTCTGTCAGGTATCGTTGCGCCCAGTCGCATCACAGACTGGCGCACGGTGTCAGAACCTGCCAGCCAATAAGCGCAGCGCACGCCTGTCAGGAGGCGCTGTGACCAGTCACAGCCAGGACAGGCGTACAGTGTCTGAAGCTGCAGGCCATTGAAGGCAGCAACAAGACCGGACAAGACACGCCCTGCCGCCCCTGCCATCGCCAACGACTACACGCTACACTTAGCCTGCGGCATGGGTAGGGCGGGAGGACGAGGACTTCGATGCCAGCGCCAAGACATAATAGCTGGTAGGAAATCACCCCGGGGCCACCTGTCGGGTGCCGGGCCCCCCTTGTAAGCCACTCGAGTCTTGGACTATAAAAGGCTCGGGTAGGCAACGTTAGCAAGGGTTCGAACCCTGTGGCTTCGCACTCTGCAACTCATACGCTAGCCATACACTCCCAAGCTGTAACTCACCCCCAAGCTCAGGACTCTGGCCCTGAGCAGCAAGCAATACAGCGAGCTCCATAGCTCGCCGTGGACGTAGGGTTTTACGCTCCGGTGGCCTGAACCACGTAAAACTCACCGCGTCAAGCTCTTACTAACTTGTCCATCCATGCAAGCTCTCCGCAAGGGACTAGCCCCACCGAAAAAAGAACCTCCACGGGCTGCCCAGTGCAGGCCCGGGGGAAGTGTCGACCGAACACTTCGACAGACACCCTTCTTCATGGTGTATGGGGCCGAAGCTGTGCTTCCCCCAGAGATCACCATGAAGTCTGTCGGTACCTGAGATATGGGGTACCCCCGCGCACAGGGTAAAATGCCTAAGGTACTCGCCCTTCTCCGCAGGGAGAGCTCCGAAGGCGCCACGCGTCCGGCGGGGCCGGACCTCCCTCTCCTCAGAGGAGAGCTCCGGGCCCGCCATGTGGCATACAAAAGCCGGACCTCCCCCTCCGCGGGAGAGAGGTCCGAAGACGCCACGCGTCCAGCAGGGCCGGACCTCCCTCTCCTCAGAGGAGAGCTCCGGGCCCACCACGTGGCATACAGAAGCTGGACCTCCCCCTCCGTGGGGAGAGGTCCGGAGGCTCCACGTGCCCCGCAGGCCGGACCCTTCTCTCCTCAGAGAAGGGCTCCGGACCCGCCACGTGGCCAGAAGAACGGTGCTGCCTGCCCCCGAGCGGTAGGCAGCGGGCGTAAAGGCGCCCCATACCTTGCCCGTACAAGGTATTCAAGGCCCGCGTCTTCCCGAGACTGGCGCGTGGTGTCAGAACCTGCCAGCCAATAAACACCGCGACAAGACATCCCATGCCGCCTGCGTCGTCGTCAACCACTACGACTAGCATGCGGCATGGGCAGGGCGGCAAGATGAAGACTCAGAAGCCTTCGACCAGAGACAGCTACCGGCATAACTGCAGATACGGTAGATAATAGACAATCTTCCCGGGACCACCTGTCGGGTCCCGGCTCCCCTTGTAAGCCGCCCGAGTCTTGGACTATAAAAGGCTCGGGTAGGCGTCGATAGCAGGGGTTCGCATTTTGCAACTCATACGCTAGCCATACACTCTCAAGCTGTAACTCACCCCCGAGCTCAGGCCTCCGGTCCTGAGCAGCAAGCAATACAGCGAGCTCCATAGCTCGCCGTGGACGTAGGGTTTTACGCTCCGGCAGCCTGAACCACGTAAAACTCGCCGTGTCAAGCTCTTACTAACTCGTTCCATCTGCGCAAGCTCTCCGCTAGGAACTAGCCCTACCGAAAAAAGAACCTCCGCGGGCTGCCCAGTGCAGGCCCGGGGGAAGTGTCGACCGAACACTTCAACATTTGGCGCGCCAGGTAGGGGGCTTTTCTCCTAGCGCGACGAGTTTCCGCCAACGAAGATGACCAAGCTTCCTTCAGCAGCAAACTCTCCCCCTCCGCGTTCGCGGCGAACCGTGACCACAGGGGAGTACATGTCGACACACTCAGGACGGAGTGTGTCGGCACAAGCTGGTAGCCAGCAGCCGACTCCGGCAACGCCGACTCCGGCTATGCAGGCCCCGACCAGTGTGAGATCTTCTGCAGCGCTGAGCGTACACCATGGAGGTGCGCTAGCTGCAGAAACAGCGCTGCTGCGCAACCCACCTGCGGGGGATGCGCCCCATTCAGCGACCCAGCAATGGGTCCGCGAGGTGGACCGCCTCGTCGTCGCCGCCGCGAGCCCTCGGTTTCGGCGAGGACGGCGCCCAGGACAACCGGCTGTGTCGCTGACGCGCACACCCACGGTTGACGGGCTAACGGCGGATTCCAGCTCCTCCAGGCTCCTGTCGACGGACCTGCGAAGGGAACTGGAACGGTGCCACTTGGGCCAGGATGCCCGGGTGTACCTCGAGCGACGCCGAGAAAGGCGTCGCAACCATGAGGCAGGTGACAGCATGTCGTCGGCCTCGACACAACCAGAAGGGCAGGCCTTCGCCACGCGAGCCCTGCCTCAGGCATATGCTGCGCAGCATATGCCACAGCTATATGCGCCGCAAGCAGCGGCCCCGGTCTATAGTGCAGCCTTGCCCATGCCGGGATACGCGGTGCCAAGTGCGAACCAAGCGTTCGCAGCGCCAGTACCTGCAGCAGCAGGTACAGGATGTGCGGCCCTTGCACCCCACCTTCGCTTCGCAAGGTGGCCACGCAAGTTTCGCCCGCACCTGCCCGAGAAGTACGATGGCAGCGTCAACCCAGCGGAGTTCCTCCAGATCTACTCCACCGCCGTACTTGCCGCAGGAGGGGACGAGGCTGTCATGGCCAACTACTTCCCCATCGCCTTGACCGGCCCAGCTCGGTCTTGGCTCATGAATCTACCTCAGGGGTCCATAACCTCCTGGGGAGAGCTCTGCCGGCAGTTCGTCGCCAACTTCGGCAGCTCCTACACCCGTCCCGGCACGGAGCTTGACCTCCACGCCGTCAAGCAACAACCTGGGGAGTCGCTGCGTTCTTTCATCCAGCGGTTCTCTCAGGTACGCAACACCATCCCGCATATCCAAAGTGCCTCTGTGGTGGTGGCATTCTGACAGGGTGTCCGGGACGAGAAAATGCTTGAGAAGCTCGCGACCAGAGAGGTCCGCGACGTCTCGGAGCTCTTCAGCCTGGCGGACAAGTGCGCCAGAGCAGCTGAAGGGCGGAACTGGCACGCCCAGCCGACCTCCGAGTCAGGAGGACAGCCCGGGTCCGGTGCTGCTGCCTATGGGGGCGGCAAGAAGACCAAGAACCGGGGGAGTGGCAAGATGAAGTCACCATTCACGGCCCCTGTCGCCGCAGCTGCGACGACCAGTGGAGCTCAGGGGCCACGCCCCAACAAAAGGCAACGGCAATCACCGATCCCTGACAGTGACCAGGGCGGGCTATGCCCTGTGCATGGCACCGGCAACCATACTGCCGCCGAGTGCTGGGAGATCCAGAAGCTTGCAGAGCGCTTCCGCAAAGGAAGACAGCAGAGGGCTGAAGCACCGCCCTACCCTCAGAGGGATGGCAAACAGAAGGCCGATGCCCCAGTCACCGCTGCCCACCAGGTGGGGTTCCAGGAGCCTCAGCGTGTCATAAAGACAGTGCATGACGGTGAGGACTCCAGTTCCGACGGTGACGGGCCAGGGCGTTAGCCAACAGCGGCGTGCCTCCGTGCCTCGAACATACATCTCGGGGGCCGCCTAAGGTCTGTCAACCCCTTGAAGGCCTTGCCAGAAGGGGAAGACGCCTTAGGTCATCCAAGACGAGCCCGGGCCTACCTACCCCTTGAAGGCCTTAGCCAGAAGGGGAGAACTCCCCGGGGGGCCCCCAAGAGAAGCCGCGCAGGACCTGATCCAGCGCGAAGATAACAACCTCGACAAGACTCGGCTTGCAGGGAACACCCCACAACGCACGGTCTCGGCTAATGCTCTAAGCACTACCGCCAAAGAACCAAACGCGTCGGGGGCCCGCAAGAGGGCAACCTGGTGAAGCGGCACGCCTATTCCAAGAAGGACCCATAAGCTCTCCCCCAGCAGGGAGGGTCCCTTCCAAATCATGAAAGCTGCCGCCCCAGGTACACATGCCTTTCAACCGAGAGTGGGATCCGTTCCCAAAAAATCCTTGCCATGAAGCAACTCTGTAAGTCCTACTTCCTGAGCATCGGTAGAACAGGGTTATTCTCTTCCGTAATAGGTCCCATAGAAATTAGGAACAGAGCTTGGGGTAGCTAAGTCTCAAGGAACGGTACAGGACTACGTCCAGTTTAGTCTGGTTCCGACCCTAAGCGCGTAGAGTCTTGCTTCCCTTGTAGACAAGGCGGAACATTGCCTCCATGTACAGCCAGAATTCCACCTATGGGCACTGTCGAAGTGTGCGGTCGACACTTCCCGCGGGCCTGCACTGGGCAGCCCGCGGAGGTTATTTTTCGGAGGGGCTAGTTCCTAGCGGAGAGCTTGCGCGGATGGAACGAGTTAGTAAGAGCTTGACACGGCGAGTTTTACGTGGTTCAGGCCGCCGGAGCGTAAAATCCTACGTCCACGGCGAGCTATGGAGCTCGCTGTATTGCTTGCTGCTCAGGGCCGGAGGCCTGAGCTTGGGGGTGAGTTACAGCTTGAGAGTGTATGGCTAGCGTATGAGTTGCAAAATGCGAACCCTTGCTATCGACCCCTACCCGAGCCTTTTATAGTCCAAGACTCGGGCGGCTTACAAGGGGAGTCGGGGCCCGACAGGTGGCCCCGGGAAGATTGTCTATTATCTACCGTATCTGCAGTTATGCCGGTAGTTGTCTCTGGTCGAAGGCTTCTGAGTCTTCATCTTGCCGCCCTGCCCATGCCGCATGCCAGTCGTAGCGGTTGATGACGGCGCAGGCGGCATGGGTTGTCTTGTCATAGTGTTTATTGGCTGACAGGTTCTGACACCGCGCGCCAGTCTGTGATGCGACTGGGCGCAATGGCACCTGACAAACGCGTGCTCCGCGTTTCCGCATCTTGGGAAGACGCGGGCCTTGAATACCTTGTACGGGCAAGGTATGGGGCGTATTTATGCCCGCTTCCTACCACTCAGGGCAGGCAGCGTCGCTCTGCTGCCACGTGGCGGGCCCGGAGCCCTTCTCAGAGAAGAGAAGGGTCAGTCCCGCGGGGCACGTGGAGCCTCCGGACCTCTCTCCGCGGAGGGAGAGGCTCGGCTTCTACTGGCCATGTGGCGGGCCCGAAGCTCTCCTCTAAGGAGAGGGAGGTCCGGCCCCGCTGGACACGCAGCGTCTTCAGACCTCTCTCCCGCGGAGGGGGAGGTCCGGCTTCTGTATGCCACGTGGCAGGCCCGGAGCTCTCCTCTGAGGAGAGGGAGGTCCGGCCCCGCCAGACGCGTGGCGCCTTCGGAGCTCTCCCTGCAGAGAAGGGCGATTTCCTTAGGCATTTTACCCTGTGCGCGGGGGTACCCCATATCTCAGGTACCGACAGTGGCCCCCGGGCCCATCTCGGGGGAGATAGCGAGCCCGAGGTGGGACCTCCGTCTCTTCCGGTCCGCGCACTTTCTCTAAGTCCCGAATTGACCGCTGCCGGAGCACAAACAGCCACGGGATCGTGGGAGCATGCGCTCACATGAGTGTTTCTTTTACTGCGGCGGTTCCCAAGACTGCCATTTCTGCACGTTGCAGCGCTCTCTTCGGGAACCGCCAAAGTGCCTTGCCGGCTCATCTTCTTAGGAGACTGACTCCTTGCCCCCACCGCTTCAGTTAGGCGGCTTGGGCCCACCCGTCATCGGCATTCAGTCTAGGAACAGAAGCGGTTGCCGGTGCGGGATATTCGAAGAGTTCCGAATCGCTTGGAATTGCACCGGGAAGCTTTTTAGAGGGGGTCTCACCCACATTGCAGCTTCCCTTCGCACTTCTCAGCGTTTCTTCTCGGATTCTTGTGCTTTTGCTCTCTTGCCTTTGAGTTCTACCTTGCAATGGCTTCCAACCCGCTGCCAGAGAAGAAACGCGCTCGATCTCCTCCAGCAACGGCGCCGGTGCCAAGTCGGGATTCTGGGGTGCCTGACACTCCCTCCGGTGGCGACTCGAAGAGGCCCCGGGTAGATGCGCTGGGGGAAGCTTCTGGGGCGTCCCCTGTTCCACCAGTCCAAGCGACGGCGGAGCGGCCGTCGGCGACGGTAGCGGGCTCTGGAAGTCCTACCCCGGCCCGGAAGTCGGGGTTCCGAGCCCGCTGGAGTGTCCGCGCTTCCCGGCCTTCCCCGTCTTGCGGGGAACCTGTGCCGCTGCGCTCGGAGCCAGGGGCAACTGCCGCGGCCCCCAGGCCAGCGCGAACTTCTCCTGTTCCGGTGTGCCCGGACTCCGCGGCGGCGTCGTCTCTTCCTGCCGAGACGGCCACCGCGGCCCCCGAGCCAGCGCAGGTTGACCCTGCACTAGGTGGCCTGGCCTCTTCTCCAGCACCGCCTTCCCCGGCTTGCCCTTCTCCTCAGGTCAAGGAGCCAGAAGCTGTAGAGAGCCCGACTGGCCTGGCTGCCAGAGCCTCGGAGCCAGCTTCTCCTAATCGGCGTCTCGTCTCGGTTGCTGGTGCGTCGGCTCTTCCTGAGGACGAGGTAATGGAGGAGGTCGGGGGGACTGCCCCGGCCTCTGCTGCTCCATTGCCTCTGGCGGACGCCTTTGCGCTTGCCGAGTCGAGCGTCCGGCAGGTCTTGGCTGCACTAGGGCGCGAGCGGGAGGAGTACACGGTTGAACGGGACCGCCTCCTCATCTGGGGGAACCTTTTGCGGGAGAGGACCGCGAAGGTTATGAGTGAGCTCGACTCCAGGCAGGAGTTGCTCGACTTCAGGGAAGCGCTCGTCGACCGGATGAAGCGGGCTGTCGACCGCATGGACACCCAATCGTGGTGGATCAACAGGGAGGCCCTGGAGGCACACGCCCGGGCCGAAGAGAGCCTCTCTGCTGCTGTGGAGATACGGCAGCGGTTGGAGCGCCGTGAACTTGCCGTTGAGGAACGGGAGCGTTCCATGGCAGCTGAGGCAGAGAGGGTCGCTGCGCAGCTGGCTGCGGTCGAAGATGACCTTCGAGCTCGGATGGAGGAGCTGGAGATCCTGAAAGCAGACCTTGACTTGAGGGAGGAACGGGTCTCCCATGATCGCCGGGCGGTCTTGGACCGAGAGCTGACCGCCGACTTCAAGGCCGCTGAGTTGGAGCGGCTCGCCAAGACTCTCCACCTTCGGGAGAGCTCCCTGGCGGCCAAGGAGAAGGAATTCTCCGAGAGGAACCTGGAGGCTCTGCAGGCGGCCCGCCGCGAGGTGGAGGAGCTCTCAGCCTTGCGGTCCTCCGAGGCTCTTGCGGTCTCAAGCTTCGTGGATCGAGCAGGGTCCGCCCTGATCCCTCTTGGCTTCAGTCCCGTGAGGGCCGCGACTCCTGCATTGAAGGTGGCGGAGGTGATCCCTGCGTTGGAGTCGATCGGCGCCAAGCTGGACAGACTCGACTCGGTGGTCGCCAGCGAGCTTGAGGCCGAGGGCCGCGGCTTAGCTTTAGAGGTCGCCTCGCATGTGCTGGCATGCTTCAAGAGCCGTGATCCCTCTTTTTCGCTAGAGCCAGCGAGAGAGGGCCCAGCCGCGGAGCGGGAGGAAGCTGCCAGGGCTGAAGTCAAGGATGTGGCCGCCCTTGTAGCCGCAAGGTTCCGGCGAGAGCCGGGAGGTCCTTAGGGCTTGTTTCTCCCTTTTTATCGAGTCTGTAGTCCAGCTCATGGAGCCTTACTTTATTTGATTCTCTTGGATACTTGTGTCTGTGATGCTTTATCTCTCCTTCTTGGCTTTGCCTGGCTGAGTCCTTAGCTCCGCAAGGTACTCAGAGGCCATTTCCAATTTCGGAGCTTTGCACAGACACCCTCCCCGGGTCCTAACCGTGTTAGGGGCCCCCGGAGGTCTCCGGATCCCGCCCTATGGGGAGCTCCAGATCTGCCTGCCACGTGGCGGGTCCGGAGCTCCTTCCTAAGAGGCGGGAGCTCCGGCCATGTTGGACACGTAGGGCTTTCGGAGCCCTCCCACCGAGGGGGAGGTCCGGCTTCCGCCCACCACGTGGCAAACCCGGAGCCCTCCCCAAGGGAGGAGAGAGTTCCGGGCCCGCTGGACACGTGGGGCCCCTGGGCCCCGCCCCTGCTGGAGGGGCAGGTCCCGGTCCTTCCAGACCCAGGCCGGAGTAGCCAGTAGCTCCTTTCCTCCCACTTCATGCAGTCCCTGTTGCCGTAACCTGGAGGTCCTGCACACAGGCAGAGGAAACGTAATTCTCCTCGGGGGGTCCTCCCCTCCCGTCTCCTAGTCTTATCCGTCTTATGATCCTGATCCGCTATACGGGGCTTGGGCAATTCTGTGCACGAGGCGCCGGAGCTCCGGCTCCCTTCGAGGTCCGGGTACGGCCGTCCGATCCCTAGTACCGGGCCATGCGCTGGGGAAGCAGAGTGCACGCGCTTTGGGTTCATGACCAGGCAAAGCGGACGTACTCCCCTGGACCTCCGGAGGGCAGGATGCGCATGCTTTGGGCTCTGGGCCGGCTAAACTGGATACGCATCCTGGACCCCCCATGCACAACGCAGGCCTTTCCTGGAGGTAACCAACTGGCACCGCAACACCTGACTGGGGGAGGCCCGAGAGACTCACTCGGCCATCGGCAGGTGCCTCAAGCGCAGCCGTCTTCGGTAGGATAGCAAATGCCGACTATGGATGAGCGCAGGAGAGGGGGAGCTAGATGTACGATGAACATACAGAGATAGTGCGATCATAAAAATTAATGCATAATTTAAATGAGCGCATGAGAGAGAGCTAAGTAGAACAGGGCTCTGTATTCGTACCCATAGGTGGAATTCAGGCTGTACAGGGAGGCAATGTTCCGCCTTGTCTTCAAGGGAAGCAAGACTCTACGCGCTTAGGGTCGGAACCAGGCTAAACTGGACGTAGTCCTGTACCGTCCCTTGAGACTTAGCTGCCCCAAGCGCTGTTCCTAAATTGTATGGGATCTATTACAGAAGGGAATAACCATGTCCTACTGATGCTCAGGAAGTAGGACTTACAGTGTTGCTCCATGGCAAGGATTTTTGGGAACGGATCCCACTCTCGGTTGAAAGGCATGTGTACCTGGGGCGGCAGCTTTCATGATTCGGAAGGGACCTTCCCTTCTGGGGGAGAGCTTATGGGTCCTTCTTGGAATAGAGCGTGCCGCTTCACCAGGTTGCCCTCCTGCAGGCCCCCGACGCGTTTGGTTCTTTGGCGGTAGTGCTTAGAGCATTAGCCGAGACCGTGCATTGCGGGGTGTTCGCTGCAGCCGAGTCTTGTCGATGAGGTTGTAATCTTCGCGCTGGATCAGGTCCTGCGCGGCATCTCCTGGGGGCCCCCGGGGAGTTCTCCCCTTCTAGCTAAGGCCTTCAAGGGGTAGGTAGGCCCGGGCTCGTCTTGGATGACCTAAGGCGTCTTCCCCTTCTGGCAAGGTCTTCAAGGGGTTGACAGACCTTAGGCGGCCCCCGGGAGGTATGTTCGAGGCACGGAGGCGCGCCGCAGTTGGCTAACGCCCTGGCCTGTCACCGTCGGAACTGGAGTCCTCACCGTCATGCACTGTCTTTATGACGCGCTGAGGCTCCTGGAACCCCACCTGGTGGGTAGCAGTGACTGGGGCATCGACCTTCTGTTTGCCATCCCTCTGAGGGTAGGGCAGCGCTTCAGCCCTCTGCTGTCTCCCTTTGCGGAAGCGCTCTGCGAGCCTCTGGATCTCCCAGCACTCGACAGCAGTATGGTTGCAGGTGCCATGCACGGGGCATAGCCCGCCTTGGGCACTGTCTGGGGCCGGTGATTGCCGCTGCCTCTTGTCGGTGCGTGGCCCCCGAGCTCCACTGGTCGTCGCAGCTGCGGCGACGGGGGCCGTGAATGGTGACTTCATCTTTCCACTCCCCCGGTTCTTGGTCTTCTTGCCACCCCCATAGGCAGCAGCACCGGACCCGGGCTGCCCTCCTGACTCGGAGGTCGGCAGAGCGTGCCAGTTCCGCCCTTCAGCCGCTCTGGCGCACTTGTCCGCCAGGCTAAAGAGCTCCGAGACGTCGCGGACCTCTCTGGTCGCGAGCTTCTCAAGCATTTTCTCGTCCCGGACACCCTGTCGGAACGCCACCACCACAGAGGCACTTTGGATATGCGGGATGGTGTTGCGTACCTGAGAGAACCGCTGGATGAAAGAACGCAGCGACTCCCCAGGTTGTTGCTTGACGGCGTGGAGGTCAAGCTCCGTGCCAGGACGGGTGTAGGAGCTGCCGAAGTTGGCGACGAACTGCCGGCAGAGCTCACCCCAGGGGGTTATGGACCCCTGAGGTAGATTCATGAGCCAAGACAGAGCTGGGCCAGTCAAGGCGACTGGGAAGTAGTTGGCCATGACAGCCTCGTCCCCTCCTGCAGCAAGTACGGCGGTGGAGTAGATCTGGAGGAACTCCGCTGGGTTGACGCTGCCGTCGTACTTCTCGGGCAGGAGCGGCCGAAACTTGCGCGGCCATTTCGTGAAGCGAAGGTGGGGCGCGAGGGCTGCACACCCTGCTTCTGTTGCCGCAGGTTCTGATGCCGCGAATGCTTGGTTCGCACTGTGCACCGCGTATCCCGGCATGGGCAAGGCTGCACCATAGGCCGGGGCCACTACTTGCGGCGCATATAGCTGTGGCATATGCTGTGCAGCATATGCCTGAGGCAGGGCTCGCGTGGCGAAGGTCTGCCCTTCTGGTTGTTTCGAGGCCGACGACATGCTGTCGCCTGCCTCATGGCTGCGACGCCTCTCTCGGCATCGCTCGAGGTACACCCGGGCGTCCTGGCCCAAGTGGCACCGTTCCAGTTTCCTTCGCAGGTCCGTCGACAGGAGCCTGGAGGAGCTGGAATCCGCCGTCAGCCCATCAACCGTGGGTGTGCGCGTCAGCGACACAGCCGGTTGTCCTGGGCGCCGTCCTCGCCGAAACCGAGGGTTCGCGGCGGCGACGACGAGGCGGTCCACCTCACGGACCCATTGCTGGGTCGCTGAAAGGGGTGCATCCCCCGCAGGTGGGTTGCACAGCAGCGCTCTTGCTGCAGCTAGCGCACCTCCATGGTGTACGCTCAGCGCTGCAGAAGATCTCACACTGGTATGGGCCTGCATAGCCGGAGTCGGCGTTGCCGGAGTCGGCTGCTGGCTACCAGCTTGTGCCGACACACTCCGTCCTGAGTGTGTCGACATGTACTCCCCAGTGGTCACGGTTCGCCGTGAACGCGGAGGGGGAGAGTTTGCCGCTGAAGGAAGCTTGGTCATCTTCGTCGGCGGAAACTCGTCACGCTAGGAGAAAAGCCCCCTTCCTGGCGCGCCAAATGTCGAAGCGTGCGGTCGACACTTCCCCCGGGCCTGCACTGGGCAGCCCGCGGAGGTTCTTTTTTCGGAGGGGCTAGTTCCTAGCGGAGAGCTTGCGCGGATGGAACGAGTTAGTAAGAGCTTGACACGGCGAGTTTTACGTGGTTCAGGTCGCCGGAGCGTAAAACCCTACGTCCACGGTGAGCTATGGAGCTCGCTGTATTGCTTGCTGCTCAGGGCCGGAGGCCTGAGCTTGGGGGTGAGTTACAGCTTGAGAGTGTATGGCTAGCGTATGAGTTGCAAAATGCGAACCCTTGCTATCGACGCCTACCCGAGCCTTTTATAGTCCAAGACTCGGGCGGCTTACAAGGGGAGCCGGGGCCCGACAGGTGGCCCCGGGAAGATTGTCTATTATCTACCGTATCTGCAGTTATGCCGGTAGTTGTCTCTGGTCGAAGGCTTCTGAGTCTTCATCTTGCCACCCTGCCCATGCCGCATGCCAGTTGTAGCGGTTGATGACAGCGCAGGCGGCATGGGTTGTCTTGTCGCGGTGTTTATTGGCTGACAGGTTCTGACACCGCGCGCCAGTCTGTGATGCGACTGGGCGCAACGGCACCTGACAGACGCGTGCTCCGCGTTTCCGCGTCTTGGGAAGACGCGGGCCTTGAATACCTTGTACGGGCAAGGTATGGGGCGTATTTATGCCCGCTGCCTATCACTCGGGGCAGGCAGCGTCGCACTGCTGCCACGTGGCAGGCCCAGAGCCCTTCTCAGAGAAGAGAAGGGTCAGTCCCGCGGGGCACGTGGAGCCTCCGGACCTCTCTCCGCGGAGGAAGAGGCTCGGCTTCTTCTGGCCACGTGGCGGGCCCGGAGCTCTCCTCTAAGGAGAGGGAGGTCCGGCCCCACTGGACACGCGGCGTCTTCGGACCTCTCTCCCGCGGAGGGGGAGGTCCGGCTTCTGTATGCCACGTGGCGGGCCCGGAGCTCTCCTCTTAGGAGATGGAGGTCCGGCCCCGCCGGACGCGTGGCGCCTTCGGAGCTCTCCCTGCGGAGAAGGGCGAGTTCCTTAGGCATTTTACCCTGTGCGCGGGGGTACCCCATATCTCAGGTACCGACAGGCACGAATACAGAGACCTGTTCTACTTAGCTCTCTCTCATGCGCTCATTTAAATTATGCATTAATTTTTATGATCGCACTATCTCTGTATGTTCATCATACATCTAGCTCCCCCTCTCCTGCGCTCATACATAGTCGGCATTCGCTATCCTACCGAAGGCGGCTGTGCTTGAGGCACCTGCCAATGGCCAAGTGAGTCTCTCGGGCCTCCCCCAGTCAGGTGTTGCGGTGCCAGTTGGTTACCTCCAGGAAAGGCCTGCGTTGTGCATGGGGGGTCCAGGGTGCGTATCCAGCTTAGCCGGCCTAGAGACCAAAGCATGCGCATCCTGCCTTCCGGAAGTCCAGGGGAGTACGACCTCTTTGCCTGGTCCTGAACCCAAAGCACGTGCACTCTGCTTCCCCAGCGCATGGCCCGGTACTAGGGATCGGACGACCGTACCCGGACCTTGGAGGGAGCCGGAGCTCCGGCGCCTCGTGCATAGAATTGCCCAAGCCACGTATAGCGGATCAGGATCGTAAGACGGATAAGACTAGGAGATGGGAGGGGAGGACCCCCCGAGGAGAATTATGTTTCCTCTGCCTGTGTGCAGGACCTCCAGGTTACGGCGACAGGGGCTGCATGAAGTAGGGGGGAAAGGAGCTACCAACTACTCCGGCCTAGGACTGGAAAGACCGGGACCGGCCCCTCCAGTAGGGGCGGGACCCGGAGGCCCCACGTGTCCAGCAGGCCCGGAACTCTCTCCCCCATTGAGGAGGGCTCCGGGCTCGCCACGTGGCAGGCGGAAACCGGACCTCCCCCCCCTCGGTGGGAGGGCTCCGAAAGCCCTGCGTGTCCAACATGGCCGGAGCTCCCGTCTCTTGAGGAGGAGCTCCAGACCCGCCACGTGGCAGGCAGATTTGGAGCTCCCCATAGTGCGAGATCCGGAGACCTCCGGGGGCCCCTAACACGGTTAGGACCTGGGGAGGGTGTATGTGCAAGGCTCCGAGATTGGAGATGGCCTCTGAGTACCTTGCGGAGCTAAGGACTCAGTCAGGCAAAGCCAATAAGGAGAGAAAAAGCATCACAGATACAAGTATCCAAGAGAGTCAAATTACGTAAGGCTCCATGAGCTGGACTACAGACTCGATAAAAAGGTAGAAACAAGTCTTAAGGACCTCCCGGCTCTCGCCGGAACCTTGCGGCTACAAGGGCGGTGACACGACCCCATTGGTCCTGTCGAGCCAGGATCACGCTGAGGGGTGCTGCGTTGCACAGCACCGTATAACACACGTCAAAGGTACAAAGCGGAAGCGGAAATTTTATTTCATAAACAAGTTTATGAACATGTTTACATCAAAATAAGTTCAGTCTACACTCGCGGGCGTAGACTAAGCATCAAGTGCACGTTCAGCCCTCGAACGTGTCCTTGCTAGCACACACGCACACTAACTCTGCGGCGTGCACGACTCCCACTCGACGGGGTTCCCCTCCTGGGGTTCCGTCTCCTCTTCGGGAGTCCCTTCCTCATAGAACCCTGCAAAAGCTTCAAACACAAGCAGTGAGCACGAAGGCTCAGCAAGTCTGACCCGTCTCACCTAAACATGGAACTTCTACATGAGGGTAATGGGTTGCATGAGGTAAAAATTATTTGCAAGGACTCGCCTAATTAGTAGAACCTTACTTTCAAGTTTTAGCAGCAGGTTGTGGAGAACCTTACGCTAAGGCACATGAGAGAGCCGCAATCAAACAAGAAACGCATTTCTCTCATGTACTTTGCCCAAAGTTGAAAAGAACTTTAATTAGCTCTAAGCTACAGCATATCATTAACAATCAATGTCCAGCTTTCAATCAGCAACATTTTAACATGTAACTAGCCTGTTCTTTCTACGTCACGGTACAGTGAACAAGTGGTACTCACTGACCGCGAGGGACGGCGATTATAATCGATTTACACCTGCAGGGTTACCCGAACAACCCGTCACGTACGCCCGTACTCGATGTTGCCTACAACAACCATCACGGACGCCGTACGCGACTACCTTTCACCCGTTAGCCAAATATTGAACCGGTCCCATCGTCCCGAGCAAGAGGTCTCTGCACGCGCATCTCTGTGCCGCCAGCCGATTTACACCTCGAGCTCTCAACCTACCCTCTGAACGACGGGCAATGCCTCAATACCCAGCTACCCGGGTTACATCAGTTTCCCGGATCCCATATAGCCGGTAGGTCTTCGGTACTGTTCTAGCTTGTTCAACAGGCCCGCACACGGCTCGGTCCTCAATCGACACAAGCGGAGCTACAGCACACAGGCCCCAAAGTCCTGCTGCCCTTACTCTCCGCTCGGTCTCATTTTCTTGCCATGTGTATCATGTGCTATCTCTACCCGAGCAATGTGCCTCTAGCCTATTCTCGCGAGTAGTTCCAACTACTCGACTTGTACCGAATCCTACTCTATCCTAGCAATGCAGTGGCTAACGGGGTTTGCAATCCTAAACCCAACCCATGGTTCTCTTGGCTATGCAGTGGGGCTTCCAAACAAGACTCTAATGCACAGAATAAAGGAAACAAGTATGTGCTCAAAACAATAAAAATTTGTGAAAAGGTTAATGCAAACCGGAGCTTGCCTTGCTGCTCTTGGTCGTAGGCTAGCTGTTCCTCCGGAGTAACGAAGTCTAGGACTTCGGATTCCTCCTCGACCTTAGCGACTACATGATAGAAACAATACATGTATTAATTTAATGCATTTGTATTAAGTTTGAAGTTGTGAAGTCTATAACCTTTGCTAGATAGACCTAATGACTGTGAAACTTTTACTGTGGCTTGGTTACAACCTAAACAAAGACTTGGTCAAGTTTTAGTTGCAGCAAAGCTCATTTGAGCCCTCCACAAAAAATTATGTCCTTGACCTTAATTGGAACTCTTAGGGTGTTCTAGGAATTTTCATGAGACAAACTATGACTTTCTGAAAACTAGATTTTCAGAGGGTTCTAATGGAGTTGGTCTCACTTAATTTGGAAGTCTCTAACTAAAGATATGAGCTAAACAATTTCAGAGAAAATTCTGAAAATGTTTCTGAACATTTTCTATTTTCTCTGGAACAGTTTTACTAATCACACCATTAGGTGGACTAAATGAGCTCACATGGATCTGAAATTTTTATGGTAGTTCAAGGATATTTTGGTGAACATCTCAACAAAATTTCAGGATTTTCCTCCAAAGGATTCTCCAGTTAAAATTCCTAACAGTTTAAAATTTAAGGAATTAATTCTGGGGAATTAAGGAATTTCATGAAGTGAAACTTGATTTTCTGGAAAGTACTCAGAGAGCTGAATCCAGCAAAATTTGGTTCACTCAATTTGGAGCTTTCTAGCCAAAGTTATAAGGATTTGAAGTTTGAAGGAAATCTGAAAATCGGGGAAAAGTTTAAACTCGCGCGTGGGCCCAGGGGACACGCGTCGCACGCCTAGGCGATGGCACACCGCGGCCCACAAGGATTTTGCGCGCCAGCACACCCGATCCCGGCCGCAGCCGGATCCCGATTCAAAATATCGGCCGCTGACAGCTGGGGTCCACCCCCTTCTTCAACCTCGCGACACCCGCGCTCCGCCGCCGAGGGACCTCGCCGGAGAGCTCGCCGCCGGCTGCTGTACAGCTCCAAACTTCTTGATTCTGGCCGCCCCTGCCTACTTTTACTTGGGGAACAGGATCCGAGGGTCAGCTGCTCATGACAATGGCCGGAGCATGGTCGGCGACGAGCCGCCATATCGGAATGACTTCGGCCATGTCGGCTGACTCCCCTGGTACCTCAGCTACTTGGGAAATCGGTCGGGGAGCATCAGTGGACCTCAGAGAAGGTCGACATGAGCTCGAGGCAGCTCGGGGAAGGCCCGAAATAGGTCCTCACCGTGCGCCCGATACCCCCCGTTCGTTCCGCCATTAGTAGACCTTAAATTACGCCGGGCACAGAGGTTCTCCGGCCCAGAGTTGTGAAGGCAACTTGTGCGTTACCGTGTCTAGCTCGTGTGGGAGTGGCCTGAGGCCCTCTAATCCTTTCTAGAACACGAATTAAACAGAATCGTACCCGAAGGTCGTTCTGCACACAGAAAGGGGAAAAGTGGAAATTCGCCGCCGGTGAGCAACCACTCGAGCTGTGGCTCGGGGATGAGCAGCACCGGTCACCCGCGCGTCCAAGGGTGCCTTGGCTCGGGCGTGACAACGCCCAGGTTGGGCTGTCCACGAGAGCCCGAGGTGCGGCGGTTCCAAGTTCCGAGTTTGATCTTTCGGCACAGCCGATATCAATCGGTTTCAACCGAATTCTAGCAATGGGGAGGATGGAGGAAGGTCTCTAGTACCTTGCTGGGACTCTGGAGTGGAAGGAGGGAGCTGCGATCGGCGTCCTCCGATCAAGTCCGAACTGCGGAAACTTTCGGCCGGTGCTGGGTTCTTGCGGGAAAACACGTCGGTACCTCGGCCGAGGAGGGGGGGCAGGCGCCTTAAGAAGGCTCTGCACCGCCTCATGCCCGCGCGTGGGCAAGCAGCTGGTGGTGCGGTGGCTGGCCTCGGTGGCGATCACCGCTGCGGCTCGGCGACCCGAGTGAAAAGTCTCAGTCGGTTTGTGTTGAAGTAGAGGCTGACATGTGGGTCCCATCCTTCCTTTTAACCTCTGAAATTTACTTCTAATCACTGTTGTAAACAGTGAACCCCATACTACCCTTGGCAATTCAAATTATTCCCCCATGAGCCATTTGAATTGATCAAAGTTCAAATGAGGTTTTGGTTTGAATGAATTTCAGCACAAGTTCAGTTTGAAATTCAAATAAAGTTTGAATTTCTCCCACTTAGCTCATGTCAAGATCAACTCCAAATGGAGTGAAAATTGGTGTGTGAGCTCACAAAAATGTGCTGAGTAAGAATATGCCCCTCACTTTCAAATTCATGGTATAAAAACAGTTTGGATTTGAATATATTTTCAAACTGCCTCCTTCCTATCTATACCCAAGATGACCTCAAAAAGGTTTTGAATTTGGGTGAAACTTGGCATGGACATCCTTAGCAAAGTGTAGGAGTTTTTCCTATGTCCAGCCCATCTATATCACATGTGGGAAATACCACTTTTGCAATGTGTAAGTTTGTTCCCTAATGAGCATGTTGATAATTGTTACTTGCTCTTCATTTGTGTTCATCATTCTTCCTCAAATGAGGTGTGTGGTGTGGGGATGAACACTACAAATGGGTGTCAAAAACTGAGGCCCTTACATTCCTCCCCCCTTAAAAGAATCTCGTCCCGAGATTATAAGGTGAAAATGAGAGAGAGGATGGTGGAAAATTACCGGATATGCGACGTGAGAAAGTCGGGGTAGTTAGTGCGAAGGAATTCTTCGCTCTCCCATGTCGCTTCGTCCATGGAGTGATTACTCCACAGAACCTTGTAGAACCACAACGTACGGTTGTGTGTGGTTCAGGCCTTTTCATCAATAATCTGCACCGGTTCCTCCCGATAGGTGAGATCCGGTTGCAGTTCTTCAATGTCTTCCAGCTGAACGGTAGTTGATAGCTTGAGACACTTCCTCAGCTGGGAAATGTGAAAGACGTCGTGCACACCGGAAAGTGCTTCTGGTAATCTCAGCCGGTATGCCACCGATCCACATCTTTCGGTAATTTGGAATGGACCGATGAATCGGGGTGCCAACTTTCCTCTCACCCCAAATCTGTTTACGCCCTTCATTGGAGACACCCGTAGATATACGTGATCTCCAACTTCGAATTGTAACGGGCGCCTTCTCCGGTCCGCATACTGTTTCTGTCGGGATTGAGCGGCTTTTAGGTTTGCTTGAATTAATCAAACCTTTTCTTCCACGTTGTTGACAAGGTCAAT
Source organism: Neostapfia colusana (assembly GCA_030760725.1). Taxonomy (NCBI): domain Eukaryota; kingdom Viridiplantae; phylum Streptophyta; class Magnoliopsida; order Poales; family Poaceae; genus Neostapfia; species Neostapfia colusana. The sequence goes on from JASWHV010000003.1 coordinate 85,916,917, forward strand.
CCCGAAGGTAACCCTTTCGCCAGACTCACACCAGTTCAATGGTGTGCGGCACTTCCTGCCGTATAGCGCCTCGTAGGGCGCCATCTTGATGCTGGCTTGGTACCCATTGTTGTACGAGAACTCGGCTAACGGCAAGTGATCATCCCAATTCTTGCCGTGGTCGATAGCGCAAGCTCATAGCATGTCTTCTAGAATCTGATTTACCCGTTCGGTTTGTCCATCCGTCTGCGGGTGGTAGGCTGAACTATGGATCAGCTTCGTTCCAAAGGCAGCGTGTAGCTGCTCCCAAAAAACGGGACACAAATAAAGTGCCCCGGTCCGATATGATGGTACGGGGTACGCCGTATAAGCATAGGATCCGTGAGATGTACAGTTCAGCGTACTTCTTGGCGTTGTAGTTGGTGTTGACCGGGATGAAATGGGCAACTTTGGTGAGCCGATCGACGATTACCCACACAGAATCATGTTTCTGTAAGGTGGTGGGTGAACCGACGACGAAATCCATGCTCACGTCCTCCCATTTCCAGGCAGGAATGCCTAGTGGTTGTAGCAGTCCCGGTTTCCGCATATGGTCTGCCTTCACCCTTCGACATGTATCACACTCGGACACGTATTTGGCAGTCTCTCGCTTCATCCATGTCCACCAAAACCTTCTTCTGAGTTCTTGATACATTTTGTTGCTGCCGGGGTGAATAGAAAACTTTGATAAGTGAGCCTCATCAAAGATTTTCTTCCGTAACTCCGGGTTTCGGGGTACGACGATCCGGTTCTTGAACCATAGGACGCCGTCTCCGTCCTTCCGGAAATATTTCAACTCCCCACTGTCTACACGTCTCCGCAAATGTGACATGCCCTTGTCATTCTTCTGGGCTGCCGCTATCTCTTCACGGATGGTGGGGATCAAAGCTAGGTTGTAGAGAGCTCCGTGTGGAATCATATGTAGTGGGGGTTCGCTCTCTTCCAACGGTGTGATGGTCAGATTATTGACGTGTGACTTGCGGCTCAGCGCATCTGCCAGAACGTTTGCCTTGCCCGGATGATAATGGATCTCTATCTCGTAATCCTTTATCAGTTCTAACCATCTTCGTTGCCTCATGTTCAGCTCCTTCTGAGTGAATATGTACTTGAGGCTTTTGTGGTCGGTATATAAATGTACGAGGTTACCGAGTAGGTAGTGCCTCCATATCTTCAGTGCAAGTACCACGGCATCGAGCTCCAAGTCATGAGTTGGATAATTTTGCTCATGGTTCCTAAGCTGCCGTGATCCATACGCGACCACTCTTCGGTCTTGCATCAGCACACATCCGAGCCCAATGCCGGATGCATCGCAGTACACATCGAACGGTTTTGTTGTGTCTGGCTGCGCCAAAACCGGTGCTGATGTCAGGTGCTTGACTAAAGCCTTGAATGCTGCTTCACATGCTGGACTCCAAACATATTTGGTAGCCTTCTTCAGCAGCTCTGTCATGGGCTTGGCAATCTTCGATAAGTTCGGAATGAACCTCCGATAATATCCCGCGAGTCCGAGGAAACTCCGTACCTCATGAACAGTTCTCGGGGATTTCCAATTCAGCACTTGCGTGATCTTGCTCGGGTCCACAGCGATACCCTCCGCTGAGATGATATGCCCGAGGAAAGGCACTTGCGATATCCAAAACTCGCATTTGCTGAACTTTGCGTATAACTTGTGATCCCGCAGCCGTTGCAAGACTATACGCAGATGTTTCTTGTGATCTTCCTCCGACTTGGAGTATACTAGGATGTCGTCGATGAAGACCACGACAAACTTGTCCAGCTCCGGCATGAACACCGAGTTCATTAAGTACATGAAGTGAGCTGGAGCATTGGTGAGGCCAAAGGACATGACCAGGTACTCATAAAGTCCATACCTTGTCGAGAAAGCTGTCTTTGGAATGTCCTCCGCCCTTATCTTAATCTGATGGTACCCGGATCTTAAATCCATCTTGGAAAAGATCTTTGCTTCGACCAACTGATCAAACAACATGTCGATCCGTGGCAACGGGTACTTGTTCTTGATGGTTACGGCATTTAATGGACGGTAGTCCACGCAAAGCCGCAACGTTTCATCCTTCTTTTTGACAAATAATGCCGAACAACCCCATGGCGAGGAGCTCGGCCTAATAAAACCCTTCTCCAAAAGGTCCGTGAGCTGAGTCTTCAGTTCAGCCAACTCCTTGGGCGCCATCTTGTATGGCCTTCGGGATATTGGCATGGTTCCCGGTGCAAGTTCAATCTTGAACTCCACCTCTCTATCGGGAGGCATCCCCGGCAAATCGTCCGGGAATACATCCGGGAACTCTCGGACCACTGGAATGTCTTCCAATCTGATAGTTGTGGCTTGATAGACACTTGGAAGTTTTATTTCTGGACTGTCCAGAAATAATGAGTGAGAACCGTGCACTTCTGAGTTTAGGTGCACGACTCGAAGGACGGTGTATAAAACAGCGCCGTGGCGGTTTAACCACGACATCCCTAGGATGACATCGACCTTCTGTCCCTCTAAGATAATGAGAGACGTGGGGTACACTCTACCCGCTAAGCATAATGGTGCTTTGGAGACCATTACGCTTGCTGAAATCTTCCCACCCGGTGAACAAATGAAATATGGACTATCGGTAGGCAGTATTGGAAAGCTGTGTTTAGCAATGAAAGCTTGGCTAATAAAATTATGCGTGGCGCCTGAATCAAATAGTACTATAGCGGGATGCTGGTGGAGTTGGAACATACCCGCCAGCATTGGCTCGCCCTCCGGCACGTCCTCAATGGCAAGCTGGTGGACAGTGCCGGGCCTAGGGTTTGCCCGCCGCGCATTAGTAGGGTTCCGGGGTTGATTCCTCCCCGGAAACTGTGGTGCCACTCCGCCGCCTTGCCTCTCCGGGCAACTGCTCGCGAAGTGTCCTGGACGACCACACTTGTAACATGTGGCCGCTGCTGGTGGAGTACTCGGGGGACGAAAGCCCGGCACGCGTTGTGGAGGTGCAAACGCACGCGGCATCGCCCGCTGCTGCTGCTGTTGTTGCGGTGGTACTGGCTGTGCCGGCCGGAATGCCGGTGAAGAGTACGGCCGACCGCGGAACGGCATCGACCGCTGTGGTGGCTGCCAGCGTGGACCTGATGGTGGGCGATTCACCATCCGAAACTTCTGAGAAGGACTGCCTCCTTCTCCGCTGCTCTGCGGCGCGCTTCGCTTTCGCTCTGCCACCGTCAACTCCTTGCCGGAGTCCTCCTGAACAATCGCAGCATCAATGATGTCGTTGAGGCTGCCGCGATTGAACATCGCCAGCTTGTCTTTCAGGAGCGGGTTAAGCCCCTGGTAAAAGTGGTCCCGCCGCTTCTCGTCCGTATCTGCGTGATACGACACGTAGAGCGCGAGATCGTTGAACGCCCTGGAATATTCCAGCGCGTTCAGGCTCCCTTATTGCAGGTGTAGGAACTCCTGCGTCTTCCTCTTCATCAAACCGGGCGGTATATGATAGGCCCTGAAGGCCGTCCGGAACTCCGCTCAGGTCATCACTCGGTCGGTGGGCTGGGAAGCACAGAAGTTGGCCCACCACGCGCTCGCGGATCCTTGGAGCTGCTGGACCGCGAACTGAGTCTTGCACTGCTCGCTAATTTGGAGCAGCCCAAACTTCATCTCTATGGCGCGGAGCCAGTTGTCCGCGTCAAGTGGTTCATCCGCCCTTGAGAATACAGGGGGATGAGTCACCAGGAAGTCGGAGTAGGAGCTCTGTTGGCGCTTCTCACGATCTTGACGTCTCTCTGGGCGAGACGTATTCGCAATTAACGTTTGCAGCAGCTCTGTGTGCTGCTGATGTGAACCCGCCATTGCCGCGACAATGTCGGCCAATGTAACCGTTGGCAGTGGCGGTGGCGGTGTTTGCTGTTGCTGTTGCTGCTGCTGTCCCGAGGAGTCCTCGGGAAGCGGTTGGGAGGTCTCTCCCCCTTGGCTAGTACCTCCAACATCAGGGTTGGCACGAGTACGCGTCATTCTGAAATTCAACACAGCAGCAATTAGCACATGTCTTACTCAAAATTCCATAAACAGCAGTAGGTATTGAAGCGACGCACGATTACTTGCACAACATTCACATATATTGATAAAGTATAACTTTATACAAGATACATTATTCTCGGATCTCCGAGAAGTCGTGCTCATGTCGTCACTACCTATACATAAGCTACTGTCTACACGACATGTCATCGATTACAAAAGTTGGGTTACGCTACCCTAGCTGCCCTACTTGGCAACCGTAACCCCCTACTCGGAGTAGAACTCGACCTCCTGTGGGTCGTCCTCCTCCGGTACCTCGGCTGGTGGTTCGGGGTCTACCACCTCTTCTTCCATTCCGGGCTCTCCCATGGCTGGAAGACCCAAGACTACCGGTACGCCCAATACCGGGGGCACGAGGTCCTGCAATGCATGCACCTCATCCATAGCCTGGTTGTAGTCCTCTTCCCAGCCTTGTCCTTCCTCAATAGCGTCGTCCCGCTCTTTAGCAAGGTCCTCATTCTGCTGGGTTAGGGTCTGCACCAGCTCTTGCAACGCCGTGATGTCAACACGGGCCTTCTTCTTTGCCTTCTTCAGACGATGCAACTGATTGTGTTGTTCATTCAGTCGCTTGATCGTCGGAAGGAGCACATTGCGGAGTGCGCTGTGAGCACCCTCGAATTGATCTCCGCGGCTTGTGCTCTCCTTGAGCTTGGTGGCGAGATGTTCCGTATGAACAGCTTGGCTGTCCATCACAGCGTTTCCCGCCCTCATTTGGAGGCTGAGGTTTGCCTCCGCGGGGTTATACCTTGGGCAACTCGGGTCTGTTGCCTCCAGGTACCTTTCTTCCCACACATGCTGAGCTCGCCCCTCCACCGGAACGAGTGCGTATGGTGTGCCCTCCATAGCCTGCACGTGTAGTTGGCAGAAACGTGACATAGTGTCACGGGCTGCCACTTGCCACATCCCTTCCGGTTGTCTTCCTCTCACCGTGACGGTGAATGGCACCCAACCGGGTGGCGTAGGCCCTGCAGGAACCTCGACATGGATCGTCCACGTCTTGTTCCCCTCTTCGCCTTCTTCCTTGGCGAAGTATTGCGGCATCTGGTTGTACCCGAAATATTGGAGCATTTGCCACAATGCTTCCGGGTAGCCGCTACGGTCAGAGCAGTGGGAAACTACCCACCCGTTCTCCAACCGTTTATCTGCTGCCATCTGTAAAAATATATTTGAGAAATGTCAAATATTTATTTAAACAGTAAACCATTGAGTTATAACATAAGATATGTCATTGAACTCCTAACACTTGGAAACATAGTTCAAATTTTTAAACAAATTTGACTGCTGATCTGCTGTTACCATGACAGCCCTGACCAGTTTCCATATCAATCTGATTTAGGCCAGGTTAAAAGCAAAACCAGTCCTGGAGCTCAACATCAAAGTTAAAGTTAACTTTAATAGCTTTCCAGAAAGTATTTGGTTGGCCTAAGATCTGTCCTGGTTCAAAAGTTATGAGATGTCAAAGTTAACAGAATTTCTGGAAACAATTGGACAGCACCTCCCTGCCTTAGGTACTGATTTGATCCAAGAATCCCAGTTAATCCTGTTCCTAATCTGACAAAACTTTCTGTTACAAAGTTGTAAACCATCTCATAAGATTTCCAGAACTACCTCATTTCCTATTTTTGGATTTTTAAGCAGGAAGTTATGCTTAATTTACAGAGAGTTTACAGAGAGTCTTTGCTCTGTCCTGTTTTCTGGACAGTTTCAACTCTACTGCATTTTTCGAGTGGTTAAGGGATGAAACACCTCTGGAACTTAACAGAAAAGTTGTAAAGCTCTTCCAACGCTTTCCAGAAATATATCATATGACCCCAACCTCGAAAGAACTCAACCTCTAACCTCTGATTAACTTCAGCCTTGATTCAGCTGAAAACAGAGTGCTCTGTCCTTAACATCCTATAAGTTGAAAGTTTGTTAACTTTGAATATCCTGTTCCAGGGAAGGAGTTACATCAAGTTTTACTACTTTGGATCAAAACCTTCAAGTTTTTAAATGAAGTTGTTCATTTAATTGGATGTGACGTCGAGGCGTCACCAGATTATGTCGGTACTACGTCCTCACAAAGGAAAAACCTATACCGGACTTAGCCGGCTTCGTTAGTTCAGTGGCACTACTCGTCACTCGCACACGGATGCTACACGTCTACCGTTTCGTGGTAAGGCTACCTGCAGAAATTCAACCAATCATCAGACTCGGCTGCACACCGAGCCCGGAATCTATACAGTTGGTACACCCGGCCGTCATCACTCGCCCGGATGTTCTCAAGCCAAACACGCCTTGAGTTACGTGTTCACGTTTCAGACCACGTGACGGGGTCTCCCATGTTGCACCACGCACGCCAGGGACAGACGTTGCTCGAATACCTCAAACGACATGAAGAGTCGTAGAGGATACTAAAGCGGGTCAGGTTACCTGCCACCCGTAGGGCTCCACCCTTCAGCTTGTGCGCACTGGTGGACAGCGCTTACGTGCACCCCCCAAGACATGAACGTCCCGAGATGCACGATTTTCCGACATAACAAATAGGTTAATAAGCCACTTTCTATATACTAATAACATCCTTATACGGGCTACTAACTCGTTCCTCACTGGATTTTTAAAAAATAAGACCTTTGTACTGTGTTAAATCTCAAGCGAGCTCTGATACCACGCTGACACGACCCCATTGGTCCTGTCGAGCCAGGATCACGCTGAGGGGTGCTGCGTTGCACAGCACCGTATAACACACGTCAAAGGTACAAAGCGGAAGCGGAAATTTTATTTCATAAACAAGTTTATGAACATGTTTACATCAAAATAAGTTCAGTCTACACTCGCGGGCGTAGACTAAGCATCAAGTGCACGTTCAGCCCTCGAACGTGTCCTTGCTAGCACACACGCACACTAACTCTGCGGCGTGCACGACTCCCACTCGACGGGGTTCCCCTCCTGGGGTTCCGTCTCCTCTTCGGGAGTCCCTTCCTCATAGAACCCTGCAAAAGCTTCAAACACAAGCAGTGAGCACGAAGGCTCAGCAAGTCTGACCCGTCTCACCTAAACATGGAACTTCTACATGAGGGTAATGGGTTGCATGAGGTAAAAATTATTTGCAAGGACTCGCCTAATTAGTAGAACCTTACTTTCAAGTTTTAGCAGCAGGTTGTGGAGAACCTTACGCTAAGGCACATGAGAGAGCCGCAATCAAACAAGAAACGCATTTCTCTCATGTACTTTGCCCAAAGTTGAAAAGAACTTTAATTAGCTCTAAGCTACAGCATATCATTAACAATCAATGTCCAGCTTTCAATCAGCAACATTTTAACATGTAACTAGCCTGTTCTTTCTACGTCATGGTACAGTGAACAAGTGGTACTCACTGACCGCGAGGGACGGCGATTATAATCGATTTACACCTGCAGGGTTACCCGAACAACCCGTCACGTACGCCCGTACTCGATGTTGCCTACAACAACCATCACGGACGCCGTACGCGACTACCTTTCACCCGTTAGCCAAATATTGAACCGGTCCCATCGTCCCGAGCAAGAGGTCTCTGCACGCGCATCTCTGTGCCGCCAGCCGATTTACACCTCGAGCTCTCAACCTACCCTCTGAACGACGGGCAATGCCTCAATACCCAGCTACCCGGGTTACATCAGTTTCCCGGTTCCCATATAGCCGGTAGGTCTTCGGTACTGTTCTAGCTTGTTCAACATGCCCGCACATGGCTCGGTCCTCAATTGACACAAGCGGAGCTACAGCACACAGGCCCCAAAGTCCTGCTGCCCTTACTCTCCGCTCGGTCTCATTTTCTTGCCATGTGTATCATGTGCTATCTCTACCCGAGCAATGTGCCTCTAGCCTATTCTCGCGAGTAGTTCCAACTACTCGACTTGTACCAAATCCTACTCTATCCTAGCAATGCAGTGGCTAACGGGGTTTGCAATCCTAAACGCAACCCATGGTTCTCTTGGCTATGCAGTGGGGCTTCCAAACAAGACTCTAATGCACAGAATAAAGGAAACAAGTATGTGCTCAAAACAATAAAAATTTGTGAAAAGGTTAATGCAAACCGGAGCTTGCCTTGCTGCTCTTGGTCGTAGGCTAGCTGTTCCTCCGGAGTAACGAAGTCTAGGACTTCGGGTTCCTCCTCGACCTTAGCGACTACATGATAGAAACAATACATGTATTAATTTAATGCATTTGTATTAAGTTTGAAGTTGTGAAGTCTATAACCTTTGCTAGATAGACCTAATGACTGTGAAACTTTTACTGTGGCTTGGTTACAACGTAAACAAAGACTTTGTCAAGTTTTAGTTGCAGCAAAGCTCATTTGAGCCCTCCACAAATAATTATGTCCTTGACCTTAATTGGAACTCTTAGGGTGTTCTAGGAATTTTCATGAGACAAACTATGACTTTCTGAAAACTAGATTTTCAGAAGGTTCTAATGGAGTTGGTCTCACTTAATTTGGAAGTCTCTAACTAAAGATATGAGCTAAACAATTTCAGAGAAAATTCTGAAAATGTTTCTGAACATTTTCTATTTTCTCTGGAACAGTTTTACTAATCACACCATTAGGTGGACTAAATGAGCTCACATGGATCTGAAATTTTTATGGTGGTTCAAGGATATTTTGGTAAACATCTCAGCAAAATTTCAGGATTTTCCTACAAAGGATTCTCCAGTTAAAATTCCTAACAGTTTAAACTTTAAGGAATTAATTCTCGGGAATTAAGGAATTTCATGAAGTGAAACTTGATTTTCTGGAAAGTACTCAGAGAGCTGAATCCAGCAAAATTTGGTTCACTCAATTTGGAGCTTTCTAGCCAAAGTTATAAGGATTTGAAGTTTGAAGGAAATCTGAAAATCAGGGAAAAGTTTAAACTCGCGCGTGGGCCCAGGGGACACGCGTCGCACGCCTAGGCGATGGCACACCGCGGCCCACAAGGATTTTGCGCGCCAGCACACCCGATCCCGGCCGCAGCCGGATCCCGATTCAAAATATCGGCAGCTGACAGCTGGGGTCCACCCCCTTCTTCAACCTCGCGACACCCGCGCTCCGCCGCCGAGGGACCTCGCCGGAGAGCTCGCCGCCGGCTGCTGTACAGCTCCAAACTTCTTGATTCTGGCCGCCCCTGCCTACTTTTACTTGGGGAACAGGATCCGAGGGTCAGCTGCTCATGACAACGGCCGGAGCATGGTCGGCGACGAGCCGCCATATCGGAATGACTTCGGCCATGTCGGCTGACTCCCCTGGTACCTCAGCTACTTGGGAAATCGGTCGGGGAGCATCAGTGGACCTCAGAGAAGGTCGACATGAGCTCGAGGCAGCTCGGGGAAGGCCCGAAATAGGTCCTCACCGTGCTCCCGATACCCCCCGTTCGTTCCGCCATTAGTAGACCTTAAATTACGCCGGGCACAGAGGTTCTCCGGCCCAGAGTTGTGAAGGCAACTTGTGCGTTACCGTGTCTAGCTCGTGTGGGAGTGGCCTGAGACCCTCTAATCCTTTCTAGAGCACGAATTAAACAGAATCGTACCCGAAGGTCGTTCTGCACACAGAAAGGGGAAAAGTGGAAATTCGCCGCCGGTGAGCAACCACTCGAGCTGTGGCTCGGGGATGAGCAGCACCGGTCACCCGCGCGTCCAAGGGTGCCTTGGCTCGGGCGTGACAACGCCCAGGTTGGGCTGTCCACGAGAGCCCGAGGTGCGGCGGTTCCAAGTTCCGAGTTTGATCTTTCGGCACAGCCGATATCAATCGGTTTCAACCGAATTCTAGCAATGGGGAGGATGGAGGAAGGTCTCTAGTACCTTGCTGGGACTCTGGAGTGGAAGGAGGGAGCTGCGATCGGCGTCCTCCGATCAAGTCCGAACTGCGGAAACTTTCGGCCGGTGCTGGGTTCTTGCGGGAAAACACGTCGGTACCTCGGCCGAGGAGGGGGGGCAGGCGCCTTAAGAAGGCTCTGCACCGCCTCATGCCCGCGCGTGGGCAAGCAGCTGGTAGCGCGGTGGCTGGCCTCGGTGGCGATCACCGCTGCGGCTCGGCGACCCGAGTGAAAAGTCTCAGTCGGTTTGTGTTGAAGTAGAGGCTGACATGTGGGTCCCACCCTTCCTTTTAACCTCTGAAATTTACTTCTAATCACTGTTGTAAACAGTGAACCCCATACTACCCTTGGCAATTCAAATTATTCCCCCATGAGCCATTTGAATTGATCAAAGTTCAAATGAGGTTTGGTTTGAATGAATTTCAGCACAAGTTCAGTTTGAAATTCAAATAAAGTTTGAATTTCTCCCACTTAGCTCATGTCAAGATCAACTCCAAATGGAGTGAAAATTGGTGTGTGAGCTCACAAAAATGTGCTGAGTAAGAATATGCCCCTCACTTTCAAATTCATGGTATAAAAACAGTTTGGATTTGAATATGTTTTCAAACTGCCTCCTTCCTATCTATACCCAAGATGACCTCAAAAAGGTTTTGAATTTGGGTGAAACTTGGCATGGACATCCTTAGCAAAGTGTAGGAGTTTTTCCTATGTCTAGCCCATCTATATCACATGTGGGAAATACCACTTTTGCAATGTGTAAGTTTGTTCCCTAATGAGCATGTTGATAATTGTTACTTGCTCTTCATTTGTGTTCATCATTCTTCCTCAAATGAGGTGTGTGGTGTGGGGATGAACACTACAAATGGGTGTCAAAAACTGAGGCCCTTACAGGCGGCCACATCCTCGACTTCAGCCCTGGCAGCTTCCTCCCGCTCCGCGGCTGGGCCCTCTCTCGCTGGCTCTAGCGAAAAAGAGGGATCGCGGCTCTTGAAGCATGCCAGCACATGCGAGGCGACCTCTAAAGCTAAGACGCGGCCCTCGGCCTCAAGCTCGTTGGCGACCACCGAGTCGAGTCTGTGCAGCTTGGCGCTGATCGACTCCAACACAGGGATCACCTCCGCCACCTTCAATGCAGGTGTCGCGGCCCTCACCGGACTAAAGCCAAGAGGGATCAGGGCGGACCCCGCTCGATCCACGAAGCTTGAGACCACAAGAGCCTCGGAGGACCGCAAGGCTGAGAGCTCCTCCACCTTGCGGCGGGCCGCCCGCAGAGCCTCCAGGTTCCTCTCGGAGAATTCTTCTCCTTGGCCGCCAGGGAGCTCTCCCGAAGGTGGAGAGTCTTGGCGAGCCGCTCCAACTCAGCGGCCTTGAAGTCGGCGGTCAGCTCCCGGTCCAAGACCGCCCGGCGATCACGGGAGACCTGTTCCTCCCTCAAGTCGAGGTCTGCCTTCAGGATCTCCAGCTCCTCCATCCGAGCTCGAAGGTCATGCTCGCCCGCAGCCAGCTGCACGGCGACCCTCTCCGCCTCAGCTGCCATGGAACGCTCCCGTTCCTCAACGGCGAGTTCACGGCGCTCCAACCGCTGCCGTACCCCCACAGCAGCAGAGACGCTCTCTTCGGCCCGGGCGTGTGCCTCCAGGGCCTCCCTGTTGATCCGCCGCGATTGGGTGTCCATGCGGTCGACAGCCCGCTTCATCCGGTCGACGAGCGCTTCCCTGAAGTCGAGCAACTCCTGCCTGGAGTCGAGCTCACTCTTAACCTTCGCGGTCCTCTCCCGCAAAAGGTTCCCCCAGATGAGGAGGCGATCCCGTTCAACCGTACACTCCTCCCGCTCGCGCCCCAATGCAGCCAAGACCTGCCGAATGCTCGTCTCGGCAAGCGCGAAGGCATCAGCCAGAGGCAATGGAGCAACAGAGGCCGGGGCAGTCCCCCCGACCTCCTCCATTACCTCGTCCTCAGGAAGAGCCGACGCACCAGCAACCGAGACGAGACGCCGATCAGGAGAAGCTGGCTCCGAGGCTCTGGCAGCCAGGCCTGCCGGGCTTTCTTCAGCTTCAGGCTCCTTGATCTGAGGAGAGGGGCGAACCGGGGAAGGCGGTGCTGGAGAAAAGACCGGGCCGCCTAGTGCAGGGTCGACCTGCGCTGGCTTGGGGGCCGCGGTGGCCGTCTCGGCAGGAAGAGATGAAGCCGCCGCGGAGTCCGGGCACACCGGAACAGGAGAAGTTCGCGCTGGCCTGGGGGCCACGGCAGTTGCCCCTGGCTCCGAGCGCAGCTACGCAGACTCCCCGCATGTCGGGGAAGGCCGGGAAGCGCGGACACTCTAGCGGGCTCTGAACCCCGACTTCTGAGCCAGGGTAGGACTCCCAGAGCCCGCTATCGTCACTGACGGCCGCTCTGCAGTCGCTTGGACTGGCGGAACAGGGGACGCCCCAGAAGCTTCCCCCAGCGCATCAACCCGGGGCCTCTTCGAGTCGCCACCGGAGGGAGTGTCAGGCACCCCAGAATCCCTACTTGGCACCGACGCCGTTGCTGGAGGAGATCGAGCGCGTTTCTTCTCTGGCGGCGGGATGGAAGCCATGGCAAGGGAGAACTCAAAGGCAAGAGAGCAAAAGCACAAGAGTCCGAGAAGAAACGCTGAGAAGTGCGAAGGGAAGCTGCAATGTGGGTAAGACCCCCTCTAAAAAGATTCCCGGTGCAATTCCAAGCGATTCGGAACTCTTCGAATATCCCGCACCGGCAACCGCTTCGGTTCCTAGGCCGAATGCCGATGACGGGTGGGCCCAAGCCGCCTAACTGAAGCGGTGGGGTCAAGGAGTCAGTCTCCTAAGAAGATGAGCAGGCAAGGCACTTCGGCGGTTCCCGAAGAAAGCGCCTCAACGTGCAGAAGTGGCAGTCTTGGGAACCGCCGCAGTAAAAGCAACCATCAAGTGAGCGCATGCTCCCACGATCCCGTGGCTGTTCGTGCTCCGGCAGCGGTCAATTCAGGACTTAGAGAAAGTGCGCGGATCGGAAGAGACGGAGGTCCCACCTCGGGCTCGCTATCTCCCCCGAGATGGGCCCGGGGGCCACTGTCGGTACCTGAGATATGGGGTACCCCCGCGCACATGATAAAATGCCTAAGGTACTCGCCCTTCTCTGCAGGGAGAGCTCCGAAGGCGCCACGCGTCCGGCGGGGCCGGACCTCCCTCTCCTCAGAGGAGAGCTCCGGGCCCGCCATGTGGCATACAGAAGCCGGACCTCCCCCTCCGCGGGAGAGAGGTCCGAAGACGCCACGCGTCCAGCAGGGCCAGACCTCCCTCTCCTCAGAGGAGAGCTCCAGGCCCGCCATGTGGCATACAGAAGCTGGACCTCCCCCTTCGCGGGGAGAGGTCCGGAGGCTCCACGTGCCCCGCAGGCCGGACCCTTCTCTCCTCAGAGAAGGGCTCCGGACCCGCCACGTGGCCAGAAGAACGGTGCTGCCTGCCCCCGAGCGGTAGGCAGCGGGCATAAAGGCGCCCCATACCTTGCCCGTACAAGGTATTCAAGGCCCGCGTCTTCCCGAGACGCGGAGGTGCGGAGCACGCGTCTGTCAGGTGCCGTTGCGCCCAGTCGCATCACAGACTGGCGCGCGGTGTCAGAACCTGCCAGCCAATAAACACCGCGACAAGACATCCCATGCCGCCTGCGCCGTCGTCAACCACTACGACTAGCATGCGGCATGGGCAGGGCGGCAAGATGAAAACTCAGAAGCCTTCGACCAGAGACAGCTACCGGCATAACTGCAGATACGGTAGATAATAGACAATCTTCCCGGGACCACCTGTCGGGTCCCGGCTCCCCTTGTAAGCCACCCGAGTCTTGGACTATAAAAGGCTCGGGTAGGCGTCGATAGCAGGGGTTCGCATTTTGCAACTCATACGCTAGCCATACACTCTCAAGCTGTAACTCACCCCCGAGCTCAGGCCTCCGGTCCTGAGCAGCAAGCAATACAGCGAGCTCCATAGCTCGCCGTGGACGTAGGGTTTTACGCTCCGGCGGCCTGAACCACGTAAAACTCGCCGTGTCAAGCTCTTACTAACTCGTTCCATCTGCGCAAGCTCTCCGCTAGGAACTAGCCCCACCGAAAAAAGAACCTCCGCGGGCTGCCCAGTGCAGGCCCGGGGGAAGTGTCGACCGAACACTTCGACAAAGTCTAACTGTGTTCGAGCTTACAACGATGCCGTGCAGGACAACCTCCGGCATGGAGAAATCGACCTCGTCGACGAGGTCCGATTGCATGCAGCACTCCGTAACGCACGGTACAGACAAGCGCTCCGCTGCTACCACCAGAGGTATGTGCATGCCCGGGAGCTGCAGGAAGGTGACCTGGTGCTGCGGCGCATACTTTCTCGTGAAGGGACCCACAAACTCTCCCCTAGTTGGGAAGGTCCCTTTCGAGTCACAAAAGTGTGACATCCTGGGTGCGTACGCCTATCCACCAAGGATGGGGACCCACTCCAGAACCCTTGGAACATAGAACACCTCCGTATGTTCTACCCCTAGAGCAATAATAGGACAGTCTCTTCTTTTTGTAATAGATTCCATAGAGTCCAGGAACAGCGCTCGGAGCAGCTAAGCCTCAGGGGACGGTCCAGGACTACATTCAGCTTTGCCTGGTTCCGACCCCAAGCGTGTAGAGTCTTGCTTCCCTTCTTAATGGGGCGAGTCGTGGCCTCCATGCTTAGCCTGCCTTCCTCCTATGGAAATTTATATGAAAAGAAACCTGTCCTACTTTGCTCTTCCCTTGTGCTCATTTAAATTACGTATTAAATTTTTATGACTGCACTTCTGGTATGATTACCATGCACTCAGCTCCCTCTCCTCGTTCTCACCTCTAGTCGGCATTTGCTGCCCTACCAAAGGCGGTTGCGTTGGAGGTAACTGCCGATGGCTAGGGGGCCCCGGGCTCCCGGCACTTCGCGCACGGTAATCCCCAAGCACCATATAAGTGGATGGGGACCGTAATCCAAATAAGACTATGAGATAGAGGAGGGGGAGCCCCCAAGGAGAATTACGTTTCCTTTACTTGTGTGCAGGACCTCTCGGCCTCAGCTCCCCGTAGGGGTATGGTAGGTGCACCCAACCAATGGGACACACCTACCAGGGGGCCGCTACGGGATCCCGCAAGACCGGAACTCCAAGGTAAGACCGAAGAATCCAGACCTCGCCACCTCCGCAGGGGCGAGACCCGAAGGTCCCACGTGTCCAGCGGGGCCGGACCTCCCTCTCCTCAGGAGGGAGCTCTGGGCCATCCACGTGGCCTACAAAAGCCGGACCTCCCCCCCCCTCCGCGGGGAGAGGTCCGAAGGCTCCACGTGTCCCGCGGGGCCGGACCTCCCTCTCCTCAGAGGAGAGCTCCAGGCCCGCCACGTGGCTAGCAGGCCCGGACCTCCACATTCTCATGGGGCGAGTCTTGGAGACCTCCGGGGCCCTTAATACAGTAAGGACCCGGGGAAGGTGTCTGTGCAGAGCTTCGAGATTGATCAAGGCCTCTGAGTACCTTGCGGAGCTAAGGACTCGGACAGGTAAAACCAAGAAGAACACCAAAGCACGCAGACGCAGAAGATAATAAGAGTCTGTTCATACAAGGCTCCATGAGCTGGACTACGGACTCAAAAAAATAAAAAAGGAGGTACAGGGCCTTGTGGCCACGGGGGCAGATGCCTAATAGTCCCCCGACTCCCGTTGGAACCTAGAGGCCACAAGGGCGGCCACGTCCTCGACCTCGGTCCTGGCAGCTTCCTCCCGCTCGGCAACGGGCCCTAGACGGACTGGCTACAGAGAGAAGGAAGGGTATTGGCTCCGGAAGCACGACAGTACGTGCGTGGCGACCTCCTTCACCAGGCCCCGTCCTTCCACCTCAAGCTTGTCGGCGATCACCGCTTCAAGCCGGCCCAGCTTGCCGCCGATGGACTCAAGTGCCTGGATTGCTTTGGACATCTCCTGCGCCGGAGCCTCCATCCACACCAGGCTAAAACCAAGAGGAGCCAAGGCGGACCCCGCCTCGGCAATAAAGCCCCAGACTGCCTGGGCCTCGGTAGACCGCAAAGATTGGAGCTTCTCTACGTCTTGGCGAGCCGCCAGCTCGCGATCCAACGCCCGCTAGAGTGGGACACCCGGGGCCTCTTCGGATTGGCACTCGATGGACCAGGGCCCCCGGGAGATGGGTGCAAGGGTGCTATGGCTCCCTGGCTCGGCTCAGGCGGCGCCCTCGGAGGAGACCGGGCACGTTTCTTCTTTGGATGCCCAGGGGCCGTCTCCTTCCCCTTCACCTTGTCGGCGGCTTGAGTTCCACCGGCTCTTGGGACGGGTTGGGCAGAGACAGACGCCTCGCGCCCCGATCCGGAGCGCTCGGTTCCCGGGATCGAGATGCCCCGGAAGGCATCCCCATCCTGTCGGACAGCGATCCCGATGTCGTCGAGGTTCGACATCTTCTGCAGTAGCTCTGACCTCCTATGCGACTCTAAGAAGAGGGGAGTGGCAGAGGACGGGAGGGTGGGGGTCGCCACTGGGGATGAAGTTGCCGCTCACCTTGCCCACCATCTCGTACAGCTCCTTGTCAGAAGGGTCAGAGCCGGGACCCCTCTCCAACCTGGTACAGTCCTGCTCACCAGTGTAGTACCACGCTGGGCGACTGCGCTCCTGCAAGGGTGCAATACGGCGCGACATGAAATCCATCAGCACCATCAGGGACGTTAGCCCCTCGTTGGCCAAGAACCGGATCCGCTCCAAGACCGGTGCGTACTCCTGCTCCAACTCTTGGACCTCCTCCCAGAAGCGACGCTCGGTGGTTGGGCCAGCGGTCGGGAGCTGCAGGCGATCGTGCTCGTCGGTCTGCACGACCACCCAGCTCTCCCTCCAGTTTTCCCACCTCAAGGCACTGAAGGGCAGAAGGTACCCAGAGACCTTTGGGACCTTGCAGCGATGCTGGAAATAGTACGCTCCCATCTGGGTCTTCGAGCCGCGCCCGGTCGTCCGCAACACGAAGCAGTAGTGAAATAGCGTCACCAAAGTGTGCACCCCCACAAACATCTCACAGAAATGGACGAAGACAGCAGCCATTGCGAAGGAGTTGGGAGAGAGGTGGTGGAGTTGGAGACCATACGTCTCCAGCAATGTGACGAAGAAGGAGGAAATTGGCGGGACGAACCCCACCAGGGTGTAGGCAGTAAAGAAGACCATCTCCCCCTTTTCCAGGAGCAGGGGGAGAGATCCCTGGCGAAGCCGGCATTTCTGTTCCTCCGTGTGCCAGCCCAGCAGCCTGCGCACTGGCCCGAGCTCGGCGGAACGAACGAGATGCGTCGGGAGCAGGTTGGAAGCCATGGCGGGAGAGCTCAAGGACAGGAAGACAAAGGTGCAAGAGTTCAAGGAAAGAGCGAGCGCTAGGAAGTGCGAAGGGAAGCCGCGATGCGGGTAAGATCCCCTTTTAAAACTTTCCAGGAACGATTCGAAGTGATTCGAAACTCTTCGAATACACCCCATGGGCAACTGCTTCGGCTCCAAGACCGAGCGCCGATGACAGGTGGGCCCAAGCCGCCCAGCTGAAGCAGTGGGTCAGGGAGTCAGTCACCCAAGAAGATGAGCCGGCATGGTGCCTCGGCGGTTCCCGAAGAAAGCGCCGCAACATGCAGGAGCGGCAGCCTTGGGAACCGCCGCAGTAAAAGAAACCATCAAGTGGGCGCACGCTCCCACGATCCCGCGACTGTTCGTGCTCCGGCAGCGGTCAATGCTGGAATAGAGAATGTGTGCGGAACAGAAGAGACGGAGGCCCCACCTCGGGCTCGCTATCTCCCCCGACGGGCACGGGGGCCACTGTCGGTACCCACGATATGGGGTACCCCCGCGCACAGGGGAAAATGTCTAAGGTTCTCGCCCTTCTCCGCTGGGAGAGCTCCGAAGGCGCCACGTGTCCAGCGGGGCCGGACCTTCCTCTCCTCAGAGGAGAGCTCCAGGCCCGCCACGTGGCCAGCGGCAGCCGGACCTCCCCCCTCCGAGGGGAGAGCTCCGAAGGCGCCACGTGTCCTGTGGGACCGGACCTCCCCCTCCGCAAAGGAGAGCTTCGGGCCTGCCACGTGGCCGACAGAAGCCGGACCTCCCCCTCCGTGGGGAGAGGTCCGAAGGCTCCACGTGTCCTGCAGGGCCGGATCTCCCTCTCCTCAGAGGAGAGCTCCGGGCCCACCAAGTGTCCAGCAGGACAAGCGCTGTCTGCCCCCGCACGGTAGGCAGCAGGCGTAAAGACGTGCCATACCTTGCCCGTACAAGGTATTTGTCGGTACCTGAGATATGGGGTACCCCCGCGCACAGGGTGAAATGCCTAAGGTGCTCGCCCATCTCCGCAGGGAGAGCTCCGAAGGCGCCACGCGTCTGGCGGGGCCGGACAGCCCTCTCCTATGAGGAGAGCTCCGGGCCCACCACGTGGCATACAGAAGCCGGACCTCCCCCTCCGCGGGAGAGGGGTCCGAAGACGCCACGCGTCCAGCGGGGCCGGACCTCCCTCTCGTCAGAGGTGAGCTCCGGGCCCGCCATGTGGCATGCAGAAGCCGGACCTCCCCCTCCGTGGGAGAGAGGTCCGAAGGCGCCACGCGTCCAGCGGGCCCGGACCTCCCTCTCCTCAGAGAAGAGCTCCGGACCCGCCACGTGGCTAGAAGAACGGTGCTGCCTGCCCCCGAGCGGTAGGCAGCGGGCGTAAAGGCGCCCCCCACCTTGCCCGTACAAGGTATTTCAAGGCCCGCGTCTTCCCAAGATGCGGAAACGCGGAGCACGCGCCTGTCAGGTGCCGTTGCGTCCAGTCGCATCACAGACTGGCGCGCGGTGTCAGAACCTGACAGGTAATAAACGCCGTGACAAGACATCCCATGCCGCCTGCGCCGTCATCAACCACTATGACTAGTGCGCGGCATGGGCAGGGCGGCAAAAGGAAGACTCAGAAGCCTTCGACCGGAGGCAACCACCGGCATAACTACAGATACGGTAGATAATAGACAATCTTCCCGGGACCACCTGTCGGGTCTTGGACTATAAAAGGCTCGGGTAGGCGTCGATAGCAAGGGTTCGCATTCTGCAACTCATACGCTAGCCATACACTCTCAAGCTGTAACTCACCCCCAAGCTCAGGCCCCCGGCCCTGAGCAGCAAGCAATACAGCGAGCTCCATAGCTCGCCGTGGACGTAGGGTTTTACGCTCCGGCGGCCTGAACCACGTAAAACTTCCCGTGTCAAGCTCTCACTAACTCGTCCATCCGCGCAAGCTCTCCGCTAGGAACTAGCCCCTCCGAAAAAAGAACCTCCGCGGGCTGCCCAGTGCAGGCCCGGGGGAAGTGTCGATCGCACACTTCGACATTTGGCGCGCCAGGTAGGGGGCTTTTCCCCTAGCGCGACGAGTTTCCACCGGCGAAGATGACCAAGCTCCCTTCGGCGGCAAGCTCACCTCCCCCGCCTCCGCGGCGAGCCGCGGCTAGGGGGGAGTACAAGCCAACACACTCAGGACGGAGTGTGTCAGTACAAGCTGAGAGCCAGCAACCGGCTCTCGCAGCACCGACCCCGGCAATGCAGGCTCCAACCAGCGTCATATCTCCGGTAGCGCCGGGCGTACCCGGAAGGGGTGCGCTAGCAGCAGCAAGAGCGCTACTGCACAATCCGCCCGCTGGAGACGCGCCTCAGGCAGCGACCCAGCGGTGGATTCTCGAGGTAGACCGTCTTGTCGTCGCTGCCGCAAGCCCGCGACTCCGGCGGAGACGACACTCTGACCAGCCGGCCGTGTCGCTGATACGCACGCCGATGGTTGATGAACAGACAGCAGATTCCAGCTCTGCCAGCCCTCAACCGATGGATCTGAGGACAGGGCTGGAGCGGTGTCGCTCGGGTCAAGATGCCCGGGTATACCTCGAGCAACGCTGAGAAAGGCGTCGCTACCAAGAAGCTGACGACAGCATGACGTCGGCCTCGACCCAGCCTGAAGAGCAGACCTTCGCCATGCGATCTCTGCCCCAGGCCTGCGCCGTGCAGAATATGCCACAGTCATATGTACTGCAGATGGCGCCCCCGGCCTATGGTGCAGCTTTGCCCGTACCGGGGTCCACTGTGCCTGGTGCGAACTCAGCGTTCGCGGCACCAGAACCTGCGGTGACAGAAGCAGGGTGTGCAGCCCTCGCACCCCATCTTCGCTTTGCGAAGTGGCCGCGCAAGTTTCGGCCACACCTGCCCGAGAAGTACGACGGCAGCGTCAACCCGGCGGAGTTCTACTCCACCGCCGTACTTGCCGCAGGAGGGAATGAAGCCGTCATGGCCAATTACTTCCCTGTCGCCTTGAATGGTCCAGCCCGGTTGTAAGGGCCTCAGTTTTTGACACTCATTTGCAGTGTTCATCACCACACCACACACCTCATTTGAGGAAGAATGATGAACACAAATAAAGAGCAAGTAACAATTATCAACATGCTCATTAGGGAACAAACTCACACATTGCAAAAGTGGTACTTCCCACATGTGATATAGATGGGCTGGACATATGAAAACTCCTACACTTTGCTAAGGATGTCCATGCCAAGTTCCACCCAAATTCAAAACCTTTTTGAGGTCATTTTGGGTATAGTTAGGAAGAGGGCAGTTTGAAACCATATTCAAATTCAAACTGTTTTCACCCACTGAATTTAAAAGTGGAAGGCATATTCTTGCTCAGCACATTTTTGTGAGCTCACACACCAATTTTCACTCCATTTGGAGTTGATCTTGACATGAGCTAAGGGGGAGAAATTCAAACTTTATTTGAATTTCAAACTGCACTTGTGCTGAAATTCATTCAAACCAAACCTCATTTGAACTTTGATCAATTCAAATGGCTCTTGGGTGAATAATTTGAATTGCCAAGGGTAGAATAGGGTTCACTGTTTACCACAGCTGTTAGGAATAAATTTCAGAGGTTAAAAGAGAAGTGGGACCCACATGTCAGCCTCAGTCTCAAAGCAAACCGACTGAACCACAGTTCAGTCGGTTCCCGGCAGCTGTGCGCGCGCGCCACCGAAGGGGGCAGCCGGCGCCAGCTCCTGCTGCGTGCCCCAAGCCGGAGACCAGCCGGCCGGGCTATTTATTCCCTCCCCGGCGTGCTTCAGTCACCATTTCCTCGAGCTGCCGACGCACACGACTTGTTTTTCCACTGCCATCGCCGCCGCTCGAGTTCCTGCTTGATCAAGCCGATCGCAGCTCCTTCTTTCCGTTCCAAGGTCCCAGCAAGGTACTAGCAACCATCCTCCATCCTTCCCATTGATAGAAATCGATTGAAACCGAGTGATATCGGCTGTGCCGAAAGATCAAACTCGGAACTGGAAACCGCCGCACCTCGGGCTCTCGTGGACAGCCCAACCTGGGCGTTGTCACGCCCGAGCCAAGACACCCTTGGACGCGCAGGTGACCGGTGCTGCTCATCCCCGAGCCACAGCTCGAGTGGTTGCTCACCGGCGGCGAATTTCCACTTTTCCCCTTTCTGTGTGCAGAACGACCCTCGGGTACGATTCTGTTTAATTCGTGCTCTAGAAAGGATTAGAGGGCCTCAGGCCACTCCCACACGAACTAGACACGGTGACGCACAAGTTGCCTTCACAACTCTGGGCCGGAGAACCTCTGTGCCCGGCGTAATTCAAGGTCTACTAATGGCGGAACGCACGGGGGGTATCGGGCGCACGGTGAGGACCTATTTCGGGCCTTCCCCGAGCTGCCTCGAGCTCATGTCGACCTTCTCTGAGGTCCACTGATGCTCCCCGACCGATTTCCCAAGTAGCTGAGGCACTAGGAGCGTCAGCCGACATGGCCGAAGTCGTTCCGATATGGCGGCTTGTCGCCGACCATGCTCCGGCCGTTGTCATGAGCAGCTGACCCTCGGATCATGTTCCCCAAGTAAAAGTAGGCAGGGGCGGCCAGAATCAAGAAGTTTGGAGCGGTACAGCAGCCAGCGGCGAGCTCTCCGGCGAGGTCCCTCGGCGGCGGAGCGCGGGTGTCGCGAGGTTGAAGAAGGGGGTGGACCCCAGCTGTCAGCGGCCGATATTTTGAATCGGGATCCGGCTGCGGCCGGGATCGGGTGTGCTGGCGCGCAAAAGCCTTGTGGGCCGCAGTGTGCTATCGCTTCGGCGTGCGACGCGTGTCCCCTGGGCCCACGCGCGAGTTTAAACTTTTCCCCGATTTTCAGATTTCCTTCAAACTTCAAATCCTTATAACTTTGGCTAGAAAGCTCCAAATTGAGTGAACCAAATTTTGCTGGATTCAGCTCTTTGAGTACTTTCCAGAAAATCAAGTGTCACTTCATGAAATTCCTTAATTCTCCAGAATTAATTCCTTAAAGTTTAAACTGTTAGGAATTTTAATTGGAGAATCATTTGGAGGAAAATCCTGAAATTTTGCTGAGATGTTCACCAAAATATCCTTGAACTACCATAAAAATTTCAGATCCATTTGAGCTCATTTAGTCCACCTAATGGTGTGATTAGTAAAACTGTTCCAGAGAAAATAGAAAATGTTCAGAAACATTTTCAGAATTTTCTCTGAAATTGTTTAGCTCATATCTTTAGTTAGAGACTTCCAAATTAAGTGAGACCAATTCCATTAGAACCCTCTGAAAATCTAGTTTTCAGAAAGTCATAGTTTGTTTCATGAAAATACTTAGAACACCCTAAAAGCCTTTAATTAAGGTCAAGGACATAATTATTTGTGGAGGGCTCAAATGAGCTTTGCTGCAACTAAAACTTGACCAAGTCTCTGTTTAGGTTGTAACCAAGCCACAGTAAAAGTTTCACAGTCATTAGGTCTATCTAGCAAAGGTTATAGACTTCACAACTTCAAAGTTAATACAAAGGCATTTAATTAATACATACATTGTTCTTATCATGTAGTCGCTAAGGTCGAGGAGGAACCCGAAGTCCTAGACTTCGTTACTCCGGAGGAACAGCTAGCCTACGACCAAGAGCAGCAAGGCAAGCCCCGGTTTGCATTAACCTTTTTACAAATTTTTATTGTTTTGAGCACATACTTGTTTCCTTTGTTCTGTGCATTAGAGTCTTGTTTGGAAACCCAACTGCATAGCCAAGAAAACCATGGGTTGGGGTTTAGGATTGAAAACCCCGTTAGCTACTGCATTGCTAGGATAGAGTAGGATTCGGTACAAGTCGAGTAGTTGGAACTACTCGCGAGAATAGGCTAGAGGCACATCGCTCGGGTAGAGATAGCACATGAAACACATGGCAAGAAAATGAGACCGAGCGGAGAGTAAGGGCAGCAGGACTTTGGGGCCTGAGTGCTGTAGCTCCGCTTGTGTCGATTGAGGACCGAGCCGTGTGCGGGCCTGTTGAACAAGCTAGAACAGTACCGAAGACCTACCGGCTATATGGGAACCGGGAAACTGATGTAACTCGGGTAGCTGGGTATTGAGGCATTGCCCGTCGTTCAGAGGGTAGGTTGAGAGCTCGAGGTGTAAATCAGCTGGCGGCACAGAGATGCGCGTGCAGGGACCTCTTGCTCGGGACGATGGGACCGGTTCAATATTTGGCTAACGGGTGAAAGGTAGTCGCGTACGGCGTCCGTGATGGTTGTTGTAGGCAACATCGAGTACGGGCGTACGTGACGGGTTGTTCGGGTAACCCTGCAGGTGTAAATCGATTATAATCGCCGTCCCTCGCGGTCAGTGAGTACCACTTGTTCACTGTACCGTGACGTAGAAAGAACAGGTTAGTTACATGTTAAAATGTTGCTGATTGAAAGTTGGATATTGATTGTTAATGATATGTTGTAGCTTAGTGCTAACTAAAGTTCTTTTCAACTTTGGGCAAAGTACATGAGAGAAATGCGTTTCTTGTTTGATTGCGGCTCTCTCATGTGCCTTAGCGTAAGGTTCTCCACAACCTGCTGCTAAAACTTGAAAGTAAGGTTCTACTAATTAGGCGAGTCCTTGCAAATGATTTTACCTCATGTAACCCATTACCCTCATGTAGAAGTTCCATGTTTAGGTGAGACGGGTCAGACTTGCTGAGCCTTCGTGCTCACTGCTTGTGTTTGAAGCTTTTGCAGGGTTCTATGAGGAAGGGACTCCCGAAGAGGAGACGGAACCCCAGGAGGGGAACCCCGTCGAGTGGGAGTCGTGCACGCCGCAGAGTTAGTGTGCGTGTGTGCTAGCAAGGACACGTTCGAGGGCTGAACGTGCACTTGATGCTTAGTCTACGCCCGCGAGTGTGGACTAAACTTATTTTGATGTAAACATGTTGATAAACTTGTTTATGTAATAAAGCTTCCGCTTCCGCTTTGTACCTTTGACGTGTGTTATGCGGTGCTGTGCAACGCAGCACCCCTCAGCGTGATCCTGGCTCGACAGGACCCAGTGGGGTCGTGTCAGCGTGGTATCAGAGCTCGCTTGAGGTTTAACACAGTACAAAGGTCTCCCTTTTCAAAAATCCAGTGAGGAACGAGTTAGTAGCCCGTATAAGGATGTTATTAGTATATAGAAAGTGGCTTAATAACCTATTTGTTATGTCGGAAAATCGTGCATCTCGGGACGTTCATGTCTTGGGGGGTGCACGTAAGCGCTGTCCACCAGTGCGCACAAGCTGAAGGGTGGAGCCCCACGGGTGGCAGGTAACCCGACCCGCTTTGATATCCTCTACGACTCTTCATGTCGTTTGGGGTATTCGAGCAACGTCTGTCCCTGGCGTGCGTGGTGCAACATGGGAGACCCCGTCACGTGGTCTGAAACGTGAACACGTAACTCAGGGCGTGTTTGGCCTGAGAACATCCGGGCGAGTGATGACGGCCGGATGTACCAACTGTATGGATTCCGGGCTCGGTGTGTAGCCGAGTCTGATGATTGTTTGAGTTTCTGCAGGTAGCCTTACCACGAAACGGTAGACGTGTAGCATCCGTGTGCGAGTGACGAGTAGTGCCACTGAACTAACGAAGCCGGCTAAATCCGGTATAGGTTTTTCCTTTGTGAGGACGTAGTACCGACATAATCTGGTGACGCATCGACGTCACACCCAACTAAATGAACAACTTCATTTAAAAACTTGAAGGTTTTGATCCAAAGTAGTAAAACTTGATGTAACTCCTTCCCTTGAACAGGATATTCAAAGTTAATAAGTTTTCAACTTATAGGATGTTAAGGACAGAGCACTCTGTTTTCAGCTAAATCAAGGCTGAAGTTAATCAGAGGTTAGAGGTTGAGTTCTTTCGAGGTTGGGGTCGTATGATACATTTCTGGAAAGCTTTGGAGGAGCTTTACAACTTTTCTGTTGAGTTCCAGAGGTGTTTCATCCCTTAACCACTCGAAAAATGCAGTAGAGTTGAAACTGTCCAGAAAACAGGACGGAGCAAAGACTCTCTGTAGACTCTCTGTAAATTAAGCATAACTTCCTGCATAAAAATCCAAAAATAGAAAATGAGGTAGTTCTGGAAAACTTATGAGATGGGTTACAAATTTGTAACAGAAAGTTTTGTCAGATTAGGAACAGAATTAACTGGGATTCTTGGATCAAATCAGTACCTAAGGCAGGGAGGTGCTGTCCAATTGTTTCCAGAAATTCTGTTAACTTTGACATCTCATAACTGTTGAACCAGGACAGATCTTAGGCCAACCAAATACTTTCTGGAAAGCTATTGAAGTTAACTTTAACTTTGATGTTGAGCTCCAGGACTGGTTTTGCTTTTAACCTGGCCTAAATCAGATTAATATGGAAACTGGTCAGGGCTGTCATGGGAACAGCAGATCAGCAGTCAAATTTGTTTAAAAATTTGAACTATGTTTCCAAGTGTTAAGGGTTCAATGACATATCTTATGTTATAACTCAATGGTTTACTGTTTAAATAAATATTTGACATTTCTCAAATATATTTTTACAGATGGCAGCAGATAAACGGTTGGAGAACGGGTGGGTAGTTTCCCACTGTTCTGACCGTAGCGGCTACCCGGGAGCATTGTGGCTAATGCTCCAGCATTTCGGGTACAACCAGATGCCGCAATACTTCGCCAAGGAAGAAGGCGAAGAGGGGAACAAGACGTGGACGATCCATGTCGAGGTTCCTGCAGGGCCTACGCCACCCGGTTGGGTGCCATTCACCGTCACGGTGAGAGGAAGACAACCGGAAGGGATGTGGCAAGTGGCAGCCCGTGACACTATGTCACGTTTCTGCCAACTACACGTGCAGGCTATGGAGGGAACTCCATACGCACTCGTTCCGGTGGAGGGACGAGCTCAGCATGTGTGGGAAGAGAGGTACCTAGAGGCAACAAACCCGAGTTGCCCAAGGTACAACCCCGCGGAGGCAAATCTCAGCCTCCAAATGAGGGCGGGAAACGCTGTGATGGACAGCCAAGCTGTTCATACGGAGCATCTCGCCACCAAGCTCAAGGAGAGCACAAGCCGTGGAGATCATTTTGAGAGTGCTCACAGTGCACTCCGCAATGTGCTCCTTCCGACGATCAAGCGACTGAATGAACAACACAATCAGTTGCGTCGTCTGAAGAAGGCAAAGAAGAAGAGCCGTATTGACATTGCGGCGTTGCAAGAGCTGGTGCAGACCCTAACCCAGCAGAATGAGGACCTTACTCAAGAGCGGGACGACACTATTGAGGAAGGACAAGGCTGGGAAGAGGACTACAACCAGGCTATGGACGAGGTGCATGCATTGCAGGACCTCGTGCCCCCGGTATTTGGCGTACCGGTAGTCTTGGGTCTTCCGGCCATGGGAGAACCTGGAATGGGAGAAGAGGTGGTAGACCCCGAGCCACCAGCAGAGGTACCGGAGGAGGACGACCCACAGGAGGTCGAGTTCTACTCCGAGTAGGGGGTTACGGTTGCCAAGTAGGGCAGCTAGGGTAGCGTAACCCAACTTTTGTAATCGGTGACATGTCGTGTAGACAGTAGCGTATGTATAGGTAGTGACGGCATGAGCACGACTTCTCGGAGGTCCGAGAATAATGTATCTTGTATAAAGTTTATGCTTTATCAATATATGTGAATGTTGTGCAAGATAGTCATGCGTCGCTTCAATACTTACTGCTGTTTATGGAATTTTGAGTAAGACATGTGCTAATTGCTGCTGTGTTGAATTTCAGAATGACGCGTACTCGTGCCAACCCTGATGTTGGAGGTACTAGCCAAGGGGGAGAGACCTCCCAACCGCCTCCCGAGGACTCCTCGGGACAGCAGCAGCAACAGCAACAGCAAACACCGCCACCGCCACTGCCAACGGTTACATTGGCCGACATTGTCGCGGCAATGGCGGGTTCACATCAGCAGCATACAGAGCTGCTGCAAACGTTAATTGCGAATACGTCTCGCCCAGAGAGACGTCAAGATCGTGAGGAGCGCCAACAGAGCTCCTACTCCGACTTCCTGGCGACTCATCCCCCTGTATTCTCAAGGGCGGATGAACCACTTGACGCGGACAACTGGCTCCGCGCCATAGAGATGAAGTTCGGGCTGCTCCAAATCAGCGAGCAGCGCAAGACTCAGTTCGCGGTCCAGCAGCTCCAAGGATCCGCGAGCGCGTGGTGGGCCAACTTTTGTGCTTCACAACCCACCGACCGAGTGATGACCTGGGCGGAGTTTCGGACGGCCTTCCGGGCCTATCATATACCGCCCGGTTTGATGAAGAGGAAGACGCAGGAATTCCTACACCTGCAACAAGGGAGCCGGAACGCGCTGGAGTACTCCAGAGCGTTCAACGATCTCGCACTCTACGCGTCGTATCACGCAGATACGGACGAGAAGCGGCGGGACCACTTTTACCAGGGGCTTAACCCGCTCCTGAAGGACAAGCTGGCGATGTTCAATCGCGGCAGCCTCAACGACATAATTGATGCTGCGATTGTTCAGGAAGACTCCGGCAAGGAGTTGGCGGCGGCAGAGCGAAAGCGAAGCGCGCCACAGAGCAGCGGAGAAGGAGGCGGTCCTTCTCAGAAGTTTCGGATGGTGAATCGCCCACCATCAGGTCCGCGCTGGCAGCCACCACAGCGGTCGATGCCGTTCCGCGGTCGGCCGTATTCTTCACCGGCATTCCGGCCGGCACTGCCAGCACCACCGCAACAACAGCAGCAGCAGCGGGCGATGCCGCGTGCGTTTGCACCTCCGCAACGCATGCCGGGCTTTCGTCCACCAAGTACTCCACCAGCAGCGGCCACATGTTACAAGTGTGGTCGTCCAGGACACTTCGCGAGCAGTTGCCCGGAGAGGCAAGGCGGCGGAGTGGTACCACAGTTTCCGGGGAGGAATCAACCCCGGAACCCTACTAATGCGCGGCGGGCAAACCCTAGGCCCGGCACTGTCCACCAGCTTGCCATTGAGGACGTGCCGGAGGGCGAGCCAATCCTTGCGGGTATGTTCCAACTCCACCAGCATCCCGCTATAGTACTATTTGATTCAGGCGCCACGCATAATTTTATTAGCCAAGCTTTCATTGCTAAACACAGCTTGCCAATACTACCCACCGATAGTCCATATTTAATTTGTTCACCGGGTGGGAAGATTTCAGCAAGCGTAATGGTCTCCAAAGCACCATTATGCTTAGCGGGTAGAGTGTACCCCACGTCTCTCATTATCTTAGAGGGACAGAAGGTCGATGTCATCCTAGGGATGTCGTGGTTAACCCGCCACGGCGCTGTTTTAGACACCGTCCTCCGAGTCGTGCACTTAAACTCAGGAGTGCACGGTTCTCACTCATTATTTCTGGACAGCCCAGAAATAAAACTTCCAAGTGTCTATCAAGCCACAACCATCAGATTGGAAGACATTCCAGTGGTCCGAGAATTCCCTGATGTATTCCCGGATGATTTGCCGGGGATGCCACCCGATAGAGAGGTGGAGTTCAAGATTGAACTTGCACCGGGAACCATGCCAATATCCCAAAGGCCGTACAAGATGGCGCCCAAGGAGTTGGCGGAACTGAAGACTCAGCTCACGGACCTTCTGGAGAAGGGTTTTATTAGGCCGAGCTCCTCGCCATGGGGCTGTTCGGCATTATTTGTCAAAAAGAAGGATGAAACGTTGCGGCTTTGCGTGGACTACCGTCCATTAAATGCCGTAACCATCAAGAACAAGTACCCGTTGCCACGGATCGACATGTTGTTTGATCAGTTGGTCGAAGCAAAGGTCTTTTCCAAGATGGATTTAAGATCCGGGTACCATCAGATTAAGATCAGGGCTGAGGACATTCCAAAGACAGCTTTTTCGACAAGGTACGGACTTTATGAGTACCTGGTCATGTCCTTTGGCCTCACCAATGCTCCAGCTCACTTCATGTACTTAATGAACTCGGTGTTCATGCCGGAGCTGGACAAGTTTGTCGTGGTCTTCATCGACGACATCCTGGTATACTCCAAGTCGGAGGAAGATCACAAGAAACATCTGCGTATAGTCTTGCAACGGCTGCGGGATCACAAGTTATACGCAAAGTTCAGCAAATGCGAGTTTTGGATATCGCAAGTGCCTTTCCTCGGGCATATCATCTCAGCGGAGGGTATCGCTGTGGACCCGAGCAAGATCACGCAAGTGCTGAATTGGAAATCCCCGAGAACTGTTCATGAGGTACGGAGTTTCCTCGGACTCGCGGGATATTATCGGAGGTTCATCCCGAACTTCTCGAAGATTGCTAAGCCAATGACGGAGCTGCTGAAGAAGGCTACCAAATATGTTTGGAGTCCAGCATGTGAAGCAGCATTCAAGGCTTTAGTCAAGCACCTAACATCAGCACCGGTTTTGGCGCAGCCAGACACAACAAAACCGTTCGATGTGTACTGCGATGCATCCGGCATTGGGCTCGGATGTGTGCTGATGCAAGACCGAAGAGTGGTCGCGTATGGATCACGACAGCTTAGGAACCATGAGCGAAATTATCCAACTCACGATTTGGAGCTCGCTGCCGTGGTACTTGCACTGAAAATGTGGAGGCACTACCTACTCGGTAACCTCGTACATTTATATACCGACCACAAAAGCCTCAAGTACATATTCACTCAGAAGGAGCTGAACATGAGGCAACGAAGATGGTTGGAACTGATAAAGGATTACGAGATAGAGATCCATTATCATCCGGGCAAGGCAAACGTTGTGGCAGACGCGCTAAGCCGCAAGTCACACGTCAATAATCTGACCATCACACCGTTGGAAGAGAGCGAACCACCACTACATGTGATTCCACATGGAGCTCTCTACAACTTAGCTTTGATCCCCACCATCCGTGAAGAGATAGCGGCAGCCCAGAAGAATGACAAGGGCATGTCACATTTGCGGAGACGTGTAGACAGTGGGGAGTTGAAATGTTTCCGGAAGGACGGAGACGGCGTCCTATGGTTCAAGAACCGGATCGTCGTACCCCGAAACCCGGAGTTACGGAAGAAAATCTTTGATGAGGCTCACTTATCAAAGTTTTCTATTCACCCCGGCAGCAACAAAATGTATCAAGAACTCAGAAGAAGGTTTTGGTGGACACGGATGAAGCGAGAGACTGCAAAATACGTGTCCGAGTGTGATACATGTCGACGGGTGAAGGCAGACCACATGCGGAAACCGGGACTGCTGCAACCACTGGGCGTTCCTGCCTGGAAGTGGGAGGACGTGAGCATGGATTTCGTCGTCGGTTTACCCACCACCTTACAGAAACATGATTCTGTGTGGGTGATCGTCGATCGACTCACCAAAGTTGCCCATTTCATCCCGGTCAACACCAACTACAACGCCAAGAAGTACGCTGAACTGTACATCTCACGGATTCTATGCTTATACGGCGTACCCCGTAGCATCATATCGGACCGGGGCACTTTATTTGTGTCCCGTTTTTGGGAGCAGCTACACGCTGCCCTAGGGACGAAGCTGATCCGTAGTTCAGCCTACCACCCGCAGACGGATGGGCAAACGGAGCGGGTAAATCAAATCCTAGAAGACATGCTACGAGCTTGCGCTATCGACCACGGCAAGAATTGGGATGATCACTTGCCATTAGCCGAGTTCTCGTACAACAATGGGTACCAAGCCAGCATCAAGATGGCGCCCTACGAGGCGCTATACGGCAGGAAATGCCGCACACCACTGAACTGGTGTGAATCTGGCGAGAGGGTTACCTTCGGGATTGATCTTGTCAACAACGCGGAAGAAAAGGTTCGATTAATTCAAGCGAACCTAAAAGCCGCTCAATCCCGACAAAAACAGTATGCGGACCGGAGGAGGCGCCCATTACAATTCGAAGTTGGAGATCACGTATACCTACGAGTGTCTCCAATGAAGGGCGTAAACAGATTTGGGGTGAGAGGAAAGTTAGCACCCCGATTCATCGGTCCATTCCAGATTACCGAAAGATGTGGATCGGTGGCATACCGGCTAAGATTACCAGAAGCACTTTCCGGTGTGCACGACGTCTTTCACATTTCCCAGCTGAGGAAGTGTCTCAAGCTATCAACTACCGTTCAGCTGGAAGACATTGAAGAACTGCAACCGGATCTCACCTATCGGGAGGAACCGGTGCAGATTATTGATGAAAAGGCCCGAACCACACGCAACCGTACGTTGTGGTTCTACAAGGTTCTATGGAGTAATCATTCCATGGACGAAGCGACATGGGAGAGCGAAGAATTCCTTCGCACTAACTACCCCGACTTTTTCACGTCGCATATTCGGTAATTTTCCACCGTCCACTCTCTCATTTCACCTTATAATCTCGGGACGAGATTCTTTTAAGGGGGGAGGAATGTAAGGGCCTCAGTTTTTGACACTCATTTGCAGTGTTCATCACCACACCACACACCTCATTTGAGGAAGAATGATGAACACAAATAAAGAGCAAGTAACAATTATCAACATGCTCATTAGGGAACAAACTCACACATTGCAAAAGTGGTACTTCCCACATGTGATATAGATGGGCTGGACATATGAAAACTCCTACACTTTGCTAAGGATGTCCATGCCAAGTTCCACCCAAATTCAAAACCTTTTTGAGGTCATTTTGGGTATAGTTAGGAAGAGGGCAGTTTGAAACCATATTCAAATTCAAACTGTTTTCACCCACTGAATTTAAAAGTGGAAGGCATATTCTTGCTCAGCACATTTTTGTGAGCTCACACACCAATTTTCACTCCATTTGGAGTTGATCTTGACATGAGCTAAGGGGGAGAAATTCAAACTTTATTTGAATTTCAAACTGCACTTGTGCTGAAATTCATTCAAACCAAACCTCATTTGAACTTTGATCAATTCAAATGGCTCTTGGGTGAATAATTTGAATTGCCAAGGGTAGAATAGGGTTCACTGTTTACCACAGCTGTTAGGAATAAATTTCAGAGGTTAAAAGAGAAGTGGGACCCACATGTCAGCCTCAGTCTCAAAGCAAACCGACTGAACCACAGTTCAGTCGGTTCCCGGCAGCTGTGCGCGCGCGCCACCGAAGGGGGCAGCCGGCGCCAGCTCCTGCTGCGTGCCCCAAGCCGGAGACCAGCCGGCCGGGCTATTTATTCCCTCCCCGGCGTGCTTCAGTCACCATTTCCTCGAGCTGCCGACGCACACGACTTGTTTTTCCACTGCCATCGCCGCCGCTCGAGTTCCTGCTTGATCAAGCCGATCGCAGCTCCTTCTTTCCGTTCCAAGGTCCCAGCAAGGTACTAGCAACCATCCTCCATCCTTCCCATTGATAGAAATCGATTGAAACCGAGTGATATCGGCTGTGCCGAAAGATCAAACTCGGAACTGGAAACCGCCGCACCTCGGGCTCTCGTGGACAGCCCAACCTGGGCGTTGTCACGCCCGAGCCAAGACACCCTTGGACGCGCAGGTGACCGGTGCTGCTCATCCCCGAGCCACAGCTCGAGTGGTTGCTCACCGGCGGCGAATTTCCACTTTTCCCCTTTCTGTGTGCAGAACGACCCTCGGGTACGATTCTGTTTAATTCGTGCTCTAGAAAGGATTAGAGGGCCTCAGGCCACTCCCACACGAACTAGACACGGTGACGCACAAGTTGCCTTCACAACTCTGGGCCGGAGAACCTCTGTGCCCGGCGTAATTCAAGGTCTACTAATGGCGGAACGCACGGGGGGTATCGGGCGCACGGTGAGGACCTATTTCGGGCCTTCCCCGAGCTGCCTCGAGCTCATTTCGACCTTCTCTGAGGTCCACTGATGCTCCCCGACCGATTTCCCAAGTAGCTGAGGCACTAGGAGCGTCAGCCGACATGGCCGAAGTCGTTCCGATATGGCGGCTCGTCGCCGACCATGCTCCGGCCGTTGTCATGAGCAGCTGACCCTCGGATCATGTTCCCCAAGTAAAAGTAGGCAGGGGCGGCCAGAATCAAGAAGTTTGGAGCGGTACAGCAGCCAGCGGCGAGCTCTCCGGCGAGGTCCCTCGGCGGCGGAGCGCGGGTGTCGCGAGGTTGAAGAAGGGGGTGGACCCCAGCTGTCAGCGGCCGATATTTTGAATCGGGATCCGGCTGCGGCCGGGATCGGGTGTGCTGGCGCGCAAAAGCCTTGTGGGCCGCGGTGTGCTATCGCTTCGGCGTGCGACGCGTGTCCCCTGGGCCCACGCGCGAGTTTAAACTTTTCCCCGATTTTCAGATTTCCTTCAAACTTCAAATCCTTATAACTTTGGCTAGAAAGCTCCAAATTGAGTGAACCAAATTTTGCTGGATTCAGCTCTTTGAGTACTTTCCAGAAAATCAAGTGTCACTTCATGAAATTCCTTAATTCTCCAGAATTAATTCCTTAAAGTTTAAACTGTTAGGAATTTTAACTGGAGAATCATTTGGAGGAAAATCCTGAAATTTTGCTGAGATGTTCACCACAATATCCTTGAACTACCATAAAAATTTCAGATCCATTTGAGCTCATTTAGTCCACCTAATGGTGTGATTAGTAAAACTGTTCCAGAGAAAATAGAAAATGTTCAGAAACATTTTCAGAATTTTCTCTGAAATTGTTTAGCTCATATCTTTAGTTAGAGACTTCCAAATTAAGTGAGACCAATTCCATTAGAACCCTCTGAAAATCTAGTTTTCAGAAAGTCATAGTTTGTTTCATGAAAATACTTAGAACACCCTAAAAGCCTTTAATTAAGGTCAAGGACATAATTATTTGTGGAGGGCTCAAATGAGCTTTGCTGCAACTAAAACTTGACCAAGTCTCTGTTTAGGTTGTAACCAAGCCACAGTAAAAGTTTCACAGTCATTAGGTCTATCTAGCAAAGGTTATAGACTTCACAACTTCAAAGTTAATACAAAGGCATTTAATTAATACATACATTGTTCTTATCATGTAGTCGCTAAGGTCGAGGAGGAACCCGAAGTCCTAGACTTCGTTACTCCGGAGGAACAGCTAGCCTACGACCAAGAGCAGCAAGGCAAGCCCCGGTTTGCATTAACCTTTTTACAAATTTTTATTGTTTTGAGCACATACTTGTTTCCTTTGTTCTGTGCATTAGAGTCTTGTTTGGAAACCCAACTGCATAGCCAAGAAAACCATGGGTTGGGGTTTAGGATTGAAAACCCCGTTAGCTACTGCATTGCTAGGATAGAGTAGGATTCGGTACAAGTCGAGTAGTTGGAACTACTCGCGAGAATAGGCTAGAGGCACATCGCTCGGGTAGAGATAGCACATGAAACACATGGCAAGAAAATGAGACCGAGCGGAGAGTAAGGGCAGCAGGACTTTGGGGCCTGAGTGCTGTAGCTCCGCTTGTGTCGATTGAGGACCGAGCCGTGTGCGGGCCTGTTGAACAAGCTAGAACAGTACCGAAGACCTACCGGCTATATGGGAACCGGGAAACTGATGTAACTCGGGTAGCTGGGTATTGAGGCATTGCCCGTCGTTCAGAGGGTAGGTTGAGAGCTCGAGGTGTAAATCAGCTGGCGGCACAGAGATGCGCGTGCAGGGACCTCTTGCTCGGGACGATGGGACCGGTTCAATATTTGGCTAACGGGTGAAAGGTAGTCGCGTACGGCGTCCGTGATGGTTGTTGTAGGCAACATCGAGTACGGGCGTACGTGACGGGTTGTTCGGGTAACCCTGCAGGTGTAAATCGATTATAATCGCCGTCCCTCGCGGTCAGTGAGTACCACTTGTTCACTGTACCGTGACGTAGAAAGAACAGGTTAGTTACATGTTAAAATGTTGCTGATTGAAAGTTGGATATTGATTGTTAATGATATGTTGTAGCTTAGTGCTAACTAAAGTTCTTTTCAACTTTGGGCAAAGTACATGAGAGAAATGCGTTTCTTGTTTGATTGCGGCTCTCTCATGTGCCTTAGCGTAAGGTTCTCCACAACCTGCTGCTAAAACTTGAAAGTAAGGTTCTACTAATTAGGCGAGTCCTTGCAAATGATTTTACCTCATGTAACCCATTACCCTCATGTAGAAGTTCCATGTTTAGGTGAGACGGGTCGGACTTGCTGAGCCTTCGTGCTCACTGCTTGTGTTTGAAGCTTTTGCAGGGTTCTATGAGGAAGGGACTCCCGAAGAGGAGACGGAACCCCAGGAGGGGAACCCCGTCGAGTGGGAGTCGTGCACGCCGCAGAGTTAGTGTGCGTGTGTGCTAGCAAGGACACGTTCGAGGGCTGAACGTGCACTTGATGCTTAGTCTACGCCCGCGAGTGTGGACTAAACTTATTTTGATGTAAACATGTTGATAAACTTGTTTATGTAATAAAGCTTCCGCTTCCGCTTTGTACCTTTGACGTGTGTTATGCGGTGCTGTGCAACGCAGCACCCCTCAGCGTGATCCTGGCTCGACAGGACCCAGTGGGGTCGTGTCACCGGTCTTGGCTCATGAACCTCCCCCAAGGTTCCGTCACCTCTTGGGGAGAGCTTTGCCGACAGTTCGTAGCCAACTTCGGCAGCTCCTACACCCGGCCTGGCACGGAGCTCGACCTCCACGCCGTCCAGCAGCAATGTGGGGAGTCGCTGCGCTCTTTCATCCAGCGGTTCTCCCAGGTGAGGAACACCATCCCACACATTCAAAATGCTTCTGTGGTGGTGGCGTTCCGGCAAGGCGTCCGGGACAGGAAGATGCTCGAGAAGCTCGCGACCAGGGAGGTCCGCGACGTCTCGGAGCTCTTCAGCTTGGCAGACAAATGCGCCAGAGCTGCCGAAGGACGGAACTGGCACTCGCTGCCATCCTCCGAGTCAGGGGGACTGCCCGGATCCAGTCCTACTCCCTGTGGAGGCAGCAGGAAGGCCAAGAACCGAGGCAGAAGCAAGATAGAATCACCGACCGCAGCCCCAGTCGTCACTGCAGCGACGCTCAGTGTGCTCGGGGGCCGCGCCCCGACAAGAAGCAGCGAAGATCACCAATCCCAGAAGGTGATAAAGACAATATGTGCCCCGTGCACGGCAGCTGTCGCCACACTGCTGCCGAGTGCCGGGAGATCCGAAGGCTCGCAGAGCGCTTCCGCAAAGAGAAGCGGCAGCGGGCTGATGACCTGCCCTTCCGTCCAAAGGAAGATGAGCAGAGGGTGGATGTTCCAGACAACATCGACCACCCAGAGGAGATCCAGGAGCCTCCGCGTGTCGTGAAGGTGGCACGCAATCACGAGGATTCCGGCTCCAGCGGCGATGAGCATCGGAAGAAGCTCTACGTCATATACGGCGGGTCCGCCGACCCCTCGACCCGAAGCGCAGTCAAGACTCTGCGCCGAGCGGTAGCGTCGGTGGCGCCACTCCCAAGTGCTGCACCGCACCTAAAGTGGATGGGGACCCCCATCAGCTTTGATGCCACCGACTGCCCCAGGAACATGGCTGGGGCCGGCCAACTACCGCTCCTGGTGGCCCCTACCATCGCCAACGTGAGAATGTACCACGTTTTGGTGGATGGAGGGGCTGGGCTGAACCTCATCAGCCGTGCAGCTTTCCAGAAGCTGCAAATCCCGATGGCCAAGCTCACCCCGTCGAGTCCGTTCTCAAGGGTATGGCCGGGACAGGTTATCCCCTACGGCAACATTAGTCTCCCGGTGACCTTCGGGGCTCCGGACAGCTATCGAACAGAGTACATTCTGTTCGACGTAGCGGAGATAGACCTCCCCTTCAACGCCATAATCGGCAGGCCAGCCATGTACCGGTTCATGGCTGTAGCCCATTACGGCTACCTTGTCCTGAAGATGCCAACACCGACAGGTGTTCTCAGGATTCGTGGGGACCGCACTGCTGCAGTGTCGGCCCTGGAGAAACTCCAAGCACTCGCGACAGCTGGGGCCTCAGCCCCCGGCAATACGGAACCGGACCAGCTCCGTCCGTGCGCACGTCACCGTGCTTCCACCACAGCACCCCGGGTGCAACCTCTCGACGAGGGCGGCGTCCCCTTAAAGGTCGTCCAAGTCGGCGCCGAAGCTACCCAGACCACCCGGGTAGCCGGGGGCCTGGATAGTAAATAGGAAGGCGCGCTCGTCACCTTCCTCCGGCACAACGTCGACGTGTTTGCATGGCAGCCATCACAGATGCCGGGGATCCCCAGGAAGGTGATTGAGCACCACTTGAAAGTCTTCCCCGACGCCCGGCCGGTTCAACAGAAGCCCCGCAAGCAGTCCATCGAGCGGCAGAACTTCATCCGTGAAGAAGTCAAGAAGCTGCTGGACGCTGGCTTCATACGGGAGGTCCACCACCCTCGATAGTTGGCGAACCCCGTCGTTGTCCCGAAGGCTGGCGGGAAGCTCCGGATGTGCATCGACTACACCAGTCTCAATAAGGCATGTCCTAAAGATCCATTCCCTCTCCCTAGAATAGATCAATTAGTAGACTCAACGTCAGGCTGTGACATGTTGTGCTTCCTAGACGCCTACTCGGGTTTCCATCAGATCCCCATGTCTAGGGACGACGAGGAGCACACCTCCTTCATCACAGTAGACGGCCTTTATTGTTATGTGTCTATGCCTTACAGCCTAAAGAATGCACTCCCCACCTTTGTGCGGGCAATGCACAAAACCTTTGGGGAGCTAATAAGAGACCTGGTTGAGGTGTATGTCGATGACATAGTTGTCAAGGTCAAGCAGGGTCCGTCCCTGCTAGATAACCTAGCCTTAGTCTTTGACAAGTTGCGCTCTACGGGCACCAAGCTGAACCCAGATAAATGTGTGTTCGGCGTGTCCTCTGGGAAGCTCTTAGGGTTCCTGGTCTCGCACCGGGGGATTGAGGCCAACCCAGAGAAGATCAAGGCCATCGACTTGATGCGGCCCCCTGCCCGCGTCAACGATGTCCAGAAACTCACAGGATGTCTAGCCGCGCTGAGTCGGTTTATACCGAGGCTAGCAGAGCGGGCACTACCTTTCTTTAAGCTCCTGCGCAAGTCAGGCCCTTTTGCCTGGACTGACGAAGCAGAAGAGGCTTTCCAGGAGTTGAAGCGACTCCTGACGACCCTACCAATCATGGTAGCCCATGAGCCCGGAGAGCACCTGTTGCTCTATATCGTGGCGACAACTGAAGTAGTGAGTATGGTCCTCGTCGCAGAGCGGCCGGACCCCTCATCTTCACAACCTGCTCTGGTAGCAGAAGACAGACGCCAGGAGGCCCCGCAGGACCAAGACGGTCTCCCGGGCCTCCAAGGCAACCTCCCGGAGGTCCAGGTCGGCCTCCCGGAGGTCCCGGGCAGTCTCCCGGACCCCCAAGATAAACCCCCGGGGGCCCCGCGGGACCCCCCGGGGGCCAAATGGGACCTCCCAGAGGTCCCCCAAGACCCCCCGGAGCTCCCGGACAATCAAGATAGCTTAAGGGCCTCCGGGTCCCAGCTCCCGGAGGCCCCCGTGGGTCCGCCCACCTCCAGTGGGCCAATGGACGAGGACCTCCCAGGCCTGAGAAAGAGGGTTCGATCCGTACAGAGGCCTGTCTACTACATCAGCGAAGTACTTCATGATGCCAAGACAAGGTACCTGGAAGTCCACAAGCTGCTGTATGCGGTGCTCGTCGCCTCCAGAAAGCTCCACCATTACTTCCAGGCCCACCGGGTCTCGGTAGTCACCTCGTATCCACTGAAGACAATTCTTCACAGCCCCCATGCAACTGGGAACATTGCTAAATGGGCGGCAGAGCTGGCGGAGTTTGAGCTGGACTTCCTCCCACGCCATGCAGTCAAGAGCCAAGCACTGGCTGACTTTGTGGTGGAGTGTACACCAACGGAGACTAACCCAGGGGGCCATGGGGGCGGAGAACCGGAGCACCAAGCTCCGGTCTTCACCGAACCCCACTGGACACTCTTCTTCGACGGCTCCTCGCGAAAGCAGGGAGCCGGTGCCGGCGTACTGCTCCTCATGCCATCGGGGGAACAGTTTGGGTATATGGTGCGTCTCAATTTCAAGGCAACCAACAACATGGCGGAGTATGAAGCACTCATCTTTGGCCTGCAGACAGCCCTGTCTTTAGGCGCTCGCAAGTTGTTGGCACAGGGCGACTCCCAGCTGGTCATCAAGCAAGTCAAGGGCGAATGCTCCTGCAATGACCCCCAACTAGCTGCATATCTGCTTCACGTGCAGATGTTGGAGAAAGAATTCCTCGCCTTGGACCTGCACCACGTACCGCGCTCCGGTAATACCGCAGCCGATGACCTTTCAACGAAGGCTTCCACCGGAGCCCCTGCGCCTGAAGGAGTCTTCGAGAGTACGTTGCTGCGGCCCACAGCCCGGCCCACCGAGCCGGACGAAGGGGGCTTGACCAGCACATCGAAGCTGGCGGTCCCGGCGGCCCTACAACCGTGGGCGCCGCCAAGGATCGTAAGCGTCA
This sequence comes from Neostapfia colusana, assembly GCA_030760725.1. Lineage (NCBI taxonomy): Eukaryota > Viridiplantae > Streptophyta > Magnoliopsida > Poales > Poaceae > Neostapfia > Neostapfia colusana. Next base: position 85,956,518 of record JASWHV010000003.1, read on the forward strand.
CTGGGGACTCCGTGCAACCCAGCGCTCAAGATCCAGAAGATCAAGTCAGACCCGATGCATGGATCACGGAGATCCGGGACTACTTGAAGGACAATATCCTCCCTCATGAACATGCAACCGCTGAACGGATTGTGCGTATGGCTAAGAGGTACGCGCTGGTAGAGGGGGATCTCTACCGGCGTGGCGCCAACCACATCCTATTGCGGTGTATAACCCAGGGGGAAGGCTGCGACTTGCTCGCTGAGATCCATGGAGGCGAATGTGGAAGTCATTCTTCCTCACGCACGCTTGTCGGTAAAGCCTTCCGGCACGGCTTCTACTGGCCGACAGCACTCCAGGATGCCGTCAAGCTGGTCGAGAGCTGCAAGGCGTGCCAGTTCCACGCCAAGCAGATCCATACACCGGATCAGGCAGTACAGATGATCCCGCCCTCGTGGCCGTTTGCCGTGTGGGGGCTGGACATCCTGGGACCATTCCCCAGAACCGTCGGGGGGTTCCGGTACCTCTATGTCGCTATCGACAAGTTCACCAAGTGGCCGGAAGCTACACCAGTTGTCACCATCAATAAACAATAAGCAGTAAAATTCATCAGGTCTATTGTCTGCCGGTTCGGGGTCCCAAACAGGATCATCACTGACAATGGGACCCAGTTCACCAGCGCAGCGTTCCAATACTACTGCGAGGACCTTGGCATTCAGGTGTGCTATGCCTCTGTCGCTCACCCGAAGAGCAATGGGCAAGTCGAGAGGGCCAATGCGGAGATTCTCCAGGGCCTCAAGACTCGTACCTTCGCCAGCCTGAAGAAACATGGTGCCAATTGGGTAGATGAACTTCCGAGCACACTATGGGCTAACCGGACATCCCAGAGCCGGGCCCCGGGGAGACACCCTTCTTCATGGTGTACGGGGCCGAAGCTGTACTCCCTCCAGAAATCACCATGAAGTCTCACCGTGTCCGGGCTTACGACGAAGCCACGCAGGACAACCTCCGGCGTGGAGAGATCGACCTCGTCGACGAGGTCCGATTACGTGCGGCACTCCGTAACGCGCGGTACAGACAGGCGCTTCGGCGCTACCACCAGAGGTCTGTGCGTGCCCGGGAGCTGCAGGAAGGTGACCTGGTGTTGCAGCGCATACTTTCTCGCGAAGGGGCCCACAAACTCTCACCTAGTTGGGAAGGCCCCTTCCGAGTCACGAAAGTATGCCGCCCCGGGTGTGTGCGCCTTTCCACCGAGGATGCGGACCTGCTCCCGAATCCTTGGAACATAGAACACCTACGTAAGTTCTACCCCTAAGAGCAAAAATAGGTCAGTACTTTCTTTTCGTAATGAACCCCATAGAGTCCAGGAGCAGCGCTCGGAGCAGCTAAACCCCAGGGGACGGTCCAGGACTACGTTCAGCTTTGCCTGGTTCCAACTCCAAGCGCGTAGAGTCTTGCTTCCCCTCTTAATGGGGTGGGTCGTGGCCTCCATGTTTAGCCTGCCTTCCTCCTATGGAAGGTTGTACGAAAAGAAGTCTGCCCGACTTTGCTCTTTCCTTGTACTCATTTGAAATGTGAATTGAGTTATTTTTTATCACCCTTGCAGTACATGGCTGCCATGTGCTCAGCTCCCCCTCTCTACAAATCTCCAAGCATCAAGCGTGTGGTTGGGGGCTGTAAGTCAAATAAGACTGTGAGACAAGGGAGGGGGAGCCCCCAAGGAGAATTACGTTTCCTCTACCTGTGTGCAGGACTTCCAGGTTGCGGCAACAGGGACTGCGTGAAGTATGGGGAAAGGAGCTACCAACTACTTCGACCCCGGGCTAGAGGGGGCGGGACCCGGGGGCCCCACGTGTCCAGCAGGCCCGGAACTCTCTCCTTCCTTGAGAGGGGCTCCGGGCTCGCCACATGGCAGACGGAAGCCGGACCTTCCCCCGCGGTGGAAGAGCTCCGAAAGCCCTGCGTGTTCAACATGGCCGGGGCTCCCGTCTCCGCAGTAAAAGCAGTCATCAAGTGAGCGCACGCTCTCACGACCCCGCGGCCGTTCGTGCTCCGGCAGCGGCCAATTCGGGACTTAAAGAAAGTGCGCGGATCAGAAGAGATGGAGGTCCCACCTCGGGCTCGCTATCTCCCCCGAGATGGGCCCGGGGGCCACTGTCGGTACCTGAGATATGGGGTACCCCCGCGCACAGGGTGAAATGCCTAAGGTGCTTGCCCTTCTCCGCAGGGAGAGCTCCGAAGGCGCCACGCGTCTGGCGGGGCCGGACCTCCCTCTCCTCAGAGGAGAGCTCCGGGCCCGCCACGTGGCATACAGAAGCCAGACCTCCCCCTCCGCGGGAGAGGGGTCCGAAGACGCCACGCGTCCAGCGGGGCCGGACCTCCCTCTCCTCAGAGGTGAGCTCTGGGCCCGCCACGTGGCATGCAGAAGCCGGACCTCCCCCTCCGCGAGAGAGAGGTCCGAAGACGCCACGCGTCCAGCGGGCCCGGACCTCCCTCTCCTCAGAGAAGAGCTCCGGACCTGCCACGTGGCTAGAAGAACGGTGCTGCCTGCCCCCGAGCGGTAGGCAGCGGGCGTAAAGGTGCCCCCCACCTTGCCCGTACAAGGTATTTAAGGCCAGCGTCTTCCCAAGACGCGGAAACGCGGAGCACGCGCCTGTCAGGTGCCGTTGCGTCCAGTCGCATCACAGACTGGCGCGCGGTGTCAGAACCTGACAGGTAATAAACGCCGCGACAAGACATCCCATGCCGCCTGCGCCGTCATCAACCACTATGACTAGTGCGCGGCATGGGCAGGGCGGCAAAAGGAAGACTCAGAAGCCATCGACCGGAGGCAACCACCGGCATAACTACAGATACGGTAGATAATAGACAATCTTCCCAGGACCACCTGTCGGGTCCCGGCTCCCCTTGTAAGCCGCCCGAGCCTTGGACTATAAAAGGCTCGGGTAGGCGTCGATAGCAAGGGTTCGCATTCTGCAACTCATACGCTAGCCATACACTCTCAAGCTGTAACTCACCCCCAAGCTCAGGCCCCCGGCCCTGAGCAGCAAGCAATACAGCGAGCTCCATAGCTCGCCGTGGACATAGGGTTTTACGCTCCGGCGGCCTGAACCACGTAAAACTTCCCGTGTCAAGCTCTCACTAACTCGTCCATCCGCGCAAGATCTCCGCTAGGAACTAGCCCCTCCGAAAAAAGAACCTCCGCGGGCTGCCCAGTGCAGGCCCGGGGGAAGTGTCGATCGCACACTTCGACAGTATTCAAGGCCCGCGCCTTCCCAAGACGCGGAGCACGCCTCTGTCAGGTGCCGTTGCGCCCAGTCACATCGCAGACTGGCGCACAGTGTCAGAACCTGCCAGCCAATAAACACAGCGACAAGACATCCCCTGCCGCCCCTGCCGTCATCAACCACTACGACTAGCTTGCGGCATGGGCAGGGCGGCAGAACGAAGACTCGGAAGCCTTCGCCAGGGACAACTACAGGCATAACTACAGATACGATAGTCTGCAGGCTATCTCCTCGGGACCACCTGTCGGGTCCCGGGCCCCCCTTGTAAGCCGCTCGAGCCTTGGACTATAAAAGGCCCAGGTAGGCAACGTTAGCAAGGGTTCGCACTCAAGACATTCAGAGCAACAAGCAATACAGCGAGCGCCTCAGCTCGCCGTGGACGTAGGGTTTTATGCTCTGGCGGCCCGAACCATGTAAAACTCGCCGTGTCAAGCTCCTCCATCACTCGTCCCTTACGCTTAAGCTCTCCGCAAGCGACTGGCCCCTCCGAAAAAGAACCTCCGCGGGCTGCCCAGAGCAGGTCCGGGGGAAGTGTCGAACACACACTTCGACAGTTGCGGAGTGCTGCATGCAATCGGGCCTCGTCGACGAGGTCGATGTCTCCACGCCTGAGGTTGTCCTGCGCGGCTTTATCGTAAGCCCGGACACGGTGAGACTTCATGGTGATCTCTGGGGGAAGCACAGCTTCGGCTCCGTACACCATGAAGAAGGGTGTCTCCCCGGTGGTCCGGCTCTGGGATGTCCGGTGAGCCCATAGTGTGCTCGGAAGTTCATCCACCCAATTGGCACCATGTTTCTTCAAGCCGGCATAGGTGCGAGTCTTGAGGCCCGAAGAATCTCTGCGTTGGCCCTCTCGGCTTGCCCATTGCTCTTTGGGTGAGCAACAGAGGCATAGCACACCTGGATGCCGAGGTCTTCGCAGTAGTCTTGGAAGGCTGCGCTGGTGAACTGGGTCCCGTTGTCGGTGATGATTCTGTTCGGGACCCCGAACCGGCAGACAATCGACTTGATGAACTTTACCGTGGATTGCTTGTTGATGGTGAAGACTGGTGTGGCTTCCGGCCACTTGGTGAAATTGTCGATGATGACGTAGAGGTACCGGAATCCCTCGACGGCTCTGGGGATTGGTCCCAGGATGTCCAACCCCCATACAGCAAACGGCCATGAGGGCAGGATCATCTGTACCGCCCGAGCCGGTGTATGGATCTGCTTGGCGTGGAACTGGCACGCCTTGCAGCTCTCGACCAGCTCGACGGCATCCTGGAGTGCTGTCGGCCAGTAGAAGCCATGCCGTAAGGCTTTACCGACGAGCGTGCGTGAGGAAGAGTGACTCCCACATTCGCCTCCATGGATCTCAGCGAGCAAGTCGCAGCCTTCCCCCTGGGTTATGCACCGCAATAGGACGTGGCTGGCACCACGCCGGTAGAGATCCCCATCTACCAGCCATATCTCTTAGCCAAGCGCACGATCCGTTCTGCGGATACACGTTCATCAGGGAGGATGTTGTCTTTCAAGTAGTCCCGGATCTCCGTGATCCATGCATCGGGTCTGACTTGAGCTTCTGGATCTTGAGCGCTGGGTTGCACGGAGTCCCCAGCTTCAAGGTGCTGGTCCAGCCCCCTTACCCCGGCTCGGCAGGCCGGGCTGTGGGCCACAGCAACGTCCTCTCGAAGACTCCTTCGGGCACAGGGGCTCCGGTGGAGGCCTTCATTGAGAGGTTGTCAGCTGCGGCGTTGCCAGCGCACGGTACGTGGCGCAGGTCCAAGGTGAGGATGTCTTTCTCCAACATCTGCACGTGGAGCAGATAAGCAGCTAGCTGTGGGTAATTGCAGGAGCATTCACCCTTAACTTGCTTGATAACTAGCTGGGAGTCGCCCTGTGCCAACAACTGGCGAGCGCCCAGAGACAGGGCTGTCTTTAGGCCAAACATGAGTGCTTCATACTCTGCCATGTCGTTGGTTGCCTTGAAATTTAGACGCACCATATACCCAAACTGCTCCCCCGATGGCATGAGAAGCAGTACGCCGGCACCGGCCCCCTTCTTTCGCGAGGAGCCGTCGAAGAAGAGCGTCCAGTGAGGCCCGGTGAAGACCGGAGCTCGGTGCTTTGGTTCACCATCTTCGTGGCCCCCTGGGTCAGCCTTTGTTGGCGTCCACTCAGCCACGAAGTCAGCCAGTGCTTGGCTCTTGACTGCATGACGAGGAAGGAAGTCCAGCTCAAACTCCGCCAGATCCGCTGCCTATTTAGCGACATTGCCAGTCGCGTGGGGGCTGTGAAGGATAGCCTTCAGCGGATAGGAGGTGACCACCGAGACCCGGTGGGCTTGGAAGTAGTGGCGGAGCTTTCTGGACGCCACGAGCACTGCATACAGCAGCTTGTGGACCTCCAGGTACCTTGTCTTGGCGTCATAGAGGACCTCGCTGATGTAGTAGACTGGCCTCTGGATGGTCCGGACCCTCCCTCCCAGGCCAGAGATGTCTTCATCCATTGGCTCAGGCCTACCGGAGGTGGGTGGGTCCAGGGGGGCTGCTGGGAGCTGGGACTCGAAGGCTCCCAAGCCGCCTTGGACCTCCGGGAGGTCCCGCTGATTTTACGGGAGCTCCGGGAGGTCCCGCTGGGCCTCCGGAAGGTCCCGTTGGTCCTCCGGGAGGTTGTCATGGAGGTCCGAGGGTCCGTCTTGGACCTCCGGGGGGTTGTCTTGGAGGTCCAGGAGGCCGTCTTGGACCTCCGGGGTTTCCTGGTGCGTGTCTCCTGCTACCGGAGCAGGCTGTGGCGACGAGAGGTCCGGTCTCTCTGCGACAAGGACCATACTCACCACTTCAGTTGTCGCCGTGATGTATAGCAACAAATGCTCTTCATGCTCGGTGGCTACCATGATGGGTAGGGTCGTCAGGAGATGCTTCAACTCCTGGAAAGCTTCTTCTGCTTCGTCGGTCCAAGCAAATGGACCGGATTTACGCAGGAGCTTAAAGAAGGGGAGCGCTCGCTCTGCTAACCTCGGTATAAACCGACTCAGCGCGGCTAGGCATCCCGTGAGTTTCTGGACTTCTTTGATGCGGGCGGGGGGCCGCATCAAGTCGATGGCCTTGATCATCTCTGGGTTGGCCTCAATTCCTCGGTGTGAGACCAGGAATCCTAAGAATTTTCCAGAGGACACGCCGAACACACACTTGTCGGGGTTCAGCTTGGTGCGCGTAGAGCGCAGTTTGTCAAAGACTAAGGCCAGGTTATCTTGCAGGGATGAACTCTGCCTGACCTTAACAACGATTTCATCGACATACACCTCAACTAAGTCTCTTATTAACTCCCTGAAGGTTTTGTGCATTGCACGTACAAAGGTGGGAAGAGCATTCTTTAGGCCATAAGGCATATAGACATAACAGTACAGGCCGTCTACTGTGATGAAGGAGGTGTGCTCTTCATCTTCTCTAGACATAGGGATCTGATGGAAACCCGAGTAGGTGTCTAGTAAGCACATCATATCGCAGCCCGATGTCGAGTCTACTATTTGATCTATTCTAGGGAGAGGGAATGGATCTTTGGGACATGCCTTATTGAGACTGGTGTAGTCGATGCACATCCGGAGCTTCCCGCCGGCCTTCGGGACAACAACGGGGTTCACCAACCAACGGGGGTGGTGGACTTCCCGTATGAAGCCAGCGTCCAGCAACTTCTTGATTTCTTCCCGGATGAAGTTTTGCCGCTCGATGGACTGCTTGCGGGGCTTCTGTTGGACTGGCCGGGCGTTAGGGAAGACCTTCAAGTGGTGCTCGATCACCTCCCTAGGGATCACTGGCATCTGCGACGGCTGCCATGCAAACACGTCGACGTTGTGCCGGAGGAAGGTGACGAGCGCGCCTTCCTATTTGCTATCCAGACCCCCGGTTACCAAGGTGGTCTGGGAGGCATCGGCGCCGACTTGGACGAGCTTCAGGGGGACGTCGCCCTCGTCGAGGGGTTGCACACAAGGTGCTGCGGTAGAGGCACGGTGGCATGCACTCGGGTGGAACCGGTCCGGTTCTGCACTGCCAGGGGCAGGTGCTCTAGCTGTTGCAAGCGCTTGGAGCTTTTCCAAGGCTGACACTGCAGCAGTGGGGTCTCCACGAATCCTGAGGACGCCTGTTGGTGTAGGCATCTTCAAGACGAGGTAGCCGTAGTGGGCTACTGCCATGAATCGGTACAGGGCTGGCCTGCCAATTATGGCGTTGAAGGGGAGGTCGATCTCCGCCACATCGAACAGAATGTACTCTGTCCGATAGCTGTCCGGTGCCCCAAAGGTCACCGGAAGGCTGATGTTGTCGTAGGGAATGACCTGTCCCGGCCCTACCCCTGAGAACGGGCTCGATGGCGTGAGCTTGGCCATCGGGATCTGCAGCTTCTGGAAAGCTGCGCGACTGATGAGGTTCAGTCCAGCCCCGCCATCCACCAAAACATGGTACATCCTCACGTTGGCGATTGTGGGCGCTACCAAGAGCGGTAGTTGGCCGGCCCCAGCCATGTTCCTGGGGCAGTCGGTGGCATCAAAGTTGATGGGGGTTCCCATCCACTTGAGGTGCGGCGCGGCACTTGGGAGGGGAGCCCTCGACGCTACCGCTCGGCGCAGGGTCCTAACCACGCTTCAGGACGAGGGGTCAGCGGACCCACCGTAGATGACGTAGAGCATCTTCCGGCACTCGTCATCACTGGAGCTGGAGTCCTCATGGTTGCGCACCGCCTTAACGGCGCGCTGAGGCTCCTGGAACTCCACCTGGTGGTCGACGTTGTCTGGGGCGTCGACCTTCTGCTCGCCCTCCCTTTGACAGTAGGGTGGGGCATCAGTTTGAAGCTGCTTCCCTTTCCAGAAGCGCTCCGCGAGCTTCTGGATCTCCCTGCACTCGGAAGAAGTATGGTAACTGGTGCCGTGCACGGGGCATAGCTCGCCTTGGTCACCATCTGGAGCTGGTGACTGTCGCTGCCTTTTGTCGGGGCGCGGCCCCCGCGCCCCACTGGGTGCCGCTGCTGTGGCAACGGGAGCCGCGGCCGGTGGCTTCATCTTGCCACCTCCCCGGTTCTTGATCTTGTTGCCGCTTCCGTAGGAAGCGGCGCCAGATCCTGGCTGCCCTCCAGACTCAGAGGCTGCCAGGGAGTGCCAGTTCCGCCCTTCTGCTGCTCTGGTGCACTTGTCCGCCAAGCTGAAGAGCTCTGAGACGTCACGGACTTCTCTGGTCGCGAGCTTCTCAAGCATCTTCTTGTCCCAGACGCCTTTCCGGAACACCATCACCACGGAAGCATTTTGGATATGTGGGATGGTGTTCCGTACCTGGGAGAACCGCTGGATGAAGGAGCGCAGCGATTCCCCAGGTTGTTGCTGGATGGCGTGGAGGTCGAGCTCCGTGCCGGGCCGGGTGTAGGAGCTGCCGAAGTTTGCGATGAACTACCGGCAGCTCTCCCCAGAAGGTTATGGAACCCTGGGGGAGGTTCATGAGCCAAGACCGTGCTGGGCCGGTCAAGGCGTCGGGGAAGTAGTTGGCCATGACGGCCTCGTCCCCTCCTGCAGCAAGGACGGCGGTGGAGTAGATCTGGAGGAACTCCGCCGGGTTGACGCTGCCGTCGTACTTCTCGGGCAGGTGCAGCCGAAACTTGCGTGGCCACCTTGCAAAGCGAAGGTGGGGCGCCAGGGTCGCACATCCTGCTCCGGTTGCCGCAGGAGTTGCTGCCGCGAACGCTTGGTTCGCTGCTGGCAGAGTGTACCCCGGTATGGGCAAAGCTGCGCCATGGACCGGGAGCGCCGTTTGCAGGGAATATGGCTGTGGCATATGCTGCGTGGCGTATGCCTAGGGCAGAGATCGCATGGCGAAAGTCTGCGCCTCAGGCAGGGTCGAGGCCGACGTCATGCTGTCGCCGGCCTCTTGGCTGCAACGCCTTTCTCATCGTCGCTCGACGAACACTCGGGCATCTTGGCCCAAGTGGCATCATTCCAGCTCTGTCCTCAGGTCCGTCGATGGGAGCCTGGTGTGTGACGCCCTCAGTTCTGTGGAAAACCACGGAACCAAGAACTAATGCATATGTGTGCCCAGGATGTTCATCACACATACACATACGTTCCACAAACTGAATTCAGATTATATATTACCACGAATAACAGAGTTTGTTACAATATCACATGAGTCTTGGACTCATGCTCACAGCGGAAGTCTTATTTCTATGCAGTGGAAGTCTTTATTCTAAAACGGAAGCAATTTAGCTAATGCGGAAGCAAATCTAAGCAGAAGTGGCTCCATCTCTACTCCATCCACAGGCAAGGTTGAGAACAGATCACACGCCATAATGCTCTACTTGATCTTCATAGTAGCCGTCTCTTGCTGTTGATGAAGAAATAATAATGCAAGTTTGAGTACAATGATGTACTCAGCAAGTGCGGGAAAACACATGATATGCAGCTCATAAACAAGGTAGGTATATAAAAAAAACTTATTTGCAGAAAAGCGAACTTGTAAAATTCATGATAAAACAGCAACTTAACCTTAGATGAATGTAATCCCAGCATGAATTAGATTACCAACATACCTCCATCACTTCCCGTGTTCCATCCAAACATTAACCAATCCTTTATTCATACTCACGAATACCTCCTCGTATTCGCTACCATCTCACTTCGTAAAATAACCTTGTCTCACACCGAGACCAATCTCATGTCATGTCTCAACAGTCATGCAAACATCTCATCATCCAGACTCAACAGTTCCAAACCAATAACCATAACCAAGAACCTTCCTAATAACCATCCCAATAACCATCCCATCTAATCATGGCAGTTTAGCCAGGTGCTCGTGACTGTAAGCTCGGCTATCATGATAGTTTTAATAACTCTGCAGAGTTTGCACCTCTTTACCCACAAGTTTGTGATTTTGTCACCCATCGGCGACTGCAGAACCTCCATTATACCAGTACACAACCGTGGTGTATGGTCAAGAGATCACAAAATAGCCTTTACAAAGGGGTTACTAGATGTATGGACTCACTAAGGTTTCACCGGCAGGCTAGAATCTCCAATTCTCCCACCCACGGGCCCCCTCTTGTGCCATGCAGTTCCCAGGGCAGTCCTCACTCGACTCCCATTCCACGCGCCTTCCACAGTCCATAACACTCTAGCAACTTACCTAATTACTCAGCTAAGCCACACCCATACTTGGCCTTTTGGTGGCACTGTTATCCTGGCATGTGCATGCATGAACCGATCCTTAGATCTACGGCAAGTAAAACCACCATCTCATGCTACCTCATTCACAAACCCAGGCTTGCCTAGATCTCCCTCCGATCCATGTTCATTAACCTCATTAGCTACTTATTATCAGTACGAGTGCAGTTACCTAGACACATCTATCTCGCTTCCCAATCCCATGGACTCAGCGAAGCATAAAGCAAAAACCATACCCGACTCATAAACCTCCCAGGTGACAAGGGTGGTTTAATCAAAACTAGTAAACTCCTATAAAAGGGTTTCCCATCATGTTTGACTCAGTACGCACACCTTTTCGCAAAAACAAACAGTTATTTCAAAATATAGGATCAATATGGTCAAGGAGCACTTGCCTTGTTCTTGCGGTTCCGGTTGTTCTTCATTCTCAAAACCTTGTTGCTGCAGTTCGTCGTAGACAGCTCCCTGAGCTTGTCCTGCTAGGTAGGATCACGTGCATACAGGATTCACAGCAATCAATATTTATGCACAAACCTTAAACTAGATGCGATGATGCATATGCATGCTGTCTCATGATTAGTTTTATTAGATTGATCTGTACGTGTTCTTGCATGGACTTACATTGGCAGAGGTGTTTGGATCAAAGGGGGGACGTGGCGATGATCTTGTCTTTAGGTCAAACTGATCATCGAGTGATCTGCCCATGAGAAGGCTTCTGTTCGAAAGGAATTGAAGAACAGATGCAAAGAGATGAACACAATGATGTCGTAAGGTGGTATTGAAGTCCTACCTCACGCTCTTCTTGTCTTCGGGGTCCTCCTCAGACCGCTTGGTTCTCCGATGATCTCCCTTGTTGCGCTTCGGCGATGTTTTGCTCGGCGAGTTTAGGGCTAGGGCTCTAAGTCGTCGGCTCAGGAGTTGAAAGAGATGGTTTCGGCCAGAGGTTTTGGGTTCTATTTATAATAGGGAAGAGAAGAGTCCTAATCTGATTGGATCCCGAATAAGAGTCTTATTCAGATCTTTGTTGGATCCTAACGTCTCATCTTTGGTAACATCATGGAATTTAGATCGGTTTCTGTTGCGTACCAGTATCTTTACGCGTAAAAACCGCTCCAGAACTCGTTACCTCCGTGATGATGAGCTCCGGAAGCTCCACGTGTTCTCCGGGACCTGGTATCTCCTCGTCTGCAGAGACGAGCTCCGGTTGTGCCGTGTATCACGAGCGAGACCTCCCTCTTCTTCGGAGGTGAGCTCCGCGCACGCCACGTGTGGGTGCCGGTCTTCCCCCCTCTCCTTCCCTCAGGGACATGCCCCGAGGTCGACACGTGTTTAGCTGCGATGGACCTCACGGAGATAAGCTCCGGTGGCGACACGTGTTCGATATATCCGGACTTCTCAGAGATGGGTTCCGAGATCGACACGCATCCCGCGCGACAGGTCCTCTGATTTTCGTGAGAACTAGCTCCGAGGATGACACGTGTCTTGCGGAAATGCCTTCGCTTCTTCTGCCGAGGCTAGCTCTGTGGGCAACACGTGTCCCAAAGGGTCGGACCTCTCTTTAATTGCGGAGGTGACCCCCGAGCCTGCCACGTAGCCAGCTTAGTGGTGGACCTCTCTTTACCTCGCAGGGACGAGCTCCGAACACGCCACGTGGCCGGTTGGCCGTGGAAGTTGCCTTCGGTGCTCTCTGAGGGCTTTATTGGGTATCCTTTTCATATTTGTCATTGTTCCATTCTTTTCTTAAAATGTTTTCTTCTTCATAACTCATGAACATATGCTGACACCCGAGATGAGGGTGTCACAAATCTACCCCCCTTAAATTGAATCTCGCCCTCGAGATTCGTTTGTAGAATGTAGATGGGGGAATTCCGCCTTGATATCCTCTTCACGTTCCCATGTGGCTTCAGCTTCAGTGTGATGGCTCCATTGTACCTTGCACCATCGAATCACTTTGTTTCGGGTGACTCTTTCCTTTACGTCCAAGATTCGGACAGGGTGTTCTGCGTAAGTCAGGTCCTCTTGAAGTTCAAGTTCTCCCATTGACACTTGTTCCTCTGGTAATCTCAAGCACTTCTTGAGCTGGGATACATGAAACACATCATGTACGTCGGAGAGGTGGTTTGGGAGCTCTAGTTGATAGGCTACTTCTCCTCGCTTGTCCAAAATTTTAAAGGGTCCGATGTAGCGAGGTGCTAGCTTGCCTTTGACGTTGAAACGTCGTTGGCCTCGGATAGGCGATACCTTAAGGTATACGAAGTCTCCTACTTCAAAGGTCAACTTCCTACGCCTATTGTCCGCATAGCCTTTCTGTCATGACTGAGCAGCCTTTAAGTTCGCCCGTATCGTTTGGACTTGCTTTTCAGCCTCTTGTAGTACTTCAGGTCCAAACACCTGGTTCTCTCCAGTCTCGTTCCAGAACAGCGGCGTTCTACACCGTCTTCCATATAAGGCTTCGAAAGGCGACATCTTCAAGCTAGCTTGATAGCTGTTGTTATAGGAGAACTCGGCATATGGTAAACTCCTATCCCAACTACGCCCACGTTTCAAGGCGCAAGCTCTCAACATGTCCTCCAAAATTTGGTTTGTCCTTTCGGTTTGTCCATCTGTTTGCGGGTGATAGGCGGAGCTAAAATCCAGTCGTGTACCCATGGCTTTCTGCAGCTTCCTCCAGAATCTAGAGGTAAACTGAGAACCTCGATCTGAGACTATCCTCTTCGGAACTCCGTGACGGCACACGATCTGATCGATGTACAACTCTGCCAATTGTGCAACGTTGTAACTAGTCTTTACAGGGAGAAAATGGGCGTTTTCGTCAATCGGTCCACAATGACCCAGATGGAGTCGTATCCTGACTGAGTACGTGGCATTCCGATGATGAAGTCCATACTGATGTCCTCCCATTTCCATTCGGGTATTTTCAAAGGTTGCAACAATCCAGCGGGTTTTTGATGTTCTGCTTTTACCCGTTGGCATGTGTCGCATAGGGCAACGTATTCAGCTATATTCCTCTTCATACCATCCCACCAATAGCAAGTTTTCAAATCCTTGTACATTTTGGTGCTCCCTGGATGTATGGAATAGGGTGAATCATGTGCCTCCTTCAATATCATGTCGCGAAGGTGTCTTATGTTTGGCACACAAATCCTTTTTCCTAGCCAAAGCGTACCCTTTTCATCCTCCTTGAAATCCTTCTCTATCCCTTGTCGGATTCTTTCCTTGATCTCCTTGATCCCCTCGTCCGTTGCTTGGCCCTTTCTTATTTCTTGCTCCAATGGGGAGTGGATCTCTATTATCTCCACGTTATTCAAGAATCTGAGGTGTAACCGTTCGAACTCCTTACGTAGTTCGGGTGGTAGCTCCCGAACCGTGAGTTGGTGACATGCTCCCTTTCTGCTCAATGCATCAGCTACTACATTGGCCTTCCCGGGGTGATAGTTAATTCCCATATCATAATCCTTGATGAGTTCTAACCATCGGCGTTACCTCAAATTCAAGTCCGTTTGTGTAAATATGTACTTGAGGCTTTTAGGATCCGTATAGATCTCACATCGATGACCAAGGATATAATGTCTCCAAATCTTCAATGCATGCACCACTGCTGCTAACTCCAAATCATGCGTAGGATAGTTAAGCTCATGCTTCTTTAATTGTCGTGAGGCATCGGCTACCACTTGTCCCTCCTGCATGAGTACACATCCGATCCCTTGTTTCGATGCGTCACAATATATGTCGAATCTCTTGCTTACGTCTGGCAATACCAGGACTGGTGCTGTGGTTAGCCTTTTCTTGAGTTCCCCAAAACTTTCTTGGCAAGCTGGTGTCCATTGAAAGACTTTTCCCTCCATTAGCAACTCCGTCATAGGTTTTGCTATCTTAGAGAAGTCTTTAATGAAGCGCCGATTGTATCCTGCCATTCCAAGAAAATTTCGAATATCCCTCACGCTCTTCGGTTGGTCCCTGTCGGTACCTGAGATATGGGGTACACCCGCGCACAGGGTAAAATGCCTAAGGAACTCGCCCTTCTCCGCAGGGAGAGCTCCGAAGGCGCCACGCGTCCGGCGGGGCCGGACCTCCCTCTCCTCAGAGGAGAGCTCCGGGCCCGCCATGTGGCATACAGAAGCCGGACCTCCCCCTCCGTGGGAGAGAGGTCCGAAGGCGCCGCGTGTCCAGCGGGGCCGAACCTCCCTCTCCTCAGAGGAGAGCTCCGGGCCCGCCACGTGGCCAACAGAAGCCGAGCCTCTCCCTCCGCGGGGAGAGGTCCGGAGGCTCCACGTGCCCCGCGGGACTGACCCTTCTCTCCTCTGAGAAGGGCTCCAGGCCCGCCACGTAGCAGCAGAACGACGCTGTCTGCCCCGAGCGATAGGCAGCGGACGTAAAGACGCCCATACCTTGCCATGACAAGGTATTCAAGGCCCGCGTCATCCCAAGACGCGGAGACGCGGAGCACACTTCTGTCTGCTGCCGTTGCGCCCAGTCGCATCACAGACTGGCGCGCGGTGTCAGAACCTGCCAGCCAATAAACACCACGACAAGACATCCCATGCCGCCTGCACCGTCATCAACCACTATGACTAGCATGCGGCATGGGCAGGGCGGCAAGTTGAAGACTCAGAAGCCTTCGACCAGAGGCAACTACCGGCATAACTGCAGATACGGTAGATGATAGACAATCTTCCCGGGACCACCTGTCGGGTCCCGGCCCCCCTTGTAGGCTGCCCGAGCCTTGGACTATAAAAGGCTCGGGTAGGCGTCGATAGCAAGGGTTCGCACTTTGCAACTCATACGCTAGCCATACACTCTCAAGCTGTAACTCACCCCCGAGCTCAGGCCTCCGGTCCTGAGCAGCAAGCAATACAGCGAGCTCCATAGCTCGCCGTGGACGTAGGGTTTTACGCTCCGGCGGCCTGAACCACGTAAAACTCGCCGTGTCAAGCTCTTACTAACTCGTCTATCTGCGCAAGCTCTCTGCTAGAGACTAGCCCCACCGAAAAAAGAACCTCCACGGGCTGCCCAGTGCAGGCCCGGGGGAAGTGTCGACTGAACACTTCGACATTTAGCGCGCCAGGTAGGGGGCTTTTCTCCTAGCGCGACGAGTTTCCGCCGACGAAGATGACCAAGCTTCCTTCAGCGGCAAACTCTCCCCCTCCGCGTTCACGGCGAACCGTGACCACTGGGGAGTACATGCCGACACACTCAGGACGGAGTGTGTCGGCACAAGCTGGTAGCCAGCAGCCGACTCCGGCTATGCAGGCCCCGACCAGTGTGAGATCTTCTGCAGCGCTGAGCGTACACCATGGAGGTGCGCTAGCTGCAGCAAGAGCGCTGCTGCGCAACCCACCTGCGGGGGATGCGCCCCGTTCAGCGACCCAGCAATGGGTCCACGAGGTGGACCGCCTCGTCGTCGCCGCCGCAAACCCTCGGTTTCGGCGAGGACGGCGCCAAGGACAACCGGCTGTGTCGCTGACGCGCACACCCACGGTTGACGGGCTAACGGCGGATTCCAGCTCCTCCAGGCTCCTGTCGACGGACCTGCGAAGGGAACTGGAACGGTGCCACTTGGGCCAGGACGCCCTGGTGTACCTCGAGCGACGCCGAGAAAGGTGTCGCAACCATGAGGCTGGCGACAGCATGTCGTCGGCCTCGACACAACCTGAAGGGCAGGTCTTCGCCACGCGATCCCTGCCTCAGGCATATACTGCGCAGCATATGCCACAACCATATGCGCCGCAAGCAGCGGCCCTGGTCTATGGTGCAGCCTTGCCCATGCCGGGATACGCGGTGCCAAGTGCGAACCAAGCGTTCGCAGCGCCAGTACCTGCAGCAGCAGGTGCAGGATGTGCGGCCCTTGCACCCCACCTTCGCTTCGCGAGGTGGACGCGCAAGTTCCGGCCGCACCTGCCTGAAAAGTACGACGGTAGCGTCAACCCGGCGGAGTTCCTCCAGATCTACTCCACCGCCGTACTTGCCACAGGAGGGGACGAGGCTGTCATGGCCAACTACTTCCCCGTTGCCTTGACCGGCTCAGCTCGGTCTTGGCTCATGAATCTACCTCAGGGGTCCATAACCTCCTGGGGAGAGCTCTGCCGGCAGTTCGTCGCCAACTTCGGCAGCCCCTACACCCGTCCCGGCACGGAGCTTGACCTCCACGCCGTCAAGCAACAACCTGGGGAGTCGCTGCGCTCTTTCATCCAGCGGTTCTCTCAGGTACGCAACACCATCCCACATATCCAAAGTGCCTCTGTGGTGGTGGCGTTCCGACAGGGTGTCCGGGACGAGAAAATGCTTGAGATGCTCGCGACCAGAGAGGTCCGCGACGTCTCGGAGCTCTTCAGCCTGGCGGACAAGTGCGCCAGAGCAGCTGGAGGGCGGAACTGGCACGCTCTGCTGACCTCCGAGTCAGGAGGACAGCCCGGGTCCGGTGCTGCTGCCTATGGGGGTGGCAAGAAGGCCAAGAACTGGGGGAGTGGCAAGATGAAGTCACCATTCACGGCCCCCGTCGCCGCAGCTGCGACGACTAGTGGGGCTCGGGGGCCACGCCCCGACAAAAGGCAGCGGCAATCACTGGTCCCAGACAGTGACCAGAGCGGGCCATGCCCCGTGCATGGCACCGGCAACCATACTGCTGCCGAATGCTAGGAGATCCAGAGGCTTGCAGAGCGCTTCCGCAAAGGAAGACAGCAGAGGGCTGAAGCACCGCCCTACCCTCAGAGGGATGGCAAACAGAAGGTCGATGCCCCAGTCACCGCTGCCCATCCGGTGGGGTTCCAGGAGCCTCAGCGTGTCATAAAGACAGTGCATGACGGTGAGGACTCCAGTTCCGACGGTGACGGGCCAGGACGTTAGCCAACTGCGGCGCGCCTCCGTGCCTCGAACATACCTCTCTGGAGCCACCTAAGGTCTGTCAACCCCTTGAAGGCGTCGCCAGAGGGGCAAGACGCCTTAGGTCATCCATGGCGAGCCCGGGCATACCTACCCCTTGAAGGCCTTAGCCAGCAGGGGAGAACTCCCCGGGGGCCCCCAGGAGAAGCCGTGCAGGACCTGATCCAGCGCGAAGATAACAACCTCGTCGACAAGACTCAGATGCAGGGAACACCCCACAACGCGCGGTCTCGGCTAATGCTCTAAGCACTACCGCCAAAGAACCAAACGCGTCGGGGGCCTGCAGGAGAGCAACCTGGTGTAGCGGCACGCTCTATTCCGAGAAGGACCCATAAGCTCTCCCCCAGCAGGGAAGGTCCCTTCCGAATCATGAAAGCTGCCGCCCCAAGTACACATGCCTTTTAATCGAGAGTGGGATCCATTCCCAAAAAACCTTGCCATGAAGCAACAGTGTAAGTCCTACTTCCTAAGCATCAGTAGAACAGGGTTATTCCCTTCTGTAATGGATACCATAGAATTTAGGAACAGAGCTTGGGGCAGCTAAGTCTCAAGGGACGGTACAGGACTACGTCCAGTTTAGCCTGGTTCCGACCCTAAGCGCGTAGAGTCTTGATTCCCTTGTAGATGAGGCGGAACATTGCCTCCATGTACAGCCAGAATTCCATCTATGGGCATGAATACAGAGACCTGTTCTACTTAGCTCTCTCTCATGCGCTCATTTAAATTATGCATTAATTTTTATGATCGCACTATCTCTGTATGTTCATCGTACATCTAGCTCCCCCTCTCCTGCGCTCATCCATAGTCGGCATTCGCTATCCTACCGAAGGCAGCTGCGCTTGAGGCACCTGCCGATGGCCGAGTGAGTCTCTCGGGCCTCCCCCAGTCAGGTGTTGCGGTGCCAGTTGGTTACCTCCAGGAAAGGCCTGCGTTGTGCATGGGGGGTCCAGGGTGCGTATCCAGCTTAGCCGGCCATGAGCCCAAAGCATGCGCATCCTGCCCTCCGGAGGTACAGAGGAGTACAACCGCTTTGTCTGGTCATGAACCCAAAGCACGTGCACTCTGCTTCCCCAGCGCATGGCCAGGTACTAGGGATCGGACGGCCGTACCCGGACCTCAGAGGGAGCCGGAGCTCCGGCGCCTCGTGCACAGAATTGCCCAAGCCCCGTATAGCGAATCAGGATCGTAAGACAGATAAGACTAGGAGGCGGGAGGGGAGGACCCCCCGAGGAGAATTACGTTTCCTCTGCCTGTGTGCAGGACCTCCAGGTTACGGCAACAGGGACTGCATGAAGCAGGGGGAAAGGAGCTACCAACTACTCCGGCCTAGGATTGGAAGGACTGGGACCTGCCCCTCCAGCAGGGGCGGGACCCAAGGGCCCCACGTGTCCAGCAGTCCCGGAACTCTCACCTCCCTTGAGGAGGGCTCCGGGCTCACCACGTGGCGGGCAGAGACCGGACCTCCGCCCCCCGGTGGGAGGGCTCTGAAAGCCCTACGTGTCCGGCATGGCCGGAGCTCCAGCCTCTTAAGGAGCGGCTCCAGACCCGCCATGTGGCAGTCAGACTTGGAGCTCCCCATGGGGCGAGATCCGGAGACCCCCGGGGGCCCCTAACACGGTTTGGACCCGGGGAAGGTGTCTATGCAGAGCTCCGAGATTGGAGATGGCCTCTGAGTACCTTGCGGAGCTAAGGACTCAGTCAGGCAAAGCCAAGAAGGAGAGAAAAAGCATCACAGACACAGATATCTAAAAGAGTCGAACTAAGCGAGGCTTCATGAGCTGGACTACAGACTCGATAAAAAGGGAGAAACAAGTCCTAAGGACATCCCGGCTCCCGCCGGAACCTTGCGGCTACAAGGGAGGCCACATCCTCGACTTCTGCCCTGACAGCTTGCTCCTGCTCTGCGGCTGGGCCCTCTCTCGCTGGTTCTAGCAAAAAAGAGGGGTCGCGGCTCTTAAAGCATGCCAGCACATGTGAGGCGACCTCTAAGGCTAGGCCGCGCCCCTCGGCCTCAAGCTCGCTGGCGACCACCGAGTCTAGCCTGTCCAGCTTGGCGCCGATCGACTCCAGCGCGGGGATCACCTCCAACGCAGGGGCCGCGGCCCTCACCGGACTGAAGCCAAGAGGGATCAGGGCGGACCCCGCTCGATCCACGAAGCTCGAGACCGCAAGAGCCTCGGAGGACCGCAAGGCCGAAAGCTCCTCCACCTCGCGGCGGGCCGCCTGCAGAGCCTCCAGGTTCCTCTCGGAGAATTCCTTCTCCTTGGCAGCTAGGGAGCTCTCCCGGAGGTGGAGAGTCTTGGCGAGCCGCTCCAACACAGCGGCCTTGAAGTCGGCGGTCTACTCCCGGTCCAAGACCACCCGGCGATCACGGGAGACCTGTTCCTCCCTCAAGTCGAGGTCTGCCTTCAGGATCTCCAGCTCCTCGATCCGAGCTCGAATGTCATCCTCGCCCGCCGCCAGCTGCGCGGCGACCCTCTCTGCCTCAGCTGCCATGGAACGCTATCGTTCCTCAACGGCGAGTTCACGGCGCTCCAACCGCTGCCGTATCTCCACAGCAGCAGAGAGGCTCTCTTCGGACCGGGCGTGTGCCTCCAGAGCCTCCCTGTTGATCCACCGCAATTGGGTGTCCATGCGGTCGACAGCCCGCTTCATCCGGTCGAGGAGCACTTCCCTGAAGTCGAGCAGCTCCCGCCTGGAGTCGAGCTCGCTCTTAACCTTCACGGTCCTCTGCCGCAAAATGTTCCCCCAGGTGAGGAGGCGATCTCGTTCAGCCGTATACTCCTCCCGCTCGCGACCTAGTGCAGCCAAGACCTGCCGAATGCTCGTCTCGACAAGCGCAAAGGCATCCGCCAGGGGCAATGGAGCGACAGAAGCCGGGCAGTCCCCCCGACCTCCTCCATTACCTCATCCTCAAGAGGAGTCGACGCACCAGCAACCGAGACGAGACGCCGATCAGGAGAAATTGGCTCTGATGTGGCGGCCCGGAATCCGCTCATCCAGGATCGCAGAGGGTGATGCCGCGCGATGCGACACCCGACAGCACACGTCATAAGAACACAATATATTACATGGGAAAAACAGCTGAAACTGTACAAATAAGTACAAACTTCAGTTACAATTATTGTTCTATTACACAGCGGAAGACTACACTATACAACTCACGCCCACCTATTTAGCAAAAGTCGGTTGCCCAGCCCTAGGGCAACCCACACTAGCTGCACGTCTCGGCTCAGCGCGGCGTGTACGGCTCCCACTCAGCCGTGGTCCCCGACGGAGGGTAACCCTCGCCGGTGGACTCGTACTCCGAGTCCGTGGGTGGCTCTTCACCTGAAAAACACTTAAGCAGCAACCGTGAGCACAAAGGCTCAGCAAGGCTTAACCGACTCACCTAAGCATGAAACTCTACATGAGGTGTACAAGGGACATAGGATAGTAACATTTCAGCAAAAGGACACGCCTACAAGTTCATCCTTAGTTCATCTTTTAGCAACAAGTTAACAGTTCATGAAATCTGAAATTTAGTAAGCAGTATTTGGTGGCACACATGTAGCAATACAATTATATCAATCAGCATCATTGAATCAACATATTTCATCCATTAGTCTACGTTACGACGCAGTGAACAAGCAGTACTCGTCACCGCGAGGGACGGCGAATCGACTCGATATACACCTGCAGGGAAAACCCAAAGAGCACGTCACGTACGCCCACCCGTGGAGCTGCACAGCACGCTCACTCGATGTCGTACGGGACAACCTTTCACCCAACAGCCCAAACGTCGAACCGGTCGCACCGAAACGAGCAGGAGGTTCCCCACATGGAGCATCTCTCTATGCCCGTTGGCAGATTTCCACCTTGCTGCCCTCAACCTACACCTATAAATCGGTGTGCTATGCCTCGACGCCCGGAGGTTTAGGCTACATCGGTTTATCGGGGCCCATATATCCGATATGCCTTCGGTACGTTCAATACTTGTTCAGCAGGGCCGCACACGGATCGGTCCTCAATCGACACGGACAGGGCTGCGCACACAAGACTCTCTCTTGCTGCGCCCTAGCTCCTGCCTAGTCTCATTTTCATTACTAAAGTGATCTCACATCACTCAACCGAACCCGTGTGTCCCCAGCCTATCTCGCGAGTAGATTCCAACTACTCGACTTGTACCGAAGTCCTATGACTCATTAAGCATAGCCTGTCTACTCGAGGTCCTTGACACTACCCTCACTCTTTTAGGCAACTTTGGTTATGCAAGTGGGGTTTCATTCATCCGATACCTAATGCACATACATACTTCATATGACACATGTATACAAAGTAAAACTTTTAAAAAGGGTTAATGCAAACCGGGGCTTGCCTTGTTGCTGCTGGTCAGGAGTTAGTTCTTCGTCCGGAAGAAGGAAGTCCAGCACTTCCGGAGTCTCTTCTTCAACGGCTACACGTTAATGAAATACTACATGTTAATTTATATGCAAATGTGAGTTTAGAGTAAGACTTCTACTATTAGTTCTAATAACCAGCCTCTAATACCTGGAACTTTGTTTAAGAATTTAAATATGAACTGGTGTTGGTGGTTTGGCTTGAACTTAATCACATGGTTAAATGCTAAGTGGTTTTCCCCCTTTTCCATAATAATCCCTTACGTGATTAAACAGGACAGGGGTGATCTAGAGCTCCAATGGAGCTGAGAATTTTCGTGTGAGTTCCTTGTCACAAGAAAACCCTCTGGACCAAACCTTAGCACTTTTCATGGAGTGGTTTGCTCAGAATAATTTTCTTAGCAAATAAGCAAGGAGGAATTAATTCTGAGGTCAGACCCCTGTTCATACCCAACTTAGTGAACTACAATTTCAATTATAGTTCCTAGAGTTTGCATGAATTTTCCTAGCATTTTTGGAGTCAAGGTTTGCCCAGAATTGAATTTCCAAGTTTTGGAAATTCTCTGAAAATGTTTCTGTATTCAAATGAACACAGCACCTTCCAATTTGAATTGCTCTGACCAAATCAACTCCAAATGGTCTGAAACTTTTACAGGTGTTTACTAATGTCCTAAAGAACAATCTGGCAAAATTTGGGGATTTTTGGATGAACCAAACTCCCTCTAAAATTCTTTTGCTGAAAAGCTTTAAAGAATTTTCCAGAATTAATTAATGGGTTTCATACAAATTGGGTTGTATATCTGGACAGAGCTAGGCAAGTTGAATCCAACCCAATTTGAATCACTAAATTTGGAGCTGCCTAGCAAAAGTTATGGGGTTCTAAAGTTTGCACTAAAACTGGAAATTCCAGAAATGTTTAAATCCTGCGGGTGGGTCCACGTACACGTGTCGACCGCTGGATCCGAGCCACAAGGGGCCACAGACTCCTTCCCGCGCGGCCGCACTGGATCCCGGACCACAGAGAATCCCACCCCTTTATCTCCAGCCGCTGACGTGTGGGGCCTACCCCTTCGTCCTCCTCCGGCCACCCGCGCGACCCCGCCGTCGAGCTCGCCGGAGCTCTCGCCGGAGAGGGGTTCCGGCTTTCGGAGCTTGCTGATTCTCGCCGCCTGTGCCTATCCCAGCCTGGGGAACACGGTGGTGCCCTTCCCGGAGCTTGACAATGGCCGGAACAGGGCTCCCGACGGCAACAGCGGCCGGGAGCTCACCGGCGACGTCGAACTCGGCATCCCACGCACCTTTTTCGATGCGGTTTGCTCGGGGAGTTCCGCTGACACCTGCTGGTCACGGACATGGACACTGATCCCCGTGAAAACGGCGGTAACTATGACCTCACCGGCGACCTAGGCCGGATATCGGCTGTGCTTCAGAAAACTTCAAAGAACCATCAACCTAGCCCACGGTTTTTACTGTTTTCGATCCTAGGTGGTCGTGGCCGTGTATAGAGCGTGTGCATGACTCGGTTTGCCCGGTGATGAGCTAACCCCCACGAATTTTGGGATTTTGTGGGAGCTCGGTCTCAAGACACCCGAAGCTTTCCCGGCGAAATACTCCCTCGACAGCCCACGAAATGACGAACGGTAGGGACTAGAAGAATCAGCACCTTAAGGCGGTCCTTTCTTGTGTGGCTCGTCGGGCACGATCGTGCCTGTGCTGGCCGGACGCCGGCGATCAGAGAGGGCGGCGTTTCTGTGCTCGCGCGGAAACGAGGAAAGAGCTCGGTAGGGGGGGTTCTCGTTTGGAAAGCAGGAGGAAGGCGGCGTGGGCTGTGCGCTGGCCTTTAAGCCGCGGTTTGGCACCGTGAGGTGGCCGATCGCTGCCTCGGTGGCTCGCCGCCGTTCCCTGGCTTGCGCGCGAAGTCGGGGTCGGCTGCAGCAACCGACTGCCCCTCCTGTGTGCCACTGACCTGTGGGCCTCCCCCTTTCTTCTTTTTCTCTAATATTTCTTTTCTGTTTTTTCTAATTATCCCACCAGCTACTCACAATTTAATGTGAGACTTAGCTCCCAAGTCTTTATTTGAATTTGAATTCTCAAATTCAAACTTTGTTTGGTTAAATGTGGTTCATATTTAAACTGAAATTCAAATTCAGTTTTGAATTCTTGCAAATTTAGCTCTTGACAACATGAGCTCCAATGGAGATGAAAATTGGTGGGTTTACTCAGAAAAATGTGCTGAGTATAGATATGGAGCTAACTTTTAAATTTGGGTGATGAAAGTTGCTGCAATTTGAATTTACATTCAAATTGGCCTCTTTTTGAAATAACCCAAAAGTGCCTCAAAAATTGTTGAATTTGCATGAGCTTTGGACTGAACCTTCCCAAGACTTTTTAAATCCTAGGGGTGAGCTCAACCTCTCATGCTCATTTGTAGAAACCCTACATTATGAAAGTGAAGGCTTTCCCCTCTAATCATTCTTTTGATGGAGGTTACTTGCTCTTCACAACATTTCCTATGGTGTCCACAATAAAAACTGTGGTGTTGTGAGGTGAAGAAAAGTTTTTGCAAGTCCCTTTTCTTGGGCTTTTACATCCCTCCCCCCCTTAAAAGAATCTCGTCCCGAGATTATAAAAGAAGAGATAGCGATGTAATAGGGACTTACCCGTGTTGAGAAGCCATAAACTCCGGGTAATTTGAGCGAACGAACTCCTCGCTCTCCCACGTCGCTTCTTCGGCGGTGTGGTTGCTCCAGAGTATTTTGTAGAACCACAATGTTCTGCTGCGTGTGGTCCTGGCTTTCTCATCAAGAATTCCCACCGGATATTCATCATATGTTAAATCCGGTTTCAGCTCGCCGATGTCTTCGGTAGGAACAGCAGCTGTATGCTTCAAGCATTTTCGCAGTTGCGAAACATGGAAAATATCATGGACACCAGCCAGAGATGCCGGTAGCTCCAATCGATACGCTGCTGGTCCACACTTCTCGGTGATAGCGTAGGGTCCAATGAAACGGGGAGCGAGCTTCCCCTTCACCCCGAATCGGTGCACGCCCTTCATTGGAGATACGCGGAGGTACACGTATTCCCCAACGTCAAAGTGCAACGGCCTACGCCTCTTATCAGCGTAGCTCTTCTGTCGGGATTGAGCGGCCTTCAAATTGGCTTGAATTGTCCGAACGCGCTCCTCGGCGTCGTTCACCACATCAACCCCGAATGTGACCCTTTCACCGGACTCGCACCAATTTAATGGGGTGCGGCACTTACGACCGTAGAGAGCTTCATAGGGTGCCATTTTGACACTCGCCTGATAACCGTTGATGTACGAGAATTCCGCCAATGGTAGGTGATCATCCCAGTTCCTACCATGGTGGATGGCGCATGCTCTCAACATGTCTTCCAGGACTTGATTCACCCTTTCTGTCTGACCATCTGTCTGAGGGTGATAGGCGGAGCTCCTGATCAACTTAGTACCCAATGCAGCGTGTAGCTGCTCCCAAAAGCGAGATACAAATAATGCACCTCGATCTGAGACAATGGTCTTGGGTATCCCGTATAGGCATAGAATCTTTGCTATGTATAGCTCCGCATATTTGCCGGCATTGTAACGTGTATTCACCGGAATGAAGTGAGCTGTCTTGGTTAACCGATCAACGATTACCCATATGGAATCATGCTTGTTGGCTGTTAGGGGTAATCCCACAATGAAATCCATGCTCACATCTTCCCATTTCCAGGCCGGGATCTTCAGGGGTTGCAACAGCCCTGATTTCTTCATGTGATCAGCTTTCACTCGTCTACACGTATCGCACTCGGATACGTACTTAGCTACCTCCCGCTTCATCCGTGTCCACCAAAATTTCTTTTTCAAATCTTGGTACATTTTGTTGCTGCCCGGATGAATGGAGTATTTGGACAAGTGAGCTTCATCGAGGATCTTTTTCCTCAACTCCATATCTCGGGGTACGACTATGCGGTCATTGAACCACAGCGTCCCCTCATCATCCTTCCGGAAACATTTAATTTCTCCATTGTCAATCCGTCTCCGGAGATGTGCCATGCCTTTATCCGTTTTCTGAGCTGCAATGATGTCCTCCCTAATAGTAGGGATGAGGGCAAGGTTGTACAGCGATCCATAAGGAACCAAGTATAAACTTGGCTCTTCCTCCTCCAACGGTGTAATGGTGAGGTGATGGACATGTGATTTCCGACTCAGCGCGTCGGCAACCACATTCGCCTTGCCGGGGTGGTAATGGATCTCAATCTCATAATCTTTGATCAGTTCTAAACACCTCCTCTGCCTCATGTTCAGCTCCTTCTGGGTGAAAATGTATTTCAAGCTCTTGTGGTCGGTGTAGAGATGCACCAAGTTCCCAAGGAGATAGTGCCTCCACATTTTCAGCGCTAACACCACGGCAGCAAGTTCAAGATCGTGAGTCGGGTAGTGCTGCTCATGGTTCCGAAGTTGGCGTGAGCCATAAGCGACCAACCGTCCTTCCTGCATCAACACGCAGCCGAGCCCAATACCGTACGCGTCACAATACACGTCGAAGGGCTTTGTTGTATCCGGCTGAGCTAAGACCGGGGCTGTTGTGAGATGCTTCACCAGTGTTTGGAACGCTCCTTCACACGCCGTGTTCCAAACATATTTTGTCCCTTTCTTCAGTAACTCTGTCATCGGCTTAGCGAGCTTGGAGAAACTTGGAATGAATCTCCGGTAGTATCCCGCTAACCCGAGGAAGCTTCTGACTTCATGAACTGAAGTGGGAGCTTTCCATTTCAACACTTGCTCTATTTTACTTGGGTCAACCGCAATGCCTTCAGCTGAGATGATATGTCCCAAGAATGGCACTTGGCTGATCCAAAATTCGCATTTGCTGAACCTTGCGTAGAGCTTGTGGTCTCGCAATCGTTGAAGAACGATCCGTAAGTGTTCGGCATGCTCGGCTTCTGTCTTGGAGTAAACCAAGATATCGTCGATGAACACTACCACGAACTTGTCCAGCTCCGGCATGAACACCGAGTTCATGAGATACATGAAATGGGCTGGAGCATTCGTGAGACCAAAGGACATGACGAGATATTCGTATAAGCCGTATCTCGTCGAGAACGCCGTCTTCGGGATATCCTACGCCCGGATCTTGATCTGGTGATATCCAGAGCGAAGGTCCATCTTTGAAAATACACTTGCCCCCACAAGTTGATCAAACAAGATGTCAATACGGGGCAGTGGGTACTTATTCTTGATGGTGACGGCGTTGAGCGGCCGGTAATCCACACACAGCCTCAGGGTCTCATCCTTCTTCTTCACGAATAGCGCCGAGCATCCCCAAGGCGAGGAACTCGGCC
The DNA here is from genome assembly GCA_030760725.1 of Neostapfia colusana. Classification (NCBI taxonomy): domain Eukaryota; kingdom Viridiplantae; phylum Streptophyta; class Magnoliopsida; order Poales; family Poaceae; genus Neostapfia; species Neostapfia colusana. The sequence continues at coordinate 85,983,562 of JASWHV010000003.1, forward strand.
TAATGAAACCCTTGCTCAACAGATCATTGAGCTGTTCTTTCAGTTCCGCCAGCTCATTTGGAGCCATCTTGTATGGTCTCCGTGATATGGGCGTAGTCCCGGGTGCGAACTCAATCTTGAACTCGACATCCCGCTCAGGTGGCATGCCCGGAAGATCGTCCGGGAACACGTCAGGATACTCCCGGACTACGGGGATGTCTTCTAACTTGAGAACTTCAGCATTATTAATTGCTAAAACTTCCCGGACTGGTGTGTCTAACACCATGGAATGCGGACGGTGAAATGGAGAATTTAAGTGAACCGTCCGTGTCCGAGTCTCTAGGACAGCGCCATGGTATTGCAGCCATGACATCCCTAAGATTGCATCAATCTTTTGTCCCATACGGATTATCAAGGTGGTGGGATATAGTTTCCCACCTAAGCACAGAGGTGCCTTTGGAATCATCATATTAGCTGAAATCTTCCCTCCCGGTGAGCAGATCATATAAGTGCAGTCGGTTGGGAAGACTTGCAATTGATGTTTAGCCACATAGGATGCACTTATAAAGCTGTGGGTTGCACCAGAATCAAATAATATGACGATGGCTTGATGTTTGAGAGTAAACGTACCCGCCAGCACGTTGTCTCCCTCTGGGGCGTCCTCATTGTCGAGGTTGTGGACGCCTCCAGTCCGCTGACCAACCTTCTTCGCCGGAGGTCGGCCTCGAGCACCGCCCTGGAACTGGGCTTGCCCGCTGCTCTGCTGCCCCTGGGGACAGTCCTTCGCAAAGTGGCCCGCCTGGCCACACGTGAAGCAGGTGAAACGGGGCGGTCCCCCGCTGATCGGTGGACGGAAACCCGGGGCGCGTTGTGGCGGTGGAAACGCCCGGGGTACCGTCTGCTGCTGCTGCTGTCTTGGTGGTGGCATCGGCGTACGGAACGGGGGTGCTTGGAACGAACGTCCCCCGAACTGCTGAGGTCGCGCCGGTGGACGCCACTGCTGCCCGGATGGTGTCCGATACACCATACGGTACTTCTGGGGAGCGCCACTCCCACCGCTGCTAGGTGGAGCGCTACGCTTCCTCTGCTCAGCTGCTAACTCCCGCTGAGCGTCCTCTTGCATGATGGCGGCATTGACTAGGTCGTTGAATGTGCCGCGGTTCCATTGTACGAGGTGGGTCTTCATTTCGGGATGTAACCCCGATAGAAGTGCTCCCTCTTCTTCTCCTCTGTGGAGACGTAGTCTGACGCATACTGCGCCAGATGGTTGAAGGCACGGGAGTAGTCGTGGGCACTCCTCCCGCCCTGCTTCAGTTCCAAAAATTCTTGGAACTTTCTTTTCATTATTCCGGGAGGGATGTGATAGGCGCGGAACGCCTCCCGGAACTCTTGCCATTCCACGGCATGGCCAGCCGGACGTGAGGCGACATAATTCGCCCACCACGCACCAGCGGCACCGTGGAGCTGCTGTGCTGCGAACAGCGTCTTCTGCCGCTCCGTACACTGGAGCAGCCCGAACTTGGACTCGATAGTCCGCAGCCAGTTGTCCGCCTCCAGTGGTTCTTCAGCTTCGGTAAACACTGGAGGGTGCATACTCATGAAATCCGAGTACGACACTTCGCGGGGCTCACGAGGCCCTCGCTCTTGACGTCCTCCCGCCTGGGACGTATTCTGCACGATCGTGCGGAGCAGGTCGGTCTGCTCCTCACGACCTCCCACCAATGCCGCTATCACATCCGCTAGAGTAAGCGGAGGCGGCGGTGGTGGCTGCTGCTGCGGGGTGCTGTCGTAGGGCGGCGGCTGGGAGTCCTCGCCTCCACCTTGGCTAGAGCCACCAACCTCGTGCGTGGTCCTAGTACGAACCATCTGCAACCATACGACATTAAACATCAGTCCCGCAACATTTTGCATGCAGTCCAATAGAACTGGGCGTAAAAACATTATGACAACCAAAACATGCAAAATATCTCGTAAGTAGATAATGTAATAACTTTGCACAAGCTACCCCATTACCAGACCAAACACAAGTTAGCTTAATCCAACTTGATGAACCCCCTCTTTGGAAGCTCACCATAACTGGGTTTGGTCTCTACGAGACATTATTATTGCGTTGTCATCACGTATAACACCCTTAGGGTATAACACCCTTTTCAATGAGTTCAACCGTCATTCTTCTGTCAGAATGACCAGTTGCTACCTATTCCAAGTTTTGATCTGGTTCTGGGCATTTTCATGACTCAAGTTGAATACCAAAGTTAAAGTTAACTTCAGTATCTTTCCAACAAGTACTCATTTGCCCCCAGATTAGCTTGGATTAAAAAGTTATGCTAATTCAAAGTTAGCAGAATTTCTGGAAGAATTTTAACAGCACCTCCCTTGGAGGTGGCTGTTTTCAACCCTGATTTCCACTAAATTCTGTGCTGAAACGTCAGAAACTTTGAATTGCAAAGATGTCACACATCTTGTACTCTTTCTAAGGATGTATTATATGAAAATTTTAGATTTTTCTACTAGGAGTTTATCCTTGAAAAACAGAACAGTCCAGAGAATGTTTTAACACTGTCCTAGTTCTGGACAGTTACATGTCTCTGGGATTTAAGCCATCTTAAGGTGAGTTTCAGCTCTGGAAGTCTACAACAAAGTTGTAGAATACTTAAATACCTTTCCAGAACTATATGGCACACCTCTCTCGGCTAAAGACCTGTGAGTTATGCCCTGTTGAAGATCAGCAAACTTGCTGTCCCAAAACAGAGCACTCTGTTTTTCAGTCTTTTTGGAACTACAATCATCACTATCCCATTCTTATACCCAACCAGGGTCCTAAATGTTGAACCTATAGATTTTAATTCTTTGTTATCATATACTCATGCACATGCCTACAATGTCTCGGTACTACGTTCCTCACAAAAGAAAATCCTAACCGGATCATACCGGTATATACGTCTCGAGTGTGGCACTAAACGGTCTCTCGCACACGCTTTCTACACGGATACATACGTGGTTAGTACCTGCAGAAGACCACACAATAATGGCACACTCAAGGTTTTGTTTTCATTTCAGGCAGTACCATATTTGAAAGTAAATACAAACGCCCGTATCATTTCCATACGGCCGTCCTTGAGCTAAGTCACGTCTCAAGGCACGTGATCGTGTTTCAACACCACACGACGGGGAACCCGAGTATGTCATGAACGGGTCGTCACGGTTGGGAATGTTATCAACCCAACAGATACCACCTACTGCCCTGCAGGGCACGCCGATGGCAAGCGCTGCGTATGTCCTCCTGGGCTATTTCCAGACGAACACGCTCTCGCGTTACTGACCACGCGATGGGGTCTCCACTTACTTGCCTAATGCACGCTAGGGATCAGCGTTTCATATGAACTCAGGGACATGAAGAGTCCAAGAGGTTCATATTGACATCGCACACCAAGCTGTGAGATCAATCCCTGAACCACGTTCCTCGTCAGGGAGAGCTAACCGAAATTGAACCGCTTTCGGTGGCGTTCCTTACCATACTTACCAGAGCGTAGGTGCGTCGTTACATAATTGAAATTCAGAATTATAACACATAAGTTAGTCTTTGCCACTTTAAGTAACTATGCTATTATAGTCCTTACTTGGGCAACTACCGAATCCTCACCGTATACCTAAGTTTTTCCCATAATGCAGTCCTTTAGTACTGTGCTATCCCCACTGCAGCTCTGATACAAGGCTGTGGCGGACCGGAATCCGCTCATCCAGGATCGCAGAGGGTGATGCCGCGCGATGCGACACCCGACAGCACACGTCATAAGAACACAATATATTACATGGGAAAAACAGCTGAAACTGTACAAATAAGTACAAACTTCAGTTACAATTATTGTTCTATTACACAGCGGAAGACTACACTATACAACTCACGCCCACCTATTTAGCAAAAGTCGGTTGCCCAGCCCTAGGGCAACCCACACTAGCTGCACGTCTCGGCTCAGCACGGCGTGTACGGCTCCCACTCAGCCGTGGTCCCCGACGGAGGGTAACCCTCGCCGGTGGACTCGTACTCCGAGTCCGTGGGTGGCTCTTCACCTGAAAAACACTTAAGCAGCAACCGTGAGCACAAAGGCTCAGCAAGGCTTAACCGACTCACCTAAGCATGAAACTCTACATGAGGTGTACAAGGGACATAGGATAGTAACATTTCAGCAAAAGGACACGCCTACAAGTTCATCCTTAGTTCATCTTTTAGCAACAAGTTAACAGTTCATGAAATCTGAAATTTAGTAAGCAGTATTTGGTGGCACACATGTAGCAATACAATTATATCAATCAGCATCATTGAATCAACATATTTCATCCATTAGTCTACGTTACGACGCAGTGAACAAGCAGTACTCGTCACCGCGAGGGACGGCGAATCGACTCGATATACACCTGCAGGGAAAACCCAAAGAGCACGTCACGTACGCCCACCCGTGGAGCTGCACAGCACGCTCACTCGATGTCGTACGGGACAACCTTTCACCCAACAGCCCAAACGTCGAACCGGTCGCACCGAAACGAGCAGGAGGTTCCCCACACGGAGCATCTCTCTATGCCCGTTGGCAGATTTCCACCTTGCTGCCCTCAACCTACACCTATAAATCGGTGTGCTATGCCTCGACGCCCGGAGGTTTAGGCTACATCGGTTTATCGGGGCCCATATATCCGATATGCCTTCGGTACGTTCAATACTTGTTCAGCAGGGCCGCACACGGATCGGTCCTCAATCGACACGGACAGGGCTGCGCACACAAGACTCTCTCTTGCTGCGCCCTAGCCCCTGCCTAGTCTCATTTTCATTACTAAAGTGATCTCACATCACTCAACCGAACCCGTGTGTCCCCAGCCTATCTCGCGAGTAGATTCCAACTACTCGACTTGTACCGAAGTCCTATGACTCATTAAGCATAGCCTGTCTACTCGAGGTCCTTGACACTACCCTCACTCTTTTAGGCAACTTTGGTTATGCAAGTGGGGTTTCATTCATCCGATACCTAATGCACATACATACTTCATATGACACATGTATACAAAGTAAAACTTTTAAAAAGAGTTAATGCAAACCGGGGCTTGCCTTGTTGCTGCTGGTCAGGAGTTAGTTCTTCGTCCGGAAGAAGGAAGTCCAGCACTTCCGGAGTCTCTTCTTCAACGGCTACACGTTAGTGAAATACTACATGTTAATTTATATGCAAATGTGAGTTTAGAGTAAGACTTCTACTATTAGTTCTAATAACCAGCCTCTAATACCTGGAACTTTGTTTAAGAATTTAAATATGAACTGGTGTTGGTGGTTTGGCTTGAACTTAATCACATGGTTAAATGCTAAGTGGTTTTCCCCCTTTTCCATAATAATCCCTTACGTGATTAAACAGGACAGGGGTGATCTAGAGCTCCAATGGAGCTGAGGATTTTCGTGTGAGTTCCTTGTCACAAGAAAACCCTCTGGACCAAACCTTAGCACTTTTCATGGAGTGGTTTGCTCAGAATAATTTTCTTAGCAAATAAGCAAGGAGGAATTAATTCTGAGGTCGGACCCCTGTTCATACCCAACTTAGTGAACTACAATTTCAATTATAGTTCCTAGAGTTTGCATGAATTTTCCTAGCATTTTTGGAGTCAAGGTTTGCCCAGAATTGAATTTCCAAGTTTTGGAAATTCTCTGAAAATGTTTCTGTATTCAAATGAACACAGCACCTTCCAATTTGAATTGCTCTGACCAAATCAACTCCAAATGGTCTGAAACTTTTACAGTTGTTTACTAATGTCCTAAAGAACATTCTGGCAAAATTTGGGGATTTTTGAATGAACCAAACTCCCTCTAAAATTCTTTTGCTGAAAAGCTTTAATGAATTTTCCAGAATTAATTAATGGGTTTCATACAAATTGGGTTGTATATCTGGACAGAGCTAGGCAAGATGAATCCAACCCAATTTGAATCACTAAATTTGGAGCTGCCTAGCAAAAGTTATGGGGTTCTAAAGTTTGCACTAAAACTGGAAATTCCAGAAATGTTTAAATCCTGCGGGTGGGTCCACGTACACGTGTCGACCGCTGGATCCGAGCCACACGGGGCCACAGACTCCTTCCCGCGCGGCCGCACTGGATCCCGGACCACAGAGAATCCCACCCCTTTATCTCCAGCCGCTGACATGTGGGGCCTACCCCTTCGTCCTCCTCCGGCCACCCGCGCGACCCCGCCGCCGAGCTCGCCGGAGCTCTCACCGGAGAGGGGTTCCGGCTTTCGGAGCTTGCTGATTCTCGCCGCCTGTGCCTATCCCGGCCTGGGGAACACGGTGGTGCCCTTCCCGGAGCTTGACAATGGCCGGAACAGGGCTCCCGACGGCAACAGCGGCCGGGAGCTCACCGGCGACGTCGAACTCGGCATCCCACGCACCTTTTTCGATGCGGTTTGCTCGGGGAGTTCCGCTGACACCTGCTGGTCACGGACATGGACACCGATCCCCGTGAAAACGGCGGTAACTATGACCTCACCGGCGACCTAGGCCGGATATCGGCTGTGCTTCAGAAAACTTCAAAGAACCATCAACCTAGCCCACGGTTTTTACTGTTTTCGATCCTAGGTGGTCGTGGCCGTGTATACAGCGTGTGCATGACTCGGTTTGCCCGGTGATGAGCTAACCCCCACGAATTTTGGGATTTTGTGGGAGCTCGGTCTCAAGACACCCGAAGCTTTCCCGGCGAAATACTCCCTCTACAGCCCACGAAATGACGAACGGTAGGGACTAGAAGAATCAGCACCTTAAGGCGGTCCTTTCTTGTGTGGCTCGTCGGGCACGATCGTGCCTGTGCTGGCCGGACACCGGCGATCAGAGAGGGCGGCGTTTCTGTGCTCGCGCGGAAACGAGGAAAGAGCTCGGTAGGGGGGGGTTCTCGTTTGGAAAGCAGGAGGAAGGCGGCGTGGGCTGTGCGCTGGCCTTTAAGCCGCGGTTTGGCACCGTGAGGTGGCCGATCGCTGCCTCGGTGGCTCGCCGCCGTTCCCTGGCTTGCGCGCGAAGTCGGGGTCGGCTGCAGCAACCGACTGCCCCTCCTGTGTGCCACTGACCTGTGGGCCTCCCCCTTTCTTCTTTTTCTCTAATATTTCTTTTCTGTTTTTGCTAATTATCCCACCAGCTACTCACAATTTAATGTGAGACTTAGCTCCCAAGTCTTTGTTTGAATTTGAATTCTCAAATTCAAACTTTGTTTGGTTAAATGTGGTTCATATTTAAACTGAAATTCAAATTCAGTTTTGAATTCTTGCAAATTTAGCTCTTGACAACATGAGCTCCAATGGAGATGAAAATTGGTGGGTTTACTCAGAAAAATGTGCTGAGTATAGATATGGAGCTAACTTTTAAATTTGGGCGATGAAAGTTGCTGCAATTTGAATTTACATTCAGATTGGCCTCTTTTTGAAATAACCCAAAAGTGCCTCAAAAATTGTTGAATTTGCATGAGCTTTGGACTGAACCTTCCCAAGACTTTTTAAATCCTAGGGGTGAGCTCAACCTCTCATGCTCATTTGTAGAAACCCTACATTATGAAAGTGAAGGCTTTCCCCTCTAATCATTTTTTGATGGAGGTTACTTGCTCTTCACAACATTTCCTATGGTGTCCACAATAAAAACTGTGGTGTTGTGAGGTGAAGAAAAGTTTTTGCAAGTCCCTTTTCTTGGGCTTTTACATCTGAGGCCCCGGCAGCCGGGCCAGCCGGGCTCTCTTTAGCTTCTGGCTCCTTGATCTGAGGAGAAGGGCGAGCCGGGGAAGGAGGTGCTGGAGAAAAGGCCGGGCCGTCTAGTGCAGGGTCGACCTGCGCTGGCTTGGGGGCCGCGGTGGTAGTCTCGACAGGAAGAGACGACGCAGCCGCGGAGTCCGGGCACACCGGAACAGGAGAAGGTCGCGCTGGCCTAGGGGCCGCGGCAGTTGGCCCTGGCTCCGAGCGCAGCGGCACAGATTCCCCGCAAGTCAGGGATGGCCGGGAAGCGCGGACACTCCAGCGGGCACTGAACCCCGACTTCCGAGCCAGGGTAGGACTCCCAGAGCCCGCTACCGTCACTGACGGCCGCTCCGCGGTCGCTTGAACTGGCGGAACAGGGGACGCCCCTGAAGCTCCCCCTGGCGCATCAGCCCGGGGCCACTTCGAGTCGCCACCGTAGGGAGTGTCAGGCACCCCAGAATCCCGACTTGGCATAGACGCCGCTGCTGGAGGAGATCGAGCGCGCTTCTTCTCGGGTGGCGGGTTGGAAGCCATAGCGAGGGAGAACTCAAGGGCAAGAGGACAAAAGCACATGAGTCCGAGAAGAAACGCAGAGAAGTGCGAAGGGAAGCTGCAATGTGGGTAAGACACCCTCTAAACACTTCCCGGGTGCAATTCCAAGCGATTCGGAACTCTTCGAATACCCCGCATCGGCAACCGCTTCAGTTCCTAGACCGAGTGCCAATGACGGGTGGACCCAAGCCGCCTAACCGAAGCGGTGGGGTCAAGGAGTCAGTCTCCTGAGAAGGTGAGCCGGCAAGGCACTTCGGCGGTTCCCGAAGAAAGTGCCGCAACATGCAGAAGTGGCAGTCTTGGGAACCGCCGCAGTAAAAGCAACCATCAAGTGAGCGCACGCTCCCACAACCCCGCGGCCGTTCGTGCTCCGGCAGCGGTCAATTCGGGACTTAGAGAAAGTGCGCGGATCGGAAGAGACGGAGGTCCCACCTCGGGCTCGCTATCTCCTCCGAGATGGGCCCGGGGGCCACTGTCGGTACCTGAGATATGGGGTACCCCCGCGCACAGGGTAAAATGTCTAAGGAACTCGCCCTTCTCCGCAGGGAGAGCACCGAATGCGCGACGCGTCCGGCGGGGCCGGACCTCCCTCTCCTCAGAGGAGAGCTCCGGGCCCGCCACGTGGCATACAGAAGCCGGACCTCCCCCTCCGTGGGAGAGAGGTCCGAAGGCGCCGCGTGTCCAGCGGGGCCGGACCTCCCTCTCCTCAGAGGAGAGCTCCGGGCCCGCCACGTGGCCAACAGAAGCCGAGCCTCTCCCTCCGCAGGGAGAGGTCCGGAGGCTCCACGTGCCCCGTGGGACTGACCCTTCTCTCCTCTGAGAAGGGCTCCGGGCCCACCATGTAGCAGCAGAACGACGCTGCCTGCCCCAAGCGATAGGCAGCGGACGTAAAGATGCCACATACCTTGACCGTACAAGGTATTGAAGGCCCGCGTCTTCCCAAGACGCGGAGACGTGGAGCACGCTTCTGTCAGGTGCCGTTGCGCCCAGTCGCATCACAGACTGGCGCGCGGTGTCAGAACCTTCCAGCCAATAAACACCACGACAAGACATCCCATGCCGCCTGCACCGTCATCAACCACTATGACTAGCATGAGGCATGGGCAGGGCGGCAAGTTGAAGACTCAGAAATCTTCGACCAGAGGCAACTACCGGCATAACTGCAGATACGGTAGATGATAGACAATCTTCCCGGGACCACCTGTCAGGTCCTGGCCCCCCTTGTAAGCTGCCCGAGCCTTGGACTATAAAAGGCTCGGGTAGGCGTCGATAGCAAGGGTTCGCACTTTGCAACTCATACGCTAGGCATACACTCTCAAGCTGTAACTCACCCCCGAGCTCAGGCCTCCGGTCCTGAGCAGCAAGCACAGCGAGCTCCATAGCTCGCCGTGGACGTAGGGTTTTACGCTCCGGCAGCCTGAACCACGTAAAACTCGCCGTGTCAAGCTCTTACTAACTCGTCCATCTGCGCAAGCTCTCCGCTAGAGACTAGCCCCACCAAAAAAAGAACCTCCGCGGGCTGCCCAGTGCAGGCCCGGGGGAAGTGTCGACTGAACACTTCGACAGTCCCACTTCAGAACATCTCTCACCTTTCCAGGATCAACCGACACCCCTTCCTTGGAGATGATGTGGCCTAAGAGAGATATTTATTTTAGCCAAAATTGACACTTGTTGAGCTTGGCATACAACTGATGCTCGCGCAACTTCTGCAAGGTCAATCTCAGATGTTCTTCATGCTCCTCCTTACTTTTTGAATACACCATAATGTCGTCGATGAAAACCACGACGAACTTGTCCATGTACTCCATAAAAACCTTGTTGATAAGGTACAAGAAGTACGTGGGTGCATTCGTCAATCCAAAAGACATAACGGTATATTCATATGAACCATACCGTGTCCGAAAGGCTGTCTTGGGTATATCGGAGGGCTTAATTTTCAGCTGGAAATATCCCGACCGAAGATCAATCTTGGAGAATACTTGGGCTCCTTTCATTTGATCGAACAGGTCCTCTATACGGGGCAGAGGGTATTTATTCTTGATTGTCACCTCGTTGAGAGACCTGTAGTCCACGCACATTCTTTGGGTTCCATCCTTCTTGTTCACGAAGAGTACTGGAGCTCCCCATGGTGACGAGCTTGAACGGATAAAACCGTTCTCCAACTGTTCTTGAATTTGCTTCTTGAGTTCAACTAACTCGTTGACGGGCACCCTATATGGTCTCTTAGCTATAGGTGCAGTTCCGGGTACCAAATCTATGGCAAACTCGATGTCCCGGTCAGGTGGCATTCCCTGGAGCTCTTCCGGGAATACGTCCGAAAATTCCTGAACCACTGGAATGCTGTCTAATGTTGTTCCTTCGACATGGTTCAAATCTGCCTGTTTGGTTGCTTGCTGGGCTGACTCAAACTCGACATGGATACCGTGTTCGTTCGTCAACTGCACGCTTCTCTCAGCACATTGGATTACTCCATTGTGCTTGCTTAACCAATCCATTCCGAGTATGATGTCAATCCCGTGGGAGTCCAAAACAATAAGGTTGGCAAGGAAGTCTACCCCCCTTATCTTAAGGCTTACTTTAGGGCATACTACATTAGTCCTCATTTCTCCTCCGGGAGAATTAACTAACATGGCACATTCTAAGTGGGATACGGGTAGATGATGTTTGGCAACATATTCGGATGATATGAAGGAATGTGGTGCTCCAGAATCAAATAAAATGGTAGCTGGGTTGGACTTGGCAAGGAACATACCAATTGCGACGTCCTCAGCCTGTTGTGCTTCCTCAGCAGTGACATGGTTAACGTGGCCACGAGCATAGTTCTGCGGTCCACGGTTCCCTTGGTTGTCCCCTCCGTTTGGTCGCTGGTTCTGCTTGGACACGTTACCTTGCTGTCCAGGGCCTCTCTTTGGGCACTGGTTAGCGAAGTGGCCTACTTCCCCGCATGCAAAGCATGCCCTGTTGCCTACGGCAGCAGGTACGTTGGGGCGGGGGTTTTGAACAGGAGCGCCATTGTTAGGCCGGGGCGCAGGAGGCATGGGCACACGAGGTGCCGGTGCAACGAACCGTTGCTGTGGTGGCTGACCAGGGCGGTACGTAGGAGTGGTCAATCCATACTGCGGTGCAAGGGGCATGTACCTAGGTCGTACGTTGCTCCCTTGGGGGAGGTATGGCATCTTCCTCTTGCACTCTCGCTCGATCTCTCGGATCTTGTTCTCAACCACAATAGCCTTATCAACCAGCTTCTAGAAGCTTACGTAGTCATTGTTGAGGAGCTGAACTTGGATCTCATTGTTCAACCCTCTCATGAACAGGTACTGCATCCTCTGATCTGAGTTGACATCTTCGGGGGCATACCAGGACAGTTATATGAACTTGTTGAGATATTCATTTACACTTTTCTGTCCTTGGCGGAGACCTTCAAACTCCTGCCTCTTGAGCATCATTACACAAACAGGGATGTAGTGGGAGCGGAAACTTACCTTGAACTCAGTCCAAGTGATTGTCTCCGGGTTGGCATGGGCGTTGCTCAAGGCATCCCACCAGTCAGCAGCGGCTCCCATAAGTTGGTGCGACGCAAAGAGAACCTTCTCTTGGTCGTTGCACTGAACAATGGCGAGCTTCTTCTCCATGGATTTCAACCAATCATCGGCCTCCATTGGATCACTTGCTTGAGCAAAGGTGGGTGGTCGAGTCCTCATGAACTCTCCCAACCTGTTATGAGCCGGCGGTGGTGGTGGCGGTGGTGCCGGAACGGGGTTTTGGTTGGCCTGCAACTGACCCAAAGTTTGGATCATTGTTTGCATAAGCTGGTTTTGCATGGCCATCAACCTTTCTAGGTTGTTCTCGCCAGCTCCGGGGTTAGCAGGAACTTCCTCGTGGTCATCTTCCTGGACGTTCCTACGGCTGGCGTTTCCTCTCACCATCTGTGAGAGAGAACGAAAGAGAATAGAAGGTTAGAAGGTTAGGTAGGTCCTTTCAACTATATGCATCAAGGTGAGTGGGACTATATATATTAGCCCTTATGAGGATGTGAGCAAGTGCCGAAACATCTCACACCTCTTTCTTCTTACGTGTGGATATGGACAACGTTTTTGAGACGTCCCACAACTCACACTAAGCACATATTCACAAATAATCATCACAAGGGCCCACTCAACTCCTATTCAAGGATGGTTTCCTATGTCAAGGTGGTTTTAAAGGCCAATCTAAGCTATTCACCCTAGGGCGCTTGTAACTCCTTCTTGGGGTTAACCCGTAGTTCTATTATCTATCTAAAGCTTTCTATCTAGGCGTGTAACGTACTGTCAACCCGTGGCTCTGATACCAATCTGTGACGCCCTCAGTTCTGTGGAAAACCACGGAACAAAGAACTAATGCATATGTGTGCCCAGGATGTTCATCACACATACACATACGTTCCACAAACTGAATTCAGATTATATATTACCACGAATAACAGAGTTTGTTACAATATCACATGAGTCTTGGACTCATGCTCACAGAGGAAGTCTTATTTCTATGCAGCGGAAGTCTTTATTCTAAAACGGAAGCAATTTAGCTAATGCGGAAGAAAATCTAAGCAGAAGTGGCTCCATATCTACTCCATCCACAGGCAAGGTTGAGAACAGATCAGACGCCATAATGCTCTACTTGATCTTCATAGTAGCCTTCTCTTGCTGTCGATGAAGAAATAATAATGCAAGTGTGAGTACAATGATGTACTCAGCAAGTGCGGGAAAACACATGATATGCAGCTCATAAACAAGGTAGGTATAAAAAAGGCTTATTTGCAGAAAAGCGAACTTGTAAATTCACGATAAAACAGCAACTTAACATTAGATGAATGTAATCCCAGCATGAATTAGATTACCAACATACCTCCATCACTTCCCGTGTTCCATCCAAACATTAACCAATCCTTTATTCATACTCACGAATACCTCCTCCTATTCGCTACCATCTCACTTCGTAAAATAACCTTGTCTCACACCGAGACCAATCTCATGTCATGTCTCAACAGTCATGCAAACATCTCATCATCCAGACTCAACAGTTCCAAACCAATAACCATAACCAAGAACCTTCCTAATAACCATCCCAATAACCATCCCATCTAATCATGGCAGTTTAGCCAGGTGCTCGTGACCGTAAGCTCGGCTATCATGATAGTTTTAATAACTCTGCAGAGTTTGCACCTCTTTACCCACAAGTTTGTGATTTCGTCACCCGTCGGCGACTGCAGAACCTCCATTATACCAGTACACAACCGTCGGTGTATGGTCAAGAGATCACAAAATAGCTTTTACAAAGGGGTTACTAGATGTACGGACTCACTAAGGTTTCACCGGCAGGCTAGAATCTCCAATTCTCCCATCCACAGGCCCCCTCTTGTGCCATGCAGTTCCCAGGGCAGTCCTCACTCGACTCCCATTCCCCGCGCCTTCCACAGTCCATAACACTAGCAACTTACCTAATTACCCAGCTAAGCCGCACCCATACTTGGCCTTGTGGTGGCACTGTTATCCTGGCATGTGCATGCATGAACCGGTCCTTAGATCTACGGCAAGTAAAACCACCATCTCATGCTACCTCATTCACAAACCCAGGCTTGCCTAGATCTCCCTCCGATCCATGTTCATTAACCTCATTAGCTACTTATTATCAGTATGTGTGCAGTTAGCTAGACACATCTATCTCGCTTCCCAATCCCATGGACTCAGCGAAGCATAAAGCAAAAACCATACCCAACTCATAAACCTCCCAGGCGACAAGGGTGGTTTAATCAAAACTAGTAAACTCCTGTCGAAGTGTTCGGTCGACACTTCCCCCAGGCCTGCACTGGGCAGCCCGCGGATGTTCTTTTTTTGGTGGGGCTAGTCCCTTGCGGAGAGCTTGAGCGTATGGACGAGTTAGGAAGAGCTTGACACGGCGAGTTTAACGTGGTTCAGGCCGCCGGAGCGTAAAACCCTACGTCCACAGCGAGCTATGGAGCTCGCTGTATTGCTTGTTGCTCAGAACCGGAGTCCTGAGCTTGGGGATGACTGAAGTCTATCGTATGAGTTGCGAGAGTGCGAACCCGGGCTATCGTCGCCTACCCGAGTCTTTTATAGTCCAAGACTCGGGTGGCTTACAAGGGGGGCCTGGGACCCGACAGGTGGTCCCGTGGAGATTGACTGTTATCTATCGTATCTGCAGTTATGCCGGTAGTTGTCTCTGGCAAAGGCTTCTGAGTCTTCGTCTTGCAGCCCCGCCCATGCCGCATGCTAGTCGTAGTGGATGATGACGGCGGGGGCGGCATGGGATGTCTTGTCGCTGCGTTTATTGGCTGGCAGGCTCTGACACTGCGTGCCAGTCTGTGATGCGACTGGGCGCAACGGCACCTGACAGAGGTGTGCTCCGCGTCTCCGCGTCTTGGGAAGATGCGAGCCTTGAATACCTTGTACGGGCAAGGTATGGGGCGTCTTTACGCCCGCTGCCTATCGCTCGGGGGCATGCAGCGCCGTTCTGCTGGCCACGTGGCGGGCCGAGAGCCCTCCTCAGAGGAGAGGGGGGTCCGGCTCCACAGGACACGTGGAGCCTTCGGACATCTCCCCGCGGAGGGGGAGGTTCGGCTTCTGTCGGCCACATGGCGAGCCCGGAGCTCCTCTCTGAGGAGAGGGAGGTCCGGCCCCGCCGGATACGTGGCACCTCCGGACCTCTCTCCCGCGGAGGGGGAGGTCCGGCTTTTGTATGCCAGGTGGCGGGCCCAGGGCTCTCCTCTGAGAAGAGGGAGGTCCGGCCCCGCGGGACGCGTGGCGCCTTCGGAGCTCTCCCTGCGGAGAAGGGCGAGTTCCTTAGGCATTTTCCCCTGTGCGCAGGGGTACCCCATATCGCGGGTACCGACAACTCCTATAAAAGGGTTTCCCATCATGTTTGACTCAGTACGCACACCTTTTCGCAAAAACAAACAGTTTTTTCAAAATATAGGATCAATATGGTCAAGGAGCACTTGCCTTGTTCTTGCGGTTCCGGTTGTTCTTGATTCTCAAAACCTTGTTGCTGCAGTTCGTCGTAGACAGCTCCCTGAGCTTGTCCTGCTAGGTAGGATCACGTGCATACAGGATTCACAGCAATCATTATTTATGCACTAACCTTAAACTAGATGCGATGATGCATATGCATGCTGTCTCATGATTAGTTTTATTAGATTGATCTGTACGTGTTCTTGCATGGCCTTACATGGGCAGAGGTGTTCGGATCAAAGGAGGACGTGGCGATGATCTTGTCTTTAGGTCAAACTGATCATCGAGTGATCTGCCCATGAGATGGCTTCTGTTCGAAAGCAATTGAAGAAAAGATGCAAAGAGATGAACACAATGATGTCGTAAGGTGGTATTGAAGTCCTACCTCACGCTCTTCTTGTCTTCGGGGTCCTCCTCAGACCGCTTGGTTCTCCTCCGATGATCTCCCTTGTTGCGCTTCGGCGATGTTTTGCTCGGCGAGTTTAGGGCTAGGGCTCTAAGTCGTCGGCTCAGGAGTTGAAAGAGATGGTTTCGGCCAGAGGTTTTGGGTTCTTATAATCGGGAAGAGAAGAGTCCTAATCTGATTGGATCCCGAATAAGAGTCTTATTCAGATCTTTGTTGGACCCTAACGTCTCATCTTTGGTAACATCGTGGAATTTAGATCGGTTTCTGTTGCGTACCGGTATATTTACGCGTAAAAAACGCTCCAGAACTCGTTACCTCCGTGATGATGATCTCCGGAAGCTCCACGTGTTCTCCGGGACCTGGTATCTCCTCGTCTGCAGAGACAAGCTCCGTTTGTGCCGCGTATCACGAGCGAGACCTCCCTCTTCTTCGGAGGTGAGCTCCACGCACGCCACGTGTGGGTGCCGGTCTTCCCCCCTCTCCTTTCCCCAGGGACATGCCCCGAGGTCGACACGTGTTTAGCTGCGACGGACCTCCCGGAGATAAGCTCCGGTGGCGACACGTGTTCGATAGATCCGGAATTCTCGGAGATGGGTTCCGAGATCGACACGCATCCCGCGTGACGGGTCCTCTGATTTTTGTGAGGACTAGCTCCGCGGATGACACGTGTCTTGCGGAAATGCCTTCGCTTCTTCTGCAGAGGCTAGCTCCCTTGGCAACACATGTCCCAAAGGGTTGGACCTCTCTCTAATTGCGGAGGTGACCCCCGAGCCTGCCACGTAGCCAGTTTAGCGGCGGACCTCTCTTTACCTCGCAGGGACGAGCTCCGATCACGCCACGTGGCCGGTTGGCCGCGGAAGTTGCCTTCGGTGCTCTCTGAGGGCTTTATTGGCTATCCTTTTGATATTTGTCATTGTTCCATTCTTTTCTTAAAATGTTTTCTTCTTCATAACTCATGAACATATACTGACACCTGAGATGAGGGTGTCACATGGTGGAGCTGGAATCCGCCGTCTGCCCGTCAACCGTTGGCATGCGCGTCAGCGATACAGCCGGTTGGCTGGAACGTCGTCCCCGCCGAAGTCGAGGGTTTGCAGCGGCGATGATGGGACGGTCTACCTCGCGAATCCACTGCTGGGTCGCTGACTGAGGCGCGTCCCCAGCAGGTGAATTGTGCAGTAGCGCTCTTGCTGCAGCTCGCTCGCTGGAGTCTGCGTTGCCGGGGTCGGCGTTGCCGGAGTCGGCTGCTGGCTTCCAGCTTGCGCCGACACACTCCGTCCAGAGTGCGTCGAGACGTAGTCCCCGCTTGTCACGGTCCGTCATGAACGAGGGGGAGGAGAGCTTGCCGCTGAAGGAAGCTTCGTCATCTTCGTCGGCAGAAACTCGTCGCGCAAGGGAAAAGCACCCTACCTGGCGCGCCAAATGTCGAAGTGTGTGGTCGACACTTCCCCCGGACCTGCTCTGGGCAGCCCGCGGAGGTTCTTTTTCGGAGGGGCTAGTCGCTTGCGGAGAGCTTCAGTGTTAGGGACGAGTGAGGGAGAAGCTTGACACGGCGAGTTTTACGTGGTTCGGGCAGCCGGAGCGTAAAACCCTACGTCCACGGTGAGCAGACGTGCTCGCTGTATTGCTTGTTGCTCAGAACCGGAGTCCTGAGCTTGAGGGTGAGTGATGTCTAGGATGCGGGTTCACCGGGTTCGAACCCTCGCTATCGTTGCCTACCGAGCCTTTTATAGTTCAAGGCTCGAGTGGCTTACAAGGTGGGCCCGCGACCCGACAGGTGGTCCCGGGGAGATTGCCTACTGTCTACCTTATCCGCAGTTATGCCGGTAGTTGTCTCTGGCGATGGCTTCCGATTCTTCATTCTGCCGCCCTGCCCATGCCGTAAGCTAGTCGTAGTGGTTGATGACGGCCGGGGCCGCAGGGGATGTCTTGTTGCTGTGTTTATTGGCGGGCAGGCTCCGACACGGCGCGCCAGTCTATGTGTCGACTGGACACAGCGGCACCTGACAGAGGCGTGCTCCGCGTCTCCGTGTCTTGGGAAGGCGCGGGCTTTGAATACCTTGTACGGGCAAGGTATGGTGCGTCTTTACACCCGCTGCCTACCCTGCGGGGGCAGGCAGCGTCGTCCTGCAGGCCACGTAGCGGGCCCGGAGCTCTCCTCTGAGGAGAGGGAAGTCCGGCCCCGCGGTACACGTGGAGCCTTCGGAGCTCTCCCCGTGAGGGGGGAGGTCCGGCTTCTGCTAGCCACATGGCGGGCCCGGAGCTCTACTCTGAGGAGAGGGAGGTCCGGCCCCGCGGGACTCGAGGAGCCTTCGGAGCTCTCCCCGTGGAGGGGGGAGGTCCAGCTCAGTTGGCCACGTGGCGAGTCCGGAGCTCTCCTCTGAGGAGAGGGAGGTTCGGCCCCGCTAGACACGTGGCGCCTTCGGAGCACTCCCTGCGGAGAAGGACGAGGTCCTTAGGCATTTCCCCCTGTGCGCGAGGGTACCCCGTATCGAGGGTACCAACAAAACCGACTCAGCGCGGCTAGGCATCCCGTGAGTTTCTGGACTTCCTTGATGCGGGCGGGAGGCCACATCAGGTCTATGGCCATGATCTTCTCTGGGTTGGCCTCAATTCCTTGGTGTGAGACCAGGAATCCTAAGAGCTTTCCAGAGGATACGCTGTCACACCCGGTTTTTCCGAAGAAACAACCAAGTGAATATCACATGTATGCCAGGATCATTTTCACATACATGTGATGACAAATAGTGAAGCATCATTTATTACAAGCCAGGTGTCGAATATAAGTAAGTCTTACATAGTAAATGTCTCGATGGACAATAATAAGTTCATCACAAGTAAATAAACTAGCAGCGGAATTTTATTCTTTAGGGCTCCATCACAGGCGTTGCCCGGGGGTCTTCATGAACCTAAAAACCTTCCTCGGGTCCAAAATCTTGGTCATTATACACCACCTCATTATCTTGACCTGAGCAGCAATATAAACCAACAAAAATGCAAGGTTGAGTACAAATGGTACTCAGCAAGTGTGGGAAAATTATATCATGCATGGCTAGAACAAGGAGAGGTTGAACTCATGGTTCAAGCACTACGCAATTAATGCCTATCACCTTAGCTTATTAAGCACCTACATTACTACACAGGTGAAATGGTCCCAATCTCCCATCCCATCATTGTAATCCAATAACCATAACATCATTACCAATGTTAAGCTCCCCGCTTAACTTCCAAAACCATCAATCCTCTAATCATGAATAAGTCCAGGCCGCTCTTAACCGTGAGCACGGCTGTCAAGACAGTTTTGACTCTGCAGAGTTTGTACCACTGTACCCACATGTAGTGATTTCATCCCCCGTTGCCGGGTGGACTAAAAGAACCTCCATTATGCCAGTGGCTACGATCCACATTCACACTTCCCAGGTGTGTAGCCAGGAGATCACTACGAAGCCTTTACAAAGGGATTCCCGACGAGCGTGGGCCCACTGAGGTTTCACCCCTAACAGCATACAAGAGGCTCCAACCCCGCTGCAGTGGCCCCCTCTTGAGCCTTGCGGTTCATATGGTAGTCCAGCTGACACCTACTCCCCGCACCATCCAACACACCCATACTACGCCGGGGATACACCTAATTAATTGGCCAAGCTGCCCCATCTCAGCATGTGGTTGGCACTGTAAAGCCGGGTTACATGCTCCATGAACCGGTCCTTAGGATCCAGGCAAGTACTAAACACAAACCCAAGTCTCGTGCACCCAGCACACAACCAAAACATCCAACTTGCCTTGATCCCTACCTCTACATAACTCACAATGTCTCATTCAAGAGTATGGTAATATAAACTGATGATTTCATGTCCCAAACATCCCATTCTAAGCATGGCTAAGCATATGCATTGAAATAAATGACATGACAAAATAAATCCCAACCCAAGCTACAAGGAAACAAGGTAATGCAATTCTAGGGAAACTTTCCTAGCATGGGTTTCATATTTCATTTGACAATGCAAATAATTCTATCTACACATCCTAGCATAGGATCAAAGTGGTCAAGGACACTTGCCTCCTTCTTGCTGCTCTTGAAATTGGTAGTCCTGATCTTGGAAAGGGTTAACTTGCTCTTGAACAGGTTCTACTTCATACCATCACACATAGCAAAAGAAAAACAACAATCATAAGACATAGTTCACACTTCTACTTCATACAAACCACACATTTATATTTATGAAATTCTTTACCATTATATGTGTTGTGGTTACTTTATGTGTGTTAAGTTGTGGCTTGCATGCACTTTTAACCATGTATATATGATTCCTACTTTTGTGTCCACATTTATACTTACATACTATTTATATGGGTTTCCAATAAATTTCTTACACTAAACTACCAAGTATGTATGAAAAGTATTTTTCTTCTCCATATATGCCTTCATAATTTCTACCACACTTAAACTGAACTCTTTAGATTTTAAAAACTCCATTTATCATTTACTAGTTGCTATATTTTCAGATTTATATTCCTATGCATAATTGTGTATTTTATTATTAAATTAGTAATACACATCATCTAAACAGTATAGGTTCTGGTCCTAAATAATTTAATAACATGTTTTGACCTTGGCTTCTGATGTAGACTATTTCATAATTATTTTCCCTATTTTTCTATAGCTATTCTTTACTTAAAAATGTGTCCCTATACTAAATAATGTGAATAACTAATGAAACAGATTCATTTCAGCCCAAAAATATATTTTTATCTCA
The DNA here is from genome assembly GCA_030760725.1 of Neostapfia colusana. Taxonomy (NCBI): domain Eukaryota; kingdom Viridiplantae; phylum Streptophyta; class Magnoliopsida; order Poales; family Poaceae; genus Neostapfia; species Neostapfia colusana. The sequence continues at coordinate 86,003,998 of JASWHV010000003.1, forward strand.
CTCCAAAGTATCCTAAGTACTGAGAAAGTTTTTAATTAACTTTGACAATTATGTTTGTCCCTACTTTTTAATTTTTAAACACTAGTTACATATTCAATTTTCTAAATTAAATACTAAACAGGGCTAAAATAATGAACTCACCCATTACAGGGTCTATAATATTATTTTCATAATTTCCAGGGGTCTAGCTACACTTATCAGAGGTGTTTTTCCTAATTTTTATTAAGTCCAGGGGCTAAAACTGATTTTTAAATGAATTTACATGATTTTCTGGAGTTCCAGGGGCTAGATCTGAAGTTTCCGGGGCTAGCTCTCAATTCCAGAGAACCCCAGGGGGTAGCACGTAAGAATTCCAATCTTTATAATGCGGGGTTGACGTGGACCGTCCGATTTTAAACCGACGGCTGAGATTATAACATCGAACCGGTACGCGGGGTTTTAAAGTCTACCGTGCGATTTAAAATAAACGGCGCACAAGCGGCCACGTCGCTCTGATCGAGCGCGGGCGGCGCTGCCGGCGGTGCACGGCGGCGGGAAGCGGCGATCTTGCCGGAAAGTTTCGGATCCACGAGAATTCTACCTAGAACTGTGATCTTATGGCATAGATCGGTAGAGGGGATGTGAGGGATCTCACCTCGGGGGTTTTCTCGAGCTCAGGGGTCCTGGAAAGTGATCGGCGGCGAGGTCCGAGGCAAAACCACGGCGAAGCTCGTCGGCGCTGGATTTACACCGTAAGTCTTCGGGTTTTCTGCACCTGCAAAGTTCCCCGGAGGCGGTGGATCAAGACCAGCGAGTTAGATCAGAGTTTCCGAGCTTAGATCGGCCAGAATTCACCGGCGAAGTCTCGGTGCTCACCGGAGTGAAAATCGGCGATCGCGTGAGAAAAACCGATCAGGGCTGGGGTTTTTATAGCCGGGGGAGGGCGGTGGGTCTGTTGCGATCGAGTTTGAGTCGTTTGGGACCAGAATTCGGGCTGCGGGACGCGGAAATCCGGTCGGTTGCGATCGCGCGCGGGAGAGTCCGGGGTCGCGGGGTTAGGGATGACAGGCGGGTCCCACCCGTCTGTGAGAGACAGCGCGGCGCGCGCGGTGGCGGGCTGGCGCGGGGAAACTGGGCCGGCTGGCGGGTTTCGGCCCACTGGCCGGTTTTTTTCCCGTTTCTCTTTTTCTTTTTCCATTTCTTTTCTGTTTTGAGTATAATTTGAATTCCAGTTTGAATTTGAATTTTTGCAAAACATGCAACACGTCCAAAAATTTTTAAATTCCCCTCTGAACATGGTTTAGAGTTTTGAATCAAAATTTGGGGTGTTACAGCTCTACCCCCCTTAAAAGAAATCTCGTCCTCGAGATTGGTGTTTCTAAGAAAACAATTCCGGAAATTGTGCCTTGAGCTCATCTTCCCGTTCCCAGGTAGCTTCCTCTTCTGAGATGCTTCCACTGCACCTTGCACATCCGGATTCTCTTGTTTCTGGTGAGGCGTTCCATCGTCTCCAAAATCTTGTATGGTTGCTCGGCATAAGACAAATCCTCAGCTACATCCACTTCATTCATGGGTAACACCTCTTCAGGCGTCCTCAGATATTTCTTGAGTTGTGACACATGGAATACATCGTGCACATCCGATAGATGAACTGGTAACTCTAGTTGGTACGCCACTTCGCCTTTCCTTTCCAAAACTTGAAAGGGTCCGATGTATCGAGGTGACAACTTCCCTTTCACCTTGAACCGACGAAGTCCTCTGATAGGGGACACCTTGAGATAAACATAGTCTCCCACGTTGAAAACGAGCTCTCTTCTTCGTACATCAGCATAACTCTTCTGGCGTGTTTGTGCTATCCTCAAGTTGTTGCGAATCTCCCTCACCTTCGCCTCGGCTTGTTGTAGCACTTCTGGACCAAACACTTTACTTTCTCCTGTTTGGTTCCAAAATAGGGGAGTTCTGCACTTCCTTCCATACAAAGCTTCAAACGGTGACATTTTCATACTAGCTTGATAGCTGTTGTTATAGGAAAACTCCGCATACGGTAAGTTCTTGTCCCAACTCCTATTGTTTTTGAGTGCACATGCCCTTAACATATCTTCAAGGATCTGATTGGTTCTCTCCGTCTGCCCGTCGGTTTGGGGATGATAGGCAGAGCTGAAGTTCAGATGGGTTCCCATGGTTTCATGCAACCTTTGCCAAAACCTCGAGGTGAACTGTGTCCCTCGGTCCGACACTATCTTCTTTGGCACTCCATGGTAACACACAATCCTTGACATGTACAATTCTGCCAATTTGGATCCGCTGTAGCTTTCTTTCACAGGAATGAAATGAGCTACCTTGGTTAGCCGATCAATAATGACCCATATTGAATCATACCCGGATTGGGTCCTAGGCAATCCCACGACAAAATCCATGCTGATTTCTTCCCACTTCCATTCAGGCACTTTGAGTGGTTGCAATAATCCCGCGGGTCGTTGATGTTCTGCTTTCACCAACTGACATGTGTCACATAGGGCAACATGTTCCGCGACATCTCGCTTCATGCCATACCACCAATACCTGCCTTTGAGGTCCTGGTACATCTTCGTACTCCCAGGATGAATGGAATAGTCAGAATCGTGAGCCTCCTTCAAAATCAATTCACAAATCTCCTTTACTTCTGGCACACAGATCCTTTTCCCGTGCCACACCGTTCCTTGTTCATCCTCTCTAAAACCAGGAGCTTTATTTTCCTTGATGAGCTGTCTGATCTCTTGTATCTTCTCATCATTCTTTTGGCCCTCGCGTATGTCTTGCTCGAGTGTGGAGTCCATTTCCATGGCGATGGCTTCACCACTATTTACTAGACATAGATTGAGCCTTATAACCTCGTCCTTCAATTCTGCGGGCATGTCCTTCAAGCTCAACTTATTGACCTGCACTTTCCGACTCAAAGCATCGGCCACAACGTTTGCTTTTCCGGTATGATAGTTGATGCCCACATCAAAGTCATTGATTAGCTCTAACCATCTCCTTTGTCTGAGGTTGAGATCTGGCTGTGTGAATATGTACTTCAAACTCTTATGATCCGTATATATTTCTGTCCTCTTCCCCATCAAATAGTGCCGCCAAATTTTCAACGCGTGTACCACTGCAGCTAGTTCTAGGTCATGTGTAGGATAGTTCTTCTCGTGCTTCCGAAGCTGCCGGGATGCATATGCCACAACATGTCCTTCTTGCATGAGAACACATCCCAACCCGTTTCCAGAGGCATCGCAGTACACTGTGAAATTCTTATGCATATCTGGCATAACCAACACTGGGGCTGTTGTCAATCTCTTCTTTAGCTCCTGAAAGCTCGTCTCGCACTGTGGCGTCCAGGTGAATGTGATTCCCTTCTCCAACAGTTTAGTGAGAGGTCTCGAGATCTTGGAGAATCCCTCAATAAACCGTCGATAGTATCCAGCCAATCCCAAAAAGCTTCGAACTTCCCCAACATTTTCAGGGGTCTTCCACTTCTGGATATCCTCGATTTTGGCGGGATCTACGGAGATTCCTCCCTCCGAGATTATATGTCCTAAACAGGGAACTCTCTTCAGCCAAAACTCACACTTGCTCAACTTGGCATATAGTTGGTGTTCTCTCAGCCTCTGTAACACCAACCTTAGATGTTTCTCATGTTCTTCTTCATCTTTGGAGAAGACGAGAATATCATCTATGAAAACCACCACAAATTTGTCCAGATATTCCATGAATACCTTGTTCATGAGGTACATGAAATATGCCGGGGCATTGGTTAGCCCAAAAGGCATGACAGTGTATTCATACAGTCCGTACCGAGATACGAAAGCTGTCTTGGGAATATCAGATTGCCTTATCTTGAGTTGGTGGTACCCCGACCTGAGATCAATTTTCGAGAACACACAAGCTCCCCTCAACTGATCAAACAAGTCTTCAATGCGGGGTAATGGGTACTTGTTTTTGATGGTTACCTCATTCAAGGCACGGTAATCCACGCATAACCTTTGGGTTCCGTCTTTCTTGGGCACAAATATCACCGGAGCTCCCCATGGTGAGGAACTAGGGCGAATATACCCCTTCTCCGTCAATTCTCTCAAATGATCCTTGAGCTCTTCTAGCTGCTTGGAGTCCATTCGATAAGGTCTCTTGTATATCGGGGCTGTTCCCGGTACTAGCTCAATTGCGAATTCCACGTCACGGTCGGGAGGCATACCTGGCAATTCCTCCGGAAAAACATCTGGATATTCCCTGATAGTCCTGATTTCCTCAACTTTCACCTCCACTTAATTTAATTTAATGTCCCTCCTAGGCTCGTGTATCGTTATGAACTTTACTCTTGTGCCATTGGGGTGAGTTAGTTCCACCGTTCTGGTCGAACAATGGATGATTCCTTTATGTTTGGTCAACCAATCCATACCCAAAATAATATCTATCCCTTGTGAATCTATCACTATGAGGTTAGCCGTAAATACTACCCCATTAATGTCTAGGCTCACTTTGGGACACACTTGTCTTGTCCTTATTTCTCCACCTGGAGAGTTTACCGCTAGCATATGGTTCATTTGTGTGGTTGCTAGGTCATGCTTCTTAACAAACCCTTGAGCAATGAACGAGTGGGTAGCACCTGAATCAAACAGCAGAGTTGCAAGGTGTAAATTGGCAGGAAACTTACCAACTACCACGTCGGGTGCCTCTTGTGCTTCCTCCATAGTGACGTGGTTCACCCGTCCTCTCACTACATTCTGCTGTTGTGGCGGCGCAGGCTTCTTCTTCGGGCATTTATGGGCGTAGTGCCCCATTTCACCACAGCTGAAACATTGCACCCCAATCTTAGATGCTTGGCCCTTGTTGTCTTGGGGTTGGTTTGGGGGTCCTTGCACTGCTGGTTGAGGTGGATATGCGGGGCGAGGCTGCTGTACAAACTGACGTTGTGGCTGTGCTGATGCTGCGGGAGGTCTGTAGTTTGGGTTGTACCCTCTTGGTGCTGAATAGGGTACCGCAGCACGGCTCGTCTGCCCCGTAGGTTGCTGCATCAAACGTGGGCGGGTGTTGCTCCCTGAGGCCTGATGTGACCACCCCGCCTTCCTCTTATTCTCATTTTCCAGGGCCTTTAGCTTCCTTTCCACCACAAATGCTCTGTCCACCATCTTTTGAAAGCTTTCATACTCATTGGAGGACATTGCACACTGCTTCTCTGCGGTAAGCCCTTCCACGAAACAATCTTGTTTCTGCTCATCAGTCTCTATGTCCCGTGGAGCATAACGGGATAGTTGAGTAAATTTAGTGAGGTATTCCCTCACAGTCATGTTTCCCTGCTGCAGTCCCAAAAATTCCTTCCTCTTGTTTTTGAGTTCACCTCTTGGGATGTAGTGGTTGTGGAAGCTACGCTTGAACTCTTCCCAAGTGATGTTCTCAGGGTCATGATGGGCGGCCACGTAGGCGGTCCACCAATCAGCAGCAGGTCCATGCAATTGATGAGAGGCAAACAGCACCCTCTCATACCCGTGGCACTGTATGATCCTCATCTTACTTTCAATGGTCTTCAGCCAATCATCTGCCTCCAGAGGTTCAGCAGCACTTGCAAACTTTGGAGGTTGAGTTCCTAGAAACTCACTCAACCTTGGTTGGCGTGGTGCAGCTTGTGGAGGTGGAACTTGATGCAAGTTGGCCACCACTTGAGTCAAGTTCTGGATAAGCTGATTTTGATTCTCCAGCATTTAGTGGAGAGGATCAACTTCTTCACGGCGACCACCCCGGTCCTGGCCTTCAGAAAGATGAGGGTTGCATGCCTCATCATTGTTGTTGGCGGGGTTGGCAGCACGTCCTTTTCCTCTTCCGGCCATCTGGAAGAATCAACAAATGTTAATTTGATACCATTTAGTATCTTCTTACTACTTTCATTTGTTGGTACTTTGAGGTGTTGAGGCTTTGTTAAAATTTTACGAGGGTTTATATCTCACACCAAATAAATGCACTATTATTTCCTGTGGGTTTACACACCAAAGCAAAACAATCTGAAGACGAGACTGTGGACAATTGCTCATGGCTTCCACAACTCACGTCACACACCCAGCATTATCACACCATTAACTACGTAACGACTCGACTACTCGACCTCTTGCTAGCTAGGGGAAAGACTCTACACTACTCGTCCTCTTGAGCTGGCTCCTCGGGATCTTCCTCCTCTTTTCGGCTACCTTCTGACTCTGCTTTGGGTGGGGAGGCTGCTGGGGGAGAAGTGCGACGACACCTGATTGCTCGGCGATCCGGGGGGCCAGGAGTCCATGTATCATTCACGGTGACACACAGTTCATTCCCATCTCCTCTTTCTCTCGCCTTTAAGCAAGCTCGCAGCAACGCCTCCGTTTCCCTTAGGGTGTCTCGGACATCCTGAAGCTCTTGTTGACACTCCTGCAATCGAGTGCTGAGCATAGCAGCATCCTCCAAGCACAAGTCCATGTGCTCATGGGAAGTCCCTTGCTGCACCGGTGGGTACTTGTACTCCGTGGTACCACTCTCACGTTGGAGGACATACATGTACTCAGTTTTGTCCAAGTGGCGACGATAGATGTGACTCTGGCAGGTGATGGCCTCCCAGGTGACATCTTTCTCCGCGTCAACTTGTGTTGCTCGACAAGCTGGAGAGTGGTGAATCTTAAGCAGCTGATTCTCGTGTATAATCCTCATCTCCGAACTCCATTCTTCCCTCTTCTCACGGATGGTCCTGGTGGAGTTATAGTGGATGATTAGCTTGCCCGTATTGCCTGCGGCTTCGAGCATACGTCGAAGACGGCGCAACAAATCTCCTACTGCCAATCCATAGGAAAGATACGTCACTGGACGACTCTCCTCTCTTTCGGCAAGGGAAACTACGGGAACTCTCCCTCCTGTGGACTTACGAGCGGTGCGAATCATGCGAACCATCTAAAACAAAAGAATTTAAAATTAGGTTAGATAAATTCTCAAACAAAAATCCTATTTTGAATGAAAGTTGGGGTAAGATGAAGAAAATGACTCCTTTAATAACACTTTTCCACCCACACCTTGGAAAATAGTTTTTAAGAAAATAGGGCCCTTAAATATGTCCATTTCTACCTAGTTCCACGTTCCTACGGGCAACCTTGGCTCTGATACCACCTCTGTCACACCCGGTTTTTCCGAAGAAAAAACCAAGTGAATATCACATGTATGCCAGGATCATTTTCTCATACATGTGATGACAAATAGTGAAGCATCATTTATTACAAGCCAGGTGTCGAATATAAGTAAGTCTTACATAGTAAATGTCTCGATGGACAATAATAAGTTCATCACAAGTAAATAAACTAGCAGCGGAATTTTATTCTTTAGGGCTCCATCACAGGCGTTGCCCGGGGGTCTTCCTGAACCTAAAAACCTTCCTCGGGTCCAAAATCTTGGTCATTATACACCACCTCATTATCTTGACCTGAGCAGCAATATAAACCAACAAAAATGCAAGGTTGAGTACCAATGGTACTCAGCAAGTGTGGGAAAATTATATCATGCATGGCTAGAACAAGGAGAGGTTGAACTCATGGTTAAAGCACTACGCAATTAATGCCTATCACCTTAGCTTATTAAGCACCTACATTACTACACAGGTGAAATGGTCCCAATCTCCCATCCCATCAATGTAATCCAATAACCATAACATCATTACCAATGTTAAGCTCCCCGCTTAACTTCCAAAACCATCAATCCTCTAATCATGAATAAGTCCAGGCCGCTCTTAACAGTGAGCACGGCTGTCAAGACAGTTTTGACTCAGTAGAGTTTGTACCACTGTACCCACATGTAGTGATTTCATCCCCCGTTGCCGGGTGGACTAAAAGAACCTCCATTATGCCAGTGGCTACGATCCACATTCACACTTCCCAGGTGTGTAGCCAGGAGATCACTACGAAGCCTTTACAAAGGGATTCCCGACGAGCGTGGGCCCACTGAGGTTTCACCCCTAACAGCATACAAGAGGCTCCAACCCCGCTGCAGTGGCCCCCTCTTGAGCCTTGCGGTTCATATGGTAGTCCAGCTGACACCTACTCCCCGCACCATCCAACACACCCATACTACGCCGGGGATACACCTAATTAATTGGCCAAGCTGCCCCATCTCAGCATGTGGTTGGCACTGTAAAGCCGGGTTACATGCTCCATGAACCGGTCCTTAGGATCCAGGCAAGTACTGAACACAAACCCAAGTCTCGTGCACCCAGCACACAACCAAAACATCCAACTTGCCTTGATCCCTACCTCTACATAACTCACAATGTCTCATTCAAGAGTATGGTAATATAAACTGATGATTTCATGTCCCAAACATCCCATTCTAAGCATGGCTAAGCATATGCATGGAAATAAATGACATGACAAAATAAATCCCAACCCAAGCTACAAGGAAACAAGGTAATGCAATTCTAGGGAAACTTTCCTAGCATGGGTTTCATATTTCATTTGACAATGCAAATAATTCTATCTACACATCCTAGCATAGGATCAAAGTGGTCAAGGACACTTGCCTCCTTCTTGCTGCTCTTGAAATTGGTAGTCCTGATCTTGGAAAGGGTTAACTTGCTCTTGAACAGGTTCTACTTCATACCATCACACATAGCAAAAGAAAAACAACAATCATAAGACATAGTTCACACTTCTACTTCATACAAACCACACATTTATATTTATGAAATTCTTTACCATTATATGTGTTGTGGTTACTTTATGTGTGTTAAGTTGTGGCTTGCATGCACTTTTAACCATGTATATATGATTCCTACTTTTGTGTCCACATTTATACTTACATACTATTTATATGGGTTTCCAATAAATTTCTTACACTAAACTACCAAGTATGTATGAAAAGTATTTTTCTTCTCCATATATGCCTTCATAATTTCTACCACACTTAAACTGAACTCTTTAGATTTTAAAAACTCCATTTATCATTTACTAGTTGCTATATTTTCAGATTTATATTCCTATGCATAATTGTGTATTTTATTATTAAATTAGTAATACACATCATCTAAACAGTATAGGTTCTGGTCCTAAATAATTTAATAACATGTTTTGACCTTGGCTTCTGATGTAGACTATTTCATAATTATTTTCCCTATTTTTCTATAGCTATTCTTTACTTAAAAATGTGTCCCTATACTAAATAATGTGAATAACTAATGAAACAGATTCATTTCAGCCCAAAAATATATTTTTATCTCACTCCAAAGTTTCCTAAGTACTGAGAAAGTTTTTAATTAACTTTGACAATTATGTTTGTCCCTACTTTTTAATTTTTAAACACTAGTTACATATTCAATTTTCTAAATTAAATACTAAACAGGGCTAAAATAATGAACTCACCCATTACAGGGTCTATAATATTATTTTCATAATTTCTAGGGGTCTAGCTACACTTATCAGATGTGTTTTTCCTAATTTTTATTAAGTCCAGGGGCTAAAACTGATTTTTAAATGAATTTACATGATTTTCTGGAGTTCCAGGGGCTAGATCTGAAGTTTCCGGGGCTAGCTCTCAATTCCAGAGAACCCCAGGGGGTAGCACGTAAGAATTCCAATCTTTATAATGCGGGGTTGACGTGGACCGTCCGATTTTAAACCGACGGCTGAGATTATAACATCGAACCGGTACGCGGGGTTTTAAAGTCTACCGTGCGATTTAAAATAAACGGCGCACAAGCGGCCACGTCGCTCTGATCGAGCGCGGGCGGCGCTGCCGGCGGCGCACGGCGGCGGGAAGCGGCGATCTCGCCGGAAAGTTTTGGATCCGCGAGAATTCTACCTAGAACTGTGATCTTATGGCATAGATCGGTAGAGGGGAGGTCAGGGATCTCACCTCGGGGGTTTTCTTGAGCTCGGGGGTCCTGGAAAGTGATCGGCGGCGAGGTCCGAGGCAAAACCACGGCGAAGCTCGTCGGCGCTGGATTTACACCGTAAGTCTTCGGGTTTTCTGCACCTGCAAAGTTCCCCGGAGGCGGTGGATCAAGACCAGCGAGTTAGATCAGAGTTTCCGAGCTTAGATCGGCCAGAATTCACCGGCGAAGTCTCGGTGCTCACCGGAGTGAAAATCGGCGATCGCGTAAGAAAAACCGATCAGGGCTGGGGTTTTTATAGCCGGGGGAGGGCGGTGGGTATGTTGCGATCGAGTTTGAGTCGTTTGGGACCAGAATTCGGGCTGCGGGACGCGGAAATCCGGTCGGTTGCGATCGCGCGCGCGGGAGAGAGTCCGGGGTCGCGGGGTTAGGGATGACAGGCGGGTCCCACCCATCTGTGAGAGACAGCGTGGCGCGCGCGGGGGCGGGCTGGCGCGGGGAAACTGGGCCGGCTGGCGGGTTTCGGCCCACTGGCCGGTTTTTTTCCCGTTTCTCTTTTTCTTTTTCCATTTCTTTTCTGTTTTGAGTATAATTTGAATTCCAGTTTGAATTTGAATTTTTGCAAAACATGCAACACGTCCAAAAATTTTTAAATTCCCCTCTGAACATGGTTTAGAGTTTTGAATCAAAATTTGGGGTGTTACATACGCCGAACACACACTTGTCGGGGTTAAGCTTGGTGCGCGTGGAGCGCAGTTTATCAAAGACTAAGGCCAGGTTATCATACAAGGATGAACTCTGCCTGACCTTGACAACGATGTCATCAACATACACCTCGACTAAGTCTCTTATTAACTCCCCAAAGGTTTTGTGCATAGCACGTACAAAGGCGGGGAGAGCATTCTTTAGACCATAAGGCATAGAGACATAACAATACGGGCCGTCTACTGTGATGAAAGAAGTGTGTTCTTCATCTTCTCTAGACATATGGATTTGATGAAAACCCGAGTAGACGTCTAGGAAGCATAGTATATCACAGCCTGATGTAGAGTCTACTATTTGATCTATTCCAGGGAGAGGGAATGGATCTTTAGGACATGCCTTATTGAGACTGGTGTAGTCGATGCATATCCGGAGCTTCCCGCCGGCCTTCGGGACTATGACGGGGTTCGCCAACCACTGAGTGTGGTGGACTTCCCGTATGATGCCAGCATCCAGCAGCTTCTTGATTTCTTCACGAATGAAGTTCTGCCGCTCAATGGACTTCTTGCGGGGTTTCTGTTGGACTGGCCGGGCGTCTGGGAAGATCTTCAGTTGGTGCTCGATCACCTCCCTAGGGATCCCCGGCATCTGCGATGGCTGCCACGCAAATACGTTGACGTTGTGCCGGAGGAAGGTGATGAGCGCGCCTTCCTATTTACTATCCAGGCCCCCGGCTACCCGGGTGGTCTGGGCAGCATCGGCGCCGACTTGGACGACCTTCAGGGGGACGTCGCCCTCGTCGAGGGGCTGCACGCGGGGTGCTGCGGTAGAGCACGGTAGCGTGCACTCGGGTGAAGCCGGTCCTGTTCTGTACTGCCAAGGGCTGGTGCCCGAGCTGTCGCAAGTGCCTGGAGCTTTTCCAGGGCTGACACTGCAGCAGTGCGGTCTCCACGAATCCTGAGGACGCTCGTTGGTGTGGGCATCTTCAAGACAAGGTAGCCGTAGTGGGCTACTGCCATGAATCGGTATAGGACTGGCCTGCCGATTATGGCGTTGAAGGGGAGGTCAATCTCCGTTACGTCGAACAGAATGTACTCTGTCCGATAGCTGTCCGGTGCCCCAAAGGTTACCGGAAGGCTGATGTTGCCGTAGGGTACGACTTGTCGCGGCCCTACCCCTGAGAACGGGCTCGATGGGGTGTGCTTGGCCATCGGGATCTGCAGCTTCTGGAAAGCTGCGCGGCTGATAAGGTTCAGCCCAGCCCCGCCATCTACCAGAACGTGGTACATCCTCACGTTGGCGATGGTGGGCGCTACCACGAGCGGTAGTTGGCCGGCCCCAGCCATGTTCCTGGGGCAGTCGGCGGCATCGAAGCTGATGGGAGTTCCCATCCACTTGAGGTGCGACGCGGCACTTGGGAGGGGCGCCACTGACGCTACCGCTCGGCACAGAGTCTTAACCGCACTTCGGGTCGAGGGGTCAGCGGACCTACCGTAGATGACGTAGAGCTTCTTTCGACGCTCGTCATCGCTGGAGCTGGAGTCCTCATGGTTGCGCCACCTTCACGGCGCGCTGAGGCTCCTGGAACCCCACTTGGTGGTCGACGTTGTCTGGGGCGTCGACCTTCTGCTTGCCCTCCCTTTGTCAGAAGGGTGGGGCATCAGTTCGCAGCTGCTTCCCTTTGCGGAAGCGTTCCGTGAGCTTCTGAATCTCCCGGCACTCGGCAGCAGTACGATGGCTGGTGCCGTGCACGGGGCATAGCTCGCCTTGGTCACCATCTGGAGCTGGTGACTGTCGCTTCCTTTTGTCGGGGCGTGGCCCCTGAGCTCCACTGGGTGCCGCTGCTGTGGCAACTGGAGCCGCGGCCGGTGGCTTCTTCCTGCCACTGCCATGGTTCTTGATCTTCTTGCTGCCCCCATAGGAAGCAGTGCCAGAACCGGGTTGTCCTCCTGACTCGGAGGCTAGTAGAGAGTGACAGTTCCGCCCTTCTGCTGCCCTAGCATTTGTCCGCCAGGCTGAAGAGCTCTGAGACGTCTCGAACCTCTCTGGTCGCGAGCTTATCAAGCATCTTCTCTTCCCGGACGCCCTGCCAGAACGCCACCACCACAGAAGCACTTTGAATGTGCGGGATGGTGTTGCGTACCTGGGAGAACCGCTGGATGATGGAGCGCAGCTGTCGAAGTGTTCGGTCGACACTTCCCCCGGGCCTGCACTGGGCAGCCCGCGGAGGTTCTTTTTTCTGAGGGGCTAGTTCCTAGCGGAGAGCTTGCGCAGATGGACGAGTTAGTGAGAGCTTGACACGGAGAGTTTTACGTGGTTCAGGCCGCCGGAGCGTAAAACCCTACGTCCACGGCGAGCTATGGAGCTCGCTGTATTGCTTGCTGCTCAGGGCCGGGCCTGAGCTTGGGGGTGAGTTACAGCTTGAGAGTGTTTGGCTAGCGTATGAGTTGCAAAATGCGAACCCTTGCTATCGACGCCTACCCGAGCCTTTTATAGTCCAAGACTCGGGCGGCTTACAAGGGGTGCCGGGACCCGACAGGTGGTCCCGGGAAGATTGTCTATTATCTACCGTATCTGTAGTTACGCCGGTAGTTGCCTCTGGTCGAAGGCTTCTGAGTCTTCATCTTGCCGCCCTGCCCATGCCGCACGCTAGTCGTAGTGGTTGATGACGGCGCAGGCGGCATGGGATGTCTTGTCGCAGCGTTTATTAGCTGGCAGGTTCTGACACCGCGCGCCAGTCTGTGATGCGACTGGGCGCAACGGCACCTGACAGACGCGTGCTCCGCGTTTCCGCGTCTTGGGAAGACGCGGGCCTTGAATACCTTGTACGGGCAAGGTGTGGGGCGCCTTTACGCTCGCTGCCTACCGCTTGGGGGCGGGCAGCAACGTTCTTCTGGCCACGTGGCGGGTCCGGAGCCCTTCTCTGAGGAGAGAAGGGTCCGGCTTGCGGGGCACGTGGAGCCTCCGGACCTCTCCCCGCGGAGGGGGAGGTCCGGCTTCTGTATGCCATGTGGAGGGCCCGGAGCTCTCCTCTGCGGAGAGGGAGGTCCGGCCCCGCTGGACGCGTGGCGTCTTCGGACCTCTCTCCCGCGGAGGGGGAGGTCCGGCTTCTGTATGCCACGTGGCGGGCCCGGAGCTCTCCTCTGAGGAGTGGGAGGTCCGGCCCCGCCGGACGCGTGGCGCCTTTGGAGCTCTCCCTGCGGAGAAGGGCGAGTACCTTAGGCATTTTACCCTGTGCACGGGGGTACCCCATATCTCAGGTACCGACAGTGGCCCCCGGGCCCATCTCGGAGGAGATAGCGAGCCCGAGGTGGGACCTCCGTCTCTTCCGATCCGCGCACTTTCTCTAAGTCCCGAATTGACCGCTGCCGGAGCACGAACGGCCACGGGATCGTGAGAGCGTACACTCACTTGATGATTGCTTTTACTGCGGCAGTTCCCAAGGCTGCCACTTCTGCACGTTGCGGCGCTTTCTTCGGGAACCACCGAAGTGCCTTGCCGGCTCATCTTCTCAGGAGACTGACTCCTTGATCCCACCGCTTGAGTTAAGCGGCTTGGGCCCACCCGTCATCGGCACTCGGTCTAGGAACCGAAGCGGTTGCGGGTGCGGGGTATTCGAAGAGTTCCGAATCGCTTGGAACTGCACCGGGAAGCTTTTTAGAGGGGGTCTTACCCACATTGCAGCTTCCCTTCGCACTTCTCTGCGTCTCTTCTCGGACTCTTGTGCTTTTGCTCTCTTGCCTTTGAGTTCTCCCTTGCCATGGCTTCCAACCCGCTGCCAGAGAAGAAACGCGCTCGATCTCCTCCAGCAACGGCGTCGGTGCCAAGTCGGGATTCTGGGGTGCCTGACACTCCCTCCGGTGGCGACTCGAAGAGGCCCCGGGCTGATGCGCTGGGGGAAGCCTCTGGGGCGTCCCCTGTTCCGCCAGTCCAAGCGACTGCGGAGCGGCCGTCGGAGACGGTAGCGGGCTCTGGAAATCCTACCCTGGCTCGGAAGTCGGGGTTCGGAGCCCGCTGGAGTGTCCGCGCTTCTCGGCCTTCCCCGTCTTGCGGGGAATCTGTGCCGATGCGCTCGGAGCCAGGGGCAACTGACGTGGCCCCCAGGCCAGCGCAGACTTCTCCTGTTCCGGTGTGCCCGGACTCCGCGGCGGCGTCGTCTCTTCCTGCCGAGACGGCCACCGCGGCCCCCGAGCCAGCACAGGTTGATCCTGCACTAGGCGGCCTGGATTCTTCTCCAGCACCACCTTCCCCGGCTCGTCCCTCTCCTCAGGTCAAGGAGCCAGAAGCTGAAAAGAGCCCGGCTGGCCTGGCTGCCAGAGCCGCGGAGCCAGCTTCTCCTGATCGGCGTCTCGTCTCGGCTGCTGGTGCGTCGGCTCTTCCTGAGGACGAGGTAATGGAGGAGGTCGGAGGGGCTGCCCCAGCCTCTGTTGCTCCATTGCCTCTGGCGGACGCCTTCGCGCTTGCCGAGTCGAGCGTCCGGCAGGTCTTGGCTGCGCTAGGGCGCGAGCGGGAGGAGTATACGGTTGAACGGGACCGCCTCCTCATCTAGGGGAACCTTTTGCGGGAGAGGACCGCGAAGGTTAAGAGCGAGCTTGACTCCAGGCGGGAGTTCCTCGACTTCAGGGAAGCGCTCGTCGACCGGATGAAGCGGGATGTTGACCGCATGGACACCCAGTCGCGGCGGATCAACAGGGAGGCCCTGGAGGCACACGCCCGGGCCGAAGAGAGCCTCTCTTCTGCTGTGGAAATACGGCAGCGGTTGGAGCGCCGCGAACTCGCCGTTGAGGAGCGGGAGCGTTCCGTGACAGCTGAGGCAGAGAGGGTCGCCGCGCAGCTGGCCGCGGGCGAGGATGACCTCCGAGCTCGGATGGAGGAGCTGTAGATTCTGAAGGCAGACCTTGACTTGAGGGAGGAACAGGTCTCCCATGATCGCCGGGCGGTCTTGTACCGGGAGTTCACTGCCGGCTTCAAGGCCGCTGAGTTGGAGCGGCTAGCCGAGACTCTCCACCTTCGGGAGAGTTCCCTGGCGGCCAAGGAGAAGGAATTCTCCGAGAGGAACCTGCAGGCTCTGCAGGCGGCCCGCCGCGAGGTGGAGGAGCTCTCAGCCTTACGGTCCTCCAAGGCCCTTGCGGTCTCAAGCTTCGTGGATCGAGTGGGGTCCGCCCTGATCCCTCTTGGCTTCAGTCCGGTGAGGGCCGCAACTCCCGCATTGAAGGTGGCAGAGGTGATCCCTGCATTGGAGTCGATCGGCGCCAAGCTGGACAGACTCGACTCGGTGGTCGCCAGTGAGCTCGAAGCCGAGGGCCGCGGCTTAGCTTTAGAGGTCGCCTCGCATGTGCTGGCATGCTTCAAGAGCCGCGACCCCTCTTTCTCGCTGGAGCCAGCGAGAGAGGGCCCAGCCGCGGAGTGGGAGGAAGCTACCAGGGCTGAAGTCGAGGATGTGGCCGCCCTTGTAGCCGCAAGGTTCCGGCGAGAGCCGGGAGGTCCTTAGGACTTGTTTCTCCCTTTTTTATCGAGTCTGTAGTCCAGCTCATGGAGCCTTGCTTAATTTGACTCTCTTGGATACTTGTGTCTGTGATGATTTTTCCCTCCTTCTTGGCTTTGCCTGGCTGAGTCCTTAGCTCCGCAAGGTACTCAGGGGCCATTTCCAATCTCGGAGCTTCGCACAGACACACTCCCCGGGTCCTAACTGTGTTAGGGGCCCCCGGTGGTCTCCGAACCTCGCCCTATGGGGGGCTCCAAATCTGCCGGCCACGTGGTGGGTCCGGAGCTCCTCCTCAAGAGACGGGAGCTCTGGTCATGTTGGACACGTAGGGCTTTCGGAGCCCTCCCGCAGAGGGGGGAGGTCCGGTTCCTGCCTGCCACGTGGCGAGCCCGGAGCCCTCCTCAAGGAAGGAGAGAGTTCCGGGCTCGCTGGACACGTGGGGCCCCCGGGCCCCGCCCCTGCTAGAGGGGCAGGTCCCGGTCCTTCCAGTCCCAGGCCGGTGTAGCTGGTAGCTCCTTTCCCCCCGCTTCATGCAGTCCCTGTAGCCGTAACCTGAAGGTCCTGCACACAGGTAGAGGAAACGTAATTCTCCTCGGGGGGTCCTCCCCTCACGTCTCCTAGTCTTATCCTTCTTATGGTCCTGACCCGCTATACGGGGCTTGGGCAATTCTGTGCACGAGGCGCCGGAGCTCCGGCTCCCTCCGAGGTCCGGGTACGGCCGTCCGATCCCTAGTACCGGGCCATGCACTGGGGAAGCAGAGTGCACGCGCTTTGGGTTCATGACCAGGCAAAGCGGACGTACTCCCCTGGACCTCCGGAGAGCAGGATGCGCATGCTTTGGGCTCTGGGCCGGCTAAGCTGGATACGCACCCTGGACCCCCCATGCACAACGCTGGCCTTTCCTGGAGGTGACCAACTGGCACCGCAACACCTGACCGGGGAAGCCCCAGAGACTCACTCGGCCATCGGCAGGTGCCTCAAGCACAGCCGCCTTCGGTAGGATAGCAAGTGCCAACTATGGATGAGCGCAGGAGAGGGGGAGCTAGATGTACGATGAACATACATATATAGTGTGATCATAAAAATTAGTGCATTATTTAAATGAGCGCATGAGAGAGAGCTAAGTAGAACATGTCTCTGTATTCGTGCCCATAGGTGGAATTCTGGCTGTACATGGGGGCAATGTTCCGCCTCGTCTACAAGGGAAGCAAGACTCTACGCGCTTAGGGTCGGAACCAGGCTAAACTGGACGTAGTCCTGTACCGTCCCTCGAGACTTAGCTACCCCAAGCTCTGTTCCTAAATTCTATGGGGTCTATTACAGAAGTGAATAACCCTGTTCTACCGATGCTCAGTAAGTAGGACTTACAGTGTTGCTTCATGGCAAGTATTTTTTGGGAATGGATCCCACTCTCGGTTGAAAGGCATGTGTACCTGGGGCGGCAGCTTTCATGATTCGGAAGGAACCTTCCCTGCTGGGGGAGAGCTTATGGGTCCTTCTTGGAATATAGCGTGCCGCTTCACCAGGTTGCCCTCTTGCGGGCCCCCGTCGCGTTTGGTTCTTTGGCGGTAGTGCTTAGAGCATTAGCCGAGACCGTGCGTTGTGGGGTGTTCCCTGCAAGCCGAGTCTTGTCGATGTTGTTATCTTCACGCTGGATCAGGTCCTGCGTGGCTTCTCTCGGGGGCCCCCGGGGAGTTCTCCCCTTCTGGCTAAGGCCTTCAAGGGGTAGGTGGACCCGGGCTCGCCTTGGATGTCCTAAGGCGTCTTCCCCTTCTGGCAAGGCCTTCAAGGGGTTGACGGACCTTAGGCGGCCCCCGAGAGGTATGTTCGAGGCACGGAGGCGCCCTGGCCCGTCACCGTCGGAACTGGAGTCCTCACCGTCATGCACTGCCTTTATGACACGCTGAGGCTCCTGGAACCCCACCTGGTGGGCAGCGGTGACTGGGGCATCGGCCTTCTGTTTGCCATCCCTCTGAGGGTAGGGCGGTGTTTCAGCCCTCTGCTGTCTTCCATTGCGGAAGCGCTCTGCGAGCCTCTGGATCTCCCAGCACTCGGCAGCAGTATGGTTGCAGGTGCCATGCACGGGGCATAGCCCGCCTTGGCCACTGTCTGGGGCCGGTGATTGCCGCTGCCTCTTGTTGGGGCGTGGCCCCCGAGCTCCACTGGTTGTCGCAGCTGCGGCGATGGGGGCCGTGAATGGTGACTTCATCTTCCCACTCCCCCGGTTCTTGGTCTTCTTGCCACCCCCATAGGCAGTAGCACCGGACCCGGGCTGCCCTCCTGACTCGGAGGTCGGCAGTGCGTGCCAGTTCCGCCCTTCAGCCGCTCTGGCGCACTTGTCCGCCAGGCTAAAGAGCTCTGAGACGTCGCGGACCTCTCTGGTCGCGAGCTTCTCAAGCATTTTCTCGTCCCGGACACCCTGTCGGAACGCCACCACCACAGAGGCGCTTTGGATATGTGGGATGGTGTTGCGCACCTGAGAGAACCGCTGGATGAAAGAGCGCAGCGACTCCCCAGGTTGTTGTTTGACGGCGTGGAGGTCGAGCTCCGTGCCGGGACGGGTGTAGGAGCTGCCGAAGTTGGCGACGAACTGCTGGCAGAGCTCACCGCAGGAGGTTATGGACCCCTGAGGTATATTCATGAGCCAGGACCGGGCAGGGCCGGTCAAGGCGACGGGAAAGTAGTTGGCCATGACAGCCTCGTCGCCTCCTGCAGCAAGTACGGCGGTGGAGTAGATCTGGAGGAACTCCGCTGGGTTGACGCTACCATCGTACTTCTCGGGCAAGTGCGGGCGAAACTTGCGCGGCCACCTTGCGAAGCAAAGGTGGGGTGCAAGGGCCGCACATCCTGCACCTGCTGCTGCAGGTACTGGCGCTGCGAACAGGTGGTTCGCACCTGGCACCGCGTATCCCGGCATGGGCAAGGCTGCACCATAGATCGGGGCCGCTACTTGCGGCGCATATGGTGGTGGCATATATTGCGCAGCATATGCCTGAGGCGGGGCTCGCATGGCGAAGGCCTGCCCTTCTGGTTGCGTCGAGGCCAACGACATGCTGTCGCCTGCCTCATGGTTGCGACGCCTTTCTCGACGTCGCTCGAGGTACACCCGGGCGTCCTGCCCCAAGTGGCACCGTTCCAGTTCCCTTCGCAGGTCCGTCGACAGGAGCCTGGAGGAGCTGGAATCCGCCGTTAGCCCGTCAACCGTGGGTGTGCGCGTCAGCGACACAGCCGGTTGCCCTGGGCGCCGTCCTCGCCAAAACCTAGGGTTCGCGGCGGCGACGACGAGGCGGTCCACCTCGCAGACCCATTGCTGGGTCGCTGAATGGGGCGCATCCCCCGCAGGTGGGTTGCGCAACAGCGCTCTTGCTGCAGCTAGCGCACCTCCATGGTGTACGCTCAGCGCTGCAGAAGACCTCACACTGGTCGGGGCCTGCATAGCCGGAGTCGGCGTTGCCGGAGTCGGCTGCTGGCTACCCGCTTGTGCCGACACACTCCGTCCTGAGTGTGTCGACATGTACTCCCCAGTGGTCACGGTTCGCCGTGAACGTGGGGGGAGAGAGTTTGCCGCTGAAGGGAGCTTGGTCATCTTCGTCGGCGGAAACTCGTCGCGCTAGGGGAAAAGCCCCCTACCTGGCGCGCCAAATGTCGAAGTGTTCGGTCGACACTTCCCCCGGGCCTGCACTGGGCAGCCCGCGGAGGTTCTTTTTTCGGAGGGGCTAGTTCCTAGCGGAGAGCTTGCGCAGATGGACGAGTTAGTGAGAGCTTGACACGGAGAGTTTTACGTGGTTCAGGCCGCCGGAGCGTAAAACCCTACGTCCACGGCGAGCTATGGAGCTCGCTGTATTGCTTGCTGCTCAGGGCCGGGGGCCTGTGCTTGGGGGTGAGTTACAGCTTGAGAGTGTATGGCTAGCGTATGAGTTGCAAAATGCGAACCCTTGCTATCGACGCCTACCCGAGCCTTTTATAGTCCAAGACTCGGGCGGCTTACAAGGGGTGCCGGGACCCGACAGGTGGTCCCAGGAAGATTGTCTATTATCTACCGTATCTATAGTTACGCCGGTAGTTGCCTCTGGTCGAAGGCTTCTGAGTCTTCATCTTGCCGCCCTGCCCATGCCGCACGCTAGTCGTAGTGGTTGATGACGGCGCAGGCGGCATGGGATGTCTTGTCGCAGCGTTTATTAGCTGGCAGGTTCTGACACCACGCGCCAGTCTGTGATGCGACTGGGCGCAACGGCACCTGACAGACGCGTGCTCCGCGTTTCCGCGTCTTGGGAAGACGCGGGCCTTGAATACCTTGTACGGGCAAGGTGTGGGGCGCCTTTACGCCCGCTGCCTACCGCTTGGGGGCAGGCAGCACCGTTCTTCTGGCCACGTGGCGGGTCCGGAGCCCTTCTCTGAGGAGAGAAGGGTCCGGCTTGCGGGGCACGTGGAGCCTCCAGACCTCTCCCCGTGGAGGGGGAGGTCCGGCTTCTGTATGCCACGTGGCGGGCCCGGAGCTCTCCTCTGCGGAGAGGGAGGTCCGGCCCCGCTGGATGCGTAGCGTCTTCGGACCTCTCTCCCGCGGAGGGGGAGGTCCGGCTTCTGTATGCCACGTGGCGGGCCCGGAGCTCTCCTCTGAGGAGAGGGAGGTCCGGCCCTGCCGGACGCGTGGCGCCTTCGGAGCTCTCCCTGCGGAGAAGGGCGAGTACCTTAGGCATTTTACCCTGTGCGCGGGGGTACCCCATATCTCAGGTACCGACAGCAGCGATTCTCCAGGTTGTTGCTGGACGGCGTGGAGGTCGAGCTCCGTGCCAGGCCAGGTGTAGGAGCTGCCGAAATTAGCGGTAAACTGTCGGCAGAGCTCTCTCCAGGAGGTTATGGAACCCTGAGGGAGGTTCATGAGCCAAGACCGGGCTGGGCCAGTCAAGGCCACGGGGAAGTAGTTGGCCATGACGGCCTTGTCCCCTCCTGCAGCAAGGACGGCGGTGGAGTAGATCTGGAGGAACTCCGCCGGGTTGACGCTGCCGTCATACTTCTCGGGCAGGTGCGGCCGAAACTTGCGCGGCCACCTCGCGAAGCGAAGGTGGGGCGCCAGTGCCGCACATCCTGCTCCTGTTGCTGCAGGCGTTGGTTCCGCGAACGCTTGTGTCGAAGTGTGTGGTCGACACTTCCACCAGACCTTCCCTGGGCAGCCTGCGGAGGTTCTTTTTTGGAGGGGCTAGTCGCTTGCGGAGAGCTTAAGCGTAGGGACAATTGAGGGAGAAGCTTGACACGGCGAGTTCCACGTGGTTCAGGCCGCCAGAGCGTAAAACCCTACGTCCACGGCGAGCAGAGGTGCTCGCTGTATTGCTTGTTGCTCGGGACCGGAGTCCTGAGCTTGAGGATGGGTTATGCCTAGAGTTCGAATGGATAGAGTGCGAACCCTTGCTCACGTTGCCTACCCGAGCCTTTTATACTCCAAGGCTCGAGCGGCTTACAAGGGGGGCCCGGGACCCGACAGGTGGTCCCGGGGAGATTGCCTGCCGACTATCGTATCTGTAGTTATGCCGGTAGTTGTCCCTGGCGAAGGCTTCCGAGTCTTCGTTCTGCCGCCCTGCCCATGCCGCAAGCTAGTTGTAGTGGTTGATGACGGCGGGGGCGGCAGGGGATGTCTTGTTGCTGTGTTTATTGGCTGGCAGGTTCTGACACTGCACGCCAGTCTGCGACGTGACTGGGCGCAACGCCACCTGACAGAGGCGTGCTCCGTATCTCCGAGTCTTGGGAAGGCGCGGGCCTTGAATACCTTGTACGGGCAAGGTATGGCGCGTCTTTACGCCTGCTGCCTACCGCGCGGGGGCAGGCAGCGCTTGTCCTGCTGGACACGTGGCGGGCCCGGAGCTCTCCTCTAAGGAGAGGGAGGTCCGGCCCCGCGGGACACATGGAGCCTTCGGACCTCTCCTCGCGGAGCGGGAGGTCTGGCTTCTGTCGGCCACGTGGCGGGCCCGGAGCTCTCCTCTGCGGAGGGGAGGTCCGGTCCCGCGGGACACGTGGCACCTTCGGAGCTCTCCCTGCGGAGAAGGGCGAGAACCTTAGGCATTTTTCCCTGTGCGCGGGGGTACCCCATATCGCGGGTACCGACAGTGGCCCCCGGGCCCATCTCGGGGGAGATAGCGAGCCCGAGGTGGGGCCTCCGTCTCTTCTGTTCCGCACACTTTCTCTAAGTCCCGCATTGACCGCTGCCGGAGCATGAACAGTTGCGGGATCGTGGGAGCGTGCGCCCACTTGATGGTTGCGTTTACTGTGGCAGTTCCCAAGGCTGCCGCTCCTGCATGTTGCGGCGCTTTCTTCAGGAACCGCCGAGGCACCATGCCGGCTCGTCTTCTTGGGTGACTGACTCTCTGACCCACTGCTTCAGCTGGGCGGCTTGGGCCCACCTGTCATCGGCGCTCGGTCTTGGAGCCGAAGCAGTTGCCAATGGGGTGTATTCGAAGAGTTTCGAATCACTTCAAATCGTTCCTGGAAAGTTTTAAAAGGGGATCTTACCCGCATCGCGGATTCGCTTCGCACTTCCTAGCGCTCGCTCTTTCCTTGAACTCTTGCGCCTTTGTCTTCCTGTCCTTGAGCTCTCCCCCGCCATGGCTTCCAACCTGCTCCCGACGCGTCTCGTTTGTTCCGCTGAGCTCGGGCCAGTGCGCAGGCTGCTGGGCTGGCACACGGAGGAACAGAAACGCCGGCTCCGCCGGGGATCTCTCCCCCTGCTCCTGGAAAAGGGGGAGATGGTCTTCTTTATTGCCTACGCCCTGGCGGGGTTCATCCCGCCAATTTCCTCCTTCCTCTTTCCCAACTCCTTCACAATGGCCGCTGTCTTCGTCCATGTGAGATGTTTGTGGGGATGCATGCTTCGGTGACGCTCTTTCGCTACTTCTTCGTGTTGCGGACGACCGGGCGCGGCTCGAAGACCCAGATGGGAGCGTACTATTTCCAGCATCGCTGCAAGGACCCAAAGGTCTCTGGGTACCTTCTGCCTTTCAGAGCGTCGAGGTGGGAAAACTGGAGGGAGAGCTGGGTGGTCGTGCAGACCGAGGAGCACGATCGCCTGCAGCTCCCGACCGCTGGCCGAACCACCGAGCGTCACTTCTGGGAGGAGGTCCCAGAGTTGGAGCAGGAGTACGCACCGGTCTTGGAGTGGATCCGGTTCTTCGCCAACGAGGGGCTAACGTCCCTGATGGTGCTGATGGATTTCATGTCACGCCGTATTGCGCCCTTGCAGCAGCGCAGTTGCCCAGCGTGGTACTACACTGGTGAGCAGGACTGTACCAGGTTGGAGAGGGGTCCCAGCTCTGACCCTTCCGACGAGGAGCTGTACGAGATGGTGGGCAAGGTGAGCGGCGACTTCATCCCCAGTGGCGACCCCGCCCTCCCGTCCTCTGCCACTCCCCTCTTCTTAGAGCCGCAGAGGAGGTCAGAGCTACTGCGGAAGATGCCGAACCTCGACGACATCGGGATCGCCGTCCGACAGGTTGGGGATGCCTTCCGAGGCATCTCGATCCCAGGAACCGAGCGCTCCGGATCGGGGCGCGAGGCGTCTGTCGCTGCCCAACCCATCCCAAGAGCCAGCGGAACTCAAGCCGCCGACAAGGGGAAGGGGAAGGAGCCGGCCCCCGGGCATCTGGAGAAGAAACGCGCCCGGTCTCCTCCGAGGGCGCCGCCTGCGCCGAGCCAGGGAGCCGGAGCACCCTTGCACCCATCTCCCGGGGGCGCTGGTCCATCGAGTGGCGACCCGAAGAGGCCCCGAGTGTCCCACTCCAGCGGGTCTCTTCCCGGACAGAGGCAGTCCGAAGAACCCCAAGCGTCTCGTCATCCTTCCTCAGGCGGAGGGGCTTCTAGGACGGACGCTGGTGGGGCGACGCCGGGGAGTGTGCCGGGGGTCCAGACGCCTCAGCCCACGACCATTCCAGCCGCAGGTCCTGGCGGTTCAACTGTGACCCAGAGGCCGGGGCTACAAGCCCGTTGGAGCGCTCATGTCGCCCAGTAAGTGTTGCTCCTTCTGGCTTGTAGGAGTAGCGTTCTCGTCCCCTCTCTTAGCCTGAGAGCTTTCTTTTCCTGCAGGGACCGACCGGCTGCCGGGGGCGGGCCTCGTACCCGGCCATCTCCAATTGGTGGAGGCTCTGCGCCACAACATCTGCGAACTGCGGTGGTTCCAATGGCCCCCAAGTCGGCGGGGGCTTCTTTTGTGCCGGCGAGTTCACCCTCCGCAGTGGCTGCAGCCGCACCTGTCCGCCCTCCTTCACCAGCCCGGAAGTCCGGTCCTGAGGCTGGAAGGGCCGCTGTAGGTGCAGCTGCTGGCTCCCTGGCTCCCTCAGGAGAGCGTCTTGCTCCGGTTGCTGAGGCACCAGCACCTCCGCCGGTCTTAGACGCGACAGGGTAGGTCAGGGGCACGCCTCCTGTTCCCTCTGTCCCGGCGCCCATGTTGGATGCCCTGGGGCGTGTCCAGACCAGCGCCCGACAGTTCCAGGCCGCCTTTGAGCGGGAGCGGGGGGTGCTGGCCGGAGAGAGGGAACGCCTTCTTAGCTGGGAGCACCTCCTGCAGCAGCGGACCCAGGAGGCTAAGGCGGAGCTTGACTCGAGGCAGTCGAGACTTGAGGCCATGAGTGCTCTGCTTGACACTCAGAAGAAAGCCATCAGCCGCCTGGAGTCAGAGACCCGGCGGCTCTGCGCTTCCTACCGCGAGGCCCTGGCCCATGTTGAAGCCAAGGCTGAGGCGTTCTCTGCCGCCGCGGAGGAGTTGCGGCTGAAGGTAGCTCGTCGAGAGTGCACCGTCGCCGATCAGGAACGTGCTGCAGCGGCCGAGGAGGAGAAAATTGCTGCACGGCTGAAGGCCAAAGAGGGCGAGCTGAGGGCTCGGACCGAGGAGCTGGAGCTCCGCGAGTCGGCTGCTGCTGCGAGGGAGGAGCAATTCTCCCGGGAGCGCCAGGCGGCGTTGGATCGCGAGCTGGCGGCTCGCCAAGAGGTAGAGAAGCTCCAGTCTTCGCGGTCTACAGAGGCCCAGGCAGTCTAGGGCTTTATTTCCGAGGCGGGGTCCGCCTTGGCTCCTCTTGGTTTCAGCCCGGTGCGTATGGAGGCTCCGGCGCAGGAGATGTCCGAGGCAATCCCTGCACTTGAGTCCATCGGCGGCAAGCTGGGCCGGCTCGAAGCAGTGATCGCCGACGAGCTTGAGGTGGAAGGACGGGGCCTGGTGAAGGAGGTCACTACGCACGTACTGGCGTGCTTCCGGAGCAAAGACCCTTCCTTCTCTCTGGAGCCAGTCCGTCTAGGGCCCGTTGCCGAGTGGGAGGAAGCTGCCAGGGCCGAGGTCGAGGACGTGGCCGCCCTTGTGGCCACTAGGTTCCAACGGGAGTCCGGGGACTCTTAGGCATCTGCCCCCGTGGCCACAAGGCCCTGTACCTCCTTTTTATTTTTGTTGACTCTGTAGTCCAGCTCATGGAGCCTTGTATGAACAGACTCTTATTATGTTCTGCGTCTGCGTGCTTTAGTCTTCTTCTTGGTTTTACCTGGCCGAGTTCTTAGCTCCGTAAGGTACTCAGAGGCCTTGACCAATCTCGAAGCTCTGCACAAACACCTTCCCCGGGTCCTTACTGTATTAAGGGCCCCGGAGGTCTCCAGGACCCGCCCCATGAGAATGGGGAGGTCCAGGCCTGCTAGCCACGTGGCGGGCCCGGAGCTCTCCTCTGAGGAGAGGGAGGTCCGGCCCTGCGGGACACGTGGAGCCTTCGGACCTCTCCCCGCGGAGGGGGGGGGTCCGGCTTCTGTAGGCCACGTGGCGGGCCCAGAGCTCCCTCCTGAGGAGAGGGAGGTCCGGCCCCGCTGGACACGTGGGACCTTCGGGTCTCGCCCCTGCGGAGGTGGCGAGGTCTGGATTCTCCGGTCTTACCTTGGAGTTCCGGTCTTGCGCGATCCCGTAGCGGCCCCCTGGTAGGTGTGTCCCATTGGTTGGGTGCACCTACCATACTCCTGCAGGGAGCTGAGGCCGAGAGGTCCTGCACACAAGTAAAGGAAACGTAATTCTCCTTGGGGGCTCCCCTCCTCTATCTCATAGTCGTATTTGGCTTACGGTCCCCATCCACTTATACGGTGCTTGGGGACTATCATGTGCGAAGTGCCGGGAGCCCGGGGCCCCTGGCTACCGGCAGGTACCTCCAACGCAACCTCCTTTGGTAGGGCAGCAAATGCCGAATAGAGGTGAGAATGAGAAGAGGGAGCTGAGCGCATGGTGATCATACGCCAGAAGTGCAGTCATAAAAATTTAATACATAATTTAAATGAGCACCAGGGAAGAGCAAAGTAGGACAGGTTTCTTTTGATATAAATTTCCATAGGAGGAAGGCAGGCTAAACATGGAGGCCACGACCCGCCCCATTAAGAAGGGAAGCAAGACTCTACGCGCTTGGGGTCGGAACCAGGCAAAGTTGAACGTAGTCCTGGACTGTCCCCTGAGGCTTAGCTGCTCCGAGCGCTGTTCCTGGACTCTATGGAATCTATTACAAAAATAAGAGACTGTCCTATTATTCCTCTAGGGGTAGAACTTACGGAGGTGTTCTATATTCCAAGGGTTCGGGAGTGGGTCCCCATCCTTGGTGGAAAGGCGTACGCACCCGGGACGGCACACTTTTGTGACTCGGAAGGGACCTTCCCAACTAGGGGAGAGTTTGTGGGTCCCTTCGCGAGAAAGTATGCGCCGCAGCACCAGGTCGCCTTCCTGCAGCTCCCGGGCATGCACAGACCTCTGGTGGTAGCGGCGGAGCGCTTGTCTGTACCGTGCGTTACGGAGTGCTGCATGCAATCAGACCTCGTCGACGAGGTCGATTTCTCCACGCCGGAGGTTGTCCTGCGCGGCTTCGTCGTAAGCTTGGACACCGTGAGACTTCATGGTGATCTCTGGGGGAAGCACAGCTTCGGCCCCATACACCATGAAGAAGGGTGTCTCTCCGGTGGCCCGGCTTTGGGATGTCCGGTTAGCCCATAGCGTTCTCGGAAGCTCATCCACCCAATTGGCACCATGTTTCTTCAGGCTGCCATAGGTGCGAGTCTTGAGGCCCCGAAGGATCTCGGCGTTGGCCCTCTCAACTTGCCCAATGCTTTTTGGGTGAGCAACAGAGGCGTAGCACACCTGGATGCCGAGGTCTTCGCAGTAGTCTTGGAACGCTGCGCTGGTGAATTGGGTTCCGTTGTCGGTGATGATTCTGTTCAGGACCCCGAACCGGCAGACAATCGACTTGATGAACTTTACTGCGGATTGCTTGTTGATGGTGGCGACTGGTGTGGCTTCCGGCCACGTGGTGAACTTGTCAATGGCGACATAGAGGTACCGGAATCCCCCAACGGCTGTGGGTATGGTCCCTGTCGGTACCCTCAATACCGGGTACCCCCGCGCACAGCATAAAACTTCCTAAGGACCTCGCTCCCTCTGCAGGGGCGTGGTTTGAAGGTGCCACGTGTCCAGCGGGGCCGGAGCACCCCTCCCCACGGAGGATAGCTCCAAGCCTGCCACGTGGCCCAGGAGGCCGGACCACACCCCCTCCGCGGGGGTGAGCTCCGAAGGCTCCACGTGTCCAGCGGAGCCGGAGCTCCCCCTCTCCTCAGAGGAGAGCTCCGGGTCCGACGCGTGGCCAGCAGAGCAGTGCTGCCGCCCGGTGCGGTAGGCAGCAGGAGTAAAGGCGCACCATGCCTTTACCGAACAAAGCATTCAAGACCCGCGCCTTCCAAAGACGAGAAGACGCGGAGCATGCCTCTGTCAGGTGCCGTTGCGCCCAGTCGCATCACAGACTGGCGCGCGATGTCAGAACCTGCCAGCCAATAAACGCAGTGACAAGACATCCCATGCCGCTCCCGCCATCATCAACCACTACGACTAGCATGCGGCATGGGCAGGGCGGCAAGACGAAGACTCAGAAGCCTTCGCCAGAGACAACTACCGACATAACTGTGGATACGGTAGTCTGCAGGCAATCTCCCCGCGACCACCTGTCGGGTCCCGGGCCCCCCTGGTAAGCCACCCGAGCCTTGAACTATAAAAGGCTCGGGTAGGCAACGTTAGCAAGGGTTCGCACTCTAGCCATTCGCACCCTGGGTTTGCACTCCCGTAACTCATACGCTAGACATCAGTCATCCCCAAGCTCAGGACTCCGGTTCTGAGCAGCAAGCAATACAGCGAGCACCTCAGCTCATCGTGGACGTAGGGTTTTACGCTCCGGCGGCCCGAACCACGTAAAACCCGCCGTGTCAAGCTCTTACTAACTCGTCCATACGCTCAAGCTCTCCGCAAGTGACTAGCCCCTCCGAAAAAAGAACCTCCGCGGGATGCCCAGTGCAGGCCCGGGGGAAGTGTCGACCGAACACTTCGACAGTCCCAGGATGTCCAACCCCCATACGGCAAACGGCCATGAGGGCGGGATCATCTGTACCACCTGAGCCGGTGTATGGATCTGCTTGGCGTGGAACTGGCACGCCTTGCAGCTCTCGACCAGCTTGACGGCATCCTGGAGTGCTGTCAGCCAGTAGAAGCCATGCCGGAAGGCTTTACCGACAAGCGTGCGTGAGGAAGAGTGACTCGCACATTCACCTCCATGGATCTCAGCGAGCAAGTCGCAGCCTTCCCCCTGGGTTATGCACCGCAATAGGACGCGGTTGGCGCCACGTCGGTAGAGATCCCCTCCTACCAACGCGTATCTCTTAGCCATGCGCACGATCCGTTCAACGGATACACGTTTATCCGGGAGGATGTTGTCTTTCAAGTAGTCCCGGATCTCCGTGATCCATGCATCGGGTCTGACTTGAGCGTCTGGATCTTGAGCGCTGGGTTGCATGGAGTCCCCAGTGACGCTTACGATCCTTGGCAGCGTCCATGGCTGTAGGGCCGCCGGGACCGCCAGCTTCGAGGTGCTGGTCCAGCCCCCTTCGCCCGGCTCGGCAGGCCGGGCTGTGGGCCACAGCAACGTCCTCTCGAAGACTCCTTCGGGCACAGGGGCTCCGGTGGAGGCCTTCGTTGAGATGTCGTCAGCTGCGGCATTGCCAGCGCGCGGTACATGGCGCAGGTCCAAGGCGAGGAAGTCTTTCTCCAACATCTGCACGTGGAGCAGGTAAGCAGCTAGCTGTGGGTCATTGCAGGAGCATTCACCCTTAACTTGCTTGATAACTAGCTGGGAGTCGCCCTGTGCCAACAACTGGCGAGCGCCCAGAGACATGGCTGTCTTTAGACCAAAGATGAGTGCTTCATACTCTTCCATGTTGTAGGTTGCCTTGAAATTGAGACGCACCATATACCCAAACTGCTCCCCTAATGGCATGAGAAGCAGTACGCCGGCACCGGCCCCCTGCTTTCGCGAGGAGCCGTCGAAGAAGAGCGTCCAGTAAGGCCCGGTGAAGGACGGAGCTCGGCGCTATGGTTCACCGTCTTCGTGGCCCCCTGGGTCAGCCTTTGTTGGCGTCCACTCAGCAACGAAGTCAGCCAGTGCTTGGCTCTTGACTGCATGACGAGGAAGGAAGTCCAGCTCAAACTCCGCCAGCTCCGCTGCCCATTTAGCGACATTGCCAGTCACGTGGGGGCTCTGAAGGATAGCCTTCAGCGGATAGAAGGTGATCACCGAGACCCGGTGGGCTTGGAAGTAGTGGCGGAGCTTCCTGGACGCCACGAGCACTGCATACAGCAGCTTATGGACCTCCAGGTACCTTGTCTTGGTGTCATGGAGGACCTCGCTGATGTAGTATACAGGCCTCTGGATGGTCCGGACCCTCCCTCCCAGGTCAGAGATATCTTCATCCATGGGCTCAGGCCTACGGGAGGTGAGTGGGCCCAGGGAGGCTGCCGGGAGCTGATACTTGAAGGCTCCCAAGCCGCCTTGGACCTCCGGGAGCTCCGGGAGGTCCCGTTGGACTTCCGGGAGGTTCCGTTGGACCTCCGGGGGGGTCCCGCTGGTCCTCTGGGAGGTTGTCATGGAGGTCCAGGGGGTCGTCTTGGACCTCCGGGGCTTCATGGCGCCTGTCTCCTGCTACCGGAGCAGGCTGTGGTGACGAGAGGTCCGGCTGCTCTGCGACGAGGACCATACTCACCACTTCTGCTGTCGCCGCGATGTAGAGCAACAGATGCTCTTAGGGCTCGGGGGCTACCATTATGGGTAGGGTCGTCAGGAGTTGCTTCAGCTCCTGGAAAGCTTCTTCTGCTTCGTCGGTCCAAGCAAATGGGCCGGATTTGCGTAGAAGCTTAAAGAAGGGGAGCGCTCGCTCTGCTAACCTCGGTATAAACCGACTCAGCGCGGCTAGGCATCCCGTAAGTTTCTGGACTTCTTTGATGCGGGCGGGGGGCCGCATCAAGTCGATGGCCTTGATCTTCTATGGGTTAGCCTCAATTCCTCGGTGTGAGACCAGGAATCCTAAGAGTTTTCCAGAGGATACGCCGAACACACACTTGTCGGGGTTCAGCTTGGTGCACGTAGAGCGCAGTTTGTCGAAGACTAAGGCCAGGTTATCTAGTAGGGATGAACTCTGCCTGACCTTAACAACGATGTCATTGACATACACCTCAACTAAGTCTCTTATCAACTCCCCAAAGGTTTTGTGCATTGCACGTACAAAGGTGGGAGAGCGTTCTTTAGGTGTGACACCCTCGCCTCGGGTGTCAGCATATGTTCATGTTCAATGAAGAGGAAACATTTTAATGAAAAATAGGAACAAAGAGAATTATCAAAAGAATAGCCAATAAAGCCCTCAGAGAGAGTGCCGAAGGCAACTTCCGCGGCCAGCAGGCCATGTGGCGTGTTCGGAGCTCATCCCTGCAAAGTGGGGAGAGGCTGTCGCCCAGCTGGCTACGTAGCAGGGGCTCGTCTCCGCAAAGGGGAGAGGTCCGATCCTGTGGGACACGTGTTGTCCATGGAGCTAGCCTCTGCAGAAGAAGCAAAGGCATTTCCGCAAGACATGTGTCGGTACCCGCGATATGGGGTACTCCCGCGCATAGGGGAAAATACCTAAGGATCTCGCCCTTCTCCGCAGGGAGAGCTCCGAAGGCGCCACGGGTCCGGCGGGGCTGGACCTCCCTCTCCTCAGAGGAGAGCTCCGGGCTCGCCACGTGGCCTGCAGAACCCGGACCTCCCCCTCCGCGGGAGAGTTGTTCGAAGGTGCCATGTGTCCAGCCGAGAGGAGCTCCGGGCTCGCCACGTGGCCGACAGAAGCCGGACCTCCCCCTCCGCGGGAGAGGTCCGAAGGCTCCACGTGTCCTGCGGGGCCGGACCCCCCCTCTCCTCTGAGGAGGGCTGCGGGCCCGCCACGTGGCGAGCAGAACAGCGCTGCCTGCCTCCGAGCGGTAGGCAGCGGGTGTAAAGACGCCCCATACCTTGCCCGTACAAGGTATTCAAGGCCCGCGTCTTCCCAAGACGCGGAGACGCGGAGCACGCCTCTGTCAGGTGCCGTTGCGCCCAGTCGCATCACAGACTAGCACGCAGTGTCAGAGCCTGCCAGCCAATAAACGCAGCGACAAGACATCCCATGCCGCCCCCGCCGTCATCAACCACTACGACTAGCGTGCGGCATGGGCAGGGCTGCATGACAAAGACCCAGAAGCCTTCGCCAGAGACAACTACCGGCATAACTGCAGATACGGTAGATAACAGTCAATCTCCCCGGGACCACCTGTCGGGTCCCAGGCCCCCTTTGTAAGCCGCCCGAGTCTTAGACTATAAAGGGCTCGGGTAGGCGATGTTAGCAAGGGTTTGCACTCTAGCCATTCACACCCTGGGTTCGCACTCCAGCAACTCATACGCTAGACATCAGTCATCCCCAAGCTCAGGACTCCGGTTCTTAGCAGCAAGCAATACAGCGAGCTCCCCAGCTCACCGTCGACGTAGGGTTTTACGCTCCGGCGGCCCAAACCACGTAAAACCCACCGTGTCAAGCTCTTACTAACTCGTCCATACGCTCAAGCTCTCCGCAAGTGACTAGCCCCTCCGAAAAAGAACCTCCGCGGGCTGCCCAGTGCAGGCCCGGGGGAAGTGTCGACCGCACACTTCGACAACACGTGTCATCCTCGGAGCTAGTCCTCGCGGAAATCAGAGGACCAGTCGCGCGGGATACGTGTCGATCTCGGAGCTCATCTCAGAGAACTCTGGATCTATCGAACACGTGTCGCCACCGGAGCTTATCTTCGGGAGGTCTGTCGTTGCTGGACACGTGTCAACCTCGGGGCATGATCCTGAGGAAGGAAGAGAGGGAAGACCGGCGCCAACATGTGGCGTGCACGGAGCTCACCTCCAAAGAAGGGGGAGGTCTCGCTCGTGACACGCGGCACAACCGGAGCTCGTCTCTGCGGAAGAGGAGATACCAGGCCCCGGAAGGACACGTGGAGCCTCCGGAGCTCATCATCGCAGAGGTAACGAGTTCCAGAGCAGTTTTTACGCGTAAAGATACCGGTACGCAACAGAAACCGATCTAAATTCCACGATGTTACTAAAGATAAGACGTTAGGATCCAATAAAGATCTGAATAAGACTCCTAATCAGGATACAATCATATTAGGACTCTTCTCTTCTCGATTATAAATAGAACCCAAAACCTCTGGCCGAAACCACAAACTTCTCTTTCAATTCCTGAGCCGACGACTTAGAGCCCTGGCCCTAACTCGCCGAGCAAACCATCGCCGAAGCGCAGCAAGGGAGATCATCGGAGAAGAACCGAGCGGTCTGAGGAGGACCTCGAAGTCAAGAAGAACGTGAGGTAGGACTTCAATATCATTGTGTTCATCTCTTTGCATCTGTTCTTCAATTCCTTTCGAACAGAAGCCTTCTCGTGGGCACATCACTTGATGATCAGTTTGATCTAAAGACAAGATCATCGCCACGTCCACCTTTGATCCGAACACCTCTATCCGTGCAAGCCATGCAAGAGCACACCAATCTAATAAAAAATCATACGATAGCATGCATATGCATCATCGCATCTAGTTTAATGTTTGAGCATGATATTGATTGCTGTGAATCTTGTATGTACGAGAACCCTACATAGCAGGACAAGCTCAGGGAGCTGTCTACGACGAGCTACAGCAACAAGGTTTTGAGAATCAAGAACAACCGGGACTGCAAGAACAAGGCAAGTGCTCCTTGACCATATTGATCCTATGTTTTGGGTAAAACTGTTTTGTTTTGCGAAAAGGTGTGCGTACTGAGTCAAACGTGATGGGAAGCCCTTTTATAGGAGTTTACTAGTTTTGATTAAACCACCCTTGTCGCCTGGGAAGTTTATGAGTCGGGTATGGGTTTTGCTTTAAGCTTCGCTGAGTATATGGGATTGGGAAGCGAGATAGATGTGTCTAGCTAACTGCACTCGTACTGATAATAAGTAACTGATGGGGTTAATGAATATGGATCGGAGGGAGATCTAGGCAAGACTGGGTTTGTGAATGAGGTAGCATGAGATGGTGGTCTTACTTGCCGTATATCTAAGGACCGGTTCATGCATGCACATGCCAGGATTACAGTGCCACCACAAGGCCAAGTATGGGTGCGGCTTAGCTGAGTAATTAGGTAAGTTGCTAGAGTGTTATGGACTGTGGAAGGCGCGGGGAATGGGAGTCGAGTGAGGACTGCCCTGGGAACTGTATGGCACAAGAGGGGGCCCGTGGGTGGGAGAATTGGAGATTCTAGCCTGCCGGTGAAACCATAGTGAGTCCATACATCTAGTAACCCCTTTGTAAAGGCTATTTTGTGATCTCTTGACCATACACCGACGGTTGTGTACTTGTACAATGAAGGTTCTGCAGTCGCCGACGGGTGACGAAATCACAAACTTGTGGGTAAAGAGGTGCAAACTCTGCAGAGTCTAAAACTATCATGATAGCCGAGCTTACGGTCACGAGCACCTGGCTAAACTGCCATGATTAGTTGGGATGGATATTGGGATGGTTATTGGAATGGTTATTGGGAAGGTTTCTGGGTATGGTTATTGGTTTGGTTATGGTTTGGATTGGGACTGTTGAGTCTGGGTGATAAGATGGTTGCATGACTGTTAAGTCATGGCAACGAGTTTGGTCTCGGTGTGAGATGGAGTTGTTTTGAGATGGTAGCGAATACGGGGAGGTATTCGTGAGATGGTAGCGAATACGAGGAGGTATTCGTGAGTAAGAATGAGGTTGGTTAATGTTCGGGTGGAACATGGAAAGCGATGGAGGTATGTTGGTAATTTAATACATGTTGGGATTACTTTCATCTAAAGTTAAGTTGTTGTTTTATCATGATTTTACAATACTGCTTTTTTGCAAATAAGCCTTTTATACCTACCTTGTTTATGAGCTGCATATCATGTGTTTTCCCGCACTTGCTGAGTACATCATTGTACTCAAACTTGCATTATTATTTCATCATCAACAGCAAGAGAAGGCTACTATGAAGACCAAGTGGAGCATTATGGCATGTGATCTGTTCTCAACCTTGCCTGTGGAGGGAGTAGAGATGGAGCCACTACTGCTTAGTTTTGCTTCCGCATTAGTTTTTGCTTCCGCATTAAAATAAAGACTTCCGCTGCATAGAAATAAGAATTCCGCTGTGAGCATGTGTCCAAGACTCATGAGGTATTGTAATAAACTCTGTTATTCGTGGTAATATATAATATGAATTCAGTTTGTGGAACGTATGTGTATGTGTGATGAACATCCTGGGCACACATATGCATTAGTTCTCAGTTCCGTGGTTTTCCCACAGAATTGAGGGCGTCATAGATTGGTATCAGAGCCACGGGTTGACAGTAGGTTACACGCCTAGATAGAAACCTTAGATTGATATTAGAGCCACGGGTTAACAGTAAGTTACACCCCTAAATAGAAGTCACAGGTAGCTAAGCCACGCTGACCAAAGGAAGCATCCTAGGGTGAATAGCTTAGATTGGCCTTGAAACCACCTTGGCATAGGGAACCATCCTTGAATAGGAGTTGTGTGGGCCCTTGTGATGATTATTTGTGATTGCGTGCTTAGTGTGAGTTGTGGGACGTCTCAAAACGTTGTCCATATCCACACGTAAGAAGAAAGAGGTGTGAGATGTCTCGGCACTTGCTCACGTCCTCATATGGGCTAATATATATATAGTCCAACTCACCTTGATGCATATAGTTGAAGGGACCTACCTAACCTTCTATTCTACTTCGTTCTCTCTCGCAGATGGTGAGAGGAAACGCCAACCGAAGGAACGTCCAGGAGGATGACCACGAGGAAGTTCCTGCTAACCCCGGAGCTGGTGAAAACCATCTGGAAAGGTTGATGGCCATGCAAAACCAGCTTATGCAAACCATGATCCAAACTTTGGGTCAGTTGCAGGCCAACCAAAACCCCATTCTAGCACCACCGCCACCACCACCGCCAGCTCATAACAGGTTGGGAGAGTTCATGAGGACTCGACCACCCACCTTTGCTCAAGCAAGCGATCCCATGGAGGCCGATGATTGGTTGAAATCCATGGAGAAGAAGCTCGCCATTGTTCAGTGCAACGACCGAGAGAAGGTTCTCTTCGCATCGCACCAACTTACGGGAGCCGCTGCTGACTGGTGGGATGCCTTGAGCAACGCCCATGCCAACCCGGAGACAATCACTTGGACTGAGTTCAAGGAAAGTTTCCGCTCTCACTACATCCCTGCTGGTGTAATGATGCTCAAGAGGCAGGAGTTTGAAGGACTCCGCCAAGGACAGAAGAGTGTGAACGAGTATCTCAACAAGTTCATACAACTGTCCCGGTACGCCCCCGAAGATGTCAACTCAGACCAGAGGAAGTAGTACCTGTTCATGAGAGGGTTGAACAATGAGATCCAGGTTCAGCTCCTCAACAATGACTATGTAAGCTTCCAGAAGCTGGTTGACAAGGCTATTGTGGTTGAAAACAAGATCCGAGAGATCGAGCGAGAGTGCAAGAGGAAGATTCCATACCAGCCCCAAGGGAGCAACGTACTGTAAAAGTCCCAAAAACGTGTATGAATAAAAACTAAAGTTTGAGTTCATATGTGTGGCAATGACAGGAAAAATGGGACTTGCTAAAACTTTTCTTCATGCAAAGTAATACATGGATGAACATCCAACATGAGGTTCACCTTTTTATTTAAAAATGTTGAACCAATAAGGAGTTAAATACCTCTTTGCATGTAAGTTTAAAATTCAGATTTGAAATTCAAAGTTCACACATATGGTGACCCAAAAAAACTTTGAATTAACATGCAGCCATATAGTTGAGTTTTTAGGGAAAAGGTTATCACCAACTTTTCAATTGTAGGGTGGGCTCAAAGGAGAGCTAAAGAGACGGAATTGCAAATTCTAAACCAAATTCAGATTTAGTCTTGCAAATTCAAACTAAATTTGAAGAATTCAAATTCTAGCCCACCTTTTTAAATTTTAGCATTCTGGGGATTGAAAAGATCAGCTTGAACAGATATTTGGGAGGTACATGTGGAGTGGGACCCACCTGTCATAGAGCTAAAAGAGGAGACTTACTCACTAAGTTTTGCTCTCAGTGGGAAATTTTACCGAACAGCTCGCGAGCGCCACCGAGCAGCTTGCAACGCCAGCTCCTGCTGCCGGTCTCCACGCGTTGGCGCCCCAGGGTGGGTTCTCACCGCTTCAGCAACGTTATCTCTCCCTCCTCGGACCAAGCCAACAGCAGTTGCTTCCTCTCCTCATGATCAGCAGGGCGCTGTTTTTCCTTCACCGGCGCTGCTCCATTGCCCCTGTCTCCCGGCCAGACCAGCGCCTCTCCGGCAGGCTCAAGAGGTCACAGAGGTGCGCCAGGAGGTACTGATCCTCATCCCGTCGTCCTCTTGCTCTCCCCCGACGCCGGCTCGCCGGAATTCGAGTTTTGGCGCCGGTGCACGTATAAAACAGCATGTGTTTAATTCGGGAAATTCTCCCAAACCGATTGATCACACCTCCTACAATTCAAACCACAGCAACTAGATGCCCTAGCGCCCTCCCACGCCGAAAACCAAAGGAAACCGACCCTCCTAGGCCCCGGGCGACGAGAAATCATCGCCGGCGGCCAAAACTGCCATGGTCCACGGTGAGGACTAGGTTGCAGCCACTTCCTGCATGATCTGATCCCCGTTCCATGTTCCTAGAGCCATAGGGATGCTGTAGGACATCATAGCTCGCCGGGAGATGCCTTGGACACGCTGGAACGCGTCCATGTCGAGCTCCCGAGCCGCCCCACCGGTGCCGACCCACCTACAGCCGTTTTCATGCGGGGAAACCTTGCCCGGCAGCTGCGCCACGTTCCCAGGAGCATGTAGGGCGAAACCGGATCTCATTTGGTGGAGAAATGAGGGAGAACGAGCCATGCCAAGTTTTCTGCTGGTGTGCACCGCGGGCTCTGGCGGGAGGTTGAAGAAGCACCTGACCCGTGGGCCCCACGCGCTACTGTGCTGTTTAAAAATCAAACAGAGAGTTGTGCAAACTTGTAAAATGCATAACTTGGTGTAGGAAGCTCCAAAAATAGTGAGATAAATTTTGTTGGATTCCTTTAAGAGAGTACTATCCAGAGGTACAACCCAATTTGTATGAAACGAATTATTTAATTCTGGAAAATTCTTGGAAATTTTTCTGAAAAAGAATTATAGAGGGAGTTTGGTTTATCCAAAAATACCCAAATTTTGCCAGAATATTCTTTAGCATATTGTTGACCTTATAGCAAATTTTCAGCTCATTTGAAGATCATTTGAGTAGGAATTTGCTAAAAACAATCTGCTGTGTCATAAGAGTCCAGAAACATTTTCAGAAAATGTTTCCCACTTCAAAAATCTGTTCTGAGCAATCCATAGCTCCAAAAATCATAGGAAAATTTAGGAAAGCTCTCTGGGACATACTTGGAATTGTAGTTCACTTAGTTGGGCATGAAAATGCACATTACTACAGAATTAATTCTATTAAGTACAAATGCTTAAAGAATTGTTCTGGGAGAACTACCCAAGTAAAAGGGCTGAATTTTGGACCAGATGACTCTCATGTGATCAAGAACTCACATGTAAAATATCAGCCCAAGATGAGTCCTGGAACTCCCTGTTCTTATTCTCCATACTTATGTATAAGGGAAAAATACATAAGAGATATTGTGAGAATTATGGGGGACACAATATGACTCCACATTAGCTGCAATTTGGCAAGCTA
The DNA here is from genome assembly GCA_030760725.1 of Neostapfia colusana. Lineage (NCBI taxonomy): Eukaryota > Viridiplantae > Streptophyta > Magnoliopsida > Poales > Poaceae > Neostapfia > Neostapfia colusana. Next base: position 86,042,141 of record JASWHV010000003.1, read on the forward strand.
AATCCTTAGGTAGTATAGAACCTGCTGTAAAAGTCTTGAGGCCATTGGAGTTCTTGTTCTCCAGTTGCACTCAAATCCTTTCAGCTTATCTATTATGTTCATTAGAGAAAAGGGTTAGTGTATAGCTAAGGGCCTTAAGGTCAAATTAGTTTAATTCTGTTCTTTGCACAACAGAGGCAAACCAAGCCATGCTTGGCTTTTCCACACAACCTCTGTTCTTAAGAAAGTAATTCTATAACTTCTTTCCATTACATCCCATGAAACATATGCATATGCATCTCAATAGGAACCACAACGAAGGGGACTCAAAGGAGTGATTCATTGAAGTGGATCAAGCTCCGGAGAGTCAAGGGTGGATCTGCAAGGATACTAACTGCTATTATACGACTACCCTGCAAAACAGGCAAGCTCCGGTTTGCATTTAACAGCTGTTAAGTTTTTGTTTTGTATTCACTTTCGGTCAAGGTATGAACTGTGCATTAGGTCTAGTGATTGATACTCCTCTTGCATAACCAAATGACCCATGGAGTATTGGGTAGGTGTCTTTCACCGCGTAGAACTGCCATGCTTAAGTACGGTTCGGTAGAAGTCGAGTGGTGAGATGCTACTCGCAGTTTCAGGAACAACAGGGGCATATGGGATTGGTTCGTAAATGAATTAGCAAGTTAAAGTTGAGACCGGAAGGTTGTAGGAGCAGCAGGACATAGGGGCCTGGGTGCTGTAGACCTGTCCGTGTCGGTCAAGGACCGATCCGTATGCGGCCCTGTTGAACAAGTTTGAGTTGTGTACCGGACTCATGCTGGCTATATGGGACCCAGTAAACCGATGTACCTCGGGAAGCTGTCGTTGGGACTTTTCGGGTCGCCTCAGGCGGACGGCCGGTGTGCAGTATGTGGGGAATATTCTCATGACATCTCACGTCGGAAGGTGCACCATGAGAGTAGCTACTGTACGGGGCGACTTGATCGATTCAGCGGGGGTGAAACGGGGGAAAGGCTGCCACGTACGACGTCAGTGATGGTTGTTGTAGGCAACGTCGAGTACGGGCGTACGTGTCGTGTAGTCCGGGTGTTATTGATTCGAATCACCGTCGCTCGCGGAATGGACCGAGCATACTTGTTCTCACAGTCGTGACGTAGTAAGAACTTGCATGAGAAAGGAACTAATCATATTGATGTGAAGTATTATACTAGTGTTGTATTGGATCTCGATGAATAGGCTAGTGCAAACTCGATTCTTTTATGCCATGAGCAATTTACATCGGGGGAAAGCGTTTCTTGTTTGATTGTGGACTCCCGATGTAGCGTGCCCAGGGTTACTTAAAATGCTGCAATTAATACCTGAAAGTAAGGATTCACTTTTAGGCGAGTTAATTATGCTTATGCCATCCTATGTTAGGTTCATAACCTCACTTAGAGTTTCATGTTTAGGGAGACGGTTAAGTCTTGCTGAGCGTTATGCTCACGGATGCTATCCGAGTTGTTTTGCAGGTAATTGACTCGCTGATTATGAGAAGGGGTGCCGATGAGACTCGGGAACCTCCGAGTGCTTACTCTAAGAGCATCCTCGCCGCTGCAGATTGTCTTCGTGTTGCTAGTAAGAAACGTCCGCGGGCTGGACCGTTTCTTTGTTGCTAGTTTAGATATGAGTCGTGAGAGTGATAGTCTTCCGCTGTAGTTTACTCTGATATACTTATTTGTAAAACAATCTTGTACGCTTCCGCAAACTATTTATGTAATATGATGTATGTTCATCGACCCGTGTGCTGTTGGGTGCCGCATAACACGGCACCACCCGACGAGGTCCCGTGGGGCCGTCTCAGCGTGGCATCTGAGCGCTGTCACACATGGTATCAGAGCCGCGTTGGGAACAGAACACGGGTTGAGCATCATATTATGTCAAAAACTTAGGATACGGTGAGATAACGGTACTAGGCCCACATAAGGACTACTATTAGCATATTATGAAGGTGGCAAGCTAACCTATTTGTTATGTCGGAAAATCGTGCATCTCGGGACGTTTATGTCTTGGGGGGTGCACGTATGCGCTGTCCACCAGTGCGCACAAGCTGAAGGGTGGAGCCCCACGGGTGGCAGGTAACCCGACCCGCTTTAGTATCCTCTACGACTCTTCATGTCGTTTGGGGTATTCGAGCAACGTCTTCCCAGGCGTGCGTGGTGCAATTTGGGAGACCCCGTCACGTGGTCAGTAACGTGAACACGTAGCTCAAGGCGTGTTTGGCTTGAGAACACCTGGGCGAGTGATGACGGCCGGGTGTACAAACTGTTATGGATACCGGGTTCGGTGTGCAGCCGAACCTGATGATTGAGTGTGTTTTATGTAGGTACTGACCACGAAAAACCTTAGTGCGTGTAGAACACGTTTGTGAGTGATCGTTTTAGTGCCACCTAATGATACGTGTATGCCGGTGTAATCCGGTTAGGTTTTTCTTTGGTGAGGCAACGTAGTACCGTCATATGTCTTACGGTGCATCGTCACCGTACTACACTGGATAGTATTCTTACCTATGAAGAAATCATTCATGACTAACTTTCAAACTAAAAATGGATGTGATAAAGCACATATTAGTTACTGAACTCTTCATTTGAACTAAGTTTCAAAGAAGAGAATTACTAGGCTTCTTTTGATCTCAAAAACAGAGTGCTCTGTTCTGGCAGAAGTTTTGCCGAACTTTCACAGAGCGTAACTCTGATTAGTTGGACCCAATGGAGGTGTTTGATACGGTTCTGGAAGGTTTATTAAGTGCTCTACAACTTTTCTGTAGAACTCCAGAGCCAAATCCGACACCAACTTGGTTGAACGTCCAGATGAATGCAAACTGTTCAGAAAACAGAGCAGATGCAAACTTCTCTGGATGTTTCGGTAAATTGGTCATAACAATCTGTAGAAAATTTTATAAGGGTCATGTAATACACCGTTGGAAAGGTTATGAAACTTACAACGATTTTGTAGTTCATAGTTTGTTCAGAGTTGTACCCCAGTTGTATGTAAAACTGTGATGAAAACAGCCACATACAAAGGAGGTGCTGGCAAATTTTGGCCAGAAATTCTGTCAACTTTGAACAATCCTAACTTTTGTTCCAGAAATGATCTAGGGGCATGTGAGTACTCGTTGAAAATATACTGAAGTTAACTTTAACTTTGGTATTCAACTTGAGTTATGAAAATGCTAGTAACTGGATCAAATTCTGGGTTAAGTACTGAAAGGTCTGTTTTGTACCGAATGAGGGACTGGATATGTTGGCTTTAGAAAGATGTGTAAACATGAAATTTTGTTATGCTTTCATAAAGTTTTAGCATGTTCATGTTTTACATACTTTCACATACTGCTGAGATCATGTTTTGACTCCCCTCAAAAATTATCTTTGTGCAGTATGGTGCGTACTCATTCTCCGAGTAGGGTTGATAGTTTTCGTCAAGAAGATGATGACTCGACTCCACCACGGGCACCGCCATCAACGGTATGGGCGGATGTCATGGCTCAGATGGTCGAGTCAAGTCAAGAGAACACAAGACTACTCCAAGCCTTGGTACAACAGGGCTTACTCCAGCGTGCACAACAGGACGTTCCACTTCGGAACGCCTACTTGGATTTCTTGGCGACACAACCGCCAATCTTCACGGAAGCCCGTGAACCAGTGGAGGCTGATCAGTGGCTTCGAGTTATGGAGTCCAAGTTTGGAGTGTTTGAGTGCGACGAGTATCAGAAGACATCATTTGCAGCTCAACAGCTCCATGGAGCCGCCGGAAATTGGTGGTTTGCGTATCTCGCCACCGTTCCAGAAGGCCATCAAGTGGAATGGACGGAATTTCGTGAAGCATTCCGGGCTCGTCACATTCCTATGGGTTTTATCAAGGCCCAACAGCAAGAATTCAGAAACTTGAAGCAGGGGGACATGAGTGTCCTCGATTATGTCCGAAGATTCAACCTTCTGGCACAATATGCTCCTGCTTATGCGACGAGCGAAGCTGCAATGTGTGACTACTTTTTCTATGGCTTGAGTGCCATACTAAAAGAGAAGTTAGCTTTATTCAATCAAGGCAGTTACACCGAGTTGATCAGTGCTGCTCTGCTGCAAGAACAAGCGACACTTGAGTGTCAAGCAGAGAAGAGGGACCGGGAGGATGTGCAAGAAGACACACCAATCGTTCCTCGTAAATACCGTGTGGTGTATCACACACCATCCGATGAGATATGGCAAGCACCAGGGAGATCAACTCCGTACAGATTTCCTGCTCAAGAGTCATGTCTTGAAGCAACACCTTTGCCTCAGCAACGAATGACATCTGTCGCATCATTGCTGCAGCCAAGTGCCTCAACTTCTCAACCACAAGTCAACGAAGAACCGGGGAAACCTCCGTGTTCTTATTGCCACCGTTTTGGGCATTTTAGGCAGGAATGCCGGGAGAAGTTGGTAAACACCAGACAGCCATCATCATCAGGTGGTATGCCGCCACCTGCTCAAGTCCATGTAACAGCATTGCAATCCGGGAGTGTGCAACATCTGGCTATTGAAGATGTCCCGGAGGGAGCACCGGTGTTAGCGGGCATGTTCGCTCTCAAAGACGTGCCCGTGCTCATACTTTTTGATTCCGGTGCAACCCATAATTTTATCAGCAAAACATGCGTGGATCAGCACCAATTATCCACCAATACCCCCACAACGAGTTTTCTTATACGTTCACCGGGAGGGAATATCTCTGCCAATCAGATTGTGTCCCGAGCAGCTTTGTGTTTGGGCGGAAAAATATACCCAACAGCCCTGATTATGTTGGATAGGCAGAAGATAGACATTATATTGGGGATGTCTTGGTTAAATCGTCACGGTGCCGTTCTCAATATCGGTAACCGGACTGTCCAGATTGACTCGCCGATTCACGGACAGCACACGCTGTTTTTAGACAGCGAGGATCCAGATATGGTAGAGGCCTACCACACGGAAGCGCTGAAGCTTGAAGATATTCCGGTGGTACGTGATTATCCCGACGTATTTCCCGATGACTTACCGGGCATGCCGCCCGAACGGGACGTCGAGTTCAAAATTGAACTGGCGCCGGGAACGACGCCTATTTCACGAAGGCCTTACAAGATGGCACCTAACGAGCTAGCAGAGTTGAAAGAGCAACTGAAGGAACTTATGAGCAAGGGTTTCATACGACCAAGTTCTTCACCTTGGGGTTGCTCAGCGCTGTTCGTTAAGAAGAAGGACGAAACACTACGGCTATGTGTTGATTACCGTCCTCTCAATGCTGTCACAATAAAGAACAAGTATCCTTTGCCCCGCATTGACATCCTGTTTGATCAACTTGTGGGTGCAAAGGTATTTTCGAAGATGGATCTTCGGTCGGGCTATCATCAAATCAAGATCCGACCGGAGGACATACCGAAGACAGCTTTCTCGACGAGATACGGACTCTACGAGTACCTCGTCATGTCATTTGGGCTAACCAACGCTCCGGCACACTTTATGTATTTGATGAATTCTGTATTCATGCCGGAGCTAGACAAGTTCGTTGTGGTATTCATCGACGACATATTGGTTTACTCCAAATCTGAAGAAGAGCATGCTGAACATCTGCGCATTGTGCTACAACGGTTGCGGGAGCACCAGTTATATGCCAAGTTCAGCAAGTGCGAGTTCTGGATCGATCAAGTGCCTTTCCTAGGCCATATTATTTCAGCAGAAGGTATCGCCGTGGACCCCAGCAAGATTGAACAAGTGCTGAAGTGGGAATCTCCCAAATCGGTCCACGAGGTCCGAAGTTTCTTAGGTTTAGCGGGGTATTATCGGAGGTTTATTCCGAGCTTCTCAAAGATTGCTAAACCAATGACGGAGCTGCTGAAGAAGGGCACTAAATACATTTGGAATACAGCATGTGAAGCCGCATTCAAAACTTTGGTGAAATATCTCACAACGGCTCCAGTTCTTGCTCAGCCGGACACGACGAAGCCATTTGATGTATACTGCGATGCATCCGGCATCGGTCTCGGCTGCGTTCTGATGCAAGAAGGGCGTGTAGTCGCCTATGGGTCTCGTCAACTGCGAAACCACGAGCAGCATTATCCAACTCACGATCTTGAGCTTGCTGCTGTGGTGTTGGCGTTAAAGATGTGGAGGCATTATCTACTGGGTAATCTTGTTCACCTCTACACCGACCATAAGAGCCTGAAGTATATCTTCACGCAGAAGGAGCTGAATATGAGACAACGGAGATGGTTGGAGCTCATAAAAGATTATGAAATAGAGATCCACTATCACCCGGGAAAAGCCAACGTGGTTGCCGACGCGCTTAGTCGGAAAGCCCACGTTCACAACTTAGCGGTTGCTGAGTTGGAAGATGAAGAACCCAGCCTCCGTGTCATTCCGTATGGCGCACTTTATAATCTCGCGCTCATTCCAACAATCCGTGAAGAGATTGTTGAGGCTCAAAGAAGAGACAGAGGTATGTCTCACATACGGAGAAGACTAGACAACGGAGAGGTGAAATGTTTCCGGAAGGATGAGAACGGTACAATATGGTTTAACGACCGTATAGTGGTACCGCGCAATATGAAACTCCGGAAGAAAATCTTGGATGAAGCCCACCTGTCGAAGTTTTCCATTCATCCCGGAAGTAACAAGATGTACCAAGATTTGAAACAGAAATTTTGGTGGACAAGGATGAAGAGGGAGATTGCTAAATACGTATCCGAGTGTGATACGTGTAGACGGGTCAAGGCTGACCATATGCGGAAAGCCGGACCGCTACAACCTTTGAAGATACCGGCATGGAAATGGGAGGATGTGAGTATGGACTTCATCGTCGGATTACCGCTCACATCCAAGAAGTATGACTCGATATGGGTGATCGTCGACCGGTTGACGAAATCAGCTCATTTCATACCGGTGAACACTCATTATCGAGCAAGACAATACGCGGAGTTATTCATCTCCAGAATTATATGTTCACATGGTGTTCCAAAGACCATCATTTCAGATCGAGGTACGCTGTTTGTTGCTCGATTTTGGGAGCAGCTGCATGCCTCGTTGGGCACCAAGTTGATTAGGAGCTCCGCATATCACCCTCAAACTGATGGACAAACGGAGAGGGTGAATCAAGTGCTCGAGGACATGTTGAGAGCATGTGCCATCCACCACGGTAGGAATTGGGACGATCACCTACCGCTGGCGGAGTTTTCATACAACAACGGTTATCAAGCGAGTATTAAAATGGCACCGTATGAAGCTCTCTATGGCCGGAAGTGTCGCACACCACTGAATTGGTGTGAGTCCGGCGAAAGAGTTCTGTTTGGGATTGATCTTGTCAACGAAGCCGAAGATCGAGTTCGGTTGATACAAGAGAACTTAAAGGCTGCACAATCCCGACAGAAGAGCTACGCTGACCAAAGGCGTAGGCCATTACATTTTGACATCGGGGAACACGTTTATCTTCGTGTATCTCCGATGAAGGGAATTCACCGGTTCGGTGTAAAGGGGAAGCTCGCTCCCCGTTTTATTGGTCCTTTTGCTATCACGGAGAAGTGCGGACCCGTAGCCTACCGGCTGGAATTACCGGCAAGTCTAGCGGGTGTTCATGATGTATTTCATGTTTCACAGCTGCGGAAGTGCCTCAAATTCACCGCTGCTGTTCGCACTGAGGACATCGACGAGTTGAAACCGGACCTGACCTACACCAAGCGACCGGTCCAGATTTTGGATGAAAAGACCCGGGTAACCCGGAACCGGACGATCCGATTTTTCAAGGTACTGTGGAGTAATCACACCGCGGAAGAGGCGACGTGGGAAAGTGAAGATTATCTCCGCACCAACTACCCGGAACTTTTATCTTTGTACAGTTTGTAATTACCTCTCCCGTCTCGTTCCTCTTTTGTAATCTCGGGACGAGATTCTTTTAAGGGGGGAGGAATGTAAAAGTCCCAAAAACGTGTATGAATAAAAACTAAAGTTTGAGTTCATATGTGTGGCAATGACAGGAAAAATGGGACTTGCTAAAACTTTTCTTCATGCAAAGTAATACATGGATGAACATCCAACATGAGGTTCACCTTTTTATTTAAAAATGTTGAACCAATAAGGAGTTAAATACCTCTTTGCATGTAAGTTTAAAATTCAGATTTGAAATTCAAAGTTCACACATATGGTGACCCAAAAAACTTTGAATTAACATGCAGCCATATAGTTGAGTTTTTAGGGAAAAGGTTATCACCAACTTTTCAATTGTAGGGTGGGCTCAAAGGAGAGCTAAAGAGACGGAATTGCAAATTCTAAACCAAATTCAGATTTAGTCTTGCAAATTCAAACTAAATTTGAAGAATTCAAATTCTAGCCCACCTTTTTAAATTTTAGCATTCTGGGGATTGAAAAGATCAGCTTGAACAGATATTTGGGAGGTACATGTGGAGTGGGACCCACCTGTCATAGAGCTAAAAGAGGAGACTTACTCACTAAGTTTTGCTCTCAGTGGGAAATTTTACCGAACAGCTCGCGAGCGCCACCGAGCAGCTTGCAACGCCAGCTCCTGCTGCCGGTCTCCACGCGTTGGCGCCCCAGGGTGGGTTCTCACCGCTTCAGCAACGTTATCTCTCCCTCCTCGGACCAAGCCAACAGCAGTTGCTTCCTCTCCTCATGATCAGCAGGGCGCTGTTTTTCCTTCACCGGCGCTGCTCCATTGCCCCTGTCTCCCGGCCAGACCAGCGCCTCTCCGGCAGGCTCAAGAGGTCACAGAGGTGCGCCAGGAGGTACTGATCCTCATCCCGTCGTCCTCTTGCTCTCCCCCGACGCCGGCTCGCCGGAATTCGAGTTTTGGCGCCGGTGCACGTATAAAACAGCATGTGTTTAATTCGGGAAATTCTCCCAAACCGATTGATCACACCTCCTACAATTCAAACCACAGCAACTAGATGCCCTAGCGCCCTCCCACGCCGAAAACCAAAGGAAACCGACCCTCCTAGGCCCCGGGCGACGAGAAATCATCGCCGGCGGCCAAAACTGCCATGGTCCACGGTGAGGACTAGGTTGCAGCCACTTCCTGCATGATCTGATCCCCGTTCCATGTTCCTAGAGCCATAGGGATGCTGTAGGACATCATAGCTCGCCGGGAGATGCCTTGGACACGCTGGAACGCGTCCATGTCGAGCTCCCGAGCCGCCCCACCGGTGCCGACCCACCTACAGCCGTTTTCATGCGGGGAAACCTTGCCCGGCAGCTGCGCCACGTTCCCAGGAGCATGTAGGGCGAAACCGGAGCTCATTTGGTGGAGAAATGAGGGAGAACGAGCCATGCCAAGTTTTCTGCTGGTGTGCACCGCGGGCTCTGGCGGGAGGTTGAAGAAGCACCTGACCCGTGGGCCCCTCGCGCTACTGTGCTGTTTAAAAATCAAACAGAGAGTTGTGCAAACTTGTAAAATGCATAACTTGGTGTAGGAAGCTCCAAAAATAGTGAGATAAATTTTGTTGGATTCCTTTAAGAGAGTACTATCCAGAGGTACAACCCAATTTGTATGAAACGAATTATTTAATTCTGGAAAATTCTTGGAAATTTTTCTGAAAAAGAATTATAGAGGGAGTTTGGTTTATCCAAAAATACCCAAATTTTGCCAGAATATTCTTTAGCATATTGTTGACCTTATAGCAAATTTTCAGCTCATTTGAAGATAATTTGAGTAGGAATTTGCTAAAAACAATCTGCTGTGTCATAAGAGTCCAGAAACATTTTCAGAAAATGTTTCCCACTTCAAAAATCTGTTCTGAGCAATCCATAGCTCCAAAAATCATAGGAAAATTTAGGAAAGCTCTCTGGGACATACTTGGAATTGTAGTTCACTTAGTTGGGCATGAAAATGCACATTACTACAGAATTAATTCTATTAAGTACAAATGCTTAAAGAATTGTTCTGGGAGAACTACCCAAGTAAAAGGGCTGAATTTTGGACCAGATGACTCTCATGTGATCAAGAACTCACATGTAAAATATCAGCCCAAGATGAGTCCTGGAACTCCCTGTTCTTATTCTCCATACTTATGTATAAGGGAAAAATACATAAGAGATATTGTGAGAATTATGGGGGACACAATATGACTCCACATTAGCTGCAATTTGGCAAGCTAAATCCTTAGGTAGTATAGAACCTGCTGTAAAAGTCTTGAGGCCATTGGAGTTCTTGTTCTCCAGTTGCACTCAAATCCTTTCAGCTTATCTATTATGTTCATTAGAGAAAAGGGTTAGTGTATAGCTAAGGGCCTTAAGGTCAAATTAGTTTAATTCTGTTCTTTGCACAACAGAGGCAAACCAAGCCATGCTTGGCTTTTCCACACAACCTCTGTTCTTAAGAAAGTAATTCTATAACTTCTTTCCATTACATCCCATGAAACATATGCATATGCATCTCAATAGGAACCACAACGAAGGGGACTCAAAGGAGTGATTCATTGAAGTGGATCAAGCTCCGGAGAGTCAAGGGTGGATCTGCAAGGATACTAACTGCTATTATACGACTACCCTGCAAAACAGGCAAGCTCCGGTTTGCATTTAACAGCTGTTAAGTTTTTGTTTTGTATTCACTTTCGGTCAAGGTATGAACTGTGCATTAGGTCTAGTGATTGATACTCCTCTTGCATAACCAAATGACCCATGGAGTATTGGGTAGGTGTCTTTCACCGCGTAGAACTGCCATGCTTAAGTACGGTTCGGTAGAAGTCGAGTGGTGAGATGCTACTCGCAGTTTCAGGAACAACAGGGGCATATGGGATTGGTTCGTAAATGAATTAGCAAGTTAAAGTTGAGACCGGAAGGTTGTAGGAGCAGCAGGACATAGGGGCCTGGGTGCTGTAGACCTGTCCGTGTCGGTCAAGGACCGATCCGTATGCGGCCCTGTTGAACAAGTTTGAGTTGTGTACCGGACTCATGCTGGCTATATGGGACCCAGTAAACCGATGTACCTCGGGAAGCTGTCGTTGGGACTTTTCGGGTCGCCTCAGGCGGACGGCCGGTGTGCAGTATGTGGGGAATATTCTCATGACATCTCACGTCGGAAGGTGCACCATGAGAGTAGCTACTGTACGGGGCGACTTGATCGATTCAGCGGGGGTGAAACGGGGGAAAGGCTGCCACGTACGACGTCAGTGATGGTTGTTGTAGGCAACGTCGAGTACGGGCGTACGTGTCGTGTAGTCCGGGTGTTATTGATTCGAATCACCGTCGCTCGCGGAATGGACCGAGCATACTTGTTCTCACAGTCGTGACGTAGTAAGAACTTGCATGAGAAAGGAACTAATCATATTGATGTGAAGTATTATACTAGTGTTGTATTGGATCTCGATGAATAGGCTAGTGCAAACTCGATTCTTTTATGCCATGAGCAATTTACATCGGGGGAAAGCGTTTCTTGTTTGATTGTGGACTCCCGATGTAGCGTGCCCAGGGTTACTTAAAATGCTGCAATTAATACCTGAAAGTAAGGATTCACTTTTAGGCGAGTTAATTATGCTTATGCCATCCTATGTTAGGTTCATAACCTCACTTAGAGTTTCATGTTTAGGGAGACGGTTAAATCTTGCTGAGCGTTATGCTCACGGATGCTATCCGAGTTGTTTTGCAGGTAATTGACTCGCTGATTATGAGAAGGGGTGCCGATGAGACTCGGGAACCTCCGAGTGCTTACTCTAAGAGCATCCTCGCCGCTGCAGATTGTCTTCGTGTTGCTAGTAAGAAACGTCCGCGGGCTGGACCGTTTCTTTGTTGCTAGTTTAGATATGAGTCGTGAGAGTGATAGTCTTCCGCTGTAGTTTACTCTGATATACTTATTTGTAAAACAATCTTGTACGCTTCCGCAAACTATTTATGTAATATGATGTATGTTCATCGACCCGTGTGCTGTTGGGTGCCGCATAACACGGCACCACCCGACGAGGTCCCGTGGGGCCGTCTCAGCGTGGCATCTGAGCGCTGTCACACGTACGACCTAGGTACACGCCCCCTGCACCACAGTATGGATCGACCACTCCTGCGTACCGCCCTGGTCAACCATCACAGCAACAATTCATTGCACCGGCACCTCGTGTGCCCATGCCTCCTGCGCCCTGACCTAACAATGGTGCTCCTGTTCAAAACCCCCGCCCAAACTTACCTGCTGCCGTAGGCAACAGGGCATGCTTTGCATGCGGAGAAGTAGGCCACTTCGCTAACCAGTGCCCGAGGAGAGGCCCTGGACAGCAAGGTAACGTGCCTAAGCAGAACCAGCGACCAAACGGAGGGGACAACCAAGGGAACCGTGGACCGCAGAACTATGCTCGTGGCCACGTAAACCATGTCACTACTGAGGAAGCACAACAGGCTGAGGACGTCGCAATTGGTATGTTCCTTGCCAACTCCAACCCAGCCACCATTTTATTTGATTCCGGAGCATCGCATTCCTTCATATCATCCAAATATGTTGCCAAACATCATCTACCCGTATCCCACTTAGAATGTGCTATGTTAGTTAATTCTCCCGGAGGAGAAATGAGGACTAATATAGTATGTCCTAAAGTAAGCCTTAAAATAAGGGGGGTAGACTTCCTTGCCAACCTTATTGTCTTGGACTCCCACGGATTGACATCATACTCGGAATGGATTGGTTAAGCAAGCACAATGGAGTAATCCAATGTGCTGAAAGGAGTGTGCAGTTGACAAACGAACACTGTATTCGTGTCGAGTTTGAGTCAGCCCAGCAAACAACCGAACGGGAAAATTTGAACCACGTCGAAGGAACAACATTGGACAGCATTCCAGTGGTTCACGAATTTTCGGACGTGTTCCCGAAAGAGCTTCCAGGAATGCCACCTGACCGGGACATCGAGTTTGCCATAGATTTGGTACCCGGAACTGCACCTATAGCTAAGAGACCATATAGGATGGCCGTCAACGAGCTAGTTGAACTCAAGAAACAAATTCAAGAACAGTTGGAGAAGGGTTTTATCCGTCCAAGCTCGTCACCATGGGGAGCTCCGGTGCTCTCCGTAGACAAGAAGGATGGAACCCAAAGGATGTGCGTGGACTATAGGTCTCTCAACGAGGTACCGATCAAGAACAAATACCCTCTGCCCCGTATAGAGGACCTGTTCGACCAAATGAAAGGAGCCCGAATGTTCTCCAAGATTGATCTTCGGTTGGGATACTTCCAGCTTAAGATTAAGCACTCCGATATACCTAAGACAGCCTTTCGGACACGGTATGGTTCGTATGAATATACCGTCATGTCTTTTGGGTTAACAAAAGCACCCGCATACTTCATGTACCTTATGAACAAGGTTTTCATGGAATATTTGGACAAGTTCGTCGTGGTTTTCATCGATGACATTATGGTGTATTCAAAAAGTGAGGAGGAGCATGAAGAACATCTGAGATTGACCTTGCAGAAGTTGCGTGAGAATCAATTGTATGCCAAGCTCAACACGTGTCAATTTTGGCTAAAGGAAATATCTTTCCTAGGCCACATTATCTCCGAGGAAGGGGTATCGGTTGATCCGGGAAAGGTGAGAGATGTTCTGAAGTGGGACCAACCGAAGAGTGTGAGGGATATTCGGAGTTTCCTTGGGATGGCAGGATACTATCGGCGCTTCATTAAAGACTTCTCTAAGATAGCAAAACCTATGACGGAATTGCTAATGAAGGGAAAAGTCTTTCAATGGACACAAGCCTGCCAAGAAAGTTTTGAGGAACTCAAGAAAAGGCTAACCACAGCACCAGTTCTGGTATTGCCAGACGTAAGCAAGAGCTTTGACATATATTGTGACGCATCCAGACAAGGGCTCGGATGTGTACTCATGCAGGAAGGACAAGTGGTAGCCTATGCTTCAGAACAATTAAAATAAGCACGAGCTTAACTATCCTACGCATGACTTGGAGCTAGCAGCAGTGGTGCATGCATTGAATATTTGGAGACATTATATCCTTGGACATCGATGTGAGATCTATACGGATCATAAAAGCCTCAAGTACATATTTACACAAACGGACTTGAATTTGAGGCAACGTCGATGGTTAGAACTCATAAAGGATTATGATGTGGGAATCAACTACCACCCCGGGAGGGCCAATGTAGTAGCGGACGCATTGAGCAGAAAGGGAGCATGTCACCAACTCACGGTTCAGGAGCTACCACTCGAACTACGGAAAGAGTTCGAACGGTTACACCTCGGATTCTTGAATAACGTGGAGATAATGGAGATCCACTCCCCATTGGAGCAAGAAATAAGAGAGGGCCAAGCAACGGACGAGGAAATCAAGGAGATCAAGGAAAGAATCCGACAAGGAATACAGAAGGATTTCAAGGAGGATGAAAAGGGTACGCTTTGGCTAGGAAAAAGGATTTGTGTGCCGAACATAAGACACCTCCATGACATGATATTGAAGGAGGCACATGATTCACCCTATTCCATACATCCAGGAAGCACCAAAATGTACAAGGACTTGAAAACTTGTTATTGGTGGGATGGTATGAAGAGGGATATAGCCGAATACGTTGCCCTATGTGACACATGCCAACGGGTAAAGGCCGAACATCAAAAACCAGCTGGATTGTTGCGACCTTTGAGAATACCCGAATGGAAATGGGAGGACATCAGTATGGACTTCATCGTCGGATTACCACGTACTCAGTCGAGATACGACTCCCTCTGGGTCATTGTGGACCGATTGACGAAAACTGCCCATTTTCTTCCGGTAAAGACCAGTTACAATGTTGCACAATTGGCAGAGTTGTACATGGAGCATATCGTGTGCCGTCACGGAGTTCCGAAGAGGATAGTCTCAGATCGAGGTTCTCAGTTTACCTCTAGATTCTGGAGGAAGCTGCAGAAAACCATGGGTACACGACTGGATTTTAGCTCCGCCTACCACCCACAAACAGATGGACAAACCGAAAGGACGAACCAAATTTTGGAGGACATGTTGAGAGCTTGCGCCTTGAAACGTGGGCATAGTTGGGATAGGAGTTTACTGTATGCCGAGTTCTCCTATAACAACAGCTATCAAGCTAGCTTGAATATGTCGCCTTTCAAAGCCTTATATGGTAGACGGTGTAGAACGCCACTGTTCTGGAACGAGACTGGAGAGAACCAGGTGTTTGGACTTGAAGTACTACAAGAAGCTGAAAAGCAGGTCCAAACGATACGGGAGAACTTATAGGCTGCTCAGTCACGACAGAAAGGCTATGCGGAAAATAGGCGTAGGAAGTTGGCCTTTGAAGTAGGAGACTTCGTATACCTTAAGGTATCGCCTATCCGAGGCCAACGACGTTTCAACATCGGACCATTTAAGATTTTGCACAAGCGAGGAGAAGTAGCCTATCAACTAGAGCTCCCAAACCACCTCTCCGACGTACATGACGTGTTTCATGTATCCCAGCTCAAGAAGTGCTTGAGAATACCAGAGGAACAAGTGTCAATGGGAGAGCTTGAACTTCAAGAGGACCTGACTTACGCAGAACACCCTGTCCGAATCTTGGACGTAAAGGAAAGAGTCACCCGAAACAAGATGATTCGATGGTGCAAGGTACAATGGAGCCATCACACCGAAGCTGAAGCCACATGGGAGCGTGAAGAGGATATCAAGGCGGAATTCCCCCATCTATTTCCTACTAACGAATCTCGAGGGAGAGATTCAATTTAAGGGGGGTAGATTTGTGACACCCTCGCCTCGGGTGTCAGCATATGTTCATGTTCTATGAAGAGGAAACATTTTAATGAAAAATAGGAACAGAGAGAATTATCAAAAGAATAACCAATAAAGCCCTCAGAGAGAGCGCCGAAGGCAACTTCCGCGGCCAGCAGGCCACGTGGCGTGTTCGGAGCTCATCCCTGCAAAGCGGGGAGAGGCTGTCGCCAAGCTGGCTACATAGCAGGGGCTCGCCTCCGCAAAGGGGAGAGGTCCGATCCTGTGGGACACGTGTTGCCCACGGAGCTAGCCTCTGCAGAAGAAGCAAAGGCATTTCCGCAAGACACGTGTCATCCTCGGAGCTAGTCCTCGCGGAAATCAGAGGACCAGTCCCGCGGGATACGTGTCGATCTCGTTGCTCATCTCAGAGAAGTCTGGATCTATCGAACACGTGTCGCCACCGGAGCTTAACTCCGGGAGGTCTGTCGTTGCCGGACACGTGTCGACCTCGGGGCATGATCCTGAGGAAGGAAGAGAGGGAAGACCGGAGCCAACACGTGGCGTGCGCGGAGCTCACCTCCAAAGAAGGGGGAGGTCTCGCTCGTGACAGGCGGCACAACCGGAGCTCGTCTCTGCGGAAGAGGAGATACCAGGCCCCGGAAGGACACGTGGAGCCTCCGGAGCTCATCATCGCGGAGGTAACGAGTTCTGGAGCGGTTTTTACGCGTAAAGATACCGGTACGCAACAGAAACCGATCTAAATTCCACGATGTTACTAAAGATAAGACGTTAGGATCCAATAAAGATCTGAATAAGACTCCTAATCGGGATACAATCAGATTATAACTCTTCTCTTCTCGATTATAAATAGAACCCAAAACCTCTGGCCAAAACCACAAACTTCTCTTTCAATTCCTGAACCGACGACTTAGAGCCCTGGCCCTAACTCGCCGAGCAAACCATCGCCGAAGCACAACAAGGGAGATCATCGGAGAAGAACCGAGCGGTCTGAGGAGGACCTCGAAGTCAAGAAGAACGTGAGGTAGGACTTCAATATCATTGTGTTCATCTCTTTGCATCTGTTCTTCAATTCCTTTCGATCAGAAGCCTTCTCGTGGGAAGATCACTTGATGATCAGTTTGATCTAAAGACAAGATCATCACCACGTCCACCTTTGATCTGAACACCTCTATCCGTGCAAGCCAAGCAAGAGCACACCAATCTAATAAAAAATCATAGGATAGCATGCATATGCATCATCGCATCTAGTTTAAGGTTTGAGCATGATATTGATTGCTGTGAATCTTGTATGTACGAGAACCCTACATAGCAGGACAAGCTCAGGGAGCTGTCTACAACGAGCTACAGCAACAAGGTTTTGAGAATCAAGAACAACCGGAACCGCAAGAACAAGGCAAGTGCTCCTTGACCATATTGATCCTATGTTTTGGGTAAAACTGTTTTGTTTTGCGAAAAGGTGTGCGTACTGAGTCAAACATGATGGGAAGCCCTTTTATAGGAGTTTACTAGTTTTGATTAAACCACCCTTGTCACCTGCGAAGTTTATGAGTCGGGTATGGGTTTTGCTTTATGCTTCGCTGAGTCTATGGGATTGGGAAGCGAGATAGATGTGTCTAGCTAACTGCACTCGTACTGATAATAAGTAACTGATGGGGTTAATGAATATGGATCGGAGGGAGATCTAGGCAAGCCTGGGTTTGTGAATGAGGTAGCATGAGATGGTGGTCTTACTTGCCGTAGATCTAAGGACCGGTTCATGCATGCACATGCCAGGATTACAGTGCCACCACAAGGCCAAGTATGGGTGCAGCTTAGCTGAGTAATTAGGTAAGTTGCTAGAGTGTTATGGACTGTGGAAGGCGCGGGGAATGGGAGTCGAGTGAGGACTGCACTGGGAACTGCATGGCACAAGAGGGGGCCCGTGGGTAGGAAAATTGGAGATTCTAGCCTGCCGGTGAAACCTTAGTGAGTCCATACATCTAGTAACCCCTTTGTAAAGGCTATTTTGTGATCTCTTGACCATATACCGACGGTTGTGTACTGGTATAATGGAGGTTCGGCAGTCGCCGACGGGTGACGAAATCACAAACTTGTGGGTAAAGAGGTGCAAACTCTGCAGAGTCTAAAACTATCATGATAGTCGAGCTTACGGTCATGAGCACCTGGCTAAACTGCCATGATTAGTTGGGATGGATATTGGGATGGTTATTGGGATGGTTATTGGGAAGGTTTTTGGGTATGGTTATTGGTTTGGTTATGGTTTGGATTGGTACTGTTGAGTCCGGGTGATAAGATGGTTGCATGACTGTTAAGTCATGGCAACGAGTTTGGTCTCGGTGTGAGATGGAGTTGTTTTGAGATGGTAGCGAATACGGGGAGGTATTCGTGAGATGGTAGCGAATACGAGGAGGTATTCGTGAGTAAGAATGAGGTTGGTTAATGTTCGGGTGGAACATGGAAAGCGATGGAGGTATGTTGGTAATTTAATACATGTTGGGATTACTTTCATCTAAAGTTAAGTTGCTGTTTTATCATGATTTTACAATACTGCTTTTCTGCAAATAAGCCTTTTATACCTACCTTGTTTATGAGCGGCATATCATGTGTTTTCCCGCACTTGCTGAGTACATCATTGTACTCAAACTTGCATTATTATTTCATCATCAACAGCAAGAGAAGGCTACTATGAAGACCAAGTGGAGCATTATGGCGTGTGATCTGTTCTCAACGTTGCCTGTGGAGGGAGTAGAGATGGAGCCACTACTGCTTAGTTTTGCTTCCGCATTAGTTTTTGCTTCCGCATTAAAATAAAGACTTCCGCTGCGTAGAAATAAGAATTCCGCTGTGAGCATGAGTCCAAGACTCATGAGGTATTGTAATAAACTCTGTTATTCGTGAAAATATATAATCTGAATTCAGTTTGTCGAACGTATGTGTATGTGTGATGAACATCCTGGGCACACATATGCATTAGTTCTCAGTTCCGTGGTTTTCCCACAGAATTGAGGGTGTCACATTAGGCCATAAGGCATAGAGACATAACAGTACAGACCGTCTACTATGATGAAGGAGGTGTGATCTTCATCTTCTCTAGACATAGGGATCTGATGGAAACCCGAGTAGGCATCTAGAAAGCACAGCATATCGCAGCCTGATGTCGAGTCTACTATTTGATCTATTCCCAATAACCATTCCAATAACCATCCCAGTAAACATCCCATCTAATCATGGCAGTTTAGCCAGGTGCTCATAACCGTAAGCTCGGCTATCATGATAGTTTTAATAACTCTGCAGAGTTTGCACCTCTTTACCCACAAGTTTGTGATTTCGTCACCCGTCGGCGACTGCAGAACCTCCATTATACCAGTACACATCCGTCGGTGTATGGCCAAGAGATCACAAAATAGCGTTTACAAAGGGGTTACTAGATGTATGGACTCACTAAGGTTTCACCGGCAGGCTAGAATCTCCAATTCTCCCACCCACGGGCCCCCTCTTGTGCCATGCAGTTCCCAGGGCAGTCCTCACTCGACTCCCATTCCCCGCGCCTTCCACAGTCCATAACACTCTAGCAACTTACCTAATTACTCAGCTAAGCCGCACCCATACTTGGCCTTGTGGTGGCACTGTTATCCTGGCATGTGCATGCATGAACCGGTCCTTAGATCTACGGCAAGTAAAACCACCATCTCATGCTACCTCATACACAAACCCAGGCTTGCCTAGATCTCCCTCCAATCCTTGTTCATTATTAACATCGGTTTCTCATTGTTATTATGAGTGCAGTTTGCTAGACACATCTATCTCGCTTCCCAATCCCATGGACTCAGCAAAGCATAAAACAAAAACCATACCCGACTCATAAAACTTCCCTGGTGACAAGGGTGGTTTAACCAAAACTAGTAAACTCCTATAAAAGGGTTTCCCATCATGTTTGACTCAGCACACACACCTTTTCGCAAAACAAAATAGTTTTACCCAAAACATAGGATCAACATGGTCAAGGAGCACTTGCCTTGTTCTTGCGGTTCCGGTTGTTCTTGATTCTCAAAACCTTGTTGCTGCATCCCGTCGTAGACAGCTCCCTGAGCTTGTTCTGCTATGTAGGATTCACGTGCATACAAAATTCACAGCAATCAATATCATGCACAAACCCTAAACTAGATGTGATGATGCACATGCATGCTATCCTATGATTAGATTGATCTGTACGTGTTCTTGCATGGCTTGCATGGTCAGAGGTATTCGGATCAAAGGTGGTCGTGGCGATGATCTTGTTTTTAGATCAAACTGATCATCGAGTGATCTGTCCACGAAAAGGCTTCTGTTCGAAAGGAATCGAAGAAGAGATGCAAAGAGATGAACAACATGATGTCGTAAGGTGGTATTGAAGTCCTACCTCACGCTCTTCTTGACTTTGAGGTCCTCCTCAGACCGCTTGGTTCCTCTCCGATGATCTCCCTTGTTGTGCTTTCGGCGATGTTTTGCTCGGCGAGTTAGGGCTAGAGCGCTAAGTCGTCGGCTCAGGAGTTGAAAGAGAAGTTCGTGATTTCGGCCAGAGGTTTTGGGTTCTATTTACAATCGGGAAGGGAAGAGTCCTAATCTGATTGGATCCCGAATAAAAGTCTTATTCAGATCTTGTTGGATCCTAACGTCTTATCTTTGGTAACATTGTGGAGTTTGGATCGGTTTTCGTTGCGTACTGGTATCTTTACGCGTAAAAACCGCTCCAGACTCGTTACCTCCGTGATGATGAGCTCCGGAAGCTCCACGTGTCCTTCCGAGCCTGGTATCCCTTCTCCCACAGAGACGAGCTCCGGTCGTGCCGCGTGTCACGAGCGAGACCTCCCTCTTCTTCGTAGACGAGCTCCGCGCACGCTACGTGTGGGTGCCGGTCTTTCCGCCTTTCCTTCCCTCAGGGACATGCCCCGAGGTCGACACGTGTTCAGCAGCGACGGACCTCCGGAGATAAGCTCCGGTGGCGACACGTGTTCGATAGATCCGGACTTCTCTGAGATGAGCTCCGAGATTAACACGTATCCCGTGCGACTGGTCCCCTGAGTTCCGCGAGGACTAGCTCCGAAGGTGACACGTGTCCTATGAAAAATGCCTTTGCTTCTTCCGCAGAGGCTATCTCCGCGGCAGCACGTGTCCCACAGGGTCGGACTTCTTTCCAGTTGCGGAGGTGACCCCCGAGCCTGCCACGTATCCGGTTTAGCGTCGGACCTCTTCCAATCTCTCGGGAATGAGTTCCGAACACACCACGTGGTCTGCTGGTCGTGGAAGTTGCCTTCGGCGCTCTCGGAGAGCTTTACTGGCTATCCTTTTGATACTTGTTTTCGTTCCCTCTTTTCTAAATTTTTTTTTTCTTCTTCATAAACATGAACATATGCTGACACCCGAGATGAGGGTGTCACAAATCTACCCCCCTTAAATTGAATCTCGCCCTCTAGATTCGTTAGTAGAAAATAGATAGGGGAATTTAGCCTTAATATCCTCTTCACGCTCCCATGTGGCTTCAGCTTCAGTGTGATGGCTCCATTGTACCTTGCACCATCGAATCACCTTGTTTTGGGTGACCCTTTCCTTTACGTCCAAGATTCGGATAGGGTGTTCTGCGTAAGTCAGGTCCTCTTGAAGTTTAAGTTCTCCCATTGACACTTGTTCCTCTGGTATTCTCAAGCACTTCATGAGCTGAGATACATGAAATACGTCATGTACGTCGGAGAGGTGGTTTGGGAGCTCTAGTTGACAGGCTACTTCTCCTCGCTTACCCAAAATCTTAAATGGTCCGATGTAGCGAGGCGCTACTTTGCCTTTGACGAGAAAACGTCGTTGGCCTCGGATAGGCGATACCTTAAGGTATACGAAGCCTCCAACTTCAAAGGTCAACTTCCTACGCCTATTGTCCGCATAGCCTTTCTGTCGTGAGTGAGCAGCCTTTAAGTTCTCCCGTATCGTTTGGACTTGCTTTTCAGCCTCTTGCAGTACTTCGGGTCCAAACACCTGGTTCTCTCCAGTCTCGTTCCAGAACAGTGGCGTTCTACACCGTCTACCATATAAGGCTTCGAAAGGCGACATCTTCAAGCTAGCTTGATAGCTGTTGTTATAGGAGAACTCTGCATACGGTAAACTCCTATCCCAACTACGCCCACGTTTCAAGGCGCAAGCTCTCAACATGTCCTCCAAAATTTGGTTCGTCCTTTCGGTTTGCCCATCTGTTTGTGGGTGATAGGCGGAGCTAAAATCTAGTCGTGTACCCATGGCTTTCTGCAGCTTTCTCCAGAATCTAGGGGTAAACTGAGAACCTCGATCTGAGACTATCCTCTTCAGAACTCCATGACGGCACATGATCTGCTCCATGTACAACTCTGCCAACTGTGTAACGTTGTAACTAGCCTTTACCGGAAGAAAATGGGCGGTTTTCGTCAACCGGTCCACAATGACCCAGATGGAATCGTATCCTGACTGAGTTCTTGGCAATCCGACAATAAAGTCCATACTGATGTCCTCCCATTTCCATTCAGGTATTTTTAAAGGTTGCAACAATCCAGCGGGTTTTTGATGTCAGCTTTCATCCGTTGGCATATGTCGCATAGGGCAACGTATTCGGCTATATCCCTCTTCATACCATCCCACCAATAGCAAGTTTTCAAGTCCTTGTACATTTTGGTGCTCCCTGGATGTATGGAATAGGGTGAATCATGTGCCTCCTTCAATATCATGTCGCGAAGGTGTCTTATGTTTGGCACACAAATCCTTTTTCCTAGCCAAAGCGTACCCTATTCATCCTCTTTGAAATCCTTCTCTATCCCTTGTCGGATTCTTTCCTTGATCTCCTTGATCCCCTCGTCCGTTGCTTGTCCCTTTCTTATTTCTTGCTCCAATGAGGAGTGGATCTCCATCATTTCCATGTTATTCAAAAATCCGAGGTGTAATCGTTCGAACTCCTTACGTAGTTCGGGTGGTAGCTCCGGAACCGTGAGTTGGTGGCATGCTCCCTTTCTGCTCAATGCGTCAGCAACCACATTGGCCTTCCCGGGGTGGTAGTTGATTCCCACATCATAATCCTTGATGAGTTCTAACCATCGACGTTGCCTCAAATTCAAGTCCGTTTGTGTAAATATGTACTTGAGGCTTTTATGATCCGTATAGATCTCACATCGATGACCAAGGATATAATGTCTCCAAATCTTCAATGCATGCACCACTGCTGCTAACTCCAAATCATGAGTAGGATAGTTAAGCTCATGCTTCTTTAATTGTCGTGAGGCATAGGCTACCACTTGTCCTTCCTGCATGAGTACACACCCGAGCCCTTGTCTGGATGCGTCACAATATATGTCAAAGCTCTTGCTTACGTCTGGCAGTACCAGAACTGGTGCTGTGGTTAGCCTTTTCTTGAGTTCCTCAAAACTTTCTTGGCAGGCTTGTGTCCATTGAAAGACTTTTCCCTTCATTAACAACTCCGTCATAGGTTTTGTTATCTTAGAGAAGTCCTTAATGAAGCGCCGATAGTATCCTGCCATTCCAAGGAAACTCCGAATATCCCTCACGCTCTTCGGTTGGTCCCATTTCAGAACATCTCTCACCTTTCCAGGATCAACCGATACCCCTTCCTTGGAGATGATGTGGCCTAGGAAAGATATTTCCTTTAGCCAAAATTGACACTTGTTGAGCTTGGCATACAACTGATGCTCGCGCAACTTCTGCAAGGTCAATCTCAGATGTTCTTCATGCTCCTCCTCACTTTTTGAAAAAGAGGCCAATTTGAATGTAAATTAAAATTGCAGCAACTTTCATCACTCAAATTCAAAAGTTAGCTTCATATTCAAACTCAGCACATTTTTCTGAGTTAGCCCACCAATTTTCACCCCCATTGGAGTTCATCTTGTCGGGAGCTAAATTTGCAAGAATTCAAAACTGAATTTGAATTTCAGTTCAAACATGAAGCAAATTTAGCCAAACAAAGTTTAAATTTGAGGACTCAAATTCAAACCAAGACTTGGGGGATAAGTCTCTCATTCAATGTTTAGTAGCTGGGGATATTTACAGCAGAAGGGGGAGAAAGAATTAGAGGGGAGAAGAGGGCCCACTGGTCAGCCACCCAGGGATCAAACCGACTCAGGCACACGGTCGAACACCCCTACGGGCGACAGCACACGAGGTCGACCCCGTCCCAACGCGGCCATCGCACGGTGAAAGAGCGGAGTCAACACACCAGCGCGACGCTCACTCGGCTGTTTTCACGGTGCCCGGCTGCCCCAGCGTTCCCCCATCCACAATCGCCTCCGCGCGCAAACTTTTTCATCGTCGCTCTCTGGTCGCCGGCGTCCGAGCAACCCAGGCGCTCTCGTGCCCGACAAGCAACACAAGAAAGAACCACCTTGAGGTGCTGATCCTTCTGGTCCCAACCCTTCTTCATTTCGTGGGCTGTCGGGGGAGGATTTCACCGGGGAAGTTTCGGTGGTCCTAAGACCGAGCCACCACCAAATTCCAAAATTTGCGGGGGTTGGCTTATCACCGGGCATACCGAGCTAAACACACGATCTGCACCCTACCGCGACCACCCAGGATCAAAAACCAGCAAGAACCATGGGCTAGGATTACGGTTCTTCGAAGTTTTCTGAGCACAGCCGATATCCGGCCTAGGTCGCCGGTGAGGTCGTAGTTGCAGCTGTTTTCACGGGGATCGGTGCCCATGTCCGTGACCAGAAGGTGTCAGCGGAGCTCCCCGAGCAAACCACATCGAAAAAGGTGCAGGGGATGCCGAGTTCGACATCGCCGGTGAGCTCCCGGCCGCTGTTACCGGCGGGAGCACTGTTCCGGCCGTTGTCACGCTCTGGTGAGGGAAACACCGTGTTCCCCAGGCCGAGATAGGCACAGGCGGCGAGAATCAGCAAGTTCCGAGGGCCGGAACCCCTCTCCGGCGAGAGCTCCGGCGAGCTCGGCGGCAGGGTCACGCGGGTGGCTGGAGGAAGACGAAGGGGGGGAGGCCCCACTCGTCAGCGGCTTGAAGTAACATGCGGGATTTTCTGTGGTCCAGGATCCAGTGTGGCTGCGCGGGAAGGAGTCTGTGGCCCCGTGTGGCTCGGCTCCAGCGGTCGACACGTGTGCGATGGACCCACCCGCAGGATTTAAACATTTTTGGAATTTCCAGGTTTAGTCCAAACTTTAAAACCCCATAACTTTTGCTACGAAGCTCCAAATTTAGTGATTCAAATTGGGTTAGATTGATCTTGCATAGCTCTATCCAAATATGCAACTCAATTTGTATGAAACCTATTATTTAATTCTGGAAAATTCTTTAATACTTTTCAGCAAAAGAATTTTAGAGGGAGTTTGGTTCATCCAAAAATCCGCAAATTTCACCAGAATGTTCTTTAGGACATTAATGAACCCCTGTAAATGTTTAAGACCATTTGGAGTTGATTTGGTCGGAGCAATTCAAATTTGAAGGTGATGTGTTCATTTGAATACAGAAACATTTCCAGAGAATTTCCAAAACTTGGAAATTCAGTTCTGGTCAAATCTTAGCTCCAAAAATTCTAGGAAAATTCATACAAACTCTATGAGCTATAATTAAAATTTTAATTCACTAAGTTGGGCATGAACAGTGGTGTTACCTCAGAATTAATTCTTCTTTGCTTATTTGCTAAGAGAATTATTCTAAACAAACCACTCAATGAAAAGTGCTAAATTTTGGTCCAGAGGGTTTGCTTGTGAGAAGGAACTCACACAAAAATTCTCAGATCCATTGAAGCTCTGGATCACCCCTGCTCTGTTTAACCACTTGAGGTGATCAATGGAGAAGAGGGGGATAACTACTTAGCACTTAACTATATGCCTAGGTCCAAACCAAAACCACTAACCCCAGTTCCATTTTAAATTCTTGAACAGAGTTCCAGTTGTAGAAACTGGTTATTAGAATTAATAGCAGAAGCATCACCATAAACTCATGTGCATATTCATTAACATGTAGTATTTTATTAACGTGTAGTCGCTGAAGGCGAGGAGGCTCCGGAGGTACTCGACTTCCTGCTCTCAGAAGAAGAATTAACCCCTGACAAGCAGCAACAAGGCAAGCCCCGGTTTGCATTAAGCCTTTTATAAAGTTTTACTTTGTTTACATACATAGTGTGAAGTGTATATGTGCATTAGGTGTAGGATGGATGAAAACCCCACTTGCATGACCAGAAATTCTCCATAAGAGCAAGGGTAGTGTCTAAGACCTCGAGTAGACAGGCTATGCTTAATGTTTCACAGGACTTCGGTACAAGTCGAGTAGTTGGAATCTACTCGCGAGTTTAGGCTTGGGACACACGGGTTCGGTTAAGTGATGTGAGATCACTTTAGTAATGAAAATGAGACAAGGCAGGGGCTAGGGCGCAGCAGGAGGGAGTCTTGTGTGCGCAGCCCTGTCCGTGTCGATTGAGGACCGATCCGTGTGCGGCCCTGCTGAACAAGTATTGAACGTACCGAAGGCATATCGGATATATGGGCCCCGATAAACCAATGTCGCCTAAACCTCCGGGCGTCGAGGCATAACGCACCGATTTATTGGTGTAGGCTGAGGGCAGCAAGGTGGAAATCTGCAAACGGGCATAGAGAGATGCAACGTGTGGGGAACCTCCTGCTCGTTTCGGTGTGACCGGTTTGATGTTTGGGCTGTTGGGTGAACGGTTGTCCCGTACGACATCGAGTGAGCGTGCTGTGCAGCTCCACGGGTGGGCGTACGTGACGTCCTTTTTGGGTTTCCCTGCAGGTGTATATCGAGTCGATTAGCAGTCCCTCGCGGTGATGAGTACCGCTTGTTCACTGCATCGTAACGTAGATAAATTATGGAATGTTATGATTCAATACTGCTGTTATGATATAATTGCATTGCTACATGTGTGCCAACAAATATTGCTTACTAAATTTCAGATTTCCGAACTGTTAACTTGTGGCTAAAAGATGAACTACGGATGAACTTGTAGGCGGGTCCATTGATGCATTGTTACTCTCCTATGTTCATTGTATCCCTCATGTAGAGTTCCATGCTTAGGTGAGTCGGTTAAGTCTTGTTGAGCCATCGTGCTCACGGTTGCTGCTTAAGTGTTTTCAGGTGAGGAGCCACCCACAGACTCGGAGTACGAGTCCACAGGCGAGGGTTACCCTGCGTCAGGGACCACGGCTGAGTGGGAGCCGTACACGCCGCGCTGAGCTGAGATGTGCAGCTAGTGTGGGTTGCCCTTGGGCTGGGCAACCGAATTTTGCTAGATAGGCGGGCGTGAGTGTAGAAAAGTAGACTTCCGCTTTGTAATAAAGACAATAGTTTGTAACTGAGTATTGTACCTGTTTGTACAGTTCAGTTGTTTTTCCCATGTAATATATTGTGTTCTTATGACGTGTGCTGTCGGGTGTCGCATCATGCGGCACCACCCTCTGCGATCCTGGATGAGCGGATCTCGGTCCGCCACAGTGTCGTCCGGCATTGGACCTTAGCCCAGTGTAGGGCACACGGTCCGGCTTCGGTGTTCACCCCTGGGGGTGGCGACCGGCTCCGGAGATCGCCCCTGCGATAGGGGTGTCGTCCGGCATCGGACCTTAGACCAGTGTAGGGCACATGGTACGGCTTCGGTGTTCACCCCTGGGGGGTGGCGACTGGCTTCGGAGATCGCCCCTGCGATTGGGGTGCCGTCCGGCATCGGACCTTAGCCCAGTATAGGGTACACGGTCCGGCTTCGGTGTTCACCCCTGGGCGGTGGCGACCGGCTTCGGAGATCGCCCCTGCGATAGGGGTGTCGTCCGGCATCGGACCTTAGCCCAGTGTAGGGCACACGGTCCGGCTTTGGTGTTCACCCCTGGGGGGTGGCGACCGGCTTCGGAGACCCCCCCTGTGATAGGGGTGTCGTCCGGCATCGTACCTTAGCCCTGTGTAGGGCACACAGTCCGGCTTCAGTGTTCACCCCTGGGGGGTGGCGACCGGCTTCGGAGATCGCCCCTGCGATAGGGTGTCATCCGGCATCGGACCTTAGCCCACTGTAGGGCGCACGGTCCAGCTTCGGAGTTCATCCCTGCAGAAGGGATGAAGTCCGGCATCGAAGCTCGTCTCTGGGTAGGGGGAGACGAGGTCCGGCCCTGCTCAGGGGCCCTCCCTTTCCTGTCCCTTAGTCTCATTTGGCTTACTGTCCCGAGCCGGAATACGGGGCTTGGGTAATCCAGTACACTTGGTCCCGGAGGTCTGGCCCCCAGCCCTAGTCAGGGTGTAACCGTCCGGCCCCCTAGTACTCAGACCGTAGCGCTGGGGGGGGGGCAGAGTGCGCATTCTTTGGGTGCAGAACCGGGCAAAGCAAGGCTCCTGACCCCAAGTCTGGCGTAGGTCTTTTCCTGGAGGAGACCAACTGGCGTTACAGTACCCTTACAGGGGGAGGTCCAAAAGGCCCCCGGGCCTCTGGTAGGTACCCCAAGCACTACCGCCTTTGGCAGGATAACAAATATCGACTATGCGTGAGAGAAGGAAATAGGAACCGAGTGTGCAATGAATGAACACTGTCTAGAGCGTGGGGAGGTGATCATATAAATTAATGCGTAATTTAATTAAACACCTAAGTAAGCATGGTGAACTTACTGGGGTAGCGTTGGAGTGCCTGTCTTGGGCTCCCATGCACGGACCGGTGGCGCCAGGGTGTCCGCCGGTACCGCGCGATCTGGAGCGGAGGATTGACGGCAGCAACGTCGAGGTTGTTGACGTCCCGGATCCACTGCTGGGTGGCGCCCTTGAGGGCGTCTTCAGCAGGCGAATTGTCTAGGAGCGCTTCTGCGGCGGCTAGCGCGCTTGCTTGAGCGGCACTCTGCGCCGTGGTACACCATGAGGTTGATGGAGTTCGTGTTGCCGGAGTCGGCTGCTGGCTTCCAGCTTGCGCCGACACACCCCGTGCAGAGTGTGTCGAGACGTAGTCCCCGCTAGTCACTGTCCGTCGTGAACGCGGGGGAGGAGAGTTTGCCGCTGAAGGAAGCTTCGTCATCTTCGCTGGCAAAAGCTCGTCGCGCAAGTGAAAAGCCCCCTTCCTGGCGCACCAAATGTCGAAGTGTGTAGTCGACACTTCCCCCGGACCTGCTATGGGCAGCCCGCGGAGGTTCTTTTTCGGAGGGGCTAGACACTTGCGGAGAGCTTTAGCGTTAGGGACGAGTGAGGGAGAAGCTTGACATGGGGAGTTTTCAATGGTTCAGGCCGCCGGAGCATAAAACCCTACGTCCATGGTGAGGTGAGCAGAGGTGCTCGCTGTATTGCTTGCTGCTCAGAACCGTAGTCCTGAGCTTGAGGGTGAGTGATGTCTAGAGTGCGAGTTCACAGAGTTTGAACCCTTGCTAATGTTGCCTACCCAAGCCTTTTATAGTCCAAGGCTCGGGCGGCTTACAAGGTGGGCCCAGGACCCGACAGGTGGTCCTGGGGAGATAGCCTGCCATCTAACGTATCTGCAGTTACGCCAGTAGTTGTCTCTGGCGAGGGCTTCCGAGTTTTCGTTCTGCCATCCTGCCCATGCCGCAAGCTAGTCGTAGTGGTTGATGATGGCAGGTGAGGCAGGGGATGTCTTGTCGCTGTGTTAATTGGCGGGCAGGTTCTGACACGGCGCGCCAGTCTGCGATGTGACTGGGCGCAACGGCACCTGACAGAGGCGTGCTCCGTGTCTCCGCGTCTTGGGAAGGCGCGGGTCTCGAATACCTTGTACGGGCAAGGTATGGCGCGTCTTTACTCTTGCTGCCAACCGCGTGGGGGCAGGTACCACCGCTCTGCTGGCCACGTGGCGGGCCCGGAGCTCTCCTCTGAGGAGAGGGAGGTCCCGTCCCGCGCGACACGTGGAGCCTTCGGTGCTCTCCCCGCGGAGGGGGGAGTTCCGGCTGCTGCTGGCCATGTGGCGGGCCCAGAGCTCTCCTATGAGGAGAGGGAGGTCCAGTCCCGCAGGACACGTGGAGCCTCCGGAGCTCTCCCCGCGGAGGGGGGAGGTCCGGCTCAGTTGGCCACATGGCGGGTCCAGAGCTCTCCTCTGAGGAGATGGAGGTCCGGCGCCGCTGGACACATGGCGCCTTCGGAGCTCACCCCCGCGGAGGTGGCGAGGTTTGGCCTTCTAGGCCACGTGGCAGGCCCGGAGCTATCCTCTGAGGAGAGGAGAGCTCCGGCCTTGTCGGACACGTGGTGCCTTCGGAGCTCCCCCCTGCGGAGGGGCGAGGTCCTTCTTCGGTTTCACCCTGTGCGCGGGGGTACCCGGTATTGAGGGTACCGACACATACCCTGCCGCCCCTGCCATCATCAACCACTACGACTAGCTTGCGGCATGGGCAGGGCAGCAGAACGAAGACTCGGAATCCCTCGCCAGAGACAACTACCGGTGTAACTGCAGATACGGTAGATGTCAGGCAATGTCCCCGGGACCACCTGTCGGGTCCCGGGCCAACCTTGTAAGCCACTCGAGCGTTGTACTATAAAAGGCTCGGGTAGGCAACGTTAGCAAGGGTTCGCCTCTTACACACTCTCGCACCCTAGCGGTTTGACTCATCCTCAAGCTCAGGACTCCGGTTCTGAGCAGCAAGCAATACAACGAGCAACTCTGCTCACCGTGGACGTAGGGTTTTACGCTCCGGCGGCCTGAACCACGTAGAAATCCCCGTGTCAAGCTTCCCCCTCAATCGTCCCTAACGCTGAAGCTCTCCATGAGTGACTAGCCACTCCAAAAAAGAACCTCCGCGGGCTGCCCAGAGCAGGCCCGGGGGAAGTGTCGGCTACACACTTCGACAATTGCGATGTGATTGGGCGCAACGGCACCTAACAGAGACGTGCTCCGCGTCTCCACACCTAGGGAAGGCGCGGGTCATGAATACCTTGTACGGGCAAGGTATGGCCCGTCTTTACTCTTGCTGCCTACCAAGCGGGGGCAGGCAGCGCTGCTCTGTCGGCCACGTGGCGGGCCCGGAGCTCTCCTCTGAGGAGAGGGAGGTCCGGCCCCTCTGGACACGTGGATCCTTCGAAGCTCTCCCCATGGAGGGGGAGGTCCGGCTTTGCTGACCACGTGGCGGGCCCGGAGCCCTCCTCTGAGGAGAGGGAGGTCCGGCCCCGCTGGACACGTGGAGCCTTTGGAGCTCTCCCCGCGGAGGGGGGAGGTCCGGCTCTGCTGACAACGTGGCGTGCCCGGAGCCCTCCTCTGAGGAGACAGAGATCTGGCCCCGCTCGACACGTGGAGCCTTTGGAGCTCTCCCTGCGGAGGGGGGAGGTCCGGCTCTGTTGGCCATGTGGCGAGCCCGGAGCTCTCCTTTGAGGAGAGGAAGGTCCGGCCCCGCTGGACACGTGGCGCCATCGGAGCTCTCCCCATGGAGAGCGGAGAGGTCCTTAGTCAGTTTCCCCTGTGCGCGCGGGTACCCCATATTGAGGGTACCGACAGTGGCCCCCGGGCCCATCTCAGGGGAGATAACGAGCACGAGGTGGGCCCCCCATCTCTTCCACTCTGCGCACCTTCTTGAAGACCCACATTGACTGTTGCCGGAGCACGAACAGTCGCGGGATTGTGGGAGCGTGTGCCCCACTTGATGGCTGCCAATGCTGCACGTCACAGCGCCTTTTCGGGAACCGCCGAAGCGTCCTGCCAGCTCGTCTTCTTGTGAGACTGACTTCTTGGCCCGCCGCTTCTGCTGGACGGCTTGGGTCCAGTTGTCATCGACGCTTGGTCTTGGAGCTTAAGCGGTTTTCCCAAGCAGCATATTCGAAGAGTTTCGAATCGCTTTGAATCGCGCCGGGGAAGTTTAAAATGGGATCTCGCCCGCATCGCGGCTTCCCTTCGCACTTCCCTGCGCTTGAATCTCCCTTGTTCCTTCAAGCTCTTGCGCCCTTGTCTTCCTTGTTCTTGAGCTTCCTTCAGCCATGGCTTCCAACTTGCCTCCGTCGCGTCTCGCTCGGTCGGCCGAGCTCGGGACAGTGCGCAGGCTGCTGGGCTGGCACGTGGAGGAGCAGAAGCACTGGCTCCAGCAGGGATCTCTCCCCATGCTCCAGGAGAAGGGGGAGATGGTCTTCTTCACCGCCTACGCCATGGCGGGGTTTGTCCCGCCGATTTCTTCCTTCTTCGTGACGTTGCTGGAGACGTACAGTCTCCAGCTCCATAACCTCTCCCCCAACTCCTTCGCGATGGCTGCCATCTTCGTGCACTTCTGCGAGATGTTCGTGGGGGGTGCGCGCTTCAGTGACGCTCTCCCGCTACTTCTTCGTGTCGCGGACGACCGGGCGCAGCTCAAAGAATCAGCTGGGGGCGTACTACTTCCAGCATCCTTGCAAGGATCCGAAGGCCTCTGGGTACCATCTACCTTTCGGCGCAGCGAGGTGGGAAAACTGGAGGGAGAACTGGGTGATCGTGCAGACCGACGAGCATGATCACCTGCAGCTGCCAACTGCCGGCCCGACCACCGAGCGTCGCTTCTGGGAGGAGATCCCGGAGCTGGAGCCGGAGTACGCGCCGGTGTTGGAGCGGATCCGGTTCCTGGCCAACGAGGGGCTGACGTCCCTGATGGTGCTGATAGACTTCCAGTCACGCCGTATTGCGCCCTTGCAACAGCGCAACCGCCCGGTGTGGTAGTACACCGGCGAGCACGACTGCACCAGGCTGGAGACGGGTCTCGGCTCCGACCCATCTGAGGAGGTGTTGTACAAGATGGTGGCCAGGGTGAGCGTCGACTTCGTCACCGGCGGCGACCTCGCTTTCCTGTCCTCTTGCGCTCCCCTCTTCTTGGAGCCGCAGTGGAGGGCGGAGTTGCTGCGGAAGATGCCAAACCTTGACGACATCGGGATCGCCGTGCTTCAGGCTGGGGATGCCTTCCGGGGGATCTCGATCACCAGGGTCGAGCGCTCCGGGGCAGAGCGTGAGGCATCAGCTGCTGCCTAACCCGCACCGAGGGTTGACGGAGCTCGGACCGTCGACAAGGGGAAGGGAAAGGAGCCGGCGCCCGAGCAGCCGGAGAGGAAACGCGCCCGGTCCCCTCCGAGGGCGTCGTTTGCACCGAGTCAGGGGGCCGGGGTACCCTTGCGCCCATCTCCCGGAGGCGCTGGTTCATCAGGCGGCGGCCCAAAGAGACCTCGGGTCTCCAGATCCGGCAGGGCTCCTCTAGGACAGCGGCGGTCCGAGGAGCTCCGGGCGACCCGCCTTCCTTCTTCAGGCGGAGGATCTTCAAGGAGGGACGCCGGTGGGGCGATGCCCAGGGGTGAGCCGAGGGCTCAGGCGCCACAGCCAGCGAGCGTCCCGGCTACAGGCTCGGCAAGTAGCGGCGCCGGAAGGAGAAGCGCTGGGACTCATCCGGGGGCGCAGGTGCCCCGGACCATAGGAGCCGGATCGGCGAGCAGCGCTAGGGGTACCACCGACGGGGGCCCTACTGCTCTGCCTCCCACTCCGCCAGTCCGGGTACCTGCGGCGCAGGCGCAGGCACCGGCGGCAGGCTCCGTTGGTTCTGTCCCGGCTCAGAAGCCGGGGCTCCATGTCCGTTGGAGCGCTCACATCCCTCGGTAAGTGTTGCTCCTTCCAAATTTTAGAATTAGCGTTCTTTTCTCCTTTCTTAACTTGATAGCTTCTTATGTCGGCAGGGACTCATCGGCTACAGGGGGCAAGTCTGTTCCCCGGCCATCTCCGGCTAGCGGAGGTTATGCGCTGCAGCGTCCGGGAGCTGCGGCAGCTCCGACGGCCCCCAAGTCGGCGGGGGCTTCTTCTGTGCCGGCAGGACCATCCATCCCCGTGGCGGCGGCGGCAGCACCCGCTCGTCCCCCCTCGCCAACTCGGAAGCCGGCGGCTGTCGAGGGCTCGGCAAAGCCGGCTGGCGACGCCCGACCTTCCTGTGCTGAGGCTGGAGGGGCAGCTGCAGGTGTAGCTGTTGGCCCTCCGGCTTCCCCAGATCGGCGCCTCACATCGGTTGCCGAGGCACTGGCATCTCCACCGGTCAAGGACGTGATGGAGGAGGTTGGGGGCGTGGCTTCGGCCTCTGCCGCCCCACTGCCCCTTGCGGATGCCTTGGGGCTTGCCCAGGCTGGCGTTCGGCAGGTCCAGGCTGCCCTAGAGCGAGAGCGGGAGGTGGTGGCTGGATAGAGGTTCCGCGTCCTCAGCTGGGGGCATCTCCTGAAGCAGCGGACTCAGGAGGCTCGGGCAGAGCTCGACTCGAGGCAGTCGAGGCTTGATGCCATGGAGGCGCTGCTCGACGCTCAGAAGAGGGCCTTTGACCGCCTGGGCTCCGAGACCCGGCGGCTCCGCCAAAAGACCCGCGAAGCTCACGCCAGGGCCGAGGCGCGCTCCACTGCGGTGGAGGAGCTGCCGTTGCAGGTGGCGTATCGTGAGTGTGCCGTCATGGATCGAGAGCGCGATGTGGCGGCCGAGGAGAAGAAGCTCTCCACACAGCTGGATGCCAGCGAGGGCAAGCTGAAGGCCCGGGCCGAGGAGCTGGGGCTTCGGGAGTCGGCTGTTGCCGCGAGAGAGGAGCAGACCTCCCGGGAGCGCCAGGTGGCGCTGGATCATGAGCTGGTGGCCCGCCAAGAGGTGGAGTATCTCCAGGCTTCACGGTCTGTCGAGGCCCGAGCGGTCTGGAGCTTTGTCGGTGAGGCGGGGTCCGCCCTGGTTCCCCTTGGTTTCAGCCCAGTGAGGATGGAGGCTCCGGCGCAGGAGGTGGCTGAGGCAATCGCGGCGCTTGAGTCCATCGGCAGCAATCTGGGCAGGCTCGAAGCTGTGATCGCCGACGAGCTTGAGGCGGAGGGACGGGGCCTTGCGAAGGAGGTCGCTACGCACGTGCTGGCGTGCTTCCGGAGTCAAGACCCTTCCTTCTCTCTGGAGCCGGTGAGATTGGGTCCCGTCGCCGAGCGGGAGGAAGCTGCCAGGGCCGAAGTCGGGGACATGGCCGCCCTCGTGGCCTCTAGGTTCCAGCGGGAGTCCGGGGACTCTTAGGCAGTCGCCCCTGCGGCCAGAAGGCCCTGTATCTCTTCTTTTTTGCTTTTGTTGAGTCTGTAGTCCATCTCATGGAGCTTTGAATGAATGGATAGACTCCTTATTATTGCATCTGTTCCTTATATTCTCCTTGGCTTGACCTGCCCGAGTCCTTAGCTCCGCAATGAACTCAGAGGCCTTCACCAATCTTGAAGTCTTGCACAGACGCCTTCCTCGGGTCCTTATTGTGTTAAGGGCCCAAGGGGTCTCTGGGGCTCGCCCCGTGAGGACGGGGGAGGTCTGGATCTGCTGACCACTTGGGGGCCTGGAGCTCCTCTGAGGAGAGGGTGGTCCGGCCCTGCGGGACACGTGGAGCCTTCGGAGCTCGCCCCAGCGGAGGGGGCGGGGTAAGGTTCTACTGGCCACGTGGCGGGGCCGGGGCTATCCTATGAGGAGAGGGGAGCTCCGGTCCGCTGGTACACGTGGGGCCTTCGGAGCGCGCCCCTGCGAAGGGAGCAGAGTCTGGTTCCTCTGGTCTTGAGTTGGAGTTGTCGGGAGCTCCGGTCTCTTCCTGCGCGGTCCCTGTAGTGGCCCCCTGGTAGGCGTGGCCAATGGTTTGGGCACTCCTACCATACTCCTGCGGGGGAGCTAAAGCCGGGAGATCCTGCACACAAATAGAGGAAACGTAATTCTCCTTGGGGGCTCTCCCTTCCCTTTCTCATAGTCTTATTTGGCCTACGGTCCTAGACCGGTATACGGTGCCTGGGTACTTCAGCGCACCTGGCGCCGGGGGTCCGCCTCCCTCCGAGGTCAGGGTACGACCGTCCGGCCCCCAGGACTGAACTGTAACGCTGGGGGGCAGGGTGCACAGGCTTCCGGTACAGAACCAGGCAAAGCAATCTGTGCTCCCCTGGGCCTCCGAAGAGCAGGGTGCGCACGCTTTGGGTCGAAACCAGGCAAAGAAGACTACACACCCCGGGCTCCCCTTGCACAGCGCAGGTTTTTCCTGGGGGTGACCAACTGTGACACCCTCATTTTTGGTTTCTGCATATATTCATGTTTCATGAAGAGAAAACATTTTAAAAGAAGTGGGAACAGAGAAAAATATCAAAAAGATAGCCAATAAGAGCGGAATCCAGTTCCCAGAGAGCGCCGACGACAACTTCCGCGGCCCGCTGGCCACGTGGCGTGTTCAGAGCTCATCCCTGCGAAGTGGGGAGAGGTCCGCCGCTAAACTGGCTACGTGGCAGGCTCGGGGCTCATCTCCGCAAAGGTGGAGAGGTCCGACCCTGTGGGACACGTGTTGCCCCCGGAGCTAGCCTGTGCGGAAGAAGCAAAGGCAGTTCCGCAGGACACATGTCACCTTCAGAGCTAGTCAACGCGGAAATCAGAGAACCCGTCGCGCGGGATACATGTTGATCTCGGAGATCACCCCCGAGAAGTCCGGTTCTATTGGACACGTGTCGCCACCGGAGCTTATCTCCGGGAGTTCCGTCACTGTTGGACACGTGTCTACCTTCGGAGCTCGTCTCTGAGGAAAAAGGGAAGTCCGGTGCTACTTGACGCGTGGCATTCATGGAGCTCACCTCCGAAAAGAGGGAGGTCCGGAATGGATACATGGCACACCCGGAGCCACCTCCAGAGATAGGGAAGGTTCGGCACTGAAACGTGGCGTGCGCGGAGCCACCTCCGAAAAGAGAGGAGGTCCGGACTGCCAGGATACGTGGCGCACGGGGAGCTCACCTCCGAAGGAGAAGGGAGGTCTCGCTCGCTGGACACGTGGCACAACCGGAGCTCGTCGCTGCGGAGAAGGAGATACCAGGCCCCGATGGACACGTGGAGCTTCCGGAGCTCAATACCGCGGAGGTAACAAGTTCGGGAGCGGTTTTTGGATTCTGTACGCGTAGAAATAGCGGTACGGAGGAGAAACCGACCTGAACTCCACAATGTTACCGCACCAAATCAACTAAAGATAAGTTGTTAAGATTCAACGACAATCTGAACAGAACTCTTATTTGAAGTCCAATCAGATTAGGACTCTTCTTCTCCCGATTATAAATAGAACCCAGAACCCTTGGCCGAAACCACGAACTCCTTTTACAACTCCTGAGCCGACGACTTAGAGCCCTAGCCCCAACTCGCTGAGTAAGCCCATCACCAGAGTTCAGTCGAGGAAAATCGCCGGAAGAGAGCCTTAACGATCTGTCTGGTCAGAGAAGGACCCCGAGACCGAGAAGGACGTTAGGTAGGTCTTCAATACCACCATACGACATCGTTGTGTTTTCTTTGCATCTGTTCTTCGATTCCTTTCGAACAGAAGCTTCCTCGTGGACCGATCACTTTTTGATCGGGTTGATCTAAAGACAAGGTCATCGCCACGTCCACATCTGATCCGAAAACCTCTGTTCATCATAAAACCATGCAAAAACACGTACAAACTGATCTAATAAAACTGATTATAGGATAGCATGCATATGCATCATCGCATCTAGTTAAAGTTCGTGCATGATATTGATTGCTATGAATCTTGTATGTGCATGATCCTGTATAGAAGGACAGCTCAGGGAGGTGTCTACGACGAGCTGCAACAACAAGGTTTCGAGATCCAAGAGCAACTGGAACCGCAAGAACAAGGCAAGTGCCCCTTGACCATATTGATCCTATGTTTTGGGAAAAACTGTTTTGTTTTGCGAAAAGGTGTGTGTGCTGAGTCAAACATGATGGGAAACCATTTTATAGGAGTTTACTAGCTTTGGTTAAACCACACTTGTCGCCAGGGATGTTTATGAGTCAGGTATGGTTTTTACTTTTATGCTTCTCTGAGTCCATGGGATTGGGAAGCGAGATAGATGTGTCTAGCTAACTGCACAAGTAATGATAATGAGAAACTGATGTTGTTAATGAACATGGATCGGAGGGAGATCTAGGCAAGACTGGGTTTGTGAATGAGGTAGCATGAGATGGTGGTTTACTTGCCGTAGATCTAAGGACCGGTTCATGCGAGCACATGCCAGGATAACAGTGCCACCACAAGGCCAAGTATGGGTGCGGCTTAGCTGACTAATTAGGTAAGTTGCTAGATTGTTATGGACCGTGGAAAACGAGGGGAATGGGAGTCAAGTGAGGACTGCCTGGGAACTGCATGACACAAGAGGGGCCCTTGGGTGGGAGAATTGGAGATTCTAGCCTCCGGTGAAACCTTAATGAGTCCATACATCTACTAACCCCTTTGTAAAGTCTATTTTGTGATCTCTTGGCCATACACCGATGGTTGTGTACTGGTATAATGGAGGTTCTGCAGTCGCCAACGGGTGACGAAATCACAAACTTGTCGGTAAAGAGGTGCAAACTCTGCAGAGTCTAAAAGTATCATGATAGCCGAGCTTACGGTCACGAGCGCCTGGCCAACTTCCATGATTAGTTGGGATGGTTATTGGTTTGGTTATGGTTTGGTTTTGGGACTGTTGAGTCCGGGTGATAAGATGGGTTCCATGACTGTTGAGTCATGACAACAAAGTTGGTCTCGGTGGGAGACGAAGTTGTTTATGAGATGAAATGGTAGCGAATACGAGATGGTATTCGTGAGATGGTAGCTGATACGAGGAGGTATTCGTGAGCAAGAATGAGGTTGATTGATGACTGGTTGTGACATGGAAGGTAATGAACATGATGGAGGTATGATTGGTATTTTAATACATGTTGGGATTACATTCACTTAAAGATGAGTTGCTGTTTTATCATGGTTTTGATAAATAACTTTGCTTTCTGCAATGAGCCTTTTATACCTACCTTGTTGTGAGCTACATATCATATTTTCCCGCACTTGCCGAGTACATCATTGTACTAAAACTTGCATTATTATTTCATCATCAGCAACAGGAGAAGATTACTATGAAGACCAAGGGGAAAATTAGGCGTGTGATCTGTTCTAAACCTTGCCTGTGGGGATGGAGTAGAGATAGAGCCATTGCTGCCTAGAATTGCTTCCGCACTAGTTAAATTGCTTCCGCATTAGAATGAAGACTTCCGCTGCATAGAAATAAGGCTTCCACTGTGAGTATGAGTCCAAGACTCATGAAACATTGTAATAGACTCTGTTATTCGTGGTTATATATATTATGAATTCAGTTTGGGGGAACATATGTGTATGTGTGATGAACATCCTGGACACACATATGCATCAGTTCTCGGTCCCGTGGTTTTCCATAGAATTGAGGGCGTCACAGATTGGTATCAGAGGCACGGTTGACTGTGGGTTACACGCCTATATAGGGAACACAGATTGATATCAAAAGCCACGGACGAT
Organism: Neostapfia colusana; assembly: GCA_030760725.1. NCBI lineage: Eukaryota > Viridiplantae > Streptophyta > Magnoliopsida > Poales > Poaceae > Neostapfia > Neostapfia colusana. The sequence continues at coordinate 86,081,044 of JASWHV010000003.1, forward strand.
GGTAGGTTACACATTTAGATAGATCACAGATTGGTATCCGACACAGATTGGTAGCTAAGCCGCGATGACCATAGGGTGCAAGCCTAGGGTGCTTAGATTGGCCTTGAAACTACCTTGACATAGGATACAAGCCTAGGAGAAGCCATAGTTGGATCACAGATTTGACATCACCCTAAGCCATATAGGACCCCCATTGAACAAGCCTTGAATAGGAGTTGTGTGAGCCCTTGTGATGATTGTTTGTGAATTGTGTGGTTTGTGTGAGTCGTGGGACGTCTCAAAACGTTGTCCATATCCACACATAAGTAGAAAGAGGTGTGAGATGCTTCAGCACTTGTTCACATCCCCATATGGGCTAATATATATCACCTTGAGGGGATCTACCGAACCTTCTAAATTTCTATTCTATTTCGATCTCTCTCTCAGATGGTGAGAGGAAACGCCGGCCGAAGGAACGTCCGTGACAACCGAGAGGATGGTCACGATGAAGTTCCTGTTAACCCTGGAGCTGGTGAGAACCACCTGGAATGGTTGATGGCCATGTAGAACCAACTTATGCAAACCATGATTCAAACTTTGGGTCAGTTGCAGGCCAACAACAACAACCCCGTTCCAGCACCACAACCACCACCACCGCCGCCGGCTCATAACAGACTGGGAGAGTTCATGAGGACTTGACCACCCACCTTTGCTCAAGCTAACGACCCCATGGAGGCCGACGACTGGTTGAAATCCATGGTGAAGAAGCTTTCCATAGTGCAGTGCAATGACCGAGAGAAGGTTCTTTTTTTGCGTCGCACCAACTTATGGGAGCTGCCGCTGACTGGTGGGATGCCCTATGCAACGCTCATGTCGACCCAGAGACGATCACTTGACTGAGTTCAAGGAGAGTTTTCGCTCTCATTACATCCCTGCTGGTGTAATGATGCTCAAGAGACAGGAGTTTGAAGGTCTCCGCCAAGGACAGAGAAGTGTGAATGAGTATCTCAACAAGTTCACACAACTGTCCCGGTATGCCCCCGAAGATGTCAACTCACACCAGAGGAAGCAATACCTGTTCATGAGAGGGTTGAACAATGAGATCCAGGTTCAGCTCCTCAACAATGACTACGCAAGCTTTCAGAAGCTGGTTGACAAGGCTATAGTGGTTGAAAGGAAGATCCGAGAGATCGAGCGAGAGTGCAAGAGGAAGATGCCATACCAGCCTCAAGGGAGCAACGTACGACCACGGTACATGCCCCCAGCTGCACCGCAGTATGGATCGACCACTCCTGCATACCGCCCTAGTCAGCCACCAAAGCAACGACCCGTTGCACCAGCACCTCGTGTGCCCATGCCTCGTGTGCCCCGTCCTAACATGGGTGCTCCTGTTAAATACCCCTGCCCCAACGTACCTGCTGCCATAGGCAACAGGGCATGCTTTGCATGCGGGGAAACAGGAGACTTCACAGACCAGTGCCCGAGGAGAGGCCTTGGACAGCAGGCAACGTGCCCAAACAGAACCCTCGACCGAACGGAGGGGACAATCAAGGAAACCGGGGACAGCAGAACTATGCTCGCGGCAACGTGAACCATGTCTCTGCTGAGGAAGCACAACAGGCTGAGGACGTCGTAACTGGTATGTTCCTTGCCAACTCCAACCCATCTACCATCTTATTTGAATCTGGAGCATGACATTCCTTCATATCATCCATGTATGTTGCCAAGCATAATCTACCCATATCCCACTTAAAATGTGCTATGTTAGTTAATTCTCCCGGAGGAGAAATGAGGACTAATATAATATGTCCGAAAGTAAGCATTAAAATAAGGGAGGTAGACTTCCTTGCCAACTTTATTGTCTTGGATTCCCAAGGGATTGACATAATACTAGGGATGGAATGGTTAAGCAAGCACAACGGGGTAATGCAATGTGTTGAAATAAGCGTGCAGTTGACAAATGAGCACGGTATTCGTGTCGAGTTTGAGTCAGCCCAACAAACAACCAAAAAGGCAATCTTGAACCACGTTGAGGGAGCAACATTGGACAGCATTCCAGTGGTTCAAGAATTCTCGGACGTGTTTCCAGAGGAGCTTCCAGGTATGCCCCCTGATCCGTACATTGAGTTTGCCATTGATTAGGTACCCGGAACTGCACCCATAGCAAAGAGACCCTATAGGATGCCTGTCAATGAACTAGTAGAACTCAAGAAGCAAATTCAAGAGAAGTTGGAGAAGGGTTTTATACGTACAAGCTCATCACCATGGGGAGCTCCTGTGCTCTTCGTAGACAAGAAGGATGGGACCCAAAGTATGTGCGTGGATTATAGGTCTCTCAATGAGGTGACAATCAAGAACAAATACCATCTGCCCTGTCTAGAGGACCTATTCGGCGAAATGAAAGGAGCCCGAGTGTTCTCCAAGATTGATCTTCGGTCGGGATATTTCCAGCTGAAGATTAAGCCCTCCGATATACCCAAGACTGCCTTTCGAACACGGTATGGTTCGTATGAATATACCGTCATGTCTTTTGGGTTAACAAATGCACCCGCATACTTCATGTACCTCTTGAACAAGGTTTTCATGGAGTACTTGGGTAAGTTCGCCGTGGTTTTCATCGACGACATTATGGTGTATTCAAAAAGTAAGGAGGAGCATGAAGAACATTTGAAATTGACCTTGCAGAAAATGCGTGAGCATCAATTGTATGCCAAGCTTAACAAGTGTCAATTTTGGGTAAAGGAAATATCATTCCTAGGCCACATTATCTCCGAAGAAGGGGTATAGGTTGATCCCGGAAAAGTGAGGGATGTTCTGAAGTGGGACCAACCGCAAAACGTGAGGGATATTCGGAGTTTGCTTCGGATGGCTGGATACTACCGACACTTCATTAAGGACTTCTCTAAGATAGCAAAGCATATGACGGAGTTGCTAACGAAGGGGAAAGTCTTTCGATGGATACCAGCATGCCAAGAAAGTTTTGAGGAACTCAAGAAGAGGCTAACCACAGCGCCGATTTTGGTATTACCAGATGTAAGCAAGAGCTTTGACATATATTGTGACGCATCCAGACAGGGGCTCGGATGTGTGCTCATGCAAGAAGGACAAGTGGTAGCCTATGCCTCACGACAATTAAAGAAGCACGAGCTTAATTATCCTACACATGACTTGGAGCTAGCAGCAGTAGTGCTTTTTTTTGAAGATTTGGAGACATTATATCCTTGGTCATCGATGTGAGATCTATACGGATCATAAAAGCCTCAAGTACATATTTACACAAATGGACTTGAATTTGAGGCAACGTCGATGGTTGGAACTCATCAACGATTACGATGTTGGAATCAACTACCACCCTGGGAAGGCCAATGTAGTAGCTGATGCATTGAGCCGGAAGGGAGCATGTCACTAACTCACAGTTCGGGAGCTACCACCCGAACTACATAAGGAGTTCGAACGGTTACACCTCGGATTCTTGAACAACGTGGAAATGATGGAGATCCACTCTTCATTGGAGCAAGAGATAAGAGATGGCCAAGCAACAGATGAGGAGATCAAGTAGATCAAGGAAAGGATCCGACAAGGAATAGAGAGGGATTTCAAAGAAGATGAGAAGGGTACGCTTTGGCTAGGAAAAAGGATTTGTGTGCCTAACGTGAAGTACCTCCGCGACATGATATTGAAGGAGGCACATGATTCACCCTATTCCATACATCTCGGAAGTACCAAAATGTAAAAGGACTTGAAGACTTGTTATTGGTGGGATGGTATGAAAAGGGACATAGCCGAATACGTTGCCCTATGCAACACATGCCAATGGGTGAAGGCCGAACGTCAAAGACCCGCTGGATTGTTGCAACCCTTGAAGGTACCTGAGTGGAAGTGGGAGGACATCAGTATGGATTTCATCATCGGATTGCCACGTACTCAGTCGGGTTATGACTCCATCTGGGTTATCGTGGACCGATTGATGAAAACCGCCCATTTTCTCCCTGTAAGGGCCAAGTACAACATTGCACAATTAGCAGAGTTGTACATGGAGCAGATCTTGTGCCGCCATGGAGTCCCGAGGAGGATAGTCTCAGATCGAGGTTCTCAGTTTATCTCTAGATTCTGGAAGAAGCTGCAGAAAGCTATGGGTACACGACTGGATTTTAGCTCCGCCTATCACCCACAAACCGATGGGCAAACCGAAAGGAGAAACCAAATTCTGGAAGACATGTTGAGAGCTTGCGCCTTGAAACGTGGGCGTAGTTTGGATTGGAGTTTACCATACGCCGAATTCTCCAATAACAACAGCTATCAAGCTAGCCTGAAGATGTCGCCTTTCAAAGCATTGTATGATAGGCGGTGTAGAACGCCGCTGTTTTGGAACGAAACTGGAGAGAACCAGGTGTTTGGACACGAAGTGCTACAAGAATCTGAAAGGCAAGTTCAAACGATACGGGAGAACATAAAGGCTGCTGTCGAAGTATGTAGCCGACACTTCCCCCGGGCCTGCTCTGGGCTGCCCTCGGAGGTTCTTTTTCGGAGGGGCTAGTCACTCACGGAGAGCTTCAGCGTTAGAGACGATTGAGGGAGAGGTTTGACACGTGGATTTTTATGTGGTTCAGGCCGCGGAGCGTAAAACCCTACGTCCACGGTGAGCAGAGTTGCTCGTTGTATTGCTTGCTGCTCAAAACCGGAGTCCTGAGCTTGAGGATGAGTTGAACCGCTAGGGTGCGAGAGTGTGTAAGAGGCGAACCCTTGCTAATGTTGCCTACCCAAGCCTTTTATAGTCCAACAAGGCTCAAGTGGCTTACAAGGTGAGCCCGGGACCCGACAGGTGGTCCCAGGGAGATTGCCTGCCATCTACCATATCTGCAGTTACGCCGGTAATTGTCTCTGGCGAGGGCTTCCGGGTCTTCGTTCTGCCGCCCTGCCGAAGCCGCAGGCTAGTCGTAGTGGTTGATGATGGCAGGGGCTGCAGGGGATGTCTTGTCGTTGTGTTTATTGGCGGGCAGGCTCTGACGCGGCGCGCCAGTCTTCGATGTGACTTGGCGCAACGGCACCTGACAGAGGCATGCTCCGCGTCTCCGTGCCTACAGAAGGCGCGGGTCTTGAATACCTTGTACGGGCAAGGTATGGCGCGTCTTTACTCCTGCTGCCTACCGCGCGGGGGCAGGCAGCACTGCTCTGCTGGCCACGTGGCAGGTCCGGAGCTCTCCTCTGAGGAGAGGGAGGTATGGCCCCGCGGGACATGTGGAGCCTTCAGAGCTCTCCCCGCGGAGGGGGGAGGTCCAGCTCTGCCGTCCATGTGGCGGGCCCGGAGCTCTCCTCTGAGGAGAGGGAGGTCCGGCCCCGCTGGAGACGTGGAGCCTTCGGAGCTCTCCCCGCGGAGGGGGGAGGTCGGCTCAGTTGGCCACGTGGCGGGCCCGGAGCTATCCTCTGAGGAGAGGGAGGTCCGGCCCCGCTGGACACATGGCGCCTTCGATGCTCTCTCCTGCGGAGAAGTGCGAGGTCCTTAGGCAGTTTCCCCTATGCGCGGGGGTACCCCTTATTGAGGGTACCGACAGTGGCCCCCGGGCCCATCTCGGGGGAGATAGCGAGCCCGAGGTGGGGCCCTAGTCTCTTCCGCTTCGCGCACCTTCTTGAAGACCCGCATTGATTGTTGCCAGAGCACGAACAGTCACGGGATCGTGGGAGCGTGTGCCCCACTTGATGGCTGCTTTTACTGCGGCGGTTCCTAAGGCTGCCACTACTGCACGTCGTCGCGCCTTTTCGGGAACCGCCAAAGCGTCTTGCCGGCTCGTATCCTTGGGAGACTGACTTCTTGGTACACCGCTTCAGCTGGATGGCTCGAGTCCACTTGTCATCGATGCTTGGTCTTGGAGCCGAAGCGGTTGTCCAAGCGGCATATTCGAAGAGTTTTGAATCGCGCCTAGAAAGTTTAAAAGGGGGTCTTACCCGCATCGCGGCTTCCCTTCGCACTTCCCAGCGCTTGCATCTTCCTTGAGCTCTTGCGCCCTTGTCTTCCCTGTCCTTGAGCTTCCGTCTGCCATGGCTTCCAACCTGCCTCCGGAGAAGAAACGCGCCCGGTCTCCTCCGGCGGCGGCGTTTGCGCCGAGTCAGGGATCCAGGGCGCCCACACGCCCTGCTTCTGGAGATGGCGCCTCGTCCGTTGGCGACTCCAAGAGGCCTCGGGCTCATCATCCCGATGGGACTCCTCTTGAGCGGCGATGGACTGAAGGTCCTCGGGCATCGCGCCCTCCTTCCTCATGAGGTGGAGCTTCGAGGGGGAGTGTTGGTGCGGCGACGCCCAGGGGCGAGCCAAGAACTCAGGCGCCCCGGGCCTCAGGAGCCATATCACCGTCTAGGGGGGCTTCAGAAGCATCCCCTGCTCCGCCAGTTTGGGCGACTGCGGGGCAGCCCTTGGCGGTGACGGCGGCGGGCTCTAGTGGACCTACCCCGGTATGGAAGCCGGGGTTCAGAGCCCGTTGGAGCGCTCATGTCTCTCGGTATGTGACGTCTACCGGATTCTAGAGCCTGTATTATCTTCTTCTTTTATTGACTCGGAGGTCTCCCGTGTTTCCAGGGACCCCTCGAGTGCCGGTTGCCGGAGCGTCGACTCCTACTGAAGACGACGTGATGGAGGAGGTCGGGGGCACGGCTTCGGCCTCTACCGCCCCTCTGCCCCTGACAGATGCTCTTGAGCTCGCCCAGACGAGCGTCCGGCAGGCTCTGGCCATGCTCGGTCGAGAGCGGGAGGGGCATGCAGTAGAGAGGGATCACCGCCTCACCTGGGGGCGCCTCTTGAAGGAGCCAACCGAGGAGGTCAGGGAGGAGCTTGACTCGAGGCGGGTGTCGCTCAATGTCATAGAGGCGCTCCTTGACCGTCAGAGGAGGGCCGTCAACCGCCTGGACTCCGAGACTCGGCGGCTCCATCGGGAGGCCCGCGAGTCTCACGCTCAGGCCAATGAGCGTCTTTCCACTCTGGAGAGGCTGCGCCTGAAGCTGGAGCGCCGTGAGCGCACCATCGCGGACCAGGAGCGCACTGCTGCGGCTGAGGCAAAGAAGGTTGCCGCGTGGCTGGCGGCTGGCGAGGGCGACCTAAGGGCCCGAGCCAAACAGTTGGAGGCCTAGAAGGCCGATCTGGTCGCAAGGGAGGAGCAAGTCTCCCGGGAGCGCCAGGTGGTCCTGGATCGGGAGCTGGCTGCCGACTTTCGGACTTCGGAGTTGGAGCGACTTGCCCAGAGTCTCCAGCTCCGGGAAGGCTCTCTTGCGGCCAAGGAGAAGGAATTCTCCGAGGGGAGCCTTGACGCCTTGCTGGCAGCCCGACGCGAGGTGGAGGAGCTCCTGGCCTCGCCATCCTCTGAGGCCCGGGTGGTCTCGAGCTTCTTCGACCAGGCGGGTTCCGCCCTGGTCCCTCTTGGCTTTAGCCCGGTGAAGGCAGCGGCCCCGGCGCAGAAGGTGGCCGAGGTTATCCCCACGCTCGAGTCTATCGGCGCCAAGCTGAACAGACTTGAAGCGGTGGTTGCCGGCAAGCTCGAGGCAGAGGGACGGGGCCTTGCAATGGAGGTTGCTACGCACGTGTTGCCGTGCTTCCGGAGCCAGGATCCCTCCTTCTCTCTGGAGCCAGCGAGACAGGGCCCCACCATGGAACGGGAGGAAGCCGCCAGGGCTGAAGTCGGGGACGTGGCTGCCCTTGTAGCATCTAGGTTCCGGCGCGAGCCAGGGGAATCCTAGGGCTTGTATCTTTTCTTTTGTTGAGTCTGTAGTCCAGCTCGTGGAGCCTTGAATGAATAGACTCTTGTTGTTTTCTATGTCTGTGTGCCTTTATCTTCTTCTTGGCTTGCCTGGCCGAGTCCTTAGCTCCGCAAGGTACTCAGAGGTATTCACCAGTCTTGAAGCCTTGCACAGACACCTTCCTCGGGTCCTTATTGAGTTAAGGGCCCCAGGGTCTCCGGAGCTCGCCCCGTGAGAACGGGGAGGTCTGGATCTGCCGACCACGTGGCGGGCCCGGAGCTCTCCTTTGAGAAGATGGAGGTCCGGCCCCGCTAGACACGTGGGGCCTTCGGGGCTCACCCCTACGGAGGGGGCGAGGCTTGGCTTTGCCGACCACGTGGCGGGCCCGGAGTTTCCATCTGAAGAGAGGGGAGCTCCGGCCCTGCTGGACACGTGGGGCCTTCGGGGCTCGCCCCTGCTGAAGGGGCGAGACCCGGATCCTCCGATCTTGCGCTGGAGTAGTCGATAGCTCCCCCCCTTTCGTGCGGTCCCCGTAGCTAAAACAAGGAGATCCTGCACAGAGGTAGAGGAAGCGTAATTCTCCTCGGGGGCTCTCCCCTCCCCGTCTATTGGTCTTATTTGACTTACGGTCCTAGTCCAGTATACGGGGCTTGGGCAATTCTGTGCGCAAGGCGCCAGGGCTCCGGCTCCCTCCGAGGTCAGGGTATGACCGTCCAGCCCCTAGTACTGGACCGTACGCCAGGGAAGCAGAGTGCACAGGCTTTCGGTACGGAACCAGGCAAAGCGGCTGTACTCACCTGGACCTCCGAAGGGCAGGGTGTGCACGCTTTGGGTCGGAACCGACAAAGCAGGCTACGCACCATGGACCCCCCATGCACAGCGCAGGTCTTTCCTGGAGGTGACCAACTAGCACCGCAACACCTGACTGGGGGAGGCCCGAAAGGCCCCCTGGCCATCGGCAGGTGCCTCAAGCACAACCGCCTTCTGTAGGATAGCAAATGCTGACTATGGATGAGAGCGGGAAAGGGGAGCTAAATGTACGGTGAGCATACATAGATAGTGCGGTCATAGAAATTAATGCGTAATTTAAATGAGCACATAAGTAGGAGCGTGGTAGAACAGGTTTCTGTGTAAATGCCCATAGGAGGAAGGCAGGCTGAACATGGAGGCAACGACCCACCCCATTAAGAAGGGAAGCAAGACTCTACGCACTTGGGGTCGGAACCAGGCCAAGCTGGACGTAGTCCTGGACCGTCCCCTGAGTCTTAGCTGCTCCGAGCGCTGTTCCGGGAGCCTATGGGATCTATTACAGAAAGGTAAAGGCCTGTTCTACTAATGCTCAGGGGATATAACTTACTGTGATGTTCCATGCTCCAAGGATTCGAGAGCGGATCCCATCATTGGTGGAGAGGCGTATGTACCTGAGGCGGCAACTTTCGTGACTCGGAAGGGACCTTCCCGGCTGGGGGATAGTTTATAGGTACTTCGGGGGAAAGTGTGCGCCGCGGCACCAGGTCGCCTTCTTGTAGCTCCCAGACGCGCTTGGTCCTTTGACGGTAGTGTCGGAGCACCAGCCGGGGCCGTGCGTTGTGGGATGTTGCTTGTAATCGTGCCTCGTCGACGAGGTCGATATCTTCACGCCGGAGCTGGTCCTGCGCGGCTTCTCCCGGGGGCCCCGGGGTACCTCCCTCTATTGGCTCAGACTGACAAGAGGTAGGCGGACCTGGACTCTTCTTGGGAGACCCAGTATGCCTTCTTCCATTGGCTCAGGCTGACAGGAAGTTGACGGCTCTTGGGCGGCCCCCGGGAGGTGAGGCCGAGGCACAGAGACGTGTGCTCGGGCGGAGCTGGCCCGGTTCCGCACCGCCGAGGGCTGGTGCTTGGGCTGCTGCAACTGCTTGGAGCTTTTCCAAGGATACCGCAGAAGTGCAGTCTCCACAGATCTTGAGGACGCCTGTTGGTGTAGGCATCTTCAAGGCAAGGTAGCCGTAGTGGGCTACTGCCATGAATCGATACATGGCTGGCCTACCGATTATGGCGTTGAAGGGGAGGTCGATCTCCTCCACGTCGAACAGAATGTACTCTGTCCGATAGCTGTCCGGTGCCCCAAAGTTCACCGGAAGGCTGATGTTGCCGTAGGGAACGTCTTGTCCCGGCCCTGCCCTTGAGAACAGGCTCGATGAGGTGAGCTTGTCCATCGGGATCTGCAGCTTCTGGAAAGCTGTGCGGCTGATGAGGTTCAGCCCAGCCCCGCCATCTACCAGAACGTGGTACATCCTCACGTTGGCGATGGTGGGTGCTACCAAGAGCGGTAGTTGGACGGCCCCAGCCATGTTCCTGGGGCAGTTGGTGGCATCGAAGCTGATGGGGGTTCCCATCCACTTGAGGTGCGGCGCGGCACTTGGGAGAGGAGCCACCGACGCTACCGCTCGGCGCGGTACATGGCGCAGGTCCAAGGCGAGGAAGTCTTTCTCCAACATCTTCACGTGGAGCAGATAAGCAGCTAGTTGTGGGTCATTGCAGGAGCAATCACCCTTAACTTGCTTGATGACAAGCTGGGAGTCGCCCTGTGCCAACAACTGGCGAGCGCCCAGAGACAGGGCTGTCTTTAGGCCAAAGATGAGTGCTTCATACTCTGCCATGTTGTTGGTTGCCTTGAAATTGAGACGCACCATGTACCCAAACTGCTCCCCCGATGGCATGAGAAGCAGTACACCAGCACCGGCCCCCTGCTTTCGCGAGGAGCCGTCGAAGAAGAGCGTCCAGTGAGGCCCGGTGAAGCCCGGAGCTTGGGGCTTTGGTTCACCGTTTTCGTGGCCCCCTAGGCTAGTCATTGTTGGCATCCACTCGGCCACGAAGTCAGCCAGTGCTTGGCTCTTGACTGCATGGCGAGGAAGGAAGTCCAGCTGAAACTCCACCAATTCCGTTGCCCATTTAGTGACATTGCCGGTCGCGTTGGGGCTGTGAAAAATAGCCTTCAACAGGTAGGAGGTGACCACCGAGATCCGGTGGGCTTGAAAGTAGTGGCGGAGCTTCCTGTATGCCACGAGTACTGCATACAGCAGCTTGTGGACATCCAGGTACCTAGTCTTGGTGTCGTGGAGGACTTCGCTGATGTAGTAGACAGGCCTCTGGATGGTCCGGACCCTCCCCCCTGGGCCTGAGATGTCCTCCTCCATTGGCTCAGGCCGATTCGAGGTAGACGGGTCCGGGGGAGCCTCCGGGAGCTCGGACTCGAAGGCTTCTAGGCCGTCTTGGACCTCCGGGGGGTCCCGCTGGTCTTCCGGGTGGTCATCCTGGACCCTCGGGAGGACGTCTTGTTCTCCTGGGAGATTCCTTTGGGCCTCCGGGGGGTTAAACCGGAGCTCCGGGAGGTCCCGATGGACCTCCAGGAGGTTGTCTTGGAGCTCCGGGAGGTCTCGTTGGACCTCCGGGAGTTCGTCTTGGAGCTCCGGGAGGTCGTCTTGAGCCTCCGGGGTCTCCTGGTGCTTGTCTTCTGCTATCGGAGTAGGCTGCGGTGACGAGGGGTCTGGCCGCTCTGTGACGAGAACCATGCTCACCACCTCAGTTGTTACCGCGATGTAGAGCAGCAAGTGCTCTTCAGGCTCGGGGGCTACCATGATGGGTAGGGTCGTCAGGGCCTGCTTCAACTCCTGGAAAGCTTCTTCTGCTTCGTCGGTCCAAGCAAATGGACCGGATTTGCGCAGGAGATTAAATAAGGGAAGCGCCCGCTCTGCTAGCCTCAGTATAAACCGACTCAGCGCGGCTAGGCATCCCGTGAGTTTCTGGACATCTTTGATGCGGGCGGGGGGCCGCATCAGGTCGATGGCCTTGATCTTCTCTGGGTTGGCCTCAATTCCTTGGTGTGAGACCAGGAATCCTAGGAGCTTCCCATAGGATACGCTGAACACACACTTGTCGGGGTTCAGCTTAGTGCGCGTGGAGCACAGTTTGTAAAAGACTAGGGCTAGGTTATCTAACAAGGATGAGCTCTGCTTGACTTTGACAACGATGTCATCGACATACACCTCGACTAAGTCTCTTATTAGCTCTCCAAAGGTTTTGTGCATAGCACGTACAAAGGTGGGAAGAGTATTCTTTAGACCATAAGGCATAAAGACGTAACAATACAGGCCGTCTACTGTGATGAAAGAAGTGTGTTCTTCATCTTCTCTAGACATAGGGATCTGATGAAAGCCTGAGTAGGCATTGTAACAGCCCTAACTTTTGTAAAGTTTGATGTTAACTTATGAAACAAAGTTAAGGCGATACAAGACTATAGTTATGTCACATGAAATGATGAACACAAATATGGACATGTGAGGGAGTTAAAAATTTTCTCTAGCCCATGCTCAACACATGTTAACCTAGGGGAAATAATTTCATTTCCAAAACTCTAACTCATGTGCACCTTCTCTATGAGGAGAGTGGAGGAAATTTAAACACAATTTTGATCCTTTAAAAGGATTCATATTCAGATTGCCAAATACATGCAAATGAATTCACCAATGCAATTTCCAGGTATTAAGGAGGTTCTGGTCCAAATTGGAATAATTTTGGGGGTCGTATACTATTTATTCCGAGGATTAAATGAGGGCACGTTCAAATTCAAACTTAAATTTGAATTTTGAGCCAAACAAACTCAATTTCAAAATCTGATTTCATATTTGAGTTCCTCATAATTCTTTTGACCTATCCTCCAAGTTTGATCACAATTGGAGCTCATTTGCTATTTTAAATTGAATTGGGGATAAGAGGGAGAATTGTGGCTGTGGACCCCACCGGTCAGTCTCACAAAATTGCAACCGACTCCATCGACTGTTGTACATGCGCCACCTCCCTCTGCCGGTGTCGAACGACGTGCTCCAGCGCCAGCTCCTGCTTCTGTTCACGATCTCAGCCTGATCTTCAGTCAGCTGGTGCAACAAAGCAAGTTGCTTTTCTTCCCTGCTCGGTCTGCTCCCGTGGGTTTCTCTCCCGAGCAGAACACAACCAGCGCCCCTTTTCTTCTCCCGATTACCCAGCCACCTAGCACCAGATGCCTGAGGTCTCCACAGCAAAGACCTTCGCCCATGAGTGCTCTGGCCGGCTAGCACCCTTCCCCCGCTGTTCCATGCTTGCTGGCGCCTAGAAACAGCGAGGTTTCCTCTGCTCCCGAGCTCAAACTGAAGGAACCGGAACTGATCACCGTGGACAGCCCAAACCAGGAGGGATCACGCCCAAGCAAGCCACCACATCTGTGCACCTACAATCCTAGTTGCTCACCCCCAAAGCTCAGCCCTAGCCATTGATCACAGACGGAGAATTTCAAGTTTTTCTCCCGGGTGGCAGAAACGGACCTTGTGGTAAGGAATTGTAAAATTCGTCCTCAAATCGTATTTGTTGGGTCTCAAACTTGACACACAGAATGTTAACTGCCTAGCACACCTCCTCCATCGATTTTAGACCAAGAAATTGAGTGTAGAGTGAGCAATCTGTCACACCCGGTTTTTCCGAAGAAACAACCAAGTGAATATCACAGTATGCCAGGATCATTTTCTCATACATGTGATGACAAATAGTGAAGCATCATTTATTACAAGCCAGGTGTCGAATATAAATAAGTCTTACATTCGCAAATGTCTCAATGGACAATAATAAGTTCATCACAAGCAAATAAACTAGCAGCGGAATATTATTCTTGAGGGCTTCATCACAGGCGTTGCCCGGGGTCTCCATGAACCTAGAAACCTTCTTCGGGTCCAAAGTCTTGGTCATTATACACCACCTCATTATCTTGACCTGAGCAGCAATATAAATCAACAAAATATGCAAGGTTGAGTAACAATGGTACTCAGCAAGTGTGGGAAAATTATATCATGCATGGCTAGAACAAGGAGAGGTTGAACTCATGGTTAAAGCACTACGCAATTAAATACCTATCACCTTAGCTTATTAAGCACCTACATTACCACACAGGTGAAATGGTCCAAATCTCCCATCCCATCATCATAATCCAATAACCATCATTTCCAATGTTAAGCTCCCCGCTTAACATCACAACTTCCAAAACCATCAATCCTCTAATCATGAATAAGTCCAAGCCGCTCTTGACCGTGAGCACGGCTGTCATGACAGTTTTGACTCTGCAGAGTTTGTACCACTGTACCCACATGTAGTGATTTCATCCCCCGTTGCCGGGTGGACTAAAAAACCTCCATTATGCCAGTGGCTACGAACCACATTCACACTTCCCAGGTGCGTAGCCAGGAGATCACTACGAAGCCTTTACAAAGGGATTCCCGACGAGCGTGGGCCCACTGAGGTTTCACCCCTAACAGCATACAAGAGGCTCCAACCCCGCTGCAGTGGCCCCCTATTGAGCCTTGCGGTTCATATGGTAGTCCAGCTGACACCTACTCCCCGCACCATCCAACACACCCATACTACGCCTGGGATACACCTAATTAATTGGCCAAGCTGCCCCATCTCAGCATGTGGTTGGCACTGTAAAGCCAGGTTACATGCTCCATGAACCGGTCCTTAGGATCCAGGCAGGTACTAAACACAAACCCGAGTCTCGTGCACCCAGCACACAACCAAAACATCCAACTTGCCTTGATCCCTACCTCTACATAACTCACAATATCTCATTCAAGAGTATGGTCAAATAAACTGATGATCTCATATCCCAAGTATCCCATTCTAAGCATGGCTAAGCATATGCATAATAATAAATGACATGATAAAATAAATCCCAACCCAAGCTACAAGGAAACAAGGTAATGCAATTCTAGGGAAACTTCCTAGCATGGGTTTCATATTTCATTTGACAATGCAAATAATTCTATCTACACATCCTAGCATAGGATCAAAGTGGTCAAGGACACTTGCCTCCTTCTTGCTGCTCTTGAAATGGGTAGTCCTGGTCTTGGAAAGGAATAACTTGCTCTTGAGCAGGTTCTACATCATACCATTCACACATAGCAAAAGAAAAACAACAATCATAAGACATAGTTCACACTTTTACTTCATACAAACCACACATTCACATTTATGAAAGTCATTCACCATTATATGTGTTGTGGTTACTCTAGGTGTGTTGATTTGTGGCTTGCATGCACTTTTAATCATGTGTATATGATTCCTACTTTTGTGTTCATATTTATACTTACATCCTATATATATGAGTTTCCAATTTAAATAAGTTCCTTATATTCAATTACTACACCTTGTAGCTACCAAGTATGCATGAAAGTTATTTTCCTTCTCCATATGTGTCTTCAACATTTCTACCAACCCAAAACTGAATTCTTTGGATTTTAGAACTCCATTTATCATTTACTAGTTGCTATATTTTCAGATTTATTTCCTATGCCAAATTGTGAACTTTATTATGAAAATAACAAGACACATCATGTAAACAGAATAGGTTCTGATCTAAAATATTTACTAATATATTTTAGACCTTTTCCTCTGATGTAAACTATTTTATAATTATTTTCCCTATTTTCCAGAACTATTTTTTACTTAAAAATGTGTCCCTAAATGTGAATAATAAATTAAACAGATTCAATTCAGCCCAAAATATGTTTTTATCTTACTCCAAAGTTTTCTAAATACTGAGAAAGTTTTTAATTTAATTATGACAATATGTTTGTCCCACTTTTTAATTTTTAAACACTAGCCACATATTCAATTTCCTAATTTAAATACTAAACAGGGCTAAAAAGATAAACTCACCCCATTACAGGGTCTATAATATTATTTTCAGAATTTCCAGGGGTCTAGCTACACTTATCAGAGGTGCTTTTCCTAATTTTTATTAAGTCCAGGGGCTAAATCTGATTTTTAAATGAATTTACATGATTTTCTGGAGTTCCAGGGGCTAGATCAGAAGTTTCCGGGGCTAGCTCTTATTTCCCGAGAACCCCAGGGGGTAGCACGTAAGATTTCCAGTCTTTTATAACGCGGGGCTGATGTGGACCGTCCGATTTTAAACCGACAGCTGAGATTATAACGCCGAACCGGTACGCGGGGTTTTAAACCCTACCGTGCGATTTAAAATAAACGGCGCACAAGCGGCCACGTCGCTCTGATCGAGCGCGGGCGGCGCTGCCGGTGGCGCACGGCGGCGGGAAGCGGCGATCTCGCCGGAAACTTTCGGATCTTCGGGAATTCTTCCTAGAACTGTGATTTTATGGCATAGATCGGTAGAGGAGAGGTCGGGGATCTCACCTCGGGGGTTTTCTTGAGCTCGGAGGTCCTGGAAGGTGATCGGCGACGAGGTCCGAGGCAAAACCACGGCGAAGCTCGTCGGCGCTGCGTTTACACCCCAAATCACCGAGTTTTCTGCACCTGCAAGGTTCCCCGGAGGCGGTCGATCAAGACCAGCGAGTTAGATCAGAATTTCCGAGCTTAGATCGGCCAGAATTCGCCGGAGAAGTCTTGGTTCTCACCGGAGGAAAAATCGGCGATCGCGTGGGAAAAACAGAACGAGGCCGGGGTTTTTATAGATGGGGGAGGGAGGCGGGGTGGTTTAGATCATGTCCGCGTCGCCTACGAACAGAATTCAGCGGGCATACGCCGAAATCCCGATCGGTTTTGATTCGGGAGCGAGGGAGTCCGGCGCGGCGCGAGGTAGACGAAGATCGGGTGGGTCCCGCCTGTCAGTGTGAGGCAGCAGCGCGCGCGGCTGCGGGCTGGCGCGGGCGCTGGCTGGGCCGGCTGGTGGGTTTCGGCCCACTGGCCAGTTTTTTTCTGTTTTCTCTTTTTCTTTTTTATTTCTTTTCTGATTTGAGTTTAATTTGAATTCCAGTTTGAATTTGAATTTTTGCAAAACATGCAACACGTCCAAAATTTTTTAAATTCCCCTCTTAACATGATTTAGGGTTTTGAATCAAAATTTTGGGGTGTTACAGCTCTACCCCCCTTAAAAGAAATCTCGTCCTCGAGATTGGTGTTTCTAAGAAAACAATTCCGGAAATTGTGCCTTGAGCTCATCTTCCCGCTCCCAGGTGGCTTCGTCTTCTGAGTGATGCTTCCACTGCACCTTGCACATCCGGATTCTTTTATTTCTGGTGAGGCGTTCCATTGTCTCCAAAATCTTGTATGGTTGCTCGGCATAAGACAAATCCTCAGCTACATCCACTTCATTCATGGGTAACACCTCTTCAGGCGTCCTCAGGCATTTCTTGAGTTGTGACACATGGAATACGTCATGCACATCCGATAGACGAGCCGGTAACTCTAGTTGATACGCCACTTCGCCTTTCCTTTCCAGAACTTGAAAGGGTCCGATGTATCGAGGTGATAACTTCCCTTTCACCTTGAACCGACGAAGTCCTCTGATAGGGGACACCTTGAGATAGACATAGTCTCCTACGTTGAAAACGAGCTCTCTTCTTCGTACATCGGCATAGCTCTTTTGGCGTGTCTGTGCTATCCTCAAGTTGTTGCGAATTTCCCTCACCTTCGCCTCGGCTTCTTGTAGTACTTCTGCACCAAACACTTTACTTTCTCCTGTCTGGTTCCAAAATAGGGGAGTTCTGCACTTCCTCCCATACAAAGCTTCAAACGGTGACATCTTCATACTAGCTTGATTGTTGTTGTTATAGGAAAATTCCGCATACGGTAAGTTCCTGTCCCAACTCCGGTTGTTTTTGAGTGCACATGCCCTCAGCATATCCTCAAGAATCTGATTGGTTCTTTCCGTCTGCCCATCAGTTTGGGGATGATAGGCAGAACTAATGTTCAGATGGGTTCCCATGGTTTCATGCAACTTCTGCCAGAACCTTGAGGTGAACTGTGTCCCTCGATCCAACACAATCTTCTTTGGCACTCCATGGTAACACACGATCCTTGACATGTACAACTCTGCCAATTTGGATCCGCTGTAACTTTCCTTCACGGGGAGGAAATGTGCTACCTTGGTTAGCCTATCAATGATGACCCATATTGAATCATATCCTGATTGGGTCCTAGGCAATCCCACGATGAAATCCATGCTGATTTCTTCCCATTTCCATTCAGGCACTTTGAGTGGTTGCAACAATCCCGCGGGTCGTTGATGTTCTGCTTTCACCAACTGACATGTGTCACATAGGGCAACATGTTCCGCGACATCTCGCTTCATGCCATACCACCAATACCTGCTCTTGAGGTCCTGGTACATCTTCGTACTCCCAGGATGAATGGAATAGTCGGAATCGTGAGCCTCCTTCAAAATTAATTCACGGATCTCCTTTACTTCTGGCACACAGATCCTTTTCCCGTGCCACACCGTACCTTGTTCATCCTCTCTGAAACCTGGAGCTTTATTTTCCTTGATGAGTTGCCTGATTTCCTGTATCTTCTCATCATTCTTTTGGCCCTCGCGTATGTCTCGCTCGAGTGTGGAGTCCACTTCCATGGCGACGGCTTCACTACTATTTACTAGACATAGATTGAGCCTTATAACCTCGTCCTTCAATTCTGCAGGCATGTCCTTCAAGCTCAACTTATTGACCAGCACTTTTCGACTCAAAGCATCGGCCACGACGTTTGCTTTCCCGGGATGATAGTTGATGCCCACATCAAAGTCATTGATTAACTCTAGCCATCTCCTTTGTCTGAGGTTAAGGTCTGGCTGTGTGAATATGTACTTCAAACTCTTATGATCCGTATATATCTCTGTCCTCTTCCCCATCAAATAGTGCCGCCAAATTTTCAACGCGTGTACCACTGCGGCTAGTTCTAGGTCATGTGTAGGATAGTTCTTCTCGTGCTTCCGAAGCTGCCGGGATGCATATGCCACGACATGCCCTTCTTGCATGAGAACACATCCCAACCCATTTCCAGAGGCATCGCAGTACACCGTGAAATTCTTCTGCATATCTGGCATAACCAACACTGGGGCTGTTGTCAATCTCTTCTTTAGCTCCTGAAAGCTCGTCTCGCACTGTGGCATCCAGGTGAATGTGACTCCCTTCTCCAACAGTTTGGTGAGAGGTCTCAAGATCTTGGAGAATCCCTCAATAAACCGTCGATAGTATCCAGCCAATCCCAAAAAGCTTCGAACTTCCCCGACATTTTCAGGGATCTTCCACTTCTGTATATCCTCGATTTTGGCGGGATCTACGGAGATTCCTCCCTCCAAGATTATATGTCCTAAGAAGGGAAGTCTCTTCAGCCAAAACTCACACTTACTCAGCTTGGCATATAGTTGGTGTTCTCTTAGCCTTCACAACACCAATCTTAGATGTTTCTCATGTTCTTCTTCATCTTTGGAGAAGACGAGAATGTCATCTATGAAAACCACCACAAATTTGTCCAGATATTCCATGAATACCTTGTTCATGAGATACATGAAGTATGTCGGGGCATTAGTTAGCCCGAAAGGCATGACAGTGTATTCATACAGTCCGTACCGAGATACGAAAGCTGTCTTGGGAATATCAGATTGCCTTATCTTGAGTTGGTGGTATCCCGACCTGAGATCAATTTTCGAGAACACACAAGCTCCCCTCAACTGATCAAACAAGTCTTCAATGCGAGGTAATGGGTACTTGTTCATGATGGTTACCTCATTCAAAGCACGGTAATCCACGCATAACCTTTGGGTTCCGTCCTTCTTGGGCACGGATATCACCGGAGCTCCCCATGGTGAGGAACTAGGACGAATATACCCCTTCCCCGTCAATTCTCTCAAATGATCCTTGAGTTCTTCTAGCTGCTTGGAGTCCATCCGATAAGGTCTCTTGTATATCGGGGCTGTTCCAGGCACTAGCTCAATTGCGAATTCCACTTCACGATCGGGAGGCATACCTGGCAATTCATCCGGAAAAACGTCTGGATATTCCCTGATAGTCCTGATTTCCTCAACTTTCACCTCAACTTGATTTAATTTAATGTCCCTCCTAGGCTCGTGTATTGTATGAACTTTACTCTTGTGCCACTAGGGTGAGTTAGTTCCACCGTTCTGGTCGAACAATGAATGATTCCCTTATGTTTGGTCAACCAATCCATGCCCAAAATAATATCGATCCCTTGGGAATCTATCACTATGAGGTTAGCAGTAAACACTACCCCATTAATGTCTAGATTCACCTTGGGAGACACTTGTCTTGTCCTTATTTCTCCACCTGGAGAGTTTACGGCTAGCATATGGTTCATTTATGTTGTTGCTAGGTCATACTTCTTAACAAACCCTTGAGCAATAAATGAGTGGGTAGCACCAGAATCAAACAGCAGGGTTGCAAGGTGTAAATTGGCAGGAAACTTACCAACTACCACGTCGGATGCATCTTGTGCTTCCTCCATAGTGACGTGGTTCACCCGTCCTCTCATTACATTCTTCTGTTGTGGCTGCGCGGGCTTCTTCTTTGGGCATTTATGGGCGTAGTGCCCCACTTCTCCGCAGCTAAAACATTGCACCCCAACCTTAGGTGCCTGGCCTTTGCTGTCTTGGGGTTGGTTTGGGGGTCCTTGTACTGCTGGTCGAGGTGGATATGCAGGGCGAGGCTGCTGTACAAACTGACGTTGCGGCTGAGCTGGTGCTGCCGGAGGCCTGAAGTTCGGGTTGTACCCTCTTGGTGCTGAGTATGGTACCGCAGCACGGTTCGTCTGCCCTGCAGGTTGCTGCATCAGACGTGGGCGGGTGTTGCTCCCTGAGGCTTGATGTGACCACCCGGCCTTCCTCTTATTCTCATTTTCCAAGGCCTTCAGTTTCCTTTCCACCACAAACGCTCTGTCCACCATCTTTTGGAAGCTTTCATACTCATTTGAGGACATTGCACACTGCATTTCTGCGGTAAGTCGTTCCACGAAACAATCTTGTTTCTGCTCATCAGTCTCTATGTCTCGTGGGGCATAACGGGATAGTTGAGTAAATTTAGTGAGGTATTCCCTCACCGTCATGTTTCCCTGCTGCAGTCCCAAGAACTCCTTCCTCTTGTTTTTGAGTTCACCCCTTGGTATGTAATGATTGCGGAAGCTACGCTTGAACTCTTCCCAAGTGATGTTCTCAGGGTCATGATGGGCAGCCACGTAGGCGGTCCACCAATCAGCAGCAGGTCCATGCAATTGATGAGAGGCAAACAGCACCCTCTCATACCCTTGGCACTGTATGATCCTCATCTTGCTTTCAATGGTCTTGAGCCAATCATCTGCCTCCAGAGGTTCAGCAGCACTTGCAAACTTTGGAGGTTGAGTTCCTAGAAACTCACTCAACCTTGGTTGGCGTGGTGCAGCTTGTGGAGGTGGAACTTGATGCAAGTTGGCCACCACTTGAGTCAAGTTCTGGATGAGCCGATTTTGATTCTCCAGCATTTGGTGGAGAGGATCAACTCCTTCACGGCGACCACCCCGGTCCTGGCTTCCAGAAAGATGAGGGTTGCATGCCTCATCGTTGTTGTTGGCGGGGTTGGCAGCACATCCTTTTCCTCTTCCGGCCATCTGGCAGAATCAACCAATGTTAATTTGAAAGCATTTAGTATCATCTTACTACTTTCATTTGTTTGTACTTTGAAGTGTTGAGGCTTTGTTATACTTTTACAAGGGTTCATATCTCACACCGAATAAATGTACTATTATTTCATGTGGGTCCACACACCAAAACAAACATTCTGAAGACGAGGTTGTGGACAATTGCATCATGGCTTCCACAACTCACGTCACACACCAAGCATTAACACACCATTACCTAATTGTAACCACTCGACTATTCGACATCTTGCTAACTAAGGGAAGGACTCTACACTACTCGTTTTCTTGAGCTGGCTCCTCGGGATCTTCCTCATCATTTCGGCTGCCTTCTGACTATGCTTTGGGTGGGGAGGCTGCTGGTGGCGAAGTGCGACGACACCTGATCGCTCGGCGATCTGGGGAGTCAGGAGTCCATGTATCATTCACGGTGACACACAGTTCATTCCCATCTCCTCTTTCTCTCGCCCTTAAGCAGGCTCGCAGCAACGCCTCCGTTTCCTTCAGGGTATCTCGACATCCTGAAGCTCCTGTTGACACTCCTGCAGTCGAGTGCTGAGCATAGAAGCATCCTCCAAGCACAAGTCCATGTGCTCATGGGAAGTCCCTTGCTGCACCGGCGGGTACTTGTACTCCGCGGTACCACTCTCAAGTTGGAGGACATACATGTACTCCGTCTTGTCCAGGTGGCGACGATAGATGTGACTCTGGCAGGTGATGGCCTCCCAAGTGACATCCTTCTCCGCATTGACCTGTGTCGCTCTACAAGCTGGAGAGTGGTGGATCTTAAGCAGCTGATTTTCGTGTATTATCCTCATCTCTGAACTCCATTCTTCCCTCTTCTCACGGATGGTCCTGGTGGAGTTATAGTGGATGATTAGCTTGCCCGTATTGCCGGCGGCTTCGAGCATACGCCGAAGACGGCGCAATAAGCCTCCTACTGCCAATCCGTAGGAAAGGTACGTCACCGGACGGCTCTCCTCCCTCTCGGCAAGGGAAACTACGGGAACTCTCCCTCCTGTGGACTTGCGAGCGGTGCGAATCATGCGAACCATCTAAAACAAAAAGAATTTAAAATTAGGTTAGATAAACTCTCAACAAAAATCCTATTTTGAATGAAAGTTGGGGTAAGATGAAGAAAGTGACTCATTTAAATAACACTTTTCAATCCACACCTTTGTAAAATAGTTTTTAAGAAAATAGGGCCCTTAAATACGTCCATTTCTACCTAGGTCCACGTTCCTACGGGCAACCTTGGCTCTGATACCACTCTGTCACACCCGGTTTTTCCGAAGAAACAACCAAGTGAATATCACATGTATGCCAGGATAATTTTCTCATACATGTGATGACAAATAGTGAAGCATCATTTATTACAAGCCAGGTGTCGAATATAAATAAGTCTTACATTAGCAAATGTCTCAATGGACAATAATAAGTTCATCACAAGTAAATAAACTAGCAGCGGAATATTATTCTTGAGGGCTTCGTCACAGGCGTTGCCCGGGGGTCTCCATGAACCTAGAAACCTTCTTCGGGTCCAAAGTCTTGCTCATTATACACCACCTCATTATCTTGACCTGAGCAGCAATATAAACCAACAAAATATGCAAGGTTGAGTACCAATGTTACTCAGCAAGTGTGGGAAAATTATATCATGCATGGCTAGAACAAGGAGAGGTTGAACTCATGGTTAAAGCACTACGCAATTAAATACCTATCACCTTAGCTTATCAAGCACCTACATTACTACACAGGTGAAATGGTCCAAATCTCCCATCCCATCATCATAATCCAATAACCATCATTTCCAATGTTAAGCTCCCCGCTTAACATCACAACTTCCAAAACCATCAATCCTCTAATCGTGAATAAGTCCAAGCCGCTCTTGACCGTGAGCACGGCTGTCATGACAGTTTTGACTCTGCTGAGTTTGTACCACTGTACCCACATGTAGTGATTTCATCCCCCGTTGCCGGGTGGACTAAAAAAACCTCCATTATGCCAGTGGCTACGAACCACATTCACACTTCCCAGGTGTGTAGCCAGGAGATCACTACGAAGCCTTTACAAAGGGATTCCCGATGAGCGTGGGCCCACTGAGGTTTCACCCCTAACAGCATACAAGAGGCTCCAACCCCGCTGCAGTGGCCCCCTCTTGAGCCTTGCGGTTCATATGGTAGTCCAGCTGACACCTACTCCCCGCACCATCCAACACACCCATACTACGCCGGGGATACACCTAATTAATTGGCCAAGCTGCCCCATCTCAGCATGTGGTTGGCACTGTAAAGCCAGGTTACATGCTCCATGAACCGGTCCTTAGGATCCAGGCAAGTACTAAACACAAACCCGAGTCTCGTGCACCCAGCACACAACCAAAACATCCAACTTGCCTTGATCCCTACCTCTACATAACTCACAATATCTCATTCAAGAGTATGGTCAAATAAACTGATGATCTCATATCCCAAGTATCCCATTCTAAGCATGGCTAAGCATATGCATAATAATAAATGACATGATAAAATAAATCCCAACCCAAGCTACAAGGAAACAAGGTAATGCAATTCTAGGGAAACTTCCTAGCATGGGTTTCATATTTCATTTGACAATGCAAATAATTCTATCTACACATCCTAGCATAGGATCAAAGTGGTCAAGGACACTTGCCTCCTTCTTGCTGCTCTTGAAATGGGTAGTCCTGGTCTTGGAAAGGAATAACTTGCTCTTGAGCAGGTTCTACATCATACCATTCACACATAGCAAAAGAAAAACAACAATCATAAGACATAGTTCACACTTTTACTTCATACAAACCACACATTCACATTTATGAAAGTCATGCACCATTATATGTGTTGTGGTTACTCTAGGTGTGTTGATTTGTGGCTTGCATGCACTTTTAATCATGTGTATATGATTCCTACTTTTGTGTTCATATTTATACTTACATCCTATATATATGAGTTTCCAATTTAAATAAGTTCCTTATATTCAATTACTACACCTTGTAGCTACCAAGTATGCATGAAAGTTTTTAACTTAATTATGACAATATATTTGTCCCACTTTTTAATTTTTAAACACTAGCCACATATTCAATTTCCTAATTTAAATACTAAACAGGGCTAAAAAGATAAACTCACCCCATTACAGGGTCCATAATATTATTTTCAGAATTTCCAGGGGTCTAGCTACACTTATCAGAGGTGCTTTTCCTAATTTTTATTAAGTCCAGGGGCTAAATCTGATTTTTAAATGAATTTACATGATTTTCTGGAGTTCCAGGGGCTAGATCAGAAGTTTTCGGGGCTAGCTCTTATTTCCCGAGAACCCCAGGGGGTAGCACGTAAGATTTCCAGTCTTTATAACGCGGGGCTGACGTGGACCGTCCGATTTTAAACCGACAGCTGAGATTATAACACCGAACCGGTACGCGGGGGTTTAAACCCTACCGTGCGATTTAAAATAAACGCCGCACAAGCGGCCACGTCGCTCTGATCGAGCGCGGGCGGCGCTGCCGGCGGCGCACGGCGGCGGGAAGCGGCGATATCGCCGGAAACTTTCGGATCTTCGGGAATTCTTCCTAGAACTGTGATTTCATGGCATAGATCGGTAGAGGAGAGGTCGGGGATCTCACCTCGGGGGTTTTCTTGAGCTCGGAGGTCCTGGAAGGTGATCGGCGACGAGGTCCGAGGCAAAACCATGGCGAAGCTCGTCGGCGCTGCATTTACACCGCAAATCACCGAGTTTTCTGCACCTGCAAGGTTCCCCGGAGGCGGTGGATCAAGACCAGCGAGTTAGATCGGAATCTCCGAGCTTAGAACGGCCAGAATTCGCCGGAGAAGTCTCGGTTCTCACCGGAGGAAAAATCGGCGATCGCGTGGGAAAAACAGAACGAGGCCGGGGTTTTTATAGACGGGGGAGGGCGGCGGGGTGGTTTAGATCATGTCCGCGTCGCCTACGAACAGAATTCAGCGTGGATACGCCGAAATCCCGATCGGTTTTGATTCGGGAGGGAGGGAGTCCGGCGCGGCGCGAGGTAGACGAAGATCGGGTGGGTCCCGCCTGTCAGTGTGAGGCAGCAGCGCGCGCGGCTGCGGGCTGGCGCGGGCGCTGGCTGGGCCGGCTGGTGGGTTTCGGCCCACTGGCCGGTTTTTTCTGTTTTCTCTTTTTATTTTTCTATTTCTTTTCTGATTTGAGTTTAATTTGAATTCCAGTTTGAATTTGAATTTTTGCAAAACATGCAACACGT
The DNA here is from genome assembly GCA_030760725.1 of Neostapfia colusana. Taxonomy (NCBI): domain Eukaryota; kingdom Viridiplantae; phylum Streptophyta; class Magnoliopsida; order Poales; family Poaceae; genus Neostapfia; species Neostapfia colusana. The sequence continues at coordinate 86,106,443 of JASWHV010000003.1, forward strand.
CTAAAAATTTTAAAATTCCCCTCTTAACATGATTTAGGGTTTTGAATCAAAATTTTGGGGTGTTACACAATCCGGGCTCTTTTAGAGGGTATGCCGCTGGACCCTATCGGGTGCACGGTGCCGATAGGTTTGGAGCCCTCTCCAGCTTGTTTAGACCTCATGCCGGTCTTCTACATGATCCCCTGATGCTGTATAGCCCAAGAACCGACCATTTGGTGGAGAATTCACCATGCAAGACCTCGCCAGAGCCCTAGGGTTTGCTGTGGCAGGTGCGCCCTGTTTTCCAGCGAGTTTCAGCCGCCGGCGACCTCACCAACGTGTTCAGCGTGGGGAAATATGGGGGGGGGGGGGGGGGGGTCGGCCAGCAGGGGTCTGGAGGTGGCTGGGAAGTGCCCTTCCGGCGACCTCACCGGAGGGGGCCGCCACTGCCCTGTTTGGCGCGAGTCTGGAGGTTAGGGATGACAGGTGGGACCCACTGTCAGCATTTAAACATTTTCCAGGTTTTCCCACTTTAGTTCAAACTTTGGAGAGCCATAATTTTGTTGGATTTCTCTTAAAGAGTACTATTCAGGGGTGCAGGCCAATGTTTATGAAAATCCCTGGATTTGGCTCAGTAATTCATTTGAGGAAAATATTGTAGGAATTTTTACAGGAGTTCTGTTTATTGGAAAATTCCCAAATTTGGACAGAGCATTCTCCCAAAATTCTTTGAACTCCAGTAAAAAGTTCAGAGGCATTGGACCTCATTTGCTTGGTCAAATGATGTGTTCATTCCTTATGTCTCTGAAAAATGGGAAAGTAAACAGAGACATTTTCAGCTTTTCCCCATTCTTTGTAAAATCCATATCTTCATGTAGGAAACTCCAAAAATGGTACAACCAATTCCTATGGACTCAAGACATTTTGTACTTCACAAAAAGTCTACTTTGCAGCAGAGGAAAGCTTAATATCTAGGGGGTAAAGGCAGGTTAGTGAAAACCACATAAGGATTTGTTGTGCTCACATGAAGCCATTTCATGAGCTCAATTTTTGCACACTGCCTAAATACCTTCCATATAGGCTGTGGTTAAATTTTCAGATTCATTGGACCTCTGGAACTGGAGCTACCATCTTTTAGGTTTAAGTGTTCATATAATGGACTTAATCACCTGGTGATTACTAGTATCTCTTTTCACCCTAGCTTTCATCTTCTCTAAGGTTTAGATCCAACAACAGAAACCTTGCTGTTGTTTATCTCTCCTATGTGTGAGTTAACTTGTACAACAGTTTTGAATCATTTTCTAAACTGCTTTTGAATACATGTGCATAAATCATCTTAATAGCACGTGACGTCGACGTTTGACGAGGACTCAACTCTGCAGCGAGGATCGCCATCTCGTGACGAGTTTGGCGGATTCTCCGGAGGAAGACTAACTCCTAGCTTCTAACAAAACCGTTGAGCAAGGCAAGCCCCGGTTTGCATATCTTTACCGTTTTAAATTTTGCTTTACTTCACCTCATGTTTATTAGCTTGATATTGTGCATTGTGTCTAGGATGATTGAAACCCACTTGCATGGCAATTACATCCCTGAGTAGAAGGTTTAGTGTAGGCTTTGCCTCATCGTAGATGCTAGGCTAATGTTGTATCTAGCTCGGTAGAAGTCGAGTAGTAAAAAGCTACTCGCGAGAAAGTTCGAGTATTGGAGTTACTCACGAGAGGTTGATGATAAGAGCACCCTCATGAAAATGAGATGGGGATGTTCCTGTAGGATGGAGCGCTCAAAGTTAGTCTCGACCCGCGACGGGTGTGACAATGCTTGAGACCACATTTGGCCTGGACCGGGATGGCGAGGCAAATGTGGAGGTTGGTTGTAGCCCCGTCCGCATCGGTTAAGGACCGTATGTATGCGGCCCTGCTGGACAAGATTGAGCTGTAACGGATATATAGTGGGGTATGGGACCCATGAAACCGATGTAACTCGATGGACCGTGATATAGAAACTCATCCTTCGCATTGGAATGGCGTTGAGAAGGCGGGAGGTGTAAATCTTTAGCGGGCAACTTCGACGTGTCCGTGTAGAGGACCATCCTGCTCGGCGCGAAGCGTTTTTCTATGTCGGGGTGTCGTGTGAAAGGTTGCTGCATACAACGTAAGAAAGAGCTCTTGATAGAGTCTTTCGAGGCGGGTGTATGTGTCGTGTATTCCGGGTTGTTATTGATTCGAATCACCGTCGCTCGCGGAAGAGGATTGAGCATACTTGCCCACTGCGCCGTGACTTAGTAAGAAGAGGAACTAAGTCTCTTAACTTGCTGTTTGTGGATTAATCACTTATTGGAACCTTGACTGAAGTAGATATAGAGCCAACTAAATTTCATTTCCACCTTAGGCTAGCAACATCGGGATAAACGTTTCTTGTTTGATTGTGGACTTCCGATGTTGTGAGGCGTGAGGACCACTAAAATGAAGGCTATAAGAATCTGAATATAAGGATCACGTTTAGTCAAGCTGCATTTTGCAAATTCCTATTCCTACTGTCTTACTACCCCTGCATTTAGGGTTACATGTTTAGGAGTGACGGTTAAGTCTTGCTGAGCCTTAGTGCTCACGGTGCTTCTGAGTTGTTTTTGCAGGTAGCAGGATGCCTGCTATGAAGAGGGTTGTTCGGTGAGACGATGAACCTCACGGTTTGTTCAACTCATCGGAAACCTAGCCGCTGCCTTTCTTTGGTGAAGCTAGTAGGAAGCGTTCACGGGCTGAACGACTTCTCTTCGGCGTAGTTAGGGTCGAGAGTGAGTAGTTTGTCCAGCAAATTTTAATTTCCGCTGCGTGTGTACATTATGTTGTAATAGAAATTATCTTGAGTAACAAAATGGTTCCATTATGTTCTTACTCCTCTTTTCATGCATGCTGTTGGGTGCCGCATCGCACGGCACCACCCACTGTGATCACCGGGCCTCACAGACGTGGTATCAGAGCCGCATTGCGAATAGCACGCATGAAAAGAGAATATTTTTGAAAACTTAGAGGTATACGAGTGAGGAACGTATAGTATGCCCACATAAGGAGTATTATTAGTATAGTTACTTAAGGTGGCAAACTAACAGTGTGTTACTCTTCAGTATTTAAATTCAGTAACGACGTACCTACGTGGAGGTAAGAATGGTAAGGAATGCCACCAAAAGCGGATCAATTTTGGTTAGCTCTCCCATACGAGGAAAGTAGTGTGGGATGTCCCATTCAGCAATGGACGGGAAGTGAATATGTTTTCTATGACTCTTCATGTCTTAGAGACATATGAATGGCACTTGCCTCCAGTGCGCAAACCCAGGGGCAAGAGGAGGAGACCCCATCGTGTGGTTTGTAACACAAAGTATGTTCTCTAGGACTCTTCATGTCCCATGAGGCTTACGGAAGCGCTGTTCCACTGGTGTGCTTTATTGCAAAGGTGTGGAGCCCCCGTCGGGTGGTGAATAACCCGATCATGTACCTTGAGGCGTGGCTTGACTCAAGGACGGCCCGTATGGCAATGATACGGGGCGTATGTTTTTACTATGATATGGACCTGCCTGTAATGACAAACCATTGAGTGCATCATTATTGAGTGATTTTCTGCAGGTACCTTAACCACGTTAGAACATTTCGGATAGAAAATATTTGTGAGTGATCGTTTTAGTGCCACCGTTTGGAACTTATATGCCGGTGTAAAGCCGGTTAGGATTTTAATTTGGTGAGGAGACGTAGTACCGTGATGTGTTTTGAACCTCATGAAAAAGAAGGTTTGAAAAGAAAAAGAGTAAATTTGGAGTCTAGGATTCTATTAGGGGGTAATGAACTCCTATATTGGACTAAGAGTCAATTGGGAGTATAGATTTATTCACAAAGACTTAGGAATAACCTCCCCTGTTTTTGGCAGAATTTTTGCTGAAGTTGAACAGGACATAACTTTTGTTTGGTTGAACCAATGGAGGTGAGTGATACATTTTTGGAGAGCTGCTGAAGTCGTCTACAACTCTTCTGTAGAACTCCAGATCAGAATCACCCTCCAAATTGATGAAACTCCCAGATGAGTGTGAACTGCCCAAAAACAGGACAGACACAAAATGCTCTCTGGAAATTTCTGTATTTCAACCATAACTTTCTATAGAAAAATTTCTAAGGGTCATGTAATACACCGTTGGAAATCTTGTGATATATGCTATGACTTTGTAGTTTAAAGTTTCTCCAGATTTGGGGTTTAATTGTATGAAATCTTGTGGACAAAACAGCAACTTTCAAAGGAGGTGCTGTCAAAATTGTTCCAGATTTCTGTTAACTTTGAAATATCACAACTTTTGATCCAGAACTGATATGAAGGCAAATGAAGTCTCGTTGGAAAGATATTGAAGTTAACTACAACTTTGATATTCAACTTGAGACATGAAATTGCCATTGTTATATTCAAATTCTATGATTAAGACCTATTGGTCATTCGGAACAGAGTAGTACTTATTGTCATTTAGCTTGTGACTTGTTGTTGACAGGGATGTCTTAGACTTCTCTAAGCTCCGTAACATGTTCTCGAGTTATGTTTCAGTTTGTCCTACTGTTGGAATTAAGGGTTTGGACAAACTTGCTCACATTTGATAGATTTCAGTATTGTCGAAACCCTAGTTAGCTTGTGTAATGCTGCAATATTGATGTGATGCTTTTACGGTTATGTTTTCAATTCAAGTTGAGTTTAAACTTTGAATTTTAACCGTTAATTGCTCACTCTTGCAGCATGGATCGTGATCATTTCAGGATTGAGGTTGGTGAGTCGAGTCACGGCGAAAGTAATTCGCCACGACAAGAAGTGCCGACATCATCAACCGGATTGGCGGAAATCATGACAAAGATGGCTGAGTCTCTGGATCTGTTGGTGCGACAAAGCATACGATAGGAGACACTACAGCAAAATCCCCCTCCAAGCACTTATCTGGATTTCTTAGCAAGACAACCACCGGTTTTCTCGAAAGCGAAAGAACCGTTGGAGTCGGCTCATTGGCTCCAATGTATTGAAGCCAAGTTTGATATGCTTGAGTGCGCTGAATATCAGAAGACTCTATTTGCCGCTCAACAACTCCACGGAGCTGCTGGAGCTTGGTGGGCGGAGTACATCGCTACTCTTCCTGAAGGTCACCGAGTGACGTGGGATGAATTCCGGGATGTTTTCTGGGCACGTCACGTTTGTTCACGAATTCTTCGAACAAAGTATAAAGGCTTTCTGGAATTAAAGCAATGAGAAAGGAGTGCGTACGAGTACTTCAAGGAGTTTGAAGACTTGATGCAATACACAACTCATATGGTTGACTCGGAAGCGTTGAAGTGTGAATATTTCTTCCGAGGTTTGAATGTCGAACTTAAGGAACAAGTGACTTTGTTCAATAACGGTATTTACAATGAGTTGGTAAATGCCGCTATCATTAAGGAAGACATGCATCTCCGTTGTGAAGCGGAGCTGAAAAGAAGTATACTGCCGGACAGTGACATCGAGGTTCGTCCAAACTATCGAGTGCGGTATTACTCGCCAGTTAGGCAACAAATTCAGCCTGTGGTGCAACTCTCACAACCACGGCTGGAGTTACTCACTTATGAGCCTCCACCTAAACTGCAGCGGTCAGAAATTATTCGTGCAACCCTACCGCAACCAGTTACGCACCAATTATCTCCACCTCGTGTTAGTAGAGAGCTGAGGATTTCTGCAGCACGAAACCGTCGTGGAGCTGAGCAGAGCCACACTTATGTGTTGTCTCGTCAATGCTCAGATCAGCACCATGAACCTTCAAAGAAGAATCTTTCAAAAGCTGGCAGGGTTAATTATACTGCTATTGAGGACATTGCAAAAGGCGAACCAGTTTTAGCGGGTATGTTCACCTTGCATGAACAGCCCACTTTCGTGTTGTTTGATTCCGGAGCCACCCACAATTTTATTAGCAGAGACTATGTGCTGAAGAATAATCTTCCATTTAGCACCGTTAAGCATCCGTCTCATATCAGCTCACCCGGAGGCAAGATATCAACAGATGAGATGGTCTCACGAGCACCTTTATGTTTGGGTGGAAACATCTATCCTGCGAGCCTTATCATACTCAAAGGCCAAAGGATTGATATTATCTTGGGGATGTCATGGTTGACACATTATGGAGCTATCTTTGACATCAGCTCTCGGACTGTCCAACTGAATTCCCCAATACATGGTTGCAACACATTGAATCTGTGGATCCACCACAACAAGCTGCAGCGGTGCATCAGATTGAAGCTCCTAAACTTGAGGATATTCCAGTGGTATGTGAACATCCAGATGTGTTTCCTGAAGACTTGCCGGGAATGCCACCTGAACGTGATGTTGAGTTCAAGATTGAACTTGCACCGGGAACAACACCTATTTCTCGGCGACCATACAAAATGGCACCAAAGGAGCTAGCAGAATTGAAGGAGCAGCTTAATGACCTCATAAACAAAGGTTTTATACGCCCAAGTTCATCACCTTGGGGCTGTTCCGCACTCTTCGTGAAGAAGAATGACAAAACTTTGAGACTATGCGTAGATTATCGTCCACTGAATGCTGTCACTATCAAGAATAAGTATCCACTACCGCGCATCGATATTTTGTTTGATCAACTAGTGGGTGCTAAGGTATTCTCCAAGATGGATCTTTGGTCCGGGTATCACCAGATAAAAATCCGGGCAGAAGATGTACCTAAGGCGGCGTTCTCAACAAGATACGGTCTTTATGAATATCTTGTCATGTCCTTTGGGTTGACCAATGCTCCGGATCACTTTATGTATCTCATGAACTCTGTGTTCATGCCGGAGTTAGATAAGTTCGTCGTGGTTTTCATCGACGACATCTTGGTCTATTCAAAGTCAGAAGAAGAACACGCTGAACATTTGCGTATTGTACTCCAACGCTTGAGGGATCACAAGCTATATGCAAAGTTCAGTAAATGTGAGTTTTGGATCAGCAAAGTGCCGTTTCTTGGGCATATTATTTCAGCGGAAGGCATCGCTGTGGACCCAAGTAAAATCGAGCAAGTGCTGAATTGGAAATCTCCAACATCTGTTCATGAAGTGAGGAGTTTCCTAGGTTTAGCGGGATTATTACCGGAGATTCATTCCAAACTTCTCCAAAGTCGCTAAACCTATGATGGAGCTGTTGAAGAAAAGCACCAAGTATGATTGGAGCAATTCATGCGAACAAGCTTTTCAAACTTTAGTGAAGTATCTCACTACAGCTCCAGTTTTGGCCCAGCCAGACACCACGAAGCCGTTTGATGTTTATTGTGATGCATCCGGCATTGGTTTGGGTTGTGTGTTGATGCAAGAAGGACGTGTGGTCGCGTATGGATCCCGACAACTCAGGGTTCATGAGCAGAATTACCCGACGCATGACCTTGAACTAGCTGCAGTGGTCTTAGCGTTGAAAATGTGGAGACATTATCTACTAGGCAATCTAGTACATCTCTACACTGACCACAAAAGCTTGAAGTACATCTTCACACAGAAAGAATTGAATATGAGGCAGCGAAGATGGCTAGAATTGATCAAGGACTATGAACTTGAAAGTCATTACCATCCGGGCAAAGCGAATGTGGTTGCCGACGCACTTAGTCGGAAAGCCCACGTTCACCATTTAGCCATGGCTGCAGATGCAGAAAGAGAACCAAGCCTGCGCTTAGTTCCCTATGGATCGCTGTTCAACCTCGCTCTTATTCCTACAATCCGAGATGAGATTGTAGAGGCTCAGAGGAGAGACTGAGGTATGTCTGACATCCGGAGGAGAGTGGACAGCGGTGAATTGAAGATGTTCCGCAAGGATGAAGAGGGTACTCTATGGTTTAACAACCGCATAGTGGTACCCCGAAACATGAAATTGCGGAGGAAGATATTGGATGAAGCGCATTTATCCAAGTACTCCATTCATCCGGGAAGCAATAAGATGTACCAGGACTTGAAATCTAAGTTCTGGTGGACACGGATGAAAAGAGAGATTGCAAAGTATGTATCCGAGTGTGATACGTGTCGGCGGGTTAAAGCCGACCATCTGCGGAAAGCCGGACCACTTCAACAGCTAAAGATTCCAGCATGGAAGTGGGAAGACATAAGTATGGACTTCATCGTCGGTTTACCCATGACCAGCAACAAGCATGATTCTATTTGGGTAATCGTCGATCGTTTGACCAAGAGCGCTCATTTTATTCCAGTCCGTACCAAATATGTGGCAAAGAAGTATGCGGAGCTGTTCATCTCAAGAATCGTGTGTTTACACGGGGTTCCCCGCACCATCGTGTCTGATCGAGGTGCGTTGTTCGTATCCATATTTTGGGAGCAACTGCATGCTTCCTTGGGAACCAATTTTATTTGGAGTTCAGCGTATCATCCGCAAACTGATGGTCAAACGGAGAGGATAAATCAGATTCTGGAGGATATGCTACGGGCATGTGTCATCAATCATGGGAAGAATTGGGATGACCATCTACCGCTAGCAGAATTCTCTTATAATAACGGTTATCAATCCAGCATCGAGATGGCTCCGTATGAAGCTCTTTACGGCCGGAAGTGCCGCACACCGCTGAATTGGTGTGAGTCCGGCGAGAGAGTGGTCTACGGGATTGATCTTGTGAATGAAGCCGAGGAACGAGTGCGAGTGATCCAAGCCAATTTAAAGGCTGCTCAATCTCGGCAGAAGAGTTATGCATACAAAAGACGTTGACCTCTTCACTTCGACATCGGGGACCACGTTTATCTTCGTGTCTCTCCGATGAAAGGGGTTCATCGTTTCGGAGTGAAGTGAAAGCTCGCTCTGCGATTCATCAGGCCGTTTGCTGTCACGGAGATATGCGGACTCGTGGCCTATCGTCTGGAGTTACCGACGTCACTTTCGGGTATTCACAATGTTTTCCACGTCTCTCAGCTGCGGAAATGCCTTAAGTACCCAACCGCAGTTCATATGGAGAACATTGAGGATCTTCAACCGGATCTCACTTACTCTGAGTATCCGATAGAGATTATCGACAAGAAGACTCGCGCCACAAGAAATCGGACATCGCGATTTTACAAAGTCTTGTGGAGCAACCACACTGCTGATGAAGCCACGTGGGGAAGCGAGGGTTTTCTCCGTTTAAATTTTCCTGACTTGTTTGTACCATATGTCCAGTAGTCATTCTCCCTTCTTCTATCTTTTTGTAATCTCGGGACGAGATTCTTTTAAGGGGGGAGGAATGTAACAGCACTAACTTTTGTAAAGTTTGATGTTAACTTATGAAACAAAGTTAAGGCGATACAAGACTATAGTTGTGTCACATGAAATGATGAACACAAATATGGACATGTGAGGGAGTTAAAAATGTTCTCTAGCCCATGCTCAACACAGGTTAACCTAGGGGGAAGAATTTCATTTCCAAAACTCTAACTCATGTGCACCTTCTCTATGAGGAGAGTGGAGGAAATTTAAACACAATTTTGATCCTTTAAAAGAATTCATATTCAGATTGCCAAATACTGCAAATGAATTCACCAATGCAATTTCCAGGTATTAAGGAGGTTCTGGTCCAAATTGAAATAATTTTGGGGCTCATATACTATTCATTCTGAGGATTAAATGAGGGCACGTTCAAATTCAAACTTAAATTTGAATTTTGAGCCAAACAAACTCAATTTCAAAATCTGATTTCAGATTTGAGTTTCTCATAATTCTTTTGACCTATCCTCCAAGTTTGATCACAATTGGAGCTCATTTGCTATTTTAAATCGAATTGGGGATAAGAGGGAGAATTGTGGCTGTGGACCCCACCGGTCAGTCTCACAAAATTGCAACCGACTCCATCGATTGTTGTACGTGCGCCACCTCCCTCAGCCGGCGTCGACCGACGTGCTCCAGCGCCAGCTCCTGCTTCTGTTCACGATCTCAGCCTGATCTTCACTCAGCTGGTGCAACAAAGCAAGTTGCTTTTCTTCCCTGCTCGGTCTGCTCCCGTGGGTTTCTCTCCCGAGCAGAACACAACCAGCGCCCCTTTTCTTCTCCCGATTACCCAGCCACCTAGCACCAGATGCCTGAGGTCTCCACAGCAAAGACCTTCGCCCATGAGTGCTCTGGCCGGCTAGCACCCTTCCCCCACTATTCCATGCTTGCTGGCGCCTAGAAACAGCGAGGTTTCCTCTGCTCCCGAGCTCAAACTGAAGGAACTGGAACTGATCAGCGTGGAATGCCCAAACCAGGAGGGATCACGCCCAATCAAGCCACCCCATCTGTGCACCTACGAGCCTAGTTGCTCACCCCCAAAGCTCAGCCCTAGCCATTGATCACAGAGGGAGAATTTCAAGTTTTTCTCCCGGGTGGCAGAAACGGACCTTGTGGTAAGGAATTGTAAAATTCGTCCTCAAATCGTATTTTTTTGGTCTCAAACTTTACACACAGAATGTTAAGTGCCTAGCACACCTCCTGCATCGATTTTAGACCAAGAAATTGAGTGTAGAGTGAGCAATCCGAGCTCTTTTAGAGGGTATGCCGCTGGACCCTATCGGGTGCACGGTGCCGATAGGTTTAGAGCCCTCTCCAGCTTGTTTAGACCTCATGCCGGTCTTCTACATGATCCCCTGATGCTGTAGAGCCCAAGAACCGACCATTTGGTGGAGAATTCACCGTGCAAGACCTTGCCGGAGCCCTAGGGTTTGCTGTGGCCGGTGCGCCCTGTTTTCCGGCGAGTTTCAGCCGCCGGCGACCTCACCAATGTGTTCAGCGTGTGGAAATATGGGGTGCGGCCAGCAGGGGGTCTGGAGGTGGCTGGGAAGTGCCCTTCCGGCGACCTCACCGGAGGGGGCCGCCACTGCCCTGTTTGGCGCGAGTCTGGAGGTTAGGGATGACAGGTGGGACCCACTGTCAGCATTTAAACATTTTCCAGGTTTTCCCACTTTAGTTCAAACTTTGGAGAGCCATAACTTTGTGTAGGAGTGTCCAAAAATTGTGAAAAAAAAATTTGTTGGATTCCTCTCAAAGAGTACTATCCAGGGGTGCATGCCAATGTTTATGAAAATCCCTGGATTTCGCTCATTAATTCATTTAAAGAAAATATTGTAGGAATTTTTACAGGAGTTCTGTTTATTGGAAAATTCCCAAATTTGGACAGAGCATTCTTCCAAAATTCCTTGAAATCAAGTAAAAATATCAGAGGCATTGGACCTAATTTTCTTGGTCAAATGATGTGTTCATTCCTTATGTCTCTGAAAAATGGGAAAATAAACAGAGACATTTTCAGCTTTTCCCCATTCTTTGTAAAATCCATATCTTCATGTAGGAAACTCCAAAAATGGTAAAACCAATTCCTATGGACTCAAGACATTTTGTACTTCACAAAAAGTCTACTTTGCAGCAGAGGAAAGCTTAATATCTAGGGGGTAAAGGCAGGTTAGTGAAAACAACATAAGGATTTGTTGTGCTCACATGAAGCCATTTCATGAGCTCAATTTTTGCACACTGCCTAAATACCTTCCATAGAGGCTGTGGTTAAATTTTCAGCTTCATTGGACCTCTGGAACTAGAGCTACCATCTTTTAGGTTTAAGTGTTCATATAATGGACTTAATCACATTTTGATTACTAGTATCTCTTTTCACCCTAGCTTTCATCTTCTCTAAGGTTTAGATCCAACAACAGAAACCTTGCTGTTGTTTATCTATCCTATGTGTGAGTTAACTTATACAACAGTTTTCAATCATTTTCTAAACTGCTTTTGAATACATGTGCATTAATCATCTTAATAGCACGTGACGTCGACGTTTGACGAGGACTCGACTCTGCAGCGAGGATCTCCATCTTGTGACGAGTTTGGCGGATTCTCCGGAGGAAGACTAACTCCTAGTTTCTAACAAAACCGTTGAGCAAGGAAAGCCCCGGTTTGCATATCGTTACCGTTTTAAATTTTGCTTTACTTCACCTCATGTTTATTAGCTTGATATTGTGCATTGTGTCTTGGATGATTGAAACCCACTTGCATGGTTATTACATCCCTGAGTAGAAGGTTTAGTGTAGGCTTTGCCTCGTCGTAGATGCTAGGCTAATGTTGTAGCTAGCTCGGTAGAAGTCGAGTAGTAAGAAGCTACTCGCGAGAATGTTCGAGTAATGGAGTTACTCGCGAGAGGTTGATGAAAAGAGCACCCTCATGAAAATGAGATGGGGATGGGGATGTTCCTGTAGGATGGATCGCTCAAGGTTGGTCTTGACCTGCGACGGGTGTGACAATGCTTGAGACCAATTTTGGCCTGGACCGGGATGGTGAGGCAAATGTGGAGGTTGGTTGAAGCCCCATCCGCATCAGTTAAGGACCGTATGTATGCGGCCCTGCTGGACAAGATTGAACTGTACCGGATATATAGTGGGGTATGGGACCCATGAAACCGATGTAACTTGATGGACCATGATATAGAAACTCATCCTTCGCGTGGGAATGGCGTTGAGAAGGCGGGAGGTATAAATCCTTTAGCGGGCAACTTCGACGTGTCCGCGTAGAGGACCATCCTGCTCGGCGCGAAGCGTTTTTCTATGTCGGGGTGTCGTGTGAAAGGTTGCTGCATACAACGTAAGAAAGAGCTCTTGAGATAGTCTTTCGAGGCAGGTGTATGTGTCATGTATTCCGGGTTGTTATTGATTTGAATCACCGTCGCTCGCGGAAGAGGATTGAGCATACTTGCCCACTGCGCCTTGACTTAGTAAGAAGAGGAACTAAGTCTCTTAACTTGCTGTTTGTGGATTAATGACTGTATTGACACCTTGACTGAAGTAGATATAGAGCCAACTAAATTTCATTTCCACCCTAGGCTAGCAACATCGGGATAAACGTTTCTTGTTTGATTGTGGACTTCCGATGTTGTGAGGCGTGAGGACCACTAAAATGAAGGCTAAAAGAATCTGAATATAAGGATCAAGTTTAGTCAAGCTGCATTTTGCAAATTCCTATTCCTACTGTGTTACTACCCCTGCATTTAGGGTTACATGTTTAGGAGTGACGGTTATGTCTTGCTGAGCCTTAGTGCTCACGGTTGCTTCTGAGTTGTTTTTGCAGGTAGCAGGATGCCTGCTATGAAGAGGGTTGTTCGGTGAGACGATGAACCTCATGGTTTGTTCAACTCATCGGAAACCTAGCCGCTGCCTTTCTTTGGTGAAGCTAGTAGGAAGCGTTCACGGGCTGAACGACTTCTCTTCGGCGTAGTTAGGGTCGAGAGTGAGTAGTTTGTCTAGCAAATTTCAATTTCCGCTGCGTGTGTACATTATGTTGTAAAAGAAATTATCTTGAGTTACAAAATGGTTCCGTTATGTTCTTACTCCTATTTTCGTGCATGCTGTTGGGTACCGCATCGCACGGCACCACCCACTGCGATCACCAGGCCTCACAGGCGTCTAGGAAGCATAGCATATCACAGCCTGATGTAGAGTCTACTATTTGATCTATTCTAGGGAGGGGGAATGGATCTTTGAGACATGCCTTATTGAGACTGGTGTAGTTGATGCACATCCAGAGCTTCCCGCTGGCCTTCGGGACAACGACGGGGTTCGCCAACCACCGGGGGTGGTGGACTTCCCGTATGAAGCCAGCGTCCAGCAGCTTCTTGGTTTCTTCTCGGATGAAGTTCTGCCGCTTGATGGACTGCTTGCGGGCTTCTGTTGGACTGGCCGGGCGTCAGGTAATATCTTCAGATGGTGCTTGATCACCTCCCTAGGGATCCCTGGCATCTGCGACGGCTGCCATGCAAACACGTCGATGTTGTGCCGGAGGAAGGTGATGAGTGCGCCTTCCTATTTGCTGTCCAGGCCCTCGGCTACCCGGGTGGTCTGGGCCGCATCGGCGCCGACTTGGATGACCTTCAGGGGGACGTAGCCCTCGTAAAGGGGTTGCACGTGTGGTGCTGAGGTCGAGGCACGGTGGCGTGCACTCGGGTGTAGCTGGCCTGGTTCTGCACCGCCAGGGGCTGTTGCTCGGGCTGTTGCAAGTGCTTGGAGCTTCTCCAAGGCTGATACTGCAGCAGTGCGGTCTCCACGAATCTTGAGGACGCCTGTTGCTGTGGACATCTTCAAGACGAGGTAGCCGTAGTGGGCTACCGCCATAAATCGGTACAGGGCTGGCCTGCCGATTATGGCGTTGAAGGGGAGGTCGATCTCCGCCACGTCGAACAGAATGTACTCTGTTCGATAGCTGTCCGGTGCCCCAAAGGTCACCAGAAGGCTGATGTTGCCGTAGGGGACGACTTGTCCCGGCCCTACCCCTGAGAACGGGCTCGATTGGGTGAGCTCGGCCATCGGGATTGGCAGCTTCTGTAAAGCTGTGCGACTGATGAGGTTCAGCTCAGCCCCGCCATCTACCAGAACGTGGTACATCCTCACGTTGGCGATGGTGGTTGCTACCAAGAGCGGTAGTTGGCCGGCCAAGCCATGTTCCTGGGGCAGTAGGTGGTGTCGAAGCTGATGGGGGTTCCCATCCACTTGAGGTGCGGCGCGGCACTTGGGAGAGGAGCCACCGACGCTACCGCTCGGCGCAGAGTCTTGAGTGCGCTTCAGGACGAGGGGTCAGCGGACCCGCCGTAGATGATGTAGAGCGTCTTTTGGCGCTCGTCGTCACTGGAGCTGGAGTCCTCATGGTTGTGTACCGCCTTCACGGCGGGCTGAGGCTCCTGGAACTCCACCTGGTGGTCGACGTTGTCTTGGGTGTCGACCTTCTGCTTGCCCTCTCTTTGACAGAAGGGAGGGGCGTCAGCACGCGGTTGCTTCCCCTTGCGGAAGCGCTCGGCGAGCTTCTGAATCTCCTGGCACTCAGCAGAAGTATGGCTGCTGGTGTTGTGCACGGGCCACGGCTCACCTTGGTCACCATCTGGGGCTGGTTACCGTCTGCCTCTTTTCGGGGTGTGGCCCCCGAGCTCCACTGGGTGCTACTGCTGCAGCAACGGGAGCTGCGTTCGGTGGCTATCTTGCCACCGCCCCGGTTCTTGATCTTTTTGCTGCTTCCATGGGAAGCAGTGCCAGATCCGGGCTGTCCTCCTGACTCGGAGGCTGGCTGGGAGTGCCAGTTCTGCCCTTTTGCTGCCCTGGCGTACTTGTCCGCCAGGCTGAAGAGCTCTGAGACGTCGTGAACTTCTCTAGTCGCGAGCTTCTCAAGCATCTTCTTGTCCCGTACACCCTGCCGGAACGCCACCACCACAGAGGCATTTTGGATATGCGGGATGGTGTTCCGTACCTGGGAGAACCGCTGGATGAAGGAGCGCAGCGTCTCTCCAGGCTGTTGTTGGATGGCGTGGAGGTCGAGCTCCATGTCAGGCGGGGTGTAGGAGCTGCCGAAGTTTGCAGTGAACTGCCGGCAGAGCTCTCCCCAGGAGGTTATGGAACCCTGGGGGAGATTCATGAGCCAAGACCGAGCTGGGCCGGTAAAGGCGACGGGGAAGTAGTTGGCCATGACGGCTTCGTCCCCTCCTGCAGCAAGGATGGCGGTGGAGTAGATCTGGAGGAACTCCACCAGGTTGACGCTGCCATCGTACTTCTCGGGCAGGTGCGGCCGGAACATGCGCGGCCACTTCCCAAAGTGAAGGTGTGGCGCCAGGGCCGCACATCCTGCTCCTGTTGCTGCAGGTGTTGGTGCCGCGAACGCTTGGTTCGCTGTCGGCACTGTGTACCCCGGTAAGGGCAAGGCTGCGCCATAGACCGGGGGCACCATTTGCAGGGCATATGACTGGGGCATATGCTGCAAGGCGTATGTCTGGGGCAGAGATCGCGTAGCGAACGTCTGCGGCTCAGACTGGGTCGAGGCGGTTGACATGCTGTCGCCGGCCTCTTGGTTGCGATGCCTTTCTATCCGTCGCTCGATGACCACTCAGGCATCCTTGACCAGGTGGCGTCGTTCTAGCTCCCACCTCAGGTCCACCGATGGGAGCCTGGTGGAGCGGGAGTCTGCCGTCCACCCGTCAACCATTGGCGTGCGCGTCAGCAACACAGCCGGTTGACTGGGACGTCGTCCCCGCCGATGTTGAGGGTTGGCGGCGGCGGTGACGAGACGGTCTACGTCGTGAATCCACAGCTGGGTTGCTGACTTAGGCGCGTCCCCAGCAGGTGGATTGTGCAGTAGCGCTTGTGCTGCAGCTAGTGCACTCCCATTGGAGACACTCAGCACTGCAGTGGATCTTGGGCTCGCTGGAGTCGGCGCTGCCGGAGTCGGCTGCCGGCTTCCAGCTTGCACCGACAACTCCGTCCTGAGTGCGCCGAGACGTAGTCCCCGCTGGTCACCGTTCGTCGTGAACGTGGGCGGAGGGAGCTTGCCGCTGAAGGAAGATTCATCATCTTCGCCGGCGAAAGCTCGTCGCACAAGGGAAAAGCCCCCTACCTGGCGCGCCAAATGTCGAAGTGTGTTGTTGAAACTTCCCCCGGGCCTGCTCTGGGCAGCCAGCGGAGGTTCTTTTTCGGAGGGGCTAGTCACTCACGGAGAGCTCACGCGTTGTGGACGATTGATGGAGAAGCTTGACACAGGGATTTTTACGTGGTTCAGGCCGCCGGAGCGTAAAACCCTATGTCCACGGTGAGCAGAGATGCTCGTTGTATTGCTTGGCGCTCAGAACCGGAGTTCTGAGCTTGAGGATGACCTGAGTGCTGGTGCGGAGCGAACCCTGCGTGAGAGTGTGTAAGAGGCGAACCCTTCCTAACGTCGCTTACCTGAGCCTTTTATAGTCTAAGGCTCGGGCGGCTTACAAGGTGGGTCCGGGACCCGACAGGTAGTCCCGGGGAGATTGCCTGCCATCTACCGTATCTGCAGTTACGCTGGTAGTTGTCTCTGGCGAGGGCTTCTGAGTCTTTGTTCTGCTGGACTGCCCATGCCGCAAGCTAGTCGTAGTGGTTGAAGATGGCAGGGGCGGCAGGGGATGTCTTGTCGCTGTGTTTATTGGCACACAGCCTCTGACGCGGCGCGCCAGTCTTCACTGCGATGTGATTGGGCGCAACGGCACCTGACAGAGGCGTGCTCCGCGTCTCCGCGCCTAGGGAAGGCAGGGGTCTTGAATACCTTGTACGAGCAAGGTATGGCACGTCTTTACTCTTACTGCCTACCGCGCGGGGTCAGGCAGCGCTGCTCTGCCGGCCACGTGGCGGGCCCGGAGCTCTCCTCTGAGGAGAGGGAGGTCTGGCTCCTCCGGACACGTGGAGCCTTTGGAGCTCTCCCGGCGGAGGGGGGAGGTCCGTCTTTGCTGACCACGTGGCGGGCCCGGAGACCTCCTCTGAGGAGAGGGAGGTCCGGCCCCGCTGGACATGTGAAGCCTTCGGAGCTCTCCCCGCGGAGGGGGGAGGTCCAGCTCTGCTGACCACGTGGCGGGCCCGGAGCCCTCCTCTGAGTTGACGGAGGTCCGGCCCCGCTGGACACGTGGAGCCTTCGGAGCTCTCCCCGCGGAGGGGGGAGGTCCGGCTTTGCTGACCATGTGGCGGGCCCGGATCCCTCATCTGAGGAGATGGAGGTCCGGTCTCGCTGGACACGTGGAGCCTTCGGAGCTCTCCCCGCGGAGGGGGGAGGTCTGGCTCTGCTGATCACGTGGCGGGCCCGCAGTCCTCCTCTGAGGAGACGGAGGTCCGGCCCCGCTGGACACGTGGATCCTTCGGAGCTCTCCCCGCGGAGGGGGGAGGTCCGGCTCTGTTGGCCACGTGGCGGGCCCGGAGCTCTCCTCTGAGGAGAGGGAGGTCCGGCCCCGCTGGACACGTGGCGCCCTCGGAGCTCTCTCGGCGGAGAGGGGTGAGGTCCTTAGGCAGTTTCCCCTGTGCGCGGGGGTACCCCATATTGAGGGTACCGATACAGGCGAAGGGGGCGAGACCAGCACCTCGAAGCTGGCGGTTCCGGCGACCCTGCAACCATGGCGCCCCCCAAGGATCGTAAGCGCCACTGGGGACTCCGTGCTACCCAGCGCTCAAGATCCAGAAGCTCAAGTCAGTCCTGATGCATGGGTCACGGAGGTCCGGGACTACTTGAAAGGCAACATCCTTCCTGATACACGCGGATGGCTAAGAGATACACGCAATGTAGAAGGGGATCTCTACCGGAGTGGCGCCAACGGCATCCTATTGCGGTGCATAACCCAGGAGGAAGGCTACGACCTGCTCGCAGAGATCCATGTAGGCGAGTGCGGGAATCACACTTCCTCACGCACGCTGGTTGGTAAAGCCTTCCGGCATGGCTTCTACTGGCCGACAGCACTCCTGGATGCCGTCAACCTGGTCAAGAGATGCAAGGCGTGCCAGTTCCAGGCCAAGCAGATCCACACACCGGCTCATACGCTGCAGATGATCTCGCCCTCGTGGCCGTTCGCGGTATGGGGGTTGGACATCTTGGGGGCATTCCCCAAAGCCGTCGGGGGATTTCGGTACCACTACGTCGCCGTCGACATGTTCACCAAGTGGCTGGAAGCTGTACCAGTCATCACCATCAACAAGCAATCCGAGTCAAGTTCATCAAGTCGATCGTCTGCAGGTTCGGGGTCCCGAACAGAATCATGACCGACAATGGGAACCAGTTCACCAGTGCAGTGTTCCAAGAGTACTGCAAATACCTTGGCATTAAGGTGTGCTATGCCTCTGTCGCTCATCCAAAGAGCAATGGGAAAGTCGAGAGGGCCAACGCCGAGATCCTTCGGGGCCTCAAGACTTGCATCTATGCCAGCTTGAAGAAACATGGTGCCAAGTGGGTGGACGAGCTTCCGAGCGCACTGTGGGATAGCCGGACATCCCAGAGCCGGGTCACTGGGGAGACTGATGAGGACATCACAACAGTGGATACTCACATTGATATACAAGGACCAATCACAAGAGCACGAGCACGGTTACAAAATCAGCATGTGAACTCGTTCCTAACTTCCTACACATATGATTTTGAGAATGGATTGCTATTGAATGATTTAATTGTTATTAGGAACCATGTACATGATCAACAAGTAAAGGGAGGAAGATTTAAGGACGTGGAGAACAAGATGGAACGTCCACAAGTTGATGGAAACAGTCACCAACTCGGACTCGAGTTCAACTCGGAGTCCAGGAGCAGCCCATCTTAAAACGGACACCCAGAATGCATACGGACTCAGTTTTCGACATTCTACATATGCATGGAAAGATGAGAACATAAACTTTCCAATGGTTCTGGTCCCGCAGTAAAATTCGCAAGGAGTCATTGGGAGTTGTTGAAACAAATCGAATTCAGAGTTCTGTCCGGTGCTGCACCACCGTATTGGGCTTTTGGGCCTTGTATCCCGTATGAGTCCATTAGGGACGCGTCCAAGGGTCTTATGGACAAACTCTAGTCTTTAAATACTGTAGCTGCCAGCCAAATTCGTGCGCTTTGCTTAGATAAACAGTCGCCGTTCTACGGTTTTTGGTAAAACCCCAACTTCGTGATTTTCATATCACATCTTCTACGTTCTTGCTCGTGTTCTCGGTTGCACCTGCAGGGATTAGCCTTCTTGGCGAGTTCAAGCGTGTGCTGCATGGTTGATAACAACCGGAGCAGTGGTTTAGTGATTGCAGGGGTGCTCGAACTGCTCGAGTGCCGCGGATCATCAACGTCGAGTTCTCCACCTCAATCGACCTACCTTTCGGAAGATCGGGTCTAAACCATTCATCATTTGGTATCAGATTTCAGTTTGCCCGTGAGGTACTTTGATTTCTCACTAGATTAGTTTTTGTCTTTCATACCTAGAGTCCACATAAAAAGCCACAAAAAAATCATATCATGTTTACCGATTTCTAGACCATAGTGCCTGCATGTTTCGTTTTCCAGTTTGCATTGTTGAGTTTGCATTCGTGTGGTTGAGTCTTGTAGCTGGTTTAGCATTGTGTTTTTGGGTCGTAGTTATCGTTTTTCTTCCTTGTTTTCTTTTCTTGCTGCTCACCTATTCCACAATCCCTAAACAACAAACCGAGCCAACAAGATCATCTGTTTGCCCTAACTAGCCGCCTTGCATGAACTCCCGCATCGCCAGACCTAGAACGGTTGACAAACCATTGTGCCAGTCCTCCTTGATTCATCACATAACATCCCATCATTAGTCATTGCTAAATTCCAATTGTTTTTCACATCCTATTGCGAGATCTTTTTCAAAACCGAGGCTGAATCAACATAAAAAACAGTAACTCGGGTAGCCTACCTTAAAACAGCCATAACTTTTGCATACGAACTCGAAATCGGGCGATTCTTTTTCAAATTGATCTACTCGAAATTTCGCAACCGATTTTCCACGGCATCGCCGTGTTCGGCGAAATTTGTTTGGCGAAATTCCCCTTGGAAAATAGACTATCTGGCCTCCGAAGTTTCAGTCCTAATTTTAAAGAATCTTCCTGATTTTCTATAGGCCACATCTTACATCCAATTGAGCTGCAAAGTTGTGTGCTTTCTATTTCATGCTCTCGAGTAAACAAAAAATATCAGAAAAAATGTAACACCCCAAAATTTTGTTAAGACCCTAAATCATGTTAAGAGGGGAATTTAAAATTTTTTGGATGTGTTGCATGTTTTGCAAAAATTCAAATTCAAACTGGAATTCAAATTAAACTCAAATCAGAAAAGAAATAGAAAAAAGAAAAAGAGAAAACAGAAAAAAACTGGCCAGTGGGCCACAACCCACCAGCCGGCCCAACCAGTGCCGCGCCAGCCCGCAGCCGCACGCGCCGCTTCCTCCCACTGACAGGCGGGGCCCGCCAGCCCTTCTTCTACCTCGCGCCCGCGCCGGGATTCTCTCACCCCGGATCAAAACCGACCCGGATTCCTGCGCATCCCCGCCGAATTCCGTTCGTGGGCGACGCGGACTTGATCTAAACCACCCCGCCGCCTTTCCCCGTCTATAAAAACCTCGGCCTCGTTCTGTTTTTCCCACGCGATCCGCCGATTTTCCTCCGGTGAGAACCGAGACTTCTCCGGCGAATTCTGGCCGATCTAAGCTCGAAAATTCTGATCTAACTCGCTGGTCTTGATCCACCGCCTCCGGGGAACCTTGCAGGTGCAGAAAACTCGGTGACTTGCGCTGTAAACACAGCGCCGACGAGCCTCGCCGTGGTTTCACCTCGGACCTCGTCGCCGATCACCTTCCAGGACCTCGGAGTTCAAGAAAACCCCCGAGGTGAGATCCCAGACCTCCCCTCCACCGATCTATTCCATAAAATCACAGTTCTAGGAAGAATTCTCGAAGATCCGAAAGTCTCCGGCGAGATCGCCGCTTCCCGCCGCCGTGCGCCGCCGGCAGCGCCGCCCGCGTTCGATCAGAGCGACGTGGCCGCTTGTGCGCCGTTTATTTTAAATCGCATGGTAGGGTTTAAATCCCCGCGTACCGGTTCGACGTTATAATCTCAGCCGTCGGTTTAAAATCGGACGGTCCACGTCATCCCCGCGTTATAAAGACTGGAAATCTTACGTGCTACCCCCTGGGGTTCTCGGGAAATAAGAGCTAGCCCCGGAAACTTCTGATCTAGCCCCTGGAACTACAGAAAATCATGTAAATTCATTTAAAAATCAGTTTTAGCCCCTGGACTTAATAAAAATTAAGAAAAACTCCTCTGATAAGTGTAGCTAGACCCCTGGAAATTCTGAAAATAATATTATAGACCCTGTAGTGGGGTGAGTTTACCTTTTTAGCCCTGTTTAGTATTTAATTTAGGAAATTGAATATGTGGCTAGTGTTTAAAAAATAAAAAGTGGGACAAACATATTGTCAAAATTTAATTAAAGACTTTCTCAGTATTTAGGAAACTTTGGAGTGAGATAAAAACATATTTTGGGCTGAATAGAATCTGTTTAATTTATTATTAACATTTAGGGACACATTTTTAAGTAAAGAATAGTTCTAGGAAATAGGGAAAATAATTGTGAAATAGTTTACATCAGAGGCAAAGGTCAAAATATGTTATTAAATTATTTAGGACCAGAACCTATTCTCTTTAGATGATGTGTCTTACTATTTTCATAATAAAGTACACATTTAT
Source organism: Neostapfia colusana (assembly GCA_030760725.1). Classification (NCBI taxonomy): domain Eukaryota; kingdom Viridiplantae; phylum Streptophyta; class Magnoliopsida; order Poales; family Poaceae; genus Neostapfia; species Neostapfia colusana. The sequence goes on from JASWHV010000003.1 coordinate 86,128,414, forward strand.
GCATAGGAAAATAAATCTGAAAATATAGCAACTAGTAAATGATAAATGGAGTTTCTAAAATCCAAAGAATTCAGTTTAGGGTTGGTAGAAATTCTGAAGACACATATGGAGAAGAAAAATACCTTTCATGCACACTTGGTAGCTAAAAGGTGTATCAATTGAATATAAGGAATTTATTTAAATTGGAAACTCGTATATTATATACAAACATAAATATGAATACAAAAGTAGAAATCATATGCACATGTTTAAAAGTGCATGTAAGACAAAATCAACACACATAGAGTAACCACAACACATAGAAATGAGAATGACTTTCATAAATATGAATGTGTGGTTTGTATGAAGTGGAAGTGTGAACCATGTCTTATGGATTGTTGTTTTTCTTTTGCTATGTGTGATGGTATGATGTAGAACCTGCTCAAGAGCAAGTTATTCCTTTCCAAGACCAGGACTACCCATTTCAAGAGCAGTAGGAAGGAGGCAAGTGTCCTTGACCACTTTGATCCTATGCTAGGATGTGTAGATAGAATTATTTGCATTGTCAATGGAAATATGAAACCCATGCTAGGAAGTTTCCCTAGAATTGCATTACCTTGTTTTCCTTGTAGCTTGGGTTGGGATTTATTTTATCATGTCATTTATTATTATGTATGCTTAGCCATGATTAGAATGGGATATTTGGGACATGAGATCATCAGTTTATTTTACCATAATCTTGAATGAGATATTGTGAGTTATGTAGAGGTAGGGATGAAGGCAAGTTGGATTTTTTGGTTGTGTGCTGGGTGCACGAGACTCGGGTTTGTGTTTAGGACTTGCCTGGATCCTAAGGACCGGTTCATGGAGCATGTAACCTGGCTTTACAGTGCCAACCACATGCTGAGATGGGGCAGCTTGGCCAATTAATTAGGTGTATCACCGGCGTAGTATGGGTGTGTTGGATGGTGGGGGGAATAGGTGCCAGCTGGACTACCATATGAACCGCAAGGCTCAAGAGGGGGCCACTGCAGCGGGGTTGGAGCCTCTTGTATGCTGTTAGGGGTGAAACCTCAGTGGGCCCATGCTCGTCGGGAATCCCTTTGTAAAGGCTTCATAGTGATCTCCTGGCTACACACCTGGGAAGTGTGAATGTGGTTCGTAGCCACTGGCATAATGGAGGTTCTCTAGTACACCCGGCAACGGGGGATGAAATCACTACATGTGGGTACAGTGGTACAAACTCTGCAGAGTCAAAACTGTCATGACAGCCATGCTCACGGTCAAGAGCGGCTTGGACTTATTCATGATTAGTGGATTGATGGTTTTGGAAGTTGTGGATGTTAAGCGGGGAGCTTAACATTGGAAATGATGATATGGTTATTTGATTATGATGATGGGATGGGAGATTGGGACCATTTCGCCTGTGTAGTAATGTAGGTGCTTAATAAGCTAAGGTAATAGGTATTAATGGCATAGTGCTTTAACCATGAGTTCAACCTTCCCTTGTTCTAGCCATGCATGACATAACTTTCCCACACTTGCCGAGTACCATCGGTACTCAACCTTGCATATTTGTTGGTTTATATTGCTGCTCAGGTCAAGGTAATGAGGTGGTGTATAATGATCAAGACTTTGGACCCGAAGAAGGTTTCTAGGTTCATGGAGACCCCAGGCAACGCCTGTGATGGAACCTACGAGAATAATTATTCCGCTGCTAGTTTATTTACTTGTGATGAACTTATTATTGTCCATTGAGACATTTGCTATGTAAGACTTATTTATATTCGACACCTGGCTTGTAATAAATGATGCTTCACCATTTGTCATCACATGTATGAGAAAATGATCCTGGCATACGTGTGATATTCACTTGGTTGTTCTTCGGAAAAACCGGGTGTCACAGAAGTGGTATCACAGCCAAGGTTGCCCGTAGGAACGTGGACCTAGGTAGAAATGGACGTATTTAAGGGCCCTATTTTCTTAAAAACTATTTTTACAAGATGTGTGTTGAAAAGTGTTATTTAATGAGTCACTTTCTTCATCTTACCCCAATTTTCATTCAAAATAGGATTTTGTTTAAAAGGTTTATCTAACCTAAGTTTAAATGCTTTTTGTTTTTAAATGGTTCACATGATTCGCACCGCTCGCAAGTCCACAGGAGGGATAGTTCCCGTAGTTGCCCTTGCCGAAAGAGAGGAGAGCCGTCCGGTGACGTACCTTTCCTACGGATTGGCAGTAGGAGGCTTGTTGCGCCGTCTTCGACGTATGCTTGAAGCCGCCGGCAATACGGGCAAGCTAATCATCCACTATAACTCCAACAGGACCATCCGTGAGAGGAGGGAAGAATGGGGTTCAGAGATGAGAATTATACACGAAAATCACCTGCTTAAGATCCACCACTCTCCAGCTTGTCGAGCGACACAGGTCGATGCGGAGAAGGATGTCACCTGGGAGGCCATCACCTGCCAGAGTCACATCTATCGTCGCCACCTGGACAGGACTGAGTACATGTATGTCCTCCAGCGTGAGAGTGGTACCACGGAGTATAAGTATCCGCCAGTGCAGCAAGGGACTTCCCATGAGCACATGGACTTGTGCTTGGAGGATGCTGCTATGCTCAGCACTCGACTGCAGGAGTGTCAGCAAGAGCTTCAGGATGTTCGGGAAACCCTGAAGGAAACGGAGGCGTTGCTGCGAGCCTGCCGGAGGGCGAGAGAAAGAGGAGATGGGAATGAACTGTGTGTCACCGCGAATGATACATGGACTCCTGACTCCCCAGATCGTCGGGCGATAAGGCGTCGTCGCACTTCTCCACCAGCAGCCTCCCCACCCAAAGCAGAGTCAGAAGGAAGCCGAAATGATGAGGAAGATCCCGAGGAGCCAGCTCAAGAAAATGAGTAGTGTAGAGTCCTTCCCTTAGTTAGCAAGATGTCGAATAGTCGAGTCGTTAAGTTTAGTTAATGGTGTGTTAATGCTTGGTGTGTGACGTGAGTTGTGGAAGCCATGAGCAATTGTCCAGAGCCTCGTCTTCAGATTGTTTTGCTTTGGTGTATGAACCCACATGAAATAATAGTGCATTTATTTGGTGTGAGATATGAACCCTCATAAAAGTATAACAAACCCTCAACACTTCAAAGTACAAACAAGTGAAAGTAGTAAGATAATACGTAATACTTTCAAATTAACATTGGTTGATTCTGCCAGATGGCTGGAAGAGGAAAAGGACGCGCTGCCAACCCCGCCAACAACAACGATGAGGCATGCAACCCTCATCTTTCTAGAGGCCAGGACCTGGGTGGTCGCCGTGAAGGAGTTGATCCCCTCCACCAAATGCTGGAGAATCAGAATCAGCTCATCCAGAACTTGACTCAAGTTGTGGCCAACTTGCATCAAGTTCCACCTCCACAAGCTGCACCACGCCAACCAAGGTTGAGTGAGTTTCTAGGAACTCAACCTCCAAAGTTTGCAAGTGCTGCTGAACCTCTGGAGGCAGATGATTGGCTGAAGACCATTGAAAGTAAGATGAGGATCATACAGTGCCAAGGGTATGAGAGGGTGCTGTTTGCCTCTCATCAATTGCATGGACCTGCTGCTGATTGGTGGACCGCCTATGTGGTCGCCCATCATGACCCTGAGAACATCACATTGGAAGAGTTCAAGCGTAGCTTCCGCAACCATTACATCCCAAGAGGTGAACTCAAAAACAAGAGGAAGGAGTTTTTGGACTGCAGCAGGGAAACATGACGGTGAGGGAATACCACACTAAATTTACTCAACTATCCCGTTATGCCCCACGGGACATAGAGACTGATGAGCAGAAACAAGATTGTTTCGTGGAGGGACTTACCGCAGAAATGCAGTGTGCAATGTCCTCAAATGAGTATGAAAGCTTCCAAAAGATGGTGGACAGAGCGTTTGTGGTAGAAAGGAAGCTAAAGGCCTTGGAAAATGAGAATAAGAGGAAGGCCGGGTGGTCACATCACGCCTCAGAGAGCATCACCCGCCCACATCTGATGCAGCAACCTGCAGGGCAGACGAACCGTGCTGCGGTACCCTACTCAGCACCAAGAGGGTACAACCCGAACTACAGGCCTACGGCAGCACCAATACAGCCACAATGTCAGTTCGTACAGCAGCCTCGCCCTGCATATCCACCTCGACTAGCAGTACAAGGACCCCCAAACCAACCCCAAGACAGCAAAGGCCAGGCACCTAAGGTTGGTGTGCAATGTTTTAGCTGCGGAGAAGTGGGGCACTACACCCATAAGTGCCCAAAGAAGAAGCCCACGCAACCACAACAGCAGAATGTAATGAGAGGACGGGTGAACCACATCACTATGGAGGAAGCACAAGAGGCACCCGATGTGGTAGTTGGTAAGTTTCCTGCCAATTTACACATTGCAACCCTGCTGTTTGATTCTGGTGCTACCCACTCATTCATTGCTCAAGGGTTTGTTAAGAAGCATGACCTAGCAACAACACAAATGAACCATATGCTAGCCGTAAACTCTTCGGGTGGAGAAATAAGGACAAGACAAGTGTGTCCCAAAGTGAACCTAGACATTAATGGGGTAGTATTTACTGCTAACCTCATAGTGATAGATTCACCAGGGATAGATATTATTTTGGGTATGGATTGGTTGACCAAACATAAAGGAATCATCCATTGTTCGACGAGAACGGTGGAACTAACTCACCCTAGTGGCACAAGAGTAAAGTTCATAACAATGCACGAGCCTAGGAGGGACATTAAATTAAATCAAGTTGAGGTGAAAGTTGAGGAAATCAGGACCATCAGGGAATATCCAGATGTTTTTCCGGAGGAGTTGCCAGGTATGCCTCCCGATCGTGAAGTGGAATTCGCAATTGAGCTAGTACCTGGAACATCCCCGATATACAAGAGACCTTATCGGATGGACTCCAAGCAGCTAGAAGAACTCAAGGATCATTTAAGAGAATTGACGGAGAAGGGGTATATTCGTCCTAGTTCCTCACCATGGGGAGCTCCGGTGATATTTGTGCCCAAGAAGGACAGAACCCAAAGGTTATGCGTGGATTACCGTGCCTTGAATGAGGTAACTATCAAGAACAAGTACCCATTATCCCGCATTGAAGACTTGTTTGATCAGTTGAGGGGAGCTTGTGTGTTCTCGAAAATTGATCTCAGGTCGGGATACCACCAACTCAAGATAAGGCAATCTGATATTCCCAAGACAGCTTTCGTATCTCGGTACGGACTGTATGAATACACTGTCATGCCTTTCGGGCTAACTAATGCCCCGGCATACTTCATGTATCTCATGAACAAGGTATTCATGGAATATCTGGACAAATTTGTGGTGGTTTTAATAGATGACATTCTCGTCTTCTCCAAAGATGAAGGAGAACATGAGAAACATCTAAGGTTGGTGTTGCAGAGGCTGAGAGAACACCAACTATATGCCAAGTTGAGCAAGTGTGTCTTTTGGCTGAAGAGAGTTCCCTTCTTAGGACATATAATCTCGGAGGGAGGAATCTCCGTAGATCCCGCCAAAATCGAGGATATCCAGAAGTGGAAGACCCCTGAAAATGTCGGGGAAGTTCGAAGCTTCTTGGGATTGGCTGGATACTATCGATGGTTTATTGAAGGATTCTCCAAGATCTCGAGACCTCTCTGTGGGGACCACCCCGTGGTTCACCCACTCCAGGATCGCATAGGGTGGTGCCGTACGATGCGGCACCCAACAGCACACACGAAAAGAATAAAGAACAAAATACAAACTTTTATTTGATATAAAACAGCGGAACTCTTTTATAAATATAACTAGACAGCGGAAGTAATGTACATTAGTAGCCTCTCATCCTAACTATGCAAAAGTGCAGCCATCTAGCCCGGGGACGCTACACGCTAGCAGCATGAAACCGGAGATCACGGCGGCGTGCAGGGCTCCATCTCGGCCGTGTACCCTGACGGGGGCATCGCCTCATCCTCGGAACCCTCCTCATAGCTCTCACCTGCACACAGCTCAAATATTGCAACCGTGAGCACGATGGCTCAGCAAGGCTTAACCGTCTGACCTAGGCATGGAACTCTACATGCAGGGAGGTGTATGATAGGAAAAGGAATTTGCGACAAAGACACGCCTATAAGTTGATCCTTACTTTCAGTTTTATAGCAGCAAATTCATGTGCCTTAGGCAGCCCTCACATCGGAAGTCCACAATCAAACAAGAAACGCTTTCCTCCAATGTGGTGATGCCCAAAGCGAAAAGTAAACTTAATTAGCTCCACATCTACAGCAAACATGGTTTCCAAAACATTACTCTATCATCACAGCATATTATCATTCAACTGGCTTACTTTACTTATTACTACGTCACGAAACAGTGAACAGGCGGTACTCAAATAACCGCGAGGGACGCTGATTGCAATCAGGAGACACCAGGACAACACGTTGCATACACCCACTTTAAGAAGCGTGATTCCACACCCCTTCCTACTCTGTTGTATTCAACAACCTTTCAAAGGCAACCCAAACACCGAACCGGTCCATCCGTAACGGGCAGGAGGTCCCCGCGTGGAGCGTGACTGTGCCCACCGGCAGATTTACACCTTGCTACCCTCAACCCACTCCTGTTTACGGTTGGGTAAGCCTCGGCACCCAGGTTAACCATTTACATCGGTTTCCTTCTTATGTCAGTATGCCATCCGGTACTGTTCGATACTTGCTCAGCAGGCCCGCACACGACTCGGTCCTCAATCGACACCAACAGGGCTACGCATGTGAGACCTCCGCTCACTGCTTCCTATCGCCCTGCTGGGTCTCATTTTTACCACTCTTAAGCCATTTTCTATACTGACCAAACCGTGTGATAAACCTTACCTCGCGAGTAGATTCCAACTACTCGACTTCTACCGAGGTCCTAAGCATATTAGCGGGGCCTTGTCTACTCGTCGGCTCTGTAAGCTACCCAACCCTTCATAGGATTTAAAAGGTTATGCAAGTGGGGTTTCAAACACCTTAACTCTAATGCAAACATTCACCCTAGACATAAGTGATACAAATAAAGAATTTTATAAAAGGTACTTAAGTGTAAACCGGGGCTTGCCTGGTTGCGAGTCAGAGAAGAAGTGAGCTTCTGGTGGGAGGACGTCCAGGGGCTCCGGTGCGTCCTCAACTTCGGTCACTATTATGAAATGTAATAAAATACATTTGTAAGTATTAAGGATTTATAAGAATTAAACTACTATTCATAGCTATTGCTATTTAGGATCCTTAATTGTCTTTGGGATTTTTACAGTAGATACTAGACTCTCTAAGGATGATTTGAGCCAAATTTGGAGACATCTCATTGCACAATGTAGTCTTTAAAATTCCTACAAGTACATTGCTTCTCTGAATTTTGAGCCCAATTCAGGAGCTTTGACATAGCTAATAGTGGAAAATCTGATTAGGGTAAGTATCCATGGTTCTAACAAAATTTGTTTCACCATTTTTGGAGCTACCATCTGAGAGATATGAATTTTTGAAGTTGGACAGGAGTTCTGAAAAGTTTCTGTTTAAATATGAATTTCCAAATAAAGGCTGGACTTTGGAAGGTAATTGGACCTAGCAAATGAACTCCAATGAAGCTCAAATTTTTACTGGAGATCAGTAATGTCATGAGGAACGTCCTGGCCAAATTTGAAGAAATTCCATAGCAGAGACATTCTGGACTAAATTCCGAAAAATTTAAATTTGATTAATCTTGGAGAAATATCCAGAGATCTTCAGATCAATTTCTTTGCATTTATGCAAAGTACTGACTGAGAGAAATCCAACAAAATTTATTTCACAAATTTTGGACATCCCTACAGAAAGTTATGGAGCTATGAAGGTTGAAACATTTTTCTGGAAATCAATTCTATGATTTTTAGCTAATTTATTTAATCCTGAGATAACCTACTGATTAAGCCCTCCAAATAAGCTTCAAAAATCCTAAAATTTTTACTGGAGGTCAGGCACTATGAAAATGACTAGCTTCCCAAATTTGGGAATATTTCATAAAGAATTGCTCCTGTAATAAATCCCGAAAGGATTTAATAAAAACAATTCTACAGCAATTCCTGGGCATTTTCATAGCATGCAATTTGTTCCTCTGTAAAGTACTTCTCCTAAGGATTCAGACAAAATTTGTCTCACCCTTTTTGGATCTGTATACACAAAGTTATGAATTTTTCAAACTGTAATAGCTCTCTGTTTAAAATCTACACAGAGACTTAACAGGGGGGCCCACTGGTCAGGTCCTTCAACATCCCGCCAGAGGCGCGCGTGCACACCAGTTCAAATCGTGGCATGGCTCGTTCTCCCACATTTCTCCACCAAATTAGCTCCGGTTTCGCCCTACATGCTCCTGGAAACATGGCGCAGCTGCCGGGCAAGGTTTCCACACATGAAAACGGCCGAAAACAGGCCGGCACCGGCGGGGCGGATCGGGAGCTCGGCATCAACGCGTTCTGGCGCGTCCGAAGCTTCTCCTGGCGAGCTACCTTGCCCTAAAGCATCACCAATGATCAGGGAACATGGAACGCAGGCTAAACCTTGCAGCAAATGGCTGTAACATAGGGTTCACCGGAGGACCGACCCGTTTTTGCCGCCGCCGGCGATTTCTCGTCACCCGGGGCCTGTGGTGGACGGTTTGATGTGTGCTTTGTCGTGGGAGGGCGCTAGGGTCACTAGTTTCTGTGGCTTGAATTGTAGAACCGATGATCAACCACGTTGGATGAATTTACAGTTTTGGTTTGGGGCTGTTCTTCACGTGTACCGGCGCCAAAACTCAAATTCCAGCGAGACAGCGACGAGGAAGGGCAAGGGGACTGTGGTAGTATGATCTACACACTTTGGCGCACCTTAGGGAGGTGCTGGACGTGTGGGAGAGGCGTTGGAGTACCCGGAAGACGTGAAGCAGCAACGGTGACCCGAGCAGACCAGCGTGGCTCTATGTTCTTGCTTGTGCACTCGAGCAGAGGGCTGGGAAGCACGTCGGTTGAAGACCGAGAGGGCAAAGTGAAGTGTTCTGCTGCTGTGGCGTGGAGGGCTGAGAAGATAGCCGAGGCAACAGGAGGTGGCACGGTGTTTCTCGGGAGCGGGTTGCAACCGAGAGCTGTCGAGCTCTCACTGTTCGACAAAATTCTACAGAGGCGTTGGACATTTGTGTGGCTGACAAAGGGGTCCCACCACCTCTAATTTCTATCCAATTTCCACTGATATTTCTTCCCCAGCAACTCAACATTTAAGGCTAGACTTTCACAGCAAGTCATGGTTTAAACTTTCTGAATTCAAATGATTTGAATTCTGGTGTGAGTTTGAATTGTATTTGACCATTTGAATTTGAAATCAAGTTTGAAATCTCCATTTTGTATTGCCTCAAAAATATAGCAAACCAGCTCCAAAATTTCCAATTTTTGGCATGGCTGCTCATTCAAAGGTGGTGAACACAATTGTGAAACCCAATTTTCAAATTGAGGGAATTGGAATTTGAAACTGAATTTGAAATTCAGATTAGAGGGCTTTTCCTTTTAATCCCAAACAAATATTGAAACTCCTCCAAATGAGCTGAAATTTGGAAGGGTGAATATTTGGACTATGAAGATCCAAGTTATGAATTTAGATCTCCATGTTTGGAAGTTTTGGGAAGTCTAAACCCTCACTTTGAACATACCCCATTATAATTCAAAGTTTTAATTCCCCTCATTTTTCATATGTGTACCTGAGCTGAATTTTCTTGCTACCACTTTTGGGGATTTTACATCCCTCCCTCCTTAAAAAGAATCTCGTCCCGAGATTCCAAAGGAAAAGTAAAGTGGGGCAAACCTTACCGGGTATATGATGATAGCAAGTCCGGATAATACGCTCGTAGATAATCCTCGCTTTCCCATGTCGCCTCATCAGCGGTATGGTTACTCCACAAGACCTTGTAGAACCATAAGGTCCGGTTTCTTGTGGCATGAGTCTTTTCATCGATGATCCGGATTGGATACTCCGTGTACGTGAGGTCCGGTTGAAGAACTTCTATGTCTTCAGTGCGGATTTCAGCTGAGGGTTTGAGGCATTTCCTCAGCTGAGAGATGTGGAAGACGTTGTGAATGCCTGCGAGCGACGCCGGTAAATCTAGGCGATAGGCCACGGGTCCGCATTTTTCAATAACGGTGAACGGACCAATGAACCACGGCACAAGTTTACCCTTCACTCCGAAACGGTGAACTCCTTTCATCGGAGACACACGGACATACACATGGTCCCCGATGTTGAAGTGGAGAGGACGGCGTCTTTTATTCGCATAGCTTTTCTGACGAGATTGAGCAGCCTTGAGGTTGGCTTGTATCACTCGCACTCATTCTTCAGCTTCATTCACCAGTTCAATGCCGTAGATGACTCGCTCGCCAGACTCGCACCAGTTGAGAGGTGTGCGACATTTCCGGCCGTAGAGAGCTTCATACGGCGCCATCTTGATGCTAGCTTGATAGCCATTGTTGTAAGGAAACTCCGCCAACGGCAAATGATTGTCCCAATTCTTGCCGTGGTGAATGGCACAAGCGCGTAGCATGTCTTCAAGCACTTGATTCACCCATTCAGTTTGACCATCTGTCTGCGGGTGATACGCGGAGCTTCGGATCAGTTTGGTCACCAATGATGCGTGCAGCTGTTCCCAAAACCGAGAGACAAACAGCGCACCGCGATCTGAAATAATGGAGAGGGGAACACCGTGCAAGCATAAGATTCTTGCAATATAAAGCTCCGCATATTGCTTGGCCACGTAACTGGTATGTACGAGAATGAAATGAGCCGACTTGGTTAGTCGATCGACTATCACCCAAATCGAGTCATGTTTGTGAGACGTGAGAGGTAATCCGACTATGAAGTCCATGCTGATATCCTCCCACTTCCACGCTGGAATGTTCAACGGTTGCAGCTGTCCGGCTTTACGCATATGGTCGGCTTTCACCCGCCGACACGTATCACATTCGGATACGTACTTTGCGATTTCTCTTTTCATCCGCGTCCACCAAAACCTTGTTTTCAGATCTTGGTACATCTTGTTGCTGCCCGGATGAATAGAATACTTGAACAAATGAGCTTCGTCCAATATTTTCCTCCGAAGCTTCATGTCACGGGGTACCACTATACGGTCTTTAAACCATAGTGTACCGTTATCATCTCTCCGGAAGCATTTCATTTCGCCATTCTTCATCATTCTCCGAATGTGCGACATTCCCACGTCTTTCTTCTGCGCTTCCATAATCTCCTCTCGTATTGTAGGGACGAGAGCAAGATTATACAATGCCCCATATGGAACCAAGTACAGACTCGGCTCCTCCTCTTCAAGTGGGGTGACAGACAGACTGTTGACATGAGCTTTGCGGCTTAAGGCATCGGCAACCATGTTTTCCTTCCCGGGATGGTAGTGAATCTCGATCTCATAGTCTTTGATCAGTTCTAGCCATCTCCGTTGCCGCATATTCAACTCCTTTTGAGTGAATATATATTTCAGACTTTTGTGGTCGGTGTAGAGGTGCACTAAGTTCCCAAGCAAATAGTGCCTCCACATCTTCAAGGCCAATACCACAGCAGCGAGCTCAAGATCATGAGTCAGATAGTGCTGCTCGTGGTTACGAAGTTGACGTGAGCCATAGGTAACCACTCTTCCTCCTTGCATCAATACACAGCCAAGCCCGATACCGGACGCATCACAATATACGTCGAAGGGCTTGGTTGTATACGGTTGAGCTAACACCGGGGCTGTTGTAAGATGCTTCACTAATGCTTGGAAAGCTTCTTCGCAAGCTGAGCTCCAAACATATTTGATCCCCTTCTTCAACAGTTCAGTCATCGGCTTAGCAAGCTTGGAGAAGTTTGGTATGAATCTCCGGTAATATCCTGCTAACCCGAGGAAACTTCTGACTTCATGGACTGATGTGGGGGACTTCCATTTCAGCACTTGTTCGATTTTGCTTGGATCAACTGCAATGCCTTCTGCAGAAATGATATGATCAAGAAATGGCACTTGGCTGATCCAAAACTCGCACTTGCTGAACTTGGCATAAAGCTTATGGTCTCTTAATCGTTGAAGCACGATATGCAAGTGCTTGGTGTGTTCCTCTTCAGACTTGCAGTAGACCAAGATGTCGTCTATGAACACTACCACAAACTTGTCCAACTCCGGCATGAACACTGAGTTCATGAGATACATGAAGTGTGCCGGGGCGTTGGTGAGACCAAAGGACATGACGAGGTACTCATATAACCCATATCTCGTCGAGAAGGCCGTCTTTGGAATATCTTCCGCCCGGATCTTGATTTGATGATATCCAGAGCGAAGATCCATCTTTGAAAATACACTTGCACCCACAAGTTGATCGAATAATATATCGATGCAGGGCAGTGGATATTTATTCTTGATGGTGACGGCGTTGAGAGGCCTTGTAGTCCACACACAACCTCAAGGTTTCATCCTTCTTCTTCACAAACAGCGCCGAGCATCCCCATGGCGAGGAACTCGGTCGAATGAAACCCTTCTTCATTAAATCATTGAGCTGCTCCTTCAATTCAGCCAGCTCATTCGGATCCATCTTGTACGGTCTCCGTGAGATCGGTGTCGTCCCCGGTACAAGTTCAATCTTGAACTCGACATTTCTTTCGGGTGGCATGCCTGGAAGATCATCCGGAAAGACATCGGGATATTCACGGACCACACGAATATCTTCAAGTTTCATGGCTTCCGTGTTATATGTGTCTGGGGTTTCTTGAACCGATCGGTCAAGATTAAGAACATGTGGTTCATGAAGTGGAGAATTGAGATGAACCACACGTGGATTGATGTCAAGCACAGCACCATGGCGATGTAGCCATGACATTCCTAAAATGACATCAAGTTTTTGAATCTCTAACATGATTAGGGAAGTCGGATATAGATTCCCACCCAACTGTAATGGTGCTCTATAGACCATTCTATCAGCTGTTTTTTCCCACCCGGAGAACATATCAAATATGAATTATTTGTGGGAATGATAGGCAGTTGATATTTAATAACATAAGACTGACTTATGAAATTATGGGTGGCACCGGAGTCAAAAAGTATGACTACGGGATGATCTAGGTAAGAGAACGTACCCGCGAGGACGGGTTCGCCTTCCGGCACGTGTCACACCCGGTTTTTCCGAAGAACAACCAAGTGAATATCACATGTATGCCAGGATCATTTTCTCATACATGTGATGTCAAATAGTGAAGCATCATTTATTACAAGCCAGGTGTCGAATATAAATAAGTCTTACATAGCGAATGTCTCAATAGACAATAATAAGTTCATCACAAGTAAATAAACTAGCAGCGTTATATTATTCTTGAGTGCTCCGTCACAGGCGTTTCCCGGGGGTCTCCATGAACCTAGAAACCTTCTTCGGGTCCAAAGTCTTGGTCATTATACACCACCTCATTATCTTGACCTGAGCAGCAATATAAACCAACAAATATGCAAGGTTGAGTACCGAGGGTACTCAGCAAGTGTGGGAAAGTTATGTCATGCATGGCTATAACAAGGGAAGGTTGAACTCATGGTTAAAGCACTATGCCATTAATACCTATTACCTTAGCTTATTAAGCACCTACATTACTACACAGGTGAAATGGTCCCAATCTCCCATCCCATCATCATAATCCAATAACCATAGCATCAATTCCGATGTTAAGCTCCCCGCTTAACATCCACAACTTCCAAAAACCATCACTCCACTAATCATGAATAAGTCCAAGCCGCTCTTGACCGTGAGCACGGCTGTCATGACAGTTTTGACTCTGCAGAGTTTGTACCACTGTACCCACATGTAGTTATTTCATCCCCCGTTGCCGGGTGGACTAAAAGAACCTCCATTTTGCCAGTGGCTACGAACCACATTCACACTTCCCAGGTGTGTAGCCAGGAGATCACTACGAAGCCTTTACAAAGGGATTCCCGACGAGCGTGGGCCCACTGAGGTTTCACCCCTAACAGCATACAACAGGCTCCAACCCCGCTGCAGTGGCCCCCTCTTGAGCCTTGCGGTTCATATGGTAGTCCAGCTGACACCTACTCCCCGCACCATCCAACACACCCATACTACGCCGGGGATACACCTAATTAATTGGCCAAGCTGCCCCATCTCATCATGTGGTTGGCACTGTAAAGCCAGGTTACATGCTCCATGAACCGGTCCTTAGGATCCAGGCAAGTACTAAACACAAACCCGAGTCTCGTGCACCCAGCACACAACCAAAACATCCAACTTTCCTTGATCCCTACCTCTACATAACTCATAATATCTCATTCAAGAGTATGGTAAAAATAAATTGATGATCTCATATCCCAAATATCCCCTTCTAAGCACGGCTAAGCATATGCATAATAATAAATGACATGATAAAATAAATCCCAACCCAAGCTACAAGGAAACAAGGTAATGCAATTCTAGGGAAACTTCCTAGCATGGGTTTCATATTTAACTTGACAATGCAAATAATTCTATCTACAAATCCTAGCATAGGATCAAAGTGGTCAAGGACACTTGCCTCCTTCTTGCTGCTGTTGAAATGGGTAGTCCTGGTCTTGGAAAGGAATAACTTGCTCTTGAGCAGGATCTACATCATACCATTCACACATAGCAAAAGAAAAACAACAATCATAAGACATAGTTCACACTTTTACTTCATACAAACCACACATTCATATTTATGAAAGTCATTCACCATTATATGTGTTGTGGTTACTCTAGGTGTGTTGATTTGTGGCTTGCATGCACTTTTAATCATGTGTATATGATTCCTACTTTTGTGTTCATATTTATACTTACATCCTATATATATGAGTTTCCAATTTAAATAAGTTCCTTATATTCAATTACTCCACCTTGTAGCTACCAAGTATGCATGAATGTTATTTTCCTTCTCCATATGTGTCTTCAAAATTTCTACCAACCCTAAACTGAATTCTTTGGATTTTAGAACTCCATTTATCATTTACTAGTTGCTATATTTTCAGATTTATTTTCTATGCCAAATTGTGAACTTTATTATGAAAATAACAAGACACATCTTCTAAACAGAATAGGTTCTGATCTAAAATATTTACTAATATACTTTAGACCTTTTCCTCTGATGTAAACTATTTTACAATTATTTTCCCTATTTTCCAGAACTATTCTTTACTTAAAAATGTGTCCCTAAATGTGAATAATAAATTAAACAGATTCAATTCAGCCCTAAATATGTTTTTATTTTACTCCAAAGTTTCCTAAACACTGAGAAAGTCTTTAATTAAATTTTGACAATATGTTTGTTCCACTTTTTAATTTTTAAACACTAGCCACATATTCAATTTCCTAAGTTAATTACTAAACAAAGCTAAAAAGGTAAACTGACCCCATTACAGGGTCTATAATATTATTTTCAGAATTTCCAGGGGTCTAACTACACTTATCAGAGGTGTTTTTCCTAATTTTTATTGAGTCCAGGGGCTAAAACTGATTTTTAAATGAATTTACATGATTTTCTGAAGTTCGAGGGGCTAGATCAGAAGTTTCCGGGGCTAGCTCTTATTTCCCGAGGACCCCAGGGGGTAGCACGTAAGATTTCCAGTCTTTATAACGCGGGGCTGACGTGGACCGTCCGATTTTAAACCGACGGCCGAGATTATAACATCGAACCGGTACGCGGGGGTTTAAACCCTACCGTGCGATTTAAAATAAACGGCGCACAAGCGGCCACGTCGCTCTGATCGAGTGCGGGCGGCGCTGCCGGCGGCGCACGGCGGCGGGAAGCGGCGATCTCGCCGGAGACTTTTGGATCTTCGAGAATTCTTCCTAGAACTTTGATTTTATGGCATAGATCGGTGGAGGGGAGGTCGGGGATCTCACCTCGGGGGTTTTCTTGAGCTCGGAGGTCCTGGCAGGTGATCGGCGACGAGGTCCGAAGTGAAACCACGGCGAGGCTCGTCGGCGCTGTGTTTACACCGCAAGTCACCGAGTTTTCTGCATCTGCAAGGTTCCCTGGAGGCGGTGGATCAAGACCAGCGAGTTAGATCAGAATTTCCGAGCTTAGTTCAGCCAGAATTTGCCGGAGAAGTCTCGGTTCTCACCGGAGGAAAAATCGGCGATCGCGTGGGAAAAACAGAACGAGGTTGGGGTTTTTATAGACGGGGGAGGGCGGTGGGTTTGTTTAGATCGAGTGGGAGTCCTCCGGAACCAGAATTCGGCCGGAAATCCGGTCGGTTGCGATCGCGCGCGCGCGGGTGAACAGTCCGAGTTTCGGACGATCGGGGTTAGGGATGACAGGTGGGTCCCGCCTGTCTGAGAGAGAGAGCGCGGGCGCGCGGCTGCGGGCTGGCGCGGGGGCAGGTTGGGCCGGCTGGTGGGTTTCGGCCCACTGGCCGGTTTTTTTTTTCTGTTTTCTCTTTTTCTTTTTCCATTTCTTTTCTGATTTGAGTTTAATTTGAATTCCAGTTTGAATTTGAATTTTTTGCAAAACATGCAACACGTCCAAAAATTTTTAAACTCCCCTCTTAACATGATTTAAGGTTTTGAATCAAAATTTTGGGGTGTTACAGCTCTACCCCCTTAAAAGAAATCTCGTCCTCGAGATTGGTGTTTCTAAGAAAACAATTCCGGAAATTGTGCCTTGAGCTCATCTTCCCGCTCCCAGGTGGCTTCCTCTTCTGAGTGATGCTTCCACTGCACCTTGCACATCCGGATTCTTTTATTTCTGGTGAGGCATTCCATTGTCTCCAAAATCTTGTATGGTTGCTCAGCATAAGACAAATCCTCATCTACATCCACTTCATTCATGGGTAACACCTCTCCAGGCGTCCTCATACATTTCTTGAGTTGTGACACATGGAATACATCGTGCACGTCCGATAGATGAACCGGTAACTCTAGTTGATATGCCACTTCGCCTTTCCTTTCCAAAACTTGAAAGAGTCCGATGTATCGAGGTGACAACTTCCCTTTCACCTTGAACCGACGAAGTCCTCTGATAGGGGACACCTTGAGAAAAACATAGTCTCCCACGTTGAAAACGAGCTCTCTTATTCGTACATCGGCATAGCTCTTTTGGCGTGTCTGTGCTATCCTCAAGTTGTTGCGAATCTCCCTCACCTTCGCCTCGGCTTCTTGTAGCACTTCTGGACGAAACACTTTACTTTCTCCTGTTTGGTTCCAAAATAGGGGAGTTCTGCACTTCCTTCCATACAAAGCTTCAAACGGTGACATCTTCATACTAGCTTGATAGCTGTTGTTATAGGAAAACTCCGCATACGGTAAGTTCTTGTCCCAACTCCTATTGTTTTTGAGTGCACATGCTCTTAACATATCTTCAAGGATCTGATTGGTTCTTTCCGTCTGCCCGTCAGTTTGGGGATGATAGGCAGAGCTGAAGTTCAGATGGGTTCCCATGGTTTCATGCAACTTCTGCCAAAACCTCAAGGTGAACTGTGTCCCTCGGTCCGACACTATCTTCTTTGGCACTCCATGGTAACACACGATCCTTGACATGTATAATTCTGCCAATTTGGATCCGCTGTAGCTTTCTTTCACGAGGATGAAATGAGCTACCTTGGTTAGCCTATCAATGATGACCCATATTGAATCATACCCGGATTGGGTCCTAGGCAACCCCACGACAAAATCCATGCTGATTTCTTCCCATTTCCATTCAGGCACTTTGAGTGGTTGCAATAATACCGCGGGTCGTTGATGTTCTGCTTTCACCAACTGACATGTGTCACATAGGGCAACATGTTCCGCGACATCTTGCTTCATGCCATACCACCAATACCTGCTCTTGAGGTCCTGGTACATCTTCGTACTCCCAGGATGAATGGAATAGTCGGAATCGTGAGCCTCCTTCAAAATTAATTCACGGATCTCCTTTACTTCTGGCACACAGATCCTTTTCCCGTGCCACACCGTACCTTGTTCATCCTCTCTGAAACCTTGAGCTTTATTTTCCTTGATGAGTTGCTTGATTTCCTGTATCTTCTCATCATTCTTTTGGACCTCGCGTATGTCTCGCTCGAGTGTGGAGTCCACTTCCATGGCGATGGCTTCACTACTATTTACTAGACATAGATTGAGCCTTATAACCTCGTCCTTCAATTCTGCAGGCATGTCCTTCAAGCTCAACTTATTGATCTGCACTTTCCGACTCAAAGAATCGGCCACGACGTTTGCTTTCACGGGATGATAGTTGATGCCCACATCAAAGTCATTGATTAACTCTAGCCATCTCCTTTGTCTGAGGTTGAGATCTGGCTGTGTGAATATGTACTTCAAACTCTTATGATCCGTATATATCTCTGTCCTCTTCCCCATCAAATAGTGCCGCCAAATTTTCAACGCGTGTACCACTGCGGCTAGTTCTAGGTCATGTGTAGGATAGTTCTTCTCGTGCTTCCGAAGCTGCCGGGATGCATATGCCACGACATGCCCTTCTTGCATGAGAACACATCCCAACCCATTTCCAGAGGCATCGCAGTACACTGTGAAATTCTTCTGCATATCTGGCATAACCAACACTGGGGCTGTTGTCAATCTCTTCTTTAGCTCCTGAAAGCTCGTCTCGCACTGTGGCGTCCAGGTGAATGTGATTCCCTTCTCCAACAGTTTGGTGAGAGGTCTCGAGATCTTGGAGAATCCCTCAATAAACCGTCGATAGTATCCAGCCAATCCCAAAAAGCTTCGAACTTCCCCGACATTTTCAGGGGTCTTCCACTTCTGTATATCCTCGATTTTGGCGGGATCTACGGAGATTCCTCCCTCCGAGATTATATGTCCTAAAAAGGGAACTCTCTTCAGCCAAAACTCACACTTGCTCAACTTGGCATATAGTTGGTGTTCTCTTAGCCTCTGCAACACCAATCTTAGATGTTTCTCATGTTCTTCTTCATCTTTGGAGAAGACGAGAATGTCATCTATGAAAACCACCACAAATTTGTCCAGATATTCCATGAATACCTTGTTCATGAGATACATGAAGTATGCCGGGGCATTAGTTAGCCCGAAAGGCATGACGGTGTATTCATACAGTCCGTACCGAGATACGAAAGCTGTCTTGGGAACATTAGATTGCCTTATCTTGAGTTGATGGTATCCCGACCTGAGATCAATTTTCGAGAACACACAAGCTCCCCTCAATTGATCAAACAAGTCTTCAATGGGAGGTAATGGGTACTTGTTCTTGATGGTTACCTCATTCAAAGCACGGTAATCCACGCATAACCTTTGGGTTCCGTCTTTCTTGGGCACAAATATCACCGGAGCTCCCCATGGTGAGGAACTAGGGCGGATATACCCCTTCTCCGTCAATTCTCCCAAATGATCCTTGAGTTCTTCTAGCTGCTTGGAGTCCATCCGATAAGGTCTCTTGTATATCGGGGCTGTTCCAGGCACTAGCTCAATTGCAAATTCCACTTCACGATCGGGAGGCATACCTGGCAATTCTTCCGGAAAAACGTCTGGATATTCCCTGATAGTCCTGATTTCCTCAACTTTCACCTCAACTTGATTTAATTTAATGTCCCTCCTAGGTTCGTGTATTGTTATGAACTTTACTCTTGTGCCACTAGGGTGAGTTAGTTCCACCGTTCTGGTCGAACAATGAATGATTCCCTTATGTTTGGTCAACCAATCCATGCCCAAAATAATATCGATCCCTTGGGAATCTATCACTATGAGGTTAGCAGTAAACACTACCCCATTAATGTCTAGATTCACCTTAGGACACACTTGTCTTGTCCTTATTTCTCCACCTGGAGAGTTTACGGCTAGCATATGGTTCATTTGTGTTGTTGCTAGGTCATACTTCTAACAAACCCTTGAGCAATAAACGAGTGGGTAGCACCAGAATCAAACAGCAGGGTTGCAAGGTGTAAATTGGCAGGAAACTTATCAACTACCACGTCGGGTGCATCTTGTGCTTCCTCCATAGTGACGTGGTTCACCCGTCTTCTCATTACATTCTGCTGTTGTGGCTGCGCGGGCTTCTTCTTTGGGCACTTATGGGCGTAGTGTCCCACTTCACCACAGCTAAAACATTGCACCCCAACCTTAGGTGCCTGGCCTTTGTTGTCTTGGGGTTGGTTTGGGGGTCCTTGCACTGCTGGTCGAGGTGGATATGCAGGGCGAGGCTGCTGTACAAACTGACGTTGCGGCTGTGCTGGTGCCGCCGGAGGCCTGTAGTTCGGGTTGTATCCTCTTTGTGCTGAGTAGGGTACCGCAGCACGGTTCATCTGCCCTGCTGGTTGCTGCATCAGACGGGGGCGGGTGTTGCTACCCGAGGCTTGATGTGACCAACCGGCCGTCCTCTTATTCTCATGTACCAAGGCCTTTAGCTTCCTTGCTACCACAAATGCTCTGTCCACCATCTTTTGGAAGATTTCATACTCATTTGAGGACATTGCACACTGCATCTCCGCGGTAAGTCCTTCCACAAAACAATCTTGTTTCTGCTCATCAGTCTCTATGTCCCGTGGGTCATAACGGGATAGTTGAGTAAATTTAGTGAGGTATTCCCTCACCGTCATGTTTCCCTGCTGCAGTCCCAAAAACTCCTTCCTCTTGTTTTTGAGTTCACCTCTTGGGATGTAATGGTTGCGGAAGCTACGCTTGAACTCTTCCCAAGTGATGTTCTCAGGGTCATGATGGGCGGCCACGTAGGCGGTCCACCAATCAGCAGCAGGTCCATGCAATTGATGAGAGGCAAACAGCACCCTCTCATACCCTTGGCACTGTATGATCCTCATCTTACTTTCAATGGTCTTCAGCCAATCATCTTCCTCCAGAGGTTCAGCAGCACTTGCAAACTTTGGAGGTTGAGTTCCTAGAAACTCACTCGACCTTGGTTGGCGTGGTGCAGCTTGTGGAGGTGGAACTTGATGCAAGTTGGCCACCACTTGAGTCAAGTTCTGGATGAGCTGATTCTGATTCTCCAGCATTTGGTGGAGGAGATCAACTCCTTCACGGCGACCACCCCGGTCCTGGCCTCCAGAAAGATGAGGGTTGCAGGCCTCATCGTTGTTGTTGGCGGGATTGGCAGCACGTCCTTTTCCTCTTCCGGCCATCTGGCAGAATCAACCAATGTTAATTTGAAAGCATTTAGTATCATCTTACTACTTTCATTTGTTTGTACTTTGAAGTGTTGAGGCTTTGTTATTCTTCTCTAAGGGTTCGCTTTTCATACAAAAAATAAATGCAATATTATTTCATGTGGGTTCACACACCAAAACAAAACAATCTAAAGACGAGGCTGTGGACAATTGCTCATGGCTTCCACAACTCACGTCACACACCAAGCATTATCACACCATTGACTTATCTTAACGACTCGCCTATTCGACATCTTGCTGACTAAGGGAGGGACTATACACTACTCGTTTTCTTGAGCTGGCTCCTCGGGATCTTCCTCATCATTTCGGCTTCCTTCTGACTCTGCTTTGGGTGGGGAAGCTGCTGGTGGAGAAGTGCGACGACGCCTGATCGCTCGGCGATCCGGGGAGTCAGGGGTCCATGTATCATTCACGGTGACACACAGTTCATTCCCATCTCCTCTTTCCCTCGCCTTTAAGCAGGCTCGCAGCAACGCCTCCGTTTCCTTCAGGGTGTCCCGGACATCCTGAAGCTCTTGTTGACACTCCTGCAGTCGAGTGCTGAGCACAGCAGCATCCTCCAAGCACAAGTCCATGTGCTCATGGGAAGTCCCTTGCTGCACTGGCGGGTACTTGTACTCCGTGGTACCACTCTCACGTTGGAGGACATACATGTACTCAGTTTTGTCCAAGTGGCGACGATAGATGTGACTCTGGCAGGTGATGGCCTCCCAGGTGACATCTTTCTCCGCATCGACCTGTGTTGCCCGACAAGCTGGAGAGTGGTGAATCTTAAGCAGCTGGTTTTCGTGTATAATCCTCATCTATGAGCTCCATTCTTCCCTCTTCTCACGGATGGTCCTGGTGGAGTTATAGTGGATAATTAGCTTGCCCGTATTGCCGGCGGCTTCGAGCATACGCCGAAGACGGCGCAATAAGCCTCCTACTGCCAATCCGTAGGAAAGGTACGTCACCGGACGGCTCTCCTCTCTTTCGGCAAGGGCAACTACGGGAACTCTCCCTCCTGTGGACTTGCGAGCGGTGCGAATCATGCGAACCATCTAAAACAAAAAGAATTTAAAATTAGGTTAGATAAACTCTCAAACAAAAATCCTATTTTGAATGGAAGTTGGGATAAGATGAAGAAAGTGACTCATTAAATAACACTTTTCAACACACACCTTGTAAAATAGTTTTTAAGAAAATAGGGCCCTTAAATACGTCCATTTCTACCTAGGTCCACGTTCCTACGGGCAACCTTGGCTCTGATACCACCTCTGTCACACCCGGTTTTTCCGAAGAACAACCAAGTGAATATCACATGTATGCCAGGATCATTTTCTCATACATGTGATGACAAATAGTGAAGCATCATTTATTACAAGCCAGGTGTCGAATATAAATAAGTCTTACATAGCGAATGTCTCGATGGACAATAATAAGTTCATCACAAGTAAATAAACTAGCAGCGGAATATTATTCTTGAGGGCTCCGTCACAGGCGTTGCCCGGGGGTCTCCATGAACCTAGAAACCTTCTTCGGGTCCAAAGTCTTGGTCATTATGCACCACCTCATTATCTTGACCTGAGCAGCAATATAAACCAACAAATATGCAAGGTTGAGTACCGAGGGTACTCAACAAGTGTGGGAAAGTTATGTCATGCATGGCTATAACAAGGGAAGGTTGAACTCATGGTTAAAGCACTATGCCATTAATACCTATTACCTTAGCTTATTAAGCACCTACATTACTACACAGGTGAAATGGTCCCAATCTCCCATCCCATCATCATAATCCAATAACCATAGCATCAATTCCGATGTTAAGCTCCCCGCTTAACATCCACAACTTCCAAAAACCATCACTCCACTAATCATGAATAAGTCCAAGCCGCTCTTGACCGTGAGCACGGCTGTCATGACAGTTTTGACTCTGCAGAGTTTGTACCATTGTACCCACATGTAGTGATTTCATCCCCCGTTGCCGGGTGGACTAAAAGAACCTCCATTTTGCCAGTGGCTACGAACCACATTCACACTTCCCAGGTGTGTAGCCAGGAGATCACTACGAAGCCTTTACAAAGGGATTCCCGACGAGCATGGGCCCACTGAGGTTTCACCCCTAACAGCATACAAGAGGCTCCAACCCCGCTGCAGTGGCCCCCTCTTGAGCCTTGCGGTTCATATGGTAGTCTAGCTGACACCTACTCCCCGCACCATCCAACACACCCATACTACGCCGGGGATACACCTAATTAATTGGCCAAGCTGCCCCATCTCATCATGTGGTTGGCACTGTAAAGCCAGGTTACATGCTCCATGAACCGGTCCTTAGGATCCAGGCAAGTACTAAACACAAACCCGAGTCTCGTGCACCCAGCACACAACCAAAACATCCAACTTTCCTTGATCCCTACCTCTACATAACTCATAATATCTCATTCAAGAGTATGGTAAAAATAAATTGATGATCTCATATCCCAAATATCCCCTTCTAAGCACGGCTAAGCATATGCATAATAATAAATGACATGATAAAATAAATCCCAACCCAAGCTACAAGGAAACAAGGTAATGCAATTCTAGGGAAACTTCCTAGCATGGGTTTCATATTTAACTTGACAATGCAAATAATTCTATCTACACATCCTAGCATAGGATCAAAGTGGTCAAGGACACTTGCCTCCTTCTTGCTGCTCTTGAAATGGGTAGTCCTGGTCTTGGAAAGGAATAACTTGCTCTTGAGCAGGTTCTACATCATACCATTCACACATAGCAAAAGAAAAACAACAATCATAAGACATAGTTCACACTTTTACTTCATACAAACCACACATTCATATTTATGAAAGTCATTCACCATTATATGTGTTGTGGTTACTCTAGGTGTGTTGATTTGTGGCTTGCATGCACTTTTAATCATGTGTATATGATTCCTACTTTTGTGTTCATATTTATACTTACATCCTATATATATGAGTTTCCAATTTAAATAAGTTCCTTATATTCAATTACTCCACCTTGTAGCTACCAAGTATGCATGAATGTTATTTTCCTTCTCCATATGTGTCTTCAAAATTTCTACCAACCCTAAACTGAATTCTTTGGATTTTAGAACTCCATTTATCATTTACTAGTTGCTATATTTTCAGATTTATTTCCTATGCCAAATTGTGAACTTTATTATGAAAATAACAAGACACATCTTCTAAACAGAATAGGTTCTGATCTAAAATATTTACTAATATACTTTAGACCTTTTCCTCTGATGTAAACTATTTTACAATTATTTTCCCTATTTTCCAGAACTATTCTTTACTTAAAAATGTGTCCCTAAATGTGAATAATAAATTAAACAGATTCAATTCAGCCCAAAATATGTTTTTATTTTACTCCAAAGTTTCCTAAACACTGAGAAAGTCTTTAATTAAATTTTGACAATATGTTTGTTCCACTTTTTAATTTTTAAACACTAGCCACATATTCAATTTCCTAAGTTAATTACTAAACAAAGCTAAAAAGGTAAACTCACCCCATTACAGGGTCTATAATATTATTTTCAGAATTTCCAGGGGTCTAGCTACACTTATCAGAGGTGTTTTTCCTAATTTTTATTGAGTCCAGGGGCTAAAACTGATTTTTAAATGAATTTACATGATTTTCTGAAGTTCGAGGGGCTAGATCAGAAGTTTCCGGGGCTAGCTCTTATTTCCCGAGGACCCCAGGGGGTAGCACGTAAGATTTCCAGTCTTTATAACGCGGGGCTGACGTGGACCGTCCGATTTTAAACCGACGGCCGAGATTATAACATCGAACCGGTACGCGGGGGGTTTAAACCCTACCGTGCGATTTAAAATAAACGGCGCACAAGCGGCCACGTCGCTCTGATCGAGCGCGGGCGGCGCTGCCGGCGGCGCATGGTTGCGGGAAGCGGCGATCTCGCCGGATACTTTCGGATCATCGAGAATTCTTCCTAGAACTGTGATTTTATGGCATAGATCGGTGGAGGGGAGGTCGGGGATCTCACCTCGGGGGTTTTCTTGAGCTCGGAGGTCGTGGAAGGTGATCGGCGACGAGGTCCGAAGTGAAACCACGGCGAGGCTCGTCGGCGCTGTGTTTACACCGCAAGTCACCGAGTTTTCTGCACCTGCAAGGTTCCCCGGAGGCGGTGGATCAAGACCAGCGAGTTAGATCAGAATTTCCGAGCTTAGATCAGCCAGAATTCGCCGGAGAAGTCCCGGTTCTCACCGGAGGAAAAATCGGCGATCGCGTGGGAAAAACAGAACGAGGCCGGGGTTTTATAGACGGGGGAGGGCGGTGGGTTTGTTTAGATCGAGTGGGAGTCCTCCGGAACCAGAATTCGGCTGGAAATCCGGTCGGTTGCGATCGCGCGCGCGGGTGAACAGTCCGAGTTTCGGACGATCGGGGTTAGGGATGACAGGTGGGTCCCGCCTGTCTGAGAGAGAGAGCGCGGGCGCGTGGCTGCGCGCTGGCGCGGGGGCAGGTTGGGCCGGCTGATGGGTTTCGGCCCACTGGCCGTTTTTTTTTTCTGTTTTCTCTTTTTCTTTTTCCATTTCTTTTCTGATTTGAGTTTAATTTGAATTCCAGTTTGAATTTGAATTTTTTGCAAAACATGCAACACGTCCAAAAATTTTTAAACTCCCCTCTTAACATGATTTAAAGTTTTGAATCAAAATTTTGGGGTGTTACAGCACGTCTTCGATAGCTAAGTGGTGGACATTGCCGGGTTTTGGTGCTGGTTTCTTGGGTTGATTGCGGGGCTGATTAGCACCCTGATATGGTGCTGCACCCCTGCCCTGTCACGGCTCTGGGCAGTCCCTCGAAATGTGCTCGACACGGCCACACGTATAGCACGTGTAAGGTGTCGGGGTCCCGCCGACTTGAGGACGGAATCCCGGTGCACGCTGTTGAAACTGAGGCGCACGCGGGACGATCCTTTGCTGCTGCTGTTGCTGTGATGGATATGTCGGTCGAAAGCCAGGCGCATTGTATTGCCGACCACGAAACTGAGGCGGTTGCGCCGGTGGCTGCCATCTCTGACCAGATGGTGAGCGATATACCACACGGTATTTCTGTGGCGTTCCACCACTGCATCTCGTCAGCGCGCTGCGTTTCCTCTTGTAAGAACCGCGCTCACGCTGAGCATTCTCGTGTAGAATCGCGGCATTAACTAGGTCGTTGAATGTGCCACGATTGCTCTGGGCGAGATGGACCTTCATCTTGGAGTTCAGGCCCCGGAAGAACGCATTGCGCTTGTTGTCTTCCGTGCCCACAAATCCTGGCTCATACTGCGCCAGCCGATTGAATAACCTGGAGTACTCATGAGCACTCCTCTCACCTTGTCGTAGCGCCAGGAACTCCTGGAGCTTCATTTCCATCACACCGGGAGGTATGTGATAGGCGCGGAACGCCTCCCGGAACTCAGTCCATGTGACGGCATGGCCAGCCGGTAAGGAGGCGGTGTAGTTTGCCCACCAGGTACCGGCTTCTCCTTGAAGCTGTTGCGCTGCATACAGCGCCTTCTGGTGTTCGGTGCATCGTAGCAGCCCGAACTTCACCTCCAGAGTGCGGATAAAGCTGTCCGCCTCCAAAGGTTCTTCGGCCTCCGTGAAGAACGGTGGATGGGTCGCCATGAATTCTGAATATGAACTTTGTTGGGGCTGGCGTTGCCCATTGTCTTGGCGTCCTCCCTGATGGGACGCATTCTGCTGCACCAACATCCGCAGTAACTGGGTTTGCTCGTCGCGCGAGCCGAGCACTGCGGCGAGAACCTCCGCAAGATTCCTTGGAAGTTCTGGCGGTGGAGGAGGTGGTTGCTGCTGCGTCGTGGTCTGCTCCGTAGGTGGAGACTCATCACCACGAACTTGACTCGGACCTCCCTCCTCTTGCGTTGAACGTGTCCGCACCATTCTGCATTCATACCATTCAAACGATCAGCACATGTGGGTTTAGCTCATCCAGCCTATACAATAGTAATGCGAGAATGGGATAAACAATGCGCATAACAATCACACATATGGATAAAGTATAAACTTTATGCACCATATACATCCCTGGACCGTGTCATACGATCGAGTTCCAAAGTATTGAACTTTATGGGTTAAAAGTTCATTTCGACCATCGGGGTCACCACGGGATGTTAAGTGTGTTAGCATGCGTAATTCCTCGCTATTGTATATCACCCAAACATGTACTAACTCGAAGTGATATGTCAAATACATAAACCCTTCGACTCCAACTCGCTGTTTTACAACAGCCACTGGACGTCAAACGGTGAAACTATGTGTTTTGGTTGAAATACAGAAAATTCCAGAGAGCATTTGGTCTGCCCTGTTTTTGAACAGTACCTACTCATCTGAGACTTTCATCCCTTTGGAGGGAGATTTTGTTCTGGAACTCTACAGAAAAATTGTAGAGGACTTCAAAACCTTTCCAGAATGGTATCACACACCTCCATTGGTTCAACCAATCTGAAGTTATGCCCTGTTGAAGTTCAGCAAAGTTTCTGCCAAAACAGGGGAGATTGTTCCTAAGCTTTTGAGATTGAATCTATACTCCCAATTGACTCTTAGTTCAATATAGGAGTTTATTAACCCCTAAATGAATTTCTAAACTTCATTGTGACTCTTTTCTTTGAAAATAAACTTTTATGCAGTCGGTACTACGTTTCCTCACCAAAGAAAAATCCTAAACCGGTATTCCGGCATATACGTGTCAAATGGTGGAACTAAAGTCGTCACTCACAAACGGTTTCTACACGTCATGCACTAACATGGTTAGTGTACCTGCAGAAAAACACACAATAATGATGCACACAAAGGTTTTAACATTGCAGGCAGTTCCATATCATAGTAAAAACATACGGTCCGTTTCATTGCCATACGGATCGTCCTTGAGTCAAGCCACGTCTCAAGGTACATGGTCGTGTTTCCACACCACACGACGAGGAACCCTAGTAGAGCGCGAACGGGTCGTCACGGTTGGGAATTTTATCAACCCAACGGATACCACCTACTGCCTCATGACCGTTGAGGCACGCCGATGGCGAGCGCTGCGTATGGCCCTTTGAACATTGAACGTTCAAGAGTTGCATACTATCGTGTTGCTTACCACACGATGTGGTATTCTCACTTTTGCCTAAAGCACGCTGGAGATCAGCGTTTTCATATGCTCTCAGAACCATTGAGAGGTTCAGAGACTCATATTCACTACCGTGCCAAGCCACGGTATACCATACCATACTATTACTCGTATGGGGAGTTACCGCAATTGATCCGCCTGCGGTGGCGTACCTTACCTCTTACCTGACGTCGGAGCGTCGTTACGGAATGTATAACACATAAGTTAGCTTTTCCACCTTAGTAACTACTACTATCATAGACCTTATGTGGGCTTAATGACTAATCCTCACTCGACTACTTCTAAGTTTTCAAAATAGGCTCTTTCCAAGCGTGCTATTCCCAAATGCGGCCTTGATACCACGACTGTGGGGACCACCCCGTGGTTCACCCACTCCAGGATCGCATAGGGTGGTGCCGTACGATGCGGCACCCAACAGCACACACGAAAAGAATAAAGAACAAAATACAAACTTTTATTTGATATAAAACACCGGAAGTCTTTTACAAAATATAACTAGACAGCGGAAGTAATGTACATTAGTAGCCTCTCATCCTAACTATGCAAAAGTGCAGCCGTCCAGCCCGGGGACGCTACACGCTAGCAGCATGAAACCGGAGATCACGGCGGCGTGCAGGGCTCCATCTCGGCCGTGTACCCTGACGGGGGCATCGCATCATCCTCGGAACCCTCCTCATAGCTCTCACCTGCATACAGCTCAAATATTGCAACCGTGAGCACGATGGCTCAGCAAGGTTTAACCGTCTGACCTAGGCATGGAACTCTACATGCAGGGAGGTGTATGATAGGAAAAGGAATTTGCGACAAAGACACGCCTATAAGTTGATCCTTACTTTCAGTTTTATAGCAGCAAATTCATGTGCCTTAGGCAGTCCTCACATCGGAAGTCCACAATCAAACAAGAAACGCTTTCCTCCGATGTGGTAATGCCCAAAGCGAAAAGTAAACTTAATTAGCTCTACATCTACAGCAAACATGGTTTCCAAAACATTACTCTATCATCACAGCATATTATCATTCAACTGGCTTACTTTACTTATTACTACGTCATGAAACAGTGAACAAGCGGTACTCAAATAACCGCGAGGGACGGTGATTGCAATCAGGAGACACCCGGACAACACGTTGCATACACCCACTTTCAGAAGCGTGATTCCACACCCCTTCCTACTCTGTTGTATGCAACAACCTTTCAAAGGCAACCCAAACACCGAACCGGTCCATCCGTAACGGGCAGGAGGTCCCCGCGTGGAGCGTGACTGTGCCCACCGGCAGATTTACACCTTGCTACCCTCAACCCACTCCTGTTTACGGTTGGGTAAGCCTCGGCACCCAGGTTAACCATTTACATCGGTTTCCTGCTTATGTCAGTATGCCATCCGGTACTGTTCGATACTTGTTCAGCAGGCCCGCACACGACTCGGTCCTCAATCGACACCAACAGGGCTACACATGTGAGACCTCCGCTCACTGCTTCCTATCCCCCTGCTGGGTCTCATTTTTACCACTCTTAAGCCATTTTCTGTACTGACCAAACCGTGTGATAAACCTTACCTCGCGAGTAGATTCCAACTACTCGACTTCTACCGAGGTCCTAAGCATATTAGCGGGGCCTTGTCTACTCGTCGGTTCTGTAAGCTACCCAACCCTTCATAGGATTTAAAAGGTTATGCAAGTGGGGTTTCAAACACCTTAACTCTAATGCAAACATTCACCCTAGACATAAGTGATACAAATAAAAATTTTTATAAAAGGTACTTAAGTGCAAACCGGGGCTTGCCTGGTTGCGAGTCAGAGAAGAAGTGAGCTTCTGGTGGGAGGACGTCCAAGGGCTCCGGTGCGTCCTCAACTTCGGTCACTATTATGAAATGTAATAAAATACATGTGTAAGTATTAAGGATTTATAAGAATTAAACTACTATTCATAGCTATTGCTATTTAGGATCCTTAAGTGGCTTTGGGATTTTTTCAGTAGATACTAGACTCTCTAAGGATGATTTGAGCCAAATTTGGAGACATGTCATTGCACAATATAGTCTTTAAAATTCCTACAAGTACAATGCTTCTCTGAATTTTGAGCCCAATTCAGGAGCTTTGACATAGCTAATAGTGGAAGATCTGATTAGGGTAAGTCTCCATGGTTCTAACAAAATTTGTTTCACCATTTTTGGAGCTACCATCAGAGAGATATGAATTTTTGAAGTTGGACAGGAGTTCTGAAAAGTTTCTGTTTAAATTTGAATTTCCAAATAAAGGCTGGACTTTTGAAGGT
Organism: Neostapfia colusana; assembly: GCA_030760725.1. Classification (NCBI taxonomy): domain Eukaryota; kingdom Viridiplantae; phylum Streptophyta; class Magnoliopsida; order Poales; family Poaceae; genus Neostapfia; species Neostapfia colusana. The sequence continues at coordinate 86,158,960 of JASWHV010000003.1, forward strand.
AATTGGACCTAGCAAATGAACTCCAATGAAACTCAAATTTTTACTGGAGATCAGTAATGTCATGTGGAACTTCCTGGCCAAATTTGAAGAAATTCCAGAACAGAGACATTCTGGACTAAATTCCCAAAAATTTAACTTTGATGAATCTTGGAGAAATATCCAGAGATCTTCAGATCAATTTCTTTGCATTTCTGCAAACTACTGACTGAGAGAAATCCAACAAAATTTGTTTCACAAATTTTGGACATCCCTACAGAAAGTTATGGAGCTATGAAGGTTGAAACATTTTTCTGGAAATCAATTCTATGATTTTTAGCTAATTTATTTAATCCTGAGATAACCTACTGATTAAGCCCTCCAAATAAGCTTAAAAAATCCTAAAATTTTTACTGGAGGTCAGGCACTATGAAAAGGACTAGCTGCTTAAATTTGGGAATATTTCATAAAGAATTGCTCCTGTAATAAATCCCTAAAGGACTTAATAAAAACAATTCTACAGCAATTCCTGGGCATTTTCATAGCATGCAATTTGTTCCTCTGTAAAGTACTTCTCCTAAGGATTCAGACAAAATTTGTCTCACCCTTTTTCGAGCTGTATACACAAAGTTATGAATTTTTCAAACTGTGATAGCTCTCTGTTTAAAATCTACACAGAGACTTAACAGGGGGCCCCACTGGTCAGGTCCTTCTTCAACCTCCCGCCAGAGGCGCGCGTGCACACCAGTTCAAATCGTGGCATGGCTCGTTCTCCCACATTTCTCCACCAAATTAGCTCCGGTTTCACCCTACATGCTCCTGGGAACATGGCGCAGCTGCCGGGCAAGGTTTCCACGCATGAAAACGGCCGAAAACAGGCCGGCACCGGTGGGGCGGCTCGGGTGCTCGGCATCAACGCGTTCTGGCGCGTCCGAAGCTTCTCCTGGCGAGCTACCTTGCCCTAAAGCATCACCAATGATCGGGGAACATGGAACGCAGGGTAAACCTTGCAGCAAATGGCTGTAACATAGGGTTCACCGGAGGACCGACCCGTTTTTGCCTCCGCCGGCGATTTCTCGTCGCCCGGGGTCTGTGGTGGACGGTTTGATGTGTGCTTTGGCGTGGGAGGGCGCTAGGGTCACTAGTTTCTGTGGCTTGAATTGTAGAACCGATGATCAACCACGTTGGATGAATTTACAGTTTTGGTTTGGGGCTGTTCTTCACGTGTACCGGCGCCAAAACTCAAATTCCAGCGAGACAGCGACGAGGAAGGGCAAGGGGACTGTGGTAGTATGATCTACACACCTTGGCGCACCTTAGGGAGGTGCTTGACCTGTGGGAGAGGCGTTGGAGTGCCCGGAAGACGTGAAGCAGCAACGGTGACCCGAGCAGACCAGCGTGGCTTTGTGTTCTTGCTTGTGCACTCGAGCAGAGGGCTGGGAAGCACGTCGGTTGAAGACCGAGAGGGAAAAGTGAAGTGTTCTGCTGCTGTGGCGTGGAGGGCTGAGAAGATAGCCGAGGTAACAGGAGGTGGCACGGTGTTTCTCGGGAGCGGGTTGCAACCGAGAGCTGTCGAGCTCTCACTGTTCGACGAAATTCTACAGAGGCGGTGGACATTTGTGTGGCTGACAAAGGGGTCCCACCACCTCTAATTTCTATCAAATTTCCACTGATATTTCTTCCCCAGCAACTCAACATTTAAGGCTAGACATTCACAGCAAGTAATGGTTTAAACTTTCTGAATTCAAATGATTTGAATTCTGGTGTGAAAGTTTGAATTGTATTTGACCATTTGAATTTGAAATGAAGTTTGAATTCTCCATTTTGTATTGCCCAAAAATATAGCAAACCAGCTCCAAAATTTCCAATTTTTGGTATGGCTGCTCACTCAAAGGTGGTGAACACAATTGTGAAACCCAATTTTCAAATTGAGGGAATTGGAATTTGAAACTGAATTTGAAATTCAGATTAGAGGGCTTTTCCTTTTAATCCCAAACAAATATTGAAACTCCTCCAAATGAGCTGAAATTTGGAAGGGTGAATATTTGGACTATGAAGATCCAAGTTATGAATTTAGATCTCCATGTTTGGAAGTTTTGGGAAGTCTAAACCCTCACTTTGAACTTACCCCATTATAATTCAAAGTTTTAATTCCCCTCATTTTTCATAAGTGTACTTGAGCTGAATTTTCTTGCTACCACTTTTGGGGATTTTACACTCTCACCAAACTGTTGGAGAAGGGAATCACATTCACATGGACGCCACAGTGCGAGACGAGTTTTCAGGAGCTAAAGAAAAGATTGACAACAGCCCCAGTGTTGGTTATGCCAGATATGCAGAAGAATTTCACAGTGTACTGCGATGCCTCTAGAAACGGGTTGGGATGTGTTCTCATGCAAGAAGGGCATGTCGTGGCATATGCATCCCGGCAGCTTCGGAAGCACGAGAAAAACTATCCTACACATGAATTAGAACTAGCCGCAGTGGTACAAGCGTTGAAAATTTGACGGCACTATTTGATGGGGAAGAGGACCGAGATATATACGGATCATAAGAGTTTGAAGTACATTTTCACACAGCCAGATCTCAACCTCAGACAAAGGAGATGGTTAGAGTTAATCAATGACTTTGATGTGGGCATCAACTATCATCCCGGGAAAGCAAACGTCGTGGCCGATGCTTTGAGTCGGAAAGTGCAGGTCAATAAGTTGAGCTTGAAGGACATGCCTGCAGAATTGAAGGACGAGGTTATAAGGCTCAATCTATGTCTAGTAAATAGTGGTGAAGCCATCGCCGTGGAAGTGGACTCCACACTAGAGCGAGACCTACGCGAGGGTCAAAAGAATGATGAGAAGATACGAGAGATCAGACAACTCATCAAGGAAAATAAAGCTCCGGGTTTTAGAGAGGATGAACAAGGAACGGTGTGGCACGGGAAAAGAATCTGTGTGCCTGAAGTAAAGGAGATTCGTGAATTGATTTTGAAGGAGGCTCATGATTCTGACTATTCCATTCATCCTGGGAGTACGAAAATGTACCAGGACCTCAAAAGCAGGTATTGGTGGTATGGCATGAAGCGAGATGTCGCGGAACATGTTGCCCTATGTGTCACATGTCAGTTGGTGAAAGCAGAACATCAACGACCCGCGGGATTATTGCAACCACTCAAAGTGCCTGAATGGAAATGGGAAGAAATCAGCATGGATTTCATCGTGGGATTGCCTAGAACCCAATCATGATATGATTCAATATGGGTCATCATTGATAGGCTAACCAAGGTAGCTCATTTCATTCCCGTGAAAGAAAGCTACAGCGGATCCAAATTGGCAGAGCTGTACATGTCAAGGATCGTGTGTTACCATGGAGTGCCAAAGAAGATTGTGTCGGATCGAGGGACACAGTTCACCTCGAGGTTTTGGCAGAAGTTGCATGAAACCATGGGAACCCATCTGAACTTTAGTTCTGCCTATCATCCCCAAACCGACGGGCAGACGGAGAGAACCAATCAGATCCTTGAAGATATGCTGAGGGCATGTGCACTCAAAAACAATAGGAGTTGGGACAAGAACTTACCGTATGCGGAGTTTTCCTATAACAGCAGCTATCAAGCTAGTATGAAGATGTCGCCTTTTGAAGCTTTGTACGGGAGGAAGTGCAGAACTCCCCTATTTTGGAACCAAACAGGGGAAAGTAAAGTGTTTGGTCTAGAAGTACTACAAGAAGCCGAGGCGAAGGTGAGGGAAATTCGCAATAACTTGAGGATAGCACAGACACGCCAAAAGAGCTATGCCGATGTACGAAGAAGAGAGCTCGTTTTCAACGTGGGGGACTATGTCTATCTCAAGGTGTCCCCTATCAGAGGACTTCGTCGGTTCAAGATGAAAGGGAAGTTGTCATCTCGATACATCGGACCCTTTCAAGTTTTGGAAAGGAAAGGCGAAGTGGCGTATAAACTAGAGTTACCGGCTCGTCTATCGGATGTGCACGATGTATTCCATGTGTCACAACTCAAGAAATGCCTGAGGACGCCTGAGGAGGTGTTGCCCATGAATGAAGTGGACGTAGCTGAGGATTTGTCTTATGTCGAGCAACCATACAAGATTTTGGAGACAATGGAACGCCTCACCAGAAATAAAAGAATCCGGATGTGCAAGGTGCAGTGGAAGCATCACTCAGAAGAGGAAGCCACCTGGGAGCGAGAAGATGAGCTAAAGGCACAATTTCCGGAATTGTTTTCTTAGAACCACCAATCTCGAGGACGAGATTTCTTTTAAGGGGGTAGAGCTGTAACACCCCAAAATTTTGTTAAGACCCTAAATCATGTTAAGAGGGGAATTTAAAAATTTTTGGACGTGTTGCATGTTTTGCAAAAATTCAAATTCAAACTGGAATTCAAATTAAACTCAAATCAGAAAAGAAATAGAAAAAAGAAAAAGAGAAAACAGAAAAAAACCGGCCAGTGGGCCACAACCCACCAGCCGGCCCAACCAGCGCCGCGCCAGCCCGCAGCCGCGCGCGCCACTTCCTCCCACTGACAGGCGAGGCCCGCCAGCCCTTCTTCTACCTCGCGCCCGCGCCGGGATTCTCTCACCCCGGATCAAAACCGACCCGGATTCCTGCGCATCCCCGCCGAATTCCGTTCGTGGGCGACGCGGACTTGATCTAAACCACCCCACCGCCTTTCCCCGTCTATAAAAACCCCGGCCTCGTTCTGTTTTTCCCACGCGATCCGCCGATTTTCCTCCGGTGAGAACCGAGACTTCTCCGGCGAATTCTGGCCGATCTAAGCTCGGAAATTCCGATCTAACTCGCTGGTCTTGATCCACCGCCTCCGGGGAACCTTGCAGTTGCAGAAAACTCGATGACTTGCTGTCACACCCGGTTTTTCCGAAGAAACAACCAAGTGAATATCACATGTATGCCAGGATCATTTTCTCATACATGTGATGACAAATAGTGAAGCATCATTTATTACAAGCCAGGTGCCGAATATAAATAAGTCTTACATTCGCAAATGTCTCAATGGACAATAATAAGTTCATCACAAGTAAATAAACTAGCAGCGGAATATTATTCTTGAGGGCTTCATCACAGGCGTTGCCCGGGGTCTTCATGAACCTAGAAACCTTCTTCGCGTCCAAAGTCTTGGTCATTATACACCACCTCATTATCTTGACCTGAGCAGCAATATAAACCAACAAAATATGCAAGGTTGAGTACCAATGGTACTCAGCAAGTGTGGGAAAATTATATCATGCACGGCTAGAACAAGGAGAGGTTGAACTCATGGTTAAAGCACTACGCAATTAATACCTATCACCTTAGGTTATTAAGCACCTACATTACTACACAGGTGAAATGGTCCCAAGCTCCCATACCATCATCATAATCAAATAACCATAACATCATTTCCAATGTTAAGCTCCCCGCTTAACATTCACAACTTCCAAAACCATCAATCCTCTAATCATGAATAAGTCCAAGCCGCTCTTGACCGTGAGCACGGCTGTCATGACAGTTTTGACTCTGCAGAGTTTGTACCACTGTACCCACATGTAGTGATTTCATCCCCCATTGCCGGGTGGACTAAAAAAACCTCCATTATGCCAGTGGCTACGAACCACATTCACACTCCCCATGTGTGTAGCCAGGAGATCACTACGAAGCCTTTACAAAGGGATTCCCGACGAGCGTGGGCCCACTGAGGTTTCACCCCTAACAGCATACAAGAGGCTCCAACCCCGTTGCAGTGGCCCCCTCTTGAGCCTTGCGGTTCATATGGTAGTCCAGCTGACACCTATTCCCCGCACCATCCAACACACCCATACTACGCCGGGGATACACCTAATTAATTGGCCAAGCTGCCCCATCTCAGCATGTGGTTGGCACGGTAAAGCCAGGTTACATGCTCCATGAACCGGTCCTTAGGATCCAGGCATGTACTAAACACAAACCAGAGTCTCGTGCACCCAGCACACAACCAAAACATCCAACTTGCCTTGATCCCTACCTCTACATAACTCACAATATCTCATTCAAGAGTATGGTAAAATAAACTGATGATCTCATATCCCAATTATCCCATTCTAAGCATGGCTAAGCATATGCATAATAATAAATGACATGATAAAATAAATCCCAACCCAAGCTACAAGGAAACAAGGTAATGCAATTCTTGGGAAACTTCCTAGCATGGGCTTCATATGTCATTTGACAATGCAAATAATTCTATCTACACATCCTAGCATAGGATCAAAGTGGTCAAGGACACTTGCCTCCTTCCTGCTGCTCTTGAAATGGGTAGTCCTGATCTTGGAAAGGAATAACTTGCTTTTGAGCAGGTTCTACATCATACCATCACACATAGCAAAAAAAAAACAACAATCCATAAGACATAGTTCACACTTCCACTTCATACAAACCACACATTCACATTTATGAAAGTCATTCACAATTATATGTGTTGTGGTTACTCTATGTGTGTTGATTTGTGGCTTGCATGCACTTTTGATCATATGTATATGATTCTTACTTGTGTTCACATTTATACTTACATACTATATATATGAGTTTCCAATTTAAATAAATTCCTTATATTCAATTACTACACCTTTTAGCTACCTAGTATGCATGCAAGGTATTTTCCTTCTCCATATGTGTCTTCAAAATTTCTACCAACCCTAAACTGAATTCTTTGGATTTTAGAACTCCATTTATAATTTACTAGTTGCTATATTTTCAGATTTATTTCCTATGCCAAATTGTGAACTTTATTATGAAAATAACAAGACACATCATCTAAACAGAATAGGTTCTGATCTAAAATATTTACTAATATATTTTAGACCTTTTCCTCTGATGTAAACTATTTTACAATTATTTTCCCTATTTTCCAGAACTATTCTTTACTTAAAAATGTGTCCCTAAATGTGAATAATAAATTAAACAGATTCAATTCAGCCCAAAATATGTTTTTATCTTACTCCAAAGTTTTCTAAATACTGAGAAAATTTTTAATTTAATTATGACAATATGTTTGTCCCACTTTTTAGTTTTTAAACACTAGCCACATATTCAATTTTCTAATTTAAATACTAAACAGGGCTAAAAAATAAACTCACCCCATTACAGGGTCTATAATATTATTTTCAGAATTTCCAGGGGTCTAGCTACACTTATCAGAGGTGCTTTTCCTAATTTTTATTAAATCCAGGGGCTAAATCTGATTTTTAAATGAATTTACATGATTTTCTGGAGTTCCAGGGGCTAGATCAGAAGTTTCCTGGGCTAGCTCTTATTTCCCGAGAACCCCAGGGGGTAGCACGTAAGATTTCCAGTCTTTATAACGCGGGGCTGACGTGGACCGTCCGATTTTAAACCGACGGCCGAGATTATAACATCGAACCGGTACGCGGGGGTTTAAACCCTACCGTGCGATTTAAAATAAACGGCGCACAAGCGGCCACGTCGCTCTGATCGAGCGCGGGCGGCGCTGCCTGCGGCGCACGGTGGCGGGAAGCGGCGATCTCACCGGAAACTTTCGGATCTTCGGGAATTCTTCCTAGAAATGTGATTTTATGGCATAGATCGGTAGAGGAGAGGTCAAGGATCTCACCTCGGGGGTTTTCTTGAGCTCGGAGGTCCTGGAAGGTGATCGGCGACGAGGTCCGAGGCAAAACCACGGCGAAGCTCGTCGGCGCTGCGTTTACACCGCAAATCACCGAGTTTTCTGCACCTGCAAGGTTCCCCGGAGGCGGTGGATCAAGACCAGCGAGTTAGATTGGAATTTCCGAGCTTAGATCGGCCAGAATTCGCCAGAGAAGTCTCGGTTCTCACCGGAGGAAAAATCGGCGATCGCGTGGGAAAAACAGAACGAGGCCAGGGTTTTTATAGACGGGGGAGGGCGGCGGGGTGGTTAGATCATGTCCGCGTCGCCTACGAACAGAATTCAACGGGGATACGCCGAAATCCCGATCGGTTTTGATTCGGGAGCGAGGGAGTCCGGCGCGGCGCGAGGTAGACGAAGATCGGGTGGGTCCCGCCTGTCAGTGTGAGGCAGCAGCGCGCGCGGCTGCGGGCTGGCGCGGGCGCTGGCTGGGCCGGCTGGTGGGTTTCGGCCCACTGGCCGGTTTTTTTCTGTTTTCTCTTTTTCTTTTTCTATTTCTTTTCTGATTTGAGTTTAATTTGAATTCCAGTTTGAATTTGAATTTTTGCAAAACATGCAACACGTCCAAAAATATTTAAATTCCCCTCTTTATATGATTTAAGTTTTTGGAATCAAAATTTTGGGGTGTTACGGCTCTACCCCCCTTAAAAGAAATCTCGTCCTCGAGATTGGTGTTTCTAAGAAAACAATTCCGGAAATTGTGCCTTGAGCTCATCTTCCCGCTCCCAGGTGGCTTCCTCTTCTGAGTGATGCTTCCACTGCACCTTGCACATCCGGATTCTTTTATTTCTGGTAAGTCGTTCCATTGTCTCCAAAATCTTGTATGGTTGCTCGGCATAAGACAAATCCTCAGCTACGTTCACTTCATTCATGGGTAACACCTCCTCAGGCGTCCTCAGGCATTTCTTGAGTTGTGACACATTGAATACATCATGCACATCCGATAGACGAGCCGATAACTCTAGTTGATACGCCACTTCGCCTTTCCTTTCCAAAACGTGAAAGGGTCCGATGTATCGAGGTGACAACTTTCCTTTCATCTTGAACCGACGAAGTCCTCTGATAGGGGACACCTTGAGATAAACATAGTCTCCCTCGTTGAAAACGAGCTCTCTTCTTCATACATCAGCATGGCTCTTTTGGCGTGTCTGTGCTATCCTCAAGTTATTGCGAATTTCCCTCACCTTCGCCTCGGCTTCTTGTAGTACTTCTGGACCAAACACTTTACTTTCCCCCGTTTGGTTCCAAAATAGAGGAGTTCTGCACTTCCTCCCATATAAAGCTTCAAACGGTGACATCTTCATACTAGCTTGATAGCTGTTATTATAGGAAAACTCCGCATACGGTAAATTCTTGTCCCAACTCCTATTGTTTTTGAGTGCACATGCCCTTAACATATCTTCAAGGATCTGATTGGTTCTTTCCGTCTGCCTGTCAGTGTGGGGATGATAGGCAGAGCTGAGGTTCAGATGGGTTCCCATGGTTTCATGCAACTTCTGCCAAAACCTCGAGGTGAACTGTGTCCCTCGGTCCGACACAATCTTCTTTGGCACTCCATGGTAACACACGATCCTTGACATGTACAACTCTGCCAATTTGGATCCGCTGTAGCTTTCCTTCACGGGGATGAAGTGAGCTACTTTGGTTAGCCTATCAATGATGACCCATATTGAATCATATCCGGATTGGGTCCTAGGCAATCCCACGATGAAATCCATGCTGATTTCTTCCCATTTCCATTCAGGCACTTTGAGTGGTTGCAATAATCCCGCGGGTCGTTGATGTTCTGCTTTCACCAACTGACATGTGTCACATAGGGCAATATGTTCCGCGACATCTCGCTTCATGCCATACCACCAATACCTGCCCTTGAGGTCTTGGTACATCTTCGTACTCCCAGGATCAATGGAATAGTCGGAATCGTGAGCCTCCTTCAAAATCAATTCACGGATCTCCTTTACTTCAGGCACACAGATTCTTTTCCCGTGCCACACTGTCCCTTGTTCATCCTCTCTGAAACCTGGAGCTTTATCTTCCTTGATGAGTTGCCTGATTTCTTGTATCTTCTCATCATTCTTTTGTCCCTCACGTATGTCTCGCTTTAGTGTGGAATCCACTTCCATGACGATGGCTTCACCACTATTTACCAGACATAGGTTGAGCCTTATAACCTCGTCTTTCAATTCTGCAGGCATGTCTTTTAAGCTCAACTTATTGACCTGCACTTTCCAACTCAAAGCATCGGCAACGACGTTTGCTTTCCCGGGATGATAGTTGATGCCCACATCAAAGTCATTGATTAACTCTAGCCATCTCCTTTGTCTGAGGTTGAGGTCTGGCTGTGTGAATATGTACTTCAAACTCTTATGATCCGTATATATCTCTGTCCTCTTCCCCATCAAATAGTGCTGCCAAATTTTCAACGCGTGTACCACTGCGGCTAGTTCTAAGTCATGTGTAGGATAGTTTTTCTCGTGCTTCCGAAGCTGCCGGGATGCATAAGCCACGACATGCCCTTCTTGCATAAGAACACATCCCAACCCGTTTCCAGAGGCATCGCAGTACACCGTGAAATTCTTTTGCATATCTGGCATAACCAACAATGGGGCTGTTGTCAATCTCTTCTTTAGCGCCTGAAAGCTCGTCTCGCACTGTGGCGTCCAGGTGAATGTGATTCCCTTCTCCAACAGTTTGGTGAGAGGTCTCGAGATCTTGGAGAATCCCTCAATAAACCGTCGATAGTATCCAGCCAATCGCAAAAAGCTTCGAACTTCCCCGACATTTTCAGGGGTCTTCCACTTCTGTATATCCTCGATTTTGGCGGGATCTACGGAGATTCCTCCCTCTGAGATTATATGTCCTAAGAAGGGAACTCTCTTCAGCCAAAACTCACACTTACTCAACTTGGCATATAGTTGGTGTTCTCTTAGCCTTCGCAACACCAATCTTAGATGTTTCTCATGTTCTTCTTCATCTTTGGAGAAGACGAGAATGTCATCTATGAAAACCACCACAAATTTGTCCAGATATTCCATGAATACCTTGTTCATGAGATACATGAAGTATGCCGGGGCATTAGTTAGCCCGAAAGGCATGACAGTGTATTCATACAGTCTGTACCGAGATACGAAAGCTGTCTTGGGAATATCAGATTGCCTTATCTTGAGTTGGTGGTATCCCGACCTGAGATCAATTTTCGAGAACACACAAGCTCCCTTCAACTGATCAAACAAGTCTTCAATGCGAGGTAATGGGTACTTGTTCTTGATGGTTACCTCATTCAAAGCACGGTAATCCACGCATAACCTTTGGGTTCCGTCCTTCTTGGGCACGAATATCACCGGAGCTCCCCATGGTGAGGAACTAGGACGAATATACCCCTTCCCCGTCAATTCTCTCAAATGATCCTTGAGTTCTTCTAGCTGCTTGGAGTCCATCTGATAAGGTCTCTTGTATATCGGGGCTGTTACAGGCACTAGCTCAATTGCGAATTCCACTTCACGATCGGGAGGCATACCTGGCAATTCTTCCGGAAAAACGTCTCGATATTCCCTGATTGTCCTGATTTCCTCAACTTTCACCTCAACTTGATTTAATTTAATGTCCCTCCTAGGCTCGTGTATTGTTATGAACTTTACTCTTGTGCCATTAGGGTGAGTTAGTTCCACCGTTCTGGTCGAACAATGAATGATTCCCTTATGTTTGGTCAACCAATCCATGCCCAAAATAATATCGATCCCTTGGGAATCTATCACTATGAGGTTAGCAGTAAACACTACCCCATTAATGTCTAGATTCACCTTGGGACACACTTGTCTTGTCCTTATTTCTCCACCTGGAGAGTTTACGGCTAGCATATGGATCATCTGTGTTGTTGCTAGGTCATACTTCTTAACAAACCCTTGAGCAATAAATGAGTGGGTAGCACCAGAATCAAACAGCAGGGTTGCAAGGTGTAAATTGGCAGGAAACTTACCAACTATCACGTCGGGTGCATCTTGTGCTTCCTCCATAGTGACGTGGTTCACCCGTCCTCTCATTACATTCTGCTGTTGTGGCTGCGCGGGCTTCTTCTTTGGGCATTTGTGGGCGTAGTGCCCCACTTCACCGCAGCTAAAACATTGCACCCCAACCTTAGGTGTCTGGCCTTTGTTGTCTTGGGGTTGGTTTGGGGGTCCTTGCTCTGCTGGTCGAGGTGGATATGCGGGGCGAGGCTGCTGCACAAACTGACGTTGCGGCTGTGCTGGTGCTGCCGGAGGCCTGTAGTTCGGGTTGTACCCTCTTGGTGCTGAGTAGGGTACCGCAGCACGGTTCGTCTGCCCTGCTGGTTGCTGCATCAGACGTGGGCAGGTGTTGCTCCCGGAGGCTTGATGTGACACCCTCATCTCGGGTGTCAGCATATGTTCGTATCCTATGAAATGGAAACATTTTAATGGAAAATAGGGACAGAAAGAGTTATCAAAAGAATAGCCAATAAAGCCCTTAGAGTGCATCGAAGGCAACTTCCGCGGCCAGCAGGCCACGTGGCGTGATCGGAGCTCATCCCTGCGACGTGGGGAGAGGCCGCCGCCAAGCTGGCTACGTGGCAGGCTCGGGACTCATCTCTGCAAAGGGGAGAGGTCCGATCCTGTGGGACACGTGTTGCCCACGGAGCTAGCCTCTGCGAAAGAAGCAAAGGCATTTCCGCAGGACACGTGTCATCCTCAGAGCTAGTCCTCACGGAAATCAGAGGACTATCCGCGCGGGGTACGTGTCGATCTCGGAGCTCACCTGCGAGAGGTCCTGTTCTATTGGACACGTGTCGACCTCGGGGCATGTCCCTGAGGAAAGAAGAAGAGGAAGACCGGCGCCAACACGTGGCGTGCGTGGAGCTCATCTCCGAAGAAGAGGAAGGTCTCGCTCGTGACACGCGGCACAACCGGAGCTCATCTTCGCGGGAGAAGAGATACCAGGCCCGGAGGACACGTGGAACTTCCGGAGCTCTTCACCACGGAAGTAACGAGTCTGGAGCGGTTTTTACGCGTAAAGATATCGGTACGCAACGGAAACCGATCTAAACTCCACGATGTTACCTAGGATAAGACGTCAGGATCTAACAAAGATCTGAAAAAGACTCTTATTCGGGATTCAATCAGATTAGGATTCTTCTCTTCCCGATTATAAATGGAACCCAAAACCTCTGGCCGAAACCACGAACTTCTCTTTCAACTCCTGAGCCGATGACTTAGAGCCCTAGACCTAACTCGCCGAGAAAAACATCGCCAAAGCACAACAAGGGAGATCATCGGAGGAGGACCTCGAAGACAAGAAGAACGTGAGGTAGGATTTCAATACCACCTTACGACATCATGGTGTTCATCTCTTTGCGTCTGTTCTTCGATTCCTTTTGAACAGAAGCCTTTTCATGGACAGAACACTCGATGATCAGTTTGATCTAAAGACAGGATCATCGCCCCATTCGTCTTTAATCCAAACACCTCTGACCATGCAAGCCATGCAAGAATACGTACAGATCAATTTAATAAAACTAATCGTAGGATAGCATGCATGTGCATCATCGCATCTAGTTTAAGGATTGCGCATGATATTGATTGCTGTGAATCTTGTACGCACGTGAATCCTACATAGCAGGACAAACTCAGTAAGCTGTCTACGACGAGCTGCAGCAACAAGGTTTTGAGAATCAAGGACAACCGAAACCGCAAGAACAAGGCAAGTGCTCCTTGACCATGTTGATCCTATGTTTTGGGTAAAACTATTTTGTTTTGCGAAAAGGTGTGTGTGCTGAGTCAAACATGATGGGAAACCCTTTTATAGGAGTTTACTAGTTTTGGTTAGACCACCCTTGTCACCTGGGAAGTTTTATGAGTCGGGTATGGTTTTTGTTTTATGCTTCGCTGAGTCCATGGGATTGGGAAGCGAGATAGATGTGTCTAGCTAACTGCACTCATAACAATAATGAGAAACTGATGTTAATAATGAACATGGATCGGAGGGGGATCTAGGCAAGCCTGGGTTTGTGTATGAGGTAGCATGAGATGGTGGTTTTACTTGCCGTAGATCTAAGGACCGGTTCATGCATGCACATGCCAGGATAACAGTGCCACCACAAGGCCAAGTATGGGTGCGGCTTAGCTGAGTAATTAGGTAAGTTGCTAGGGTGTTATGGACTGTGTAAGGCGCGGGGAATGGGAGTCGAGTGAGGACTGCCCTGGGAACTGCATGGCACAAGAGGGGGCCCGTGGGTGGGAGAATTGGAGATTCTAGCCTGCAGGTGAAACCTTAGTGAGTCCATACATCTAGTAACCCCTTTGTAAAGGCTATTTTGTGATCTCTTGACCATACACCGACGGTTGTGTACTGGTAAAATGGAGGTTCTGCAGTCGCCGACGGGTGACGAAATCACAAACTTGTGGGTAAAGAGGTACAAACTCTGCAGAGTTATTAAAACTATCATGATAGCCGAGCTTATGGTTACGAGCACCTGGCTAAACTGCCATGATTAGATGGGATGGTTATTGGAATGGTCATTGGGAAGATTCTTGGTTATGGATATTGATTGTGGTTCGGTTTGTGATCGTCGAGTCCGGATGATGAGATGTTTGCATGACTAGTGTGTCATAACATGAGATTGGTCTCAGTGCGAGACGAGGTTGTTTTATGAGATGAGATGGTAGCGAATACGAGGAGATATTCATGAGTATGAGTAAAGGATTGGTTAATGTTCGGATGGAACATGGGAAGTGATGGAGGTATGTTGGTAATTTAATACATGATGGGATTGCATTCATCTAAAGTTAAGTTGCTGTTTTATCATGGTTTTATAAATTTGCTTTTCTGCAAATAAGCCTTTTATACCTACCTTGTTTATGAGCTGCATATCATGTGTTATTTCCGCACTTGCTGAGTACATCATTGTGCTCAAACTTGCATTATTTCATCATCAACAGTAAGAGAAGGCTATTATGAAGATCAAGTGGAGCATTATGGCGTGTGATCTGTTCTCAACCTTGCCTGTGGAGGGAGTAGAGATGGAGCCACTTCTGCTTAGTTTAGCTTCCGCATTAGTTTTTGCTTCCGCATTTAGATAAAGATTTCCGCTGCGTAGAAATAAAGACTTCCGCTGTGAGCATGAGTCCAAGGCTCATGAGGTGATTGTAATAAACTCTGTTATTCGTGGTAATATATAATCTGAATTCAGTTTGTGGAACGTATGTGTATGTGTTATGAACTTCCTGGGCACACATATGCATTAGTTCTCGGTTCCGTGGTTTTCCACAGAATTGAGGGCGTCACAGATTGGTATCATAGCCACGGGTTGACAGTAGGTTACACGCCTAGGTAGAAAGCCTTAGATAGATAATAGAGCTACGGGTTAACCCCGAGAAGGAGTTACAGGCGCCCTAGGGTGAATAGTTAGATTGGCCTTTAAAAACCACCTTGACATAGGAAGCCCTCCTTGAATAGGAGTTGTGTGGGCCCTTTTGATGATTATTTGTGAATATGCGCTTAGTGTGAGTTGTGGGACGTCTCAAAAACGTTGTCCATATACACACGTAAGAAGAAGGAGGTGTGAGATGTTTTGGCACTTGCTTACATCCTCATAAGGGCTAATATATATAGTCCAACTCACCTTGATGCATATAGTTGAAAGGACCTACCTAACTTTCTAACCTTCTATTACTATTTCGTTCTCTCTCACAGATGGTGACAGGAAACGCCAGCCGAAGGAACGTCCAAGAAGATGACCACGAGGAAGTTCCTGCTAACCCCGGAGCTGGCGAAAACAACCTAGAAAGGTTGATGGCCATGCAAAACCAGCTTATGCAAACCATGATCCAAACTTTGGGTCAGTTGCAGGCCAACCAACACCCCGTTCCGGCACCACCGCCACCCCCACCGCCGGCTCATAACAGGTTGGGAGAGTTCATGAGGACTCGACCACCCACCTTTGCTCAAGCAAGCGATCCAATGGAGGCCGATGATTTGTTGAAATCCATGGAGAAGAAGCTTGCCATTGTCCAGTGCAACGACCGAGAGAAGGTTCTCTTTGCGTCACACCAACTGATGGGAGCAGCTGCTGACTGGTGGGATGCCTTGAGCAACGCCCATGCCAATCCGGAGACAATCACTTGGACTGAGTTCAAGGAAAGTTTCCGCTCCCACTACATCCCTGTTGGCGTAATGATGCTCAAGAGGCAGGAGTTTGAAGGTCTCCGCCAAGGGCAGAAAAGTGTGAACGAATACCTCAACAAGTTCATACAACTGTCCCGGTATGCCCCCGAAGATGTCAACTCAGATCAGAGGAAGCAGTACCTGTTCATGAGAGGGTTGAACAATGAGATCCAAGTTCAGCTCCTCAACAATGACTACGTAAGCTTCCAGAAGCTGGTTGATAAGGCTATTGTGATGGAAAACAAGATCCGAGAGATCGAGTGCGAGTGCAAAAGGAAGATCCCGTACCAGCTCCAAGGGAGCAACGTACGACCTAGATACATGCCCCTTGCAACGCAGTATGGATCGACCACTCCTACGTACCACCCTGGTCAGCCACCACAGCAACGGCCCGTTGCACCGGCACCTCGTGTGCCCATGCCTCCTGCGCCCCGGCCTAACAATGGCGCTCCTGTTCAAAACCCCCGCCCCAACGTACCTACTGCCGTAGGCAACAGGGCATGCTTTGCATGCGGGGAAGTAGGCCACTTCGCTAACCAGTGCCCGAAGAGAGGCCCTGGACAGCAAGGTAACGTGCCCAAGCAGAATCAGCGACCAAACGGAGGGGAAAACCAAGGGAACCATGGACCGCAGAACTATGCTCGTGGCCACGTTAACCATGTCACTGCTGAGGAAGCACAACAGGCTGAGGACGTCGCAATTGGTATGTTCTTTGCCAACTCCAACCCAGCCACCATTTTATTTGATTCCGGAGCATCGCATTCCTTCATATCATCCAAATATGTTGCCAAACATCATCTACCCGTATCCCACCTAGAATGTGCTATGTTAGTTAATTCTCCCGGAGGAGAAATGAGTACTAGTATAGTATGTCCTAAGGTAAGCCTTAAAATAAGGGGGGTAGACTTCCTTGCCAACCTTATTGTCTTGGACTCCCACGGAATTGACATCATACTCGGAATGGACTGGTTAAGCAAGCACAATGGAGTAATCCAATGCGCTGAGAGAAGCATGCAATTGACAAACGAACACGGTATCCGTGTCGAGTTTGAGTCAGCCCCGCAAGCGACTGAACGGTTGGATCTGAACCATGTTGAAGGAGTAGCATTGGACAACATTCCAGTGGTTCAGGAATTTTCGGATGTGTTCCCGGAAGAACTTCCAGGTATGCCACCTGACCGGGATATTGAGTTTGCCATAGATTTGGTACCTGGAACTGCACCCATAGCTAAGAGACCATATAGGATGCCCGTCAACGAGTTAGTTGAACTAAAGAAGCAAATTCAAGAACAGTTGGAGAAGTGTTTTATCCGTCCAAGTTCGTCACCATGGGGAGCCCCGGTACTCTTCGTGGACAAGAAGGACGGAACCCAAAGAATGTGCGTGGACTACAGGTCTCTCAACGAAGTGACAATCAAAAATAAATACCCTCTGCCCCGTATAGAGGACATGTTCGATCAAATGAAAGGAGCCCAAGTGTTCTCCAAGATTGATCTTCGGTCGGGATATTTCCAGCTGAAGATTAAGCCCTCCGATATACCTAAGACAGCCTTTCGGACACGGTATGGTCATATGAATATACCGTTATGTCTTTTGGATTGACGAATGCACCCGCATACTTCATGTACCTTATGAATAAGGTTTTCATGGAGTATTTGGACAAGTTTGTCGTGGTTTTCATCGACGACATTATGGTGTATTCAAAAAGTGAGGAGGAGCATGAAGAACATCTTAAATTGACCTTTCAGAAGTTGCGTGAGCATCAGTTGTATGCCAAACTCAACAAGTGTCAATTTTGGCTAAAGGAAATATCTTTCCTAGGCCACATCATCTCCAAGGAAGGGTTATCGGTTGACCCCGGAAAGGTGAGAGATTTTCTGAAGTGAGACCAACCGAACAGCGTGAGGGATATTTGAAGTTTCCTTGGGATGGTAGGATACTATCGTCGCTTCATTAAAGACTTCTCTAAGATAGCAAAACCTATGACGGAGTTGCTAATGAAGGGAAAAGTCTTTCAATGGACACAAGCCTGCCAAGAAAGTTTTGAGGAACTCAAGAAAAGGCTAACCACGGCACCAGTTCTGGTATTGCCAGACGTAAGCAAGAGCTTTGACATATATTGTGATGCATCCAGACAAGGGCTCAGATGTGTACTCATGCAGGAAGGACAAGTGGTAGCCTATGCCTCACGACAATTAAAGAAGCATGAGCTTAACTATCCTACACATGATTTGGAGTTAGCAGCAGTGGTGCATGCATTGAAGATTTGGAGACATTATATCCTTTGTCATTGATGTGAGATCTATACAGATCATAAAAGCCTCAAGTACATATTTACACAAACGGACCTGAATTTGAGGCAACGTCGATGGTTAGAACTCATCAAGGATTATGATGTGGGAATCAACTACCACCCCGGGAGGGCCAATGTAGTCGCTGACGCATTGAGCAGAAAGGGAGCATGCCACCAACTCACGGTTCGGGAGCTACCACCCGAACTACGTAAGGAGTTCGAACGGTTACACCTCGGATTCTTGAATAACATGGAAATGATAGAGATCCACTCCTCATTAGAGCAAGAAATAAGAAAGGGACAAGCAACGGACGAGGGGATCAAGGAGATCAAGGAAAGAATCCGCCAGGGGATAGAAAAGGATTTCAAAGAGGATGAAAAGGGTACGCTTTGGCTAGGAAAAAGGATTTGTGTGCCAAACATAAGACACCTTCACGACATGATATTGAAGGAGGCACATGATTCACCCTATTCCATACATCCAGGGAGCACCAAAATGTACAAAGACTTGAAAACTTTCTATTGGTGGGATGGTATGAAGAGGGATATAGCCGAATACGTTGCCCTATGCGACACATGCCAACGGGTAAAGGCCGAACATCAAAAACCCGCTGGGTTGTTGCAACCTTTGAAAATACCTGAATGGAAATGGGAGGACATCAGTATGGACTTTATTGTCGGATTGCCAAGAACTCAGTCAGGATACGACTCCATCTTGGTCATTGTGGACCGATTGACGAAAACCGCCCATTTTCTCCCTGTAAAGACCAGTTACAATGTAGCACAATTGGCAGAATTGTACATGGAGCAGATCGTGTGCCGTCATGGAGTTCCGAAGAGGATAGTCTCAGATCGAGGTTCTCAGTTTACCTCTAGATTCTGGAGGAAGCTGCAGAAAGCCTTGGGTACACGACTGGATTTTAGCTCCGCCTATCACCCACAAACAGATGGGCAAACCGAGAGGACGAACCAAATTTTGGAAGACATGCTGAGAGCTTGCGCCTTGAAACGTGGGCATAGTTGGGATAGGAGTTTACCGTATGCCGAGTTCTCCTATAACAACAGCTATCAAGCTAGCTTGAAGATGTCGCCTTTCGAAGCCTTATATGGTAGACGGTGTAGAACGCCACTGTTCTGGAATGAGACTGGAGAGAACCGGGTGTTTGGACCAGAAGTACTACAAGAGGCTGAAAAGCAAGTCCAAACGATACGGGAGAACTTAAAGGCTGCTCAGTCACGACAGAAAGGCTATGCGGACAATAGGCGTAGGAAGTTGACCTTTGAAGTAGGAGACTTCGTATACCTTAAGGTATCACCTATCCGAGGCCAACGACGTTTTAATGCCAAAGGCAAACTAGTGCCTCGCTACGTCGGACCATTTAAGATTTTGGACAAGCAAGGAGAAGTAGCCTATCAACTAGAGCTCCCAAACCACCTCTCCGACGATCATGACGTGTTTCATGTATCCCAGCTCAAGAAGTGCTTGAGAGTACCAGAGGAACAAGTGTCGATGGGAGAACTTGAACTTCAAGAGGACCTGACTTACGCAGAACACCCTGTCCGAATCTTGGACGTAAAGGAAAGGGTCACCCGAAACAAGGTGATTCGATGGTGCAAGGTACAATGGAGCCATCACACTGAAGCTGAAGCCACATGGGAGCGAGAAAAGGATATCAAGGCAGAATTTCCCCATCTATTTTCTACAAACGAATCTCGAGGGCGAGATTCAATTTAAGGGGGGTAGATTTGTGACACCCTCATCTCGGGTGTCAGCATATGTTTGTATCCTATGAAACGGAAACATTTTAATGGAAAATAGGGAAAGAAAGAGTTATCAAAAGAATAGCCAATAAAGCCCTTAGAGTGCATCGAAGGCAACTTCCACGGCCAGCAGGCCACGTGGCGTGATCGTAGCTCATCCCTGCGACGTGGGGAGAGGCCGCCGCCAAGCTGGCTACGTGGCAGGCTCGGGACTCATCTCCGCAAAGGGGAGAGGTCCGATCCTGTGGGACACGTGTTGCCCACGGAGCTAGCCTCTGCGAAAGAAGCAAAGGCATTTCCGCAGGACACGTGTCATCCTCAGAGCTAGTCCTCACGGAAATCAGAGGACTATCCGCGCGGGGTACGTGTCGATCTCGGAGCTCACCTGCGAGAGGTCCTGTTCTATTGGACACGTGTTGACTTCGGGGCATGTCCCTGAGGAAAGAAGAAGAGGAAGACCGGCGCCAACACGTGGCGTGCGTGGAGCTCATCTCCGAAGAAGAGGAAGGTCTCGCTCGTGACACGCGGCACAACCGGAGCTCATCTTCGCGGGAGAAGAGATACCAGGCCCGGAGGACACGTGGAACTTCCGGAGCTCTTCACCACGGAAGTAACGAGTCTGGAGCGGTTTTTACGCGTAAAGATATACGTACGCAACGGAAACCGATCTAAACTCCACGATGTTACCGAAGATAAGACGTCAGGATCTAACAAAGATCTGAAAAAGACTCTTATTCGGGATCCAATCAGATTAGGACTCTTCTCTTCCCGATTATAAATAGAACCCAAAACCTCTGGCCGAAACCACGAACTTCTCTTTCAACTCGTGAGCCGACGACTTAGAGCCCTAGCCCTAACTCGCCGAGCAAAACATCGCCGAAGCACAACAAGGGAGATCATCGGAGGAGGACCTCGAAGACAAGAAGAACGTGAGGAAGGATTTCAATACCACCTTACAACATCATGGTGTTCATCTCTTTGCTTCTGTTCTTCGATTCCTTTTGAACAGAAGCCTTTTCATGGACAGAACACTCGATGATCAGTTTGATCTAAAGACAGGATCATCGCCCCGTTCGTCTTTAATCCGAACACCTCTGACCATGCAAGCCATGCAAGAATACGTACAAATCAATTTAATAAAACTAATCGTAGGATAGCATGCTTGTGCATCATCGCATCTAGTTTAAGGATTGCGCATGATATTGATTGCTGTGAATCTTGTATGCACGTGAATCCTACATAGCAGGACAAACTCAGTAAGCTGTCTACGACGAGCTGCAGCAACAAGGTTTTGAGAATCAAGGACAACCGAAACCGCAAGAACAAGGCAAGTGCTCCTTGACCATGTTGATCCCATGTTTTGGGTAAAACGATTTTGTTTTGCGAAAAGGTGTGTGTGCTGAGTCAAACATGATGGGAAACCCTTTTATAGGAGTTTACTAGTTTTGATTAAACCATCCTTGTCACCTGGGAAGTTTTATGAGTCGGGTATGGTTTTTGTTTTATGCTTCGCTGAGTCCATGGGATTGGGAGGCGAGATAGATGTGTCTAGCTAACTGCACTCATAATAATAATGAGAAAACTGATGTTAATAATGAACATGGATCGGAGGGGGATCTAGGCAAGCCTGGATTGGTGTATGAGGTAGCATGAGATGGTGGTTTTACTTGCCGTAGATCTAAGGACCGGTTCATGCATGCACATGCCAGGATAACAGTGCCACCACAAGGCCAAGCATGGGTGCGGCTTAGCTGAGTAATTAGGTAAGTTGCTAGAGTGTTATGGACTGTGGAAGGCGCGGGGAATGGGAGTCGAGTGAGGACTGCCCTGGGAACTGCATGGCACAAGAGGGGCCCGTGGGTGGGAGAATTGGAGATTCTAGCCTGCCGGTGAAACCTTAGTGAGTCCATACATCTAGTAACCCCTTTGTAAAGGCTATTTTGTGATCTCTTGACCATACACCGATGGTTGTGTACTGGTAAAATGGAGGTTTTGCAGTCGCCGACGGGTGACGAAATCACAAACTTGTGGGTAAAGAGGTACAAACTCTGCAGAGTTATTAAAACTATCATGATAGCCGAGCTTACGGTTACGAGCACCTGGCTAAACTGCCATGATTAGATGGGATGGTTATTGGAATGGTCATTGGGAAGATTCTTGGTTATGGATATTGATTGTGGTTCGGTTTGAGATCGTCGAGTCCGGATGATGAGATGTTTGCATGACTGGTGTGTCATAACATGAAATTGGTCTCAGTGCGAGACGAGGTTGTTTTATGAGATGAGATGGTAGCGAATACGAGGAGATATTCGTGAGTATGAGTAAAGGATTGGTTAATGTTCGGATGGAAC
Organism: Neostapfia colusana; assembly: GCA_030760725.1. Classification (NCBI taxonomy): domain Eukaryota; kingdom Viridiplantae; phylum Streptophyta; class Magnoliopsida; order Poales; family Poaceae; genus Neostapfia; species Neostapfia colusana. The sequence goes on from JASWHV010000003.1 coordinate 86,181,182, forward strand.
ATGGGAAGTGATGGAGGTATGTTGGTAATTTAATACATGATGGGATTGCATTCATCTAAAGTTAAGTTGCTGTTTTATCATGGTTTTATAAATTTGCTTTTCTGCAAATAAGCCTTTTATACCTACCTTGTTTATGAGCTGCATATCATGTGTTATTTCCGCACTTGCTGAGTACATCATTGTGCTCAAACTTGCATTATTTCATCATCAACAGTAAGAGAAGGCTATTATGAAGATCAAGTGGAGCATTATGGCGTGTGATCTGTTCTCAACCTTGCCTGTGGAGGGAGTAGAGATGGAGCCACTTCTGCTTAGTTTTGCTTCCGCTTTAGTTTTTGCTTCCGCATTTAGATAAAGATTTCCGCTGCGTAGAAATAAATACTCCCGCTGTGAGCATGAGTCCAAGACTCATGAGGTGATTGTAATAAACTCTGTTATTCGTGGTAATATATAATCTGAATTCAGTTTGTGGAACGTATGTGTATGTGTGATGAACATCCTGGGCACACATATGCATTAGTTCTCGGTTCCATGGTTTTCCACAGAATTGAGGGCGTCACACTTGATGTGACCACCCGGCCTTCCTCTTATTCTCATTTTCCAAGGCCTTTAGCTTCCTTTCTACCACAAATGCTCTGTCCACCATCTTTTGGAAGCTTTCATACTCATTTGAGGACATTGCACACTGCATCTCCGCGGTAAGTCCTTCCACAAAACAATCTTGTTTCTGCTCATCAGTCTCTATGTCTCGTGGGGCATAACGGGATAGTTGAGTAAATTTAGTGAGGTATTCCCTCACCGTCATGTTTCCCTGCTGCAGTCCCAAAAACTCCTTCCTCTTGTTTTTGAGTTCACCTCTTGGGATGTAATGGTTGCGGAAGCTACGCTTGAACTCTTCCCAAGTGATGTTCTCAGGGTCATGATGGGCGGCCACGTAGGCGGCCCACCAATCAGCAGCAGGTCCATGCAGTTGATGAGAGGCAAACAGCACCCTCTCATACCCTTGGCACTGGATGATCCTCATCTTGCTTTCAATGGTCTTCAGCCAATCATCTGCCTCCAGAGGTTCAGCAGCACTTGCAAACTTTGGAGGTTGAGTTCCTAGAAACTCAGTCAACCTTGGTTGGCGTGGTGCAGCTTGTGGAGGTGGAACTTGATGCAAGTTGGCCACCACTTGAGTCAAGTTCTGGATGAGCTTATTCTGATTCTCCAGCATTTGGTGGAGGGGATCAACTCCTTCACGGCGACCACCCTGGTCCTGGCCTCCAGAAAGATGAGGGTTGCATGCCTCATCGTTGTTGTTGGCGGGGTTGGCAGCACGTCCTTTTCCTCTTCCGGCCATCTGGCAGAATCAACCATTGTTAATTTGAAAGCATTTAGTATCATCTTACTACTTTCATTTGTTTGTACTTTGAAGTGTTGAGGCTTTGTTATACTTTTACGAGGGTTCATATCTCATACCAAATAAATGTACTATTATTTCATGTGGGTTCACTCACCAAAGCAAAACAACCTGAAGACGAGGCTGCGGACAATTGCTCATGGCTTCCACAACTCACGTCACATACCAAGCATTAACACACCATTAACTAATCGTAACGACTCGACTATTCGACATCTTGCTAACTAAGGGAAGGACTCTACACTACTCGTTTTCTTGAGCTGGCTCCTCGGGATCTTCCTCATCATTTCGGCTGCCTTCTGACTCTGCTTTGGGTGGGGAGGCTGCTGGTGGAGAAGTGCGACGACGCCTGATCGCTCGGCAATCTGGGGAATCAGGAGTCCATGTATCATTCACGGTGACACACAGTTCATTTCCATCTCCTCTTCCTCTCGCCCTTAAGCAGGCTCGCAGCAACGCCTCCGTTTCCTTCAGGGTGTCTCGGATATCCTGAAGCTCCTGTTGACACTCCTGCAGTCGAGTGCTGAGCATAGAAGCATCCTCCAAGCACAAGTCCATGTGCTCATGGGGAGTCCCGTGCTGCACCGGCGGGTACTTGTACTCCGCGGTACCACTCTCACGTTGGAGGACATACATGTACTCTGTCTTGTCCAGGTGGCGACGATAGATGTGACTGGCAGGTGATGGCCTCCCAAGTGACATCCTTCTCCGCATCGACCTGTGTCGCTCTACAAGCTGGAGAGTGGTGGATCTTAAGCAGCTGATTTTCGTGTATTATCCTCATCTCTGAGCTCCATTCTTCCCTCTTCTCACGGATGGTCCTGGTGGAGTTATAGTAGATGATTAGCTTGCCCGTATTGCCGGCGGCCTCGAGCATATGCCGAAGACGGCGCAATAAGCCTCCTACTGCCAATCCGTAGGAAAGGTACGTCACCGGACGGCTCTCCTCTCTCTCGGCAAGGGCAACTACGGGAACTCTCCCTCCTGTGGACTTGCGAGCGGTGCGAATCATGCGAACCATCTAAAACAAAAAGAATTTAAAATTAGGTTAGATAAACTCTCAAACAAAAATCCTATTTTGAATGAAAGTTGGGGTAAGATGAAGAAAGTGACTCATTTAAATAACACTTTTCAATCCACACCTTTGTAAAATAGTTTTTAAGAAAATAGGGCCCTTAAATACGTCCATTTCTACCTAGGTTCACGTTCCTACGGGCAACCTTGGATCTGATACCACCTCTGTCACACCCGGTTTTTCCGAAGAAACAACCAAGTGAATATCACATGTATGCTAGGATCATTTTCTCATACATGTGATGACAAATAGTGAAGCATCATTTATTACAAGCCAGGTGTCGAATATAAATAAGTCTTACATTGGCAAATGTCTCAATGGACAATAATAAGTTCATCACAAGTAAATAAACTAGCAGCGGAATATTATTCTTGAGGGCTTCATCACAGGCGTTGCCCGGGGGTCTCCATGAACCTAGAAACCTTCTTCGGGTCCAAAGTCTTGGTCATTATACACCACCTCATTATCTTGACCTGAGCAGCAATATAAACCAACAAAATATGCAAGGTTGAGCACCAATGGTACTCAGCAAGTGTGGGAAAATTATATCATGCATGGCTAGAACAAGTAGAGGTTGAACTCATGGTTAAAGCACTACGCAATTAATACCTATCACCTTAGCTTATTAAGCACCTACATTACTACACAGGTGAAATGGTCCCAAGCTCCCATACCATCATCATAATCAAATAACCATAACATCATTTCCAATGTTAAGCTCCCCGCTTAACATTCACAACTTCCAAAACCATCAATCCTCTAATCATGAATAAGTCCAAGCCGCTCTTGACCGTGAGCACGGCTGTCATGACAGTTTTGACTCTGCAGAGTTTATACCACTGTACCCACATGTAGTGATTTCATCCCCCGTTGCCGGGTGGACTAAAAAAACCCTCCATTATGCCAGTGGCTACGAACCACATTCACACTCCCCAGGTGTGTAGCCAGGAGATCACTACGAAGCCTTTACAAAGGGATTCCCGACGAGCGTGGGCCCACTGAGGTTTCACCCCTAACAGCATACAAGAGGCTCCAACCCCGCTGCAGTGGCCCCCTCTTGAGCCTTGCGGTTCATATGGTAGTCCAGCTGACACCTATTCCCCGCACCATCAAACACACCCATACTACGCCGGGGATACACCTAATTAATTGGCCAAGCTGCCCCATCTCAGCATGTGGTTGGCACGGTAAAGCCAGGTTACATGCTCCATGAACCGGTCCTTAGGATCCAGGCAAGTACTAAACACAAACCCGAGTCTCGTGCACCCAGCACACAACCAAAACATCCAACTTGCCTTGATCCCTACCTCTACATAACTCACAATATCTCATTCAAGAGTATGGTAAAATAAACTGATGATCTCATATCCCAATTATCCCATTCTAAGCATGGCTAAGCATATGCATAATAACAAATGACATGATAAAATAAATCCCAACCCAAGCTACAAGGAAACAAGGTAATGCAATTCTAGGGAAACTTCCTAGCATGGGCTTCATATTTCATTTGACAATGCAAATAATTCTATCTACACACCCTAGCATAGGATCAAAGTGGTCAAGGACACTTGCCTCCTTCCTGCTGCTCTTGAAATGGGTAGTCCTGATCTCGGAAAGGAATAACTTGCTCTTGAGCAGGTTCTACATCATACCATCACACATAGCAAAAGAAAAACAACAATCCATAAGACATAGTTCACACTTCCACTTCATACAAACCACACATTCACATTTATGAAAGTCATTCACAATTATATGTGTTGTGGTTACTCTATGTGTGTTGATTTGTGGCTTGCATGCACTATTGATCATATGTATATGATTCCTACTTGTGTTAACATTTATACTTACATACTATATATATGAGTTTCCAATTTAAATAAATTCCTTATATTCAATTACTACACCTTTTAGCTACCTAGTATGCATGAAAGGTATTTTCCTTCTCCATATGTGTCTTCAAAATTTCTACCAACCCTAAACTGAATTCTTTGGATTTTAGAACTCCATTTATCATTTACTAGTTGCTATATTTTCAGATTTATTTCCTATGCGAAATTGTGAACTTTATTATGAAAATAACAAGACACATCATCTAAACAGAATAGGTTCTGATCTAAAATATTTACTAATATATTTTAGACCTTTTCCTCTGATGTAAACTATTTTACAATTATTTTCCCTATTTTCCAGAATTATTCTTTACTTAAAAATGTGTCCCTAAATGTGAATAATAAATTAAACAGATTCAATTCAGCCCAAAATATGTTTTTATCTTACTCCAAAGTTTTCTAAATACTGAGAAAGTTTTTAATTTAATTATGACAATATGTTTGTCCCACTTTTTAGTTTTTAAACACTAGCCACATATTCAATTTCCCAAATTAAACATTAAACAGGGCTAAAAAGGTAAACTCACCCCATTACAGGGTCTATAATATTATTTTCAGAATTTCCAGGGGTCTAGCTACACTTATCAGAGGTGCTTCTCCTAATTTTTATTAAGTCCAGGGGCTAAATCTGATTTTTAAATGAATTTACATGATTTTCTGGAGTTCCAGGGGCTAGATCAGAAATTTCCGGGGCTAGCTCTTATTTCCTGAGAACCCCAGGGGGTAGCACGTAAGATTTCCAGTCTTTACAACGCGGGGCTGACGTGGACCGTCCGATTTTAAACCGACGGCCGAGATTATAACATCGAACCGGTACGCGGGGGTTTAAACCCTACCGTGCGATTTAAAATAAACGGCGCACAAGCGGCCACGTCGCTCTGATCGAGCGCGGGCGGCGCTGCCGGCGGCGCACGGCGGCGGGAAGCGGCGATCTCGCCGGAAACTTTCGGATCTTCGGGAATTCTTCTTAGAACTGTGATTTTATGGCATAGATCGGTAGAGGAGAGGTCGGGGATCTCACCTCGGGGGTTTTCTTGAGCTCGGAGGTCCTGGAAGGTGATTGGCGACGAGGTCCGAGGCAAAACCACGGCGAAGCTCGTCGGCGCTGCGTTTACACCACAAATCACCGAGTTTTCTGCACCTGCAAGGTTCCCCGGAGGCGGTGGATCAAGACCAGCGAGTTAGATCGGAATTTCCGAGCTTAGATCGGCCAGAATTCGCCGGAGAAGTCTCGGTTCTCACCGGAGGAAAAATCGGCGATCGCGTGGGAAAAACAGAACGAGGCCGGGGTTTTTATAGACGGGGGAGGGCGGCGGGGTGGTTTAGATCATGTCCGCGTCGCCTACGAACAGAATTCAGCGGGGATACGCCAAAATCCCGATCGGTTTTGATTCGGGAGCGAGGGAGTCCGGCGCGGCACGAGGTAGACGAAGATCGGGTGGGTCCCGCCTGTCAGCGTGAGGCAGCAGCGCGCGCGGCTGCGGGCTGGCGCGGGCGCTGGCTGGGCCGGCTGGTGGGTTTCGGCCCACTGGCCGGTTTTTTTCTGTTTTCTCCTTTTCTTTTTCTATTTCTTTTCTGATTTGAGTTTAATTTGAATTCCAGTTTGAATTTGAATTTTTGCAAAACATGCAACATGTCCAAAAATTTTTAAATTCCCCTCTTAACATGATTTAAGTTTTTGGAATCAAAATTTTGGGGTGTTACACTTGCGGTGTAAACACAGCGCCGACGAGCCTCGCCGTGGTTTCATCTCGGACCTCGTCGCCGATCACTTCCAGGACCTCTGAGTTGAAGAAAACCCCCAAGGTGAGATCCCCGACCTCCCCTCCACCGATCTATGCCATAAAATCACAGTTCTAGGAAGAATTCTCGAAGATCGGAAAGTCTCCGACAAGATCGCCGCTTCCCGCCGCCGTGCGCCGCCGGCAGCGTCGCCCGCGTTCGATCAGAGCGACGTGGCCGCTTGTGCGCCGTTTATTTTAAATCGCATGGTAGGGTTTAAATCCCCGCGTACCGGTTCGACATTATAATCTCAGCCGTCGGTTTAAAATCGGACGGTCCACGTCAGCCCCGCGTTATAAAGACTGGAAATTTACGTGCTACCCCCTGGGGTTCTCGGGAAATAAGAGCTAGCCCCAGAAACTTCTGATCTAGCCCCTGGAACTTCAGAAAATCATATAAATTCATTTAAAAATCAGTTTTAGCCCCTGGACTTAATAAAAATTAAGAAAAACTCCTCTGATAAGTGTAGCTAGACCCCTGGAAATTCTGAAAATAATATTATAGACCCTGTAGTAGGGTGAGTTTACCTTTTTAGCCCTGTTTAGTATTTAATTTAGGAAATTGAATATGTGGCTAGTGTTTAAAAATTAAAAAGTGGGACAAACATATTGTCAAATTTTAATTAAAGACTTTCTCAGTATTTAGGAAACTTTGGAGTGAGATAAAAACATATTTTGGGCTGAATAGAATCTGTTTAATTTATTATTCACATTTAGGGACATATTTTTAAGTAAAGAATAGTTCTAGGAAATAGGGAAAATAATTGTGAAATAGTTTACATCAGAGGCAAAGGTCAAAATATGTTATTAAATTATTTAGGACCAGAACCTATTCTGTTTAGATGATGTGTCTTATTATTTTCATAATAAAGTACACATTTATGCATAGGAAAATAAATCTGAAAATATAGCAACTAGTAAATGATAAATGGAGTTTCTAAAATCCAAAGAATTCAGTTTAGGGTTGGTAGAAATTCTGAAGACTCATATGGAGAAGAAAAATGCCTTTCATGCACACTTGGTAGCTAAAAGGTGTATCAATTGAATATAAGGAATTTATTTAAATTGGAAACTCATATATTATATACAAACATAAATATGAATACAAAAGTAGAAATCATATGCACATGTTTAAAAGTGCATGTAAGCCAAAATCAACACACATAGAGTAACCACAACACATAGAAATGAGAATGACTTTCGTAAATATGAATGTGTGGTTTGTATGAAGTGGAAGTGTGAACCATGTCTTATGGATTGTTGTTTTTCTTTTGCTATGTGTGATGGTATGATGTAGAACCTGCTCAAGAGCAAGTTATTCCTTTCCAAGACCAAGACTACCCATTTCAAGAGCAGCAGGAAGGAGGCAAGTGTCCTTGACCACTTTGATCCTATGATAGGATGTGTAGATAGAATTATTTGCATTGTCAATGGAAATATGAAACCCATGCTAGGAAGTTTCCCTAGAATTGCATTACCTTGTTTTCCTTGTAGCTTGGGTTGGGATTTATTTTATCATGTCATTTATTATTATGCATATGCTTAGCCATGCTTAGAATGGGATATTTGGGACATGAGATCATCAGTTTATTTTACCATACTCTTGAATGAGATATTGTGAGTTATGTAGAGGTAGGGATCAAGGCAAGTTGGATGTTTTGGTTGTGTGCTGGGTGCACGAGACTCGCGTTTGTGTTTAGGACTTGCCTGGATCCTAAGGACCGGTTCATGGAGCATGTAACCTGGCTTTACAGTGCCAACCACATGCCGAGATGGGGCAGCTTGGCCAATTAATTAGGTGTATCCCCGGCGTAGTATGGGTGTGTTGGATGGTGCGGGGAATAGGTGTCAGCTGGACTACCATATAAACCGCAAGGCTCAAGAGGGGGCCACTGCAGTGGGGTTGGAGCCTCTTGTATGCTGTTAGGGGTGAAACCTCAGTGGGCCCATGCTCGTCGGGAATCCCTTTGTAAAGGCTTCGTAGTGATCTCCTGGCTACACACCTGGGAAGTGTGAATGTGGTTCGTAGCCACTGGCATAATGGAGGTTCTCTAGTCCACCCGGCAACGGGGGATGAAATCACTACATGTGGGTACAGTGGTACAAACTCTGCAGAGTCAAAACTGTCATGACAGCCGTGCTCACGGTCAAGAGCGGCTTGGACTTATTCATGATTTGTGGATTGATGGTTTTGGAAGTTGTGGATGTTAAGCGGGGAGCTTAACATTAGACATGATGATATGGTTATTTGATTATGATGATGGGATGGGAGATTGGGACCATTTCACCTGTGTAGTAATGTAGGTGCTTAATAAGCTAAGGTAATAGGTATTAATGGCATAGTGCTTTAACCATGAGTTCAACCTTCCCTTGTTCTAGCCATGCATGACATAACTTTCCCACACTTGCTGAGTACCATCGGTACTCAACCTTGCATATTTGTTGGTTTATATTGCTGCTCATGTCAAGGTAATGAGGTGGTGTATAATGATCAAGACTTTGGACCCGAAGAAGGTTTCTAGGTTCATGGAGACCCCGGGCAACGCCTGTGATGGAGCCTACGAGAATAATTATTCCGCTGCTAGTTTATTTACTTGTGATGAACTTATTATTGTCCATCGAGACATTTGCTATGTAAGACTTATTTATATTCGACACCTGGCTTGTAATAAATGATGCTTCACTATTTGTCATCACATGTATGAGAAAATGATCCTGGCATACATGTGATATTCACTTGGTTGTTCTTCGGAAAAACCGGGTGTGACAAAAAATATTACAAAAAAGAAAAAAAATAGTGAAGAGAGCACAGGTATTAAAGCATTGACAGCACACACTTGAAAACAGTTGGCCTATACACTTGTGCTGTACTTGTTGGTTATATGTTCCTGATTTTCTATTTGCCTTTCTACTGCTTGTATTGTGCTAGGACTAGAACACTTGTTAACCAACAACAGTTCACACATTGAATACTTATTCAACTTTGTTTGCTGTTAACGATTTTTTTTTGGTTATTAGCCACTATATTGTGCCATGCAAGCTCCACTTTTCCTCTTGAGCAGAACAGGTACCTTTGCAATCACTCCACGCTTCATTGGTTCTCACCGTCCACCGTTTACCACCTGCTGTGTCGGTAAGAACACTTGTAAGAACATGGTAAGACGATTGTGAGAGAGAGAGCTTGTTCCTTCCTTCCACTTTTCACATTGCCACTATCCTTTGTAGTTGATAGGGATAACATATTTTTGTTGTCTTTTGTTTACTAGTAACAATGGCAGAAGATAAAAGGGATGATGAATGTGTTCAACATGCTGAGTTGCGTGACATGATGAGGGAAATGACACATGTGTTCACCAAAACCCAAGCATCGACAGAGGCGTCATTGACTACCTTGAATCGCCAACTTGCTGACCTTGGTGTTCGGATGGATACTCTTGAGGCACGGCTGCCTCTCACTGAAGATCGTGAAGACGGTGCTTATAATGTGGAAGATCATAACAATCAACCACGACTTCCACTTTATCTACAAGGTATGGGAGGTAATAATCGTTACAATTACAATGATCGTCATAACAATTTTAATCGCCCTCTTGATGATCCTTATGCTAAAGTCAAATTTACTATACCCTCTTTTTATGGTGCTTATGATGCTGAGGCATATCTTGATTGGGAGATGACAGTAGAGAAGAAATTTAATGCCCACCTTGTTCCTGAACAACATAGAGTTTGTGAAGCCACTAGTGAGTTTAAGGATATTGCTATCATATGGTGGAATGAACTTGTTAAAACTAGAACTGATCCTCCAACATGGGATAGATTAAAGAAAGCTATGCGTGTTCGTTTTGTTTCTCCTTCTTTTCAGCGGGAGCTTCGCAAAAAATTGCAGCGCTTAGACCAATGTAACATGTCCGTAGAGGAGTATTATCAAGATTTACAAAAGGGTATGTTGCGCTGTGGGGTAGTAGAGGACATGGATGATAAAATAGCTCATTTTTATGGGGGGTTGAGGCGTTAAATTCAGGACATTGTTGATTATAAGGAATATGACACTGTTAACATATTATTTCATCTGGCTATGTTGGCAGAAAAAAAATTGCAGGGCCGCCAACAGCAGCAGCACCAACGCACGAGGAGCACCTTCACACCGCGTTCGACATCTACACCATCCAAAACAGCACCATCTTTGAGTTTTCCTACTGCCACTACACCATCCAATTGTGGCCAACGAACTTCATCTACTGCTCCATTTTCTCGCGCGCCGGAGGGCAGCATGACAACACCATTCAAGCCTACGTCTTCCACTCCTTCCACGAGTCGAACTTCCAACATTATGTGTCACCGCTGCCAGGGAGTTGGTCATGTGATGAAAGATTGCCCTAGCAAACGGGCATACATAGCACGAGATGATGGCGGGTATGATAGTACTTCGGATGTTGAAGATGAATATTCTCTTGCTACTGACATTGCAGGACCGAACAATGACAACTATAGCACTGATGAAGAGGTACTTGGTACTGCAGCAACGGAAAATTATAGAAGCATAATTGTGCAGCGTGCTTTCAGCTCCAAAGTTAAGGTAGATGACAAGCTACAGCGACACAATCTTTTTCACATATTTCTCATCGTCAAGGACTGCCGTGTGCACACTATAATTGATGGAGGCAGTTGCAATAACTTGGTGAACATGGATGTGGTCAAGAAACTTGGGTTGACAACAAGAGCGCATCCTCAATGATACCACATTCAGTGGTTCAACAACAGCGGTAAGGTTAGAGTAACACAAACAGCAAGAGTACATTTTTCGATTGGTTCTTACCATGATTTTGCCGATTTTGATGTCGTACCTATGGATTCTTGTTCTCTTTTGTTGGGACGTCCTTGGGAATTTGATACGGATGCTATTCATCATGGTAGAACTAATAAATGTACTCTGATGCATAAAGGAAAGAAAATCACTTTGCTTCCTATGACTCCTGCTGAAATTGTACATTTGGAGAAAAGTAAAACATGTGATGATAAGGCAACAAAATCACTAGACTCTGAAAACAGCAAATAATTAAGTTAAAATCACCTTCGCTGCTCACAACTAAATCTGACCTTGCTGATTTATTTAATACGAAGGGGATGTACTATGCTTTAGTATGCAAAGAAGCCATGTTTTTGCTTCATGAAGTGTTCATTGCATTGCCCCCTTCTGTTGCTAACCTTTTGCAGGATTTTGCGGATGTGTTTCCCCCAAGATACCCTCTGGATTACCACCTATGAGAGGCATTGAACATAAGATCGACTTGATTCTAGGGGCAAGTTTGCCAAATCGTGCGGCGTACCGGGCGAATCCGGAAGAGACAAGGGAAATTCAGCGACAAGTTCAAGATCTTTTGAACCGTGGGTATATTCGTTAAAGCCTTAGTCCTTGTTCTGTTCCTATTCTTTTGGTTCCTAAGAAAGATGGTAGCAGGCGCATGTGTGTTGATTGTAGAGCGATTAATAACATCATCATTTGATATCGTTATCCTATCCTCGCTTAGATGACATGCTTGATGAATTGAGTGGTGCTATTATTTTCATAAAAATTGACTTGCGTAGTGGTTACCACCAAATTAGAATGGCACTAGGAGATGAATGGAAAACTGCATTTAAAACCAAGTTTGGACTTTATGAGTGGTTAGTCATGCCTTTTGGTTTAACTAATGCACCTAGAACTTTTATGAGATTAATGAACGAGGTTTTACGTGCTTTTATTGGAAAATTTATGGCGGTTTACTTCGATGATATCCTCATTTACAGCAAGTCATATGACTAACATCTTAATCATTTACGTGCTGTTTTCAGTGTCTTGAGAGATGCACGTTTGTTTGGTAACCTCGAAAAGTGTGTCTTTTGCACCAATCGAGTTTCGTTTCTTGGATATGTCGTTTCATCGCAGGGAATTGAGATGGATGAGGCAAAGATTGTGGCGATCACTAGCTGGTCAACTCCATCGACCGTCACGCAGGTTCGTAGTTTTCTTGGTCTTGCAGGTTTTTATCGACGCTTTGTGAGGGCTTTGAGCACCATTGCAGCACCTCTCCATGAACTGACGAAGAAGGGACTGAAGTTTCGATGGGGCGAACAGCAGCAACAAGCTTTTGATGTTCTCAAATCAAAGCTTACACAAGCACCATTGCTACAACTTCCTAATTTTGACAAGACATTTGAGCTAGAATGTGATGCAAGCAGCATTGGTATTGGAGGTGTTCTCATACAAGGAGGTAAACCCGTTGCATTCTTTAGTGAAAAATTGCATGGTCCTTCTCTAAATTATTCCACTTATGATAATGAATTGTATGCCTTAGTGCGAGTTCTACAAACTTGGCAACATTACCTGTTGGTCTAAGGAGTTCGTTATACATTCCGATCATGAATCTTTGAAGTATCTTAAGTGTCAAACCAATCTGAATAAACAACATGCTAAATGTATCGAGTTCATAGAATCATTTCCATACATCATTAAGCATAAGAAAGGGAAGGAGAATATTATTGCAGATGCATTATCTAGATGTTACACCATGCTCTCCCAACTTGATAATAAAATATTTGGTTTGGAAACAATAAAAGGATTATATCCTACTGATTTGGACTTCAAAGATGCCTTTGAAAATTGTAGTGACGAAAACTGAGGACGTGCTGGCCACACACTTCTTTTGGCCAAAGATGAGACGTGATGTCGAGCTCTACGTGTCACGATGCACTACTTGCAATAAAGCTAAGTCTCGACTTAACCCACATGGTCTTTAGATGTCTCTTCTTGTTCCTAGTGTAACTTGGCAGGATATTTCCATGGATTTTGTTTTGGGATTATCTAGGACTAAGAAGGGTAGGGATTGCCCAAGCGACGGTTCAAAGAAATTTGAAGAAAGTGCGCGGGATGGAAAAGGTAAAGGTCCCACCACGGGCTCCTTATCTCCCCCAAGATGGGCCCGGTGGCCACTGTCGGTACCCTCAATACCGGGTACCCCCGCGCAAAGGACAAAACCGCTAAAGGACCTCGCCCCTTACGCAGGGGCGAGCTCCTAGGGCGCCACGTGTCCAGCCGGGCCGGAGCTCTCCCCTCCTCAGAGGAGAGTCCCGGGACAGCCACGTGGCCAGACGGGGTCGGACCTCCACCCTCCGCTGGGGGTGAGCTCCGAAGGCTCCACGTGTCCAGCGGGGCCGGAGCTCACCCTCTCCTCAGAGGAGAGCTCCAGGCCCGCCACGTGGCAAGCAGAGTAGGACCTCCCCCCCTCCGCAGGGGTGAGCTTCGAAGGCTCCACGTGTCCAGCGGGGCCGGAGCTCCCCCTCTCCTCAGATGAGAGCTCCGGGCCCGCCACGTGGCCAGCAGAGCCTGACCTCCCCCCTCTGCGGGCGTGAGCTCCGAAGACTCCACATGTCCAGCGGGGCCGGACCACCCCTCTCCTCAGAGGAGAGCTCCGGGTCCGCCATGTGGCCACCAGAGCCATGCTACCTGCCCCGTCGCGGTAGGCAGCGGAAGTAAAGACCCGCGCCTTCCCAAGGCGCGACATTAAAGAGCCGCGCCTTCCCAATACGCAGAGACGTGGAGCACACCTCTGCTAGGAGGCGTTGCGCCCAGTCACATCACAGTAAGGACGGGTGCAGAATGCCAGAGGCTATGGACCAATAAAGACAGCGACAAGACAACTCCTGCTGCCCCTGCCATCATCAACCACTACGCCTAGCTTGCTGCATGGGCAGGGCAGCTGGACGGAGGCTCAGAAGCTACTGCCAGAGATAGCTACCGGCATTACTGCAAGATATGGTAGATGGCAGGAAATCACCCCGGGACCACCTGTCGGGTCCCGGGCCCCCCTTTGTAAGCTGCCCGATCCTTGGAATATAAAAGGATCGAAGAGGCAACGTTGCATAGGGTTCGGATCCATTGGCATTCAACCCTTAGCTCACTCAGTTCATCCCCAAGCTTAGAACTCCGGTTCTAAGCCTCAAGCAATACACAGAGTAACTCTGCTCACCGTGGACGTAGGGTTTTACGCTCTGGCGGCCCGAACCACGTAAAAATCCCCATGTCAAACATCTTTCATATCCTTTTGTCATCCATTTCGGTGAGACCCACGCAAGAGGACTAGCCCCTCTAAAAAAGAACCTCCGCTTGCTGCCCAGAGAAGGCCCGGGGGAAGTGTCGACCGCAGATGCTTCGACAGCGACGGACATCTCCCCTTTGCGGGGATGAGCTCTGAAGGCGCCACGTGGCCAGCGGGCCGCGGTAAGTGTCTACGGCGCTCCTCGGCGAACTGGAATTTGCTCTTTTTGGCTATCCTTTTGATTCTTTTTCTGTTTCCTCTTCTTTTTAAAATGTTTTATATAAAATATGAATGAATACAGAAATTGAAATTGAGGGTGTCACAAATCTACCCCCCTTAAATTGAATCTCGCCCTTGAGATTCGCTAGTGGGAAATAGATGACGGAATTCTGCCTTGAGGTCTTCTTCACGCTTCCATGTGGCTTCAGCTTCTGTGTCATGGCTCCATTGTACCTTGCACCATCGGATCACTTTGTTCCTCGTGAACCTTTCCTTCACGTCCAAAATCCGGACAGGCTGCTCTACATAGGTCAGATCCTCTTGAAGCTCAATCTCATCCATCGGTACTTGTTCTTATGGTACTCTCAGGCACTTCTTGAGCTGGGATACATGAAACACGTCATGCACGTCGGAGAGGTGCGTTGTGATCTCTAGTTGATAGCCTACTTCTCCTCGCTTGTCCAAAATCTTAAATGGCCCGATGTAGCAAGGTGCTAACTTGCCTTTGACGTCGAAACGTCGTTGGCCTCGGATAGGCGATACCTTAAGGTATACAAAGTCTCCTACTTTGAAAGTCAACTTCCTTCGCCTATTGTCCGCATAGCCTTTCTGTCGTGACTGAGCAGCCTTCAAGTTCTACCGTATTGTTTGGACTTGCTTCTCATATTCTTGTAGCACTTCGGGTCCAAACACTTGGTTTTCTCCGATCTCGTTCCAAAACAACGGTGTTCTACACCTTCTACCGTACAATGCTTCGAAACGTGACATCTTCAAGCTGGCTTGATAGCTGTTGTTATAGGAGAATTCAGCGTACGGCAAGCTCCTATCCCAACTACGTCCATGTTTAAATGCGCAAGCTCTCAACATGTCCTCAAAAATTTGGTTTGTCCTTTCTGTTTGTCCATCAGTCTGCGGGTGGTAGGCGGAGCTAAAATCCAGTCTTGTACCCATAGCTTCATGCAGCTTCTTTTAGAACCTAGAGGTAAACTGAGTACCCCGGTCTGAAACTATCCTCTTCGGGACTTCATGACTGCACACGATTTGCTCCATGTACAGCTCAGCTAGTTGTGCAACGTTGTACACGGTCCTAACAGGAAGAAAATGGGCTGTTTTCATCAATCGGTCCATGATAATCAAGATAGAGTCGTAACCCGACCGAGAACGTGGCAATCCGACGATGAAATCCATACTGATGTCCTCCCACTTCCAATCGGGTACCTTGAAGGGTTGCAACAGTCCAGCAGGTCTTTGATGTTCGGCCTTCACCCGTTGGCATGTGTCGCATAAGGCAACATACTCTGCTATGTCCCTTTTCATACCATCCCACCAATAACAAGTCGTTAGGTCCTTGTACATCTTTGTACTGACGGGATGTATGGAATAACGTGAGTCATGTGCCTCCTTTAATATCGTGTCGCGGATGTGTTTCACGTTAGGCACACAAATCCTTTTTCCTAGCCAAAGCGTACCCCTCTCGTCTTCCTTTAAGTCCTTTTCTATGCCTTTCAGATTCTTTCCTTGATCTCCTTGATTTCCTCATCCGTTGCTTGGACATCTCTTATCTCTTGTTCCAGTGAAGAATGTAGTTCCATCACTTCCATCTTGTTCAAGAACCCGAGATGTAACCGTTTGAACTCCTTTCGTAGCTCGGGTGGTAGCTCCCGAACTGTGAGTTGGTGACATGCTCCCTTTCGGCTTAATGCATCAGTTACTACATTGGTCTTTCCGAGGTGATAGTTGATTCCGACATCATAATCCTTGATGAGTTCCAACCATCGACGTTGCCTCAAATTCAAATCCATTTGGGTGAATATGTACTTGAGGCTTTTATGATCCATATAGATCTCACATCGGTGGCCAAAGATATAATGTCTCCAGATCTTCAATGCATGCACCACGGCTGCAAGTTCCAAGTCATGTGTCGGGTAATTCAGCTCGTGTTTCTTGAGCTTTCTTGACGCATAGGCTACTACTTGTCCTTCTCGCATGAGCACACATCCAAGCCCTTGTCTGGATGCGTCACAATATATGTCAAAGCCTTGCTTAAGTCCGAATAATACTAGAACCGGTGTTGTGGTTAGTATTTTCTTGAGCTCCTCAAAGCTTTCTTGGCACGCTGGTGTCCATTGGAAGGCTTTTCCTTTCATTAGCAATTCCATCATAGGTTTTTCTATCTTGGAGAAGTCCTTGATGAACCGTCGGTAGTATCAAGCCATCCCAAGAAAACTCCGAATATCCCTCACGTTTTGGGGTTGGTTCCACTTCAGAACATCTCCCACTTTTCCGGGATCAACCGATACTCCTTCCTCAGAGATGATGTGGCCTAGGAACGATATCTCCTTTAGCAAAAATTGACACTTGCTGAGCTTGGCACACAATTGATGCTCTCGCAGCTTCTGTAATGTCAATCTCAAGTGTTCTTTATGTTCCTCCTCACTTTTTGAATACACCATGATGTCGTCAATGAAAACCATGACGAACTTGTCCAAGTACTCCATGAAAACCTTGTTCATGAGGTACATGAAATATGCGGGTGCATTCGTTAACCGAAAAGACATAACGGTATATTCATACGAACCATACCGTGTTCGAAAGGCAGTCTTGGGTATGTCGGAGGGGTTAATCTTCAGCTCGAAATATCCCGACCGAACATCAATCTTGGACAAGACTCGGGCTCCCTTCATTTGGTTGAAAAGGTCCTCTATACGGGGCAGAGGGTATTTGTTCTTGATCTTCACCTCATTGAGAGACCTATAATCCACACACATCCTTTTGGTGCCATCCTTCTTGTCCACGAAGAGCATGGGGGTCCCACGGTGACGAACTTGGGCGTATAAAACCCATCTCTAGATGCTCCTGAATTTGCTTCTTGAGCTCCACTAGTTTATTAACGGGCATCCTATAGGGCCTCTTTGCTATAGGTGCAGTTCCGGGTACCAAGTCAATGGAAAACTCAATGTCCGGGTCAGGTGGCATACCTAGAAGTTCTTCAGGGAACACGTCCGAGAATTCTTGAACCACCAGAATGCTTTCCAATGTTGCTCCTTTGACGTGGTTCAACGTTGCCTCTCGGTTGTTGGCTGGGCTGACTCGAACTCGATACGGGTTCCGTGCTCATTTGTCAACTGCACGCTCTTCTTAGCACATTGGATTACTCCGTTGTGCTTGCTTAGCCAATCCATTTCGAGTATTATGTCAAGCCCTTGGGAATCCAAGACAATGAGGTTGGCAAGGAAGTCTACCCCCCTTATTTTAAGGTTTAATTTCGGACATACTATATTAGTCCTCATTTCTCCACCGGGAGAATTAACAAACATAGTATATTTCAAGTGTGATATGGGTAGATTATACTTGGCAACATACTTGGATGATATGAATAAATGTGATGCACCGGAATCAAATAAAATGGTGGCTGGGTTGGAGTTGGCAATGAACATACCAATCACGACGTCCTCAGCCTGTTGCGCTTCCTCAGCAGAGATATGGTTCACGTTGCCGCGAGCGTAGTTCTTCTGTCCACGGTTTCCTTGATTGGATCCTCCGTTCGGCCGTGGGTTCTGCTTGGGCACGTTTCTTGGTTGTCCAGGACCTCTCTTCGGGCACTGGCTCACAAAGTGTCCCGTCTTCCTGCATGCAAAGCATGCCTTATTGCCCACAACAGCAGGTACGTTGGAGCGTTGGAGCGGGGGTTTTGAACAGGAGCGCTGTGAGACCTATGTGTGCTGAATACATTGGCAATTAGGATAAAAGTTAGCATTAACATTCAAAGTTTTGAATATTGCCAAAAAATTCTTCTGTAGCAAGGTCCGACAAGTTCTTTGTTAGGTCCGCCAAGTGTTGGCAAGGTCCGACGCAAGGTCCGGAGAGCTCCTGCAAGGTCCGGAGAGCTTCTGTGAGGTCCGGAGCTTGTTTTTAGGGAGCTCCCGTGAAGTTCAACTCGTAGAACTGCAGCGTCTTGTTTTTGCTTTTAACTCGCAATGTTTCAAACTTGCTTTATGGGAAGGTTTGCTTAGTATTAATTTGCTAAGTTTTTGGTGTGTTTTGGTGGTTATGGCTGTTATCATTTGATATGGTTTGCAACATGCTTATGTGATGTGCTCATGTAAGGTGTTGTGGTTTTTGAACTAACGTGAGTCAAGTCGAGGACTTGTGCTCGGAAGAATTGGTTGTTTATTCATGTGCAGGTGTTGCTTGAGTTCAAGACATGGCTGGTGACGGAATCCTTGGACTAGTCTCAGGGAGGAGATGAGGTTCCAACAACCAAGTTCGGGAGGAGCTGTGGTTGAGTTGATCGGGAGGTCGCGCAGCATGTTTGGATCAAGGGCAGTGCATATGAAGGTTGCGTGTACGTCGTTGGGAGGTGTTTGCACGTGTGCAAGGAGTGCATGGACGTGGCAACATTGTTCCAAGGCGTGATGAAGAGAAGTGGAAGTAAAGAATTGGTCGGAAAGGTCCAACCGGCTGGATTGCGTACTCAGGCTGAGGCTGAGTCGGATATGGCTCAAATATGGAAGATTTGAGTTGGCTATGATAGGATTTCGTGCTAGGCACGAAGTTGAGTTGTTTTAGAAATGTTTAGGACGTTCCTAAGGTGTTTGGAAGTCTCACGATTGCTTCTATCTGCGAATAGGAGAGTCCTGAGCAGTTATGGTAAGTTAGGATACGAGTCCAATTAGGAGTAGGAGTCCTAGATTGGATTGTTTACCTGAGTGCTGGCTATAAAAGCAAGGGAGGCCAGAGCTCTCGTGGATAGAGAACTTTGGGCTGTTCCTTTTGTGTTTCTATTGAATAAAGTTCATAGTTTCTATGAGCTTTTGTGCCTTGTTCGTCCAACTTGTTTTTCGTCAAGTCTTTCTCGCCGAGTTTCTGGACAGACTGACGTTGCTTCGGTGTTTCGTTCATAACTCGACTTTTACAGATCGGATTGATGTGATTCTTTTTGGGTTGTCTTCACAACTCAATTATATATTATCTGTGAAATTTGCACGAGCTTAAGATCTGTAGTTTTTGAGATACACGAGTTTCTTTGCAGCGTTGCAGATCTGTTTTATATCGGGTAGAACAGATTGATCTTCGTTTAATGTTTTGATCATATCTCAAGTTTTACTTCGTGTTTTCAAGTGATTCTTGTTGCATTAGATCCGTGACTTGATTATCTACCTCTCTACTTGATTTGTCACGGTTTAACACGTTTGAAAACACTTGCACACACTGTTTCTTTAACCGATTGATTTTTTGCTGAGTGGTTTTTGTTGTTTCCGCTGCGAAAAGTTTTAATCTACCATTCACCCCCCCTCTGGTAGATTTTCACGTGCTCTTCGATCCTACAATTGGTATCAGAGCCAAGGTGCTCTAATCTTTGTGATTTGCACGTGTTTTGACTAAACATCATGGAGAAGTATTCCGCAAAACCTTGTGTGTTCAATGGCACCGATTTTCAGGTTTGGAAGGCGCGGATGGAGGCCTACATATAGGCGCAAGGCTTCACCATATGGGAATAGGTCTACTGGAACTTCGATGTACCACCCAACGATCATGTTACGGCTGCGAACATGAGAGATGTTGACAACAACAACAAGGCTCACAACTTGATCATCCAAGGATTGACTCAAAGCGACTTCGACCGTGTTGCACACCTCCGATCTGCATATGATGTTTGGAAAGCTCTTTGTGACTACCATGAAGGATCCAATACGATCAAGGAGGTAAGGCAAGATATGTTCAAGAAAGAATACATGCGTTTTGAGAAGCAACCCGGTAAGTCAATTGACGACCTTTTTGCTTGCTTTAATAAAATTCTCAGCAACTTGCGTAATGTCAATGTTAACTTTTCAGATGCTGAAAATGCTAGACAATTGTTAGGAGCATTAGATATGTCAATTTGGGAGATGAAAGTTACATCTATTCGTGAATCTACTGTCATGAGTTCTCTTACTTTAGACGTGCTTTATTCTAAATTGAAAACTCATGAAATTGACATCATCTCACGTAAAAACCCCAACAAGTCTATTGCATTTGTTTCGCAACATGACATGTCTAGTTCTAGTCAATCATCATCTAGTGGTGCACTCTCTTTGCTGTCCTCTCTAACCCTTGAAACGATTGAAGAGTTTCCAGAGGAGGAGCTTGCACTAATCTCTACTCGGTTCTCAAAAGCATTGCAAAATGTGAGAACTAGAAGGAGAGGAAGCTCCGGACCTCAACGATGTTTTGAATGTGGTAAGACAGGACATTTTCGTACGGATTGCCCTAACCTTTCAGGTCCGACTTCACGTGAAGAAAAGCAAACAAGGCCGAAGAAATCGATTGCAAAGAATAAGAAGAAGAAAGATTTATCAATGCGCAACATAGTGCATAGTATGATCTCTGCACTTCAAGATTTCGGCTCAAGTGATGTGGACACCTGTAGTGATGAAGATGAAGAAGCTATGGCAAATATGTGCTGCATGGCGAGCAAGTCAAGTTCAAGCTCCGAGGAGGCAGAACACAACAGCGATGATGAAGAGGTATGTCCCACTTGCGAAGAAATGTGTGATGCTATTTCTCGTGCCACTGTTATATTAAAGAAAAAGGATAAAACTTAGGAACAATGCTGTTAAAATTGAATCACTAGAATCTGAAATTAATCGTTTAAAAACTTTGATTCCTAGTGATGATTCTTGTTGCTCATGTGATTTGATTTATGAACAATTATCCTCTTTAAGAAGTGCACACACATCTAAACTTGATAAACTTGAACTTGAAATTGAAAAGAACAAAGAGCTTGCTGCACTTAATGATAAAAATTTGAAAGATGCTTGTTGTTCTACAATTGATTTGCATTGTTCTTCATGTGATGATCTGAATAAGAAACTAAATGATGCTATGAATGAGATTTCTATTTTGAACAATGCTTTACGTGTGCATGAAGTTAAATATTGTTCAAATTGCAAACTAAAAGGAAAAACTTCATGTGAAAACTACTTTGATCTGTCCAATAAACTTGATGACATGCATACGACACTAGATCGGTTTTCTAATGCAAATAAGAAACTAAACTTGCTGCTGAATTCTTCCAAGTCTTGTAATGATAAAACTGGTTTAGGTTTTAATTCTCATGCTCATGCTAAGGCATACCCACCTAAAGTTGTAAAGTCATTAGGAAGTGGTTTGATTCAAACAGCTCCTAGACAAAAAGAGGTGATTTTCAAATCTGCAGGAGTACTGTCCCATTCGGGTTCTAATAAACGTGTTGCTTGCTCATCTAGACATGATAAAAAGGTTATTTTTCATTGTACCTACTGTGTTAGAGATGGTCATGTCATGGATTTTTGTTATAGACTAGCTAAACACGATAAGAAACAAAGAATACTTGCTAGATCACATAACAACCAAGCAAAATCTGCTAGACCGAATGTTCGGAGCTTGCAACCTGCTGTAATGAGTCAAAAACTTGCTCCTGGACCTACTGTTTTTTGTGCTACATATAACACATCTTCTAAGTCAGTAGTTGGGAACAAAAATTTTCGATGTTTGGCTCATAAACCTGCTGTACCTTCTCAGCTTTCACGTGTTATTCCTGCTGGACGTCGTGTGACTCAGTACTGGATTCCTAGAAGTCTTTTAACTAACCCCAGTATTGAGTCATCGACGTATTGTGCTGCTGTGTAGGTTTCACGTTTGAGGAAGGAGAACATTTGGATTGTGGATTCAGGTTGCTCACACCACATGACCGGTAACAAAGAATGGTTCTCCTCTCTCTCTTTTGTGTCACGTGTAGAAAATGTTACTTTCGCCGATAACTCTTCTACTCCCATAATTGCTAAAGGTTCGGTTAGAGTAAACAATCTCTACACTTTGAAAGATGTGGCACTTGTTAAAAATTTGAAATACAACTTGCTTTCGGTTTCACAATTGCTAGATGAAAATCTAGAGGTTAGCTTTGCTAAAAATTGTTGCAAGGTTGTAGATTCAAAAGGTGAGCTTTTGTATAACATGTCTAGGTTTGGAAGAGTTTTTAAAGCTGATTTTGATTTGTCAACTTCTAAGCATCGGTGTCTAGTTGCTAATGATACAAAGGATCTATATTTTTGGCATCGTAGACTTGATCACATAGGCTTTGATCATCTCACTCGTGTTAGTGCTCTTGATCGCATACGTGGGCTGCCGAAGCTTAAAAAGGACAATGATATTGTGTGCTCTTCTTGTAGACATGCTAAGTTTGTTGAAGGTTCACATGCTCCTCTCACAATGACCATGACAGCTGAACCGGGACAACTTTTACATCTTGACACAGTAGGTCCGGCACGTGTTCAATCCTTCGGAGGTAAATGGTATGTGCTTGTGATTGTTGATGATTATTCCAGATATTCTTGGGTTTATTTTATGGCATCTAAGAATGAAGCTTTTAGTCATTTTAGAACTTTATTTCTTAGATTATCTATTGATCACCCAGGATCATTAAAAGCAATTAGAAGTGATAACGGAACTGAATTTAAAAACCAATCCTTTGATCACTTTTGTGCTGAAAATGGAATAGATCATCAATACTCTTCACCCTATGTACCACAACAAAATGGTGTCGTAGAAAGAAAGAACAGGACCTTAGTTGAGATGGCTAGGACTATGCTTGATGAATATCAAACTTCTAGGAAAATTTGGGCTGATGCAATTGCAACCGCTTGTTATGTCTCAAATCGTGTTTTCTTGCGTGCTAAGCTTGGAAAAACCCCATATGAGCTCCGGTTTGGACATAGGCCTAGTGTTACACAATTTAGGGTTTTTGGTTGCAAATGCTTTGTTAAGAAACATGGTAATCTTGATAAATTTGAAGCTAGATCTGTTGATGGCATGTTTCTTTGTTATCCATCTCATACTAGAGGCTACCGTGTGCTTTTACTTGACACTAACAAAATTGTGGAGACTTGCGAGGTTTCTTTTGATGATGCTAGCCCAAGTACTAGCTCCGATATTGCAGGTCCAGATCCATATCCGCAGGGGTAGAGTATTTTTATTGAAGAAGATGAAGAAGTGGTGCTTCTGCCCAAAAACTCGGAAGTAAATAACGATCAAGCTGCTGATATTGCACCACAACCAGCACCAACAGTCACTACTGCTGGTTCAGACCTTCCTCAATCAACAAGCTCTCCTAATCAAAGGTCCGAACATGAAGAAGAAGGTGCTTGGGAAGTGTCTACTCCCCTCCGAGTACTCAAAAGTCATCCTCCACAACAAATCATTGGAAGCTTGCATGAACGAGTCACTCGGTCCAGGTTTTGCGATCCAAACTCTCATGCTCATTCTGCTTTTGTTGCTTCTTTTGAACCCAAGGATATATCACACGCACTCACTAATGAATCTTGGATTAATGCCATGCAAGAAGAGTTAGAAAATTTTGAAAGAAATAATGTTTGGAAACTTGTACCTCCACCTCAAGGTCATACATTAATTGGAACTAAATGGGTATTTAAAAATAAGCAAAGTGAGGATGGGGTTGTGGTTAGGAATAAAGCTAGGTTGGTTGCTCAAGGTTTCACTCAAATTGAAGGTCTAGATTTTGATGAAACATTTGCTCCTGTTGCTAGATTAGAAGCTATAAGAATTTTATTAGCATTTGCTGCATCTAAAGGTTTCAAGTTATATCAAATGGATGTTAAAAGTTCTTTTCTTAATGGATACATAGAGGAGGAGGTTTATGTTAAGCAGCCACCGGGTTTTGAAAATCCAAATTTTCCTAATCATGTTTACAAACTGTCCAAAGCCTTGTACGGTTTAAAACAAGCCCCTAGAGCATGGTATGATAGGTTAAAAACATTCTTACTTGAAAAGGGGTTTACCATGGGCAAGGTTGATAAAACTCTTTTTGTACTTAAGCATGGCAATGACTCATTATTCGTTCAAGTGTATGTGGATGATATTATCTTTGGTTGTGCTTCTCATGATCTCGTGTCCACCTTTTCAGCTATGATGAGTTCAGAATTTGAGATGAGTATGATGGGAGAACTCACATACTTTTTGGGGCTGAAAATCAAGCAAACAAAAGAAGGAACTTTTGTGCATCAAACTAAGTATACAAAGGACCTTCTTAAGCGCTTCAACATGGACAAATGCAAGCCTCTTCGGACACCAATGGGAACAGCAACAACACTTGAACTTGAAGAAGATGGTGACCCGGTCGATAAAAAAGAATACAGAAGTATGATTGGATCACTTTTGTATCTCACGGCGTCAAGACCGGACATACAATTCAGTGTATGTCTTTGTGCACGTTTTCAAGCTTCCCCACGTGCTTCACATCACCAAGCCATCAAAAGGAATCTCAGGTACCTACATGGAACTCAAGAATTTGGCATTTTTCTTCCTTCTTCCTCAACCGTTTCTTTGAAAGCTTTTTTTGGATGCTGATTTTGGGGGTTGTAGGATTGATAGGAAAAGTACTTCGGGTGCTTGTCATTTTCTTGGTAATTCACTTGTTGCTTGGTCCTCTAGAAAACAAAGTTCAGTTGCACAATCCACGGCCGATTCTGAATATGTAGCTGCGGCTAGCGCTTGGTCACAAATTCTTTGGATTGTTCAAACACTTAAGGACTATGGGGTTGATTTAGATAGTGTTCCACTGTCTTGTGATAACACTAGTGCAATTTGTATTGCTAAAAACCCCGTGAAACACTGTAGAACTAAGCACATTGACATTAGGTATCACTTTCTTCGTGATAATGTTGAAAAAGGAAACATTGTGCTTCACCATGTCGATACCGAACAACAATTGGCTGATATTTTTACAAAACCTTTGGATTTCACTCGTTTTTGTTTCATTCATAGTGAAATAGGGGTTATGCATCCTCATGGTTTAAATTGAGGGGGAGTTTTTGAAACTTTGAAAGTCTATGTGTGAATCTGAAACTAAAATAATATGAGCATAGTATTTCATACATATATGACTTTGTGATTCCTTTACAGGCTGAAAGTTCTTACTACATTACTCATGTTATACATTTTGTAGTTTTTGCCATGACTAATAATTGGAATAATTACTTACACTAAATCTGGTCATGATCGAACTTTCTTGCTGTTTTGAACTTGTTGCGTGCTCACAAGTGCTTTTAATCATAAAAAAATTAATCAAGTGATCAGCTCACATGTTGAGTTTTCAAATAAAAAATCGAGAAAAGATCAAGAGAATATGCATGCATCACACTTCTTCTTTTGAGATTGCTTATCATTGCACTAAGATATGAACTTGGAAGGAATTGTGTATGACTAAAACCATGTCCTTAAGCTTCTGATTGTCAAATGACATAGGCTTGGCTTGGTTGGTTAGAATAAGGCTGATGCGGCATATAATCTCTTGCAAATATCATATGATCAACTTTGTGCCTTAAATGATTATGAATAATAAAAATGCAGCAACAAGTGTCATGTTTTCAGGTTTTGAAATTGTTGAGTAAGGGAGATGATGACTTGCTTAAACTGAAAAATACATTTGATCTCTAGCATGGCTTACACTACTTTATGTATCTCATTGATGTGATAGTGTAAGTAACCTGATAGTATGACTTGGATGAGATTTGTTTTGTATGTATACGTTATAATATGCTCATAACATTTAAAAATTTCTCTTTTGAACCTTGCTGAATACATTGTCAAAGGGGGAGAAATATGTATAAGGATAGATTTTTTTTACACTTTGCATATGTTATACACTTTCTTCCTTCTCTGATTTTAAAAAATGGGGAGAAATTAATAAAGGGGGAGAAATGAGTTTTCAAAGCTTTTCAAAACTTTTCATAAGCCAATGTTCGGATTTTAATTGGTGTTGCCAATGCATTCATCAAGGGGGAGATTGTGAGACCTATGTGTGCTGAATACATTGGCAATTAGGATAAAAGTTAGCATTAACATTCAAAGTTTTGAATATTGCCAAAACATTCTTCTGTGGCAAGGTCCGACAAGTTCGTTGTTAGGTCCGCCAAGTGTTGGCAAGGTCCGACGCAAGGTCCGGAGAGCTCCTGCAAGGTCCGGAGAGCTTCTGTGAGGTCCAGAGCTTGTTTTTATGGAGCTCCCGTGAAGTTCAACTCGTACAACTGCAGCGTCTTGTTTTTTCTTTTAACTCGCAATGTTTCAAACTTGCTTTATGGGAAGGTTTGCTTAGTATTAATTTGCTAAGTTTTTGTGTGTTTTGGTGGTTATGGCTGTTATCATTTGATATGGTTTGCAACATGCTTATGTGACGTGCTCATGTAAGGTGTTGTGGTTTTCGATCTAACGTGAGTCAAGTCGAGGACTTGTGCTCGGAAGAATTGGTTGTTTATTCATGTGCAGGTGTTGCTTGAGTTCAAGACATGGCTGGTGACGGGATCCTTGGACTAGTCTCAGGGAGGAGATGAGGTTCCAACAACCATGTTCGGGAGGAGCTGTGGTTGAGTTGATCGGGAGGTCGCGCAGCATGTTTGGATCAAGGGCAGTGCATATGAAGGTTGCGTGTACGTCGTTGGAAGGTGTTTGCACGTGTGCAAGGAGTGCATGGACGTGGCAACATTGTTCCAAGGCGTGATGAAGAGAAGTGGACGTAAAGAATTGGTCGGAAAGGTCCAACCGGCTGGATTGCGTACTCAGGCTGAGGCTGAGTCGGATATGGCTCAAATATGGAAGATTTGAGTTGGTTATGATAGGATTTCGTGCTAGGCACGAAGTTGAGTTGTTTTAGGAATGTTTAGGACGTTCCTAAGGTGTTTGGAAGTCTCACGATTGCTTCTATCTGCGAATAGAAGAGTCCTGAGCAGTTATGGTAAGTTAGGATACGAGTCCAATTAGGAGTAGGAGTCCTAGATTGGATTGTTTAGCCTGAGGGCTGGCTATAAAAGCAAGTGAGGACAGAGCTCTCGTGGGTAGAGAACTTTGGGCTGTTCCTCTTGTTTCTATTGAATAAAGTTCATAGTTTCGAGGAGCTTTTGTGCCTTGTTCGTCCAACATGTTTTTCGTCAAGTCTTTCTCGCCGAGTTTCTGGACAGACCGACGTTGCTTCGGTGTTTCGTTCATAACTCGAGTTTTACAGATCCGATTGACGTGATTCTTTTTGGGTTGTCTTCAAAACTCAATTATGTATCATCTGTGAAATTTTCACCAGCTTCGGATCTGTATTTTTTGAGATAAACGAGTTTCTTTGCAGCGTTGCAGATCTGTTTTATATCGGGTAGAACAGATTGATCTTCGTTTAATGTTTTGATCGTATATCAAGTTTTACTTCGTGTTTTCAAGTGATTCTTTTTGCATTAGATCCGTGACTTGATTCTATACCTCTCTACTTTATTTTTCACGGTTGAACACGTTTGAAAACACTTGCACACATGGTTTCTTTAACCGATTGATTTTTTGCTGAGGGGTTTTTGTTGTTTCCGCTGCGAAAAGTTTTAATCTACCATTCACCCCCCCCTCTGGTAGCTTTTCACGTGCTCTTCGATCCTACAAGCGCCCATGTTGGGTCATGGCGCAGGAGGCAAAGGCACACGAGGTGCTTGCATGGCAGGACGTTACTGTGGTGGCTGATTAGGGCAAAAAGTAGGAGCGGACGATCCATACTGTGGTGCAGATGGGGGCATGTATATGGGGTGTACGTTACTCCCTTGTGGCTGGTATGGAATCTTTCTCTTACCCTCTTGCTCGATCTCTCGGATCTTGCTCTCAACCACTATAGCTTTATCAACTAGCTTCTGGAAGTTTGCGTAGTCATTGTTGAGAAGCTGAACTTGGATCTCATTGTTCAACCCTCTCAAGTACTACTTCCGTTGGTCCGAGTTGACATCTTCGGGGGCATACCTTGACAGTTGCGTGAACTTGTTAAGGTACTCATTCACACTCTTCTGCCCTTGGCGGAGACCTTCAAACTCTTGCCTCTTGAGCATCATGACTCCCATAGGGACGTAATGAGAGCGGAAACTCTCCTGGAACTCAGTCCAGGTAATAGTCTCCGGGTTGTCATGAGCATTGCAAAGGGCGTCTCACCAGTCAGCGGCTGCTCCCATGAGTTGGTGCGATGCGACGAGAACTTTCTCTTGGTCATTGCACTGAACTATGGCAAGCTTCTTTTCCATGTGTAACACCCTCATTTTTGGTTTCTGCATATATTCATGTTTCATGAAGAGAAAACATTTTAAAAGAAGTAGGAACTGAGAAAATTAACAAAAAGATAGCCAATAAGAGCCGAGTCCAGATCACCGAGAGCGCCGAAGACAACTTACCGCGGCCCGCTGGCCACATGGCATGTTCGGAGCTCATCCCTGCGAAGTGGGGAGAGGTCCGCCGCTAAACTGGCTACGTGGCAGGCTCGGGGCTCATCTCCGCAAAAGGGGGAGAGGTCCGACCCTGTGGGACACGTGTTGCCCCGGAGCTAGCCTCTGCGGAAGAAGCAAAGGCATTTCTGCAGGACACATGTCACCGTTGGAGCTAGTCACCACAGAAATCAGAGGACCAGTCGCGCGGGGTACGCGTCGATCTCGGAGCTCACCTCCGAGAGGTCCGGTTCTATTGGACACACGCCGTCACCAGAGCTTATCTCTGGGAGGTCCGTCACTGTTGGACACATGTTTACCTCGGAGCTCGTCTCTGGAGAAAAAGGAAAGTCCAACTCTACTTGACGCGTGACATTCACGGACCTCACCTCCGAAGAGAGGGAGGTCCTGAATGGATACGTGGCACACCCGGAGCCACCTCCAGAGAGAGGAAAGGTCCGGCACTGACACATGGTGTGTGCGGAGCCAGTTCCGAATATAGAGGAGGTCCCGACCGCCAGGATACGTGGCGCACGCGGACCTCACCTCTGAAAGAGAAGGGGGGGGTCTCGCTCTCTTGACACGCGGCACAACCGGAGCTCATCTCTGCGGAAAGGGAGAGACCAGGCCCGGTGGACACGTGGAGCTTCCGAATCTCATCACCGAGGAGGTAACGAGTTCTGGAACGGTTTTTTATTTTGTACGCGTAGAAATATTGGTACAGAGGAGAAACCGACCTGAATTCCACAATGTTACCGCACCAAATCAACTAAATGTCACACCTGGAACCGAGTGAATATCACATGTATGCCAGGATCATTCTCTCATACATGTGATGACAAATAGTGAAGCATCATTTATTACAAGCCAAGTGTTCGAATATAAATAAGTCTTGCATAGCATACGTCTGGATGGACGATAAAATATTCATAACATGTAAATAAAGCAGCAGCGGAATATAAATCTTGTGGGCTCCATCACAGGCGTTGCCCGGGGGACTCCGTAAACCTAGAATCCTTCCTCGGGACCAAAGTCTTGGTCATTAAACACCACATCATTCTCTTGACCTGAGCAGCAATATAAACCAACAGAAAAGCAAGTTTGAGTACCGTGGGTACTCAGCAAGTGTGGGAAAGTTATGTCATGCATGGCTAGAGCAAGGAGAGGTTGAACTCATGGTTAAAGCACTACGCAATTAATACCTATCACCTTAGCTTATTAAGCACCTACATTACTACACAGGTGAAATGGTCCCAATCCCTCAACCCATCATCAATATCAAGTACACATAGTCTCAACTCCAATGTTAAGCTTCCCGCTTAACATCCTCAACTTCCCAATCTATCATCCTCTAATCATGAATAAGTCCAAGCCGCTCTTGACTGTGAGCACGGTTGCCATGACAGTTTTGACTCTGCAGAGTTTGCACCACTGTACCCACATGTAGTGATTTCATCCCCCATTGCCTGGTGGACTAAAAGAACCTCCATTATGCCAGTGGCCGCGAACCACGTTCACACTTCCCAGGTGTGTAGCCAGGAGATCACCACGAAGCCTTTACAAAGGGATTCCCGACGAGCGTGGGCCCACTGAGGTTTCACCCCTAACAGCATACAAGAGGCTCCAACCCCGCTGCAGTGGCCCCCTCTTGATCCTTGCGGTTCATATGGTAGGCCAGCTGACACCTACTCCCCGCACCATCCAACACACCCATACTATGCCGGGGATACACCTAATTAATTGGCCAAGCTGCCCCATCTCAGCATGTGGTTGGCACGGTAAAGCCAGGTTACATGCTCCATGAACCGGTCCTTAGGATCCAGGCAAGTACTAAACACAAACCCGAGTCTCGTGCACCCAGCACCAACCAAAACATCCAACTTGCCTTGATCCCTACCTCTAAATAACTCACAATATCTCCTTCAAGAGTATGGTAAAATAAACTGATGATCTCATATCCCAAATATCCCATTCTAAGCATGGCTAAGCATGTGCATAATAATAAATGACATGATAAAATAAATCCCAACCCAAGCTACAAGGAAACAAGGTAATGCAGTTCTAGGGAAACTTCCTAGCATGGGTTTCATATTTAATTGACAATGCAAATAATTCTAGCTACACATCCTAGTATAGGATCAAAGTGGTCAAGGACACTTGCCTCCTTCCTGCTGCTCTTGGAATGGATAGTCCTGATCTTGGAAAGGAAGAACTTGCTCTGGAGCAGGTTCTACTCATACCATCACACATAGCAAAAAGAAAACAACAAGTCATAAGACGTAGTTCACACTTCTACTTCATACAAGCCACACATTCACATTTATGAAAACCATTCTCATTTCTATGTGTTGTGGTTACTCTATGTGTGTTGATTTTGGCTTACATGCACTTTTAAATATGTACATATGATTTCTACTTTTGTATTCATATTCATGTTGGCATACTATATATATGTATTTCTAATTTAAATAAATCCCTTATATTTAATTGATACACATTTTAGCTACCAAGTATGCTTGAAAGGTATTTTCCTACTTCATATGTGTCTTCAGACCTTCTATCAACCTTAAACTGAATTCTTTGGATTTTGGAAACTTCATTTATCATTTTCTAATTATTTATACCTAGCTTGCTATATTTTCAGATTTATTTCCTATGCCTAAGTGTGTACTTTATAATGAAAATAGTAAGACACCTCATCTAAACAGAATAGGTTTTGGGTCCAAAATATTAAATAATATATTTTTGAACTTCTCCTCTGATGTGAACTATTTTAAATTTATTTAACTACTTTTCAAAATTATTCTCTACTTAAAAATGTGTCCCTATTACTAATAAAAGTGAATAATTAATTAAACAGATTTATTTCAGCCAAAAATCTATTTTTATCTCACTCCAAAGTTTTCCAAGTACTAGGAAAGTTTTTAATTTGAATTGACAATATGTTTGTCCCATCTTGTAAATTTTAAATATTAACCACACATTCAATTTCCTAAATTTAATATCAAATAGGGTTAAAAAGCTAAACTCACCCCACTACAGGGTCTATTATATTATTTTAAAAATTTCCGGGGGTATAGCTACACATAACAGAGGGGTTTTTCCTAATTTTTATTAAGTCTAGGGGCCAAAACTGATTTTTAAATGAATTTACATGATTTTCTGATATTCTAGGGGCTAGATCAGAAGTTTCCGGGGCTAGCTCTTATTTTCCGAGAACCCCAGGGGGTAGCGCATAAGAATTCCAGCCTTTATAACCCGAGGCTGACGTGGACCGTCCGATTTAAAACAGACGGCTGAGATTATAACATCGAACCGGTACGCGGGATTTAAACTCTACCGTGCGATTTAAAATAGACGGCGCACAAGCGGCCACGTCGCTCTGATCGAGCGCGGGCAGCGCTGCCCGGCGGTGCACGGCGGCAGGAGGCGGCGATCTCGCCGTAGAGTTTCGGAGGTCGTCAATTCTTCCTAGAACTGTGATTTTATGGCATAGATCGGTGGAGGGGAGGTCGGGGATCTCACCTCGGGGGTTTTCTTGAGCTCGGAGGTCCTGGAAGGCGGTCGGCGACGAGGTCCGAGATGAATTCACGGCGAGGCTCGTCGGCGCTGTGTTTGAACCGCAAACCACCGAGTTTTCTGCACCTGCAAGATTCCCCGGAGGCGGTGGATCAAGACCAGCGAGTTAGATCAGAATTCCCGAGCGTAGATTGAACAGAATTCGCCGGAGAAGCTCGGTTTCTCACAGGGAGGAAAATCGGCGAATCATGGGGAAAAACGGGACAATGCCAGGGTTTTTATAGACGGGGGAGGGCGGCGGGTTGGTTTAGATCGAGCTGGAGTCTTCGGTGTCCGGAAGTCGGCTGGGATACGCGAGATTTTCCGGTCGGTTGCGATCCCGCACGCGCGGGGAACAGTCCGGGTTTCGGACGATCGGGGGTTAGGGATGACAGGTGGGTACCGCCTGTCTGCGAGATGGGGCGCGGGCGTGCGGCAGCGGGCTGGCGCGGGAGTTAGGTGGGCCGGCTGGTGGGTTTCGGCCCACTGGCCGGGAAGATTTGTTTTTTTCTTTTTTCTTTTTCATTTCTGTTTTGAGTTTAATTTGAATTCCAGTTTGAATTTGAATTTTTCCAACACATGCAACACGTCGCAAGAGGATGAAAGGAGGAAAGGCCCTCGGCCCTGACGATGTCCCTATTGAGGTGTGGAGATGTCTTGGGGACGTCGCAATAGTATGGCTCACAAAGCTATTCAACCACATTTTTCGGTCAAACAAGATGCCTGAAGAATGGAGGAAAAGTATATTAGTACCTATCTTCAAAAATAAAGGAGATATTCAAAGTTGTACTAATTATCGAGGTATTAAGCTTATGAGTCATACTATGAAGCTTTGGGAGAGAGTGATTGAACACCGCCTGAGGAAAGTGACCAATGTCACTAAAAACCAGTTTGGTTTTATGCCTGGGAGGTCTACAATGGAGGCGATTTTCTTGCTTCGTCAGCTTATGGAGAGATATAGGGAGCAGAAGAAGGACTTGCATATGGTGTTCATCGACTTGGAGAAGGCGTACGACAAGATACCAAGGTCAGTCATGTGGTGGGCACTAGAGAAACATAAAGTGCCAACAAAGTACATTACCCTTATCAAGGATATGTACAATAATGTTAGGACAAGTGTGCGCGTAAGTGATAGTGAGACTGATGCATTTCCTATCACGGTAGGACTACATCAAGGATCAGCTTTGAGCCCATACATCTTTTCCTTGGTGATGGATGAGGTGCCGAAGGATATACAAGGGGATATCCCTTGGTGCATGCTCTTTGCTGATGATGTAGTGCTGGTAGATGAAACTAGAGATGGTGTTGATAAGAAATTAGAGTTATGGAGACAAACCTTAGAGTCCAAGGGGTTTAGACTTAGTAGGACTAAAACCGAGTATATGAGGTGTGACTTTAGTGGTGTTGGTCGTGAAGAAGGAAATGTTAGTCTACAAGGACAAATAGTACCTAGAAGGGACTCTTTCCGATACTTAGGATCAATGTTACAAAGCAATGGCGATATTGACGAGGATGTTTGCCACAGGATCAAGGTAGGGTGGATGAAATGGCGGCAAGCCTCTGGAATCCTATGTGATAGGAAAGTCCCACAAAAGCTAAAAGGGAAGTTCTATAGGACGGTGATCAGACCCGCGATGCTCTATGGGGCGGAATGTTGGCCAACTAAACGGCAACATGTCCAACAAATGAGTGTCGCAGAGATGCGAATGCTACGGTGGATGTGCGGGCACACGAGAAGAGACCGAATAAGGAATGAGGCGATTCGTGATAAGGTAGGGGTGGCGCCGATTGAAGAGAAGTTAGTCCAACATCGACTTAGGTGGTTTGGACATATCCAACGGAGACCTCCAGAAGCACCGGTTAACGGTGAGATTTTAAGAGGTAGAGAAAATATTAGGAGGGGTAGAGGACGACCAAGGTTGACTTGGGAGGAGGCGGTAAAACGAGATTTGAGAGATTGGAATGTATCCAGAGACTTAGCTCATGATAGGACCGCATGGAAAGTAGCAATTCATGTGCCAGAATCGTAGTCTTGTTTTTTTCTTTTTCTTTTTTTTTCTTTTCTCTTTTCTTTTCCTTTTTTCTTATTTCTTATTTCTTTTCTCTTTTTCCTTTTTCTTTTTTTTTTCTTTTTTTCTTTTTTTTTCTCTTTTTTTCTTTTTTCCTTGTTCTTATATCTCTTCCTCTCTTTTACTTTATTGATATTGGGTTTCATGTCTAGCCGACCCCAACAGGCTTGGGATAAAGGCTTGGTTGTTGTTGTTGTTGTGACATGCAACACGTCAAAAAAATTTTAAATTCCCCTCTTGACAGGATTTTGGGGTGTTACAGCTCTACCCTCTTAAAAGAAATCTCGTCCTCGAGATTGGTGGTTCTAAGAAAACAATTTCGGAAATTGTGCCTTAAGCTCATCTTCTCGCTCCTAGGTGGCTTCCTCTTCTGAGTGATTCTTCCACTGCACCTTGCACATCCGGATTATTTTATTTCTTGTGAGGCGTTCCATTGTCTCCAAAATTTTGAATGGTTGCTCGGCATAAGACAGATCCTCCGCTACGTCAACCTCATTCATGGGTAACACCTCTTCAGGCGTTCTCAGACATTTCTTGAGCTGTGACACATGGAATACATCGTGCACATCCGATAGGCGAGCCGGTAACTCTAGTTGATACGCCACTTCACCTTTCCTCTCCAGAACTTGAAAGGGTTCGATGTATCGAGGACAACTTCCCTTTCACCTTGAATTGACGAAGTCCTCGAATAGGGGACACCTTGAGATAGACATAGTCTCCCACATTGAAAACGAGCTCTCTTGTCCGCACATCGGCGTAGCTCTTTTGTCGTGTCTGTGCTATCCTAAAGTTGTTGCGAATTTCCCTCACTTTCGCCTCGGCTTCTTGTAGTACTTCGGGACCAAATACTTTACTTTCCCCTGTTTGGTTCCAAAATAGGGGAGTTCTGCACTTCCTCCCATACAAAGCTTCGAACGGTGACATCTTGATACTAGCCTGATAGCTGTTGTTATAGGAGAATTCCACATACGGTAAGTTCTTGTCCCAACTCCGATTGTTTTTGAGTGCACATGCTCTCAGCATATCCTCAAGAATCTGATTGGTTCTTTCTGTCTGCCGGTCAGTTTGGGGATGATAGGCAGAACTAAAATTCAAATGGGTCCCCATGGTTTCATGCAGCTTCTACTAGAATCTTGAGGTGAACTGTGTCCCTCGATCCGACACTATCTTCTTGGGCACTCCATGGTAACACACGATCCTTGACATGTACAACTCCGCCAATTTGGATCCGCTGTAGCTTTCTTTCACGGGGATGAAATGAGCTACCTTGGTTAGCGTGTCGATGATGACCCATATCGAATCATATCCTGATTGGGTCCTGGGCAGTCCCACTATGAAATCCATACCAATTTCTTCCCATTTCCATTCAGGCACTTTTAGTGGTTGCAATAATCCCGCGGGTCGTTGATGTTCTGCTTTCACCAACTGACATGTGTCACATACGGCAACATGTTTCGCGACATCTCGCTTCATGCCATACCACCAATACCTGCTCTTGAGATCCTGGTACATCTTCTTACTCCCAGGATGAATGGAATAGTCGGAATCGTGAGCCTCCTTCAAAATCAATTCACGGATCTCCTTTACTTCAGACACACATATTCTTTTCCCGTGCCACACCGTTCCTTGTTCATCCTCTCTGAAACCAGGGGCTTTATTTTCGTTGATGAGTTGCCTGATTTCTTATATCTTCTTGTCGTTCTTTTGACCTTCGCGTATGTCTTGCTCTAGTGTGGAGTCCACTTCCATGGCGATGGCTTCACCACTATTCACAAGGCATAGATTGAGCCTTATAACCTCGTCCTTCAATTCTGCAGGCATATCATTCAAACTCAACTTATTGACCTGCACTTTCCGACTTAAAGCATCTGCCACGACGTTTGCTTTCCCAGGATGATAGTTGATGCCCACATCAAAGTCATTGATTAGCTATAACCATCTCCTTTGTCTGAGGTTGAGATCTGGCTGTTTGAAGATGTACTTTAAACTCTTATGATCCGTATATATCTCTGTCCTCTTTCCCATCAAGTAGTGCCGCCAAATTTTCAACGCATGTACCACTGCGGCTAGTTCTAGGTCATGTGTAGGATAGTTCTTCTCGTGCTTCCTGAGCTGCCAGGATGCATAAGCCACGACATGCCCTTCTTGCATGAGAACACATCCCAACCCGTTTCCAGAGGCATCGCAGTACACCGTAAAGTTCTTCTGCATATCTGGCATAACGAGCACTGGGGCCGTTGTCAATCTTTCCTTTAACTCCTGGAAACTCATCTCGCACTGCGGCGTCCATGTGAACGTGATTCCCTTCTCCAACAGTTTGGTGAGGGGTCTCGAGATCTTAGAGAATCCCTCAATAAACCGTCGATAGTATCCAGCCAATCCCAAGAAGCTTCGAACTTCCCCGACATTTTCAAGGGTCTTCCACTTCTGTATATCCTCGATTTTGGCGGGATCCACGGAGATTCCTGCCTCCGAGATTATATGTCCTAAGAAGGGAACTTTCTTCAGCCAAAACTCACACTTGCTCAACTTGGCATATAGTTGGTGTTCTCTCAGCCTCTGCAACACCAACCTTAGATGTTTCTCATGTTCTTCTTCATCTTTGGAGAAGACGAGAATGTCATCTATGAAAACCACCACGAATTTGTCCAGATATTCCATGAATACCTTGTTCATGAGATACATGAAGTATGCCGGGGCATTAGTTAATCCGAAAGGCATGACAGTGTATTCATACAGTCCGTACCGAGATACGAAAGATGTCTTGCGAATATCAGATTTCCTTATCTTAAGTTGGTGGTATCCCGACCTGAGATCAATTTTCGAGAACACACAAGCTCCCCTCAACTGATCAAACAAGTCTTCAATGCGGGGCAATGGGTACTTGTTCTTGATGGTTACCTCATTCAAGGCACGGTAATCCACGCATAACCTCTGGGTTCCGTCCTTCTTGGGCACAAATATGACCGGAGCTCCCCATGGTGAGGAACTAGGACGAATATACCCCTTCTCCATCAATTCTCTCAAATGATCCTTGAGTTCTCCCAGCTGCTTGGAGTCCATCCGATAAGGTCTCTTGTATATCGGAGCTGTTCCAGGCACTAGCTCAATTGCGAATTCCGCTTCACGATCGGGAGGCATACCTGCCAACTCCTCCGGAAAAACATCTGGATATTCCCTGATGGTCCTGATCTCCTCCACTTTCACCTCTACTTGATTTAATTTAATATCCCTCCTAGGCTCTTGTATTGTTATGAACTTTACTCTTGTGCCACTAGGGTGAGTTAGTTCCACCGTTCTGGTCGAACAATGGATGATTCCCTTATGTTTGGTCAACCAATCCATACCCAAAATAATATCTATCCCTTGTGAATCTATCACTATGAGGTTAGCAGTAAATACTAGCCCATTAATGTCTAGGTTCACCTTGGGACACACTTGTCTTGTCCTTATTTCTCCACCTGGGGAGTTTACTGCTAGCATATGGTTCATTTGTGTTGTTGCTAGATCATGCTTCTTAACAAACCCTTGAGCAATGAACGAGTGGGTAGCACCAGAATCAAACAGCAGGGTTGCAATGTGTAAATTGGCAGGAAACTTACCAACTACCATGTCATGTGCCTCTTGCGCTTCCTCCATGGTGACGTGGTTCACCCGTCCTCTCCTTACATTCTGCTGTTGTGGCTGCGCGGGCTTCTTCTTTGGGCACTTATGGGCGTAGTGCCCCACTTCACCACAGTTAAATCATTGTACTCCAACCTTAGGTGTCTGGCCTTTGTTGTCTTGGGATTGGTTTGGGGGTCCTTGCAGTGCTGGTCGAGGTTGATATGTAGGGCGAGGCTGCTGTACGAACTGAAGTTGTGGCTGTATTGGTGCTGCCGGAGGCCTGTAGTTCGGGTTGTACCCTCTTGGTGCTGAGTAGGGTACCGCAGCACGGTTCGTCTACCCTGCGGGTTGCTGCATCAGACGTGGGCGGGTGTTGCTCCCTGAGGCTTGATGTGACCACCCGGCCTTCTTCTTGTTTTCATTTTCCAAGGCCCTCAGCTTCCTTTCTACCACAAATGCTCTGTCCACCATCTTTTGGAAGCTTTCATACTCGTTGGAGGACATTGCACACTGCATTTCTGCGGTAAGTCCTTCCACGAAGCAATCCTGTTTCTGCTCATCAGTCTCTATGTCCCGTGGGGCATAACGGGAAAGTTGAGTAAATTTAGTGAGGTATTCCCTCACAGTCATGTTACCTTGCTGCAACCCCAAGAACTCCTTCCTCTTGTTTTTGAGGTCACCCCTTGGTATGTAATGGTTGCGGAAGCTACGCTTGAACTCTTCCCAAGTGATGTTCTCAGGGTCATGATGGGCGGCCACGTAGGCAGTCCACCAATCAGCAGGAGGTCCATGCAATTGATGAGAGGCAAACAGCACCCTCTCATACCCTTGGCACTGTATGATCCTCATCTTGCTCTCAATGGTCTTTAGCCAATCATCTGCCTCCAGAGGTTCAGCAGCACTTGCAAACTTTGGAGGTTGAGTTCCTAGAAACTCACTCAACCTTGGTTGGCGTGGTGCAGCTTGTGGAGGTGGAACTTGATGCAAGTTGGCCACCACTTGGGTCAAGTTCTGGATGAGCTGATTTTGATTCTCAAGCATTTGGTGGAGGGGATCAACTCCTTCACGGCGTCCACCCCTGTCTTGGCCTCCAGAAAGATGAGGGTTGCAGGCCTCATCGTTGTTGTTGGCGGGGTTGGCAGCATGACCTTTTCCTCTTCCGGCCATCTTGCATGATCAACCAAATGTTAATTTAAAGCATTACATATTATATTACTATTGTTTGTACTTTGAAGTGTTGAGGCTTTGTTATACTTTCTGGGGGTTCATGTCTCCCACAAAAATAAATGCACTATTATTTCATGTGGGTTTACACACCAAAGCAAAACAATGTGAAGACGAGGCTGTGGACAATTGCTCATGGCTTCCACAACTCACGTCACACACCAAGCATTAACACACCATTAACTAAGATAACGACTCGACTACTCGACATCCTGCTAAACTAAGGGAAAAACTCTACACTACTCGTATCACTGAGCTGGCTCCTCGGGATCTTCCTCATTATTGCGGCTGCCTTCTGACCCCGCTTTGGGTGGGGAGGCTGCTGGTGGAGAAGTGCGACGACGCCTGATCGCCCGGTGATCTGGGGAGTCAGGAGTCCATGTATCATTCACGGTGACACACAGTTCATTCCCATCCCCTCTTTCTCTCGCCCTCAAGCAGGCTCGCAGCAACGCCTCCGTTTCCTTCAGGGTGTCACGAACATCCTGAAGTTCCTGCTGACACTCCTGCAATCGAGTGCTAAGCATAGCAGCATCCTCCAAGCACAAATCCATGTGCTCATGGGAAGTCCCTTGCTGCACTGGCGGGTACTTATACTCCGTTGTACCACTCTCGCTGGAGGACATAAATGTACTCGGTCCTGTCCAAGTGTCGACGATAGATGTGACTCTGGCAGGTGATGGCCTCCCAGGTGACATCCTTCTCCACATCGTCCTGTGTCGCTCGACAAGCGGGAGAGCGGTGGATCTTGAGCAGCTGATTTTCGTGGATAATCCTCATCTCTGAACTCCATTCTTCCCTCTTCTCACGGATGGTCCTGGTGGAGCTATAGTGTATGATTAGCTTGCCTGTATTGCCGGCGGCTTGGAGCATACGTCGAAGACGGCGCAACAAGCCTCCTACTGCCAATCCGTAGGAAAGGTACGTCACCGGACGGCTCTCCTCTCTTTGGGCAAGGGCAACTACGGGAACTCTCCCTCCTGTGGACTTGCGAGCGATGCGAATCATGCGAACCATCTAAAACAAAAAGCATTTAAACTTAGGTTAGATAAACTTTTAAACAAAAATTCTATTTTGAATGAAAGTTGGGGTAAGATGAAGAAAGCGACCCCATTAAATAGCACTTTTCAACCCACACCTTTGTAAAATAGTTTTTAAGAAAATAGGGTCCTTAGCTACGTCCATTTCTACCTATGTCCACGTTCCTACGGGCAACCTTGGCTCTGATACCACCTCTGTCACGCCCGGTTTATCCGAAGAACAACCGAGTGAATATCACATGTATGCCAGGATCATTTTCTCATACATATGATGACAAATAGTAAAGCATCATTTATTACAAGCCAGGTGTCGAATATAAATAAGTCTTACATAGCAAATGTCTCGATGGACAATAATAAGTTCATCACAAGTAAATAAACTAGCAGCGGAATTATTATTCTCGTGGGCTCAGTCACAGGCGTTGCCCGGGGGACACCATGAACCTAGAATCCTTCTTCGGGTCCAAAGTCTTTATCCTTAAACACCACTTCATTATCTTGACCTGAGCAGCAATATAAACCAACAAATATGCAAGGTTGAGTACCGATGGTACTCAGCAAGTGTGGGAAAGTTATGTCATGCATGGCTAGAACAAGGAGAGATTGAACTCAGGGTTAAAGCACTACGCAATTAATACCTATCACCTTAGCTTATTAAGCACCTACATTACTACACAGGTGAAATGGTCCCAATCTCCCATCCCATCATCATAATCAAATAACCATAACATCATTTCCAATGTTAAGCTCCCTGCTTAACACTCACACCCTCCAAGGCCATCATACTCTAATCATGAATAAGTCCAAGCCGCTCTTGACCGTGAGCACGGCTGTCATGACAGTTTTGACTCTGCAGAGTTTGCACCACTTTACCCACATGTAGTGATTTCATCCTCCGTTGCCGGGTAGACTAAAAGAACCTCCATTATGCCAGTGGCTAAGAACCACATTCACACTTCCCAGGTGTGTAGCCAGGAGATCACCATGAAGCCTTTACAAAGGGATTCCCGACGAGCGTGGGCCCACTAAGGTTTCACCCCTAACAGCATACAAGAGGCTCCAACCCCGCTGCAGTGGCCCCCTCTTGAGCCTTGCGGTTCATATGGTAGTCCAGATGACACCTACTCCCCGCACCATCCAACACACCCATACTACACCGGGGATACACCTAATTAATTGGCCAAGCTTCCCCATATCAGCATGTGGTTGGCACGGTAAAGCCAGGTTACATGCTCCAAGAACCGGTCCTTATGATCCTGGCAAGTACTAAACACAAACCCGAGTCTCGTGCACCCAGCACCAACCAAAACATCCAACTTGCCTTGATCCCTACCTCTACATAACTCACAATATCTCCTTCAAGAGTATGGTAAAATAAACTGATGATCTCATATCCCAAATATCCCATTCTAAGCATGGCTAAGCATGTGCATAATAATAAATGACATGATAAAATAAATCCCAACCCAAGCTACAAGGAAACAAGGTAATGCAATTCTACGGAAACTTCCTAGCATGGGTTTCATATTTCAATTGACAATGCAAATAATTCTAGCTACACATCCTAGTATAGGATCAAAGTGGTCAAGGACACTTGCCTCCTTCCTGCTGCTCTTGGAATGCGTAGTCCTGATCTTGGAAAGGAAGAACCTGCTCTGGAGCAGGTTCTACTCATACCATCACACATAGCAAAAATAAAACAACAAGTCATAAGACGTAGTTCACACTTCTACTTCATACAAGCCACACATTCACATTTATGAAAGCCATTCTCATTTCTATGTGTTGTGGTTACTCTATGTGTGTTGATTTTGGCTTACATGCACTTTTAAATATGTACATATGATTTCTACTTTTGTATTCATATTCATGTTGGCATACTATATATATTTATTTCTAATTTAAATAAATCACTTATATTTAATTGATACACATTTTAGCTACCAAGTATGCATGAAAGGTATTTTCCTACTTCAGATGTGTCTTCAGACCTTCTATCAACCCTAAACTGAATTCTTTGGATTTTGGAAACTTCATTTATCATTTTCTAATTATTTATACCTAGCTTGCTATATTTTCAGATTTATTTCCTATGCCTAAGTGTGTACTTTATTATGAAAATTGTAAGACACCTCATCTAAACAGAATAGGTTTTGGGTCTAAAATATTAAATAATATATTTTTGAACTTCTCCTCTGATGTGAACTATTTTACATTTATTTTACTAATTTTCAGAATTATTCTCTACTTAAAAATGTGTCCCTATTAATAATAGAAGTGAATAATCAATTAAACAGATTCATTTCAGCCAAAAATCTATTTTTATCTCACTCCAAAGTTTTTCAAGTACTAGGAAAGTTTTTAATTTGAATTGACAATATGTTTGTCCCATCTTGTAAATTTTAAATATTAACCACACATTCAATTTCCTAAATTTAATATCAAATAGGGTTAATAAGGTAAACTCACCCCACTGCAGGGTCTATTATATTATTTTAAAAATTTCCAGGGGTATAGCTACACATAACAGAGGGGTTTTTCCTAATTTTTATTAAGTCCAGGGGCCAAAACTGATTTTTAAATGAATTTACATGAATTTCTGAGGTTCCAGGGGCTAGATCAGAAGTTTCCGGGGCTAGCTCTTATTTTCGAGAACCCCAGGGGGTAGCGCGTAAGAATTCCAGCCTTTACAACGCGGGGCTGACATGGACCGTCCGATTTAATACAGACGGCTGAGATTATAACATCGAACCGGTACGCGGGGATTTAAACTCTACCGTGCGATTTGAAATAGACGGTGCACAAGCGGCCACGTCGCTCTGATCGAGCGCGGACGGCGCTGCCCGGCGGCGCACGGCGACGGGAGGCGGCGATCTCGACGGAGAGTTTCGGATCTTCGTCAATTCTTCCTAGAACTGTGATTTTATGGCATAGATCGGTGGAGGGGAGGTCGGGGATCTCACCTCGGGGGTTTTCTTGAGCTCGGAGGTCCTGGAAGGCGGTCGGCGACGAGGTCCGAGATGAATTCACGGCGAGGCTCGTCGGCGCTGTGTTTGAACCGCAAACCACCGAGTTTTCTGCACCTGCAAGGTTCCCTGGAGGCGGTGGATCAAGACCAGCGAGTTAGATCAGAATCCCCGAGCGTAGATCGAACAGAATTCGCCGGAGAAGCTCGGTTTCTCACCGGGAGGAAAATAGGCGAATCGTGGGGAAAAAAGGGACAATGCCGGGGTTTTTATAGACGGGGGAGGGCGGCGGGTTGGTTTAGATCGAGCTGGAGTCTTCGGGGTCTGGAAGTCGGCTGGGATACGAGAGATTTTCCGGTCGGTTGCGATCGCGCGCGCGCGGGGAACAGTCCGGGTTTCGGACGTTCGGGGGTTAGGTGTAACACCCCAAATTTTGATTCAAAACCCTAAACCATGTTCAGAGGGGAATTTAAAAATTTTTTGACGTGTTGCATGTTTTGTAAAATTTCAAATTCAAACTGGAATTCAAATTAAACTCAAATCAGAAAAGAAATGGAAAAAGAAAAAGAGAAAACGGAAAAAAACCGGCCAGTGGGCCAAAACCCGCCAGCCGGCCCAGTTTTCCCCGCGCCAGCCCGCCCCTGCGCGCCCGCGCTCTCTCACAGAGACAGGTGGGACCCACCCAACTCAATCACAACCGACCCACCGCCCTCCCCCGGCTATAAAAACCCCAGCCCCGATCGGTTTTTCCCACGCGATCGCCGATTTTTACTCCGGTGAGCACCGAGACTTCGCCAGTGAATTCTGGCCGATCTAAGCTCGGAAACTCTGATCTAACTCGCTGGTCTTGATCCACCGCCTCCGGGGAGCTTTGCAGGTGCAGAAAACTCGGAGAGTTACGGTGTAAACAAAGCGCCGACGAGCTTCGCCGTGGTTTTGCCTCGGACCTCGCCGCCGATCACTTTCCAGGACCCCCGAGCTCGAGAAAACCCCCG
This sequence comes from Neostapfia colusana, assembly GCA_030760725.1. Taxonomy (NCBI): domain Eukaryota; kingdom Viridiplantae; phylum Streptophyta; class Magnoliopsida; order Poales; family Poaceae; genus Neostapfia; species Neostapfia colusana. The sequence goes on from JASWHV010000003.1 coordinate 86,225,330, forward strand.
AGGTGAGATCCCTGACCTCCCCTCTACCGATCTATGCCATAAGATCACAGTTCTAGGTAGAATTCTCGCGGATCCGAAACTTTCCGGCGAGATCGCCGCTTCCCGCCGCCGTGCGCCGCCGGCAGCGCCGCCCGGGCTCGATCAGAGCGACGTGGCCGCTTGTGCGCCGTTTATTTTAAATCGCACGGTAGACTTTAAAACCCCGCGTACCGGTTCGATGTTATAATCTCAGCCGTCGGTTTAAAATCGGACGGTCCACGTCAGCCCCGCATTATAAAGACTGGAATTCTTACGTGCTACCCCCTGGGGTTCTCTGGAATTGAGAGCTAGCCCCGGAAACTTCAGATCTAGCCCCTAGAACTCCAGAAAATCATGTAAATTCATTTAAAAATCAGTTTTAGCCCCTGGACTTAATAAAAATTAGGAAAAACACCTCTGATAAGTGTAGCTAGACCCCTGGAAATTATGAAAATAATATTATAGACCCTGTAATGGGGTGAATTCATTATTTTAGCCCTGTTTAGTATTTAACTTAGAAAATTGAATATGTAACTAGTGTTTAAAAATTAAAAAGTGGGACAAACATAATTGTCAAAATTAATTAAAAACTTTCTCAGTACATAGAAAACTTTGGAGTGAGATAAAAATATATTTTTGGGCTGATATGAATCTGTTTCATTTATTAATCACATTATTTAGTATAGGGACACATTTTTATGTAAAGAATAGTTATAGAAAAATAGGGAAAATAATTATGAAATAGTTTACATCAGAGGCCAAGGTCAAAATATGTTATTAAATTATTTAGGACCAGAACCTATACTGTTTAGATGATGTGTATTACTAATTTTATAATAAAATACACAATTATGCATAGGAATATAAATCTGAAAATATAGCAACTAGTAAAAGATAAATGGAGTTTCTAAAATCCAAAGAATTCAGTTTAGGGTTGATAGAAATTATGAAGGCACATATGGAGAAGAAAAATACTTTTCATACATACTTGGTAGTTTAATGTAAGGAATTTATTTAAAACTGAAACACACACACATATATATATAAATATAGTATGTAAGTATAAATATGAACACCAAAGTAGGAATCATATACATATAAATAAAAGTGTATGCAAGCCACAGATCAACACACATAGAGTAACCACAACACATATAATGGTGAATGAATTTCATAAATATGAATGTGTGGTTTGTATGAAGTGGAAGTGTGAACTATGTCTTATGGATTGTTGTTTTTCTTTTGCTATGTGTGATGGTGTGTTGTAGAACCTGCTCAAGAGCAAGTTATTCTTTTCCAAGACCAGGACTACCAATTTCAAGAGCAGCAAGAAGGAGGCAAGTGTCCTTGACCACTTTGATCCTATGCTAGGATGTGTAGATAGAATTATTTGCATTGTCAAGTTAAATATGAAACCCATGCTAGGAAGTTTCCCTAGAATTGCATTACCTTGTTTCCTTGAAGCTTGGGTTGGGATTTATTTTGTCATGTCATTTATTTACATGCATATGCTTAGCCATGCTTAGAATGGGATATTTGGGATATGAGATCATCAGTTTATTTTACCATACTCTTGAAGGAGCTATTGTGAGTTATGTAGAGGTAGGGATCAAGGCAAGTTGGATGTTTTGGTTGAGTGCTGGGTGCACGAGACTTGGGTTTGTGTTTAGTACTTGCCTGGATCCTAAGGACCGGTTCATGGAGCATGTAACCCGGCTTTACAGTGCCAACCACATGCTGAGATGGGGCAGCTTGGCCAATTAATTAGGTGTATCCCCGGCGTAGTATGGGTGTGTTGGATGGTGCGGGGAGTAGGTGTCAGCTGGACTACCATATGAACCGCAAGGCTCAAGAGGGGGCCACTGCAGCGGGGTTGGAGCCTCTTGTATGCTGTTAGGGGTGAAACCTCAGTGGGCCCACGCTCGTCGGGAATCCCTTTGTAAAGGCTTCGTAGTGATCTCCTGGCTACACACCTGGGAAGTGTGAATGTGGATCGTAGCCACTGGCATAATGGAGGTTCTTTTAGTCCACCCGGCAACGGGGGATGAAATCACTACTTGTGGGTACAGTGGTACAAACTCTGCAGAGTCAAAACTGTCTTGATAGCCGTGCTCACGGTTAAGAGCGGCCTGGACTTATTCATGATTAGAGGATTGATGGTTTTGGTAGTTAAGCGGGGAGCTTAACATTGGTAATGATGTTATGATTATTGGATTACAATGATGGGATGGGAGATTGGGACCATTTCACCTGTGTAGTAATGTAGGTGCTTAATAAGCTAAGGTGATAGGTATTAATTGCGTAGTGCTTTAACCATGAGTTCAACCTCTCCTTGTTCTAGCCATGCATGATAAAAATTTCCCACACTTGCTGAGTACCATTGGTACTCAACCTTGCATATTTGTTGGTTTATATTGCTGCTCAGGTCAAGATAATGAGGTGGTGTATAATGACCAAGATTTTGGACCCGAGGAAGGCTTTTAGGTTCATGAAGACCCCCGGGCAACGCCTGTGATGGAGCCCTAAAGAATAATATTCCGCTGCTAGTTTATTTACTTGTGATGAAGCATTAGTGTCCATTGAGACATTTGCGATGTAAGACTTATTTATATTCGACACCTGGCTTGTAATAAATGATGCTTCACTATTTGTCATCACATGTATGAGAAAATGATCCTGGCATACATGTGATATTCACTTGGTTGTTTCTTCGGAAAAACCGGTTGTGACAGAGGTGGCATCAGAGCCAAGGTTGCCCGTAGGAACGTGGACCTAGGTAGAAATGGACGTATTTAAGGGCCCTATTTTCTTAAAAACTATTTTCCAAGGTGTGGGTTGAAGAGTGTTATTTAAGGAGTCATTTTCTTCATCTTACCCCAAATTTTCCTTCAAAATGGGATTTTTGTTTAAAAAGTTTAACTAACCTAATTTTTAAATTCTTTTTGTTTTAGATGGTTCGCATGATTCGCACCGCTCGCAAGTCCACAGGAGGGAGAGTTTCCGTAGTTGCCCTTGCCGAAAGAGAGGAGAGTCGTCCAGTGATGTACCTTTCCTACGGATTGGCAGTAGGAGACTTGTTGCGCCGTCTTCGACGTATGCTCGAAGCCGCCGGCAATACGGGCAAGCTAATCATCCACTATAACTCCACCAGGACCATCCGTGAGAAGAGGGAAGAATGGAGTTCGGAGATGAGGATTATACACGAGAATCAGCTGCTTAAGATTCACCACTCTCCAGCTTGTCGAGCAACACAAGTTGACGCGGAGAAAGATGTCACCTGGGAGGCCATCACCTGCCAGAGTCACATCTATCGTCGCCACTTGGACAAAACTGAGTACATGTATGTCCTCCAACGTGAGAGTGGTACCACGGAGTACAAGTACCCACCGGTGCAGCAAGGGACTTCCCATGAGCACATGGACTTGTGCTTGGAGGATGCTGCTATGCTCAGCACTCGACTGCAGGAGTGTCAACAAGAGCTTCAGGATGTCCGAGACACTCTGAAGGAAACGGAGGCGTTGCTGCGAGCTTGCTTAAAGGCGAGAGAAAGAGGAGTTGGGAATGAACTGTGTGTCACCGTGAATGATACGTGGACTCCTAACTCCCCGGATCGCCGAGCAATCAGGCGTCGTCGCACTTCTCCACCAGCAGCCTCCCCACCCAAAGCAGAGTCAGAAGGTAGCCGAAATGAGGAGAAAGATCCTGAGGAGCCAGCTCAAGAGGACGAGTAGTGTAGAGTCTTTCCCCTAGCTAGCAAGAGGTCGAGTAGTCGAGTCGTTACGTAGTTAATGGTGTGATGATGCTTGGTGTGTGACGTGAGTTGTGGAAGCCATGAGCAATTGTCCACAGCCTCGTCTTCAGATTGTTTTGCTTTGGTATGTGAACCCATAGGAAATAATAGTGCATTTATTCGGTGTGAGATATAAACCCTCGTAAAATTTTAACAAAGCCTCAACACCTCAAAGTACCAACAAATGAAAGTAGTAAGATGATACTAAATGGTATCAAATTAACATTTGTTGATTCTGCCAGATGGCCGGAAGGGGAAAAGGACGTGCTGCCAACCCCGCCAACAACAATGATGAGGCATGCAACCCTCATCTTTCTGGAGGCCAGGACAGGGGTGGTCGCCGTGAAGAAGTTGATCCTCTCCACCAAATGCTGGAGAATCAAAATCAGCTTATCCAGAACTTGACTCAAGTGGTGGCCAACTTGCATCAAGTTCCACCTCCACAAGCTGCACCACGCCAACCAAGGTTGAGTGAGTTTCTAGGAACTCAACCTCCAAAGTTTGCAAGTGCTGCTGAACCTCTGGAGGCAGATGATTGGCTGAAGACTATTAAAAGTAAGATGAGGATCATACAGTGCCAAGGGTATGAGAGGGTGCTGTTTGCCTCTCATCAATTGCATGGACCTGCTGCTGATTGGTGGACCGCCTACGTGGCCGCCCATCATGACCCTGAGAACATCACTTGGGAAGAGTTCAAGCGTAGCTTCCGCAACCATTACATCCCAAGAGGTGAACTCAAAAACAAGAGGAAGGAGTTTTTGGGACTGCAGCAGGGAAACATGACGGTGAGGGAATACCTCACTAAATTTACTCAACTATCCCGTTATGCTCCACGAGACATAGAGACTGATGAGCAGAAACAAGATTGTTTCGTGGAAGGACTTACTGCAGAGATGCAGTGTGCAATGTCCTCAAATGAGTATGAAAGCTTTCAAAAGATGGTGGACAGAGCATTTGTGGTGGAAAGGAAGCTAAAGGCCCTGGAAAATGAGAATAAGAGGAAGGCGGGATGGTCACATCAGGCCTCAGGGAGCAACACCCGCCCATGTATGATGCAGCAACCTACGGGGCAGACGAGCCGTGCTGCGGTACCCTATTCAGCACCAAGAGGGTACAACTCAAACTACAGGCCTCCCGCAGCACCAGCACAGCCGCCACGTCAGTTTGTGCAGCAGCCTCGCCCTGCATATCCACCTCGACCAGCAGTGCAAGGACCCCCAAACCAACCCCAAGACAACAAGGGCCAAGCATCTAAGATTGGGGTGCAATGTTTCAGCTGTGGTGAAGTGGGGCACTACGCCCATAAGTGTCCAAAGAAGAAGCCCACGCAGCCACAGCAGCAGAATGTAATGAGAGGACGGGTGAACTACGTCACTATGGAGGAAGCACAAGAGGCACCCGACGTGGTAGTTGGTAAGTTTCCTGCCAATTTACACCTTGCAACTCTGCTGTTTGATTCTGGTGCTACCCACTCATTCATTGCTCAAGGGTTTGTTAAGAAGCATGACCTAGCAACCACACAAATGAACCATATGCTAGCGGTAAACTCTCCAGGTGGAGAAATAAGGACAAGACAAGTGTGTCCCAAAGTGAGCCTAGACATTAATGGGGTAGTATTTACGGCTAACCTCATAGTGATAGATTCACAAGGGATAGATATTATTTTGGGTATGGATTGGTTGACCAAACATAAAGGAATCATCCATTGTTCGACCAGAACGGTGGAACTAACTCACCCCAATGGCACAAGAGTAAAGTTCATAAGGATACACGAGCCTAGGAGGGACATTAAATTAAATCAAGTGGAGGTGAAAGTTGAGGAAATCAGGACTATCAGGGAATATCCAGATGTTTTTCCGGAGGAATTGCCAGGGAAATCAGGACTATCAGGGAATATCCAGATGTTTTTCCGGAGGAATTGCCAGGTATGCCTCCAGACCGTGACGTGGAATTCACAATTGAGCTAGTACCGGGAACAGCCCCGATATACAAGAGACCTTATCGAATGGACTCCAAGCAGCTAGAAGAGCTCAAGGATCATTTGAGAGAATTGACGGAGAAGGGGTATATTCGCCCTAGTTCCTCACCATGGGGAGCTCCGGTGATATTCGTGCCCAAGAAAGACGGAACCCAAAGGTTATGCGTGGATTACCGTGCCTTGAATGAGGTAACCATCAAAAACAAGTACCCATTACCCCGCATTGAAGACTTGTTTGATCAGTTGAGGGGAGCTTGTGTGTTCTCGAAAATTGATCTCAGGTCGGGGTACCACCAACTCAAGATAAGGCAATCAGATATTCCTAAGACAGCTTTCGTATCTCGGTACGGACTGTATGAATACACTGTCATGCCTTTTGGGCTAACCAATGCCCCGGCATATTTCATGTACCTCATGAACAAGGTATTCATGGAATATCTGGACAAATTTGTGGTGGTTTTTATAGATGATATTCTCGTCTTCTCCAAAGATGAAGAAGAACATGAGAAACATCTAAGGTTGGTGTTACAGAGGCTGAGAGAACACCAACTATATGCCAAGTTGAGCAAGTGTGAGTTTTGGCTGAAGAGAGTTCCCTTTTTAGGACATATAATCTCGGAGGGAGGAATCTCCGTAGATCCCGCCAAAATCGAGGATATCCAGAAGTGGAAAACCCCTGAAAATGTCGGGAAAGTTCGAAGCTTTCTGGGATTGACTGGATACTATCGACGGTTTATTTAGGGATTCTCCAAGATCTCGAGACCTCTCACCAAACTGTTGGAGAAGGGAATCACATTCACCTGGACGCCACAGTGCGAGACGAGCTTTCAGGAGCTAAAGAAGAGATTGACAACAGCCCCAGTGTTGGTCATGCCAGATATGCAGAAGAATTTCACAGTGTACTGCGATGCCTCTGGAAATGGGTTGGGATGTGTTCTCATGCAAGAAGGACATGTCGTGGCTTATGCATCCCGGCAGCTTCGGAAGCACGAGAAGAACTATCCTACACATGACCTTGAACTAGCCGCAGTGGTCCACGCGTTGAAAATTTGGCGGCACTATTTGATGGGGAAGAGGACAGAGATATATACGGATCATAAGAGTTTGAAGTACATATTCACCCAGCCAGATCTCAACCTCCGACAAAGGAGATGGTTAGAGCTAATCAATGACTTTGATGTGGGCATCAACTATCATCCCGGGAAAGCAAACGTCGTGGCTGATGCTTTGAGTCGGAAAGTGCAGGTCAATAAGTTGAGTTTGAAGGACATGCCTGCAGAATTGAAGGACGAGGTTATAAGACTCAATCTATGTCTAGTAAATAGTGGTGAAGCCATCGCCATGGAAGTGGACTCCACACTCGAGCAAGACATACGCGAGGGCCAAAAGAATGATGAGAAGATACAAGAGATCAGACAGCTCATCAAGGAAAATAAAGCTCCTGGTTTTAGAGAGGATGAACAAGGAACGGTGTGGCACGGGAAAAGGATCTGTGAGCCAGAAGTAAAGGAGATCCGTGAATTAATTTTGAAGGAGGCTCACGATTCTGACTATTCCATTCATCCTGGGAGTACGAAGATGTACCAGGATCTCAAGAGCAGGTATTGGTGGTATGGCATGAAGCGAGATGTCGCGGAACATGTTGCCCTATGTGACACATGTCAGTTGGTGAAAGCAGAACATCAACGACCCGCGGGATTATTGCAACCACTCAAAGTGCCTGAATGGAAGTGGGAAGAAATCAGCATGGATTTTGTCGTGGGATTGCCTAGGACCCAATCCGGGTATGATTCAATATGGGTCGTTATTGATAGGCTAACCAAGGTAGCTCATTTCATCCCTGTGAAAGAAAGCTACAGCGGATCCAAATTGGCAGAATTGTACATGTCAAGGATTGTGTGTTACCATGGAGTGCCAAAGAAGATAGTGTCGGACCGAGGGACACAGTTCACTTCGAGGTTTTGGCAGAAGTTGCATGAAACCATGGGAACCCATCTGAATTTCAGCTCTGCCTATCATCCCCAAACTGACGGGCAGACGGAGAGAACCAATCAGATCCTTGAAGATATGTTAAGGGCATGTGCACTCAAAAACAATAGGAGTTGGGACAAGAACTTACCGTATGCGGAGTTTTCCTATAACAACAGCTATCAAGCTAGTATGAAAATGTCACCGTTTGAAGCTTTGTATGGAAGGAAGTGCAGAACTCCTCTATTTTGGAACCAAACAGGAGAAAGTAAAGTGTTTGGTCCAGAAGTGCTACAAGAAGCCGAAGCGAAGGTGAGGGAGATTCGCAACAACTTGAGGATAGCACAAACACGCCAGAAGAGTTATGCTGATGTACGAAGAAGAGAACTCGTTTTCAACGTGGGAGACTATGTTTATCTCAAGGTGTCCCCTATCAGATGACTTCGTCAGTTCAAGGTGAAAGGGAAGTTGTCACCTCGATACATCGGACCCTTTCAAGTTTTGGAAAGAAAAGGCGAAGTGGCGTACCAACTAGAGTTACCGGTTCATCTATCAGATGTACACGATGTATTCCATGTGTCACAACTCAAGAAATGTCTAAGGACGCCTGAGGAGGTGTTACCCATGAATGAAGTGGATGTAGCTGAAGATTTGTCTTATGCCGAGCAACCATACAAGATTTTGGAGACAATGGAACGCCTCACCAGAAATAAAAGAATCCGAATGTGCAAGGTGCAGTGGAAGCATCACTCAGAAGAGGAAGCCACCTGGGAACGGGAAGATGAGCTCAAGGCACAATTTCCGGAATTGTTTTCTTAGAAACACCAATCTCGAGGACGAGATTTCTTTTAAGGGGGGTAGAGCTGTAACACCCCAAATTTTGATTCAAAACCCTAAACCATGTTCAGAGGGGAATTTAAAAATTTTTGGACGTGTTGCATGTTTTGTAAAATTTCAAATTCAAACTGGAATTCAAATGAAACTCAAATCAGAAAAGAAATGGAAAAAGAAAAAGAGAAAACGGAAAAAAACCGGCCAGTGGGCCGAAACCCGCCAGCCGGCCCAGTTTTCCCCGCGCCAGCCCGCCCCCGCGCGCCCGCGCTCTCTCACACAGACAGGTGGGACCCACCTGTCATCCCCAACCTCGCTCGCGCCGACCCCGGACTTTTCCCCCCGAGCGCGCGCGATCTTAACCGCCTGGAAACCGCGTCCCTCAGCCCGAATTCTGGTCCCAGAAGACTCCAACTCGATCACAACCGACCCACCGCCCTCACCCGGCTATAAAAACCCCAGCCCCGATCGGTTTTTCCCACGCGATCGCCGATTTTTACTCCGGTGAGCACCGAGACTTCGCCGGTGAATTCTGGCCGATCTAAGCTCGGAAACTCTGATCTAACTCGCTGGTCTTGATCCACTGCCTCCGGGGAGCTTTGCAGGTGCAGAAAACTCGGAGAGTTACGGTGTAAACAAAGCGCCGACGAGCTTCGCCGTGGTTTTGCCTCGGACCTCGCCGCCGATCACTTTCCAGGACCCCCGAGCTCGAGAAAACCCCCGAGGTGAGATCCCTGACCTCCCCTCTACCGATCTATGCCATAAGATCACAGTTCTAGGTAGAATTCTCGCGGATCCGAAACTTTCCGGCGAGATCGCCGCTTCCCGCCGCCGTGCGCCGCCGGCAGCGCCGCCCGGGCTCGATCAGAGCGACGTGGCCGCTTGTGCGCCGTTTATTTTAAATCGCACGGTAGACTTTAAAACCCCGCGTACCGGTTCGATGTTATAATCTCAGCCGTCGGTTTAAAATCGGACGGTCCACGTCAGCCCCGCATTATAAAGACTGGAATTCTTACGTGCTACCCCCTGGGGTTCTCTGGAATTGAGAGCTAGCCCCAGAAACTTCAGATCTAGCCCCTGGAACTCCAGAAGATCATGTAAATTCATTTAAAAATCAGTTTTAGCCCCTGGACTTAATAAAAATTAGGAAAAACACCTCTGATAAGTGTAGCTAGACCCCTGGAAATTATGAAAATAATATTATAGACCCTGTAATGGGGTGAATTCATTATTTTAGCCCTGTTTAGTATTTAACTTAGAAAATTGAATATGTAACTAGTGTTTAAAAATTAAAAAGTGGGACAAACATAATTGTCAAAATTAATTAAAAACTTTCTCAGTACTTAGAAAACTTTGGAGTGAGATAAAAATATATTTTTGGGCTGATATGAATCTGTTTCATTTATTAATCACATTATTTAGTATAGGGACACATTTTTAAGTAAAGAATAGTTATAGAAAAATAGGGAAAATAATTATGAAATAGTTTACATCAGAGGCCAAGGTCAAAATATGTTATTAAATTATTTAGGACCAGAACCTATACTGTTTAGATGATGTGTATTACTAATTTTATAATAAAATACACAATTATGCATAGGAATATAAATCTGAAAATATAGCAACTAGTAAAAGATAAATGGAGTTTCTAAAATCCAAAGAATTCAGTTTAGGGTTGATAGAAATTATGAAGGCACATATGGAGAAGAAAAATACTTTTCATACATACTTGGTAGTTTAATGTAAGGGATTTATTTAAAACTGAAACACACACACATATATATATATATATAGTATGTAAGTATAAATATGAACACCAAAGTAGGAATCATATACATATAAATAAAAGTGTATGCAAGCCACAGATCAACACACATAGAGTAACCACAACACATATAATGGTGAATGAATTTCATAAATATGAATGTGTGGTTTGTATGAAGTGGAAGTGTGAACTATGTCTTATGGATTGTTGTTTTTCTTTTGCTATGTGTGATGGTGTGATGTAGAACCTGCTCAAGAGCAAGTTATTCTTTTCCAAGACCAGGACTACCAATTTCAAGAGCAGCAAGAAGGAGGCAAGTGTCCTTGACCACTTTGATCCTATGCTAGGATGTGTAGATAGAATTATTTGCATTGTCAAGTTAAATATGAAACCCATGCTAGGAAGTTTCCCTAGAATTGCATTACCTTGTTTCCTTGAAGCTTGGGTTGGGATTTATTTTGTCATGTCATTTATTTACATGCATATGCTTAGCCATGCTTAGAATGGGATATTTGGGATATGAGATCATCAGTTTATTTTACCATACTCTTGAAGGAGCTATTGTGAGTTATGTAGAGGTAGGGATCAAGGCAAGTTGGATGTTTTGGTTGTGTGCTGGGTGCACGAGACTTGGGTTTGTGTTTAGTACTTGCCTGGATCCTAAGGACCGGTTCATGGAGCATGTAACCCGGCTTTACAGTGCCAACCACATGCTGAGATGGGGCAGCTTGGCCAATTAATTAGGTGTATCCCCGGCGTAGTATGGGTGTGTTGGATGGTGCGGGGAGTAGGTGTCAGCTGGACTACCATATGAACCGCAAGGCTCAAGAGGGGGCCACTGCAGCGGGGTTGGAGCCTCTTGTATGATGTTAGGGGTGAAACCTCAGTGGGCCCACGGTCGTCGGGAATCCCTTTGTAAAGGCTTCGTAGTGATCTCCTGGCTACACACCTGGGAAGTGTGAATGTGGATCGTAGCCACTGGCATAATGGAGGTTCTTTTAGTCCACCCGGCAACGGGGGATGAAATCACTACTTGTGGGTACAGTGGTACAAACTCTGCAGAGTCAAAACTGTCTTGACAGCCGTGCTCACGGTTAAGAGCGGCCTGGACTTATTCATGATTAGAGGATTGATGGTTTTGGAAGTTAAGCGGGGAGCTTAACATTGGTAATGATGTTATGATTATTGGATTACAATGATGGGATGGGAGATTGGGACCATTTCACCTGTGTAGTAATGTAGGTGCTTAATAAGCTAAGGTGATAGGTATTAATTGCGTAGTGCTTTAACCATGAGTTCAACCTCTCCTTGTTCTAGCCATGCATGATAAAATTTTCCCACACTTGCTGAGTACCATTGGTACTCAACCTTACATATTTGTTGGTTTATATTGCTGCTCAGGTCAAGATAATGAGGTGGTGTATAATGACCAAGATTTTGGACCCGAGGAAGGCTTTTAGGTTCATGAAGACCCCCGGGCAACGCCTGTGATGGAGCCCTAAAGAATAATATTCCGCTGCTAGTTTATTTACTTGTGATGAAGCATTAGTGTCCATTGAGACATTTGCGATGTAAGACTTATTTATATTCGACACCTGGCTTGTAATAAATGATGCTTCACTATTTGTCATCACATGTATGAGAAAATGATCCTGGCATACATGTGATATTCACTTGGTTGTTTCTTCGGAAAAACCGGGTGTGACATTAGGGATGACAGGTGGGTCACGCCTGTCTGCGAGAGGGGGCGCGGGCGCGCGGCAGCGGGCTGGCGCGGGAGTTAGGTGGGCCGGCTGGTGGGTTTCGGCCCACTGGTCGGGAAGATTTGTTTTTTCTTTTTTTCTTTTTCTTTTTCATTTCTGTTTTGAGTTTAATTTGAATTCCAGTTTGAATTTGAATTTTTGCAACACATGCAACACGTCCAAAAAATTTTAAATTCCCCTCTTGACAGGATTTTGGGGTGTTACACCTGCCCGAGGCGCCGACTTTCGCCATGCGATCTCTGCCCGAGACATACGCCGCACAGCATATGCCACAGCCGTATGCCCTGCAAACGGCGTCCCCGGTCTATGGTGCAGCCTTGCCCATACCGGGGTACATTGTGCCAGCAGCGAACCAAACGTTCACGGTGCCAACGCCTGCGGCAACAGGAGCAGGATGTGCGGCCCTTGCGCCCCACCTTCGCTTCGCGAGGTGGCCGCGCAAGTTTCGGCCGCACCTGCCCGAGAAGTACGACGGCAGCGTCAACCCGGCGGAGTTCCTCCAGATCTACTCCACCGCCGTCCTTGCCGCAGGAGGGGATGAGGCCGTCATGGCCAACTACTTCCCCGTCGCCTTGACCGGCCCAGCCCGGTCCTGGCTCATGAACCTCCCCCAGGGTTCCATAACTTCCTGGGGAGAGCTCTGCCGGCAGTTCACCACCAACTTCGGTAGTTCCTACACCCGGCCTGGCACCGAGCTCGATCTCCACGCCATCCAGCAACAACCTGGGGAATCACTGCGCTCCTTCATCCGGCGGTTCTCCCAGGTGTGGAACACCATCCCACACATTCAAAGTGCTTCTGTGGTGGTAGCGTTCCGGCAGGGTGTCCGGGACGAGAATATGCTTGAGAAGCTCGCGACCAGAGAGGTCCGTGACGTTTCAGAGCTCTTCTGCCTGGCGGACAAGTGCGCCAGGGCAGCAGAAGGTCGGAACTGGCACTCCCTGCCAGCCTCTGAGTCAGGAGGGCAGCCAGGATCTGGCGCCGCTTCCTATGGAAGCGGCAGGAAGATCAAGAACCGGGGCGGTGGCAAGATGAAACCGCCGGCTGCGGCTCCCGTTGCCGCAGCAGCGGCACCCAGTGGAGCTCGGGGGCCATGCCCCGACAAAAGGCCGCGACAGTCACCAGCTCCAGATGGTGGCCAAGGCGAGTTGTGCCCCGTGCATGGCACCAGTTACCATACTGCTGCCGAGTGCCGGTTGATCCAGAAGCTCGCAGAGCGCTTCCGGAAAGGGAGGCAGCTTCGAACTGATGCCCCACCCTACCGTCAAAGGGAGGGCAAGCAGAAGGTCGACGCCCCAGACAACGTCGACCACCAGGTGGAGTGTCCGGAGCCTCAGCGTGCCGTGAAGGCGGTGCGCAATCATGAGGGCTCCAGCTCCAGTGATGACGAGCGCCGGAATATGCTCTACGTCATCTATGGTGGGTCCACTGACCCCTTGTCCCAAAGCGCGGTTAAGACACTGCGCCGAGCGGTAGCGTCGGTGGCTCCCCTCCCGAGTGCCGCGCCGCACCTCAGGTGGATGGGAACCCCCATAAGCTTCGATGCCACCGACTGCCCCAGGAACATGGCTGGGGCCGGCCATCTACCGCTCTTGGTGGCTCCCACCATCGCCAACGTGATGATGTACCACATTTTGGTGGATGGCGGGGCTGGACTGAACCTCATCAGTCGTGCAGCTTTCCAGAAGCTGCAGATCCCGATGGCCAAGCTCACCCCATCGAGCCCGTTCTCAGGGGTAGGGCCGGGACTGGTCGTTCCCTACGGCAACATCAGCCTTCCGGTAACCTTTGGGGCACCGGACAGCTATCGAACAGAGTACATTCTGTTCGACGTGGCGGAGATCGACCTCCCCTTCAACGCCATAATTGGCAGGCCAGTCCTGTACCGATTCATGGCAGTAGCCCACTACGGCTACCTCGTCTTGAAGATGCCTACACCAACAGGCGTCCTCAGGATTCGTGGAGACCGCACTGCTGCAGTGTCAGCCATGGAAAAGCTCCAAGCGCTTGCAACAGCTAGAGCACCAGCCCCTGGCAGTGCAGAACCAGACCGGCTCCACCCGAGTGCACGCCACAGTGCCTCTACCGCAGCACCCCGTGTGCAACCCCTCGACGAGGGAGACGTCCCCTTGAATCTCATCCAAATCCGCGCCGATGCCACCCAGACCACCCGGGTAGACGGGGGCCTGGATAGCAAATAGGAAGGCGCGCTCGTCACCTTCCTCCGGCACAACGTCGACGTGTTTGCATGGCAGCCGTCGCAGATGCCGGGGATCCCTAGGGAGGTGATCGAGCACCACTTAAAGGTCTTCCCTGACGCCCGGCCAGTCCAACAGAAGCCCCGCAAGAAGTCCATCGAGCGGCAAAACTTCATCCACGAAGAAATCAAGAAGCTGCTGCACGCTGGCTTCATACGGGAAGTCCACCACCCCCGGTGGTTGGCGAACCCTGTTGTTGTCCCGAAGGCCGGCGGGAAGCTCTGGATGTGCATCCACTACACCAGTCTCAATAAGGCATGTCCCAAAGATCCATTCCCTCTCCCTAGAATAGATCAAATAGTAAACTCGACATCAGGCTGTGATATGCTGTGCTTCCTAGACGCCTACTCGGGTTTCGGTGGTCACCTCCTATCCGCTGAAGGCTATCCTTCACAGCCCCCACGCGACTGGCAATGTCGCTAAATGGGCAGCGGAGCTGGCGGAGTTTGAGCTGGACTCCCTTCCTCGTCATGCAGTCAAGAGCCAAGCACTGGCTGACTTCGTGGCTGAGTGGACACCAACGAAGGCTGACCCAGGGGGCCACGAAGACGGTGAACCAGAGCACCGAGCTCCGGCCTTCACCGGGCCTCACTGGACGCTCTTCTTCGACGGCTCCTCGAGAAAGAAGGGGGCCGGTGCCAGCGTACTGCTTCTCATGCCATAGGGGGAGCAGTTTGGGTATATGGTGCGTCTTAATTTCAAGGCAACCAACAACATGGCAGAGTATGAAGCACTCATCTTTGGCCTAAAGACAGCCCTGTCTCTGGGCGCTCGCCAGTTGTTGGCACAGGGCGACTCCCAGCTAGTTATCAAGCAAGTTAAGGGTGAATGCTCCACGTGCAGATGTTGGAGAAAGACTTCCTTGCCTTGGACCTGCGCCACGTACCGTGTGCTGGCAATGCCGCAGCTGACGACCTCTCAACGAAGGCCTCCACCGGAGCCCCTGTGCCCGAAGGAGTCTTCGAGAGGACGTTGCTGCGGCCCACAGCCCAGCCTGCCTAGCCGAGCGAAGGGGGCTGGACCAGCACCTCGAAGCTGGCGGTCCCGGCGGCCCTGCAGCCATGGACACCGCCAAGGATCGTAAGCGTCACTGGGGACTCCGTGCAACCCAGCGCTCAAGATCCAGACGCTCAAGTCAGACCCGATGCATGGATCACGGAGATCTGGCACTACTTGAAAGACAACATCCTCCCTGATGAACGTGTATCCACTGAACGGATCGTGCGCATGGCTAAGATATACGCGTTGGTAGAAGGGGATCTCTACCAACGTGGCGCCAACCACATCCTATTGCGGTGCATAACCCAGGGGGAAGGCTTCGACTTGCTCGCTGAGATCCATGGAGGCGAATGTGGGAGTCACTCTTCCTCACGCACGCTTGTTGGTAAAGCCTTCCGGCAGTGGCTTCTACTGGCCGACAGCACTCCAGGAGGCCGTCAAGCTGGTCGAGAGCTGCAAGGCGTGCCAGTTCCACGCCAAGCAGATCCATACACCGGCTCAGGCGGTACAGATGATCCCGCCCTCATGGCTGTTTGCCGTATGGGGGTTGGACATCTTGGGACCATTCCCCAGAGCCGTCGGTGGATTCTGGTACCTCTATGTCGCCATCGACTAGTTAACCAAGTGGCCGGAAGCCACACCAGTCACCACCATCAACAAGCAATCTGCAGTAAAGTTCATCAAGTCGATTGTATGCCGGTTCGGGGTCCCGAACAGAATCATCACCGACAACGGGACCCAGTTCACCAGCGCAGCGTTCCAAGACTACATCGAAGACCTCGGCATCCAGGTGTGCTATGCCTCTGTTGCTCACCCAAAGAGCAATGGGCAAGTCGAGAGGGCCAACGCCGAGATTCTTCGGGGCCTCAAGACTCGCACCTATGCCAGCCTGAAGAAACATGGTGCCAATTGGGTGGATGAGCTTCCGAGACACTATGGGCTAACCGGACATCCCAGAGCCGGGCCACCGGAGAGACACCCTTCTTCATGGTGTATGGGGCCAAAGCTGTGCTTCCCCTAGAGATCACCATGAAGTCTCACCGTGTCCGAGATTACGACGAAGCCGTGCAGGACAACCTCCGGCGTGGATAAATCGACCTCGTCGACAAGGTCCGATTGCATGCAGCACTCCATAACGCACGGTACAGACAAGCGCACCGCCACTACCACCAGTGGTCTGTGCGTGCCCGGGAGCTGCAGGAAGGCGACCTGGTGCTGCGGCGCATACTTTCTCTCGAAGGGACCCACAAACTCTCCCCTAGTTGGGAAGGTCCCTTCCAAGTCACAAAAGTGTGCCGTCCCGGGTGTGTACGCCTTTCCACCGAGGATGGGGATCCACTCCCGAACCCTTGGAACATAGAACACCTTCGTAAGTTCTACCCCTAGAGCAATAATAGGACAGTCTCTTCTTTTTGTAATAGATCCCATAGAGTCCAGGAACAGCGCTCGGAGCAGCTAAGCCTCAGGGGACGGTCCAGGACTACGTTCAGCTTTGCCTGGTTCCAACCCCAAGTGCGTAGAGTCTTTCTTCCCTTCTTAATTGGGCGGGTCGTGGCCTCCATGTTTAGCCTGCCTTCCTCCTATGGAAATTTATATGAAAAGAAACTTGTCCTACTTTGCTCTTCCCTTGTGCTCATTTAAAATATGTATTAAATTTTTATGACTGCACTTCTGGCGTATGCTCACCATGCGCTCAGCTCCCTATTCTCATTCTCACCTCTAGTCGGCATTTGCTGCCCTACCAAAGGCGGTTGCGTTGGAGGTACCTGCCGATGGCCAGGGGGGCCCCGAGCTCCCGGCACTTCGCGCACTGTAGTCCCCAAGCACCGTATAAGTGGATGGTGACCGTAAGCCAAATAAGACTATGAGATAGAGGAGGGGGAGCCCCCAAGGAGAATTATGTTTCCCTTACTTGTGTGCAGGACCTCTCGGCTTCAGCTCCGCGCAGGAGTATGGTAGGTGCACCCAACCAATGGGACACACCTACCAGGGGGCCGCTACAGGATCACGCATAACCGGAACTCCAAGGTAATACCGAAGAATCCGGACCTCGCCACCTCCGTAGGGGCGAGACCCGAAGGTCCCACGTGTCCAGCGGGGCCGGACCTCCCTCTCCTAAGGGGAGAGCTCCAGGCCCGCCACGTGGCCGACAGAAGCCGGACCTCCCCCCCCTCCGCGGGGAGAGGTCCGAAGGCTCCACGTGTCCCGCGGGGCCGGACCTCCCTCTCCTCAGAGGAGAGCTCTGGGCCCGCCATGTGGCTAGCAGGCCCGGACCTCCCCATTCTCATGGGGCGGGTCCTGTAGACCTCCGGGGCCCTTAATACAGTAAGGACCCGGGGAAGGTGTCTGTGCAGAGCTTCGAGATTGGTCAAGGCCTCTGAATACCTTGCGGAGCTAAGGGCTCGGCCAGGTAAAACCAAGAAGAAGACTAAAGCACGCAGACGCAGAAGATAACAAGAGTCTATTCATACAAGCTCCATGAGCTGGGCTACACACTCAACAAAAATAAAAAAGGAGGTACAGGGCCTTGTGGCCACGGGTGCAGATGCCTAAGAGTCCCCGGACTCCCGTTGGAACCTAGAGGCCACAAGGGCGGCCACGTCCTCGACCTCGGCCCTGGCAGCTTCCTCCCGCTCGGCAACGGGCCCTAGACGGACTGGCTCCAGAGAGAAGGAAGGGTCTTGGCTCCGGAAGCATGCCAGTACGTGCGTAGCGGCCTCCTTCACCAGGCCCCGTCCCTCCACCTCAAGCTCGTCGGCGATCACCGCTTTGAGCCGGCCCAGCTTGCCGCCGATGGACTCAAGTGCTGGGATTTCCTCGGACATCTCCTGCGCTGGAGCCTCCATCCGCACCTGGCTGAAACCAAGAGGAACCAAGGCGGACCCCGCCTCGGCAATAAAGCCCCAGACTGCCTGGGCCTCGGTAGACAACGAAAACTGGAGCTTCTCTACCTCTTGGCGAGCCTCCAGCTCGCGATCCAATGCCGCCTGGCGCTCCCGGGACAATTGCTCCTCCCTCGCAGCAGCAGCCAACTCGCGGAGCTCCAGCTCCTCGGCCCGAGCCCTCAGCTCGCCCACTTTGGCCTTCAGCCGTGCGGCAATCTTCTCCTCCTCGGCAGCTGCAGCACGTTCCCGATCGGCGACGGCGCACTCTCGACGAGCTACCTGCAGCCGCAACTCCTCCGCGGCGGCAGAGCGTGCCTCGGCCTTGGCTTCAACCTGGGCCAGGGCCTCACGGTAGGAAGCGCGGAGCCGCCGGGTCTCTGAGTCCAGGCGGCTGATGGCTTTCTTCTGAGTGTCAAGCAGAGCACTCATGGCCTCAAGTCTCGACTGCCTCGAGTCAAGCTCCGCCTTAGCCTCCTGGGTCCGCTGCTGCAGGAGGTGCTCCCAGCTAAGAAGGCGTTCCCTCTCTCCGGCCAGCGCCCCCCGCTCCCGCTCAAAGGCGGCCTGGAACTGTCGGGCGCTGGTCTGGACATGCCCCAGGGCATCCCACATGGGCGCCGGGACAGAGGGGACAGGAGTCATGCCCCTGACCTCCCCTGTCGCGTCTAAGATCGGTGGAGGTGCTGGTGCCTCAGCAACCGGAGCAAGACGCTGTCCTGAGGGAGCCAGGGAGCCAGCAACTGCACCTACAACGGCCCTTCCAGCCTCAGCACCAGACTTCCGGGCTGGTGAAGGAGGGCGGACAGGTGCAGCCGCAGCCACCGCGGAGGGCGAACTCGCCTGCACAAAAGAAGCTCCCGCCGACTTGGTGGCCATTGGAACCACCGCGTTTCCCAGATGTTGTGGCGCGGAGCCTCCGCCAATTGGAGATGGCCGGGTAAGAGGCCCGCCCCCGGCAGCCGGTCGGTCCCTGCAGGAAAAGAAAGCTCTCAGGCTAAGAGAGGAGACGAGAACGCTACTCCTACAAGCCAGAAGGAGCAACACTTACATGGCGACATGAGCGCTCCAACGGGCTTGTAGCCCCGGCCTCTGGGCCGTAGTTGAACCGCCAGGACCTGCGGCTGGAACGGTCGTGGGCTGTGGCGTCTGGACCCCCGGCACACTCCCCGGCGTCGCCCCACCGGCGTCCATCCTAGAAGCCCCTCCGCCTGAGGAAGGATGGCGGGACACTTGGGATTCTTCGGACTGCCGCTGCCCGGGAAGAGACCCACTGGAGTGGGACACCCGGGGCCTCTTCGGGTCACCACTCGATGGACCAGCGCCCCCGGGAGATGGGTGCAACCTCCGGCTCCCTGACTCGGCGCAGGCGGCGCCCTCGGAGGAGACCGGGCGCGTTTCTTCTCCGGATGCCCGGGGCCCGGCTCCTTCCCCTTGTCGGCGGCTTGAGTTCCGCCGGCTCTTGGGACGGGTTGGGCAGCGACAGACGCCTCGCGCCACGATCCGGAGCGCTCGGTTCCCGGGATCGAGATGCCCCGGAAGGTATCCCCAACCTGTTGGACGGCGATCCCAATGTCGTCGAGGTTCGGCATCTTCTGCAGTAGCTCTGACCTCCTCTGCGGCTCTAAGAAGAGGGGAGTGGCAGAGGACGGGAAGGCGGGGTCGCCACTGGGGATGAAGTCGCCGCTCACCTTGCCCACCATCTCGTACAGCTCCTCATCGGAAGGATCAGAGCTGGGACCCCTCTCCAACCTGGTACAGTCCTGCTCACCAGTGTAGTACCATGCTGGGCGACTGCGCTGCTGCAAGGGCGCAATACGGCGCGACATGAAATCCATCAGCACCATCAGGGACGTTAGCCCCTCATTGGCCAAGAACCGGATCCGCTGCAAGACCGGTGCGTACTCCTGCTTAAACTCTGGGACCTCCTCCCAGAAGTGACGCTCGGTGGTTGGGCCAGCGGTCAGGAGCTGCAGCCGATCGTGCTCGTCGGTCTGCACGACCACCCAGCTCTCCCTCCAGTTTTCCCACCTCGACGCACTGAAAGGTAGAAGGTACCCGGAGACCTTTGGGTCCTTGCAGCGATGCTAGAAATAGTATGCTCCCATCTGGGTCTTCGAGCCGCGCCCGGTCGTCCGCAACACAAAGAAGTAGCGAAAGAGCGTCACCGAAGCGTGCACCCCCACAAACATCACATAGAAATGGACGAAGACAGCGGCCATTGCGAAGGAGTTGGGAGAGATGTGGTGGAGCTGGAGACCATATGTCTCCAGCAATGTGACGAAGAAGGAGGAAATTGGCGGGACGAACCCCGCCAGGGCGTAGGCAGTAAAGAAGACCATCTACCCCTTTTCCAGGAGCAGGGGGAGGGATCCCCGGCGGAGCCGGCATTTCTGTTCCTCCGTGTGCCAGCCCAGCAGCCTGTGCACTGGCCCAAGCTCGGCGGTACGAACGAGACGCGTCGGGAGCAGGTTGGAAGCCATGGCGGGGGAGAGCTCAAGGACAGGAAGACAAAGGCGCAAGAGTTCAAGGAAAGAGCGAGCGCTAGAAAGTGCGAAGGGAAACCACGATGCGGGTAAGGTCCCCTTTTAAAACATTCCAGGAACGATTCGAAGTGATTCGAAACTCTTCGAATACACCGCATGGGCAACCGCATCGGCTCCAAGAACGAGCACCGATGACAGGTGGACCCAAGCCGTCCAGCTGAAGCAGTGGGTCAAGGAGTCAGTCTCCCAAGAAGACGAGCTGGCATGGCGCTTCGGCGGTT
The DNA here is from genome assembly GCA_030760725.1 of Neostapfia colusana. NCBI lineage: Eukaryota > Viridiplantae > Streptophyta > Magnoliopsida > Poales > Poaceae > Neostapfia > Neostapfia colusana. Next base: position 86,246,346 of record JASWHV010000003.1, read on the forward strand.
CCCAAAGAAAGCGCCGCAACATGCAGAAGTGGCAGCCTTGGGAACCACCGCAGTAAAAGCAACCATCAAGTGGGCGCACGCTCCCACGATCCCGCGACTGTTCGTGCTCCGGCAGCAGTCAATGCGGGACTTAGAGAAAGTGCGCGGAGCAGGAGAGACGGAGGCCCCACCTCGGGCTCGCTATCTCCCCCGAGATGGGCCCGGGGGCCACTGTCGGTACCCACGATATGGGGTACCCCCGCACACTGGGGAAAATGCCTAAGGATCTCGCCCTTCTCCGCAGGGAGTGCTCCGAAGGCGCCATGTGTCCAGCGGGGCCGGACCTCCCTCTCCTCAGAGGAGAGCTCCGGGCCCGCCACGTGGCCAGCGGCAGCCGGACCTCCACCCTCCGAGAGGAGAGCTCCGAAGGCGCCACGTGTCCCGTGGGACCGGACCTCCCCCTCCACAGAGGAGAGCTCCTGGCCCGCCACATGGCCGACAGAAGACGGACCTCCCCCCTCCGCGGGGAGAGGTTCGAAGGCTCCACGTGTCCCGTGGGGCCGGACCTCCCTCTCCTCAGAGGAGAGCTTCGGGCCCGCCACGTGCCCAGCAGCTCAGCGCTGCCTGCCCCCGTGCGGTAGGCAGCAGGCATAAAGACGCACCATACCTTGCTCGTACAAGGTATTCAAGGCCCGCGCCTTTCCAAGACGCGGAGACGCGGAGCACGCCTCTGTCAGGTGCCGTTGCTTCCAGTCGCATCGCAGAATGACGCGCCGTGTCAGAACCTGCCAGCCAACAAACACAGCGACAACACATCCCCTGCCGCCCCCGCTGTCATCAACCACTACGACTAGCATGCGGCATGGGCAGGGAGGCAGAACGAAGACTCGGAATCCTTCGCCAGAGGCAACTACCGACATAACTGCGGATACGATAGTCGGCAGGAAATCTCCCCGGGACCACCTGTCGGGTCCCGGACCCCACTTGTAATCCACACGAGCCTTGGACTATAAAAGGCTCGGGTAGGCAACGTTAGCAAGGGTTCGCACTCCAGCAACTCACACCCTAGGCATAACACACCCTCAAGCTCAGGACTCTGGTTCTGAGCAACAAGCAATACAGCGAGGACCTCTGCTCACCTTGGACGTAGGGTGTTACGCTGCGGCGGCCCGAACCACGTAAAACTCGCCGTGTCAAGCTTCTCCCTCACTCGTCCCGTACGCTGAAGCTCTCCACAAGCGACTAGCCCCTCCGAAAAAGAACCTCCGCGGGCTGCCCAGAGCAGGTCCGGGGTAAGTGTCGACCACACACTTCGACAATCTCATATTCCACTTATCCCATTCTAATTGACACGACCCCATTGGTCCTGTCGAGCCAGGATCACGCTGAGGGGTGCTGCGTTGCACAGCACCGTATAACACACGTCAACGGTACAAAGCGGAAGCGGAAATTTTATTACATAAACAAGTTTATGAACATGTTTACATCAAAATAAGTTCAGTCTACACTCGCGGGCGTAGACTAAGCATCAAGTGCACGTTCAGCCCTCGAACGTGTCCTTGCTAGCACACACGCACACTAACTCTGCGGCGTGCACGACTCCCACTCGACGGGGTTCCCCTCCTGGGGTTCCGTCTCCTCTTCGGGAGTCCCTTCCTCATAGAACCCTGCAAAAGCTTCAAACACAAGCAGTGAGCACGAAGGCTCAGCAAGTCTGACCCGTCTCACCTAAACATGGAACTTCTACATGAGGGTAATGGGTTGCATGAGGTAAAAATCATTTGCAAGGACTCGCCTAATTAGTAGAACCTTACTTTCAAGTTTTAGCAGCAGGTTGTGGAGAACCTTATGCTAAGGCACATGAGAGAGCCACAATCAAACAAGAAACGCATTTCTCTCATGTACTTTGCCCAAAGTTGAAAAGAACTTTAATTAGCTCTAAGCTACAGCATATCATTAACAATCAATGTCCAGCTTTCAATCAGCAACATTTTAACATGTAACTAGCCTGTTCTTTCTACGTCACGGTACAGTGAACAAGTGGTACTCACTGACCGCGAGGGACGGCGATTATAATCGATTTACACCTGCAGGGTTACCCGAACAACCCGTCACGTACGCCCGTACTCGATGTTGCCTACAACAACCATCACGGACGCCGTACGCGACTACCTTTCACCCGTTAGCCAAATATTGAACCGGTCCCATCGTCCCGAGCAAGAGGTCTCTGCACGCGCATCTCTGTGCCGCCAGCCGATTTACACCTCAAGCTCTCAACCTACCCTCTGAACGACGGGCAATGCCTCAATACCCAGCTACCCGAGTTACATCAGTTTCCCGGTTCCCATATAGCCGGTAGGTCTTCGGTACTGTTCTAGCTTGTTCAACAGGCCCGCACACGGCTCGGTCCTCAATCGACACAAGCGGAGCTACAGCACACAGGCCCCAAAGTCCTGCTGCCCTTACTCTCCGCTCGGTCTCATTTTCTTGCCATGTGTATCATGTGCTATCTCTACCTGAGCAATGTGCCTCTAGCCTATTCTCGCGAGTAGTTCCAACTACTCGACTTGTACCGAATCCTACTCTATCCTAGCCATGCAGTGGCTAACGAGGTTTTCAATCCTAAACCCAACCCATGGTTTTCTTGGCTGTGCAGTTGGGTTTCCAATCAAGACTCTAATGCAAAGAACAATATTCAAAGATGTGCTCAAAACAATAAACATTTGTAAAAAGGTTAATGCAAACCGGGGCTTGCCTTGCTGCTCTTGGTCACAGGCTAGCTGTTCCTCCGGAGTAACGAAGTCTAGGACTTCGGGTTCCTCCTCGACATTAGCGACTACATGATAGAAACAATACATGTATTAATTTAATGCATTTGTATTAAGTTTGAAGTTGTGAAGTCTATAACCTTTGCTAGATAGACCTAATGACTGTGAAACTTTTACTGTGGCTTGGTTACAACCTAAACAAAGACTTGGTCAAGTTTTAGTTGCAGCAAAGCTCATTTGAGCCCTCCACAAATAATTATGTCCTTGTCCTTAGTTGGAACTCTTAGGGTGTTCTAGGAATTTTCATGAGACAAACTATGACTTTCTGAAAAATAGATTTTCAGAGGGTTCTAATGGAGTTGGTCTCACCTAATTTGGAAGTATCTAACTAAAGATATGAGCTAAACAATTTCAGAGAATTCTGAAAATGTTTCTGAGCATTTTCTATTTTCTCTGGAACAGTTTCACTAATCACACCATTAGGTGGATTAAATGAGCTCAAATGGATCTGAAATTTTTATGGTAGTTCAAGGATATTTTGGTGAACATCTCAGCAAAATTTCAGGATTTTCCTCCAAAGGATTCTCCAGTTAAAATTCCTAACACTTTAAACTTTAAGGAATTAATCCTGGAGAATTAAGGAATTTCATGAAGTGAAACTTAATTTTCTGGAAAGTACTCAGAGAGCTGAATCCAGCAAAATTTGGTTCACTCAATTTGGAGCTTTCTAGCCAAAGTTATAAGGATTTGAAGTTTGAAGGAAATCTGAAAATCGGGGAAAAGTTTAAACTCGCGCGTGGGCCCAGGGAACACGCGTCGCACGCCTAGGCGATGGCACACCACGGCCCACAAGGATTTTGCGCGCCAGCACAGCCGATCCCAGCCGCAGACGGATCCCGATTCAAAATGTCGGCCGCTGACAGCTGGGGTCCACCCCCTTCTTCAACCTCGCGACACCCGCGCTCCGCCGCCGAGGGACCTCGCCGGAGGGCTCGCCGCCGGCTGCTGTACAGCTCCAAACTTCTTGATTCCGGCCGCCCCTGCCTACTTTTACTTGGGGAACAGGATCCGAGGGTCAGCTGCTCATGACAACGGCCAGAGCATGGTCGGCGACGAGCCGCCATATCGGAATGACTTCGGTCATGTCGGCTGACTCTCCTAGTACCTCAGCTACTTGGGAAATCGGTCGGGGAGCATCAGTGGACCTCAGAGAAGGTCGACATGAGCTCGAGGCAGCTCGGGGAAGGCCCGAAATAGGTCCTCACCGTGCGCCCGATACCCCCCTTTCGTTCCGCCACTAGTAGACCTTAAATTACGCCGGGCACAGAGGTTCTCCGGCCCAGAGTTGTGAAGGCAACTTGTGCGTTACCGTGTCTAGCTCGTGTGGGAGTGGCCTGAGGCCCTCTAATCCTTCCTAGAGCACGAATTAAACAGAATCGTACCCGAAGGTCGTTCTGCACACAGAAAGGGGAAAAGTGGAAATTCGCCGCCGGTGAGCAACCACTCGAGCTGTGGCTCGGGGATGAGCAGCACCGGTCACCCGCGCGTCCAAGGGTGCCTTGGCCCGGGCGTGACAACGCCCAGGTTGGGCTGTCCACGAGAGCCCGAGGTGCGGCGGTTCCAAGTTCCGAGTTTGATCTTTCGGCACAGCCGATATCAATCGGTTTCAACCGAATTCTAGCAATGGGGAGGATGGAGGAAGGTCTCTAGTACCTTGCTGGGACTCTGGAGTGGAAGGAGGGAGCTGCGATCGGCGTCCTCCAATCAAGTCCGAACTGCGGAAACTTTCGGCCGGTGCTGGGTTCTTGCGGGAAAACACGTCGGTACCTCGGCCGAGGAGGGGGGCAGGCGCCTTAAGAAGGCTCTGCACCGCCTCATGCCCGCGCGTGGGCAAGCAGCTGGTGGCGCGGTGGCTGGCCTCGGTGGCGATCACCGCTGCGGCTCGGCGACCCGAGTGAAAAGTCTCAGTCGGTTTGTGTTGAAGTAGAGGCTGACATGTGGGTCCCACCCTTCCTTTTAACCTCTGAAATTTACTTCTAATCACTGTTGTAAACAGTGAACCTCATACTACCCTTGGCAATTCAAATTATTCCCCCATGAGCCATTTGAATTGATCAAAGTTTAAATGAGGTTTGGTTTGAATGAATTTCAGCACAAGTTCAGTTTGAAATTCAAATAAAGTTTGAATTTCTCCCACTTAGCTCATGTCAAGATCAACTCCAAATGGAGTGAAAATTGGTGTGTGAGCTCACAAAAATGTGCTGAGTAAGAATATGCCCCTCACTTTCAAATTCATGGTATAAAAACAGTTTGGATTTGAATATGTTTTCAAACTGCCCCCTTCCTATCTATACCCAAGATGACCTCAAAAAGGTTTTGAATTTGGGTGAAACTTGGCATGGACATCCTTAGCAAAGTGTAGGAGTTTTTCCTATGTCCAGCCCATCTATATCACATGTGGGAAATACCACTTTTGCAATGTGTAAGTTTGTTCCCTAATGAGCATGTTGATAATTGTTACTTGCTCTTCATTTGTGTTCATCATTCTTCCTCAAATGAGGTGTGTGGTGTGGGGATGAACACTACAAATGGGTGTCAAAAACTGAGGCCCTTACATTCCTCCCCCCTTAAAATAATCTCGTCCCGAGATTATAAGGTGAAAATGAGAGAGAGGACGGTGGAAAAATTACCGGATATGCGACGTGAAAAAGTCGGGGTAGTTAGTGCGAAGGAATTCTTCGCTCTCCCATGTCGCTTCGTCCATGGAGTGATTACTCCATAGAACCTTGTAGAACCACAACGTACGGTTGCGTGTGGTTCGGGCCTTTTCATCAATAATCTGCACCGGTTCCTCCCGATAGGTGAGATCCGGTTGCAGTTCTTCAATGTCTTCCAGCTGAACGGTAGTTGATAGCTTGAGACACTTCCTCAGCTGGGAAATGTGAAAGACGTCGTGCACACCGGAAAGTGCTTCTGGTAATTTCAGCCGCTATGCTACCGACCCACATCTTTCGGTAATCTGAAATGGACCGATGAAGCAGGGTGCTAACTTTCCCCTCACCCCAAATCTGTTTACGCCCTTCATTGGAGACACCCGTAGATATACGTGATCCCCAACTTTGAATTGTAATGGGCGCCTTCTCCGGTCCGCATACTGTTTCTGACGGGATTGAGCGGCTTTTAGGTTCGCTTGAATTAGTCGAACCTTTTCTTCCGCGTTGTTAACAAGGTCAATCCCGAAGGTAAACCTTTCGCCAGACTCACACCAGTTCAATGGTGTGCGGCATTTTCTCCCGTATAGCGCCTCGTAGGGCGCCATCTTGATGCTGGCTTGGTACCCATTGTTGTACGAGAACTCGGCTAACGGCAAGTGATCATCCCAATTCTTGCCGTGGTCGATAGCGCAAGCTCGTAGCGTGTCTTCTAGAATCTGATTTACCCGCTCGGTTTGTCCATCCGTCTGTGGGTGGTAGGCTGAACTACGGATCAGCTTCGTCCCCAAGGCAGCGTGTAGCTGCTCCCAAAAACGGGACACAAATAAAGTGCCCCGGTCCGATATGATGGTACGGGGTACGCCGTATAAGCATAGGATCCGTGAGATGTACAGTTCAGCGTACTTCTTGGCGTTGTAGTTGGTGTTGACCGGGATGAAATGGGCAACTTTGGTGAGCCGATCGACGATCACCCACACAGAATCATGTTTCTGTAAGGTGGTGGGTAAACCGACGACGAAATCCATGCTCACGTCCTCCCACTTCCAGGCAGGAATGCCCAGTGGTTGCAGCAGTCCTGGTTTCCGCATGTGGTCTGCCTTCACCCTTCGACATGTATCACACTCGGACACGTATTTTGCAGTCTCTCGCTTCATCCGTGTCCACCAAAACTTTCTTCTGAGTTCTTGATACATTTTGTTGCTGCCGGGGTGAATAGAAAATTTTGATAAGTGAGCCTCATCAAAGATTTTCTTCCGTAGCTCCGGGTTTCGGGGTACGACGATCAGGTTCTTGAACCATAGGACGCCGTCTCCGTCCTTCCGGAAAAATTTCAACTCCCCACTGTCTACACGTCTCCGCAAATGTGACATGCCCTTGTCATTCTTCTGGGCTGCCGCTATCTCTTCACGGATGGTGGGGACCAAAGCTAGGTTGTAGAGAGCTCCGTGTGGAATCACATGTAGTGGTGGTTCGCTCTCTCCCAATGGTGTGATGGTCAGATTATTGACATGTGACTTGCGGCTTAGCGCGTCCGCCACAACGTTTGCCTTGCCCGGATGATAATGGATCTCTATCTCGTAATCCTTTATCAGTTCTAACCATCTTCGTTGCCTCATGTTCAGCTCCTTCTGAGTGAATATGTACTTGAGGCTTTTGTGGTCGGTATATAAATGTACAAGGTTACCGAGTAGGTAGTGCCTCCACATCTTCAGTGCAAGTACCACGGCAGCGAGCTCCAAGTCGTGAGTTGGATAATTTTGCTCATGGTTCCTAAGCTGCCGTGATCCATACACGACCACTCTTCGGTCTTGCATCAGCACACATCCGAGCCCAATGCCGGATGCATCGCAGTACACATCGAACGGTTTTGTTGTGTCTGGCTGCGCCAAAATCGGTGCTGATGTCAGGTGCTTGACTAAAGCCTTGAATGCTGCTTCACATGCTGGACTCCAAACATATTTGGTAGCCTTCTTCAGCAGCTCTGTCATTGGCTTGGCAATCTTCGAGAAGTTCGGAATGAACCTCCGATAATATCCCGCGAGTCCGAGGAAACTCTGTACCTCATGAACAGTTCTCGGGGATTTCCAATTCAGCACTTGCGTGATCTTGCTCGGGTCCACAGCGATATCTTCCGCTGAGATGATATGCCCGAGGAAAGGCACTTGCGATATCCAAAACTCGCATTTGCTGAATTTTGCGTATAACTTGTGATCCCGCAGCCGTTGCAAGACTATACGCAGATGTTTCTTGTGATCTTCCTCCGACTTGGAATATACCAGGATGTCGTCGATGAAGACCACGACAAACTTGTCCAGCTCCGGCATGAACACCGAGTTCATTAAGTACATGAAGTGAGCTGGAGCATTGGTGAGGCCGAAGGACATGACCAGGTACTCATAAAGTCCATACCTTGTCGAGAAAGCTGTCTTTGGAATGTCCTCCGCCCTTATCTTAATCTGATGGTACCCGGATCTTAAATCCATCTTGGAAAAGATCTTTGCTTCGACCAACTGATCAAACAACATGTCGATCCGTGGCAACGGGTACTTGTTCTTGATGGTTACGGCATTTAATGGACGGTAGTCCACGCAAAGCCGCAACGTTTCATCCTTCTTTTTGACAAATAATGCCGAACAGCCCCATGGCGAGGAGCTCGGCCTAATAAAACCCTTCTCCAGAAGGTCCGTGAGCTGAGTCTTCAGTTCAGCCAACTCCTTGGGCGCCATCTTGTACGGCCTTCGGGATATTGGCATGGTTCCCGGTGCAAGTTCAATCTTGAACTCCACCTCTCTATTGGGTGGCATCCCCAACAAATCGTCCGGGAATACATCCGGGAACTCTCGGACCACTGGAATGTCTTCCAATCTGATGGTTGTGGCTTGATAGACACTTGGAAGTTTTATTTCTGGACTGTCCAGAAATAATGAGTGAGAACCGTGCACCTCTGAGTTTAAGTGCACGACTCGAAGGACGGTGTCTAAAACAGCGCCGTGGCGGGTTAACCACGACATCCCTAGGATGACATCGACCTTCTGCCCCTCTAAGATAATGAGAGACGTGGGGTACACTCTACCCGCTAAGCATAATGGTGCTTTGGAGACCATTACGCTTGCTGAAATCTTCCCACCCGCTGAACAAATTAAATATGGACTATCGGTGGGTAGTATTGGCAAGCTGTGTTTAGCAATGAAAGCTTGGCTAATAAAATTATGCGTGGCGCCTGAATCAAATAGTACTATAGCGGGATACTGGTGGAGTTGGAACATACCCGCAAGGATTGGCTCGCCCTCCGGCACGTCCTCAATGGCAAGCTGGTGGACAGTGCCTGGCCTAGGGTTTGCCCGCCGCGCATTAGTAGGGTTCCGGGGTTGATTCCTCCCCGGAAACTGTGGTGCCACTCCGCCGCCTTGCCTCTCCGGGCAACTGCTCGCGAAGTGTCCTGGACGACCACACTTGTAACATGTGGCCGCTGCTGGTGGAGTACTCGGGGGACGAAAGCCCGGCATGCGTTGCGGAGGTGCAAACGCACGCGGCATCGCCCGCTGCTGCTGCTGTTGTTGCGGTGGTACTGGCAGTGCCGGCCGGAATGCCGGTGAAGAGTACGGCCGACCGCGGAACGGCATCGACCGCTGTGGTGGCTGCCAGCGTGGACCTGATGGTGGGCGATTCACCATCCGAAACTTCTGAGAAGGACTGCCTCCTTCTCCGCTGCTCTGCGGCGCGCTTCGCTTTCGCTCTGCCGCCGCCAACTCCTTGCCGGAGTCCTCCTGAACAATCGCAGCATCAATAATGTCGTTGAGGCTGCCGCGATTGAACATCGCCAGCTTGTCCTTCAGGAGCGGTTTAAGCCCCTGGTAAAAGTGGTCCCGCCGCTTCTCGTCCGTATCTGCGTGATACGATGCGTAGAGCGCGAGATCGTTGAACGCCCTGGAATATTCCAGCGCGTTCCGGCTCCCTTGTTGCAGGTGTAGGAACTCCTGCGTCTTCCTCTTCATCAAACCGGGCGGTATATGATAGGCCCTGAAGGCCGTCCGGAACTCCGCCCAGGTCATCACTCGGTCGGTGTAACACCCCAAATTTTGATTCAAAACTCTAAACCATGCTCAGAGGGGAATTTAAAAATTTTTGGACGTGTTGCATGTTTCGCAAAAATTCAAATTCAAACTGGAATTCAAATTATACTCAAAACAGAAAAGAAATGGAAAAAGAAAAAGGAAAACGGGAAAAAAAACCGGCCAGTGGGCCGAAACCCGCCAGCCGGCCCAGCTACTCCCGCGCCAGCCCGCCCCCGCGCGCGCCGCGTTGCCTCTCACCGACGGGTGGGACCCGCCTGTCATCCCTAACCCCGCGACCCCGGACTCTCTCTCGCGCGCGCGATCGCAACCGATCGGGAAACCCGTCCCCGCAGCCCGAATTCTGGTCCCAAACGACTCAAACTCGATCGCAACAGACCCACCGCCCTCCCCCAGCTATAAAAACCCCAGCTCCGATCAGTTTTTCCCACGCGATCGCCGATTTTTACTCCGGTGAGCACCGAGACTTCGCCGGTGAATTCTGGTCGATCTAAGCTCGGAAACTCTGATCTAACTTGCTGGTCTTGATCCACCGCCTCCGGGGAACTTTGCAGGTGCAGAAAACTCGGAGAGTTACGGTGTAAACACAGCGCCGACGAGCTTCGCCGTGGTTTTGCCTCGGACCTCGCCGCCGATCACTTTCCAGGACCCCCGAGCTCGAGAAAACCCCCGAGGTGAGATCCCTGGCCTCCCCTCTACCGATCTACACCATAAGATCACAGTTCTAGGTAGAATTCTCGTGGGTCCGAAACTTTCCGGCGAGTTCGCCGCTTCCCGCCGCCGTGCGCCGCCGGCAGCGCCGCCCGCGCTCGATCAGAGCGACGTGGCAGCTTGTGCGCCGTTTATTTTAAATCGCACGGTAGACTTTAAAACCCCGCGTACCGGTTCGATGTTATAATCTCAGCCGTCGGTTTAAAATCGGACGGTCCACGTCAGCCCCGCGTTATAAAGACTGAAATTCTTACGTGCTACCCCCTGGGGTTCTCTGGAATTGAGAGCTAGCCCCGGAAACTTCAGATCTAGCACCTGGAACTCCAGAAAATCATGTAAATTCATTTAAAAATCAGTTTTAGCCCCTGGACTTAATAGAAATTAGGAAAAACACCTCTGATAAGTGTAGCTAGACCCCTGGAAATTATGAAAATAATATTATAGACCCTGTAATGGGGTGAGTTCATTATTTTAGCTCTGTTTAGTATTTAATTTAGAAAATTGAATATGTAACTAGTGTTTAAAAATTAAAAAGTGGGACAAACATAATTGTCAAAATTAATTACAAACTTTCTCAGTACTTAGAAAACTTTGGAGTGAGGTAAAAATATATTTTTGGACTGAAATGAATCTGTTTCATTTAATTATTCACATTATTTAGTATAAGGACACATTTTTAAGTAAAGAATAGTTATAGAAAAATAGGGAAAATAATTATGAAATAGTCTACATCAGAAGCCAAGGTCAAAATATGATTTTAAATTATTTAGGACCAGAACCTATTCTGTTTAGGTGATGTGTATTACTAATTTAATAATAAAATACACAATTATGCATAGGAATATAAATCTGAAAATATAGCAACTAGTAAATGATAAATGGAGTTTCTAAAATCCAAAGAGTTCAGTTTACGGTTGATAGAAGTTGTGAAGGCACATATGGAGAAGAAAAATACTTTCCATACATACTTGGTAGTTTAATGTAAGGAATTTATTTAAAACTGAAACACAACACATATAATGGTGAGTGAAGTTCATAAATATGAATGTGTGGTTTGTATGAAGTAGAGATGTGAACTATGTCTTATGATTGTTGTTTTTCTTTTGCTATGTGTGATGGTATGAAGTAGAACCTGTTCAAGAACAAGTTATTCATTTTCCGAGATCAGGACTACCCATTTCAAGAGCAGCAAGAAGGAGGCAAGTGTCCTTGACCACTTTGATCCTATGCTAGGATGTGTAGATAGAATTATTTGCATTGTCAAATGAAATATGAAACCCATGCTAGGAAAGTTTCCCTAGAATTGCATTAACTTGTTTCCTTGTAGCTTGGGTTGGGATTTATTTTGTCATGTCATTTATTTATATGCATATGCTTAGCCATGCTTAGAATGGGATATTTGGGATATGAGATCATCAGTTTATTATACCATACTCTTGAATGAGTTATTGTGAGTTATGTAGAGGTAGGGATCAAGGCAAGTTGGATGTTTTGGTTGTGTGCTGGGTGCACGAGACTTGGGTTTGTGTTTAGCACTTGCCTGGATCCTAAGGACCGGTTCATGGAGCATGTAACCCGGCTTTACAGTGCCAACCACATGCTGAGATGGGGCAGCTTGGCCAATTAATTAGGTGTATCCCCGGCGTAGTATGGGTGTGTTGGATGGTGCGGGGAGTAGGTGTCAGCTGGACTACCATATGAACCGCAAGGCTCAAGAGGGGGACACTGCAGCGGGGTTGGAGCCTCTTGTATGCTGTTAGGGGTGAAACCTCAGTGGGCCCACGCTCGTCGGGAATCCCTTTGTAAAGGCTTCGTAGTGATCTCCTGGCCGCACACCTGGGAAGTGTGAATGTGGATCGTAGCCACTGGCATAATGGAGGTTCTTTTAGTCCACCCAGCAACGGGGGATGAAATCACTACTTGTGGGTACAGTGGTACAAATTCTGCAGAGTTAAAACTGTCTTGACAGCCGTGCTCACGGTTAAGAGCGGCCTGGACTTATTCATGATTAGAGGAATGATGGTTTTGGAAGTTAAGCGGGGAGCTTTACATTGGAAATGATGTTATGGTTATTGGATTATGATAATGGGATGGGAGAATGGGACCATTTCACCTGTGTAGTAATGTAGGTGCTTAATAAGCTAAGGTGATAGGTATTAATTGCGTAGTGCTTTAACCCTGAGTTTAACCTCTCCTTGTTCTAGCCATGCATGATATAATTTTCCTACACTTGCTGAGTACCCTTGGTACTCAACCTTGCATATTTGTTGGTTTATATTGCTGCTCAGGTCAAGATAATGAGGTGGTGTATAATGACCAAGATTTTGGACCTGAGGGAGGTTTTTAGGTTCATGAAGACCCCGGGCAACGCCTGTGATGGAGCCCTAAAAGAATAATATTCCGCTGCTAGTTTATTTACTTGTGATGAAGCATTAGTGTCCATTGAGACATTTGCGATGTAAGACTTATTTATATTCGACACCTGGCTTGTAATAAATGATGCTTCACTATTTGTCATCACATGTATGAGAAAATGATCCTGGCATACATGTGATATTCACTCGGTTGTTCTTCGGAAAAACCGGGTGTGACAGTCGGTGGGCTGGGAAGCACAGAAGTTGGCCCACCACGCGCTCGCGGATCCTTGGAGCTGCTGGACCGCGAACTGAGTCTTGCGCTGCTCGCTAATTTGGAGCAGCCCGAACTTCATCTCTATGGCGCGGAGCCAGTTGTCCGCGTCAAGTGGTTCATCCGCCCTTGAGAATACAGGGGGATGAGTCGCCAGGAAGTCGGAGTAGGAGCTCTGTTGGCGCTCCTCACGATCTTGACGTCCCTCTGGGCGAGACGTATTCGCAATTAACGTTTGCAGCAGCTCTGTGTGCTGCTGATGTGAACCCGCCATTGCCGCGACAATGTCGGCCAATGTAACCGTTGGCAGTGGCGGTGGCGGTGTTTGCTGTTGCTGTTGCTGCTGCTGTCCCGAGGAGTCCTCGGGAGGCGGTTGGGAGGACTCTCCCCCTTGGCTAGTACCTCCAACATCAGGGTTGGCACGAGTACGCGTCATTCTGAAATTCAGCACAGCAGCAATTAGCACATGTCTTACTCAAAATTCCTTAAACAGCAGTAGGTATTGAAGCGACGCATGATTAACTTGCACAACATTCACATATATTGATAAAGCATAAACTTTATACAAGATACATCATTCTCGGATCTCCGAGAAGTCGTGCTCATGTCGTCACTACCTATACATACGCTACTGTCTACACGACATGTCACCGATTACAAAAATTGGGTTACGCTACCCTAGCTGCCCTACTTGGCAACCGTAACCCCCTACTCGGAGTAGAACTCGACCTCCTGTGGGTCGTCCTCCTCTGGTACCTCTGCTGGTGGCTCGGGGTCTACCACCTCTTCTCCCATTCCGGGCTCTCCCATGGCTGGAAGACCCAAGACTACCGGTACGCCCAATACCGGGGGCACGAGGTCCTGCAATGCATGCACCTCGTCCATAGCCTGGTTGTAGTCCTCTTCCCAGCCTTGTCCTTCCTCAATAGCGTCATCCCGCTCTTGAGCAAGGTCCTCATTCTGCTGGGTTAGGGTCTGCACCAGCTCTTGCAACGTCGCGATGTCAACACAGGCCTTCTTCTTTGCCTTCTTCAGACGACGCAACTGATTGTGTTGTTCATTCAGTCGCTTGATCGTCGAAAGGAGCACATTGCGGAGTGCGCTGTGAGCACCCTCGAATTGATCTCTGCGGCTTGTGCTCTCCTTGAGCTTGGTGGCGAGATGTTCCGTATGAACAGCTTGGCTGTCCATCACAGCGTTTCCCGCCCTCATTTGGAGGCTGAGGTTTGCCTCCGCGGGGTTGTACCTTGGGCAACTCGGGTCTGTTGCCTCCAGGTACCTTTCTTCCCACACATGCTGAGCTCGCCCCTCCACCGGAACGAGTGCGTATGGTGTGCCCTCCATAGCCTGCACGTGTAGTTGGCAGAAACGTGACATAGTGTCACGGGCTGCCACTTGCCACATCCCTTCCGGTTGTCTTCCTCTCACCGTGACGGTGAATGGCACCCAACCGGGTGGCGTAGGCCCTGCAGGAACCTCGACATGGATCGTCCACGTCTTGTTCCCCTCTTCACCTTCTTCCTTGGCGAAGTATTGCGGCATCTGGTTGTACCCGAAATATTGGAGCATTTGCCACAATGCTTCCGGGTAGCCGCTACGGTCAGAGCAGTGGGAAACTACCCACCCGTTCTCCAACCGTTTATCTGCTGCCATCTGTAAAAATATATTTGTGAAATGTCAAATATTTATTTAAACAGTAAACCATTGAGTTATAACATAAGATATGTCATTGAACCCATAACACTTGGAAACATAGTTCAAATTTTTAAACAAATTTGACTGCTGATCTGCTGTTACCATGACAGCCCTGACCAGTTTCCATATCAATCTGATTTAGGCCAGGTTAAAGCAAAACCAATCCTGGAGATCAACATCAAAGTTAAAGTTAACTTTAATAGCTTTCCAGAAAGTATTTGGTTGGCCTAAGATCTGTCCTGGTTCAAAAGTTATGAGATGTCAAAGTTAACAGAATTTCTGGAAACAATTGGACAGCACCTCCCTGCCTTAGGTACTGATTTGATCCAAGAATCCCAGTTAATCCTGTTCCTAATCTGACAAAACTTTCTGTTACAAAGTTGTAACCCATCTCATAAGCTTTCCAGAACTACCTCATTTCCTATTTTTGGATTTTTAAGCAGGAAGTTATGCTTAATTTACAGAGAGTTTACAGAGAGTCTTTGCTCTGTCCTGTTTTCTGGACAGTTTCAACTCTACTGCATTTTTCGAGTGGTTAAGGGATGAAACACCTCTGGAACTCAACAGAAAAGTTGTAAAGTTCTTCCAACTCTTTCCAGAAATGTATCATACGACCCCAACCTCGAAAGAACTCAACCTCTAACCTCTGATTAACTTCAGCCTTGATTCAGCTGAAAACAGAGTGCGCTGTCCTTAACATCCTATAAGTTGAAAGTTTGTTAACTTTGAATATCCTGTTCCAGGGAAGGAGTTACATCAAGTTTTACTACTTTGGATCAAAACCTTCAAGTTTTTAAATGAATTTGTTCATTTAATTGGATGTGACGTCGAGGCATCACCAGATTATGTCGGTACTACGTCCTCACAAAGGAAAAACCTATACCGGACTTAGCCGGCTTCGTTAGTTCAGTGGCACTACTCGTCACTCGCACACGGATGCTACACGTCTAACGTTTCGTGGTAAGGATACCTGCAGAAATTCAACCAATCATCAGACTCGGCTGCACACCGAGCCCGGAATCTATACAGTTGGTACACCCGGCCGTCATCACTCGCCCGGATGTTCTCAAGCCAAACACGCCTTGAGTTACATGTTCACGTTTCAGACCACGTGACGGGGTCTCCCATGTTGCACCACGCACGCCAGGGACAGACGTTGCTCGAATACCCCAAACGACATGAAGAGTCGTAGAGGATACTAAAGCGGGTCGGGTTACCTGCCACCCGTGGGGCTCCACCCTTCAGCTTGTGCGCACTGGTGGACAGCGCTTACGTGCACCCCCCAAGACATGAACGTCCCGAGATGCACGATTTTCCGACATAACAAATAGGTTAATAAGCCACTTTCTATATGCTAATAACATCCTTATACGGGCTACTAACTCGTTCCTCACTGGATTTTTGAAAAAGAAGACCTTTGTACTGTGTTAAACCTCAAGCGAGCTCTGATACCACGCTGACACGACCCCATTGGTCCTGTCGAGCCAGGATCACGCTGAGGGGTGCTGCGTTGCACAGCACCGTATAACACACGTCAACGGTACAAAGCGGAAGCGGAAATTTTATTACATAAACAAGTTTATGAACATGTTTACATCAAAATAAGTTCAGTCTACACTCGCGGGCGTAGACTAAGCATCAAGTGCACGTTCAGCCCTCGAACGTGTCCTTGCTAGCACACACGCACACTAACTCTGCGGCGTGCACGACTCCCACTCGACGGGGTTCCCCTCCTGGGGTTCCGTCTCCTCTTCGGGAGTCCCTTCCTCATAGAACCCTGCAAAAGCTTCAAACACAAGCAGTGAGCACGAAGGCTCAGCAAGTCTGACCCGTCTCACCTAAACATGGAACTTCTACATGAGGGTAATGGGTTGCATGAGGTAAAAATCATTTGCAAGGACTCGCCTAATTAGTAGAACCTTACTTTCAAGTTTTAGCAGCAGGTTGTGGAGAACCTTACGCTAAGGCACATGAGAGAGCTGCAATCAAACAAGAAACGCATTTCTCTCATGTACTTTGCCCAAAGTTGAAAAGAACTTTAATTAGCTCTAAGCTACAGCATATCATTAACAATCAATGTCCAGCTTTCAATCAGCAACATTTTAACATGTAACTAGCCTGTTCTTTCTACGTCACGGTACAGTGAACAAGTGGTACTCACTGACCGCGAGGGACGGCGATTATAATCGATTTACACCTGCAGGGTTACCCGAACAACCCGTCACGTACGCCCGTACTCGATGTTGCCTACAACAACCCTCACGGACTCCGTACGCGACTACCTTTCACCCGTTAGCCAAATATTGAACCGGTCCCATCGTCCCGAGCAAGAGGTCTCTGCACGCGCATCTCTGTGCCGCCAGCCGATTTACACCTCGAGCTCTCAACCTACCCTCTGAACGACGGGCAATGCCTCAATACCCAGCTACCCGAGTTACATCAGTTTCCCGGTTCCCATATAGCCGGTAGGTCTTCGGTACTGTTCTAGCTTGTTCATCAGGCCCGCACACGGCTCGGTCCTCAATCGACACAAGCGGAGCTACAGCACACAGGCCCCAAAGTCCTGCTGCCCTTACTCTCCGCTCGGTCTCATTTTCTTGCCATGTGTATCATGTGCTATCTCTACCCGAGCAATGTGCCTCTAGCCTATTCTCGCGAGTAGTTCCAACAACTCGACTTGTACCGAATCCTACTCTATCCTAGCCATGCAGTGGCTAACGAGGTTTTCAATCCTAAACCCAACCCATGGTTTTCTTGGCTGTGCAGTTGGGTTTCCAATCAAGACTCTAATGCAAAGAACAATATTCAAAGATGTGCTCAAAACAATAAACATTTGTAAAAAGGTTAATGCAAACCGGGGCTTGCCTTGCTGCTCTTGGTCGTAGGCTAGCTGTTCCTCCGGAGTAACGAAGTCTAGGACTTCGGGTTCCTCCTCGACCTTAGCGACTACATGATAGAAACAATACATGTATTAATTCAATGCATTTGTATTAAGTTTGAAGTTGTGAAGTCTATAACCTTTGCTAGATAGACCTAATGACTGTGAAACTTTTACTGTGGCTTGGTTACAACCTAAACAAAGACTTGGTCAAGTTTTAGTTGCAGCAAAGCTCATTTGAGCCCTCCACAAATAATTATGTCCTTGACCTTAATTGGAACTCTTAGGGTGTTCTAGGAATTTTCATGAGACAAACTATGACTTTCTGAAAACTAGATTTTCAGAGGGTTCTAATGGAGTTGGTCTCACTTAATTTGGAAGTCTCTAACTAAAGATATGAGCTAAACAATTTCAGAGAAAATTCTGAAAATGTTTCTGAGCATTTTCTATTTTCTCTGGAACAGTTTCACTAATCACACCATTAGGTGGATTAAATGAGCTCAAATGGATCTGAAATTTTTATGGTAGTTCAAGGATATTTTGGTGAGCATCTCAGCAAAGTTTCAGGATTTTCCTCCAAAGGATTCTCCAGTTAAAATTCCTAACAATTTAAATTTTAAGGAATTAATCCTGGAGAATTAAGGAATTTCATGAAGTGAAACTTGATTTTCTGGAAAGTACTCAGAGAGCTGAATCCAGCAAAATTTGGTTCACTCAATTTGGAGCTTTCTAGCCAAAGTTATAAGGATTTGAAGTTTGAAGGAAATCTGAAAATCGGGGAAAAGTTTAAACTCGCGCGTGGGCCCAGGGAACACGCGTCGCACGCCTAGGCGATGGCACACCGCGGCCCACAAGGATTTTGCGCGCCAGCACACCCGATCCTGGCCGCAGCCGGATCCCGATTCAAAATGTCGGCCGCTGACAGCTGGGGTCCACCCCCTTCTTCAACCTCGCGACACCCGCGCTCCGCCGCCGAGGGACCTCGCCGGAGGGCTCGCCGCCGGCTGCTGTACAGCTCCAAACTTCTTGATTCTGGCCGCCCCTGCCTACTTTTACTTGGGGAACAGGATCCGAGGGTCAGCTGCTCATGACAACGGCCGGAGCATGGTCGGCGACGAGCCGCCATATCAGAGTGACTTCGGTCATGTCGGCTGACTCTCCTAGTACCTCAGCTACTTGGGAAATCGGTCGGGGAGCATCAGTGGACCTCAGAGAAGGTCGACATGAGCTCGAGGCAGCTCGGGGAAGGCCCGAAATAGGTCCTCACCGTGCGCCCGATACCCCCCGTTCGTTCCGCCACTAGTAGACCTTAAATTACGCCGGGCACAGAGGTTCTCCGGCCCAGAGTTGTGAAGGCAACTTGTGCGTTACCGTGTCTAGCTCGTGTGGGAGTGGCCTGAGGCCCTCTAATCCTTTCTAGAGCACGAATTAAACAGAATCGTACCCGAAGGTCGTTCTGCACACAGAAAGGGCAAAGTGGAAATTCGCCGCCGGTGAGCAACCACTCGAGCTGTGGCTCGGGGAATGAGCAGCACCGGTCACCCGCGCGTCCAAGGGTGCCTTGGCTCGGGCGTGACAACGCCCAGGTTGGGCTGTCCACGAGAGCCCGAGGTGCGGCGGTTCCAAGTTCCGAGTTTGATCTTTCGGCACAGCCGATATCAATCGGTTTCAACCGAATTCTAGCAATGGGGAGGATGGAGGAAGGTCTCTAGTACCTTGCTGGGACTCTGGAGTGGAAGGAGGGAGCTGCGATCGGCGTCCTCCGATCAAGTCTGAACTACGGAAACTTTCGGCCGGTGCTGGGTTCTTGCGGGAAAACACGTCGGTACCTCGGCCGAGGAGGGGGGCAGGCGCCTTAAGAAGGCTCTGCACCGCCTCATGCCCGCGCGTGGGCAAGCAGCTGGTGGCGCGGTGGCTGGCCTCGGTGGCGATCACCGCTGCGGCTCGGCGACCCGAGTGAAAAGTCTCAGTCGGTTTGTGTTGAAGTAGAGGCTGACATGTGGGTCCCACCCTTCCTTTTAACCTCTGAAATTTACTTCTAATCACTGTTGTAAACAGTGAACCCCATACTACCCTTGGCAATTCAAATTATTCCCCCATGAGCCATTTGAATTGATCAAAGTTCAAATGAGGTTTGGTTTGAATGAATTTCAGCACAAGTTCAGTTTGAAATTCAAATAAAGTTTGAATTTCTCCCACTTAGCTCATGTCAAGATCAACTCCAAATGGAGTGAAAATTGGTGTGTGAGCTCACAAAAATGTGCTGAGTAAGAATATGCCCCTCACTTTCAAATTCATGGTATAAAAATAGTTTGGATTTGAATATGTTTTCAAACTGCCCCCTTCCTATCTATACCCAAGATGACCTCAAAAAGGTTTTGAATTTGGGTGAAACTTGGCATGGACATCCTTAGCAAAGTGTAGGAGTTTTTCCTATGTCCAGCCCATCTATATCACATGTGGGAAATACCACTTTTGCAATGTGTAAGTTTGTTCCCTAATGAGCATGTTGATAATTGTTACTTGCTCTTCATTTGTGTTCATCATTCTTCCTCAAATGAGGTGTGTGGTGTGGGGATGAACACTACAAATGGGTGTCAAAAACTGAGGCCCTTACACTAATCATGGCTAAGCATTAGTATTATGAATGAATGACATAATAAAACAAATCCCAACCCAAGCTACAAGGAAACAAGATAATGCAATTCTAGGGAAACTTCCTAGCATGGGTTTCATATTTCAATTGACAATGCCAATAATTCTATCTACAAATCCTAGCATAGGATCAAAGTGGTCAAGGACACTTGCCTTCTTCCTGCTGCTCTGGGAATGGAAAGTCTTGGTCTTGGAAGGGGAGAACTTGCTCTGGGGCAGGTTCTACTCATGCCAATACACATAGCAAAAGAAAACAACAATCCATAAGCCATAGTTCACACTTTCACTCATTGTAACACCCCAAAACCTGCTAAAGAGGGGAACTTAAAATTTTTTGGACGTAATGCATGTGATAAAGCATTTCAAATTCAAACAGGAATTCAAATTCAAATCAAAACAGAAAAGAAAAGGAAAAAGAAAAAGAAAAACCCAACCGGCCAGTGGGCCGAAACCCACCAGCCGGCCCAATTTCCCCTGCACCAGCCCCAGACCGCGCGCCCCCTCTCTTCCTCTCACTGACTCACAGGGCCCGCGTGTCATCTCCTACCTCCCGCACGCCAACGACCGGACTCTGCCTTCGCGCCAGATCGCAACAAACTCCGGAAACCTGCGCCCCTAGCCCGATTCCCGGTCCCGGACGCCTCCAACTCGATCCCAACAGACCGCCGCCCTCCCTCGCCTATATAAACACCGACAATCGCCCTGTTCCCCCCCTGATCGGCTGTTCTTCTCTCCGGTGAGAACCGAAGTTTATACAGCCGATATCTTTCGATCCTTGCTCAAATTCCCTGATCTAACGTGCTGATCACGTTCCACCGACGCCGGGGAGCCCTGCAGATGAAGGAAACGATGTATCTTGCGCCCCGACGCCCCCCCCCCCCTGGCGTGCACCGAAGATCGTCGCCGTTGAAGCTCGCCGCCGACCGACTTGCAGGACCTCCGAGTGCTGGAAAACCCCTCGGTGAGCATCCCCTACCCCTCCGCAGCCGATCCATGCAAAAAGATGCGAGTTCTAACGTGTAGAGGCAAAAGCCGAAGCTGCGCCGGCGAGATCGCCACCCCCCGCCGCCGCGCGCGCGGGCTGGCTCCGGCCAGGGCGACGTAGCCCCTTGAGGGCCGTCTATTTTAAATCACACGGTAGAATTAAAACCCGCGCGTACCGGTTCGGCGATCTAATCTGAGCCGTCTATTTTAAATCGGATGGTCCACATCAGCCCCACGTTATAAAGGCCGGGATTCTTACGCGCTACCCCCTGGGGATCTCGGAAAGCACGAGCTAGCCCCGGAAACTTCTGATCTAGCCCCTGGAACTTCAGAAATTCGTGTAAATTCATTTAAAAATCAGTTTTAGCCCCTGGACTTAATAAAAATTAGGAAAACCCCTCTGTTATGTGTAGTTAGACCCCTGGATAATTATGAAATAGCAAATTAGACCCTGCAGTAGGGTGGATTTACCTTTTTGACCCTATATGGTATTAAATTCAGAAATTTGGAGATGTGGCTAGGATTTAAATTTAAAAGGTAAGGCAAACACATGTACAAATTCAAATTTAAACTCTCTTAGCACTTGGAAAACTTTAGAATGAGTTAAAAATAGATTTTAGGCTGAAATGAAATCTACCTAAGTGTTGTTCATATTTATTAGTTCTAGAAACACATTTTTAGGCTAGGAAATAATTCTGAAAATTGATAAAATAAATTTAATTAGTTCACATCAGAGGAGAAGTTCACAAATATATAATTAAATATTTTAGAATCAGAACCCATTCTGTTTAGATGATATGTCCTACTATTTAATATTAAAACCCACTTTTAGGCATAGAAAATAAATCTGAAAAATATAGGAAAATAGGTATGCATAAATAGAAAATGATAAATGAAGCCTCCAAATCCAAAAACTTCAGTTTAGGATTTGGTAGAAGATCCAAAAACTTATTTGGAGTAGGAAGTTACCTTTCATGCAAACTTGGTAGCTACGAAGTGTACTAATTAAATATAAAGAATTTGTTCAAATTGGAAATTCATATATAGTGTGTAAACAGGAATCTGAATACAAAAGTTAGAAATCATACACATATGTTTAAAAGTGCATGTAGGCCCAAAATCAACACATGTAGAGTAACCACAACACTTAGAAATGTGAATGACTTTCATAGGTATGTATGCGTGGTTTGTATGAAGTGAAAGTGTGAACTATGTCTTATGGATTGTTGTTTTCTTTTGCTATGTGTATTGGCATGAGTAGAACCTGCCCCAGAGCAAGTTCTCCCCTTCCAAGACCAAGACTTTCCATTCCCAGAGCAGCAGGAAGAAGGCAAGTGTCCTTGACCACTTTGATCCTATACTAGGATGTGTAGATAGAATTATTTGCATTGTAAATTGAAATATGAAACCCATGCTAGGAAGTTTCCCTAGAATTGCATTACCTTGTTTCCTTGTAGCTTGGGTTGGGATTTATTTTATCATGTCATTTGTTTATATGCTTATGCTTAGCTTTGCTTAGAATGGGATAATTGGGATATGAGATCATCATTTTATTTACCTTACTCTTGAATGAGACATTATGAGTTATGTAGAGGTAGGGATTGAGGCAAGTTGGATGATTTGGTTGGTGCTGGGTGCACGAGACTCAGGTTTGTGTTTAGTACTTGCCTGGATCCTAAGGACTGGTTCATGGAGCATGTAACCTGGCTTTACCGTGCCAACCACATGCTGAGATGGGGCAGCTTGGCCAATTAATTAGGTGTATCCCCAGCGTAGTATGGGTGTGTTGGATGGTGCGGGGAATAGGTGTCAGCTGGACTACCATATGAACTGCAAGGCTCAAGAGGGGGCCACTGCAGCAGGGTTGGAGCCTCTTTTATGCTGTTAGGGGTGAAACCTCAGTGGGCCCACACTTGTCGGGAATCCCTTTGTAAAGGCTTCGTATTGATCTCCTGGCTACACACCTGGGAAGTGTGAATGTGGTTGGCGGCCACTGGCATAATGGAGGTTCTTTTAGTCCACTTGGCAACGGGGGATGAAATCACTACATGTGGGTACAGTGGTGTAAACTCTGCAGAGTCAAAACTGTCATGACAGCCGTGCTCACGGTCAAGAGCGGCTTAGACTTATTCATGATTAGAGGATGATGAATTTGGAAGTTGAGGATGTTAAGCGGGGAGCTTGACATTGGCTATGATGTTATGGTTACTTGATTTTGATGATGGGTAGGGAGATTGGGACCATTTCACCTGTGTGGTAATGTAGGTGCTTAATAAGCCAAGGTGATAGGTAATTATTGCGTAGTGCTTTAACTATGAGTTCAACCTCTCCTTGCTCTAGCCATGCATAACATAACTTTCCCACACTTGCTAAGTACCAACGATACTCAAACTTTCTTTTCTGTTGGTTTATATTGCTGCTCTGGTCAAGAGAATGATGTGGTGTTTAATGACCAAGACTTTGGTCCCGAGGAAGGATTCTAGGTTCACGGAGTCCCCCGGGCAACGCCTGTGACAGAGCCCACAAGATTTATATTCCGCTGCTGTTTTATTTACATATTATGAACTTATTATCGTCCATCAAGACATATGCTATGTAAGACATATTTATATCCGAACACCTGGCTTGTAATATGATGATGCTTCACTATTTGTCATCACATGTATGAGAAAATGATCCTGGCATACATGTGATATTCACTCGGTTGTTCTTCGGAGAAACCGGGTGTGACAGAAGTGGTATCAGAGCCAAGGTTGCCCGTAGGAACGTGGACCTAGGTAGAAATGGACGTATTTAAGGACCCTATTTTATTAAAAACTATTTTACAAAGGTGTGGGTTGAAAGTGTTATTTAATGGGGTCACTTGATTCATCTTGCCCCAACTTTTATTCAAAATACAATTTTTATTTAACTCTTATCTAACTAAATTTTAAATGCTTTATGTTTTAGATGGTTCGCATGATCCGCACCGCCCGCAAGTCCACCAGAGGGAGAGTTCCTGTAGTTGCCCTTGCCTTGAGAGAGGAGAACCGTCCGGTGACGTACCACTCATATGGATTGGCACTAGGAGGCTTGTTGCGGCCTCTTCGGTGTATGCTCCACGCCGCCGGCAATGTGGGCAAGCTGATCATACACTACAGCTCCACCAGGACTATCCGTGAGAAGCGGGAAGAATGGAGCTCAGAGATGAGGATTATCCAAGAAAATCAGCTGCTCAAGATCCACCCTCTCCAGCTTGTCGGGCGACTCAGGCCGATGCTGAGAAGGATGTCACCTGGGAGGCCATCACCTGCCAGAGTTACATCAACCGTCGCCACCTGGACAGGACGGAGTACATGTATGTCCTCCAGCGTGAGAGTGGCACCGCGGTACAAGTACCCGCCAGTGCAGCAGGGGACTTCCCATGAGCACATGGATCTGTGCTTGGAGGATGCTGCTATGCTGAGCACTCGACTGCAGGAGTGTCAGCAGGAGCTTCATGATGTTCGTGACACCCTGAAGGAGACTGAGGCGTTGCTTCGAGCCAGCTTGAGGGCAAGAGAAAGAGGAGATGGGAATGAACTGTGTGTCATCGTGAATGACACATGGACTCCTGACTCCCCAGACCGCCGGGTGTGACGCCCTCAATTCTGTGGGAAAACCACGGAACCGAGAACTAATGCATATGTGTGCCCAGGATGTTCATCACACATACACATTCATTCCACAAACTGAATTCAGATTATATATTACCACGAATAACAGAGTTTATTACAACACCTCATGAGTCTTGGACTCATGCTTACAGCGGAAGTCTTATTTCCATGCAGCGGAAGTCTTTATTCTAAAGCGGAAGCAATTTAGCTAGTGCGGAAGCAAATCTAGGCAGAAGTGGCTCCATCTCTACTCCCTCCACAGGCAAGGTTGAGAACAGATCACACGCCATAATGCTCTACTTGATCTTCATAGTAGCCTTCTCTTGCTGTTGATGAAGAAATAATAATGCAAGTTTGAGTACAATGATGTACTCAGCAAGTGCGGGAAAACACATGATATGCAGCTCATAAACAAGGTAGGTATTAAAAAAAGGCTTATTTGCAGAAAAGCGAACTTGTAAATTTATGATAAAACAGCAACTTAACCTTAGATGAATGTAATCCCAGCATGAATTAGATCACCAACATACCTCCATCACTTCCCATGTTCCATCCAAACATTAACCAATCGTTTATTCATACTCACGAATACCTCCTCGTATTCGCTACCATCTCACTTCGTAAAATAACCTTGTCTCACACCGAGACCAATCTCATGTCATGTCTCAACAGTCATGCAAACATCTCATCATCCAGACTCAACAGATCCAAACCAATAACCATAACCAAGAACCTTCCTAATAACCATCCCATCTAATCATGGCAGTTTAGCCAGGTGCTCGTGACCGTAAGCTCGGCTATCATGATAGTTTTAATAACTCTGCAGAGTTTGCACCTCTTTACCCACAAGTTTGTGATTTCGTCACCCGTCGGCGACTGCAGAACCTCCATTATACCAGTACACAACCGTCGGTGTATGGTCAAGAGATCACAAAGTAGCCTTTACAAAGGGGTTACTAGATGTATGGACTCACTAAGGTTTCACCGGCAGGCTAGAATCTCCAATTCTCCCACCCATGGGCCCCCTCTTGTGCCATGCAGTTCCCAGGGCAGTCCTCACTCGACTCCCATTCCTCTCCCCTTCCACAGTCCATAACACTCTAGAAACTTACCTAATTACTCAGCTAAGCCGCACCCATACTTGGCCTTCTGGTGGCACTGTTATCCTGGCATGTGCATGCATGAACCGGTCCTTAGATCTACGGCAAGTAAAACCACCATCTCATGCTACCTCATTCACAAACCCACGCTTGCCTAGATCTCCCTCCGATCCATGTTCATTAACCTCATCAGCTACTTATTATCAGTATGAGTGCAGTTAGCTAGACACATCTATCTCGCTTCCCAATCCCATGGACTCAGCGAAGCATAAAGCAAAAATCATACCTGACTCATAAACCTCCCAGGCGACAAGGGTGGTTTAATCAAAACTAGTAAACTCCTATAAAAGGGTTTCCCATCATGTTTGACTCAGTACGCACACCTTTTCGCAAAAACAAACAGTTTTTCAAAATATAGGATCAATATGGTCAAGGAGCACTTGCCTTGTTCTTGCGGTTCCGGTTGTTCTTGATTCTCAAAACCTTGTTGCTGAAGTTCGTCGTAGACAGCTCCCTGAGCTTGTCCTGCTAGGTAGGATGACGTGCATACAGGATTCAAAGCAATCGATATTTATGCACAAACCTTAAACTAGATGTGATGATGCATATGCATGCTGTCTCATGATTAGTTTTATTAGATTGGTCTGTACGTGTTCTTGCATGGCCTTACATGGGCAGAGGTGTTCGGATCAAAGGTGGACGTGGTGATGATCTTGTCTTTAGGTCAAACTGATCATCGAGTGATCTGCCCATGAGAAGGCTTCTGTTCGAAAGGAATTGAAGAACAGATGCAAAGAGATGAACACAATGATGTCGTAAGGTGGTATTGAAGTCCTACCTCAGGCTCTTCTTGTCTTCGGGGTCCTCCTCAGACCGCTTGGTTCTCCTCCGATGATCTCCCTTGTTGCGCTTCGGCGATGTTTTGTTCGGCGAGTTTAGGGCTAGGGCTCTAAGTCGTCGGCTCAGGAGTTGAAAGAGATGGTTTCGGCCAGAGGTTTTGGGTTCTATTTATAATCGGGAAGAGAAGAGTCCTAATCTGATTGGATCCCGAATAAGAGTCTTATTCAGATCTTTGTTGGATCCTAACGTCTCATCTTTGGTAACATCATGGAATTTAGATCGGTTTCTGTTGCGTACCGGTATCTTTACGCATAAAAATGTGCTCCAGAACTCGTTACCTCCGTGATGATGAGCTCCGGAAGCTCCACGTGTCCTTTAGGGCCTGGTATCTCCTCGTCTGCAGAGACGAGCTCCGGTTGTGCCGCGTGTCACGAGCGAGACCTCCATCTTCTTCGGAGGAGAGCTCCGCGCACGCCACGTGTGGGTGCCGGTCTTCCCCCCTCTCTTTCCCTCAGGGACATGTCCCGAGGTCGACACGTGTTTAGCTGCGACGGACCTCCCGGAGATAAGCTCCGGTGGCGACACGTGTTCGATAGATCCGGACTTCTAGGAGATGGGTTCCGAGATCGACACGCATCCCACGCGACTGGTCCTCTGATTTTCGTGAGGACTAGCTCCGAGGATGACACGTGTCTTGCGGAAATGCCTTCTCTTCTTCTGCATAGGCTAGCTCCGTGGGCAACACGTGTCCGAAAGGGTCGGACCTCTCTTTAATTGTGGAGGTGACCCCCGAGCCTGCCACGTAGCCAGTTTAGCGGCGGACCTCTCTTTACCTCGCAGGGACGAGCTCCGAACACGCCACGTGGCCGGTTGGCCGCGGAAGTTGCCTTCAGTGCTCTCTGAGGGCTTTATTGGCTATCCTTTTGATATTTGTCATTGTTCCATTCTTTTCTTAAAATGTTTTCTTCTTCATAACTCATGAACATATGCTGACACCCGAGATGATGGTGTCACAAATCTACCCCCCTTAAATTGAATCTCACCCTCGAGATTCGTTTGTAGAAAATAGATGGGGGAATTCCGCCTTTATATCCTCTCCACGTTCCCATGTGACTTCAGCTTCAGTGTGATGGCTCCATTGTACCTTGCACCATCGAATCACCTTGTTTCGGGTGACCCTTTCCTTTACGTCCATGATTCGGACAGGGTGTTCTGCGTAAGTCAGGTCCTCTTGAAGTTCAAGTTCTCCCATTGACACTTGTTCCTCTGGTACTCTCAAGCACTTCTTGAGCTGGGATACATGAAACACGTCATGTACGTCGGAGAGGTGGTTTGGGAGCTCTAGTTGATAGGCTACTTCTCCTCGCTTGTCCAAAATTTTAAAGGGTCCGATGTAGTGAGGTGCTAGCTTGCCTTTGACGTCGAAACGTCGTTGGCCTCGGATAGGCGATACCTTATGGTATACGAAGTCTCCTACTTCAAAGGTCAACTTCCTACGCCTATTGTTCGCATAGCCTTTCTGTCGTGACTGAGCAGCCTTTAAGTTTTCCCGTATCGTTTGGACCTGCTTTTCAGCTTCTTGTAGTACTTCGGGTCCAAACACCTGGTTCTCTCCAGTCTCATTCCAAAACAGTGGCGTTCTACACCGTCTACCATATAAGGCTTCGAAAGGCGACATCTCCAAGCTAGCTTGATAGCTGTTGTTATAGGAGAACTCAGCATACGGTAAACTCCTATCCCAACTACGCCCACGTTTCAAGGCGCAATCTCTCAGCATGTCCTCCAAATTTTGGTTCGTCCTTTCGGTTTGTCCATCTGTTTGTGGGTGATAGGCGGAGCTAAAATCCAGTCGTGTACCCATGGCTTTCTGCAGCTTCCTCCAGAATCTAGAGGTAAACTGAGAACCTCGATCTGAGACTATCCTCTTCGGAACTCCGTGACGGCACACAATCTGCTCCATGTACAACTCTGCCAATTGTGCAACGTTGTAACTGGTCTTTACCGGAAGAAAATGGGCGGTTTTCATCAACCGGTCCACAATGACCCAGATGGAGTCGTATCCTGACTGAGTACGTGGTAATCCGACGATGAAATCCATACTGATGTCCTCCCATTTCCATTCGGGTATTCTCAAAGGTTGCAGCAATCCAGCGGGTTTTTGATGTTCGGCTTTTACCCGTTGGCATGTGTCGCATAGGGCAATGTATTCGGCTATATTCCTCTTCATACCATCCCACCAATAGCAAGTTTTCAAATCCTTGTACATTTTGGTGCTCCCTGGATGTATGGAATAGGGTGAATCATGTGCCTCCTTCAATATCATGTCGCGAAGGTGTCTCATGTTTGGCACACAAATCCTTTTTCCTAGCCAAAGCGTATCCTTTTCATCCTCCTTGAAATCCTTCTCTATCCCTTGTCGGATTCTTCCCTTGATCTCCTCGATCCCCTCGTCCGTTGCTTGGCCCTTTCTTATTTCTTGCTCCAATGGGGAGTGGATCTCTATTATCCCCACGTTATTCAAGAATCCGAGGTGTAACCGTTCGAACTCCTTACGTAGTTCGGGTAGTAGCTCCCGAACCGTGAGTTGGTGACATGCTCCCTTTCTGCTCAATGCATCAGCTACTACGTTGGCCTTCCCGGGGTGATAGTTAATTCCCATATCATGATCCTTGATGAGTTCTAACCATCAGCGTTGCCTCAAATTCAAGTCCGTTTGTGTAAATATGTACTTGAGGCTTTTATGATCCGTATAGATCTCACATCGATGACCAAGGATATAATGTCTCCAAATCTTCAATGCATGCACCACTGCTGCTAACTCCAAATCATGCGTAGGATAGGTAAGCTCATGCTTCTTTAATTGTCGTGAGGCATAGGCTACCACTTGTCCCTCCTGCATGAGTACACATCCGATCCCTTGTTTGGATGTGTCACAATATATGTCGAATCTCTTGCTTATGCCTGGCAATACCAGGACTGGTGCTGTGGTTAGCCTTTTCTTGAGTTCCCCAAAACTTTCTTGGCAAGCTGGTGTCCATTGAAAGACTTTTCCCTTCATTAGCAACTCCGTCATAGGTTTTGCTATCTTAGAGAAGTCTATAATGTAGCGCCGATAGTATCCTGCCATTCCAAGGAAACTTCGAATATCCCTCACGCTCTTCGGTTGGTCCCACTTCAGAACATCTCTCACCTTTCCAGGATCAACCGACACCCCTTCCTTGGAGATGATGTGGCCTAAGAAAGATATTTCTTTTAGCCAAAATTGACACTTGTTGAGCTTGGCATACAACTGATGCTCGCGCAACTTCTGCAAGGTCAATCTCGCATGTTCTTCATGCTCCTCCTTACTTTTTGAATACACCATAATGTCGTCGATGAAAACCACGACGAACTTGTCCAAGTACTCCATAAAAACCTTGTTCATAAGGTACATGAAGTACAAGGGTGCATTCGTCAATCCAAAAGACATAACGGTATATTCATATGAACCATACCGTGTCCGAAAGGCTGTCTTAGGTATATCGAAGGGCTTAATCTTCAGCTGAAAATATCCCGACCGAAGATCAATCTTGGAGAATACTTGGGCTCCTTTCATTTGATCGAACAGGTCCTCTATACGGGGCAGAGGGTATTTATTCTTGATTGTCACCTCGTTGAGAGACCTGTAGTCCAGGCACATTCTTTGGGTTCCGTCCTTCTTGTTCACGAATAGTACCGGAGCTCCCCATGGTGACGAGCTTGGATGGATAAAACCCTTCTCTAACTGTTCTTGAATTTTCTTCTTGAGTTCAACTAACTCGTTGACGGGCATCCTATATGGTCTCTTAGCTATAGGTGCAGTTCCGGGTACCAAATCTACGGCAAACTCGATGTCCCGGTCAGGTGGCATTCCCGGGAGCTCTTCCGGGAATACGTCCGAAAATTCCTGAACCACTGGAATGCTGTCTAATGTTGTTCCTTCGACATGGTTCAAATCTTCCCGTTCGGTTGCTTGCTGGGCTGACTCAAACTCGACACGGATACCGTGTTCGTTCGTCAACTGCACGCTTCTCTCAGCACATTGGATTACTCCATTGTGCTTGCTTAACCAATCCATTCCGAGTATGATGTCAATCCCGTGGGAGTCCAAAACAATAAGGTTGGCAAGGAAGTCTACCCCCTTATTTTAAGGCTTACGTTAGGACATACTATATTAGTCCTCATTTCTCCTCCGGGAGAATTAACTAACATGGCACATTCTAAGTGGGATACAGGTAGATGATGTTTGGCAACATATTTGGATGATATGAAGGAATGTGATGCTCCAGAATCAAATAAAATGGTGGCTGGGTTGGAGTTGGCAAGGAACATACCAATTCCGACGTCCTCAGCCTGTTGTGCTTCCTCAGTAGTGACATGGTTAACGTGGCCACGAGCATAGTTCTGCGGTCCACGGTTCCCTTGGTTGTCCCCTCCGTTTGGTCGCTGGTTCTGCTTGGGCACGTTACCTTGCTGTCCAGGGCCTCTCTTCGGGCACTGGTTAGCGAAGTGGCCTACTTCCCCACATGCAAAGCATGCCCTGTTGCCTACGGCAGCAGGTACGTTGGGGCGGGGGTTTTGAACAGGAGCGCCATTGTTATGCCGGGGTGCAGGAGGCATGGGCACACGAGGTGCCGGTGCAACGAACCGTTGCTGTGGTGGCTGACCAGGGCGGTACGTAGGAGTGGTCGATCCATACTGCGGTGCAGGGGGCATGTACCTAGGTCGTACGTTGCTCCCTTGGGGCAGGTATGGCATCTTCCTCTTGCACTCTCGCTCGATCCCTCGGATCTTGTTCTCAACCACAATAGCCTTATCAACCAGCTTCTGGAAGCTTACGTAGTCATTGTTGAGGAGCTGAACTTGGATCTCATTGTTCAACCCTCTCATGAACAGGTACTGCTTCCTCGGATCTGAGTTGACATCTTCGGGGGCATACCGGGACAGTTGTATGAACTTATTGAGATATTCATTTACACTTTTCTGTCCTTGGCGGAGACCTTCAAACTCCTGCCTCTTGATCATCATTACACCAACAAGGATGTAGTGGGAGCGGAAACTTTCCTTGAACTCAGTCCAAGTGATTGTCTCCGGGTTGGCATAGGCGTTGCTCAAGGCATCCCACCAGTCAGCAGCGGCTCCCATAAGTTGGTGCGATGCAAAGAGAACCTTCTCTCGGTCGTTGCACTGAACAATGGCGAGCTTCTTCTCCATGGATTTCAACCAATCATCGGCCTCCATTGGATCGCTTGCTTGAGCAAAGGTGGGTGGTCGAGTCCTCATGAACTCTCCCAACCTGTTATGAGCCGGCGGTGGTGGTGGCGGTGGTGCCAGAACGGGGTTTTGGTTGGCCTGCAACTGACCCAAAGTTTGGATCATGGTTTGTATAAGCTGGTTTTGCATGGCCATCAACCTTTCTAGGTTGTTCTCGCCAGCTCCGGGGTTAGCAGGAACTTCCTCGTGGTCATCTTCCTGGACGTTCCTTCGGTTGGCGTTTCCTCTCACCATCTGTGAGAGAGAACGAAATAGAATAGAAGGTTAGAAGGTTAGGTAGGTCCTTTCAACTATATGCATCAAGGTGAGTGGGACTATATATATTAGCCCTTATGAGGATGTGAGCAAGTGCCGAAACATCTCACACCTCTTTCTTCTTACGTGTGGATATGGACAACGTTTTTGAGACGTCCCACAACTCACACTAAGCACATATTCACAAATAATCATCACAAGGGCCCACTCAACTCCTATTCAAGGATGGTTTCCTATGTCAAGGTGGTTTTAAAGGCCAATCTAAGCTATTCACCCTAGGGCGCTTGTAACTCCTTCTTGGGGGTTAACCCGTAGTTCTATTATCTATCTAAAGCTTTCTATCTAGGCGTGTAACCTACTGTCAACCCGTGGCTCTGATACCAATCTGTGACGCCCTCAATTCTGTGGGAAAACCACGAAACCGAGAACTAATGCATATGTGTGCCCAGGATGTTCATCACACATACACATTCGTTCCACAAACTGAATTCAGATTATATATTACCACGAATAACAGAGTTTATTACAACACCTCATGAGTTTTGGACTCATGCTTACAGCGGAAGTCTTATTTCCATGCAGCGGAAGTCTTCATTCTAAAGCGGAAGCAATTTAGCTAGTGCGGAAGCAAATTTAGGCAGAAGTGGATCCATCTCTACTCCCTCCACAGGCAAGGTTGAGAACAGATCACACGCCATAATGCTCTACTTGATCTTCATAGTAGCCTTCACTTGCTGTTGATGAAGAAATAATAATGCAAGTTTGAGTACAATGATATACTCAGCAAGTGCGGGAAAACACATGATATGCAGCTCATAAACAAGGTAGGTATAGAAAAAGGCTTATTTGCAGAAAAGCGAACTTGTAAATTCATGATAAAACAGCAACTTAACCTTAGATGAATGTAATCCCAGCATGAATTAGATTACCAACATACCTCCATCACTTCCCGTGTTCCATCCAAACATTAACCAATCTTTTATTCATACTCACGAATACCTCCTCGTATTCGCTACCATCTCACTTCGTAAAATAACCTTGTCTCACACCGAGACCAATCTCATGTCATGTCTCAACAGTCATGCAAATATTTCATCATCCAGACTCAACAGTTCCAAACCAATAACCATAACCAAGAACCTTCCTAATAACCATCCCATCTAATCATGGCAGTTTAGCCAGGTGCTCGTGACTGTAAGCTCGGCTATCATGATAGTTTTAATAACTCTGCAGAGTTTGCACCTCTTTACCCACAAGTTTGTGATTTCGTCACCTGTCGGCGACTGCAGAACCTCCATTATACCAGTACACAACCGTCGGTGTATGGTCAAGAGATCACAAAATAGCCTTTACAAAGGGGTTACTAGATGTATGGACTCACTAAGGTTTCACCGGCAGGCTAGAATCTCCAATTCTCCCACCCACGGGCCCCCTCTTGTGCCATGCAGTTCCCAGGGCAGTCCTCACTCGACTCCCATTCCCCGCGCCTTCCACAGTCCATAACACTCTAGCAACTTACCTAATTACTCAGCTAAGCCGCACCCATACTTGGCCTTCTGGTGGCACTGTTATCCTGGCATGTGCATGCATGAACCGGTCCTTAGATCTACGGCAAGTAAAACCACCACCTCATGCTACCTCATTCACAAACCCAGGCTTGCCTAGATCTCCCTCCGATCCATGTTCATTAACCTCATCAGCTACTTATTATCAGTACGAGTGCAGTTAGCTAGACACATCTATCTCGCATCCCAATCCCATGGACTCAGCGAAGCATAAAGCAAAAACCATACCCGACTCATAAACCTCCCAGGCGACAAGGGTGGTTTAATCAAAACTAGTAAACTCCTATAAAAGGGTTTCCCATCATGTTTGACTCAGTACGCACACCTTTTCGCAAAAACAAACAGTTTTTCAAAATATAGGATCAATATGGTCAAGGAGCACTTGCCTTGTTCTTGCGGTTCCGGTTGTTCTTGATTCTCAAAACCTTGTTGCTGCAGTTCGTCGTAGACAGCTCCCTGAGCTTGTCCTGCTAGGTAGGATCACGTGCACACAGGATTCACAGCAATCAATATTTATGCACAAACCTTAAACTAGATGCGATGATGCATATGCATGCTGTCTCATGATTAGTTTTATTAGATTGATCTGTACGTGTTCTTGCATGGCCTTACATGGGCAGAGGTGTTCGGATCAAAGGTGGACGTGGCGATGATCTTGTCTTTAGGTCAAACTGATCATCGAGTGATCTGCCCATGAGAAGGCTTCTGTTCGAAAGGAATTGAAGAACAGATGCAAAGAGATGAACACAATGATGTCGTAAGGTGGTATTGAAGTCCTACCCCACGCTCTTCTTGTCTTCGGGGTCCTCCTCAGACCGCTTGGTTCTCCTCCGATGATCTCCCTTGTTGCGCTTCGGCGATGTTTTGCTCAGTGAGTTTAGGGCTAGGGCTCTAAGTCATCTGCTCAGTAGTTGAAAGAGATGGTTTCGGCCAGAGGTTTTGGGTTCTATTTATAATCGGGAAGAGAAGAGTCCTAATCTGATTGGATCCCGAATAAGAGTCTTATTCAGATCTTTGTTGGATCCTAATGTCTCATCTTTGGTAACATCGTGGAATTTAGATTGGTTTCTGTTGCGTACCGGTATCTTTACGCGTAAAAACATGCTCCAGAACTCGTTACCTCCGTGATGATGAGCTCCGGAAGCTCCACGTGTCCTCCGGGGCCTGGTATCTCCTCGTCTGCAGAGACGAGCTCCGGTTGTGGCGCGTGCCACGAGCGAGACCTCCCTCTTCTTCGGAGGTGAGCTCCGCGCACGCCACGTGTGGGTGCCGGTCTTCCCCCCTCTCCTTCCCTCAGGGACATGCCCCGAGGTCGAGAAGTGTTTAGCTGCGACGGACCTCCCGGAGATAAGCTCTGGTGGGTACACGTGTTCGATAGATCCGGACTTCTCGGAGATGGTTTCCGAGATAGACACGCATCCCGCGCGACTGGTCCTCTGATTTTCGTGAGGACTAGCTCCGAGGATGACACGTGTCTTGCGGAAATGCCTTCGCTTCTTCTGCAGAGGCTAGCTCTGTGGGCAACACGTGTCCCAAAGGGTCAGACCTCTCTTTAATTGCGGAGGTGACCCCCGAGCCTGCCACGTAGCCAGTTTAGCGGTGGACCTCTCTTTACCTCGCAGGGACGAGCTCCGAACACGCCACGTGGTCGGTTGGCCGCGGAAGTTGCCTTCGGTGCTCTCTGAGGGCTTTATTGGCTATCCTTTTGATATTTGTCATTGTTCCATTCTTTTCTTAAAATGTTTTCTTCTTCATAACTCATGAACATATGCTGACACCCGAGATGAGGGTGTCACACCGGGCGAGCAGGTGTCGCCACACTTCTCCACCAGCAGCCTCCCCACCTAAAGCAGAATCAGAGGGCAGCCGCAATAATGAGGAAGACCCCGACGAGCCAGCTCAGTGATATGAGTTGTTTAGAGTCCTTTCCCTTATTTCAGCAGGTTACCGAGTAGTCGAGTTAATACCCTATTTATTTGTGTGTTAATGTTTGGTGTGTGACATGAGTTATGGAAGCCATGGGCATTTGTCCACAACCTCGTCTTTAGGTTTCTTTGCTTTGGTTTGTGAACCCTTATGAATCAATAGTGCATTTTATTTTCACGTGAAACGTGAAGCCCAAAGATCTACGTGAAATCTTCAGAAAATGTTTAAATATTAAGGCCTCAAAAGTTTAAGTTTAAACAAGCAATTTGGGAAGTTAATACGTAATGCTTAAAGTTAACATTTGGTTGACCAAACATAAAGTAACCATCCATTGTTCGACAAAAACGGTGGAACTAACTCACCCTAGCGGCACAAAAGTGAAGTTCATAGCTGTACAAGAACGTAGGAGGGACCTTAAACTCAATCAAGTTGAGGTGGAAGTGGAAGAGATCAGGATTATCAGGCAATATCCAGACGTTTTTCTGGAGGAGTTGCCAGGTATGCCCCCCGATCGTGAAGTAGAATTCGCGTTTGAACTAGTGCCTGGAACAGCCCCAATATACAAGAGGCCTTATCGGATGGACTCCAAACAGCTGGAAGAGCTCAAGGAATATTTAAGAGAATTGACAGAAAAGGGGTATATTCATCCTAGTTCCTCACCATGGGGAGCTCCAGTGATATTTCTGCCCAAGAAGGACGGGACCCAAAGGTTATGCGTAGACTACCGTGCGTTGAATGAAGTAACCATCAAGAACAAGTACCCATTACCCCGCATTGAAGACTTATTTGATCAGTTGAGGGGAGCTTGTTTGTTCTTAAAAATTGATCTCAGGTCGGGATACCACCAACTTAAGATAAGGCAAACCGACATTCCAAAGACAGCTTTCGTATCTCTGTACGGGCTGTATGAATACACCGTCATGCCGTTCGGGCTAACTAATGCCCCGGCATACTTCATGTATCTCATAAACAAGGTATTCATGGAATGTCTGGACAAATTTGTGGTGGTTTTCATTGATGACATTCTCGTCTTCTCCAAAGATGAAGAAGAACATGAGGGACATTTAAGGTTGGTGTTGCAAAAACTAAGAGAACACCAACTATATGCCAAGTTGAGCAAGTGTGAGTTTTGGCTGAAGAGAGTTCTCTTCTTAGGACATATAATCTCGGAGGGAGGAATCTCCGTAGATCCCGCCAAGATCGAGGATGTGCAGAAGTGGAAGACCCCTGAAAATGTCGGGGAAATCCGAAGCTTCTTAGGATTGGCTGGGTATTATCGACGGTTCATTGAGGGTTTCTCCAAGATTTCAAGACCCCTCACCAAATTGATAGAGATGGGAATCACATTCACATGGACACCGCAGTGTGAGACGAGTTTTCAAGAACTGAAGAAAAGATTGACAACAGCCCCAGTGCTAGTTATGCCAGATATACAGAAGAATTTTTCGGTGTACCGCGATGCCTCTGGACACGGGTTGGGATGTGTTCTCATGCAAGAGGGGCATGTCGTGGCGTATGCGTCCCGGCAGATCCGAAAACACGAGAAGAACTATCCTACACATGACCTAGTGCTAGCCGCAGTGGTACATGCATTGAAGATTTGGCGGCATTACCTGATGGGGAAGAGGACAGAGATATATATAGATTATAAGAGCTTAAAGTATATTTTCACACAGCCAGATCTCAACCTCAGACAAAGGAGATGGTTAGAGCTAATCAATGACTTTGATGTGGGCATCAACTATCATCCCGAGAAAGCGAACGTCGTAGCGGATGCTTTAAGCCAGAAAGTGCAGGTCCACATGTTGAGTTCGAAGGACATGCCTACAGAACTGAAGGAAGAGATTGCAAAACTCAATCTATGTCAGGTGAATAGTGGTGAGGCCATCGCAATGGAAGTGGACTCCACATTAGAGCAAGACATACACAACAGTCAGAAGAATGACGAGAAGATACAAGAGATTAGAGAACTCATCAAAGAAAATAAAGCCCCTGGGTTCAGAGAGGATGAACAAGGTACGGTGTGGCATGGGAAAAGAATCTGTGTGCCTGAAGTAAAGGAGATCCGTGAATTGATTTTGAAGGAAGCTCATGATTCCGACTATTCCATTCATCCTGGGAGTATGAAGATGTATCATGACCTCAAGAGCAGATAATGGTGGTATGGCATGAAGCGAGATGTCACGGAACATGTTGCCCTATGAGACACATGTCAGTTGTGAAAGCTAAACATCAACGACCCGCGGGACTATTGCAACCACTTAAAGTGCCTGAATGGAAATGGGAAGAAATTGGTACGGATTTCATAGTGGGACTACCCAGGACCCAATCGGGATATGATTCGATATGGGTCATCGTCGACAGGCTAACCAAGGTAGCTCATTTCATCCCCGTGAAAGAAAGTTACAACGGATCAAAATTGGCGGAATTGTACATGTCAAGGATCGTGTGTTTTCATGGAGTGCCAAGGAAGATAGTGTCAGATCGAGGGACGCAGTTCACCTCTAGGTTCTGGCAGAAGTTACATGAAACACTTGGAACTCATCTAAATTTTAGTTCTGCCTATCACCCCCAGACTGACGGGCAGACAGAAAGAACCAATCAGATCCTTGAGGATATGCTGAGAGCGTGTGCGCTCAAGAACAATAGGAGTTGGGATAAGAACTTACCGTATGCCGAGTTCTCCTATAACAACAGCTATCAGGCTAGTATGAAGATGTCACCATTTGAGGCTTTGTATGGGAGGAAGTGCAGAACTCCACTATTTTGGAACCAAACAGGGGAAAGTAATGTGTTTGGGCCCAAGGTACTACAAGAAGCCGAGGCGAAAGTGAGGGAAATCGGCAACAACGTGAGGATAGCGCAGACCCGACAAAAGAGCTATGCCGATGTAAGGAGAAGAGAGCTCGTTTTCAACGTGGGGGACTATGTCTATCTCAAGGTGTCCACTATCCGAGGACTTCGTCGGTTCAAGGTGAAAGGGAAGCTATCACCTCGATACATCGGACCCTTTCAGATTTTGGAGAGGAAATGCGAAGTGGCATATCAACTCAAACTACCGGCTCGCTGTAACACACCAAAATTTTGATTCAAAACCCTAAATCATGTTAAGAGGGGAATTTAAAAATTTTTGGACGTGTTGCATGTTTTGCAAAAGTTCATATTCAAACTGGAATTCAAATTAAACTCAAATCAGAAAAGAAATAGAAAAAGAAAAAGAGAAAACAGAAAAAAACCGGCCAGTGGGCCGAAACCCACCAGCCGGCCCAGCCAGCGCCCGCGCCAGCCCGCAGCCGAGCGCGCTGCTTCCTCACACTGACAGGCGGGACCCACCCGATCTTCGTCTATCTCGCGACAGCGCCGGACTCCCTCTCACCCGAATCAAAACCGATCGGGACTTCGGCGTATCCCCGCTGAATTCTGTTCGTAGGCGACGCGGACATGATCTAAACCACCCCGCCGCCCTCCCCCGTCTATAAAAACCCCGGCCTCGTTCTGTTTTTCCCCCGCGATCGCCGATTTTTACTCCGGTGAGAACCGAGACTTCTCCGGCGAATTCTGGCTGATCTAAGCTCGGAAATTCCGATCTAACTCGCTGGTCTTGATCCACCACCTCCGGGGAACCTTGCAGGTGCAGAAAACTCGGTGACTTGCTGTGTAAACACAGCGCCGACGAGCTTCGCCGTGGTTTCACCTCGGACCTCGTAGCCGATCACCTTCCAGGACCTCCGAGCTCAAGAAAACCCCCGACGTGAGATCCCCGACCTCCCCTCCACCGATCTATACCATAAAATCACAGTTCTAGGAAGAATTCTTGAAAACCCGAAAGTCTCCGGCGAGATCGCCGCTTCCCGCCGCCGTGCGCCGCCGGCAGCGCCGCCCGCGCTCGATCAGAGCGACGTGGCCGCTTGTGTGCCGTTTATTTTAAATCACACGGTAGGGTTTAAACCCCCGCGTACCGGTTCGACGTTATAATCTGAGCCATCGGTTTAAAATCGGACGGTCCACGTCAGCCCCGCGTTATAAAGACTGGAAATCTTACGTGCTACCCCCTGGGGTTCTCGGGAAATAAGAGCTAGCCCCGGAAACTTCTGATCTAGCCCTTGGAACTCCAGAAAATCATGTAAATTCATTTAAAAAGCAGTTTTAGCCCCTGGACTTAACAAAAATTAGGAAAAACACCTCTGATAAGTGTAGCTAGACCCCTAGAAATTCTGAAAATAATATTATAGACCCTGTTGTGGGGTGAGTTTACCTTTTTAGCCCTGTTTAGTATTTAATTTAGGAAATTGAATATGTGGCTAGTGTTTAAAAATTAAAAAGTGGGACAAACATATTGTATGCTTTTAGGGGTGAAACCTCAGTGGGCCCATGCTCGTCGGGAATCCCTTTGTAAAGGCTTCGTAGTGATCTCCTGGCTACACACCTGGGAAGTGTGAATGTGGTTCGCGGCCACTGGCATAATGGAGGTTCTTTTAGTCCACCCGGCAACGGGGGATGAAAACACTACATGTGGGTACAGTGGTGCAAACTCTGCAGAGTCAAAACTGTCATGACAGCCGTGCTCACGGTTAAGAGCGGCTTGGACTTATTCATGATTAGAGGATGATAAATTTGGAAGTTGAGGATGTTAAGCGGGGAGCTTGACATTGGCTATGATGTTATGGTTACTTCATTGTGATGATGGGTAGGGAGATTGGGACCATTTCACCTGTGTAGTAATGTAGGTGCTTAATAAGCTAAGGTGATAGGTAATTATTGTGTAGTGCTTTAACCATGAGTTCAACCTCTCCTTGCTCTAGCCATGCATAACATAACTTTCCCACACTTGCTGAGTACCAACGGTACTCAAACTTGCTTTTCTGTTGGTTTATATTGCTGCTCAGGTCAAGAGAATGATGTGGTGTTTAATGACCAAGACTTTGGTCCCGAGGAAGGATTCTATGTTCACGGAGTCCCCCGGGCAACGCCTGTGACGGAGCCCACAAGATTTATATTCCGCTGCTGTTTTATTTACTTGTTATGAACTTATTATCGTCCATCGAGACATATGCTATGTAAGACTTATTTATATTCGAACACCTGGCTTGTAATATGATGATGCTTCACTATTTGTCATCACATGTATGAGAAAATGATCCGGGCATAAATGTGATATTCACTCGGTTGTTCTTCGGAGAAACCGTGTGTGACACTCATGCAAACCGTACATACATATGAAAGTCATTCACATCTCTAAGTGTTGTGGTTACCATAGATGTGTTGATTTTAGGCCTACATGTACTTATAAACAAATATATATTATTTCTAACTTTTGTATTCATCTATTTGCACACTATATATGAATTTCCAAATTGAACAATTTCTTCATAATTAATTAATACACTTCTTAGCCACAAAGTTTGCATGAAAGAAAGTTTCCTACTCCAAATAGGTTTTAGATCTTCTACAAAATCTTAATTTGAAGTTCTTGAGAATAAAGACCTGATTTAACATCTTCAAATCATGCATACTTATTTTCCTATATTTTCAGATTTAATTTCTATACCTAAAAGTGAACTTTACTATTAAAATAGTTAGTCATATCATTTAAACAGAATAGGTTCTGATCTAATATGTTTCAATAAAATATTTTTGAACTTCCTCTCTAATGTGAAACAATTTAAATTTATTTTACTAGTTTTAGAATTATTTCCTAGCCTAAAATGTGTCCCTAGAGATAATAAAAATGAGCAACACTTAGGAAGATTTCATTTCAGCCTAAAATCTATTTTTAACTTATTCTAAAGTTTTCCAAGTGCTAGGAGAGTTAAAATTTGAATTTGCACATGTGTTTGCCTTACCTTTTAAATTTAAATCCTACTCACATATTTAACTTTCTGATTTTAATATCCTATAGGGTCAAAAAGGCAAAACCACCCTACTGCAGGGTTTCAATTTACTATTTCCTAAATTTTTAGGGGCCTAGTTACACATAACAGAGGGGTTTTTCCAAATTTTTATGAAGTCCAGGGGCTAAAACTGATTTTTAAATGAATTTACATGAATTTCTGAAGGTCTAGGGGCTAGATCAGAAGTTTCCGGGGCTACCTCGTGTTTTCCGAGATCTATAGGGGGTAGCGCGTAAGAATCCAGGCCTTTATAACGCGGGGCTGATGTGGGCCGTTGGATTTAAAACAGACGGCTCAGATTAGATTGCCGAAGCGGTACGAGTCGATTTAATTTCTACCGTGCGATTTAATATAGACGGCCCTCAAGGGGCCACGTCACCTTGGCCGGAGCCAGCCCGCGCGGGCGGCGGCGTGCGGCGTCGGGGGTGGCGATCTCGCCGGCGCAGCCTCGGTTTTTGCCGCTATGCTTTAGAACTCGCAACTTTTTGCACAGATCGACCGCGGAGGGGTAGGGGATGCTCACCATGGGGTTTTCCTGCACTCGGAGGCCCTGGAAGTCGGTCGGCGGCGAGCTTCAATGGCGATGGTCTTCGGTGCACGTCGGGTGGGCAGTTGGGGCGCAAGACACGTCGTTTCCTTCACCCGCAGGGCTCCCCGGCGGCGGTGGAACGTTAGCAGCACGTTAGATCAGGAAATTTGAGCAAGAGTCGAAGGAAATCGGCGGTAGAAGCTTCAGTTCTCACCGGAGAGAAAAACGGCTGATTGGGGAGGAAAAAGGGGCGGATTTCGGCGTTTAAATAGACGAGGGAGGGCGGCGGTCTGTTGAGATCATGTTGGGGATGTCCGGGATCGGAAATCGGGGCTGGGAGCGTGGGTTCCTGGGGTTGTTTTGATCGGGCGCGAGAGAGAGTTCGGGGTCGGTTGGGTGCCCGGGAGGAGAGGGATGACATGCGGGCCCCGTGTGTCAGTGAGAGGGAGAGAGAGGGGGGCACGGGTTTGGGCTGGCGCGGGGGTCTTGGGCCGGCAGAGCAGGTTTCGGCCCACTGGCCATTTTCTTTTTTTCCTTTTCCTTTTCTTTTTCTGTTTTGATTTGAATTTGAATTCCAGTTTGAATTTGAATTGCTTAATCACATGCATTACATCCAAAAAATTTTAAATTCCCCTCTTTAGCAGGTTTTGGGGTGTTACAGCTCTACCCCCCTTAAAAGAAATCTCGTCCTCGAGATTGGTGGTTCTAGGAAAACAATTCAGGAAACTGTGCCGTAAGCTCGTCTTCTCGCTCCCATGTGGCTTCCTCTTCCGAGTGATGCTTCCACTTCACCTTGCACATCCGGATTCTTTTATTTCTTGTGAGACGTTCCATTGTCTCCAAAACCTTGACCGGTTGCTCGGCATAAGACATATCCTCTCTTACGTCAACCTCATTCATGGGTAACATCTCTTCAGGCGTCCTTAGACATTTCTTGAGCTGTGACACATGGAATACATCGTGCACATCTGATAGGCGAGCCAGTAGTTCTAGCTGATATGCCACTTCGCCTTTCCTCTCTACAATCTGAAAGGGTCCGATGTATCGAGGTGATAACTTCCCTTTCACCTTGAACCGACGAAGTCCTAAGATAGGGGACACCTTGAGATAAACATAGTCCCCCACATTGAAAACGAGCTCTCTTCTCCGTACATCGGCATACCTCTTTTGTCGTGTTTGTGCTATCCTCAAGTTGTTGCGGATTTCCTTCACTTTCGCCTCGGCTTCTTGTAGTACCTCGGGCCCAAACACTTTACTTTCCCCTGTATGGTTCCAAAACAGTGGAGTTCTGCACTTCCTCCCATACAAAGCCTCAAATGGTGACATCTTCATACTAGCCTGATAGCTGTTGTTATAGGAGAACTCCGCATACAGTTAGTTCTTATCCCAACTCCTATTGTTCTTGAGCGCACACGCTCTTAGCATATCCTCAAGGATCTAATTGGTTCTTTCCGTCTGCCCGTCAGTCTGGGGGTGATAGGCAGAACTAAAATTCAGATGAGTTCCCATGGTTTCATGT
The DNA here is from genome assembly GCA_030760725.1 of Neostapfia colusana. NCBI lineage: Eukaryota > Viridiplantae > Streptophyta > Magnoliopsida > Poales > Poaceae > Neostapfia > Neostapfia colusana. The sequence goes on from JASWHV010000003.1 coordinate 86,289,983, forward strand.
AACTTCTGCCAGAACCTTGAGGTGAACTGTGTCCCTCGATCCGACACTATCTTCTTTGGCACTCCATGGAAACACACGATCCTTGACATGTACAATTCCGCCAATTTGGATCCGCTGTAGTTTTCTTTCACGGGGATGAAATGAGCTACCTTGGTTAGCCTGTCAATGATGACCCATATCGAATCATATCCCGATTGGGTCTTGGGTAGTCCCACTATGAAGTCCATACCAATTTCTTCCCATTTCCATTCAGGCACTTTGAGTGGTTGCAATAGTCCCACGGGTCGTTGATGTTCTGCTTTCACCAACTGACATGTGTCACATAGGACAACATGTTTCGCGACATCTCGCTTCATGCCATACCACCAATATCTGCTCTTGAGGTCCTGATATATCTTCGTACTCCCAGGATGAATGGAATAGTTGGAATCATGAGCCTCCTTCAAAATCAATCCACCTATCTCCTTCACCTCAGACACACAGATTCTTTTCCCATGCCAAACCGTACCTTGTTCATCCTCTATGAACCCAGGGGCTTTATTTTCTTTGATGAGTTCCCTAATCTCTTGTATCTTCTCGTCATTCTTCTGACCGTTGCATATGTCTTGCTCTAATGTGGATTCCACTTCCATTGCGATGGCCTCACCACTATTCACCAGACATAGATTGAGTTTTGCAATCTCTTCCTTCAATTCTGTAGGCATGTGCTTCGAACTCAACATGTGGACCTGCACTTTCCGGCTTAAAGCATCCACTACGACGTTCGCTTTCCCAGGATGATAGTTGATGCCCACATCAAAGTCGTTGATTAGCTCTAACCATCTCCTTTGTCTGAGGTTGAGATCTGGTTGTGTGAAAATATACTTTAAGCTCTTATAATCCGTATATATCTCTGTCCTCTTACCCATCAAGTAATGTCACCAAATCTTCAACGCGTGTACCACTGCAGCTAGCTCTAGGTCATGCGTAGGATAGCTCTTCTCGTGTTTTCAGAGCTGCCGGGACGCATACGCCACGACATGCCCCTTTTGCATGAGAACACATCCAAACTGTGTCCAGAGGCATCGCAGTACACCGAAAAATTCTTCTGCTTATCTGGCATAACTAGCACTGAGGCTGTTGTCAATATTTTCTTCAGTTCTTGAAAACTCGTCTCACACCGCGGTGTCCATGTGAATGTGATTCCCTTCTCTAACAATTTAGTGAGGGGTCTCAAAATCATGGAGAAACCCTCGATAAACCGTCAATAATACCCAGCCAATCCTAAGAAGCTTCAAACTTCCCCGACATTTTCCGGGGTCTTCCACTTCTGCACATCCTCGATCTTGGCGGGATCTATGGAGATTCCTCCCTACGAGATTATATGTCCTAAGAAGGGAACTCTCTTCAACCAAAACTCACACTTGCTCAACTTGGCATATAGATGGTGTTCTCTCAGCTTTTGCAACACCAACCTTAAATGTCCCTCATGTTCTTCTTCATCTTTTGGAGAAGACGAGAATGTCATCAATGAAAACCACAACAAATTTGTCCAGATATTCCATGAATACCTTGTTCATGAGATACATGAAGTATGCCGGGGCATTAGTTAGCCCGAAAGGCATGACGGTGTATTCATACAGCCCGTACGGAGATACGAAAGCTGTCTTTGGAATGTCGGTTTGTCTTATCTTAAGTTGGTGGTATCCCGACCTGAGATCAATTTTTGAGAACACACAAGCTCCCCTCAACTGATCAAATAAGTATTCAATGCGGGGTAATGGGTACTTGTTCTTGATGGTTACTTCGTTCAACGCACGGTAGTCTACGCATAACCTTTGGGTCCCGTCCTTTTTGGGCACAAATATCCTTGGAGCTCCCCATGGTGAGGAACTAGGACGAATGTACCCCTTCTCTGCCAATTCTCGTAAATGTTCCTTGAGTTCTTCCAGCTGTTTGGAGTCCATCCGATAAGGCCTCTTGTATATCGGGGCGGTTTCAGGCACTAGTTCAATCGCGAATTCTACTTCATGATCGGGGGGCATACCTGGCAACTCCTCCGGAAAAACGTCTGGATATTCCCGGATAATCCTGATCTCTTCCACTTCCACCTCAACGTGATTGAGTTTAAGGTCCCTCCTAGGTTCTTGTACAGTTATGAACTTCACTCTTGTGCCACTAGGGTGAGTTAGTTCCACCGTTTTTGTCGAACAATGGATGATTCCTTTATGTTTGGTCAACCAATCCATACCCAAAATAATATCTATCCCTTGTGAGTATATAACTATGAGGTTTGCAGTAAATACTACCCCATTGATGTCTAGATTCATCTTGGGACACACTTGTCTTGTCCTTATTTCTCCCCCTGGAGAGTTCACTGCTAGCATAGTGTTCATTTGTGTTGTTGCTAGATCATGCTTCTTAACAAACCCTTGAGCAATGAACGAGTGGGTAGCACCAGAATCGAACAACAGGGTTGCAATGTGTAAATTCGCACGAAACTTACCAATTACCACGTCAGGTGCCTCTTGTGCTTCCTCCATGGTCACGTGGTTCACCAGTCCTCGCATCACATTCTGCTGTTGTGGCTGCATGGGCTTCTTCTTTGGGCACTTATGGACGAAGTGCCCCACTTCACCACAGTTGAAGCATTGTACCCCAACTTTAGGTGCCTGGCCTTTGTTGTCTTAGGGTTGGTTTGGTGGTCCTTGTCCTGCTGGTCGAGATTGATATGTAGGGCAAGGCTGCTGTACAAACTGACGCTGTGGCTGTGCTGGTGCTGATGGAGGCCTGAAATTTGGGTTGTACCCTCTTCGTGCTGAGTAGGGTACCACAGCATGGCTCGTCTGCCCTGTGGGTTGCTGCATCAGACGTGGACGTGTGTTGCTACCTGAGGCTTGGTGTGACCATCCCGCCTTCCTCTTGTTTTCATTTTCCAAGGCCTTCAGCTTCCTCTCCACGACAAATCCTCTGTCTACCATCTTTTGGATGCTTTCATACTCGTTGGAGGACATTGCACATTGCATTTCCATAGAAAGTCCTTCCACAAAACAGTCCTGTTTTTGCTCATCAGTTTCTATGTCCCGTGGTGCATAACGGGATAGTTGGGTGAACTTAGTGAGGTATTCCCTCACAGTCATGTTTCCTTGCTGCAGTCCCAAGAACTCCTTTCTCTTTTTTTTTTGAGTTCACCCCTTGGTATGTAATGGTTGCGGAAACTGCGCTTGAACTCTTCCCAAGTGATGTTCTCGGGGTCATGATAGGCTGCCACGTAAGCGGTCCACCAATCAGCAGCAGGTCCATGCAATTGGTGAGAGGCAAACAGCACCCTCTCATACCCTTGGCATTGTATGATCCTCACCTTGCTCTCAATGGTTTTTAGCCAGTCATCTGCCTCCAGAGGTTCAGCAGCACTTGCAAACTTTGGAGGTTGAGTCCCCAGAAACTCACTCAACCTTGGTTGGCGTGGTGCAGCTTGTGGGGGTGGAGCTTGGTGCAAGTTGGCCACCACTTGAGTTAGGCTCTGGATGAGCTGATTCTGACTTTCAAGCATCTGGTGGATAGGATCAGCTCCTTCACGGCGACCACCCCTGTCTTGTCCTCCAGAAAGATGAGGGTTGCCATCCTCATCGTTGTTGTTGGTGAGGTTGGCACCACGACCCTATCCTCTTCCAGCCATCTATCATGATCAACCAAATGTTAACTTAAAGCATTACGTATTAACTTCTCAAATTGCTTGTTTAAACTTAAACTTTTGAGGCCTTACTATATTAAACATTTTCTGAGGGTTTCACTTAGATTTTTGGGAGTCACATCTCACGCGAAAATAAATGCACTCTTAATTCATAGGGGTTCACACATCTAAGCAAAGCAACCTAAAGACGAGGTTGTGGACAAATGCCCATGGCTTCCACAACTCACGTCACACACCAAACATTAACACACAAATAACTAAGGTATTGACTCGACTACTCGATGACCTGCTGAAATAAGGGGAAGGACTCTAAACGACTCGTATCACTGAGCTGGCTCTTCGGGGTCTTCCTCATTATTGCGGCTGCCCTCTGATTCCGCTTTGGGTAGTGAAGCTGCTGGTGGAGAAGTGCGGCGACGCCTGCTCGCCAGGTGGTCTGGGGAGTCAGGAGTCCAAGTGTCATTCACGGTGACACACAGTTCATTCCCATCTCCTTTTTCTCTCGCCCTCAAGCTGGCACAAAGCAACGCCTCAGTCTACTTCAGGGTGTCACGAACATCCTGAAGCTCCTGCTGGCACTCCTATAGTCGAGTGCTGAGCATAGCAGCATCCTCCAAGCACTGGTCCATGTGCTCATGGGAACTCCCCTGCTGCACTGGCGGGTACTTGTACTCCGCGGTGCCACTCTCACGCTGGAGGACATACATGTACTCAGTCCTGTCCAGGTGGCGACGGTTGATGTAACTCTGGCAGGTGATGGCCTCCCAGGTGACATCCTTCTTAGCATCGGCCTGAGTCGCCCGACAAGCTGGAGAGCGGTGGATCTTGAGCAGCTGATTTTCATGGATAATCCTCATCTCTGAGCTCCATTCTTCCCGCTTCTCACGGATGGTCCTGGTGGAGCTATAGTGTATGATCAGCTTGCCAATATTGCCGGCGGCGTGGAGCATACGTCGAAGACGGCGCAACAAGCCTCCTACTGCCAACCCGTGGGAGTGGTACGTCACCGGACGGTTCTCCTCTCTCAAGGCAAGGGCAACTACAGGAACTCTTCATCCGTTGGACTTGCGGGCGGTGCGGATCATGCGAACCATCTAAAATATAAAGCATTTAAAATTAAGTTAGATAAGAGTTAAACAAAAATTGTATTTTGAATAAAAACTGGGGCAAGATGAATAAAGTGACCCCATTAGATAACACTTTCAACACACACCTTTGTAAAATAGTTTTTAAGAAAATAAGGTCCTTAAATACGTCCATTTCTACCTAGGTCCACGTTGCTACGGGCAACCTTGGCTCTGATACCACTTCTGTCACACCCTGTTTCTCCGAAGAACAACCGAGTGAATATCACATGTATGCCAGGATCATTCTCTCATACATGTGATGACAAATAGTGAAGCATCATTTATTACAAGCCAAGTGTTTGAATATAAATAAGTCTTACATAGCATACGTCTCGATGGATGATAAAATGTTCATAACATGTAAATAAAGCAGCAGCGGAATATAAATCTTGTGGGCTCCGTCGCAGGCGTTGCCCGAGGGACTCCGTGAACCTAGATTCCTTCCTCGGGACCAAAGTCTTGGTCATTAAACACCACATCATTCTCTTGACATGAGCAGCAATATAAACCAACAGAAAAGCAAGTTTGAGTACCGTGGGTACTCAGCAAGTGTGGGAAAGTTATGTCATGCATGGCTAGAGCAAGGAGAGGTTGAACTCATGGTTAAAGCACTACGCAATTAATACCTATCACCTTACCTCATTAAGCACCTACATTACTACACAGGTGAAATGGTCCCAATCCCTCAACCCATCATCAATAACAGGTACACATAGTCTCAACTCCAATGTTAAGCTTCCCGCTTAACATCCTCAACTTCCCAATCCATCATCCTCTAATCATGAATAAGTCCAAGCCGCTCTTGACCGTGAGCACGGCTGTCGTGACAGTTTTGACTCTGAAGAGTTTGCACCACTGTACCCACATGTAGTGATTTCATTCCCCGTTGCCGGGTGGACTAAAAGAACCTCCATTATGCCAGTGGCCGCGAACCACGTTCACACTTCCTAGGTGTGTAGCCAGGAGATCACTATGAGGCCTTTACAAAGGGATTCCCAACGAGCGTGGGCCCACTGAGGTTTCACCCCTAACAGCATACAATAGGCTCCAACCCCGCTGCAGTGGCCCCCTCTTGAGCCTTGCGGTTCATATGGTAGTCCAGCTGACACCTATTCCCCGCACCATCCAAAACACCCATACTACGCCGGGGATACACCTAATTAATTGGCCAAGCTGCCCCATCTCAGCATGTGGTTGGCACTGTAAAGCCAGGTTACATGCTCCATGAACCGGTCCTTAGGATCCAGGCAAGTACTAAACACAAACCTGAATCTTGTGCACCCAGCACCAACCAAATCATCCAACTTGCCTCGACCCCTACCTCTACATAACTCATAATGTCTCATTCAAGAGAAAGGTAAACAAGTTGATGATCTCATATTCCACTTATCCCATTCTAAACATGGCTAAGCATAAGTATTATGAATGAATGACATAATAAAAAAATCCCAACCCAAGCTACAAGGAAACGAGATAATGCAATTCTAGGGGAACTTCCTAGCATGGGTTTCATATTTCAATTGACAATGCCAATAATTCTATCTACACATCCTAGCATAGGATCAAAGTGGTCAAGGACACTTGCCTTCTTCCTGCTGCTCTGGTAATGGAAAGTTTTGGCCTTGGAAGGGGAGAACTTGCTCTGAGGCAGGTTCTACTCATGCCAATACACATAGCAAAAGAAAACAACAATCCATAAGCCATAGTTCACACTTTCACTCATGCAAACCATACATACATACATATGAAAGTCATTCACATTTTTAAGTGTTGTGGCTACCCTAGATGTATTGATTTTAGGCCAACATGCACTTTTAAACATATATATATATTATTTCTAACTTTTGTATTCAGATTTCTATTTTCACACTATATATGAATTTCCAATTTGAACAATTTCATCATAATTAATTAATACACTTCTTAGCCACAAAGTTTGCATGAAAGAAAGTTTCCTACTCCAAATAGGTTTTAGATCTTCTACAAAATCTTAATTTGAAGTTCTTGAGAATAAAGACCTGATTTAACATCTTCAAATCATGCATACTTATTTTCCTATATTTTCAGATTTAATTTCTATACCTAAAAGTGAACTTTACTATTAAAATAGTTAGTCATATCATTTAAACAGAATAGGTTCTGATCTAATATGTTCAATAAAATATTTTTGAACTTCCTCTCTGGTGTGAAACAATTTAAATTTATTTTACTAGTTTAAGAATTATTTCCTAGCCTAAAATGTGTTCCTAGAGATAATAAAAATGAGCAACACATAGGCAGATTTCATTTCAGCCTAAAATCTATTTTTAACTCATTCTAAAGTTTTCCAAGTGCTAGGAGAGTTTAAATTTGAATTTGCACATGTGTTTGCCTTACCTTTAAAATTTAAATCCTAGTCACATATTCAACTTTCTGAATTTAATATCCTATAGGGTCAAAAAGGCAAATCCACCCTACTACAGGGTTTAATTTACTATTTCCTAAATTTTCAGGGGCCTAGTTACACATACAGAGGGGTTTTTCCAAATTTTTATTAAGTCCAGGGGCTAAAACTGATTTTTAAATGAATTTACATGAGTTTATGAAGGTCCAGGGGCTACATCAGAAGTTTCCGGGGCTACCTCGTGTTTTCCAAGACCCCCAGGGGGTAGCGCGTAAGAATCCCGGCCTTTATAACGCGGGGCTGATGTGGGCCATTGGATTTAAAACAGACGGCTCAGATTAGATTGCCGAAGCGGTACGTGTCGATTTAATTTCTACCATGTGATTTAAAATAGATGGCCCTCAAGGGGCCACGTCGCCCTGGCCGGAGCCAGCCCGCGCGCGCGGCGGCGGGGGTGGCGATCTCGCTGGCGCAGCCTCGGTTTTTGCCGCTGTGCGTTAGAACTCGCATCTTTTTGCACAGATTGACCGCAAAGGGGTAGGGGATGCTCACCGAGTGGTTTTCCTGCACTTGGAGGCCCTGGAAGTCGGTCGGCGACGAGCTTCAACGGAGATGGTCTTCGGTGCACGTCGGGGGGGGGGGGGGCAGTTGGGGCGCAAGAAACGTCGTTTCCTTCACCTGCAGGGCTCCCCGGCGGTGGTGGAACGTGATCAGCACGTTAGATCAGGAAATTTGAGCAAGAATTGAAAGAAATCGGCGATAGAAGCTTCGGTTCTCACGGAGAGAAAAACGGCTGATCGGGGAGGAAAAAGGGGCGGATTTCAGCGTTTAAATAGACGAGGGAGGGCAGCGGTCTGTTGAGATCATATTGGGGGCGTCCGGGACCGGAAATCGGGGCTGGGAGCATGGGTTCCGGGGGTTGTTTTGATCGGGCGCGAGAGAGAGTCTGGGGTCGGTTGGGCGCGCGGGAGGAGAGGGATGACACGCGGGCCCCGCGTGTTAGTGAGCGGGAGAGAGATGGGCGCGGGTTTGGGCTGGCGCGGGGGTCTTGGGCCGGCAGAGCAGGTTTCGGCCCACTGGCCATTTTCTTTTTTTGCTTTTCCTTTTCTTTTTATGTTTTGATTTGAATTTGAATTCCAGTTTGAATTTGAATTGCTTTATCACATGCATTACGTCCAAAAATTTTTAAATTCCCCATCTTTAGCAGGTTTTGGGGAGTTACACTAAGGATAAGATGCTAGGATTCAACGACGATCTGAATATGACTCTTATTCGAGATACAATCAGGTTAGGAATCTTCTTCTCCCGATTATAAATAGAACCCAGAACCCTTGGCCGAAACCACAAATTTCTTTTCCAACTCCTGAGCCAACGACTTAGAGACCTAGCCCCAACTCGCCGAGAAAGCCATCGCCGGAGCTCAATCGAGGAAGATCACCGGAAGAGAGCCCCAACGATCTGTCTGATCAGAGAAAGACCCCGAGACCGAGAAGAACGTAAGGTAGGTCTCCAATACCACCTCACGGCATCGTTGTGTTTTCTTTGCATCTGTTCTTCGATTCCTTTCGAACAGAAGCTTTCTCGTGGACAGATCACTTGTTGATCGGGTTGATCGAAAGACCAGGTCATCACCACGTCCACATCTGATCCAAACACCTCTATTCATCATAAAACCATGCAAGAATACGTACAAACCGATCTAATAAAACTGATTATAGGATAGCATGCATATGCATCATCGCATCTAGTTTAAAGTTTGTGCATGGTATTGATTGTTATGAATCTTGTGTGTGCGTGATCCTGTATAGAAGGACAAGCTCAGGAAACTGTCTACGACGAGCTGCAACAACAAGGTTTCGACATCCAAGAGCAACCGGAACCGCAAGAACAAGGCAAGTGCTCCTTGACCATATTGATCGTATGTTTTTGGGAAAAACTGTTTTTGTTTTGCGAAAAGGTGTGTGTGCTGAGTCAAACATGATGGGAAACCCTTTTATAGGAGTTTACTAGCTTTGGTTAAACCACCCTTGTCGCCAGGGATGTTTATGAGTCGGGTATGGGTTTTTTTACTTTTATGCTTCGCTGAGTCCATGGGATTGGGAAGCGAGATAGATGTGTCTAGCTAACTGCACTCGTAATGACAATAAGAAATTGATGTTGTAAATGGACATGGATCGGAGGGAGATCTAGGCAAGACAGGGTTTATGAATGAGGTTGCATGAGATGGTGGTTTACTTGCCGTAGATCTAAGGACCGGTTCATGCATGCACACGCCAGGATAACAGTGCCACCACAAGGCCAAGTATGGGTGCGGCTTAGCTAAGTAATTAGGTAAGTTGCTAGATTGTTATGGACCGTGGAAGGCGCGGGGAATTGGAGTCGAGTGAGGACTGCACTGGGAACTGCATGGCACAAGAACGGGCCTGTGGGTGGGAGAATTGGAGATTCTAGCCTGCCGGTGAAACCTTAGTGAGTCCATACATCTAGTAGCCCCTTTGTAAAGGCTATTTTGTGATCTCTTGGCCATACACCGACAGTTGTGTACTGGTATAATGGAGGTTCTGCAGTCGTCGACGGGTGACAAAATCACAAACTTGTGGGTAAAGAGGTGCAAACTCTGCAGAGTTCTTAAAACTATCATGATAGCCGACCTTACGGTCACGAGCGCCTGGCCAACTGCCATGATTAGTTGCGATGGTTATTGGATATGGTTACTGGTTATGGTTTGGTTTTGGTTTTGGTTTTCGGGACTGTTGAGTCCGGGTGATAAGATGGGTTGCATGACTGTTGAGTCATGGCAACAAGGTTGGTCTCGGTGGGAGACGAAGTGGTTTTATGAGATGAAATGCTAGTGAATACGAGATGGTATTAGTGAGATGGTAGCGAATACGAGGAGGTATTCGTGAGCAAGGAGGAGATTTATTGATGTCTAGTTGTGACATGGAAGGTAATGAACATAATGGAGGTATGGTTGGTATTTTAATACATGTTGGGATTACATTCACTTAAAGATAAGTTGTTGTTTTATCATGGTTTTTGATAAATAACTTTGCTTTCTGCAATGAGCCTTTTTATACCTACCTTGTTATGAGCTTCATATCATATTTTTCCCGCACTTGCTGAGTACATCATTGTACTCAAACTTGCATTATTTCATCATCAGCAACAGGAGAATATTAATATGAAGACCAAGTGGAGCATTAGGCGTGTGATCTGTACTCAACTTTGCCTGTGGGGATGGAGTAGAGATGGAGCCATTGCTGCCTAGAATTGCTTCCGCATTAGTTAAATTGCTTCCGCTTTACAATAAAGACTTCCGCTGCATAGAAATAAAGACTTCCGCTGTGAGCATGAGTCCAAGACTCATGAGACGTTGTAATAAACTCTTTTATTCGTGGTAATATATAATCTGAATTCAGTTTGTGGAACATATGTGTATGTGTGATGAACATCTTGGGCACACATATGCATTAGTTCTCGGTTCCGTGGTTTTCCACATAATTGAGAGCGTCACAGATTGGTATCAGAGCCACGGTTGACAGCGGGTTACACGCCTAAATAGGAAATACAGATGGTATCAAAAGCCACGGATATGGGTAGATTACACACCTAGATACAATCACAGATTGGTATCAGACAGAGATTGGTAGCTAAGCCACGCTGACCATAGGATGCAAGCCTAGGATGCATAGATTGGCCTTGAAACAACCTTGACATAGGAAACCATCCTTGAATAGGAGTTGTGTGAGCCCTTGCAATGATTGCTTGTGGTTGTGTGCCTAGTGTAAGTTGTGGGACGTCTCAAAACGTTGTCCATATCCACACGTAAGTGGAAAGAGGTGTGAGATGTTTCGGCACTTGTTCACATCCTCATATGGGCTAATATATATATATAGTCCAACTCACCTTGATGCATATAGTTGAGAGGATCTACCTAACCTTCTAACCTTCTACTATATTTCGATCTCTCCCATAGATGGTGGGAGGAAACGCCGGCAGAAGGAACGTCCGTGACAACCAAGAGGATGGTCACGAGGAAGTTCCTGTTAACCACGGAGCTGGTGAAAACCACCTGGAACGGTTGTAGGACATGCAGAACCAACTTATGCAAACCATGATCCAAACTTTGGGTCAGTTGCAGGCCAATAACAACAACCCCGTTCCGGCACCACCACCACCACCACCACCACTGGCTCATAACAGATTTGGAGAGTTCATGAGGACTCGACCACCCACCTTTGCTCAAGCTAACGACCCCATGGAGGCCGATGACTGGTTGAAGTCCATGGAGAAGAAGCTTGCCATAATGCAGCGCAATGACCGAGAGAAGGTTCTCTTTGCATCGCACCAACTCATGGGAGCCGCCGCTGACTGGTGGGATGCCCTAAGCAACGCTCATGTCGACCCGGAGACAATCACTTGGACTGAGTTCAAGGAAAGTTTCCGCTCTCATTACATCCCTGCTGGTGTAATGATGCTCAAGAGGCAGGAGTTCGAAGGTCTCTGCCAAGGACAGAGAAGTGTGAATGAGTATCTCAACAAGTTCACACAACTGTCCCGGTATGCCCCCGAAGATGTCAACTCAGACCAGAGGAAGCAATACCTGTTCATGAGAGGGTTGAACAATGAGATCCAGGTTCAGCTCCTCAACAATGACTACGCAAGCTTTCAGAAGTTGGTTGACAAGGCTATAGTGATTGAAAGCAAGATCTAAGAGATTGAGCGAGAGTGCAAGAGGAAGATGCCGTACCAGCCCCAAGGGAGCAACGTACGACCTCGGTACATGCCCCCAGCTGCACCGCAGTATGGATCAACCGCCCCTGCATACCGCCCTAATCAGCCACCACAACAACGACCCGTTGCACCAGCACCTCGTGTGCCCATGCCTCCTGTGCCCCGACCTAACGTGGGAGCTCCTGTTCAAAACCCCCGCCCCAATGTACCTGCTGCCGTTGGCAACAGGGCATGCTTTGCATGTGGGGAAACAGGACACTTCGCAAACCAGTGACCAAGGAGAGGCCCTGGACAGCAAGGCAACATGCCCAAGCAGAACCCGCGACCAAACGGAGGGGACAATCAAGGAAACCGGGGACAGCAGAACTATGCTCGCGGCAACGTGAACCATGTCTCTGCTGAGGAAGCATAACAGGCTGAGGACGTCGTAATTGGTATGTTCCTTGCCAACTCCAACCCAGCCACCATCTTATTTGATTCTGGAGCATCACATTCCTTCATATCATCCGAGTTTGTTGCCAAGCATAATCTACCCATATCACACCTAAAATGTGCTATGTTAGTTAATTCTCCCGGTGGAGAGATGAGGACTAATATAGTATGTCCGAAAGTAAGCCTTAAAATAAGGGGGGTAGACTTCCTTGCCAACCTTATTGTCTTGGATTCCCAAGGGATTGACATTATACTCGGGATGGATTGGTTAAGCAAGCACAACGGGATAATCCAATGTGCTGAAAGAAGCGTGCAGTTGACAAATGAGCACGGTACCCGTGTCGAGTTTGAGTCGGCCCAACAAACCACTGAGAAGGCAATCTTGAACCACGTTGAAGAAGCAACATTGGACAGCATTCCAGTGGTTCAAGAATTCTCGGACGTGTTTCTAGAGGAGCTTCCAGGTATGCCCCCCTGATCGGGACATTGAGTTTGCCATTGATTTGGTACCCGGAACTGCACCCATCGCAAAGAGACCCTATAGGATGCCTGTCAATGAACTAGTAGAACTCAAGAAGCAGATTTAGGAGCAGTTGGAGAAGGGTTTTATGCGTCCAAGCTCGTCACCATGGGTAGCTCCTGTGCTCTTCGTAGACAAGAAGGATGGGACCCAAAGGATGTGCGTGGACTATTGTTCTCTCAACGAGGTGACGATCAAGAACAAATACCCTCTGCCCCGTATAGAGGACCTATTCGACCAATTGAAAGGAGCCCGAGTGTTCCCCAAGATTGATCTTCGGTCGGGATATTTCCAGCTGAAGATTAAGCCCTCCAATATACACAAGACTGCCTTTCGAACACGGTATGGTTCGTATGAATATACCGTCATGTCTTTTGGGTTAACAAATGCACCCGCATACTTCATGTACCTCATGAACTAGGTTTTCATGGAGTACTTGGATAAGATCATCGTGGTTTTCATCGATGACATTACGGTGTATTCAAAAAGTGAGGAGGAGCATGAAGAACATTTGAAATTAACCTTGCAGAAAATGTGTGAGCATCAATTGTATGCCAAGCTTAACAAGTGTCAATTTTGGCTAAAGGAAATATCGTTCCTAGGCCACATTATCTCCGAAGAAGGGGTATCGGTTGATCCCGGAAAAGTGAGAGAAGTGGGACCAACCGCAAAATGTGAGGGATATTCGGAGTTTTCTTGGGATGGCTGGATACTACCGACGCTTCATTAAGGGCTTCTCTAAGATAGCAAAGCCTATGACGGAGTTGCTAACGAAGGGAAAAGTTTTTCGATTGACACCAGCATGCCAAGAAAGTTTTGAGGAGCTCAAGAACAGGCTAACCACAGCACCGGTTTTGGTATTGCCGGACGTAAGCAAGAGCTTTGACATATATTATGACGCATCCAGACATGGAAATTATGGAGATCCACTCTTCATTGGAGCAAGAGATAAGGGATGGCCATGCAACGGATGGGGAGATCAAGGAGATCAAGGAAAGGATCCGACAAGGAATAGAGAAGGATTTCAAAGAAGATGAGAAGGGTACGCTTTGGATAGGAAAAAGAATTTGTGTGCCTAACGTGAAGCACCTCCGCGACATGATATTGAGGGAGGCACATGATTCACTCTATTCCATACATCCTGGAAGTACCAAAATGTACAAGGATTTGAAGACTTGTTATTGGTGGGATGGTATGAAAAGGGATATAGCCGAATACGTTGCCCTATGCGACACATGCCCAGGTGAAGGCCGAACATCAAAGACCAGCTGGATTGTTGCAACCCTTGAAGGTACCCAAATGGAAGTGGGAGGACATCAGTATGGATTTTATCGTCGGATTGCCACGTACTCAGTCGGGTTATGACTCCATCTGGGTTATCGTGAACCGATTGACGAAAACCGCCCATTTTCTCCCTGTAAGGGCCAATTACAACGTTGCACAATTAGCCGAGTTGTACATGGAGCAGATCGTGTGCCGTCATGGAGTCCCGAAGAGGATAGTCTAAGATCAAGGTTCTCAGTTTACCTCTAGATTCTGGAGGAAGCTGCAGAAAGCTATGGGTACACGACTGGATTTTAGCTCCGCCTATCACCCACAAACCGATTGACACGACCCCACGGTCTTGTCGAGCCAGGATCACGCTGAGAGGTGCTGTGTTGCACAGCACCGGATAACACACATCAAAGGTACAAAGCGGAAGCAAAGTTTATTACATAAAGAGGTTTATGAACATTTTTACAACAAAATATGTTCAGTCTACACTCACGGGCGTAGACTACGCGTCAAGTTCACGTTCAGCCCGTGAACGTGTCCTTGCTAGCACACACGCACACTAACACGGCGGCGTGCACGACTCCCACTCGACGGGGTTCCCCTCCTGGGTTCCGTCTCCTTCTCGGGAGTCCCTTCCTTATAGAACCCTGCAAAAGCTTCAAACACAAGCAGTGAGCATGAAGGCTCAGCAAGACTGACCCGTCTCTCCTAAACATGGAACTTCTACATGAGGGGTGATGGGTACATAATATAAAAACAAGTTGCAAAGGACTCGCCTAAATAGTGGAACCTTACTTTCAAGTTGTAGCAGCAGGTTGTGGAGAACCTCACGCTAAGGCACATGAGAGAGCCGCAATCAAACAAGAAACGCATTTCTCTCATGTACTTAGCCCAAAGTTGAAAGGAACTTTAATTAGCTCTATACTACAGCATATCATTAACAATCAACGTCCATCATTCAATCAGCAACATTTTAACATGTGACTAGCCTGTTATTTCTACATCACGGTACAGTGAACAAGTGGTACTTACTGACCGCAAGGGATGGCGATTATAATCAATTTACACCTGCAGGGTTACCCGAATAATCAGTCACGTACGCCCGTACTCGATGTTGCCTACAGCAACCTTCACGGACGCCGTACGCAACCACCTTTCACCCGTCAGCCAAATAGTTAACCAGTCCCATCATCCCGAGCAAGAGGTCTCTACACACGCATCTCAGTGCCGCCAGCCGATTTACACCTCGAGCTCTCAACCTACCCTCTGAACGACGGGCAAAGCCTCAATACCCAGCTAACCGAGTTACATCGGTTTCCCGGTTCCCATATAGCCGGTAGGTCTTTGGTACTGTTCTAGCTTGTTCAACAGGCCCGCACACGGCTCGGTCCTCAATCGACACAAGCGGAGCGATAACACATAGGCCCCAAAGTCCTGCTGCCCTTACTCTCAGCTCGGTCTCATTTTTCTTTCCATGTGTATCATGTGCTATCTCTACCCGAGTCGAGTGCCTCTAACCTATGCTCGCGAGTAGTTCCAACTACTTGACTTGTACCGAATCCTACATATCCTAGCATTGCAGTAGCTAACGGGGTTTTCAATCCTAGTCCCAACCCATGGTTTTCTTGGCTATGCAATTGGGTTTCCAAACCAGACTCTAATGCAAGGAATCATAATACTCAAGTAAGTGCTCAAAACAATAAAAATTTGTAAAAAGGTTAATGCAAACCGGAGCTTGCCTTGCTGCTCTTTGTCATAGGCTAGCTGCTCCTCTAGAGTAATGAAGTCTAGGACTTCGGGTTCCTCCTCGACCTTAGCGACTACATGATATAAGAAGTACATGCATTAATTAAATGCATTTGAATTGAGTTTTAAACTTGTGAACCTTCTAAGTCTCACTAGACAGACTCAATGACTCTGAAATTTTCATTGTGGCTTGGTTACCACCTAAACAAGGACTTGGTCAAGTTTTAGTTGCAGCAAAGCTCATTTGAGCTCCCCACAAATAATTATGTCCTTGACCTTAATTGGAGCTCTTAGGGTATTCTAGAGGTTTTCATGGATCAAGCCATGACTTTCTGAAAACTAGATTTTTATAGTGTTCTAATGGAGTTGGTCTCACTTAATTTGAAGGTTCCTAGCTAAAGATATGAGCTAAACAATTTCAGGGAAAATTCTGAAAATGTTCCTGAACATTTTCTATTTTCTCTGGAACAGTTTCACTAATCAAACCATTAGGTGGATCAAATGAGCTCAAATGGATCTGAAATTTCTATGGTAGTTCAGGGATATTTTGGTGAACATCTCAGCAAAATTTCAGAATTTTCCTCCAAGGGATTCTCCAGTTAAAATCCCAAACAGTTAAAACATTGAGGAATTAATTCAGGAGAAATAAGGATTTTCATGAAGTAAAACTTGATTTGTGAAAAGTAATCAGAGAGCTTAATCCAATAAATTTTGGTTCACTCAATTTAGAGCTTCCTAGCCAAAGTTATGAGGATTTGAAGTTTGAATGAAATCTGAAAATCGGGGAAAAGTTTAAATCTGCTGGTGGGCCATGGGGACACGTGTTGTGTGCTGAGGCGTTGGCACACTGGGGTCTACGGAGTCTTTTGCATGCCAGCACACCGGATCCGAGCCGCAGCCCGATCCCGATTTAAAATATGAGCCGCTGACAGCCGGGCCCCATGTTTTCTTCTTCCTCCCGCCCTCTTTCTCGCGCTCACGCGCTCCCCCCTCGCCGGAGCAGACGGCTGCTCGCCGGACTGGCGCTTCCAGCCGACGCCCAGTTAGAGACTCGCCGCCAGAGAGTTTAGGGCACCGAGGAACACGATGGTGGGCTCTGCTTGGGCTGCCGGTGGCCGGAACCAGCTCGGCGACGTGCGGCGGCTACTGCTATGATTCGGCGCCATCGCCCGAGGTCTCCAGCCCGCCAATACTTGCACCGATGGGCTCTACACCACCAGCGCAGCTCTAGGAAGATTGGCACAACCTCAGAGTAGCTCGGGAGTGGCCGCAAATACGGTTTCACCGTGCGACCGAATGGGGCCGCGGCGAACACCCCTAGTAGAGCTTGAATTCCGCCGCTCCGAGGCGTTTTCATGTGATGGATGCTAAAGGAGAATTGATCGCCGGCTAATCCAACATACACGTGCAAAGTTTGATGACATAAGGAGGAGTAGAGAAGGAGAATTTTAAGGAACTGTACCGGAAGCTCGGGTTGAGGCCGCCGGAGCAAAATCTCAGAATTTGCCGGCGAGAGCTCACGACGTGGCTTGAGCTTCAGGTGGAAGCAGCGTGGAGTCCGTGCGCTCCTTTTGCCGCTTTTGCTCGGCCGTGAAAGTTGCTGTGGTGCGCTGCCCACGTGAGACCGATCACCGTTTTTTGAACTAGGTCGTGGCGGTCGTCGTTGATCATGGGAACAGAGGCCAAAACTCGGTGGTCTAGGGGTCGGGAGGGTGGCGCTTGAGCTCAGGGCGCTGCCTAGCAGCTCGGAGAGGCGAGGGTGCGATTGTTTTCTCTGTTTTCTCGATCGACCAAGAGCGCGAGGGAAAAGAATGGCGCTGTTCGATGTCGCCCGCGAGGAGAAGAAGGCAACCGGGTCTTCGCTCGGGCTGAGGCGGTAAGGGTCGTGTGGGGCACGAGAAGGCCGCCCTGGGCGCCAGCGCGCGAGGTAGGAAGCAGCTGGTGGCGCCGGCTCTTCTCGGTGGCACACCCGGCAGCTGCTCGGTGGAATTTCCCACCGATGGCTGTGACTTAGTGTGCAAGTCACCCCTTTTAGCTCTATGACATGTGGGTCCCACTTTCAAGTTTTAACCCCTGAACTTAACTCCAATTCACTGTGGTAAACAGTAGTTCCCACAAAGCCCATGGTGATTTGAATTATCTTCCCTTGAGCCATTTGAATTGGTTAGAATTCAAATTGGGTTTGGTTTGAATAAATTTCAGCCCATGTTCAGTTTGAAATTCAAATAAAGTTTGAATTTGCTCCACTTAGCTCATGTCAAGCTCAACTCCAAATGAAGTGAAAATTGGTGTGTGAGCTCCCAAAAATGTGCTGAGTAAGAATATGCCTCCCACTTTTGAATTCATGGGATAAAAACAGTTTGAATTTGAATTTGAGTTCAAACTACCCTATTTCTAGCTATACCCAAAATGACCTCAAAAACATTTTGAATTTGGGTGAAACTTGGTATGGACATCCCTAGCATGGTATAGGAGTTTTCATATGTCCAGCCCCTAGATGATGCATGTGGGAAATACCACTTTTGCATTTTGTGAGTTTATTCTCTAATGAGCATGTTGATAATGGTTACTTGCTCTTCAAATGTGTTCATCAACTATCTTCAAATGAGTTGTGTGTGTGTGGTGATGAACACTTTGAATGTGTCAAAAACTTAGGCCTTTACACCGATGGGCAAACCGAAAGGACAAACCAAATTCTGGAGGATATGTTGAGAGCTTGCGCCTTGAAACGTGGGCGTAGTTGGGATAGGAGTTTACCATATGCCAAATTCTCCTATAACAACAGCTATCAAGCTAGCTTGAAAATGTCGCCTTTCGAAGCATTGTACGGTAGACGGTGTAGAACACAGCTGTTTTGGAACGAAACCGGAGAGAACCAGGTGTTTGGACCCGAAGTGCTACAAGAAGCTGAAAGACAAGTCCAAACGATACGGGAGAACTTAAAGGCTGCTCAGTCATGACAGAAAGGCTATGCGGACAATAGGCGAAGGAAGTTGACCTTTGAAGTAGGAGACTTCGTATACCATAAGGTATCGCCTATCCGTGGTCAACAACGTTTCAACGTCAAGGGCAAACTAGCACCTCACTATATGAGACCGTTTAGAATTTTGGACAAGCGAGGAGAAGTAGCCTATCAACTAGAGATCCCAACAAATCTCTCCATGTACATGACGTGTTTCATGTATCCCAGCTCAAGAAGTGCTTCAGAGTACCATAGGAGCAAATACCAATGGAAGAGCTTGAACTTCAAGAAGACCTGACTTATGCGGAGCACGCTGTCCGAATTTTGGACGTAAAGGAAAGGGTCACCAGGAACAAAGTGATCCGATGGTGCAAGGTACAATGGAGTCATCACACCGAAGCTGAAGCCACATGGGAGCGTGAAGAAGACATCAAAGCAGAATTTCCTCATCTATTCTCTACCAACAAATCTCGAGGGCGAGATTCAATTTAAGGGGGGTAGATTTGTAACACCCTCATTTTTGGTTTCTGCATATATTCATGTTTCATTAAGAGAAAACATTTTAAAAGAAGTAGGAACAGAGAAAATTATCAAAAAGATAGCCAATAAGAGCCGAATCCAGTTAACCGAGAGCGCCGAAGACAACTTACCGCGGCCTGCTGGCCACGTGGTGTGTTCGGAGCTCATCCCTGCGAAGTGGGGAGAGGTCCGCCGCTAAACTGGCTACGTGGCAGGCTCGGGGCTCATCTCCGCAAAAGGTGGAGAGGTCCGACCCTGTAGGACACGTGTTGCCCCGGAGCTAGCCTCTGCGGAAGAAGCAAAGGCATTTCCGCAGGACACATGTCACCTTCGGTGCTAGTCACCACGGAAATCAGAGGACCAGTCGCGCGGGATACGCGTCGATCTCGGAGCTCACCTCCGAGACGTCCTGTTCTATTGGACACGCGCCATCACCGGAGCATATCTCTGGGAGGTCCGTCACTGTTGGACACGTGTTTACCTCGGAGCTCATCTCTGGGGAAAAAGGAAAGTCCGGCGCTACTTGAAGTGTGGCATTCACGGAGCTCACCTCCGAAGAGAGGGAGGTCCGGAATGGATACGTAGCACAACCGGAGCCACCTCCGGAGAGAGGAAAGGTCCGGCACTGACACGTGGCGTGTGCGGAGCCACCTCCGAATAGAGAGGAGGTCCCGACCGCTAGGATACGTGGCGCACACGGAGCTCACCTCCGAAAGAGAAGGGGGGGGTCTCGCTCGATTGACACGCGGCACAACCGGAGCTCATCTCTGCAGAAAGGGAGAGACCAGGCCCGGTGGACACGTGGAGCTTCCGGATCTCATCCCCAAGGAGGTAACGAGTTCTAGAACGGTTTTTTATTCTGTACACGTAGAAATATCGGTATAGAGGAGAAACCGACCTGAATTCTACAATGTTACCGCACCAAATCAACTAAAGATAAGATGTTAGTATTCAACGACGATCTGAATAGGACTCTCATTCGAGATACAATCAGATTAGAACTCTTCTTCTCCCGATTATAAATAGAACCCAGAACCCTTGGCCGAAACCACAAATTTCTTTTCCAACTCCTAAGGCAACGACTTAGAGCCCTAGACCCAACTTGCCGAGAAAGCCATCGCCGGAGTTCAGTCGAGGAAGATCGCCGGAAGAGAGCCCCAATGATCTGTCTGATCAGAGAAAGACCCCGAGACCGAGAAGAACGTAAGGTAGGTCTCCAATATCACCTTACGGCATCGTTGTGTTTTCTTTGCATCTGTTCTATGATTCCTTTCGAACAGAAGCTTTCACGTAGACAGATCACTTGTTGATCGGGTTGATCTAAAGACCAGGTCATCGCCACGTCCACATCTGATCCGAAAACCTCTGTTCATCATACAACCATGCAAGAATACATACAAACGATCTAATAAAACTGATTATAGGATAGTATGCATATGCATCATCGCATCTAGTTCAAAGTTTGTGCATGGTATTGATTGTTATGAATCTTGTATGTGTGTGATCCTGTATAGAAGGACAAGCTCAGGGAGCTGTCTACGACGAGCTGCAACAACATGGTTTCGAGATCCAAGAGCAACCGGAACCGCAAGAACAAGCCAAGTGCTCCTTGACCATATTGATCCTATGTTTTTGGGAAAAAACTGTTTTGTTTTGCGAAAAGGTGTGTGTGCTGAGTCAAACATGATGGGAAACCCTTTTATAGGAGTTTACTAGCTTTGGTTAAACCACCCTTGTCACCAGGGATGTTTATGAGTCGGGTATGGGTTTTTTTACTTTTATGCTTCGCTGAGTCCATGGGATTGGGAAGCGAGATAGATGTGTCTAGATAACTGCACCCGTAATGACAATAAGAAATTTATGTTGTTAACGGACATGGATCGGAGGGAGATCTAGGCAAGACTGGGTTTGTGAATGAGGTAGCATGAGATGGTGGTTTACTTGCCGTAGATCTAAGGACCGGTTCATGCATGCACATGCCAGGATAACAGTGCCAACACAAGGCCAAGTATGGGCGCGGCTTAGCTGAGTAATTAGGTAAGTTGCTAGATTGTTATGGACTGTGGAAGGCGCGGGGAATGGGAGTCGAGTGAGGACTGCCCTGGGAACTGCATGGCACAAGAGGGGGCCCGTGTAACACCCCAAAATTTTTATTCAAAACTCTAAATCATGTTAAGAGGGGGGTTTAAAAATTTTTGGACGTGTTGCATGTTTTGCAAAAATTCAAATTCAAACTGGAATTCAAATTAAACTCAAATCAGAAAAGAAATAGAAAAAGAAAAAGAGAAAACAGAAAAAACCGGCCAGTGGGCCGAAACCCACCAGCCGGCCCAGCCAGCGCCCGCGCCAGCCCGCAGCCGCGCGCGCTGCTGCCTCACACTGACAGGCGGGACCCACCCGATCTTCGTCTACCTCGCGCCGCGCCGGACTCCCTCGCCCCCGAATCAAAACCGATCGGGATTTCGTCGTATCCCCGCTGAATTCTGTTCGTAGGCGACGCGGACATGATCTAAACCACCCCGCCGCCCTCCCCCGTCTATAAAAACCCCGGCCTCGTTCTGTTTTTCCCACGCGATCGCCGATTTTTACTCCGGTGAGAACCGAGACTTCTCCGGTGAATTCTGGCCGATCTAAGCTCGGAATTTCCAATCTAACTCGCTGGTCTTGATCCACCGCCTCCGGGGAACCTTGCAGGTGCAGAAAACTCGGTGACTTGCGGTGTAAACACAGCGCCGACGAGCTTCTCCGTGGTTTTGCCTCGGACCTCGTCGCCGATCACCTTCCAGGACCTCCGAGCTCAAGAAAACCCCCGAGGTGAGATCCCCGACCTCCCCTCTACCGATATATGCCATAAAATCATAGTTCTAGGAAGAATTTCCGAAGATCCGAAAGATTCCGGCAAGATCGCCGCTTCCCGCCGCCGGCAGCGCCGCCCGCGCTCGATCAGAACGACGTGGCCGCTTGTGCGCCGTTTATTTTAAATCGCACGGTAGGTTTTAAACCCCCGCGTACCGATTCGACGTTATAATCTCGGCCGTCGGTTTAAAATCGGACGGTCCACGTCAGCCCCGCGTTATAAAGAATGGAAATCTTACGTGCTACCCCCTGGGGTTCTCGGGAAATAAGAGCTAGCCCCGGAAACTTCTGATCTAGCCCCTGGAACTCCAGAAAATCATGTAAATTCATTTAAAAATCAGTTTTAGCCCCTGGACTTAATAAAAATTAGGAAAAACACCTCTGATAAGTGTAGCCAGACCCCTAGAAATTCTGAAAATAATATTATAGACCCTGTAGTGGGGTGAGTTTACCTTTTTAGCCCTGTTTAGTATTTAAATTAGGAAATTGAATATGTGGCTAGTGTTTAAAAATTAAAAAGTGGGACAAACATATTGTCATAATTAAATTAAAAACTTTCTCAGTATTTAGAAAACTTTGGAGTGAGATAAAAACATATTTTGGGCTGAATTGAATCTGTTTAATTTATTATTCACATTTAAGGACACAATTTTAAGTTATGAATAGTTTTAGAAAATAGGGAAAATAATTGTAAAATAGTTTACATCAGAGGAAAAGGTCAAAAATATATTAGTAAATATTTTAGATCAGAACCTATTCTGTTTAGATGAGGTGTCTTGTTATTTTCATAATAAAGTTCACATTTAGGCATAGGAAATAAATCTGAAAATATAGCAACTAGTAAATGATAAATGGAGTTTCTAAAATCCAAAGAATTCAGTTTAGGGTTGGTAGAAATTCTGAAGACACATATGGAGAAGGAAAATACATTTCATGCATACTTGGTAGCTAAAAGGTGTAGTAATTGAATATAAGGAATTTATTTAAATTAGAAACTCATACATAAAGTATGCAAGCATAAATGTAAATACAAGAGTAGGAATCATATACACATGGTTAAAAGTGCATGTAAGCCAAAGGTCAACACACATAGAGTAAACACAATACATAGAAGTTGTGAATGGCTTTGTTACATGTGAATGTGCGGTTTGTATGAAGTGGAAGTGTGAACTATGTCTTATGGATTGTTGTTTTCTTTTGCCATGTGTGATGGTATGATGTAGAACCTGCTCAAGAGCAATTTATTCCTTTCCAAGATCAAGACTACCCATTTCAAGAGCAGCAGGAAGGAGGCAAGTGTCCTTGACTACTTTGATCCTATGCTAGGATGTGTAGATAGAATTATTTGCATTGTCAAGATTAAATATGAAACCCATGCTAGGAAGTTTCCCTAGAATTGCATTACCTTGTTTCCTTGTAGCTTGGGTTGGGATTTATTTTATCATGTCATTTATTATTATGCATATGCTTAGCCATGCTTAGAATGGGATAATTGGGATATGAGATCATCAGTTTATTTTACCATACTCTTGAATGAGATATTGTGAGCTATGTAGAGGTAGGGATCAAGGCAAGTTGGATGTTTTGGTTGTGTGCTGGGTGCACGAGACTTGGGTTTGTGTTTAGTACTTGCCTGGATCCTAAGGACCGGTTCATGGAGCATGTAACCTGGCTTTACAGTGCCAACCACATGCTGAGATGGGGCAGCTTGGCCAATTAATTAGGTGTATCCCTTGCGTAGTAAGGGTGTGTTGGATGGTGCGGGGAGTAGGTGTCAGCTGGACTACCATATTAACCGCAAGGCTCAAGAGGGGGCCACAGCAGCGGGGTTGGAGCCTCTTGTATGCTGTTAGGGGTGAAACCTCAGTGGGCCCACGCTCGTCGGGAATCCCTTTGTAAAGGCTTCGTAGTGATCTCTTGGCTACACACCTGGGAAGTGTGAATGTGGTTCGTAGCCACTGGCATAATGGAGGTTCTTTTAGTCCACCCGGCAACGGGGGATGAAATCACTACATGTGGGTACAGTGATACGAACTCTGCAGAGTCAAAACTGTCATGACAGCAGTGCTCACGGTCAAGAGCGGCTTGGACTTATTCATGATTAGAGTATGATGACCTTGGAGGGTGTGAGTGTTAAGCGGGGAGCTTAACATTGGAAATGATGATTATGGTTATTTGATTATGATGATGGGATGGGAGATTAGGACCATTTCACCTCTGTAGTCATGTAGGTGCTTAATAAGCTAAGGTGGTAGGTAATAATTGTGTAGTGCTTTAACCATGAGTTCAACCTTCCCTTGTTCTAGCCATGCATGACATAACTTTCCCACACTTGCTGAGTACCATCGGTACTCAACCTTGCATATTTGTTGGTTTATATTGCTGCTCAGGTCAAGAGAATGAGGTGGTGTATAATGATCAAGACTTTGGACCCGAAGAAGGTTTCTAGGTTCATGGAGACCCCCAGGCAACGCCTGTGA
Organism: Neostapfia colusana; assembly: GCA_030760725.1. Classification (NCBI taxonomy): domain Eukaryota; kingdom Viridiplantae; phylum Streptophyta; class Magnoliopsida; order Poales; family Poaceae; genus Neostapfia; species Neostapfia colusana. The sequence goes on from JASWHV010000003.1 coordinate 86,314,690, forward strand.
CGGAGCCCTCAAGAATAATATTCCGCTGCTAGTTTATTTACTTGTGATGAACTTATTGTTGTCCATCAAGACATTTACTATGTAAGACTTACTTATATTTGACACCTGGCTTGTAATAAATGATGCTTCACTATTTGTCATCACATGTATGAGAAAATGATCCTGGCATACATGTGATATTCACTTGGTTGTTCTTCGGAAAAACCGGGTGTGACAGAAGTGGTATCAGAGTCAAGGTTGCCCGTAGGAACGTGGACCTAGGTAGAAATGGACGTATTTAAGGGCCCTATTTTCTTAAAAACTATTTTACAAAGGTGTGGATTGAAAAGTGTTATTTTAATGAGTCACTTTCTTCATCTTACCCCAATTTTCATTCAAAATAGGATTTTTGTTTGAGAGTTTATCTAACCTAATTTTAAATTCTTTTTGTTTTAGATGGTTCGCATGATTCGCACCGCTCGCAAGTCCACAGGAGGGAGAGTTCCCGTAGTTGCCCTTGTCGAGAGAGAGGAGAGCCGTCCGGTGACGTACCTTTCCTACGGATTGGCAGTAGGAGGCTTATTGCGCCGTCTTCGGCGTATGCTCGAAGCCGCCGGCAATACGGGCAAGCTAATCATCCACTATAACTCCACCAGGACCATCCGTGAGAATAGGGAAGAATGGAGTTCGGAGATGAGGATAATACAGGAAAATCAGCTGCTTAAGGTCCACCACTCTCCAGCTTGTAGAGCGACACAGGTCGATGCGGAGAAGGATGTCACTTGGGAGGCCATGACCTGCCAGAGTCACATCTATCGTCGTCACCTGGACAAGACGGAGTACATGTATGTCCTCCAATGTGAGAGTGGTACCGCGGAGTATAAGTACCCGCCGGTGCAGCAAGGGACTTCCCATGAGCACATGTACTTGTGCTTGGAGGATGCTTCTATGCTCAGCACTCGACTGCAGGAGTGTCAATAGGAGCTTCAGGATGTCCGAGACACCCTGAAGGAAACGGAGGCGTTGCTGCGAGCCTGCTTAAGGGCGAGAGAAAGAGGAGATGGGAATGAACTGTGTGTCACCGTGAATGATACATGGACTCCTGACTCCCCAGATCGCCGAGCGATCAGGCATCGTCGCACTTCTCCACCAGCAGCCTCCCCACCCAAAGCAGAGTCAGAAGGCAGCCGGAGTGATGAGGAAGATCCCGAGGAGCCAGCTCAAGAAAATGAGTAGTGTAGAGTCCTTCCCTTAGTTAGCAAGATGTCGAATAGTCGAGTCGTTACGATTAGTTAATGGTGTGTTAATGCTTGGTGTGTGACGTGAGTTGTGGAAGCCATGATGCAATTGTCCACAGCCTCGTCTTCAGAATGTTTTGTTTTGGTGTGTGGACCCACATGAAATAATAGTACATTTATTCGGTGTGAGATATGAACCCTCGTAAAAGTATAACAAAGCCGCAACACTTCAAAGTACAAACAAATGAAAGTAGTAAGATGATACTAAATGCTTTCAAATTAACATTGGTTGATTCTGCCAGATGGCCGGAAGAGGAAAAGGACGTGCTGCCAACCCCGCCAACAACAACGATGAGGCATGCAACCCTCATCTTTCTGGAGGCCAGGACCGGGGTGGTCGCCGTGAAGGAGTCGATCCTCTCCACCAAATGCTGGCGAATCAGAATCAGCTCAACCAGAATTTGACTCAAGTGCTGGCCAACTTGCATCAAGTTCCACCTCCACAAGCTGCACCACGCCAACCAAGGTTGAGTGAGTTTCTAGGAACTCAACCTCCAAAGTTTGCAAGTGCTGCTGAAACTCTGGAGGCAGATGATTGGCTGAAGACCATTGAAAGCAAGATGAGGATCATACAGTGCCAAGGGTATGAGAGGGTGCTGTTTGCCTCTCATCAATTGCATGGAACTGCTGCTGATTGGTGGACCGCCTACGTGGCTGCCCATCATGACCCTGAGAACATCACCTGGGAAGAGTTCAAGCGTAGTTTCCGCAACCATTACAGCCCAAGAGGTGAACTCAAAAACAAGAGGAAGGAGTTTTTGGGACTGCGGCAGGGAAACATGACGGTGAGGGAATACCTCACTAAATTTACTCAACTATCCCGTTATGCCCCACGGGACATAGGGACTGATGAGCAGAAACAAGATTGTTTCGTGGAAGGACTTACCGCGGAGATGCAGTGTGCAATGTCCTCAAATGAGTATGAAAGTATCCAAAAGATGGTGGACAGAGCGTTTGTGGTAAAAAGGAAGCTAAAGGCCTTGGAAAATGAGAATAAGAGGAGGGCCGGGTGGTCACATCAAGCCTCAGGGAGCAACACCCGCCCACGTCTGATGCAGCCACCTGCAGGGCAGACGAACCGTGCTGCGGTACCCTACTCAGCACCAAGAGGGTACAACCCGAACTACAGGCCTCCGGCAGCACCAGCACAGCCGCAACGTCAGTTTGTGCAGCAGCCTCGCCCTGCATATCCACCTCGACCAGCAGTACAAGGACCCCCAAACCAACCCCAAGACAGCAAAGGCCAGGCACCTAAGGTTGGGGTGCAATGTTTTAGCTGCGGAGAAGTGGGGCACTACGCCCACAAATGCCCAAAGAAGAAGCCCGCGCAGCCACAACAGCAGAATGTAATGAGAGGAAGGGTGAACCACGTCACTATGGAGGAAGCACAAGATGCACCCGACGTGGTAGTTGGTAAGTTTCCTGCCAATTTACACCTTGCAACCCTGCTGTTTGATTCTGGTGCTACCCACTCGTTTATTGCTCAAGGGTTTGTTAAGAAGTATGACCTAGCAACAACACAAATGAATCATATGCTAGCCGTAAACTCTCCAGGTGGAGAAATAAGGACAAGACAAGTGTGTCCCAAGGTGAATCTAGACATTAATGGGGTAGTGTTTACTGCTACCTCATAGTGATAGATTCCCAAGGGATCGATATTATTTTGGGCATGGATTGGTTGACCAAACATAAGGGAATCATTCATTGTTCGACCAGAACGGTGGAACTAACTCACCCTAGTGGCACAAGAGTAAAATTCATAACAATACACGAGCCTAGGAGGGACATTAAATTAAATCAAGCTGAGGTGAAAGTGGAGGAGATCAGGATTATCCGGGAATATCCAGATGTTTTTCCGCAATAATTGCCAGGTATGCCTCCCGATCGTGAAGTGGAATTTGCAATTGAGCTAGTGCCTAGAACAACCCCGATATACAAGAGACCTTATCGGATGGACTCCAAGCAGCTAGAAGAACTCAAGGATCATTTGAGAGAATTGACGGAGAAGGGGTATATTCGTCCTAGTTCCTCACCATGGGGATCTCCGGTGATATTTGTGCCCAAGAAGGACGGAACGAAAGGTTATGCGTGGATTACCGTGCCTTGAATGAGGTAACCATCAAGAACAAGTACCCATTACCCCGTATTGAAGACTTGTTTGATCAGTTGAGGGGAGCTTGTGTGTTCTCGAAAATTGATCTCAGGTCGGGATACCACCAACTCAAGATAAGGCAATCTGATATTCCCAAGACAGCTTTCGAATCTCGGTACGGACTGTATGAATACACCGTCATGCCTTTCGGGCTAACTAATGCCCCGGCATACTTCATGTATCTCATGAACAAGGTATTCATGGAATATCTGGACAAATTTGTGGTGGTTTTCATAGATGACATTCTCGTCTTCTCCAAAGATGAAGAAGAACATGAGAAACATCTAAGGTTGGTGTTGCAAAGGCTGAGAGAACACCAACTATATGCCAAGTTGAGCAAGTGTGAGTTTTGGCTGAAGAGAGTTCCCTTCTTAGGACATATAATCTCGGAAGGAGGGATCTCCGTAGATCCCGCCAAAATCGAGGATATACAGAAGTGGAAGACCCCTAAAAATGTCGGGGAAGTTTGAAGCTTTTTGGGATTGGCTGGATACTATCGACGGTTTATTGAGGGATTCTCCAAGATCTCGAGACCTCTCACCAAACTGTTAGAGAAGGGAATCACATTCACATGGACGCCACAGTGCGAGACGAGTTTTCAGGAGCTGAAGAAAAGGTTGACAACAGCCCCAGTGTTGGTTATGCCAGATATGCAGAAGAATTTCACGGTGTACTGCGATGCCTCTGGAAACGAGTTGGGATGTGTTCTTATGCAAGAAGGGATGTCGTGGCTTATGCATCCCGGGAGCTTCGGAAGCACGAGAAGAACTATCCTACACATGACCTAGAACTAGCAGCAGTGGTACACGCGTTGAAAATTTGGCGGCACTATTTGATGGGGAAGAGGACAGAGATATATACGGATCATAAGAGTTTGAAGTACATATTCACACAGCCAGACCTCAACCTCAGACAAAGGAGATGGATAGAGTTAATCAATGACTTTGATGTGGGCATCAACTATCATCCCGGGAAAGCAAACGTCGTGGCCGATGCTTTGAGTCGGAAAGTGCAGGTCAATAAGTTGAGCTTGAAGGACATGCCTGCAGAATTGAAGGACGAGGTTATAAGGCTCAATCTATGTCTAGTAAATAGTGGTGAAGCCATCGCCATGGAAGTGGACTCCGCACTCGAGCGAGACATACGCGAGGGTCAAATGAATGATGAGAAGATACAGGAAATCAGGAAACTCATCAAGGAAAATAAAGCTCCAGGTTACAGAGAGGATGAACAAGGTACGGTGTGGCACGGGAAAAGGATCTGTGTGCCAGAAGTAAAGGAGATCCGCGAATTAATTTTGAAGGAGGCTCACGATTCCGACTATTCCATTCATCCTAGGAGTACGAAGATGTACCAGGACCTCAAGGGTAGGTATTGGTGATATGGCATGAAGCGAGATGTCGCGGAACATGTTGCCCTATGTGACACATGTCAGTTGGTGAAAGCAGAACATCAACGACCCGCGGGATTATTGCAACCACTCAAAGTGCCTAAATGGAAATGGGAATAAATCAGCATGGATTTCATCGTGGGATTGCCTAGAACCCAATCCGGATATGATTCGATATGGGTCATCATTGATAGGCTAACCAAAGTAGCTCACTTCATCCCCGTGAAGGAAAGCTACAACGGATCCAAATTGGCAGAGTTGTACATGTCAAGGATCGTGTGTTACCATGGAGTGCCAAAGAAGATCGTTTCGGACCAAGGGACACAGTTCACCTCGAGGTTTTGGCAGAAGTTGCATGAAACCATGGGAACCCATCTGAACTTCAGCTCTGCCTATCATCCCCAAACTGATGGGCAGACGGAAAGAACCAATCATATCATTGAAGATATGTTAAGGGCATGTGCACTCAAAAACAATAGGAGTTGGGACAAGAACTTACCGTATGCGGAGTTTTCCTATAACAACAGCTATCAAGCTAGTATGAAGATGTCACCGTTTGAAGCTTTGTATGGGAGGAAGTGTAGAACTCCCCTATTTTGGAACCAAACAGGAGAAAGTAAAGTGTTTGGTCCAGAAGTGCTACAAGAAGCCGAGGCGAAGGTGAGGGAAATTCGCAACAACTTGAGGATAGCACAGACACGCCAAAAGGGCTATGCCGATGTACGAAGAAGAGAGCTCGTTTTCAACGTAGGAGACTATGTCTATCTCAAGGTGTCCCCTATCAGAGGACTTCGTCAGTTCAAGGTGAAAGGGAAGTTGTCACCTCGATACATCGGACCCTTTCAAGTTTTGGAAAGGAAAGGCGAAGTGGCGTATCAACTAGAGTTATCGGCTCATCTAACGGATGTGCACGATGTATTCCATGTGTCACAACTCAAGAAATGCCTGAGGATGCCTGAGGAGGTGTTACCCATGAATGAAGTGAACGTAGCTGAGGATTTTTCTTATGCCGAGCAACCATACAAGATTTTGGAGACAATGGAACGACTCACCAGAAATAAAAGAATCCGGATGTGCAAGGTGCAGTGAAAGCATCACTCAGAAGAGGAAGCCACCTGGGAGCGGGGAGATGAGCTCAAGGCACAATTTCCGGAATTGTTTTCTTAGAAACACCAATCTCGAGGACGAGATTTCTTTGGGGTAGAGCTGTAACAACCCAAATTTTTGATTCAAAACTCTAAATCATGTTAAGAGGGGGATTTAAAAATTTTTGGACGTGTTGCATGTTTTGCAAAAATTCAAATTCAAACTGAAATTCAAATTAAACTCAAATCAGAAATAAAATAGAAAAAGAAAAAGAGAAAACAGAAAAAAACCGGCCAGTGGGCCGAAACCCACCAGCCGGCCTAGCCAGCGCCCGCACCAGCCCACAGCCGCGCGCGCTTCTGCTCACACTGACAGGCGGGACCCACCCGATCTTTGTCTACCTCGCGCCGCGCCGGACTCCCTCGCCCCCGAATCAAAACCGATCGGGGTTTCGTCGTATCCCCGCTGAATTCTCTTCGTAGGCGACGCGGACATGATCTAAACCACCCCGCCGCCCCTCCCCCGTCTATAAAAACCGCGGCCTCGTTCTGTTTTTCCCACGCGATCGCCGATTTTTACTCCGGTGAGAACCGAGACTTCTCCGGCGAATTCTGGCCGATCTAAGCTCGGAATTTCCAATCTAACTCGCTGGTTTTGATCCACCGCCTCCGGGGAACCTTGCAGGTGCAGAAAACTCGGTGACTTGCGGTGTAAACACAGCGCCGAAGAGCTTCGCCGTGGTTTTGCCTCGGACCTCGTCGCCGATCACCTTCCAGGACCTCCGAGCTCAAGAAAACCCCCGAGGTGAGATCCCCGACCTCCCCTCTACCGATCTATGCCATAAAATCACAGTTCTAGGAAGAATTCCTGAAGATCCGAAAGTTTCCGGCGAGATCGCCGCTTCCCGCAGCCGTGCGCCGCCGGCAGCGCCGCCCGCGCTCGATCAGAGCGACGTGGCCGCTTGTGCGCCGTTTATTTTAAATCGCACGGTACAGTTTAAACCCCCGCGTACTGGTTCGACGTTATAATCTCGGCCGTCGGTTTAAAATCGGACGGTCCACGTCAGCCCCGCGTTATAAAGACTAGAAATCTTACGTGCTACCCCCTGGGGTTCTCGGGAAATAAGAGCTAGCCCCGGAAACTTCTGATCTAGCCCCTGGAACTCCAGAAAATCATGTAAATTCATTTAAAAATCAGTTTTAGCCCCTGGACTTAATAAAAATTAGGAAAAACACCTCTGATAAGTGTAGCCAGACCCCTAGAAATTCTGAAAATAATATTATAGACCCTGTAGTGGGGTGAGTTTACCTTTTTAGCCCTGTTTAGTATTTAAATTAGGAAATTGAATATGTGGCTAGTGTTTAAAAATTAAAAAGTGGGACAAACATATTGTCATAATTAAATTAAAAACTTTCTCAGTATTTAGAAAACTTTGGAGTGAGATAAAAACATATTTTGGGCTGAATTGAATCTGTTTAATTTATTATTCACATTTAAGGACACAATTTTAAGTAATGAATAGTTTTAGAAAATAGGGAAAATAATTGTAAAATAGTTTACATCAGAGGAAAAGGTCAAAAATATATTAGTAAATATTTTAGATCAGAACCTATTCTGTTTAGATAAGGTGTCTTGTTATTTTCATAATAAAGTTCACATTTAGGCATAGGAAATAAATCTGAAAATATAGCAACTAGTAAATGATAAATGAGATTCTAAAATCCAAAGAATTCAGTTTAGGGTTGGTAGAAATTCTGAAGACACATATGGAGAAGGAAAATACATTTCATGCATACTTGGTAGCTAAAAGGTGTAGTAATTGAATATAAGGAATTTATTTAAATTAGAAACTCACATAAAGTATGCAAGCATAAATGTGAATACAAGAGTAGGAATCATATACACATGGTTAAAAGTGCATGTAAGCCAAAGGTCAACACACATAGAGTAAACACAACACATAGAAGTTGTGAATGGCTTTGTTACATGTGAATGTGTGGTTTGTATGAAGTGGAAGTGTGAACTATGTCTTATGGATTGTTGTTTTTCTTTTGCTATGTGTGATGGTATGATGTAGAACCTGCTCAAAAGCAAGTTATTCCTTTCCAAGATCAAGACTACCCATTTCAAGAGCAGCAGGAAGGAGGCAAGTGTCCTTGACCACTTTGATCCTATGCTAGGATGTGTAGATAGAATTATTTGCATTGTCAAGATTAAATATGAAACCCATGCTAGGAAGTTTCCCTAGAACCTCATTACCTTGTTTCCTTGTAGCTTGGGTTGGGATTTATTTTATCATGTCATTTATTATTATGCATATGCTTAGCCATGCTTAGAATGGGATAATTGGGATATGAGATCATCAGTTTATTTTACCATACTCTTGAATGAGATATTGTGAGCTATGTAGAGGTAGGGATCAAGGCAAGTTGGATGTTTTGGTTGTGTGCTGGGTGCACGAGACTTGGGTTTGTGTTTAGTACTTGCCTGGATCCTAAGGACCGGTTCATGGAGCATGTAACCTGGCTTTATAGTGCCAATTACATGCTGAGATGGGGCAGCTTGGCCAATTAATTAGGTGTATCCCGGGCATAGTATGATAGGCAGAGCTGAATTAGGCCAATTAATTATGATAGGCAGAGCTGAAATTCAGATGGGTTCCCATGGTTTCATGCAACTTTTGCCAAAACCTCGAGGTGAACTGTGTCCCTCGGTCCGACACTATCTTCTTTGGCACTCCATGGTAACACACAATCCTTGACATGTACAATTTTGCCAATTTGGATCCGCTGTAGCTTTCTTTCACAGGAATGAAATGAGCTACCTTGGTTAGCCTATCAATAATGACCCATATTGAATCATACCCGGATTGGGTCCTAGGCAATCCCACGACAAAATCCATGCCGATTTCTTCCCATTTCCATTCAGGCACTTTAAGTGGTTGCAATAATCCCGCGCGCCGTTGATGTTCAGCTTTCACCAACTGACATGTGTCACATAGGGCAACATGTTCCGCGACATCTCGCTTCATGCCATACCACCAATACCTGCTGTTGAGGTCCTGGTACATCTTCGTACTCCCAGGATGAATGGAATAGTCGGAATCATGAGCCTCCTTCAAAATTAATTCACGGATCTCCTTTACTTCTGGCACACAGATCCTTTTTCCGTGCCACACCGTTCCCTGTTCATCCTCTCTAAAACCAGGAGCTTTATTTTCCTTAATGAGCTGTCTGATCTCTTGTATCTTCTCATCATTCTTTTGGCCCTCGCGTATGTCTTGCTCGAGTGTGGATTCCACTTCCATGGCGATGGCTTCACCACTATTTACTAGACATAGATTGAGCCTTATAACCTCGTCCTTCAATTCTGCAGGCATGTCCTTCAAACTCAACTTATTGACCTGCACTTTCCGACTCAAAGCATCGGCCACGACGTTTGCTTTCCCAGGATGATAGTTGATGCCCACATCAAAGTCATTGATTAGCTCTAACCATCTCCTTTGTCGGAGGTTGAGATCTGGCTGTGTGAATATGTACTTCAAACTCTTATGATCCGTATATATCTCTGTCCTCTTCCCCATCAAATAGTGCCGCCAAATTTTCAACGCGTGTACCACTGCAGCTAGTTCTAGGTCATGTGTAGGATAGTTCTTCTCGTGCTTCCGAAGCTGCCGGGATGCATATGCCACGACATGTCCTTCTTGCATGAGAACACATCCCAACCCATTTCCAGAGGCATCGCAGTACACTGTGAAATTCTTTTGCATATCTGGCATAACCAACACTGGGGCTGTTGTCAATCTTTTCTTTAGCTCCTGAAAGCTCGTATCGCACTGTGGCGTCCAGGTGAATGTGATTCCCTTTCCCAACAGTTTGGTGAGAGGTCTCGAGATCTTAGAGAATCCCTCAATAAACCGTCGATAGTATCCAGCCAATCCCAAAAAGCTTCGAACTTCCCCGACATTTTCAGGGGTTTTCCACTTCTGGATATCCTCGATTTTGGCGGGATCTACGGAGATTCCTCCCTCCGAGATTATATGTCCTAAAAAGGGAACTCTCTTCAGCCAAAACTCACACTTGCTCAACTTGGCATATAGTTGGTGTTCTCTCAGCCTCTGTAACACCAACCTTAGATGTTTCTCATGTTCTTCTTCATCTTTGGAGAAGACGAGAATATCATCTATGAAAACCACCACAAATTTGTCCAGATATTCCATGAATACCTTGTTCATGAGGTACATGAAATATGCCGGGGCATTGGTTAGCCCAAAAGGCATGACGGTGTATTCATACAGTCCGTACCGAGATACGAAAGCTGTCTTGGGAATATCTGATTGCCTTATCTTGAGTTGGTGGTACCCCGACCTGAGATCAATTTTTGAGAACACACAAGCTCCCCTCAACTGATCGAACAAGTCTTCAATGCGGGGCAATGGGTATTTGTTCTTGACGGTTACCCCATTCAAGGCACGGTAATCCACGCATAACCTTTGGGTTCCGTCTTTCTTAGGCACAAATATCACCGGAGCTCCCCATGGTGAGGAACTAGGGCGAATATACCCCTTCTCCGTCAATTCTCTCAAATGATCCTTGAGCTCTTCTAACTGCTTGGAGTCCATTCGATAAGGTCTCTTGTATATCGGGGCTGTTCCCGGTACTAGCTCAATTGCGAATTCCACGTCACGGTCGGGAGGCATGCCTGGCAATTCCTCCGGGAAAACATCTGGATATTCCCTGATAGTCCTGATTTCCTCAACTTTCACCTCCACTTGATTTAATTTAATGTCCCTCCTAGGCTCGTGTATCGTTATGAACTTTACTTTGGTACCACTGGGGTGAGTTAGTTCCACCGTTCTGGTCGAACAATGGATGATTCCTTTATGTTTGGTCAACCAATCCATACCCAAAATAATATCTATTCCTTGTGAATCTATCACTATGAGGTTAGCAGTAAATACTACCCCATTAATGTCTAGGCTCACTTTGGGACACACTTGTCTTGTCCTTATTTCTCCACCTGGAGAGTTTACGGCTAACATATGGTTCATTTGTGTGGTTGCTAGGTCATGCTTCTTAACAAACCCTTGAGCAATGAACGAGTGGGTAGCACCAGAATCAAACAGCGGAGTTGCAAGGTGTAAATTGGCAGGAAACTTACCAACTACCACGCCGGGTGCCTCTTGAGCTTCCTCCATGGTGACATGGTTCACCCGTCCTCTCACTACATTCTGCTGTTGTGGCGGCGCAGGCTTCTTCTTTGGGCATTTGTGGGCGTAGTGCCCCACTTCGCCACAGCTGAAACATTGCACCCCAATCTTAGACGCCTGGCCTTTGTTGTCCTGGGGTTGGTTTGGGGGTCCTTGCACTGCTGGTCGAGGTGGATATGCGGGGCGAGGCTGCTGCACAAACTGACGTGGCGGCTGTGCAGGTGCTGCGGGTGGCCTGTAGTTTGGGTTGTACCCTCTTGGTGCTGAATAGGGTACCGCAGCACGGCTCGTCTGCCCCGTAGGTTGCTGCATCATACGTGGGCGGGTGTTGCTCCCTGAGGCCTGATGTGACCATCCCGCCTTCCTCTTAATCTCATTTTCCAGGGCCTTTAGCTTCCTTTCCACCACAAATGCTCTGTCCACCATCTTTTGAAAGCTTTCATACTCATTGGAGGACATTGCACACTGCATTTCTGCGGTAAGTCCTTCCACGAAACAATCTTGTTTCTGCTCATCAGTCTCTATGTCTCGTGGAGCATAACGGGATAGTTGAGTAAATTTAGTGAGGTATTCCCTCACAGTCATGTTTCCCTGCTGCAGTCCCAGAAACTCTTTCCTCTTGTTTTTGAGTTCACCTCTTGGGATGTAGTGGTTGCGGAAGCTACGCTTGAACTCTTCCCAAGTGATGTTCTCAGGGTCATGATGGGCGGCCACATAGGCGGTCCACCAATCAGCAGCAGGTCCCTGCAATTGATGAGAGGCAAACAGCACCCTCTCATACCCTTGGCATTGTATTATCCTCATCTTACTTTCAATGGTCTTCAGCCAATCATCTGCCTCCAGAGGTTCAGCAGCACTTGCAAACTTTGGAGGTTGAGTTCCTAGAAACTCACTCAACCTTGGTTGGCGTGGTGCAGCTTGTGGAGGTGGAACTTGATGCAAGTTGGCCACCACTTGAGTCAAGTTCTGGATAAGCTGATTTTGATTCTCCAGCATTTGGTGGAGAGGATCAACTTCTTCACGGCGACCACCCCTGTCCTGGCCTCCAGAAAGATGAGGGTTGCATACCTCATCATTTTTGTTGGCGGGGTTGGCAGCACGTCCTTTTCCTCTTCCGGCCATCTGGCAGAATCAACAAACGTTAATTTGATACCATTTAGTATCATCTTACTACTTTCGTTTGTTGGTACTTTAAGGTGTTGAGGCTTTGTTGAAATTTTACGAGGGTTTATATCTCACACCAAATAAATGCACTATTATTTCCTGTGGGTTCACACACCAAAGCAAAACAATCTGAAGACGAGCCTGTGGACAATTGCTCATGGCTTCCACAACTCACGTCACACACCAAGCATTATCACACCATTAACTACGTAACTACTCACGTCACACACCAAGCATTATCTATGCTAGCTAGGGGAAAGACTCTACACTACTCGTCCTCTTGAGCTGGCTCCTCGGGATCTTCCTCCTCATTTCGGCTACCTTCTGACTCTGCTTTGGGTGGGGAGGCTGCTGGTGGAGAAGTGCGACGACGCCTGATTGCTCGGTGATCCGGGGAGTCAGGAGTCCATGGATCACTCACGGTGACACAAAGCTCATTCCCATCTCCTCTTTCTCTCGCCTTTAAGCAAGCTCGCAGCAACGCCTCCGTTTCCTTCAGGGTGTCTCGGACATCCTGAAGCTCTTGTTGACACTCCTGCAGTCGAGTGCTGAGCATAGCAGCATCCTCCAAGCACAAGTCCATGTGCTCATGGGAAGTCCCTTGCTGCACCGGTGGGTACTTGTACTCCGTGGTACCACTCTCACGTTGGAGGACATACATGTACTCAGTTTTGTCCAAGTGGCGACGATAGATGTGACTCTGGCAGGTGATGGCCTCCCAGGTGACATCTTTCTCCGCGTCAACTTGTGTTGCTCGACAAGCTGGAGAATGGTGGATCTTCAGTAGCTTATTCTCGTGTATAATCCTCATCTCCGAACTCCATTCTTCCCTCTTCTCACGGATGGTCCTGGTGGAGTTGTAGTGGATGATGAGCTTGCCCGTATTGCCTGCGGCTTCGAGCATACGTCGAAGATGGCGCAACCAGTCTCCTACTGCCAATCCATAGGAAAGGTACGTCACTGGACGACTCTCCTCTCTTTTGGCAAGGGCAACTACGGGAACTCTCCCTCCTGTGGACTTACGAGTGGTGCGAATCATGCGAACCATCTAAAACAAAAGAATTTAAAATTAGGTTAGATAAATTCTCAACCAAAAATCCTATTTTGAATGAAAGTTGGGGTAAGATGAAGAAAATGACTCCTTTAATAACACTTTTCCACCCACACCTTGGAAAATAGTTTTTAAGAAAATAGGGCCCTTAAATACGTCCATTTCTACCTAGGTCCACGTTCCTACGGGCAACCTTGGCTCTGATACCACTTCTTGTCACACCCGGTTTTTCCGAAGGAAACAACCAAGTGAATATCACATGTATGCCAGGATCATTTTCTCATACATGTGATGACAAATAGTGAAGCATCATTTATTACAAGCCAGGTGTCGAATATAAATAAGTCTTACATCGCAAATGTCTCAATGGACACAAATGCTTCATCACAAGTAAATAAACTAGCAGCGGAATATTATTCTTTAGGGCTCCATCACAGGCGTTGCCCGGGGGTCTTCATGAACCTAAAAACCTTCCTCGGGTCCAAAATCTTGGTCATTATACACCACCTCATTATCTTGACCTGAGCAGCAATATAAACCAACAAATATGCAAGGTTGAGTACCAATGGTACTCAGCAAGTGTGGGAAAATTATATCATGCATGGCTAGAACAAGGAGAGGTTGAACTCATGGTTAAAGCACTACGCAATTAATACCTATCACCTTAGCTTATTAAGCACCTATATTACTACACAGGTGAAATGGTCCCAATCTCCCATCCCATCATCATAACCAAATAACCATAACATCATTTCCAATGTTAAGCTCCCCGCTTAACTTCCACAACTCCCAAAAACCTTCACTCCTCTACTCATGAATAAGTCCAGGCCGCTCTTAACCGTGAGCACGGCTGTCAAGACAGTTTTGACTCTGCAGAGTATGTACCACTGTACCCACAAGTAGTGATTTCATCCCCCGTTGCCGGGTGGACTAAAAGAACCTCCATTATGCCAGTGGCTACGATCCACATTCACACTTCCCAGGTGTGCAGCCAGGAGATCACTACAAAGCCTTTACAAAGGGATTCCCGACGAGCGTGGGCCCACTGAGGTTTCACCCCTAACAGCATACAAGAGGCTCCAACCCCGCTGCAGTGGCCCCCTCTTGAGCCTTGCGGTTCATATGGTAGTCCAGCTGACACCTACTCCCCGCACCATCCAACACACCCATACTACGCCGGGGATACACCTAATTAATTGGCCAAGCTGCCCCATCTCAGCATGTGGTTGGCACTGTAAAGCCGGGTTACATGCTCCATGAACCGGTCCTTAGGATCCAGGCAAGTACTAAACACAAACCCAAGTCTCGTGCACCCAGCACACAACCAAAACATCCAACTTGCCTTGATCCCTACCTCTACATAACTCACAATGTCTCATTCAAGAGTATGGTAATATAAACTGATGATCTCATTTCCCAAATATCCCATTCTAAGCATGGCTAAGCAAATGCATGTAAATAAATGACATGACAAATTAAATCCCAACCCAAGCTACAAGGAAACAAGGTAATGCAATTCTAGGGAAACTTCCTAGCATGGGTTTCATATTTCATTTGACAATGCAAATAATTCTATCTACACATCCTAGCATAGGATCAAAGTGGTCAAGGACACTTGCCTCCTTCTTGCTGCTCTTGAAATTGGTAGTCCTGGTCTTGGAAAAGAATAACTTGCTCTTGAGCAGGTTCTACTTCATACCATCACACATAGCAAAAGAAAAACAACAATCATAAGACATAGTTCACACTTCTACTTCATAAATACCACACATTCATATTTATGAAATTCATTCACCATTATATGTGTTGTGTTTCAGTTTTAAATAAATTCCTTACATTAAACTACCAAGTATGTATGGAAAGTATTTTTCTTCTCCATATGTGCCTTCACAACTTCTATCTACCCTAAACTGAACTCTTTGGATTTTAGAAACTCCATTTATCATTTACTAGTTGCTATATTTTCAGATTTATATTCCTATGCATAATTGTGTATTTTATTATTAAATTAGTAATACACATCACCTAAACAGAATAGGTTCTGGTCCTAAATAATTTAAAATCATATTTTGACCTTGGCTTCTGATGTAGACTATTTCATAATTATTTTCCCTATTTTTCTATAACTATTCTTTACTTAAAAATGTGTCCTTATACTAAATAATGTGAATAATTAAATGAAACAGATTCATTTCAGTCCAAAAATATATTTTTACCTCACTCCAAAGTTTTCTAAGTACTGAGAAAGTCTTTAATTAATTTTGACAATTATGTTTGTCCCACTTTTTAATTTTTAAACACTAGTTACATATTCAATTTTCTACATTAAATACTAAACAGGGCTAAAATAATGAATTTACCCCATTACAGGGTCTATAATATTATTTTCATAATTTCCAGGGGTCTAGCTACACTTATCAGAGGTGTTTTTCCTAATTTCTATTAAGTCCAGGGGCTAAAACTGACTTTTAAATGAATTTACATGATTTTCTGGAGTTCCAGGGGCTAGATCTTATGTTTCCGGGGCTAGCTCTCAATTCCAGAGAACCCCAGGGGGTAGCACGTAAGAATTCCAGTCTTTATAATGTGGGGCTGACGTGGACCGTCCGATTTTAAACCGACGGCTGAGATTATAACATCGAACCGGTACGCGGGGATTTAAACCCTACCGTGCGATTTAAAATAAACGGCGCACATGCGGCCACGTCGCTCTGATCGAGCGCGGGCGGCGCTGCAGGCGGCGCACGGCGGCGGGAAGCGGCGATCTCGCCGGAAAGTTTCGGATCCTCGAGAATTCTGCCTAGAACTGTGATCTTATGGCCTAGATCGGTAGAGGGGAGGTCAGGGATCTCACCTCGGGGGTTTTCTTGAGCTCGGGGGTCCTGGAAAGTGATCGGCGGCGAGGTCCGAGGCAAAACCACGGCGAAGCTCGTCGGCGCTGTGTTTACACCGTAACTCTCCGAGTTTTGTGCACCTGCAAAGTTCCCCGGAGGCGGTGGATCAAGACCAGCGAGTTAGATCAGAGTTTCCGAGCTTAGATCGGCCAGAATTCACCGGCGAAGTCTCGGTGCTCACCGGAGTGAAAATCGGCGATCGCGTGAGAAAAACCGATCGGGGCTGGGGTTTTTATAGCCGGGGGAGGGCGGTGGGTCGGTTGTGATCGAGTTTGATTCTTCTGGGACCGGAATTCGGGCTGAGGGACGCGGTTTTCAATCGGCTAAGATCGCGCGCGCGGGAGTGTCCGGGGTCGCGTGGTTAGGGATGACAGGCGGGTCCCTCCCGTCGCTGAGAGGCAGCGCGGCGCGCGCGGGGGCGGGCTGGCGCGGGGGAAACTGGGCCGGCTGGCGGGTTTCGGCCCACTGGCCGGTTTTTTTCCCGTTTCTCTTTTTCTTTTTCCATTTCTTTTCTGTTTTGAGTCTAATTTGAATTCCAGTTTGAATTTGAATTTTTGCAAAACATGCAACACGTCCAAAAATTTTTAAATTCCCCTCTGAACATGGTTTAGGGTTTTGAATCAAAATTTGGGGTGTTACAAAGGTGCGGGGAGTAGGTGTCAGCTGGACTACCATATGAACCGCAAGGCTCAAGAGGGGGCCACTGCAGCGGGGTTGGAGCCTCTTGTATGCTGTTAGGAGTGAAACCTCAGTGGGCCCACGCTCGTCGGGAATCCCTTTGTAAAGGCTTCGTAGTGATCTCTTGGCTACACACCTGGGAAGTGTGAATGTGGTTCGTAGCCACTGGCATAATGGAGGTTCTTTTAGTCCACCCGGCAACGGGGGATGAAATCGCTACATGTGGGTACAGTGGTACGAACTCTGCAGAGTCAAAACTGTCATGACAGCCGTGCTCACGGTCAAGAGCGGCTTGGACTTATTCATGATTAGAGTATGATGACCTTGGAGGGTGTGAGTGTTAAGCGGGGAGCTTAACATTGGAAATGATGATTATGGTTATTTGATTATGATGATGGGATGGGAGCTTAACATTGGAAATGATGATTATGGTTATTTGATTATGATTATGGTTTCCTTGATTGTCCCCTCCGTTCGGTCGCGGATTCTGCTTGGTCACGTTGCCTTGCTGTCCGGGGCTTCTCCTCGGGCACTGGTTCGCGAAGTGTCCTATTTCCTCGCATGCAAAGCATGCCCTGTTGCCTACAGCTGCAGGTACGTTGGGGCGGGGGTTTTGAACATGAGCTCCCACGTTAGGTCGGTGCACAGGAGGCATGGGCACACGAGGTGCTGGTGCAACGGGTCGTTGCTGCGGTGGCTGACTAGGGCGGTATGCAGGAGTGGTCGATCCATACTGCGGTGCAGTTGGGGGCATGCACCGAGGTCGTACATTGCTCCCTTGAGGCTGGTATGGCATCTTCCTCTTGCACTCTCGCTCGATCTCTCGGATCTTGCTTTCAACCACTATAGCCTTGTCAACCAGCTTCTGAAAGCTTGCGTAGTCATTGTTGAGGAGCTGAACCTGGATCTCATTGTTCAACCCTCTCATGAACAGGTATTGCTTCCTCTGGTCTGAGTTATCTTCGAGGCCATACCGGAACAGTTGTGTGAACATGTTGAGATACTCATTCACACTTCTCTGTCCTTGTCGGAGACCTTCGAACTCCTGTCTTTTGAGCATCATTACACCAGCAGGGATGTAATGAGAGTGGAAACTTTCCTTGAACTGAGTCCAAGTGATCGTCTCCGGGTCGACATGAGCGTTGCTCAGGGCATCCCACCAGTCAGCGGCGGCTCCCGTAAGTTGGTGAGACGCAAAGAGAACCTTCTCTCGGTCAATGCACTGTACTATGGCAAGCTTCTTCTCCATGGATTTCAATCAGTCGTTGGCCTCCATAGGGTCGTTAGCTTGAGCAAAGGTGGGTGGTCGAGTCCTCATGAACTCTCCCAGCCTGTTATGAGCCGGTGGTGGTGGTGGCGGTGGTGCCGGAACAGAGTTGTTGTTGTTGGCCTGCAATTGACCCAAAGTTTGGATTATAGTTTGCATAAGTTGGTTCTGCATGGCCATCAACCGTTCCAGGTGGTTCTCGCCAGCTCCGGGGTTAACAGGAACTTCATCGTGACCATCCTCTTGGTTGTCACGGACGTTCCTTCGGCCGGCATTTTCTCTCACCATCTGCGGGAGAGAACGACATAGAGTAGAATGTTAGAAGGTTAGATAGATTCCCTCAACTATATGCATCAAGGTGAGTTGGACTATAGATATATTAGCCCATATGAGGATGTGAACAAGTGCCAAAACATCTCACACCTCTTTCTACTTATGTGTGGATATGGACAACGTTTTGAGACGTCCCACAACTCTCACTAGGCATATAGTCACAACAATCATTACAAGGGCTCACACAACTCCTTTTCAAGGATGATTTCCTATGTCAAGGTAGTTTCAAGGCCAATCTAAGTGTCCTAGGATGCTTCCTTGGGTCATCGTGGCTTAGCTACCATTCTGTGTGCAATACCAATCTGTGATTGTATCTAGGTGTGTAATCTACCCCTATCTGTGTTTCCTATTTAGTTGTGTAACCCACTGTCAACCCGTGGCTCTAATATCAATCTATGATTTCTATCTAGGCGTGTAACCTACTGTCAACCCGTGGCTCTGATACCAATCTGTGACGCCCTCAATTCTTTGGAAAACCACGGAACCGAGAACTAATGCATATGTGTGCCCAGGATGTTCATCACACATACACATATATTCCACAAACTGAATTCAGAATATATATAACCATGAATAACAGAGTTTATTACAATGTCTCATGAGTCTTGGAATCATGCTCACAGCGGAAGCCTTATTCTATGCAGCGGAAAGTCTTCTAACTAATGCGGAAGCAATTTAACTAATGCGGAAGCAAATCGAAGCAGCGATGACTCCATCTCTATTCCATTCCCACATGCAAGGTTGAGAACAGATCACACTGTGACACCCTCATCTCTGGCGTCAGCATATGTTCATGCTTTATGAAGAGAAAACATTCTAAGAAAAGTAGGAACAGAGAAAAATATCAAAACGATAGCCAATAAGAGCCGAATCCAGCTCTCAGAGAGCACCGAAGACAACTTCCACGGCCCGCTGGCCACGTGGCGTGTTCGGAGCTCATCCCTGCGAAATGGGGAGAGGTCCGCCGCTAAAGTAAGCTACGTGGCAGGCTCGGGGCTCATCTCCGCAAAAGGGGAGAGGTCCGACCCTATCGGACATGTGTTGCCCCCGGAGCTAGTCATCTTGGAAAATCAGAGGACTGGTCGCGCGGGATACGTGTCGATCTCGGAGCTCACCTCGGAGAGGTCTGGTTCTATCGGACACGTGTTCGCCACCGGAGCTTATCTCCGAGAGGTCCGTCACTGTTGGACACGTGCCTACCTCGGAGCTCGTCTCTAAGGAAAGAAGAGAGGAAAGGTCAGGCACTGACACGTGCCGTGTGTGGAGCCACCTCCGAGTAAGAGAGGAGGTCTCGACCGCCAGGACACGTGGCGCACGCATAGCTCACCTCCGAAGGAAAAGGGAGGACTCGCTCATTTGACACGCGGCACAACCGGAGCTCGTCTCTGCGGAAAAGGAGAGAACAGGCCCAATGGACACGTGGAGACTCCGGAGCTCATCACCGAGGAGGTAACGAGTTCTGGGACAGTTTTTGGAATCTGTACGCGTAGAAATACCGGAGCAGAAACCGACCTGAATTCCACATCGAATCAATTAAGGATAAGATGTTAGTATCTAATGATGATCTGAATAGGACTCTTATTCGGGATACAATCAGAGTAGGACTCTTCTCTTCCCGATTATAAATAGAACCCAGAACCTCTGTCCGAAACCACAAACTTCTTTTCCAAATTTTGAGCCGACAACTTAGAGCTCTATTCCCAAACCGCCGAGTAAAACATCGCCGGAGCGCGGAAAGGAAGATCGCCGGAGGAAAGCTCAACAATCTGAGGAGGACCTCGAGACCGAGAAGAATGTAAGGTAGGTCTCCAATACCGCCTTACGACATCGTTGTGTTCTTTTTGCATCTGTTCTTTGATTCCTTTCAAACAGAAGCCTTCTCGTGGACAGATCACTTGATGATCAGGTTGATCTAAAAGACAAGATCATCGCCATGTCCACCTTTGATCCGAACACCCCTGTTCATCATAAAATCTATGCAAGCCATGCAAGAACACGTGCAAACCAATCTAATAAACCTAATCATAGGATAGCATGCATATGCATCATCGCATCTAGTTTAAGGTTTGTGCATGATATTGATTGCTGTGAATCTTGTATGCACATGATCCTACATAGCGGGACAAGCTCAGGGAGCTGTCTACGACGAGCTGCAGCAACAAGGTTTTGAGATCCAAGAACAACCGGAACAGCAAGAACAAGGCAAGTGCTCCTTGACCATATTGATCCTATGTTTTGGGTGAAACTGTTTTGTTTTGTGAAAAGGTGTGTGTGCTGAGTCAAACATGATGGGTAACCCTTTTATAGGAGTTTACTAGTATTGGTTAAACCACCCTTGTCGCCAGGGATGTTTATGAGTCGGGGATGGCTTTTGCTTTATGCTTCGCTGACTCTATGGGATTGGGTGACACGACCCCACGGTCTTGTCGAGCCAGGATCACGCTAAGGGGTGCTGCGTTGCACAGCACCGGATAACACACATCAAAGGTACAAAGCGGAAGCAAAACTTTTATTACGTAAAGTGGTTTATGAACATTTTTACAGCAAAATAGGTCCAGTCTACACTCACGGGTGTAGACTACGCATCAAGTTCACGTTCAGCCCATGAACGTGTCCTTGCTAGCACACACGCACACTAACACGGCGGCGTGCACGACTCCCACTCGACGGGGTTCCCCTCCTGGGTTTCCGTCTCCTCCTCGGGAGTCCCTTCCTCATAGAACCCTGCAAAAGCTTCAAACACAAGCAGTGAGCAAGAAGGCTCAGCAAGACTGACCCGTCTCTCCTAATCATGGAACTTCTACATGAGGGGTGATGGGTACATGAGATAAAACAAGTTGCAAAGGACTCGGCTAATTAGTGGAACCTTTCTTTCAAGTTTTAGCAGCAGGTGATAGAGAACCTTACGCTAAGGAACATGAGAGAGCCGCAATTAAACAAGAAACACATTTCTCTCATGTACTTCGCCCAAAGTTGAAAGGGACTTTAATTAGCTCTAAACTACAGAAAATCATTAACAATCAATTCCATCTTTCAATCAGCAGCATTTTAACATGTAACTAGCCTGTTCTTTCTACGTCACGGTACAGTGAACAAGTGGTACTCACTGACCGTGAGGGACGGCGATTATAATCGATTTACACCTGCAAGGTTACCCGAACAACCCGGCACGCACGCCCGTACCCGAGGTTGCCTACAGCAACCATCACTGACGCCGTACGGAACCACCTTTCACCCGTCAGCCAAATATTGAACCGGTCCCATCGTCCCGAGCAAGAGGTCCCTGCACGCGCATCTCAGTGCCGCCAGCCGATTTACACCTCAAGCTCTCAACCTACCCTCTGAACGACGGGCAATGCCTCAATACCCAGCTACCCGAGTTACATCAGTTTCACGGTTCCCATATAGCCGGTAGGTCTTCGGTACTGTTCTAGCTTGTTCAACAAGCCCGCACACGGCTCGGTCCTCAATCGACACTAGCG
Organism: Neostapfia colusana; assembly: GCA_030760725.1. Taxonomy (NCBI): domain Eukaryota; kingdom Viridiplantae; phylum Streptophyta; class Magnoliopsida; order Poales; family Poaceae; genus Neostapfia; species Neostapfia colusana. The sequence goes on from JASWHV010000003.1 coordinate 86,336,673, forward strand.
GAGTTACAGCACGCAGGCCCCAAAATCCTGCTGCCCTTACTCTCCGCTCGGTCTCATTTTTCTTGCCATGTGTATCATGTGCTATTTCTACCCAAGTCGAGTGCCTCTAGCCTATGCTCGCGAGTAGTTCCAACTACTCGACTTGTACCGAATCCTACTCTATCTTAGCATTGCAGTAGCTAACGGGGTTTTCAATCCTAATCCCAACCCATGGCTTTCTTGGCTATGCATTTGGATTTTCAAACAAGACTCTAGTGCAAGAGATAATGATACTCAAGTAAGTGCTCAAAACAATAAAACTTTGTAAAAAGGTTAATGCAAACCGGGGCTTGCCTTGCTGCTCTTGGTCGTAGGCTAGCTGCTCCTCCGGAGTAGCGAAGTCTAGGACTTTGGGTTCCTCCTCGACCTTAGCGACTACATGATATAAGAGTACATGTATTAATTGTAATGCATTTGCATTGAGTTTAAACTTTTGAAGTTTATAAGTCCCACTAGACAGACTCAATGACTCTGGAATTTTGCTGTGGCTTGGTTACAACCTAAACAGAGACTTGGTCAAGTTTTAGTTGCAGCAAAGCTCATTTGAGCCCTCCACAATTAATTATGCCCTTGACCTCAATTGATGGCTTTTAGTGTGTTCTAAGGATTTTCATGAAACAAACTATGACTTTCTGAAAACTAGATTCTCAGAGGGTTCTAATGGAGTTGGTCTCACTTAATTTGAAGGTTTCTAGCTAAATATATGAGCTAAACAATTTCAGGGAAAGTTCTGAAAATGTTTCTGAACCTTTTCTATTTCCTCTGGAACAGTTTCACTAATCACACCATTAGGTGGGTCAAATGAGCTCAAATGGACCTGAAATTTTTATGGTAGTTAAGGGATATTTTGATGCACATCCCAGCAAAATTTCAGAATTTTCCTCCAAGGGGTTCTCCAGTTAAAATTCCAAACAGTTTAAACTTTGAGGAATTCTGGAGAATTAAGGATTTTCATGAAGTGAAACTTAATTTGCTGGAAAGTGCTCAAAGAGCTGAATCCAACAAAATTTGGTTCATTCAATTTGGATTTTCCTAGCCCAAGTTACGAGGATTTGAAGTTTGAATGAAATCTGAAAATCGGGGAAAAGTTTAAACTTGCGGGTGGGCCTCGGGGACACGTGTTGCGCACTGATGCGTCGGCACACCGTGGTCTGCGGGGTTCCTGCACGCCAGCACAACAGATCCCATCCCCACCCGATCCTGATTTTAATTTTTAAGCTGCTGACGCGTGGGCCAACCGGCTTCGTCTTCCTCCCGACGCGCCCTCGCGCCCGGGCCGCCTCCCCTCGCCGGAGCAGACCCGAAGCTCACCGGCTTGCCGCTGCCGGCCATTACTTGGTCTGAAACTCGCTGCCAGGGGGTTGTCGACGTCGAGAAGCACGTCTGTGGGGTCAGTTCGAGCTGGCGGTGACTGGAAATAGCCCGGCGACGTGCGGCGGCCTCGGTTGAGGTTCGGCGCCGTCGGCCGTGGGTTCTAACCCGCCAAAACCTCGAACAATTGGTTCTACAGCATCAGTACAACTCTAGGAAGCTCGACAAAGTGTCAAAAGGGTTCAAAGATGGCGGAAAGTCGGTCGGCACCGTGTGACCGATCGTGCCCGCCATGAACGCCCTCGATCGAGCTCAAAATTCGTCACTCCTAGTCGGTTTCATGCCATGGATGCAGAAAGGAAACTGATCGCCGGCCAGTCCAGCCCCTATGTGCAAGATTTGATAACTAAAGAAGGATCATACAGCGAGAATTCGAAGAATCCGTACCAGAAGCTCGGTTTAAGGCCGCCGGAGCAAAATCTGGAAATTTGCCGGCGAGAGTGCACGGCGTGGCTTGAGCTTCAGGTGGAAGCAACGTGGAGTCCGTGCGCTCCCTTTTCTGCCCTTGCTCGGCTGTGAAAGTGGCTGTGTTGTGCTGCCCACGTGAGACCGATCGCCGTTCTTCAGCTCAGTCATGGCGGTCGTCGTTGATCACGGGAACAGAAGCTAAAACCCGGTGGTTTAGGCGTCGGGAAAGTGGTGCTCGAGCTCAGGGTGCTGCCTAGCAGCTCAGGGATGTGAAGCGCGATTGTTTGCTCCGTTTTTCCGTTCGACCGAGAGCTTGGGGAAACAGAATGCCGCTGCTCGGTGTCGCCCGCGAGGATAAGAAGGCAGCTGGGTCTCCGCTCGGGCTGAGGCGGTAAAGGTCGCGTGGGGGCGCGAGCAGGCCACCCGGGGCGCCAGCGCGCGATGGGAGAAGCAGCTGGTTGCGTCGGTTGCTTGTCGGTGGCACAGCCGGCAGCTGCTCGGTGGAATTTTCCGCCAAGGCTGTGACTTTGTGTGCAAGTCTTCGTCATCTCTCTATAACATGTGGGTCCCACACTCAAGTTTAACCTCTGAAATTAACTCCTCATCACTGTTGTAAACAGTAAGCCCCAAAATGCCCATGGTGATTTGAATTATCAACCTTTGAGCCATTTGAATTGACTAGAATTCAAATTGGGTTTGGTTTGGATAAACTTCAGCACATGTTCAGTTTGAAAGTTATATAAGGTTTGAATTTGCCCCACTTAGCTCATGTCAAGATCAACTCCAAATGGAGTGAAAATTGGTGTGTGAGCTCACAAAAATGTGCTGAGTAAGAATATGTCTCCCACTTTTGAACTCATGGGATAAAAACAGTTTGAATTTGAATGTAGTTTCAAACTGCCCTCTTTCTAGCTATACCCAAAATGACCTCAAAAGGTTTTGAATTTTTGGGTGAAACTTGGCATGGACATTCCTAGCAATGTGTAGGAGTTTTCATATGCCCAGCCCCTATATATTACATGTGGGAAATACCACTTTGCAATATGTGAGTTTATTCTCTAATGAGCATGTTGATGGTGGTTACTTGCTCTTCAAATGTGTTCATCAACTTTCTTCAAATGAGGTGTGTGTGTGGTGATGAACACTTCAAACATGTGTCAAAAACTGAGGCCCTTACATTCCTCCCCCCTTAAAAGAATCTCGTCCCGAGATTATAAGATGAAAATGAGAGAGAGGACGGTGGAAAATTACCGGATATGTGACTTGAAAAAGTCGGGGTAGTTAATGCGAAGAAATCCTTAGCTCTCCCATGTCGCTTCGTAAACAGAGTGATTACTCCATAGAACTTTGTAGAACCACAACGTACGGTTGCATGTGGTTCGGGCCTTCTCGTCAATAATCTGAACCGGTTCCTCCCGATAGGTAAGATCCGGTTGCAGTGCTTCAATGTTCTCCAGCTGAACGGTAGTTGATAGCTTAAGACATTTCCTCGGCTGGGAAATGTGAAAGACGTCGTGCACACCGGAAAGTGCTACTGGTAATTTCAGCCGGTATGCTACCGATCCACATCTTTTGGTAATCTGAAATGGACCGATGAATCGGGGTGCCAACTTCCCTCTCATCCCAAATCTGTTTACGCCCTTCGTTGGAGACACACGTAGATATACGTGATCCCCGATTTCGAATTGTAATGGGCGTCTTCCCCGGTCCGCATACTGTTTCTGACGGGATTGGGCGGCTTTCAGGTTCGCTTGAATCAGTCGAACCTTTTCTTCCGCGTTGTTGACAAGGTCAATGCTGAAGGTAACCCTTTCGCCAGACTCACACCAATTCAGTGGTGTGCGGCATTTCCTTCCGTATAGCGCCTCATAAGACGCCATCTTGATGCTGGCTTGGTACCCATTGTTGTACGAGAACGCGGCTAACGGCAAGTGATCATCCCAATTCTTGCCGTGGTTGATAGCGCAAGCTCGTAGCATGTCTTCTAAGATCTGATTTACCCACTCGGTTTGCCCGTCCGTCTGCGGGTGCGCTGAACTACGGATCAGGTTTGTCCCCAAGGCAGCGTGTAGCTGTTCCAAAAAATGGGACACAAATAAAGTGCCAGATCCGATATGATGGTACGGGGTACACCGTACAAGCATAGGATCCGTGAGATGCACAGTTCGGCGTACTTCTTGGCATTGTAGTTGGTGTTGACCGGGATGAAATGGGCAACTTTGGTGAGCCGATCAACGATCACCCACACAGAATCATGTTTCTGCAAGGTGGTGGGTAAACCGACGATGAAGTCCATGCTCACATCCTCCCACTTCCAGGCAGGAACGCCCAGTGGTCGTAGCAGTCCCGGTTTCCGCATATGATCTGCCTTCACCCTTCGACATGTATCACACTCGGACACGTACTTCGCAGTCTCCCGCTTCATCCGTGTCCACCAAAACTTGCTTCTGAGTTCTTGATACATTTTGTTGCTGCCGGGGTGAATAGAAAATTTTGATAAGTGAGCCTCATCATAAATTTTCTTCCGTAGCTCCGGGTTATGGGGTACGACGATCCGGTCCTTGAACCATAGGACGCCGTCTCTGTCCTTCCGTAAACATTTAAGTTCCCCACTGTCTACACGTCTCCGCAAATGCGACATGCCCTTGTCATGTTTCTGAGCTGCCGCTATCTCTTCACGGATGGTGGGGATCAAAGCTAGGTTGTAGATAGCTCCATGTGGAATCACATGTAGTGGTGGTTCGCCCTCTTCCAACGGTGTGATGGTCAGATTGTTGACGTGTGACTTGCGGCTCAGCGCATCTGTCACTATGTTTGCCTTGCCCGGATGATAATGGATCTCTATTTCGTAATCCTTTATCAATTCTAACCATCTTTGCTGCCTCATGTTCAGCTCCTTCTGAGTGAATATGTACTTGAGGCTCTTGTGGTCGGTATATAAATGTACGAGGTTACCGAGTAAGTAGTGCCTCCACATTTTGAGTGCGAGTACCACGGCAGCGAGCTCCAAGTCGTGGGTTGGATAATTCTGCTCATGGTTTCTAAGCTGCCATGATCCATACGCGACCACCCTTCGGTCTTGCATCAGCACACATCCGAGCCCAATGCCGGATGCATCGCAGTACACATCAAACGGTTTTGTTGTGTCTGGCTGCGCCAACACCGGTGCTGATGTTAGGTGCTTGACTAAATCCTTGAATGCTGCTTCACATGCCGGACTCCAAACATACTTGGTAGCCTTCTTTAGCAGCTCCGTCATAGGCTTGGCAATCTTCAAGAAGTTCGGAATGAACCTCCGATAATATCCCGCGAGTCCGAGGAAACTCCGTACCTCGTGAACAGTCCTTGGGGATTTCCAATTCAGCACTTGAGTGATCTTGCTCGGGTCTACAGCGATACCCTCCGCTGAGATGATATGCCCGAGAAAAGGCACTTGCGATATCCAGAATTTGCACTTGCTGAATTTTGCTTATAACTTGTGATCCCGCAGCCGTTGCAAGACTATACGCAGATTCTTCTTGTGATCTTCCTCTGACTTGGAATATACCAGTATGCCGTCGATGAAGACCACGACAAACTTGTCCAGATCCGGCATGAATACTGAGTTCATTAGATACATGAAGTGAGCTGGAGCGTTGGTGAGGCCGAAGGACATGACCAGGTACGCATAAAGTCTGTACCTCATCGAGAAAGCCATCTTCGGAATATCCTCAGCCCTTATCTTAATCTGATGGTACCCGGATCTTAAGTCCATCTTGGAAAAGATCTTTGCTTCGACCAACTGATCAAACAACATGTCGATCCGTGGCAACGGGTACTTGTTCTTGATAGTTACAGCATTTAATGGACGATAGTCCACGCAAAGCTGCAATGTCTCATCCTTCTTCTTTACGAATAATGCCGAACAGCCCCATGGCGAGGAGCTCGGCCTAATACAACCCTTATCCAGGAGGTCCGTGCGCTGAGTCTTCAGTTCAGCCAACTCCTTGGGCGCCATCTTGTACGGCCTTCGGGATATTGGCATGGTTCCCGGTGCAAGTTCAATCTTGAACTCCACCTCTCTATCGGGCGGCATCCCCGGTAAATCATCCGGGAACATGTCAGGGAACTCTCGGACCACTGGAATATCTTCCAATCTAATGGTGGTGGATTGATAGACACCTGGAAGTTTTATTTCTGGACTGTCCAGAAATAAGGAGTGAGATCCGTGCACTTCTGAGTTTAAGTGCACGACTCGAAGGACGGTGTCTAAAACAGCGCCGTGGCGGGTTAACCATGACATCCCTAGGATGACATCGACCTTCTGTCCCTCTAAGATGATAAGAGACGTAGGGTACACTCTACCCGCTAAGCATAATGGTGCTTTGGAAACCATTACGCTTGCTTAAATCTTCCCACCCGGTGAACAAATCAAATATGGACTATCGGTGGGTAGTATTTGCAAGCTGTGTTTAGCAATGAAAGCTTGGCTAATAAAATTATGCGTGGCGCCTGAATCAAATAGTACTATGGCGGGATGCTGGTGGAGTTGGAACATACCCACAAGGACTGGCTCACCCTCCGGCACGTCCTCTATGGCAAGCTGGTGGACAGTACGGGGCCTAGGGTTTGCCCGCCGCGCATTAGTAGGGTTCCGGGGTTGATTCCTCCACGGAAACTGCGGTGCAACTCCGCCGCCTTGTCTCTCCAGACAACTGCTGGCGAAGTGTCCTGGACGACCACACTTGTAACATGTGGCCGCTGCTTGTGCGGTGCTCGGGGGACGAAGGCCCGGCATGCGCTGCTGAGGTGCATACGCACGCGGCAACGTCCGCTGCTGCTGTTGTTGCGGAGGTGGTGCGGAACGGCATCGGCCTCTGCGGTGGCTGCCAGCATGGACCTGATGGTGGGCGATTCACCATCCGAAATTTCTGGGAGGGACCGCCTCCCTCTCCGCTGCTTTGCGGCGCACTTCGCTTTCTCTCCACCGCCGTTAGCTCCTTGCCAGAGTCCTCCTGAACAACCGCAGCATCAATGATGTCGTTGAGGTTGCCGCGATTGAACATCGCCAACTTGTCCTTCAGGAGCGGGTTAAGCCCATGGTAAAAGTGGTCCCGCCGCTTCTCGTTGGTATCTGCGTGATACGACGCATAGAGCGCGAGATCGTTGAACGCCCTGGAGTATTCCAGCACGTTCCAGCTCCCTTGCTGCAGGTGTAGAAACTCCTGCGTCTTCCTCTTCATCAGACCTGGTGGTATGTGATAGGCCCTGAAGGCTGTCCGGAACTCCGCCCAGGTCATAACTCAGTCGGTGGGCTGTGAAGCACAGAAGTTTGCCCACCACGCGCTCGCGGATCCTTGGAGCTGCTGGACCGCGAACTGAGTCTTGCACTGCTCACTTATCTGGAGCAGCCCGAACTTCATCTCTATCGCGTGGAGCCAGTTGTTCGCGTCAAGAGGTTCATCCGCCCTTGAGAATACCGGGGGATGAGTCGCCAGGAAGTCGGAGTAGGAGCTCTGTTGACGCTCCTCACGGTCTTGATGTCTCTCTGGGCGAGACGTATTGGCGATGAGAGTTTGCAACAACTCCCTGTGCTGCTGATGCGAACCCTTATTGCCGCGACGATGTCGGCCAATGTAACCGTTGGCAGTGGTGGTGGCGGTGTTTGCTGTTGCTGTTGCTGTTGCTGCTGCTGTCCCGAGGAGTCCTCGGGAGGCTGTTGGGAGGTCTCTCCCCCTTGGCTGGTACCCCCAACGTCCGGGTTGGCACGAGTACGAGTCATTCTGAAATTCAAAACTGCAGCGATTAGCACATGCAATACTTAAAATTCCATATGCAACAGTAGGTATTGAAGTGACACATGATTAATTTGCACAACATTCACATATATTGATAAAGCATAAACTTTATACAAAATACATTATTCTCGGGTCTCCGAGAAGTCATGCTCATGTCGTCACTACCTATACATACGCTACAGCCTACACGACATGTCACCGATTACAAAAGTTGGGTTACACTACCCTAGCTGCCCTACTTGGCAACTGTAACCCCCTACTCGGAGTAGAACTCGACCTCCTGTGGGTCGTCCTCCTCCGGTACCTCTGCTGGTGGCTCTGGATCCACCACCTTTTCTCCCATCTCGGGTTCTCCCATTGCTGGAAGGCCCAGGCCACCGGTATGCCCAATACCGGAGGTACGAGGTCCTGCAATGCATGCACCTCGTCCATGGCTTGGTTGTAATCTTCTTCCCAGCCATGCCCTTCCTCAATAGCGTTGTCCTGCTCTTGAGCAATGTCCTCATTCTGCTAGGTTAAGGTCTGTACCAGCTCTTGCAACGCCGCGATATCGACACGGCTTTTCTTCTTCGCCATCTTCAGACGATGCAACTGATTATGCTGTTCGTTCAGTCGCTTGATCGTCGGAAGGAGCACATTGCGGAGTGCACTGTGAGCACTCTCGAAATGGTCTCCACGGCTTGTGCTCTCCTCGAGCTTTGCGGTGAGATGATCTGTATGAACAGCTTGCCTGTCCATCACGGCCCTTCCCACCCTCATTTGGAGGCTAAGGTTTGCCTCCGCGGGGCTGTACCTTGGACAACCCGGATCGGCTGCCTCCCGGTACCTTCCTTCCCACACATGATGAGCCCGTCCCTCCACCGGAACGAGCGCGTAAGAGTGCCCTCCATAGCCTGCACGTGTACTTGGCAGTAACGTTACATGATGTCACGGGCTGCCACTTGCCACATTCCCTCGGGTTGTCTACCTCTCACCGTGACGGTGAACGGCGCCCATACGGGTGGCGTAGGTCCTGTAGGGGCTTCGACATGGATTGTCCACGTCTTGTTCCCCTCTTCGCCTTCCTCCTTGGCGAAGTACTGCGGCATCTGGTTGTATCCGAAATATTGAAGCATCTGCCTCAATGCTTCTGGATAGCCGCTACGGTGAGAACAATGGGACACCACCCACCCGTTCTCCAACTGCTTATCTGCTGTCATCTGTAAAAATATATTTGATAAATGTCAAATATTTATTTAAACAGTAAACCATTGAGTTATAACATAAGTCATGTCATTGAACCCATAAACATGGAAACATAATTCAATTTTTAAGCAAATTTGACTGTTGATCTGCTGTTCAACATGACAGCCCTGATCAGTTTCCATTTCAACCTAATTTAGGGCATGCTAAAGGCAAAACCAATTCTGGAGCTCAACATCAAAGTTAAAGCTAACTTCAATAGATTTCCAGAAAGTATTTGCTTGGCCTAAGATATGTCCTGGTTCAAAAGTTATGAGAGGTCAAAGTTAACAGAATTCCTGGAGAAAATTGGACAGCACCTCCCTGCTTTAGGTACTGATTTGACCCAAGAGTTCCAGATAATTCTGCTCCCAATACGACAAAAGTTTCTGTTACAAAGTTGTAACCCATCTCATAAACTTTTCAGAACTACCTCATGTTCTAGTTTTTGATTTTTAAGCAGGAAGTTATGCTCAATTTATAGAGAGTTTACAGAGAGTGTTTGCTCTGCCCTGTTTTCTGGACAGTTTCAACTCTACTGCATTTTTCGATTGGTTAAGGGATGAAACACCTCTGGACCTCCACAGAAGAGTTGTAAAGCTCTTCCAATGATTTCCAGAAATGTATCATATGACACCAACCTCGAAAGAACCCAACCTCTAACCTCTGATTAACTTCAGCCTTAAGTCAGCTGAAAACAGAGTGCTCTGTCCTTAACAACCTATAAGTTGAAAACTTGTTAACTTTGAATATCCTGAATAAGGAAAGAGGTCACAGGAAAGTTTTAATGCTCCAGATCAAAACTTTCAAGTTTTACAATGAAGTTGTTCATTTAGTGGGGTGTGACGTCGATGCGTCACAAGATCATGTTGGTACTACGTCCTCACAAAGAAAAACCTACACCGGACTTAGCCGGCTTCGTTAGTTCAGTGGCACTAAGCGTCTCTCGCACACGGATGCTACACGTCTACCGTTTCGTGGTTAGACTACCTGCAAATAATTCAAGCAATCGTCATACTCGGCTGCACATCGAGTCCGGAATCCATACAGTTCGTACACCCGGCCGTCATCACTCGCCCGGATGTTCTCAAGCCAAACATGCCTTGAGTTACGTGTTCACGTTTCAGACCACGTGACGGGGTCTCCCAAATTGCACCACGCACGCCAGGGACGGACGTTGCTCGAATACCCCAAACGACATGAAGAGTCGTAGAGGATACCAAAGCGGGTCGGGTTACCTGCCACCCGTGGGGCTCCACCCTTCAGCTTGTGCGCACTGGTGGACAGCGCTTACGTGCACCCCCCAAGACATAAACGTCCCGAGATACACGATTTTCCTACATAGACAAATAGGTTAGTATGCCACTTTCTATATGCTAGTAACATCCTTATATGGGCTACTAACTTGTTCCTCACTGGATTTTTTTTGAAAAAGATGACCTTTGTAGTGCGTTAAACCTCAAGAGGGCTCTGATACCAACGCTGAGATGACCCCACGGTCTTGTCGAGCCAGGATCACGCTGAGGGGTGCTGCGTTGCACAGCACCGGGTAACACACATCAAAGGTACAAAGCGGAAGCAAAACTTTTATTACATAAAGTGGTTTATGAACTTTTTTACAGTAAAATAGGTCCAGTCTACACTCACGGGCGTAGACTACGCATCAAGTTCACATTCAGCCCGTGAATGTGTCCTTGCTAGCACACACGCACACTAACACGGCAGCGTGCACGACTCCCACTCGACGGGGTTCCCCTCCTGGGGTTCCATCTCCTCCTCGGGAGTCCCTTCCTCATAGAACCCTGCAAAAGCTTCAAACACAAGCAGTGAGCACGAAGGCTCAGCAAGACTGACCCGTCTCTCCTAATCATGGAACTTCTACATGAGGGGTGATGGGTACATGAGATAAAACAAGTTGCAAAGGACTCGCCTAATTAGTGGAACCTTACTTTCAAGTTTTAGCAGCAGGTGGTAGAGAACCTTACGCTAAGGCACATGAGAGAGCCGCAATCAAAACAAGAAACGCATTTCTCTCATGTACTTCGCCCAAAGTTGAAAGGAACTTTAATTAGCTCTAAACTACAGAAAATCATTAACAATCAAGTCCATCTTTCAATCAGCAGCATTTTAACATGTAACTAGTCTGTTCTTTCTACGTCACGGTACAGTGAACAAGTGGTACTCACTGACCGTGAGGGACGGCGATTATAATCGATTTACAACTGCAGGGTTATCCGAACAACCCATCACGTATGCCCGTACCCGAGGTTGCCTACAGCAACCATCACTGACGCCGTACGCAACCACCTTTCACCCGTCAGCCAAATATTGAACCGGTCCCATCGTCCCGAGCAAGAGGTCTCTGCACGCGTATCTCAGTGCCGCCAGCTGATTACACCTCAAGCTCTCAACCTACCCTCTGAACGACGGGCAAGCCTCAATACCCAGCTACACGAGTTACATCCGTTTCCCGGTTCCCATATAGCCGGTAGGTCTTCGGTACTGTTCTAGCTTGTTCAACAGGCCCGCACACGGCTCGGTCCTCAATCGACACAAGCGGAGCTACAGCACGCAGGCCCCAAAGTCCTACTGCCCTTACTCTCCTATCGGTCTCATTTTTCCTGCCATGTGTATCATGTGCTATTTCTACCCGAGTCGAGTGCCTCTAGCCTATGCTCGCGAGTAGTTCAAACTACTCGACTTGTACCGAATCCTACACTATCTTAGCATTGCAGTAGCTAACGGGGTTTTCAATCCTAATCCCAACTCATGGCTTTCTTGGCTATGCATTTGGATTTTCAAACAAGACTCTAGTGCAAGAGATAATGATACTCAAGTAAGTGCTCAAAACAATAAAACTTTGTAAAAAGGTTAATGCAAACTGGGGCTTGCCTTGCTGCTCTTGGTCGTAGGCTAGCTGCTCCTCCGGAGTAACGAAGTCTAGGACTTCGGGTTCCTCCTCGACCTTAGCGACTACATGATATAAGAGTACATATATTAATTGTAATGCATTTGCATTGAGTTTAAACTTGTGAAGTTCATAAGTCCCACTAGACAGACTCAATGACTCTGGAATTTTTACTGTGGCTTGGTTACAACCTAAACAGAGACTTGGTCAAGTTTTAGTTGCAGCAAAGCTCATTTGAGCCCTCCATAATTAATTATGCCCTTGACCTCAATTGACGGCTTTTAGGGTGTTCTAAGGATTTTCATGAAACAAACTATGACTTTGTGAAAACTAGATTTTCAGAGGGTTCTAATGGAGTTTGTCTCACTTAATTTGAAGGTTTCTAGCTAAATATATGAGCTAAACAATTTCAGGGAAAGTTCTGAAAATGTTTCTGAACATTTTCTATTTCCTCTGGAACTGTTTCATTAATCACACCATTAGGTGGATTAAATGAGCTCAAATGGACCTGAAATTTTTATGGTAGTTCTGGGATATTTTGGTGCACATCCCAGCAAAATTTCAGAAGTTTCCTCCAAGGGGTTCTCCAGTTAAAATTCCAAACAGTTTAAATTTTGAGGAATTAATTCTGTAGAATTAAGGATTTTCATGAAGTGAAACTTGATTTCTGGAAAGTGCTCAAAGAGCTGAATCCAACAAAATTTGGTTCACTCAATTTGGAGTTTCCTATCCCAAGTTATGAGGATTTGAAGTTTGAATGAAATCTGAAAATTGGGGAAAAGTTTAAACTTGCGGGTGGGCCTCGGGGACACGTGTTGCGTACTGATGCGTCGGCACACCGTGGTCTGTGGGGTTCCTGCGCGCCAGCACAACAGATCCCAGCCGCACCCGATCCCGATTTAAATTTTGAAGCCGCTGACGCATGGGCTAGCCGGCTTCGTCTTCCTCCCGACGCGCCCTCGTGCCCGCGCCGCCTCCCCTCGCCGGAGCAGACCCAAAGCTCGCCGGCTTGCCGCTGCCGGCTATCACTTGGTCTGAAACTCGCCGCCAGGGGGTTGTCAACGTCGAGGAGCACGTCTGTGGGGTCAGTTCGAGCTGGCGGTGACCGGAAATAGCCCGGCGACGTGCGGCGGCCTCGGTTGAGGTTCGGCGCCGTCGGCCGTGGGTTCTAACCCGCCAAATCCTCGAACAATCGGTTCTACAGCATAAGTACACCTCTAGGAAGCTCGACAAGGTGTCAAAAGGGTTCAAAGATGGCGGCAAGTTGGTCGGCACCGTGTGACCGATCGTGCCCGCCATGAACGCCCTCGATCGAGCTCAAAATTCGTCACTCCTAGTCGGTTTCATGCCACGGATGCAGAAAAGAAACTGATCGCCGGCCAGTCCAGCGCCTATGTGCAAGATTTGACAATAAAGAAGGATCATAGAGCGAGAATTTGAAGAATCCGTACCGGAAGCTCGGTTTAAGGCCGCTGGAGCAAAATCTGGAAATTCGCTGGCGAGAGTGCACGGTGTGGCTTGAGCTTCAATAGGAAGCAGCGTGGAGTCCGTGCGCTCCTTTTTCTGCCCTTGCTCGGCTGTGAAAGTGGCTGTGGTGTGCTGCCCACGTGAGACCGATCGCCGTTCTTCAGCTCAGTCATGGCGGTCGTCGTTGATCACGGGAACAGAAGCCAAAACCCGGTGGTTTAGGCGTCGGGAAAGTGGTTCTCGAGCTCAGGGTGCTGCCTAGCAGCTCAGGGCTGTGACTTTGTGTACAAGTCTTCCCTCTTCTCTCTATGACATGTGGGTCCCACACTCAAGTTTAACCTCTGAAATTAACTCCTCATCACTGTTGTAAACAGTAAGCCCCAAAATGCCCATGGTGATTTGAATTATCAACCTTTGAGCCATTTGAATTGGCTAGAATTCAAATTGGGTTTGGTTTGGATAAATTTCAGCACATGTTCAGTTTGAAAGTTAAATAAGGTTTGAATTTGCCCCACTTAGCTCATGTCAAGATCAACTCCAAATGGAGTGAAAATTTGAGTGTGAGCTCACAAAAATGTGCTGAGTAGGAATATGTCTCCCACTTTTGAACTCATGGGATAAAAACAGTTTGAATTTGAATGTAGTTTCAAACTGCCCTCTTTCTAGCTATACTCAAAATGACCTCAAAAGGTTTTGAATTTTTGGGTGAGACTTGGCATGGACATTCCTAGCAATGTGTAGGAGTTTTCATATGCCCAGCCCCTTATATATTACATGTTGGAAATACCACTTTTGCAATATGTGAGTTTATTCTCTAATGAGCATGTTGATGGTGGTTACTTGCTCTTCAAATGTGTTCATCAACTTTCTTCAAATGAGGTGTGTGTGTGGTGATGAACACTTCAAACATGTGTCAAAAACTGATGCCCTTAAATTGGGAAGCGAGATAGATGTGTCTAGCTAACTGCACTCGTAGTGATAATGAGAAACTGATGATGTTAATGAACTTGGATCGGAGGGAGATATAGGCAAGTCTGGGTTTGTGAATGAGGTAGCATGAGATGGTGGTTTACTTGACGTAGATCTAAGGACCGGTTCATGCATGCACATGCCAGGATAACAGTGCCACCACAAGGCCAAGTATGGGTGCGGCTTAGCTGAGTAATTAGGTAAGTTGCTAGAGTGTTATGGACTGTGGAAGGCCGGGGAATGGGAGTCGAGTGAGGACTGCCCTGGGAACTGCATGGCACAAGAGGGGCCCCGTCGGTGGGAAAATTGGAGATTCTAGCCTGCCGGTGAAACCTTAGTGAGTCCATACATCTAGTAACCCCTTTGTAAAGGCTATTTTGTTATCTCTTGACCATACACCGACGGTTGTGTACTGGTATAATGGAGGTTCTGCAGTCACCGACGGGTGACGAAATCACAAACATGTGGATAAAGAGGTCCAAACTCTGCAGATTCTAAAACTATCATGTTAGCCGAGCTTACGGTCACGAGCGCCTGGCTAAACTGCCATGATTAGTTGGGATGGTTATTGGGAAGGTTCTTGGTTATGCTTATTGTTTTTTGTTATGGTTTTATTTTGGGACTGTTGAGTCCTGGTGATAAGATGGTTGCATGAATGTTGAGTCATGGCAACGAGATTAGTCTCGGTGTGAGACGAAAGTTGTTTATGAGATGAGATGGTAGCGAATACGGGAAGGTATTCGTGAGATGGTAGCGAATACGAGGAGGTATTCGTGAGTAAGAAATTGGTTAATGTTCGGATGGAACACGGAAAGTGATGGAGGTATGTTGGTAATTTAACACATGCTGGGATTACATTCATTTAAAGTTAAGTTGCTGTTTTATCATGGTTTTATAAATCTGCTTTTCTGTAAATGAGCCTTTTTATACCTACCTTGTTATGAGCTACATATCATGTGTTTTCCCGCACTTGCTGAGTACAACATTGTACTCAAACTTGCATTATTATCTCCTAATCAGCAGCAGGAGAAGACTACTATGAAGACCAAGTGGAGCATTAGGGCGTGTGATCTATTCTCAACCTTGCCTGTGGAGGGAGTAGAGATGGAGCCACTTCTGCTTAGATTTGCTTCCGCATTAGCTAAATCGGTTCCGCATTAGAATAAAGACTTAAGCTGCATAGAAATAAGACTTCCGCTGTGAACATGAGTCCAAGACTCATGAGATATTGTAATAAACTCTGTTATTCGTGGTAATATATAATCTAAATTCAGTTTGTGGAACATATGTGTATGTGTGATGAACATCCTGGGCACACATATGCATTACTTCTCGGTTCCGTGGTTTTCCACAGAATTGGGGGCGTCACACACACGCCTTAATGCTCCACTTGGTCTTCATAGTAGTCTTCTCCTGCTGCTGATTATGAAATAATGATGCAAGTTTGAGTACAATGATGTACTCAGCAAGTGCGGGAAAATATGATATGAAGCTCATAGCAAGGTATGTATAAAAAGGCTCATTTGCAGAAAAGTAAAGTTATTTATCAAAAGCACGATAAAACAGCGACTTATCTTTAAGTGAATATAATCCCAGCATGTATTAAAATACCAATCATACCTCCGTCATGTTCATAACCAGTCATCAATCAACCTCATTCTCACTCACGAATACCTCCTCGTATTCGCTACCATCTCACGAACACCATCCTGTATTCGCTACCATTTGACCTCATAAAACAACTTGGTCTCCCACCGAGACCAACCTTGTTGCCATGACTCAACAGTCATGCAACCATCTTATCACCGGGACTCAACAGTCCCAAAACCAAACCATAACCAAACCATCCAAAACCATAACCAATAACCATCCCAATAACCATCCCAACTAATCATTGCAGTTGGCCAGGCGCTCGTGACCGTAAGCTCGGCTATCATGATAGTTTTAAGAACTCTGCAGAGTTTGCACCTTTTTACCCACAAGTTTGTGATTTCGTCACCCGTCGGTGACTGCAGAACCTCCATTATACCAGTACACAAACTTTGGTGTATGGCCAAGAGGTCACAAAATAGCCTTTACAAAGGGGCTACTAGATGTATGGACTCACTAAAGTTTCACCGGCAGCCTAGAATCTCCAATTCTTCCACCCACGGGCCCCTCTTGTGCCATGCAGTTCTCAGGGCAGTCCGCACTCGACTCCCATTCCCCGCGCCTTCCACATCCATAACACTCTAGCAACTTACCTAATTACTCAGCTAAGCCACAACCATACTTGGCCTTGTGGTGGCACTGTTATCCTGGCATGTGCATGCATGAACCGGTCCATAGATCTACGGCAAGTAAACCACCATCTCATGCTACCTCATTCACAAACCCAGGCTTGCCTAGATCTCCCTCCGATCCATGTCCATTTAACAACATCAGTCTATCATTACAAGTGCAGTTAGCTAGACACATCTATCTCGCTTCCCAATCCCATGGACTCAGCGAAGCATAAAAGTAAAACCATACCCAACTCATAAACATCCCTGGCGACAAGGGTGGTTTTACCAAAGCTAGTAAACTCCAATAAAAGGGTTTCCCATCATGTTTGACTCAGCACACACCTTTCTGCAAAACAAAACAGTTTTGCCCAAAACATAGGATCAATATGGTCAAGGAGCACTTGCCTTGTTCTTGCGGTTCTGGTGGCTCTTGGATCTCGAAACCTTGTTGTTGCAGCTCGTCTGTAACACCCCAAATTTTGATTTAAAACCCTAAACCATGTTCAGAGGGGAATTTAAAAATTTTTGGACGTGTTGCATGTTTTGCAAAAATTCAAATTCAAACTGGAATTCAAATTATACTCAAAACAGAAAAGAAATGGAAAAAGAAAAAGAGAAACGGGAAAAAACCGGCCAGTGGGCCGAAACCCGCCAGCCGGCCCAATTTCCCCGCGCCAGCCCGCCCCCGCGTGCGCTGCGCTCTCTCTCACTGACGGGTGGGACCCACCTGTCATCCCTAACCCCGAGCGTCTGCGGCCCGGACTTTTCCCCCCGAGCGCGCGCGATCGTAACCGACTGAAAACCGCGTCCTGCCGCCCGAATTCTGGTCCCAGAGGACTCCAACTCGATCGCAACAGAGCCACCGCCCTCCCCCGGCTATAAAAACCCCAGCCCCGATCGGTTTTTCCCACGCGATCGCCGATTTTTACTCCGGTGAGCACCGAGACTTCGCCGGTGAATTCTGCCGATCTAAGCTCGGAAACTCTGATCTAATTCGCTGGTCTTGATCCACCGCCTCCGGGGAACTTTGCAGGTGCAGAAAACTCAGAGAGTTACGGTGTAAATCCAGCGCCGACGAGCTTCGCCGTGGTTTTGCCTCGGACCTCGCCGCCGATCACTTTCCAGGACCCCCGAGCTCAAGAAAACCCCCGAGGTGAGATCCCTGACCTCCCCTCTACCGATCTAGGCCATAAGATCACAGTTCTAGGCAGAATTCTCGCGGATCCGAAACTTTCCGGCGAGATCGCCGCTTCCCGCCGCCGTGCGCCGCCGGCAGCGCCGCCCGCGCTCGATCAGAGCGACGTGGCCGCTTGTGCGCCGTTTATTTTAAATCGCACGGTAGACTTTAAATCCCCGCGTACCGGTTCGATGTTATAATCTCAGCCGTCGGTTTAAAATCGGACGATCCACGTCAGCCCCGCATTATAAAGACTGGAATTCTTACGTGCTACCCCCTGGGGTTCTCTGGAATTGAGAGCTAGCCCCGGAAACTTCAGATCTAGCCCCTGGAACTCCAGAAAATCATGTAAATTCATTTAAAAATCAGTTTTAGCCCCTGGACTTAATAAAAATTAGGAAAAACACCTCTGATAAGTGTAGCTAGACCCCTGGAAATTATGAAAATAATAGTATAGACCCTGTAATGGGGTGAATTCATTATTTTAGCCCTGTTTAGTATTTTAATTTAGAAAATTGAATATGTAACTAGTGTTTAAAAATTAAAAAGGGGGACAAACATAATTGTCAAAATTAATTAAAAACTTTCTCAGTACTTAGAAAACTTTGGAGTGAGCTAAAAATATATTTTTGGGCTGAAATGAATCTGTTTCATTAGTTATTCACATTATTTAGTATAGGGACACATTTTTAAGTAAAGAATAGCTATAGAAAAAAAAGGGAAAATAATTATGAAATAGTTTACATCAGAGGCCAAGGTCAAAATGTGTTATTAAATTATTTAGGGCCAAAACCCATACTGTTTAGATGATGTGTATTACTAGTTTCATAATAAAATACATAATTATGCATAGGAATATAAATCTGAAAATATAGCAACTAGTAAAAGATAAATGGAGTTTCTAAAATCCAAAGAATTCAGTTTAGGGTTGATAGAAATTATGAAGGCACATATGGAGAAGAAAAATACTTTTCTTACATACTTGGTAGTTTAATATAAGGAATTTATTTAAAAACTGTAACACACACACACATATATATATAGTATGTAAGTATAAATATGAACACCAAAGTAGGAATCATACACATATAAATAAAAGTGTGTGCAAGCCACAGATCAACACATAAAGTAACCACAACACATATAATGGTAAAGAACTTTTATAAATGTGAATGTGTGGTATTTATGAAGTAGAAGTGTGAACTATGTCTTATGATTGTTGTTTTTCTTTTGCTATGTGTGATGGTATGAAGTAGAACCTGCTCAAGAGCAAGTTATTCTTTTCCAAGACCAGGACTACCAATTTCAAGAGCAGCAAGAAGGAGGCAAGTGTCCTTGACCACTTTGATCCTATGCTAGGATGTGTAGATAGAATTATTTGCATTGTCAAATGAAATATGAAACCCATGCTAGGAAAGTTTCCCTAGAATTGCATTACCTTGTTTCCTTGTAGCTTGGGTTGGGATATTATTTTGTCATGTCATTTATTTCCATGCATATGCTTAGCCATGCTTAGAATGGGATATTTGGGACATGAGAATCATCAGTTTATATTACCATACTCTTGAATGAGACATTGTGAGTTATGTAGAGGTAGGGATCAAGGCAAGTTGGATGTTTTGGTTGTGTGCTGGGTACACGAGACTTGGGTTTGTGTTTAGTACTTGCCTGGATCCTAAGGACCAGTTCATGGAGCATGTAACCCGGCTTTACAGTGCCAACCACATGCTGAGATGGGGCAGCTTGGCCAATTAATTAGGTGTATCCCCGGCGTAGTATGGGTGTGATGGATGGTGCGGGGAGTAGGTGTCAGCTGGACTACCATATGAACCGCAAGGCTCAAGAGGGGGCCACTGCAGCGGGGTTGGAGCCTCTTGTATGCTGTTAGGGGTGAAACCTCAGTGGGCCCACACTCGTCGGGAATCCCTTTATAAAGGCTTCGTAGTGATCTCCTGGCTGCACACCTGGGAAGTGTGAATGTGGATCGTAGCCACTGGCATAATGGAGGTTCTTTTAGTCCACCCGGCAACGGGGGATGAAATCACTACTTGTGGGTACAGTGGTACAAACTCTGCAGAGCTAAAACTGTCTTGACAGCCGTGCTCACGGTTAAGAGCGGCCTGGACTTATTCATGATTAGAGGAGTGAAGGTTTTTGGGAGTTGTGGATGTTAAGCGGGGAGCTTAACATTGGAAATGATGTTATGGTTATTTGGTTATGATGATGGGATGGGAGATTGGGACCATTTCACCTGTGTAGTAATGTAGGTGCTTAATAAGCTAAGGTGATAGGTATTAATTGCGTAGTGCTTTAACCATGAGTTCAACCTCTCCTTGTTCTAGCCATGCATGATATAATTTTCCCACACTTGCTGAGTACCATTGGTACTCAACCTTGCATATTTGTTGGTTTATATTGCTGCTCAGGTCAAGATAATGTGGTGGTGTATAATGACCAAGACTTTGGACCCGAGGAAGGATTTTAGGTTCATGAAGACCCCCGGGCAACGCCTGTGATGGAGCCCTAAAGAATAATATTCCGCTGCTAGTTTATTTACTTGTGATGAAGCATTTGTGTCCATTGAGACATTTGCGATGTAAGACTTATTTATATTCGACACCTGGCTTGTAATAAATGATGCTTCACTATTTGTCATCACATGTATGAGAAAATGATCCTGGCATACATGTGATATTCACTTGGTTGTTTCCTTCGGAAAAACCGGGTGTGACAGAGGTGGTATCAGAGCCAAGGTTGCCCGTAGGAACGTGGACCTAGGTAGAAATGGACGTATTTAAGGGCCCTATTTTCTTAAAAACTATTTTCCAAGGTGTGGGTGGAAAAAGTGTTATTAAAGGAGTCATTTTCTTCATCTTACCCCAACTTTCATTCAAAATAGGATTTTTATTTGAGAATTTATCTAACCTAATTTTAAATTCTTTTGTTTTTAGATGGTTCGCATGATTCGCACCGCTCGTAAGTCCACAGGAGGGAGAGTTCCCGTAGTTGCCCTTGCCGAAAGAGAGGAGAGTCGTCCAGTGACGTACCTTTCCTATGGATTGGCAGTAGGAGACTTGTTGCGCCGTCTTCGACGTATGCTCGAAGCCGCAGGCAATACGGGCAAGCTCATCATCCACTACAACTCCACCAGGACCATCCGTGAGAAGAGGGAAGAATGGAGTTCGGAGATGAGGATTATACATGAGAATAAGCTACTGAAGATCCACCATTCTCCAGCTTGTCGAGCAACACAAGTTGACGCGGAGAAAGATGTCACCTGGGAGGCCATCACCTGCCAGAGTCACATCTATCGTCGCCACTTGGACAAAACTGAGTACATGTATGTCCTCTAACGTGAGAGTGGTACCACGGAGTACAAGTACCCACCGGTGCAGCAAGGGACTTCCCATGAGCACATGGACTTGTGCTTGGAGGATGCTGCTATGCTCAGCACTCGACTGCAGGAGTGTCAACAAGAGCTTCAGGATGTCCGAGACACCCTGAAGGAAACGGAGGCGTTGCTGCGAGCTTGCCTAAAGGCGAGAGAAAGAGGAGATGGGAATGAGATGTGTGTCACCGTGAGTGATCCATGGACTCCTGACTCCCCGGATCGCCGAGTAATCAGGCGTCGTCGCACTTCTCCACCAGCAGCCTCCCCACCCAAAGCAGAGTCAGAAGTTAGCCGAAATGAGGAGGAAGATCCCGAGGAGCCAGCTCAAGAGGACGAGTAGTGTAGAGTCTTTCCCCTAGCTAGCATAGATAATGCTTGGTGTGTGACGTGAGTAGTTACGTAGTTAATGGTGTGATAATGCTTGGTGTGTGACGTGAGTTGTGGAAGCC
Organism: Neostapfia colusana; assembly: GCA_030760725.1. Taxonomy (NCBI): domain Eukaryota; kingdom Viridiplantae; phylum Streptophyta; class Magnoliopsida; order Poales; family Poaceae; genus Neostapfia; species Neostapfia colusana. Next base: position 86,358,114 of record JASWHV010000003.1, read on the forward strand.
ATGAGCAATTGTCCACAGCCTCGTCTTCAGATTGTTTTGCTTTGGTGTGTGAACCCACAGGAAATAATAGTGCATTTATTTGGTGTGAGATATAAACCCTCGTAAAATTTCAACAAAGCCTCAACACCTTAAAGTACCAACAAACGAAAGTAGTAAGATGATACTAAATGGTATCAAATTAACATTTGTTGATTCTGCCAGATGGCCGGAAGAGGAAAAGGACGTGCTGCCAACCCCGCCAACAACAATGATGAGGCATGAAACCCTCATCTTTCTGGAGGCCAGGACAGGGGTGGTCGCCGTGAAGAAGTTGATCCTCTCCACCAAATGCTGGAGAATCAAAATCAGCTTATCGAGAACTTGACTCAAGTGGTGGCCAACTTGCATCAAGTTCCACCTCCACAAGCGGCACCACGCCAACCAAGGTTGAGTGAGTTTCTAGGAACTCAACCTCCAAAGTTTGCAAGTGCTGCTGAACCTCTGGAGGCAGATGATTGGCTGAAGACCATTGAAAGTAAGATGAGGATAATACAATGCCAGGGGTATGAGAGGGTGCTGTTTGCCTCTCATCAATTGCAGGGACCTGCTGCTGATTGGTGGACCGCCTACGTGGCCGCCCATCATGACCCTGAGAACATCACTTGGGAAGAGTTCAAGCGTAGCTTCCGCAACCACTACATCCCAAGAGGTGAACTCAAAAACAAGAGGAAAGAGTTTCTGGGACTGCAGCAGGGAAACATGACGGTGAGGGAATACCTCACTAAATTTACTCAACTATCCCGTTATGCTCCACGAGACATAGAGACTGATGAGCAGAAACAAGATTGTTTCGTGGAAGGACTTACCGCAGAGATGCAGTGTGCAATGTCCTCCAATGAGTATGAAAGCTTTCAAAAGATGGTGGACAGAGCATTTGTGGGGAAAGGGAAGTTGTCACCTCGATACATCGGACCCTTCCAGGTTTTGGAAAGGAAAGGCGAAGTGGCGTACCAACTAGAGTTACCGGTTCATCTATCGGATGTGCACGATGTATTCCATGTGTCACAACTCAAGAAATGTCTGAGGACGCCTGAGGAGGTGTTACCCATGAATGAAGTGGATGTAGCTGAAGATTTGTCTTATGCCGAGCAACCCTACAAGATTTTGGAGACAATGGAACGCCTCACCAGAAATAAAAGAATCCGGATGTGCAAGGTGCAGTGGAAGCATCACTCAGAAGAGGAAGCTACCTGGCAACGGGAAGATGAGCTTAAAGCACAATTTCCGGAATTGTTTTCTTAGAAACACCAATCTCGAGGACGAGATTTCTTTTAAGGGGGGTAGAGCTGTAACACCCCAAATTTTGATTTAAAACCCTAAACCATGTTCAGAGGGGAATTTAAAAATTTTTGGACGTGTTGCATGTTTTGCAAAAATTCAAATTCAAACTGGAATTCAAATTATACTCAAAACAGAAAAGAAATGGAAAAAGAAAAAGAGAAACGGGAAAAAACCGGCCAGTGGGCCGAAACCCGCCAGCCGGCCCAATTTCCCCGCGCCAGCCCGCCCCCGCGCGCGCTGCGCTCTCTCTCACTGACGGGTGGGACCCACCTGTCATCCCTAACCCCGAGCGTCTGCGGCCCGGACTTTTCCCCCCGAGCGCGCGCGATCGTAACCGACTGAAAACCGCGTCCTGCCGCCCGAATTCTGGTCCCAGAGGACTCCAACTCGATCGCAACAGAGCCACCGCCCTCCCCCGGCTATAAAAACCCCAGCCCCGATCGGTTTTTCCCACGCGATCGCCGATTTTTACTCCGGTGAGCACCGAGACTTCGCCGGTGAATTCTGGCCGATCTAAGCTCGGAAACTCTGATCTAATTCGCTGGTCTTGATCCACCGCCTCCGGGGAACTTTGCAGGTGCAGAAAACTCAGAGAGTTACGGTGTAAATCCAGCGCCGACGAGCTTCGCCGTGGTTTTGCCTCGGACCTCGCCGCCGATCACTTTCCAGGACCCCCGAGCTCAAGAAAACCCCCGAGGTGAGATCCCTGACCTCCCCTCTACCGATCTAGGCCATAAGATCACAGTTCTAGGCAGAATTCTCGCGGATCCGAAACTTTCCGGCGAGATCGCCGCTTCCCGCCGCCGTGCGCCGCCGGCAGCGCCGCCCGCGCTCGATCAGAGCGACGTGGCCGCTTGTGCGCCGTTTATTTTAAATCGCACGGTAGACTTTAAATCCCCGCGTACCGGTTCGATGTTATAATCTCAGCCGTCGGTTTAAAATCGGACGATCAGCGTCAGCCCCGCATTATAAAGACTGGAATTCTTACGTGCTACCCCCTGGGGTTCTCTGGAATTGAGAGCTAGCCCCGGAAACTTCAGATCTAGCCCCTGGAACTCCAGAAAATCATGTAAATTCATTTAAAAATCAGTTTTAGCCCCTGGACTTAATAAAAATTAGGAAAAACACCTCTGATAAGTGTAGCTAGACCCCTGGAAATTATGAAAATAATAGTATAGACCCTGTAATGGGTTGAATTCATTATTTTAGCCCTGTTTAGTATTTTAATTTAGAAAATTGAATATGTAACTAGTGTTTAAAAATTTAAAAGGGGGACAAACATAATTGTCAAAATTAATTAAAAACTTTCTCAGTACTTAGAAAACTTTGGAGTGAGCTAAAAATATATTTTTGGGCTGAAATGAATCTGTTTCATTAGTTATTCACATTATTTAGTATAGGGACACATTTTTAAGTAAAGAATAGCTATAGAAAAAAAAGGGAAAATAATTATGAAATAGTTTACATCAGAGGCCAAGGTCAAAATGTGTTATTAAATTATTTAGGGCCAAAACCTATACTGTTTAGATGATGTGTATTACTAGTTTCATAATAAAATACATAATTATGCATAGGAATATAAATCTGAAAATATAGCAACTAGTAAAAGATAAATGGAGTTTCTAAAATCCAAAGAATTCAGTTTAGGGTTGATAGAAATTATGAAGGCATATATGGAGAAGAAAAATACTTTTCTTACATACTTGGTAGTTTAATATAAGGAATTTATTTAAAAACTGTAACACACACACATATATATATATAGTATGTAAGTATAAATATGAACACCAAAGTAGGAATCATACACATATAAATAAAAGTGTGTGCAAGCCACAGATCAACACATAAAGTAACCACAACACATATAATGGTAAAGAACTTTTATAAATGTGAATGTGTGGTATTTATGAAGTAGAAGTGTGAACTATGTCTTATGATTGTTGTTTTTCTTTTGCTATGTGTGATGGTATGAAGTAGAACCTGCTCAAGAGCAAGTTATTCTTTTCCAAGACCAGGACTACCAATTTCAAGAGCAGCAAGAAGGAGGCAAGTGTCCTTGACCACTTTGATCCTATGCTAGGATGTGTAGATAGAATTATTTGCATTGTCAAATGAAATATGAAACCCATGCTAGGAAAGTTTCCCTAGAATTGCATTACCTTGTTTCCTTGTAGCTTGGGTTGGGATATTATTTTGTCATGTCATTTATTTCCATGCATATGCTTAGCCATGCTTAGAATGGGATATTTGGGACATGAGAATCATCAGTTTATATTACCATACTCTTGAATGAGACATTGTGAGTTATGTAGAGGTAGGGATCAAGGCAAGTTGGATGTTTTGGTTGTGTGCTGGGTGCACGAGACTTGGGTTTGTGTTTAGTACTTGCCTGGATCCTAAGGACCGGTTCATGGAGCATGTAACCCGGCTTTACAGTGCCAACCACATGCTGAGATGGGGCAGCTTGGCCAATTAATTAGGTGTATCCCCGGCGTAGTATGGGTGTGTTGGATGGTGCGGGGAGTAGGTGTCAGCTGGACTACCATATGAACCGCAAGGCTCAAGAGGGGGCCACTGCAGCGGGGTTGGAGCCTCTTGTATGCTGTTAGGGGTGAAACCTCAGTGGGCCCACGCTCGTCGGGAATCCCTTTGTAAAGGCTTCGTAGTGATCTCCTGGCTGCACACCTGGGAAGTGTGAATGTGGATCGTAGCCACTGGCATAATGGAGGTTCTTTTAGTCCACCCGGCAACGGGGGATGAAATCACTACTTGTGGGTACAGTGGTACAAACTCTGCAGAGTTAAAACTGTCTTGACAGCCGTGCTCACGGTTAAGAGCGGCCTGGACTTATTCATGATTAGAGGAGTGAAGGTTTTTGGGAGTTGTGGATGTTAAGCGGGGAGCTTAACATTGGAAATGATGTTATGGTTATTTGGTTATGATGATGGGATGGGAGATTGGGACCATTTCACCTGTGTAGTAATGTAGGTGCTTAATAAGCTAAGGTGATAGGTATTAATTGCGTAGTGCTTTAACCATGAGTTCAACCTCTCCTTGTTCTAGCCATGCATGATATAATTTTCCCACACTTGCTGAGTACCATTGGTACTCAACCTTGCATATTTGTTGGTTTATATTGCTGCTCAGGTCAAGATAATGTGGTGGTGTATAATGACCAAGACTTTGGACCCGAGGAAGGATTTTAGGTTCATGAAGACCCCCGGGCAACGCCTGTGATGGAGCCCTAAAGAATAATATTCCGCTGCTAGTTTATTTACTTGTGATGAAGCATTTGTGTCCATTGAGACATTTGCGATGTAAGACTTATTTATATTCGACACCTGGCTTGTAATAAATGATGCTTCACTATTTGTCATCACATGTATGAGAAAATGATCCTGGCATACATGTGATATTCACTTGGTTGTTTCCTTCAGAAAAACCGGGTGTGACATCGTCGTAGACAGCTCCCTGAGCTTGTCCTTCTATACAAGATCACGCACATACAAGATTCATAACAATCAATACCATCCACAAACTTTAAACTAGATGCGATGATGCATATGCATGTTATGCAGTTTTATTAGATCGGTTTGTACGTGTTCTTGCATGGCTTTATGACGAACAGGGGTGTTCGGATTAGATGTGGACGTGGCGATGACCTTGTCTTTAGATCAACCCGATCAACAAGTGATCTGTCCACGAGAAAGCTTCTGTTAAAAAAGAATCGAAGAACAGATGCAAAGAAAACATAACGATGTCGTAAGGTGGTATTGGAGACCTACCTTACGTTCTTCTCGGCCTCAGATCCTTCTTAGATTGTTGGGCTCTCTTCCGGCGATCTTCCTTCCTGAACTCCGGCAATGGCTTTCTCGGTGAGTTGAGGCTAGGGCTCTAAGTCGTCGGCTTAGGAGTTGGAAAAGAAGTTCGTGGTTTCGGCCAGAGGTTCTGGGTTCTATTTATAATCGGGAAGAGAAGAGTCCTAATCTGTTTGGACTTTGATTTAAGAGTTCTATTCAGATTGTCGTCGAATCTTAATCTTATATCTAGTCGATTTGGTGCGGTATCATTGTGGAATTCAAGTCGGTTTCTTCCCCTTGCCGATATTTCTACGCGTACAGAATCCAAAACCGCTCCAGAACTCGTTACCTCCGTGGTGATGAGCTCCGGAAGCTCCACGTGTCCATTGGGGCCTGGTCTCTCCTTTTTTGCAGAGACGAGCTCCGGTGGTGCCCCGTGTCAAGCGAGCGAGACCTCCCTTCTCCTTTGGAGGCGAACTCCGCGTGCGCCACGTATCCTGGCGGTCGGGACCTCCTCTCTTATTCGGAGGTGGCTCCGCACACGCCACGTGTCAGTGCCGGACCTTTCCTCTCTCCGGAGGTAGCTCCAGCGCAAGACTTCCCTTCCTCTCAGAGACGAGCTCCGAGGTTAACACGTGTCCAACAGTGATGGACCTCCCGGAGATAAGCTCTGGTGGCGACACGTGTCCGATAGAACCGGACCTCTCGGAGGTGAGCTCCAAGATCGACACGTATCCCGCGGGACTCGTCCTCTGATTTCCGCGGTGACTAGCTCCAAAGGTGATATGTTTCCTGGGGAAATGCCTTTGCTTCTTCCGCAGAGGCTAGCACCGGGGGCAACATGTGTCCCACAGGGTCGGACCTCTCCCCCTTTGTGGAGATGAGCCCCAAGCCTTCCACGTAGCCAGTTTAGCGGCGGACCTCTCCCCACTTCGCAGGGATGAACTCCGAATGCGCCACGTATCCCGCGGGCCATGGAAGTTGTCTTTGGCGCTCTCTGTGAACTGAATTCGGCTTTTATTGGCTATCCTTTTTATATTTTTCTCCGTTCCTACTTTTCTTAAAATGTTTTCTCTTCATAAAACATGAATATATGCTGACACCAGAAATGAAGGTGTCACAATGAGTCCAAGACTCATGAGACATTGTAATAAACTCTGTTATTCATGGTAATATATAATCTGAATTCAGTTTGTGGAACATATGTGTATGTGTGATGAACATCCTGGGCACACATATGCATTAGTTCTCGGTTCCGTGGTTTTCAACAGAATTGAAGGCGTCACACCATGGATTTCAACCAGCCATCGGCCTCAATGGGATCATTAGCTTGAGCAGAAGTGTGTGGTCGAGTCCTCATAAAATCTCCCAGTCGGTTGTGAGCCGGCGGTTGTGGCGGTGGTGGCGGCGGTGGTGCAGGAACGGGGTTGTTGTTGTTTTTGGCTTGCAGCTGACCCAAAGTTTGGATCATAGTTTGCATAAGCTGGTTCTGCATGGCCATCAACCGTTCCAAGTTGTTTGCACCAGCAACGGGGTTTTCATGGACGTTCCTCCCTTGACGGCCGGCGTTTCCTCTCACCATCTGTTAGAGAGAGTTGAGTAGAGTAGAGGTTAGAAGTTTAGAGTGATCCCTCCCAACAATATGCATCAAGGTGAATGGACTATATATCATCCTAAATGAGGATGTGAACAAGTGCCGAAGCATCTCACATCTCATATCTCTCTACTATATGTGGATATGGACAACGCTGAAACGCACAACTCACACTAAGCACTCAAGCACAATAATCATTACAAAACTTCAGCACACAACTCCTATTCAAGGCTTACTCAATGGGGGTCCTATGTGGTTTGGGGTGATACCAATCTGTGACCAATCCGTGACTTTGTCCTGTGGTCAATGGGGTTCTAATGCCAATCTATGCATTTTACCTAGGCTTGCATCCTATGTTCAGCGTGGCTCCTAATACCAATCTGCGACTAGGCTTACGTCCTATGGTCAACCGTGGTTCAGCTACCAATCTGTGATCAATCTAGGCTTGTGACCTACAGTCAACCATGGCTTCTAAAACCAATCTGTGATTTATATCTAGGCTTGTTATCTACAATCAACCGTGGTAGCTTGATACCAATATGTGACCTATCTAGGCGCGTGACCTACGATCAACCGTGGCTCTGATACCAATCTGTGACGCCCCTACCCCGAGAAGAAAAACCTCTCGGAACTGAGACTGATGCATATGTGTGCCTAAGATGTTCATCACACATACACATATAATCCACAAACTGAATTCAGAATATATATAACCACGAATGAATAGATTCAAGTACTTTATTACATCAATCTTTATTGCAGCGGAAGTCTTATCTTAGCAGCGGAAGTCTTATTCTATCAGCGGAAGTCTTCTAAACTATAGCGGAAGCAAACTAAGCAACAGCAGCGGCTCCATCTCTACTCCACAGGCATGGTTGAGGGTAGATTACACGACTAATACTCCAAGTGGTCTTCATAGTACTCCTCTCGTGTTGCTGATGATGTATGATAAAGCAAGGGTGAGTATATGACGTACTCAGCAAGTGCGGAAAGTATGACATGTAGCTTACAACAAGGTAGGTATAAAAAGGTTCATTGCATAAAAGCAAAGTTTATTTCACAAATCATGATAAAAACAGCAACTAGCTTTAAGTGAATGTAATCCCAACATGTATTTAAACATCAACATACCTCCATCACGATTCACCGCTGATCATATCTCATCCGAACATTTATCTTTCTCAACTTCACATGCTCATGAATACCATCTCGTATTCACTACCATCTCATCCAATATTCAATTCCATCTCATAATCGAGATCAAATCTCATTGCCATGACTCAACGGTCATGCAACCAATCTCATTACCTGGACTCAATAATCCCGAAAACAAAATCCAAAGACCAAACCATCACCAAACCAATAACCAAACCAAATACCAACCCATCTAATCATGTCAGTTGTTCAGGCGCTTGTGACTGTAAGCTCGGCTATCATGATAGTTTTACACTCTGCAGAGGTGGCACCACTTTACCCACAAGTTTGTGGTTTCGTCACCCGTCGGCGACTGCAGAACCTCCATTATACCAGTACACAACCGTCGGTGTATGGACAAGAGATCACAAAAATAGCCTTTACAAAGGGGCTACTAGATGTATGGACTCACTAAGGTTTCACCAGCAGGCTAGAATCTCCAATTCTCCCACCTACGGGCCCCCTCTTGTGCCATGCAGTTCCCAGGGCAGTCCTCACTCGACTCCCATTCCCCGCGCCTTCCACGGTCCATAACAATCTAGCAACTTACCTAATTAATCAGCTAAGCCACACCCATATTTGGCCTTGTGAAGGCACTGTTTTCCTGGCATGGCTGGCATGGACCAGTCCTTAGATCTACGGCAAGTAAACCACAATCTCATTCTACCATTTCCACAAAACCAGTCTTGTCTAGATCTCCCTCCGTTTCATGTTCATTAACATCAAGTTCTCATTATCATTACTCATGCGAGTATAGTTAGCTAGACACATTATATCGCTTCCCATATCCCGTAGATTAGCGAAGCAAAAAAGCAAAAACCGACCATACCCGACTCATAAACTTCCCTGCCGTCAAGGGTGGTTAACAAAGCTAGTAAACTCCTATAAAAGGGTTTCCCATCCAGTTGACTCAGCATACACAGTTTTCACAAACAAAACAGTTTCCAAAAACATGGGATCAATATGGTCAAGGGGCACTTGAGTTGTTCCTATGGCTTCTGTTGCTCTGGGATCTCAAAGTCTTGTTGTTGTAGTTCTTCGTAGATAGCTCCCTGAGCTTGTCCTTCTAATTACGATCACGCACATACAAGATTTATAGCAATCAATCATCATGCACAAACTTTACTCTAGATGCAATAGTGCATATGCATGCTAATCCTATGGTACAGTTTAGTTTGTACGTGTTCTTACATGTTCTTGCATGTTTTAAGGGGTTTGCATGGGGTTTTACAATGAACAGAGGTGTAAGGATCAAATGTGGACGTGGCGATTATCTTGACTATAGATCAAACTGATGAACACGTGATCTGTCCATGAGAAAGCTTCTGTTCGAAAGGATCGAAGAAACAGATGCAAAGAAAACCGCGATCTCGTCGTATGGTGGTAATGGAAACCCACCTTGCTTCCTTCTGGTCCTCCCTCCTAGCAAAAACAGATCGTCGAGGCTCTCTTCCGGCAACGGCGATCGTGTTTGGGCTTGTCGGCGGTCTGTCCAGTGGTCAAACTCCGGTGAAGGGGTTTAGCTCGGCGAGTTTGAGGGCTAGGTCCTCTAAGTTGTCGGATTGGAAAAGATGTTACGATCAAGGGGTGTTTCGGGTTCTATTTATAATCGGAAAAAGAAGAGTCCTAATTTGATTGGATTTTAAATAAGAGTCCTATTCAAATTCTTTTTGAATCTTAACAACTTATCTTCAATCGATTTGGTGTAGTAGCAACGTGGAATTCATGCCGGTTTCCTCCCGTATTGGGTATTCACGTACAGAGGAAAACCACTTCAGAATCGCGTCCTTCCGCGGGGATAAGCTCCGGAGGCTCCATGTGTCCAGCAGAGGCCGGGCCTCCCCTTTCCGCAGAGGCGGGCTCTGGTTGTGCTGCGTGTCAGGCGGGCGAGACCTCCCATCTTCTCGGATGTGAGCACCGCGTGGGCCATGTGTCCTGGCGAGCGGGACCTCCCTCTCCCTCAGAGGCGAGCTCCGCGTACGCCACGTGTAAGTGCCGGACCTCCCCTCTCTTTGTAGGTGAGCTCTGAGAGTGCCACATGTCAAGCAGAATCAAATCTTTCTTTCTCCTCAGAGATGAGCTCTGAGGTCGACACGTGTCCATCAGCGTCAGACCTCCCGGAGATGAGCTCCGGAGGTGACACGTGTCCGATAGTGTCAGACCTCCCGGAGGTGAGCTCCAAAGGTGACACGTGTCTAGTAGGACCGGACCTCTCGGAAGTTAGCTCCGAGAGAGACACGCGTCCCATGGTGTCGGACCTCTCGGAAGTGAGTTCCGAGAGCGACACGTGTCCAACGGGTTGGGCCTTACTTCCCCGCAGCAACTAGCTCCGGTGACGACGCGTGTTCTGTGGGGCTGGACTTCGCTTCTCCGCAGAGACAAGCCCCGAAGGCGACACGCGTCCAGTGGGCCGGACCTTGCCCCTTCCACAGAGGCTAGCTCCGAGCCTGCCATGTAGCCAATTAGCGGCGGACCTCTTCCCCTTTGCGGGGATGAGCTCTGAAGGCGCCACGTGGCCAGCGGGCCACGGGAAGTGTCTACGGCACTCCTCGGGGAACTGGAATTTGCTATTTTTGGCTATCCTTTTGATTCTTTTTCTGTTTCCACTTCTTTTTAAAATGTTCTCTTTATATAAAATATGAATGCATGCAGAAATCAAAATTGAGGGTGTCACATGCAGCTTCTTCCAGAACCTAGAGGTAAATTGGGTACCCCTCTCTGAAACTATCCTCTTCAGGACTGCATGACGGCACACAATTTGCTCTATGTATAACTCGGCTAGTTGTGCAACGTTGTACATGGTTTTAGCAGGAAGAAAATGAGATGTTTCTGTCAATCGGTCCACAATAACCCAGATGGAGTCGTAACCCGACTGAGTACGTGGCAATCCAACTATGAAATCCATGCTGATGTCTTCCCACTTCCACTCGGGTACTTTCAATGGTTGCAACAGTCCAGCGGGTCTTTGATGTTCGGCCTTCACCCGTTGGCATGTGTCACATAAGGCAACATACTCAGCTATGTCCCTTTTCATACCATCCCACCAATAACAAGTCTTCAGGTCCTTGTACATCTTTGTACTGCCGGGATGTATGGAATAAGGTGAATCATGTGCTTCCTTTAATATCGTGTCGCGGATGTGCTTCACGTTAGGCACACAAATCCTTTTCCCTAGCCAACACGTACCCTTCTCGTCTTCCTTGAAGTCCTTTTCTATGCCTTGTCGGATTCTTTCCTTGATTTCCTTGATTTACTCATCCGTCGCTTGGCCATATCGTATCTCTTGTTCCAGCGAAAAATGGAGTTCCATTACTTCCATCTCGTTCCAGAACCCGAGATATAACCGTTCGAGCTCCTTGCGCAGCTCGGGCGGTAGCTCCCGAACCGTGAGTTGGTTACATGCTCCCTTTCGGCTCAATGCATCAGCTACTACATTGGCCTTTCCGGGGTTATAGTTGATTCCAACATCATAATCCTTGATGAGTTCCAACCATCGACGTTGCCTCAAATTCAAGTCTGTTTGCGTGAATATATACTTGAGGCTTTTGTGATCCGTATAGATCTCACATCGGTGGCCAAGGATATAATGTCTCCAAATCTTTAATGCATGTACCACGGCTGCGAGCTCCAAGTCATGCGTGGGGTAATTCAGCTCGTGTTTCTTGAGTTGCCTCGATGCATAGGATACCACTTGTCCTTCTTGCATGAGCATGCATCCAAGCTCTTGTCTTGATGCGTCACAATATATATCGAAGCTCTTGCTTATGTCCGGCAATACCAAAACCGGTGCTGTGGTTAGCCTTTTCTTGAGCTCCACAAAGCTTTCTTGACATAGCAATTCAGCCATAGGCTTTGCTATCTCGGAGAAATCCTTGATGAACCGGCGATAGTATCCAGCCATCCCAAGGAAACTCCAAATATCCCTCACGTTCTGCGGTTGGTTCCACTTCAGAACATCTCCCACTTTTCCAGGATCAACCTATACTCCTTCCTCGGAGATGATGTGGCCTAGGAATGATATCTCCTTTAGCCAAAATTGACATTTGCTAAGCTTGGCATACAATTGATGCTCTCGCAGTTTCTGCAATGTCAATCTCAAGTGTTCTTCATGTTCTTCCACGTTTTTCGAATACACCATGATATCGTCGATGAAAACCATGACGAACTTGTCCAAGTACTCCAAGAAGACCTTGTTCATGGGGTACATGAAATATGCGGGTGCATTCGTTAACCCAAAAGACATAACGGTATATTCATACGAACCATACCGTGTTCGAAAGGCAGTCTTGGGTATGTCGGAGGGCTTAATCTTCAGCTGGAAGTATCCCGGCCGAAGATCAATCTTGGATAAAACTCGGGCACCTTTCATATGGTCAAACAGGTCTTCTATACGGGGCAGAGGGTACTTGTTCTTGATCGTCACCTCATTGAGAGACCTATAGTCCACGCACATCCTTTGGATCCCATCCTTCTTATCAACGAAGAGCACGGGGGCTCCCCACGGTGACGAGCTTGGGCGTATAAAGCCCTTCTCTAGCTGCTCCTGAATTTGCTTCTTGAGCTCCACTAGTTCATTACCGGGCATCCTATACGGTCTATTTGCTATAGGTGCAGTTCCCGGTACCAAATCAATGGCAAACTCAATGTTCCGGTCAGGTGGCATACCTGGAAGTTCTTCCGGGAACACGTCCAAAAATTCTTGAACCACCGGAATGCTTTCCAATATTGCTTTTTTGACGTGGTTCAACGTTGTCTTCTCAGTTGCCGGTTGGGCTGACCAGAACTCAATACAAGTACCGTGCGCATTTGTCAACTGCACGCTCCTCTCAGCACATTGGATTACTCCGTTGTGCTTGCTTAACTAATCCATTCCATGTATCATGTCAAGCCCTTGGGAATCCAATACAATAAGGTTGGCAAGGAAGTCTACCCCCTTTATTTTAAAGGTTTACTTTCGGAAATACTATATTAGTCCTCATCTCTCCACCGGAAGAATTAACTAACGTAGTATATTTCATGTGTGATATGGGCAGGTTATGCTTGGCAACATACTTGGACGGTATGAATGAATGCGATGCTCCGGAATCAAATAAAACAGTGGCTGGGTTGGAGTTGGGAAGGAACATACCAATCACGACGTCCTCAGCCTGTTGTGCTTCCTCAGCAGAGACATGATTCACGTTGCCACGAGCATACTTCTGCTGTCCACGGTTACCTTGTGTAGCTCCTCCGTTCGGCTGTGGGTTCTGCTTGGGCGCGTTGCTTGGTTGTCCAGAAACTTTCCTTTGGCACTGACTTGCAAAGTGTCCCGTTTCTCCGCATACAAAGCATGCCTTGTTGCCCAAGACAGCCGGGACGTTGGGGCAGGGGTTTCTTGCATAGGCGCCCATGTTAGGACGAGGCGCCGGAGGCAAGGGCACACGAGGTGCTTGCATGACAGGACATTGCTGTGGTGGTTGATTAGGGTGAAATGTAGAAGTGGACGATCCATACTGTGGTGCAGCTGGGGGCATGTACCAAGGGCGTATGTTGCTCCCTTGTGGCTGGTATGGCATCTTTCTTTTGCCCTCTTGCTCGATCTCTCGGATCTTGCTCCCAACCACTATGGCTTTGTCAACTAGCTTCTGGAAGTTTGCGTAGTCATTGTTGAGGAGCTGACACTGGATCTCATCGTTCAACCCTCTCATGAACAAATACTGGTTCCGTTGGTCTGAGTTGACATCTTCGGGGGCATACTGTGATAGTTGTGTGAATTTGTTGAGGTACTCATTCACGCTCTTCCTGCCCTAGCGGAGACCTTCAAACTCTTGTCTTTTGAGCATCATGACTCCAACAGGGACGTAGTGATAGCGGAAGCTCTCCTTGAACTCAGCTCATGTTATAGTCGCTTGGTTGACATGAGCATTGCATAGAGTGTCCCACCAGTCAGAGGCTGCTCCCATAAGTTGGTGCGATGCAAAGAGAAATTTCTCTCGATCATTGCACTGAACAATAGCAAGCTTCTTCTCCATGGACTTCAACCAATCGTCGGCATCCATGGGATCATTAGCTTGTGCAAAAGTAGGCGGTCGAGTCCTCATGAACTCTCCCAACCGGTTGTGAGCCGGCGGTGGTGGTGGTGCAGGAACGGTTTTAGGATTGTTGTTGTTGGCTTGCAGCTGACCCAAAGTTTGGATCATGGTTTGCATGAGTTGGTTTTGCATAGCCATCAACCGTTCCAAGTTGTTTGCACCAGCCCCGGGGTTGTCATTTTGAGGAACTTAAACGTGGTCTTCCTCTTGTGGTTCCTGGTTGCCACGGACGTTCCTCCTTTGACGGCTGGCGTTTTCTCTCACCATCTGTGAGTGAGAGTTGGGTAGAATAGAAGTTAGAAGTTTAGATTGATCCCCCAACTATATGCATCAAGGGTTTGAACTATATATGAACCTATATGAGGATGTGAACACATGCCGAAGCATCTCACATCTCTCTACTATGTGTGGATATGGACAACGCGGAAACGTCACACAACTCACACTAAGCACACAAACACAAGCAATCATCACAAAAGTTCACACCTGTGACGCCCTCAATTCTGTGGGAAAACCACGGAACCGAGAACTAATGCATATGTGTGCCCAGGATGTTCATCACACATACACATACGTTCCACAAACTGAATTCAGATTATATATTACCATGAATAACAGAGTTTATTACAATACCTCATGAGTCTTGGACTCATGCTCACAGAGGAAGTCTTTATTTCTACGCAGCAGAAGTCTCTATTCTAAAGTGGAAGCAAAACTAATGCGGAAGCAAAACTAAGCAGTAGTGGCTCCATCTCTACTCCTTCCACAGGCAAGGTTGAGAACAGATCACACGCCACAATGCTCCACTTGGTCTTCATAGAAGGCTTCTCTGCTGCTGATGATGAAGTAATAATGCAAGTTTGAGTACAATGATGTACTGAGCAAGTGCGGGAAAACACATGATATGCAGCTCATAAACAAGGTAGGTATACAATGGCTCATTTGCAGAAAAGCAAATTTATAAAATCATGATAAAACAGCAACTTAGCTTTAGACGAATGTAATCCCAGCATGTATTAAATTACCAAATACCTCCATCACTTCCCGTGTTCCATCCGAACATTAACCAACCTTTATCCATACTCACGAATACCTCCTTGTATTCGCTACCATCTCACAAATACCTTATCGTATTCGCTACCATCTCATCTCATAAAACAACCTCGTCTCACACCGAGACCAATCTCATGTCATGACCCAACAGTCATGCAACCATCTCATCACCTAGACTCAACAGTCCCAACAACCAAACCATAACCAAACCAATAACCTTCCCAATAACCATCCCCTTAACCATCCCAACTAATCATGGCAGTTTAGCCAGGTGCTCGTGACCGTAAGCTCGGCTATCATGATAGTTTTAGACTCTGCAGAGTTTGCACCTCTTTACCCACAAGTTTGTGATTTCGTCAGCCGTCGGCGACTGCAGAACCTCCATCATACCAGTACACATCCGTCGGTGTATGGTCAAGAGATCACAAAATAGCCTTTACAATGGGGTTACTAGATGTATGGACTCACTAAGGTTTCACCGGCAGGCTAGAATCTCCAATTCTCCCACCCACGGGCCCCCTCTTGTGCCATGCAGTTCCCAGGGCAGTCCTCACTCGACTCCCATTCCCCACACCTTCCACAGTCCATAACACTCTAGCAACTTACCTAATTACTCAGCTAAGTCGCACCCATACTTGGCCTTGTGGTGGCACTATTATCCTGGCATGTGCATGCATGAACCGGTCCTTAGATCTATGGCAAGTAAACCACCGTCTCATGTGTCACACCCAGTTTTTCCGAAGAACAACCAAGTGAATATCACATGTATGCCAGGATAATTTTCTCATACATGTGATGACAAATAGTGAAGCATCATTTATTACAAGCCAGTTGTCGAATATAAATAAGTCTTACATAGCAAATGTCTCGATGGACAATAATAAGTTCATCACAAGTAAATAAACTAGCAGCGGAATATTATTCTTGAGGGCTCCGTCACAGGCGTTGCCCGGGGGTCTCCATGAACCTAGAAACCTTCTTCGGGTCCAAAGTCTTGGTCATTATATACCACCTCATTATCTTGACCTGAGCAGCAATATAAACCAACAAAATATGCAAGGTTGAGTACCAATGGTACTCAGCAAGTGTGGGAAAATTATATCATGCATGGCTAGAACAAGGAGAGGTTGAACTCATGGTTAAAGCACTACGCAATTAATACCTATCACCTTAGCTTTTTAAGCACCTACATTACTACACAGGTGAAATGGTCCCAATCTCCCATCCCATCATCATAATCAAATAACCATATCATCATTTCCAATGTTAAGCTCCCCGCTTAACATCCACAACTTCCAAAACCATCAATCCTCTAATCATGAATAAGTCCAAGCCGCTCTTGACCGTGAGCACGGCTGTCATGATAGTTTTGACTCTGCAGAGTTTGTACCACTGTACCCACATGTAGTGATTTCATCCCCCGTTGCTGGGTGGATTAAAAGAACCTCCATTATGCCAGTGGCTACGAACCACATTCACACTTCCCAGGTGTGTAGCCAGGAGATCACTACGAAGCCTTTACAAAGGGATTGCTGACGAGCATGGGCCCACTGAGGTTTCACCCCTAACAGCATACAAGAGGCTCCAACCCCGCTGCAGTGGCCCCCTCTTGAGCCTTGCGGTTCATATGGTAGTCGAGCTGACACCTACTCCCCGCACCATCCAACACACCCATACTACGCCGGGGATACACCTAATTAATTGGCCAAGCTGCCCCATCTCAGCTTGTGGTTGGCACTGTAAAGCCAGGTTACATGCTCCATGAACCGGTCCTTAGGATCTAGGCAAGTATTAAACACAAACCCGATTCTCGTGCACCCAGCACACAACCAAAACATCCAACTTGCCTTGATCCCTACCTCTACATAACTCACAATATCCCATTCAAGAGTATGGTAAAATAAACTGATGATCTCATATCCCAAATATCCCATTCAAAGCATGGATAAGCATATGCATAATAATAAATGACATGATAAGATGAATCCCAACCCAAGCTACAAGTAAATAAGGTAATGCAATTCTAGGGAAACATCCTAGCATGGGTTTCATATTTTCAATTGACAATGCAAATAATTCTAGCTACACATCCTAGTATAGGATCAAAGTGGTCAAGGACACTTGCCTCCTTCCTGCTATTCTTGAAATGGGTAGTCCTGATCTTGGAAAGGAATAACTTGCTCTTGAGCAGGTTCTACATCATACCATCACACATAGCAAAAGAAAAACAACAATCCATAAGACATAGTTCACACTTCCACTTCATACAAACCACACATTCATATTTATGTAAGTCCTTCACAATTATATGTGTTGTGGTTACTCTATGTGTGTTGATTTGTGGCTTGCATGCACTTTTAATCATGTGTATATGATTCCTACTTTTGTGTTCACATCTATACTTACATAATATATATGAGTTTTCAATTTAAATAAATTCCTTATATTCAATTACTACACCTTTTAGCTACCAAGTATGCATGAAAGGTATTTTTCTTCTCCATATGTGTCTTCAGAATTTCTACCAACCCTAAACTGAATTCTTTGGATTTTAGAAACTCCATTTATCATTTACTAGTTGCTATATTTTCAGATTTATTTTCCTATGCATATATGTGTACTTTATTATGAAAATAGTAAGACACATCATCTAAACAGAATAGGTTCTGGTCCTAAATAATTTAATAACATATTTTGACCCTTGCCTCTGATGTAAACTATTTCACAATTATTTTCCCTATTTTCTAGAACTATTCTTTGCTTAAAAATGTGTCCCTAAATGTGAATAATAAATTAGACAGATTCAATTCAGCCCAAAATATGTTTTTATCTCACTCCAAAGTTTTCCTAAATACTGAGAAAGTCTTTAATTAAATTTTTACAATATGTTTGTCCCACTTTTTAATTTTTTAACACTAGCCACATATTCAATTTCCTAATTTAAATACTAAACAGGGCTAAAAAGGTAAACTCACCCCACTACAGGGTCTATAATATTATTTTCAGAATTTCCAGGGGTCTAGCTACACTTATCAGAGGAGTTTTTCTTAATTTTTATTAAGTCCAGGGGCTAAAACTGATTTTTAAATGAATTTACATGATTTTCTGAAGTTCCAGGGGCTAGATCAGAAGTTTCCGGGGCTAGCTCTTATTTCCCGAGAACCCCAGGGGGTAGCACGTAAGATTTCCAGTCTTTATAACGCGGGGCTGACGTGGACCGTCCGATTTTAAACCGACGGCTGAGATTATAACGTCGAACCGGTACGCGGGGATTTAAACCCTACCGTGCGATTTGAAATAAACGGCTCACAAGCGGCCACGTCGCTCTGATCGAACGCGGGCGGCGCTGCCGGCGGCGCACGGCGACAGGAAGCGGCGATCTCGCCGGAGACTTTCGGATCTTCGAGAATTCTTCCTAGAACTGTGATTTTATGGCATAGATCGGTGGAGGGGAGGTCGGGGATCTCACCTCGGGGGTTTTCTTGAGCTCGGAGGTCCTGGAAGGTGATCGGTGACGAGGTCCGAGGTGAATTCACTGCGAGGCTCGTCGGCGCTGTGTTTACACTGCAAGTCACCGAGTTTTCTGCACCTGCAAGGTTCTCCGGAGGCGGTGGATCAAGACCAGCGAGTTAGATCGGAATTTCCGAGCTTAGATCAGCCAGAATTCGCGGGAGAAGTCTCGGTTCTCACCGGAGTAAAATCAGCGGATCGCGTGGTAAAAACAGAACGAGGCCAGGGTTTTTATAGACGGGGGAGGGCGGCTGGGTGGTTTAGATCGAGTTTGCGTCGCCCCCGAACAGAATTCGGCTGGAGTACGCGAGAATTCCCGATCGGTTTCAATTCGGGTGAGAGAGTCCGGCGCTGGCGCGAGGTAGACGATGAACTGGTGGGCCCCGCCTGTCAGTGGGAGAAAGCGGCGCGCGCGGCTGCGGGCTGGTGCGGGCGCTGGTTGGGCCGGCTGGTGGGTTGCGGCCCACTGGCCGGTTTTTTTCTGTTTTCTCTTTTTCTTTTTCTATTTCTTTTCTGATTTGAGTTTAATTTGAATTCCAGTTTGAATTTGAATTTTTGCAAAACATGCAACACGTCCAAAAATTTTTAAATTCCCCTCTTAACATGATTTAGGGTCTTAACATAATTTTGGGGTGTTACATCATGCTACCTCATTCACAAACCCAGTCTTGCCTAGATCACCCTCCGATCCATGTCCATTATTAACATCAGTTTCTCATTATCAATACGAGTGCAGTTAGCTAGACACATCTATCTCGCTTCCCAATCCCATGGACTCAGCGAAGCATAAAGCAAAAACCATACCCGACTCATAAACTTCTCAGGCGACAAGGGTGGTTTATCCAAAACTAGTAAACTCCTATAAAAGGGTTTCCCATCATTTTTGACTCAGCACACACACACACACCTTTTCGCAAAACAAAATAGTTTTACCCAAAACATAGGATCAACATGGTCAAGGAGCACTTGCCTTGTTCTTGCGGATCCGGTTGTTCTTGGATATCAAAACCTGGTTGCTGCAGTTCGTCGTGGACAGCCCCCTGAGCTTGTGCTGCTAGGTAGGATCACGTGCATACAAGATTCACAGCAATCAATATCATGCACAAACCCTAAACTAGATGCGATCATGCACATGCATGCTATCCTATGATTTTTATTAGATTGGTGTGTTCTTGCATGGCTTGCATGGACAGAGGTATTCAGATCAAAGGTGGACATGGCAACGATCTTGTCTTTAGATCAACCTGATCATCAAGTGATCTGTCCCCAAGAAGGCTTCTGTTCGAAAGGAATCAAAGAACAGATGCAAAGAAACACAATGATATCGTAAGGTGGTATTGGGGTCTACCTTACATTCCTCTCGGTCTTCGAGGTCCTCCTCAGACCGCTGTCTTTCCTCTGGCGATCTTCCTTGCCGCGCTCCGGCGATGGCTTTCTCGGCGGGTTGGGGCTAGGGCTCTAAGTCGTCAGCTCAGGAGTTGGAAAAGATGTTTGTGGTTTCGGTCAGAGGTTCTGGGTTCTATTTATAATCTGGAAGAGAAGAGTCCTAATCTGATTGTATCCCAAATAAGAGTCTTATTCAGATCGTCGTTGGATCCTATCATCGTATCTTTAGTTGATTTGGTGCGGTAACGTTGTGGAATTCAGGTCGGTTTCCTTTACGTACCGATATTCTTACGCGTAACAGCCGCTCCAGAACTCGTTACCTCCACGGCGATGAGCTCCGGAGGCTCCACGTGTCCTTCCGGGGCCTGGTATCTCCTTCTCCGCAGAGACGAGCTCCGGTTGTACCGCGTGTCAATCGACCGAGGACTTCCCCTCCTTTGGAGGTGAGCTCCGCGCACGCCACGTGTTGGCGCCGGTCTTTCCTCTCTTCTTTCTTCAGGGACATGCCCCGAGGTCGACACGTGTCCAGCAGCGACAGACCTCCTGGAGATAAGCTCCGGTGGCGACACGTGTCCGATAGAACCGGACCCCTCGGAGGTGAGCTCTCAGACCGAACCGGTCCTCTCGCGCGACTGGTCCTCTGATTTCCGTGACAACTAGCTCCGAGGATGACACGTGTCCTGCGGAAATGCCTTTGCTTCTTCCATAGAGGCTAGCTCCGTGGGCAACACGTGTCCCACAGGATCGGACCTCTCCCCTTTGCGGAGACGAGCCCCGAGCCTGCCACACAGCCAGCTTGGCGGCGGCCTCTCCCCACTTCGCAGGGATGAGCTCCGAACACGCCACGTGGCCAGCGGCCGCGGTGAGTTGTCTTTGGCGCTTTCTGAAAGCTGGATTCGGCTCTTATTGGCTATCCCTTTGATATTTTTCTCTGTCCCTATTTTTCTTAAAGTGTTTCCTCTTCATAAAACATGAACATATGCTGACACCCGAGATGAGGGTGTCACAACACCACTCCTATTCAAGCTTATTCAATGGTGGTCCTATGTGGTTTGGGGTGATACCAATCTGTGTTCAATCTGTGACTTCTACCTAGGCTAGCACCCTACGGTCAATGTGGCTCTAATGCTAATCTATGCATTCTACCTAAGCTTGCGTCCTATGGCCAACGTGGCTCTAATGCCAATCTGTGAATTCTATCTAGGCTTGCGACCTACGGTCAACGTGACTCTGATACCAATCTGTGACACCTAGTTCCGAAAACCCCGGAACCGAGCTGATGCATATGTGTGCCCAGGATGTTCATCACACATACACATGTAATCCCACAAACTGAATTCAGAATAATACCATGAATAACAGGGTTTTATTACAATGTCTCATGAGTCTCTAACTCATTCTAGCAGCAGAAGTCTTATTCTAGAAGCCGAAGTCTTCTACACTATAGCGGAAATAAACTAAGCAATGGCAGCGGCTCCATCTCCTACTCCACAGGCAAGTTGACGGTAGATCACACGCCTAGTACTCCACATGATCTTCGAAGTACTCCTCTCCTGTCGCTGATGATGTATGATAATGCAAGGGCGAGTACATGTTGTACTCAGCAAGTGCAGGAAATGCATGACATGTAGCTTACGACAAGGTAAGAACAAAAGGCTCATTGCAGAAAGCAATGTTTATTTCACAAACATGATAAAAACAGCAACTAGCATTAAGTGAATTTAATCCGGACATATATTTAAACATCGACATACCTCCATTATGATTCACCACTTCCCATGTCTCACCCAGACATTAATCTTTCTCATCTTTCATCTCATGCTCATGAATAACATCTCATATTCATGACCATCTCATCTCGTATTCAATTCCATCTCATAACCGAGACCAAAGCTCATTATCACGACTCAACAGTCTCAATCTCTTTACCAAGACTCAACAGTCTAGAAACAAAGCCTCAATGACCAAACCATATCCAAACCAATGACATCCCAATAACCAAACCGAACCATGCATCCAAATAACCATCCCATCTATTCATGAAAGTTGGCCAGGTGCTTGTGACCGGAAGCACGGCTATCATGATAGTTTTATACCCTGCAGAGTTTGCACCACTTTACCCGCAAGTTTGTGATTTTGTCACCCATCGGCGACTGCAGAACCTCCATTATACCAGTACACAACCGTCGGTGTATGGCCAAGAGATCACAAATAAGCCTTTACAAAGGGGTTACTAGATGTATGGACTCACTAAGGTTTCACCAGCAGGCTCGAATCACCATTCTCCCACCTACGGGCCCCTCTTGTGCCATGCAGTTCCCAGGGCAGTCCTCTCTCGACTCCCATTACCCGCGCCTTCCGCGGTCCATAACAATCTAGCAACTTACCTTATTAGTCAGCTAAGCCGCACCAATACTTGGCCTTGTGGTGGCACTGTACTCCTGGCATGTGCTCGCATGAACCGGTCCTTGGATCTACGGCAAGTAACCACCATCTCATTCTACCACATCCACGAACCAAGCTTGCCTAGATCTCCCCCAATTCATGTTCATTATTAACATCAAGTTCTCATTATCATCATCCATATGAGTGCAGTAGCTAGACACATACTATCTCGCTTCCCATATCCAGTAGATTAGCGAAGCAGAAAAGAAAAACGACCATACCTGACTCATAAACTTCCCTGGCGACAAGGGTGGTTAACAAAACTTGTAAACTCCTATAAAAGGGTTTCCCATCAGGCTGACTCAGCATACACAGTTTTCGCAAACAAAATAGATTCCAAAAACATGGGATCAATATGGTCAAGGGGCACTTGCCTTGTTCCTGTGGTTTCTGTTGCTCTTGGATCTCGAAGTCTTGGTGCTGTCATCCTTCGTAGATAGCTCACTGACCTTGTCCTTCTAGTTACGATTGCATACATACAAGATTTACAGTACTCAATCATGCACAATCCTTATTCAAGATGCAATGGTGCATATGCATTCTAATCCTATGGCGCTGTTTCATTAGATCAGTTTGTAAATGTTCTTGCATGTTTTAATGGCTTGCACGGGGTTTTACTATGAACAAAGGTGTAGGGATCAGGTGTGGATGTGGCGATGATCTTGACTTAAGATCCAGATCAACCCGATCAACACGTTATCTGTCCACTCGAAAAAACTTCTGTTCGAAGGGATCGAAGAAACAGATGCAAAAAAACCGTGATTATGTCGTAAGGTGCTAATGGAGACCTACCTTACTTCCTTAGGGTCCTTCCTCTTAGCAATGGCAGCAAAACAGATCGTCAGCTCTCCCCCGGCGATCGTGTCGGGCTCGTCGGCGGTCTCACCGGTGGTTGAACACCGGCAAAGGGGGTTAACTCGGCGAGTTTGGGGCTATGGCCTTTAAGTTGTCGGCTAAGGAAGATGTTACGACCAAGGGTGTGTCGAGTTCTATTTATAACCAGGAAAAGAAGAGTCCTATTCCGATTGGATTTCAAATAAGAGTCCTATTTGATTTGTGCTTGGATCTTAACAACTTATCTTCAATAGATTTGGTGCAGTATCAATCGTAGTAGAAATTGTGTCGGTTTATTCTGTATCGGGTGCTTGCGCACAGGGAAACACCACTTAAGGACCTCGTCCTTCCGCAGAGATAAGCTCCAGAGGCTCCACGTGTCCAGCGGGGGCCTGGGCTTCCCTTTTCCTCAGGGGCGAGCTCTGGTTGCGCCATGTGTCAGGCGGGTGGGACCTCCCTCTTCCTCAGATGCAAGCTCCACGTGCGCCATGTGTCCTGGCGGGCGGGGACCTCCCTCTCCCTCGGAGGCGAGCTCCGCGTGCGCCACGTGTCTGTGCTGGACCTCCCCTCTCTTCGGAGGTGAGCTCCGAGAGTGCCACGTCAGTGCCGGATCTCCCCTTTCTTCAAAGGTGGATCCAAGAGTGCCACGTGTCTGTGTCGGACCTCCCCTCTCTTTGGAGGTGGGCTCCGGATGTGCCACGTGTCCTAGCAGCGCCGGATCTCCTTTCTGCTCAGAGATGAGCTCCGAGGTGGACACGTGTCAAACTGTGTCGGACCTCTCTTCTCCCCCGAGGTAAGCTCCGAGAACAACACGTGTCAATCAGTGTCGGACATCCTGGAGGTGAGCTCCGAGGATGACACGTGTCCATCGGGACCTTCTCCTCGGAGGTGAGCTCTGAGAGCGACACGTGTCAAACAGGCCCGGACCTCTCAGAGACGAGCTCCGAGAGCGACACGTGTCAAACAGGGCCGGACCTCTCGGAGATGAGCTACGAGAGCGACACGTGTCCCGTGGGTTGGACCTCCCGCTTCTCCGCAGTGACTAGCTCCGAAGGCGACACGTGTCCTGCGAGGCTGGCCTCGCTCCTCCGCAGAGGCTAGCTCCGGGGCAACACGTGTTCCACGGGGTTGGACCTCACCCCTTCCACAGAGGCAAGCTTCTTGCCTGCCATGTGGTCAGTTAGCGGCGGACCTCTCCCCCTCCACGGGGATGAGCTCCGAAGGCGCCACGTGGCCAGCGGGCCACGGGAAGTGTCTACGGCGCTCCTCGGCAAACTGGATTTGGCTCTTTTTAGCTATCTTTCTGATTCTTTCTCTGTTTCCTATTCTTTAAAAATGTTTTCTCTACATGAATTCTGTATACATGCATGAATTACGAAATTGAGGGTGTTACACCCGCCCGTCAGACACGCGGCGCACCCGGAGCTCGCCTTTGAGGAAAAGGGAGGCCCGGCCCCCGCTGGACACATGGCGTCTCCGGAGCTCACCACTGCGGAGATGTGAGATCCTTAAGCGGTTTTTCTTCTATACGCGCGGGAATACCCGGTACTGAGGAAACCGACATGATTTCCACGTTGCTACCGCACCAAATCAATTGAAGATAAGTTGTTAAGATCCAAAACAAATTGAATAGGACTCTTATTTGAAATCCAATCAGAGTAGGACTCTTCTTTCACCCCTTATAAATAGAACCCAAAACCCCCTGGCCGTAACCACGTACCTATTTTCTATCTTCCCGAGTTGACGACTTGGAGGCCCTAGCTTCCAACTCGCCGAGTTAAACCCCCTTTGCCGGAGTTAAGCCACCGGTGAGACCGCCGATGAGCCCCGTCACTATCGCCGTCGCCAGAAGAAGAGCCAACAATCATAAGAGAAGTGAGGTAGGTCTTCGTTACCCATCTTAACACATCGTCGCATCCGTTTTCTTTGTTTCCTTCGGACAGAACATTTTTCGTGTGGACAGATCACATATTGACCGGTTTTTGACGGTGGTATTGATCCAGATCTTGAGTCAAGATCGTCACCACGTCCACACTTGATCCCTAAACCCTTGTTCATCGTCAAACCCCATGCAAAGCCATTAAAATATGCAAGAACACGTACAAACTGAATTAATGAAACTGCACCATAGGAGCAGCATGCACCTACACCATTGCATCTTAAGTAAAGTTTGTGCATGGTGATTGATTGCTGCGAATCTTGTATGTGCGTGGTCCTGAGTAGAAGGACAAGCTCAAGAAACCATCTACGAAGGACTACAGCACCAAGACATCGAGACGCCTGAGCAACAAAAGCCACTGGAACAAGGCAAGTGCCCCTTGACCATATTGATCCCATGTTTTGGAAACTGTTTTGATTGCGAAAACATGTATGTTTGAGTCAACTTGATGGGAAACCCTTTTATAGGAGTTTACTAGCTTTGTTAACCACCCTTGTCACTGGGAAAGTATATGAGTCGGGTATGGTCATTTTTGCTTTTTGCTTCGCTTAGCTTATGGGATACGGGAAGGCGAAGTAGAGCATGTCTAAGTACTGCACTCATATGAATAATGTTAATGATAACTAGATGATGATAATGAACATGAATCGGGGGAGATCTAGGCAAGCTTGGTTTGTGGATGTGGTAGAATGAGATGGTGGTTTACTTGCCTTAGATCTAAGGACTGGTTCATGCCAGCACATGCTAGGAAAACAGTGCCACCACAAGGCCAAATATGGGTGTGGCTTAGCTTACTAATTAGATAAGTTGCTAGATTGTTATGGACTGTGGAAGGCGCGGGGAATGTGAGTCGAGAGAGGACTGCCCTGGGAACTGCATGGCAAAAGAGGGGGCCCGTAGGTGGGAGAATGGTGATTCGAGCCTGATGGTGAAACCTTAGTGAGTCCATACATCTAGTAGCCCCTTTGTAAAGGCTATTTTGTGATCTCTTGGCCATACACCGACGGTTGTGTACTGGTATAATGGAGGTTCTACAGTCGCCGATGGGTGACGAAATCACAAACTCGTGGATAAAGTGGTGCAATCTCTTAAGAGTGTAAAACTATCATGATAGCCGTGCTTACGGTCACAAGCGCCTGGCCAACTCACATGATTAGAGGGAAGTTTGGGATGGTTATCGGGATGGTTATTGGTATGGTTATTGGTATGGTTATTGGTATGGTCTTGGGATTGGTTTCGGGACTGTTGAGTCTTGGTAATGAGTTTGGTTTCAGGACTGTTGAGTCTTGGTAATGAGATTGGTTTCGGGACTGTTGAGTCTTGGTAATTAGATTGGTTTCGCGACTGATGAGTGTTGTTAATGAGATAGGTTTTGGGACTGTTAAGACATGACAATGAGTTTGGTTTGGTTATATGGTTATGAGATGGATATGAACAAGATATGGTTATTATGAGCATGAGATAAAGTTGAGAAAGATTAATGATTGGTTGAGACATGAAAAGTGGTGAATTATGAAGGAGATATGTTGCTTAAATATATGTTGGGATTAAATCCACTTAAAGATAGATGCTATTTTTATCATGTTTGTGAAATAAACTTTGCTTTCTGCAATGATCCTTTTTGTTCCATACCATGTTGAAGCTACATATCATATTTTCCCGCACTTGCTGAGTACGTCATGTACTCAACCTTACATCATTACTTAAATATCAGCAACAGGAGAAGAGTACTTCAAAGATCATGTGGAGTACTAGGCATGCGATCTACCGTCAACTTGCCTGTGGAGTTGGAGATGGAGCCACTGCTGTTTAGTTTTGCTTCCGCTATCATTTAGAAACTTCCTCTGCTAGAATAAGTTAGAGACTTCCGCTGCAAGAATAAGTTAGAGATTGATGTAATAAAGTACTTAAACCCTATTCTTCGTGGTTATATTCTGAATTCAGTTTGTGGATTACATGTGTATGTGTGATGAACATCCTAGGCACACATATGCATTAGATGGGTTCCATTTTCAGGAGACCAGGCGTCACACCGACCAACGCGCCCAAGCAGAACCCACGGCAAAACGGAGGAGCTAATCAAGGTAACCGTGGGCAGCAGAACTATGCTCGTGGCAACGTGAATCATGTCTCCGCTGATGAGGCGCGACAGGCTGAGGACGTCGTGATTGGTATGTTCCTTGCCAACTCCAACCCAGCTACTGTTTTATTTGATTCCGGAGCATCGCATTCATTCATATCATCCAAATATATTGCCAAGTATAATCTGCCCATATCACACATGAAATATACTATGTTGGTTAATTCTCCCGGTGGAGAGATGAGGACTAATATAGTATGTCCAAAAGTAAACCTTAAAATAAGGGGGGTAGACTTCCTTGCCAACCTTATTGTCTTGGATTCTCAAGGGCTTGATATAATACTTGGAACAGATTGGTTGAGCAAGCACAATGGAGTGATCCAATGTGCTGAGAGGAACGTGCAGTTGACAAATGAGCATGGTACTCGTATTGAGTTCGAGTCAGCCCAACCGGCAACCGAGAATGCAACGTTGAACCATGTCGAAGAAGCAACATTGGAAAGCATTCCGGTGGTTCAAGAATATTCGGACGTGTTCCCGGAAGAACTTCCAGGTATGCCACCTGACCGGGACATTGAGTTTGCCATTGATTTAGTACCTGGAACTGCACCTATAGCGAAGAGACCATATAGGATGCCCGTTAATGAACTAGTGGAACTTAAGAAGCAAATTCAGGAGCAGCTAGAAAAGGGTTTTATACGCCCAAGCTCGTCACCATGGGGAGCCCCCGTACTCTTCGTAGACAAGAAGGATGGGACCCAAAGGATGTGTGTGGATTATAGGTCTCTGAATGAGGTGACGATCAAGAATAAATACCCGCAGCCCCGTATAGAGGACCTGTTCAACCAAATGAAAGATGCCCGAATTTTCTCCAAGATTGATCTTTGGTCGGGATACTTCCAGCTGAAGATTAAGCCCTCCGACATACCCAAGACTGCATTTCGAACACGGTATGGTTCGTATGAATATACTGTTATGTCTTTTGGGTTAACGAATGCACCCGCATACTTCATGTACCTCATGAATAATGTCTTCATGGAGTACTTGGATAAGTTCATCGTGGTTTTCATCGACGATATCATGGTGTATTCAACAAGCGAGGAAGAACATGAAGAACATTTCAGATTGACATTGCAGAAACTGCGAGGGCATCAATTGTATGCCAAGCTCTGCAAGGTTCAATTTTGGCTAAAGAAGATATCGTTCCTAGGCCACATCATCTCCGAAATAGGAGTATCGGTTGATCCCGGAAAAGTGGGAGATGTTCTGAAGTGGAACCAACCGTAGAATGTGAGGGATATTCGGAGTTTTCTTGGGATAGCTGGATACTATCGCCGGTTCATCAAGGATTTCTCCAAAATAGCGAAGCCTATGACTGAATTGCTAATGAAGGGAAAGGCATTTCAGTGGACACCAGCGTATCAAGAAAGCTTTGAGGAGCTCAAGAAAAGGCTAACCACAGCGCCGGTTTTGGTTTTGCCGGACGTAAGCAAGAATTTCGACATATATTGTGACGCATCAAGACAAGGGCTTGGATGTGTGCTCATGCAAGAAGGACAAGCGGTAGCCTATACGTCGATACAACTAAAGAAACACGAGCTGAATTACCCCACACATGATTTTGAACTCGCAGCCGCGGTACATGCCTTGAAGATTTGGAGGCATTATATCCTTGGCCACCGATGTGAGATCTATACGGATCACAAAAGCCTCAAGTACATATTCACACAAACGGATTTGAATTTGAGGCAACGTCGATGGATGGAACTCGTCAAGGATTATGATGTTGGAATCAACTACCACCCCGGAAAAGCCAATGTAGTAGCTGATGTGTTGAGCCTAAAGGGAGCATGTCACCAACTCACGGTTCGGGATCTACTGCCCGAGCTGCGCAAGGAGTTTGAACGGTTACATCTCAGGTTCTTGAATGAGATGGAAGTGATGTAACTCAACTCCTCGCTGGAACAAGAGATACGAGATGGCCAAGCAACGGATGAGGAAATCAAGGGGATCAAGCAAAGGATCTGACAAGGCATAGAAAAGGACTTCAAGGAAGACGACAAGGGTACGATTTGGTTAGGGAAAAGGATTTGTGTGCCTAACGTGAAGCACATCCGTGACACGATATTAAAAGAGACACATGACTCACCTTATTCCATACATCCCGGCAGTACAAAGATGTACAAGGACCTGAAATCTTGTTATTGGTGGGATGGTACGAAAAGGGACATAGCTGAGTATGTTGCCTTACGCGACACGCGCCAACGGGTGAAGGCTGAATAACAAAGACCCGCAGGACTGTTGCAACCATTGAAAGTACCCGAGTGGAAGTGGGAAGACATTGGCATGGATTTCATCATTGGATTACCACGTAGTATGTCGGGTTACGACTCTATCTGGGTTATTGTGGACCGATTGACAAAAACAGCTCATTTTCTTCCTATTAAGACCACGTACCACGTCGCAGAACTAGCCGATCTGTACATGGAGCAAATCGTGTGCCATCATGGAGTTCCGAAGATTATAGTTTCAGATCGGGGTACCCAATTTACCTCTAGGTTCTAGAAGAAGCTGCATGAAGCTATGGGTACACGACTGGATTTCAGCTCCGCTTATCACCCGCAAACCGATGGGCAAACTGAGAGAACAAATCAAATTTTAGAAGACATGTTGAGAGCCTGCGCCTTGAAAATGGGCGTAGTTGGGATAGGAGATTGCCATATGCTGAGTTCTCATACAATAACAGCTATCAAGCCAGCTTGAAGATGTCACCTTTTGAAGCATTGTATGGTAGACGGTGTAGAACGCCACTGTTCTGGAATGAGACCGGAGAGAACCAAGTGTTTGGACCCGAAGTGCTGCAAGATGCCGAGAAGCAAGTTCAAACAATACAGGAGAACTTGAAGACTGCTCAGTCACGACAAAAAGGTTATGCGGACAATAGGTGAAGAAAGTTGACCTTCGAAGTAGGAGACTTCGTGTACCTTAAGGTATCACCTATCCGTGGCCAATGACGTTTCAATGTCAAAGGCAAGTTAGCACCTCGCTACATCGGGCCATTTAAGATTTTGGGCAAGCGAGCTGAGGTAGCTTATCAACTAGAGCTTCCAACGCACCTCTCCGACGTGCATGACGTGTTTCGCGTATCCCAAATCAAGAAGTGCTTAAGAGTACCGGAAGAACAAGTACCGATGGATGAGCTCGAGCTTCAAGAGGATCTGACCTATGTAAAGCACCCTGTCCAAATTTTGGACGTAAAAGAAAGGGTCACGAGGAACAAAGTGATCTATTGGTGCAAGGTACAGTGGAGCTATTACACGGAAAACGAAGCTACATGGGAGCGTGAGGAAAACCTCAAGGCAGAATTCCCTCATCTATTCTCTACTCTAATGAATCTCGAGGGCGAGATTCAGTTTAAGGAGGGTAGGTTTGTAACACCCTCAATTTCATATCCATGCATTGCATATAGAAAAACATTATAAAAGATGTAAAATGGGAGAAAGATAGCTGAAAAGAGCCAATTCCAATTCACCGAGGAGCGCTGTCGACACTTCCCGTGGCCTGCTGGCCACGTGGCGCCTTCGGAGCTCATCCCTGCGGAGGGGGTGAGGTCCGGCACTGCTGGCCACGTGGTAGACTCGGAGCTAGTCTCTGCGAAGAAGCAAGGCTCAGCCCCGCGGGACATGTGGCGCTTTTGGAGCTCACCACTGCGGAAGGGACGAGGTCCGGCCCTGCCAGACACGTGTTGCTCTCGGAGCCCGCCTCCGAGAGGTCCGACACCGCGGCACACGTGTCACCCTCGGAGATCGCCTCTTAGAGGTCCGACACTGTGATGCCCTCAATTCTGTGGAAAACCACGGAATCGAGAACTAATGCATATGTGAGCCCAGGATGTTCATCACACATACACATATGTTCCACAAACTGAATTCAGATTATATGTTACCACGAGTAATAGAGTTTATTACAATGTCCCATGAGTCTCGGACTCATTCTCACAGCGGAAGTCTTATTTCTATGCAGCGGAAGTCTTTATTCTAATGCGGAAGCAAATCTAAGCAGAAATGGCTCCATCTCTATTCCATCCCCACAGGCAAGGTTGAGAACAGATCACACGCCTAATGCTCCATTTGTTCTTCATAGTAATATTCTCCTGCTGCTGATGATGAAATAATAATGCAAGTTTGAGTACAATGATGTACTCAGCAAGTGCGGGAAAAATATGATATGTAGCTCATAGCAAGGTAGGTATAAAAGGCTCATTGCAGAAAGCAAAGTTATTTATCAAAAACACGATAAAACAGCAACTTATATATAGGTGAATATAATCCCAACATGTATTAAAATACCAATCATACCTCCGTTATGCTCATCACAATCAATCAACCTAATTCTTGCTCACGAATACCTCCTCGTATTCGCTACCATCTCACGAATACCATCTCGTATTCGCTACAATTTCATCTCATAAAAACAACTTCATCTCCCACCGAGACCAACCTTGTTGCCATGACTCAACAGTCATGCAACCCATCTTATCACCTGTACTCAACAGTCCCAAAACAGAACCATAACCAAACCATCCAAAACCATAACCAGTAACCATCCCAGTAACCATCCCAACTAATCATGGCAGTTGGCCAGGCGCTCGTGACCGTAAGCTCGGCTATCATGATAGTTTTAAGAACTCTGCAGAGTTTGCACCTCTTTACCCACAAGTTTGTGATTTCGTCACCCGTCGGCGATTGCAGAATCTCCATTATACCAGTATACAACCGTCGGTGTATGGCCAAGAGATCACAAAATAGCCTTTACAAAGGGGCTACTAGATGTATGGACTCACTAAGGTTTCACCGGCAGGCTACAATCTCCAATTCTCCCACCCACGGGCCCCCTCTTGTGCCATGCAGTTCCTAGGGCAGATCTCACTCGACTCCCATTCCCCGCGCCTTCCACAGTCCATAAAAATCTAGCAACTTACCTAATTACTCAGCTAAGCCGCACCCATACTTGGTGACACGACCCCACTGTCTTGTCTAGCCAGGATCACGCTGAGGGGTGCTGCTTTGCACAGCACCGAATAACACACATCAAAGGTACAAAGCGGAAGCAAACTTTTATTACATAAAGTGGTTTATGAACATTTTTACATCAAAATAGGTCCAGTCTACACTCACAGGCGTAGACTACGCATCAAGTTCACGTTCAGCCCGTGAACGTGTCCTTGCTAGCACGCACGCACACTAACACGGCGGCGTGCACGACTCCCACTCGACGGGATTCCCCTCCTGGGGTTCCGCCTCCTCTTCGGGAGTCCCTTCCTCATAGAACCCTGCAAAAGCTTCAAACACAAGCAGTGAGCACGAAGGCTCAGCAAGACTGACCCATCTATCCTAAACATGGAACTTCTACATGAGGGGTGATGGTTACATAAGGTAAAAAACAAGTTGCAAAGGACTCGCCTAATTAGTGGAACCTTACTTTCAAGTTTTAGCAGCAGGTTGTAGAGAACCTCACGCGAAGGCACATGAGAGAGCCGCAATCAAACAAGAAACACATTTCTCTCATGTACTTTGCCCAAAGTTGAAAGGAACTTTAATTAGCTATAAGCTATAACAAATCATTAACAATCAAGTCCATTTTTCAATCAGCAACATTTTAACATGTAGCTAGCCTGTTCTTTCTACGTCATGGTACAGTGAACAAGTGGTACTCACTGACCGCGAGGGACGGCGATCATAATCGATTTACACCTGCAGGGTTACCCGAATAACCCGTCACGTACGCCCGTACTCGATGTTGCCTATAGCAACCATCACGGACGCCGTACGCAACCACCTTTCACCCGTTAGCCAAATTTTGAACCGGTCCAATCGTCCCGAGCAAGAGGTCTCTGCACGCGCATCTCAGTGCCGCCAGCCGATTTAGACCTCAAGCTCTCAACCTACCCTCTGAACGACCAGCTATGCCTCAACACCAAGCTACCCGAGTTACATCAGTTTCCTGGTTCCCATATAGCCGGTAGGTCTTCGGTACTGTTCTAGCTTGTTCAACAGGCCCGCACACGGCTCGGTCCTCAATCGACACAAGCGGAGCTATAGCACACAGGCCCCAAAGTCCTGCTGCCCTTACCCTCCGCTGGGTCTCATTTTTCTTGCCATGTGTATCATGTGCTATTTCTACCCGAGTCGAGTGCCTCTAGCCTATGCTCGCGAGTAGTTCCAACTACTCGACTTGTACCGAATCCTACCCTAACTCAGCTTTGCAATAGCTAACGGGGTTTGCAATCCTAAACCCAACCCATGGTTTTCTTGGCTATGCAAGTGGGTTTCCAGACAAGACTCTAATGCAAGGAATAATAGTATTCAGGTATGTGCCCAAAACAATAACAATTTGTAAAAAGGTTAATGCAAACCGGAGCTTGTCTTGCTGCTCTTGGTCGTAGGCTAGCTGCTCCTCCGGAGTAACAGAGTCTAGGACTTCGGGTTCCTCCTCGACCTCAGCGACTACATGATATAAGAAATACATGTATTAATTAAATGCATTTGAATTGAGTTTTAAATTTGTGAACCTTCTAAGTCTCACTAGACAGACCCAAAGACTGTAAAACTTTCACTTTGGCTTGGTTACAACATAAACTGGGACTTGGTCAAGTTTTAGTTGCAGCAAAGCTCATTTGAGCCCTCCACAATTAATTATGTCCTTGACCTTAATTGGAACTCTTAGGGTGCTCTAGGGATTTTCATGGAACAAGCCATGACTTTCTGAAAACTAGGTTTTCAGAGAGTTCTAATGGAGTTGGTCTCACTTAATTTGAAGGTTCCTAGTAAAGATATGAGCTAAACAATTTCAGAGAAAATTATGAAAATGTTTCTGAACATTTTCTATTTTCTCTGGAACAGTTTCACTAATCACACCATTAGGTGGATTAAATGAGCTTAAATGGATCTGAAATTTTTAATGGTAGTTCACGGATATTTTGGTGAACATCCCAGCAAAATTTCAGAATTTTCCTCCAAGGGGTTCTCCAGTTAAAATTCCAAACAGTTTAAAATTTGAGGAATTAATTCTGGAGAATTAAGGATTTTCATGAAGTGAAACTTAATTTGCAGGAAAGCTCTCAGAGAGCTGAATCCAGCAAAATTTGGTTCACTCAATTTGGAGTTTCCTAGCCCATGTTATGTGGATTTGAAGTTTGAATGAAATCTGAAAATCGGGGAAAAGTTTAAATCTGCCGGTGGGCCACGGGGACACGTGTTGCACGCTGAGGCGTCGGCACACCGGAGTCCACGGGGTATTTGCGCGCCAGCACACCGAATCCGAGCGGCAGCCCGATCCCGATATGAATTTTTAAGCCGCTGACAGCTGCGGTCCACCCCCTTCTTCTACATCCCGCCACCCGCGCTCTGCCGCCGGGGTACCTCGCCGGAGAGCTCGCTGGCAGCCTCTGTGGAGCTTCAAGCTTCATGATTCCGGCTGCCCCTGCCTACTTTCACTTGGGGAACACGATTCCGAGCTCATCTTTTCATGGCAATGGCCGGTACATGGTCGGCGACGAGCAGCCGCCTCGGGAAGACTTCGGCCGTGTCGGCCGACCTCCTTAGCATCTCAACCACTCGGGCAACCAGTCGGGGAGCATCAGTGGACCTTAGGGAAGGTCTACATGAGCTTGAAGCGGCTCGGGGGAGGCCCAAAGTAGGCCCTCACCATGCGCCCGATACTTCCCGCATGCTCCGCCGTCGGCAAACTTCGAAATACGCCGGGTACAGGGGTTCTTAGGCCAAAGGATGTGAAGGCAACTTGTGCGCTACCGGGTCTAGTTTGTGTGGGAGCGGATCGAGGCCCTCTAATCCTTTCTAGAGTATGAATTAGGTAGAACCGCACCCGAAGGTCGGTCTGTACCGAGGAAGGGGAAAACTGGAAATTCGCCGCCGGTGAGCAAGCACTCGAGCTGTGGCTCGGGGGTGAGCAGCACCGATCACCAGTGCGTCCAAGGGTGCCTTGGCTCGGGCGTGATCACCTCCCGGTCGGGCTGTCCGTGGAGCCCAAAGTGCGGCGGTTTTAGATACCGAATTGAACTTTCGGTATAGCCGAGATCGACCGGTTTCAGCTGGGTTCTAGCAACGGGAAGAAAGAGGAGGGTTCCTAGTACTTTGTTGTTGCTCTGGAGGGGACGGGGATGTTGTGATCTGAGCTCTCCGATCGGTTCTGAGCGGCGGTGAAAAATTTCCCGGCGCTGTGTTCTTGCGAGGAGAAAATGGCGAGGGCTTCGGCCGAGGAGGGGGGGGGGGTTAAGAAGGGGTCCGGAACCGACCCTGGGCGCGCGCATGGGCAAGCTGCTTGTGGCGCGGCGGCCTCCCTCTGTGGCACTCTCGGGAGAAGCTCGGGGACCCGAGTACTGAAAGTCTACTCGGTTGATTTCCTTCAGTGGCTGACATGTGGGTCCCACTTTCAATTTTAACCTCTGATCTTAACTCAAATTCACTGTTGTAAACAGTAGTCCCCACAAAGCTCATGGTGATTTGAATTATCTACCCTTGAGCCATTTGAATTGGTTAGAATTCAAATTGGTTTGGTTTGGATAGTTTCAGCACATGTTCAGTTTGAAATTCAAATAAAGTTTGAATTTGCCCCACTTAGCTCATGTCAAGATCAACTCCAAATGTAGTAAAAATTGGTGTGTGAGCTCACAAAAATGTGCTGAGTAAGAATATTGTGACACCCTCATCTCGGGTGTCAGCATATGTTCATGATTTATGAAGAGGAAACACTTTAAGACAAATAGGGACAGAGAAAAATATCAAAGGGATAGCAAATAAGAGCCGAATCCAGCTCTCAGAAAGTGCCAAAGACAACTCACCGCGGCCGCTGGCCACGTGGCGTGTTCGGAGCTCATCCCTGCGAAGTAGGGAGAGGCCGCCGCCAAGCTGGCTACGTGGCAGGCTCGGAGCTCGTCTCCGCAAAGGGGAGAGGTCCGATCCTGTGGTACACGTGTTGCCCACGGAGCTAGCCTATGCGGAGGAAGCAAAGGCATTTCTGCAGGACACGTGTCATCCTTGGAGCTAGTTGTCACGGAAATCAGAGGACCAGTCGCGCGGGATACTTGTCGGTCTCGGAGCTCACCTCCGAGGGGTCTGGTTCTATTGGACACACGTCGCCACCAGAGCTTATCTCCGGGAGGTCTGTCGCTGCTGAACACGTGTCGACCTCGGGGCATGTCCCTGAAGAAAGAAGAGAGGAAAGACCGGCGCCAACACGTGGCGTGCGCGGAGCTCACCTCCAAAGGAGGGGGAGGTCTCGGTCGATTGACACATGGCACAACCGGAGCTCGTTTCTGCGGAGAAGGAGATACCAGTCTCCGGAAGTACACGTGGAGCCTCCGGAGCTCATCATCGCGAAGGTAAAGAGTTCTGGAGCGGCTGTTACGCGTAAAGAATACCGGTACGTAAAGGAAACCGACCTGAATTCCACAATGTTACAGCACCAAATCAACTTAAGATAAGATGATAGGATCCAACAACGATCTGAATAAGACTCTTATTCGGGATACAATCAGATTAGTACTCTTCTCTTCCCGATTATAAATAGAACCCGGAACCTCTGGCCGAAACCACAAACTTCTTTTTCAACTATTGAGCCGACGACTTAGAGCCCTAGCGCTAACTCGCCGAGTAAACCATCGCCGAAGCGCAACAAGGGAGATCATTGGAGGAGAACCGAGGGGTCTGAGGAGGATCTTGAGAACCAAGAAGGGCGTAAGGTTGGACTCCTACACCACCTTACGGCATCGTTGTATTCCCCTTGCATCTGTTCTTAATTCCTTTCGAACGGAAGCCTTCTCATGGACAGATCACTTGATGATCAGGTTAATCTAAAAACAAGATCATTGCCACGTCCACCTTTGATCCGAACACCTCTGTCCATGCAAGCCATGCGAGAACGCACCAGTCTAATAAAAATCATAGGATAGCATGCATATGCATCATCGCATCTAGTTTAAGGTTTGTGCATGATATTGATTGCTGTGAATCTTGTATGCCCGCGATCCTACCTAGCAGGACAAGCTCAGGGAGCTGTCTACGATGAACTGCAACAACAAGGTTTTGGGATTCAAGATCAACCGGAACCGCAAGAACAAGGCAAGTGCTCCTTGACCATATTGATCCTATGTTTTAGGTAAAACTATTTTGTTTTGCGAAAAGGTGTGTGTGCTGAGTCAAAAATGATGGGAAACCCTTTTATAGGAGTTTACTAGTTTTGGTTAAACCACCCTTGTCGCCTGGGAAGTTTATGAGTCGGGCATGGTTTTTGCCTTATGCTTCGCTGAGTCTATGGGATTGGGAATCGAGATAGATATGTCTAGCTAACAGCACTCGTATTGATAATGAGAAACTGATGTTAATAATGGATCGGAGGGAGATCTAGGCAAGACTTGGTTTGTGAACGAGGTAGCATGAGACGGTGGTTTTTTTGCCATGGATCTAAGGACCGGTTCATGCATGCACATGCCAGGATAACAGTGTCATCACAAGGTCAAGTATGGGTGCGGCTTAGCTGAGTAATTAGGTAAGTTGCTACAGTGTTATGGACTGTGGAAGGCGCGGGGAATGGGAGTCGAGTGAGGACTGCCCTGGGAACTGCATGGCACAAGAGGAGGCCCGTGGGTGGGAGAATTGGAGATTCTAGCCTGCCGGTGAAACCTTAGTGAGTCCATACATCTAGTAACCCCTTTGTAAAGGCTATTTTGTGATCTCTTGACCATACACCGACGGTTGTGTACTGGTATAATGGAGGTTCTGCAGTCGCCGACGGGTGACGAAATCACAAACTTGTGGGTAAAGAGGTGCAAACTCTGCAGAGTTATTAAAACTATCATGATAGCCGAGCTTACGGTCACGAGCGCCTGGCTAAACTGCCGTGATTAGTTGGGATGGTTATTGGGAAGGTTTTTGGTTATGGTTATTGGTTTGGTTATGGTTTGGTTTGGGACTGTTGAGTCCGGGTGATAAGATGGTTGCATGACTGTGGAGTCATGGCAACGAGTTTGGTCTCAGTGTGAGACAAGGTTGATTTATGAGATGAGATGGTAGCGAATACGGGAAGGTATTCGTGAGATGGTAGTGAATACGAGGAGGTATTCGTGAGTATGAATAAAGGATTGGTTAATGTTCGGATGGAACACGGGAAGTGATGGAGGTATGTTGATAATTTAATACATGCTGGGATTACATCTAAAGTTACGTTGCTGTTTTATCATGGTTTTATAAATATGCTTTTTCTGCAAATAAGCCCTTTTATACCTACCTTATTTATGAGCTGCATATCATATGTTTTCCCGCACTTGATGAGTACATCATTGTACTCAAACTTGCATTATTACTTCATCATCAGCAGCAGGAAAGCCTACTATGAATACCAAGTGGAGCATTATGGCGTGTGATCTGTTCTCAACCTTGCCTGTGGAGGGAACGGAGATGGAACCACTACTGCTTAGATTTGTTTCCGCATTAGTTGAATTGCTTCCGCTTTAGAAAGACTTCCGCTGCATAGAAACAAGACTTCCGCTGTGAGCATGAGTCCAAGACTCATGAGGTATTGTAATAAACTCTGTTATTCGTGGTAATATATAATCTGAATTCAGTTTGTAGAACGTATGTGTATGTGTGATGAACATCCTGGGCACACATATGCATTAGTTCTCGGTTCCGTGGTTTTCCCACAGAATTGAGGGCGTCACAGATATGCCTCCCACTTTTGAATGTATGGGATTAAAACAGTTTGAATTTGTATTTGAGTTCAAACTGCCCTCTTTCTAGCTATACACAAAATGACCCCAAAAAGTTTTTGAATTTGGGTGAATCTTGGCATGGACATTCCTAGCACTGTGTAGGAGTTTTCATATGCCCGGCCCCTGTATATCACATGTGGGAAATACCACTTTTGTAATATGTGAGTTTGTTCCCTAATGAGCATGTTGATGGTGGTTACTTGCTCTTCAAATGTGTTTATCAACTTGCTTCAAATGAGGTGTATGTGTGGTGATGACACTTCAAACATGTGTCAGAAACTGAGGTCCCTACACTTGGCCTTGTGGTGGCACTGTTATCCTGGCATGTGCATGCATGAACCGGTCCTTAGATCTACGACAAGTAAATCACCATCTCATGCTACCTCATTCACAAACCCAGGCTTGCCTAGATCTCCCTCCGATCCATGTTCATTAACAACATCAATTTTCTCATTATCATTATGAGTGCAGTTAGCTAGACACATCTATCTCGCTTCCCAATCCCATGGACTCAACGAAGCATAAAAGTAAAAACCGTACCCGACTCGTAAACTTCCCAGGCTACAAGGGTGCTTTAACCAAAACTAGTAAACAACTATAAAAGGGTTTCCCATCATGTTTGACTAAGCACAGAAACCTTTTCGCAAAACAAAACAGTTTTACCCAAAACATAGGATCAATATGGTCAAGGAGCAATTGCCTTGTTCTTGTGGTTCTGGTGGCTCTTGGATCTCGAAACCTTGTTGTTGCAGCTCGTCGTAGACAGCTCCCTGAGCTTGTCCTTCTATACAGGATCACGCACATACAAGATTCATAACAATCAATACAATGCACAAACTTTAAACTTGATGCGATGATGCGTATGCATGCTATCCTGTAATGCAGTTTAGTTTTATTAGGTCGGTTTGTACGTGTTCTTGCATGGTTTTACGATGATCAGAGGTGTTCGGATCAGATGTGGACGTGACGATGACCTTGTCTTTAGATCAACCCGATCAACAAGTGATCTGTCCACGAGAAAGCTTCTGTTCGAAAGGAACCGAAGAACAGATGCAAAGAAAACACAACGATGTCGTAAGGTGGTATTGGAGACCTACCTTACGTTCTTCTCGGTCTTTGGTCCTTCTCAGATCATTGGGCTCTCTTCCGGCGATTTTCCTTGCTGAACTCCGGCGATGGCTTTCTCGGCGAGCTGAGGCTAGGACTCTAAGTCGTCGGCTTAGGAGTTGGAAAAGAAGTTCATGGTTTCAGCCAAGGGTTCTGGGTTCTATTTAAAATCGGGAAGAGAAGAGTCCTAATCTGATTGGATTCTGAATAAGAGTCCTATTCAGATCATCGTTGAATATTAACGTCTTATCTTTAGTTGATTTGGTATGGTAACATTGTGGAATTCAGGTCGGTCTCTTCTCCATACCGGTATCTCTATGCGTACAGAATCCAAAAACCATTCCAGAACTCGTTACCTCCTTGGTGACGAGCTCCGGAAGCTCCACGTGTCCATAGGGGCCTGGTCTCTCCTTTTCCGCAGAGACGAGCTCCGGTGGTGCCGCGTGTCAAGCGAGCAAGACCTCCCTCCATTGAACTTTGTAGAACAACAACGTGCGGTTGCGTGTGGTTCGGGCCTTTTCGTCAATGATCTGAACCAGTTCCTCCCGATAGGTGAGATCCGGTTGCAGTTCTTCAATGTCCTCCAGCTGAACGGTAGTTGATAGGTTGAGACACTTACTCAGCTGGGAAATATGAAAGACGTCGTGCACACCGTAAAGTGCTTCTGGTAGTCTCAGCCGGTATGCTACTGATCCACATCTTTCCGTAATCTGGAATGGACCGATGAATCGGGGTGCCAACTTTCCCCTCACCCCAAATCTGTTTACGCCCTTCATTGGAGACACACGTAGATATACGTGATCCCCAACTTCGAATTGTAATGGACGTCTTCTCAGGTCGGCATACTGTTTCTGACGTGATTGGGCGGCTTTTAGGTCCGCTTGAATCAGTCGAACCTTTTCTTCCGCGTTGTTGACAAGGTCAATCCCGAAGGTGACCCTTTCGCCAGACTCACACCAATTTAGTGGTGTGCGGCATTTCCGCCCGTATAGCACCTCGTAGGGCGCCAGCATTATGCTGGCTTGGTACCCATTGTTGTACGAGAATTCGGCTAACGGCAAGTGATCATTCTAATTCTTGCCGTGGTCGATAGCGCAAGCTCGTAGCATGTCTTCTAAGATCTGATTTACCCACTCGGTTTGCCCATCTGTCTGCGTGTGGTATGCTGAACTACGGATCAGCTTCGTCCCCAATGCAGCATGTAGCTGCTCCCAAAAACGGGACACAAATAAAGTGCCCCCGTCCGATATGATGGTACGGGGTACGCCGTACAAGCATAGGATCCGTGAGATGTACAGTTCAGCATACTTCTTGGCGTTGTAATTGGTGTTGACCGGGATGAAATGGGCAACTTTGGTGAGCCGGTCGATGATCACCCACACAGAATCGTGTTTCTGAAAGGTGGTGGGTAAACCGACGATGAAGTCCGTGCTCACATCCTCCCACTTCCAGGCAGGAAGTCCCA
This sequence comes from Neostapfia colusana, assembly GCA_030760725.1. Lineage (NCBI taxonomy): Eukaryota > Viridiplantae > Streptophyta > Magnoliopsida > Poales > Poaceae > Neostapfia > Neostapfia colusana. The sequence goes on from JASWHV010000003.1 coordinate 86,399,700, forward strand.
GTGGTTGTAGCAGTCCCAGTTTCTGCATATGATCCGCCTTCACCCTTCGACATGTATCGCACTCGGACACGTACTTCACGATCTCCCGCTTCATCCGTGTCCACCAAAACTTGCTTCTGAGTTCTTGATACATTTTGTTGCTGCCGGGGTGAATAGAAAATTTTGATAAGTGAGCCTCATCAAAAATTTTCTTCCACAACTCCGGGTTACGGGGTACGACGATCTGGTTCTTGAACCATAGGACGCCGTCTCCGTCTTTCCGGAAACATTTCAACTCCCCACTGTCTACACATCTCCGCAAAATGCGACATGCCCTTGTCATGTTTCTGAGCTGCCGCTATTTCTTCACGGATGGTGGGGATCAAAGCTAGGTTGTAGAGAGCTCCGTGTGGAATCACATGTAGTGGTGGTTCGCTCTCTTCCAACGGTGTGATGGTCAGATTGTTGACGTGTGACTTGCGGCTCAGCGCATCTTCCACTATGTTTGCCTTGCCCGGATGATAATTGATCTCTATTTCGTAATCCTTTATGAATTCTAACCATCTTCGCTGCTCCGTGTGCTGCTGATGAGAACCCGCCATTGCCGCGACGATGTCGGCCAATGTAACCATTGGCAGTGGCGGTGTTTGCTGTTGCTGCTGTTGCTGCTGCTGTCCCGAGGAGTCCCCGGGAGGCTGTTGGGAAGTCTCTCCCCCTTGGCTAGTACCCCCAACATCCGGATTGGCACTAGTATGAGTCATTCTGAAATTCAAAACAGCAGCGATTAGCACATGTTATACTTAGAAGTCCATATGCAACAGTAGGTATTGAAGTGACACATGAATAATTTGCACAACATTCACATATATTGATAAAGCATAAACTTTATACAAGATACCTTATTCTCGGTCTCCGAGAAGTCGTGCTCATGTCCTCCCTACCTATACATACACTACTGCCTACACAACATGTTCACTGGTTACAAAGGTTTGGGTTACACTATCCTGGTTGCTCTACTTGGCAACGGTAACCCCCTACTCGGAGTAGAATTTGACCTCCTGTGGGTCATCCTCCTCCGGTACCTCTGCTGGTGGCTCCGGATCTACCACCTCTTCTCCCATCTCGGGTTCTCCCATTGCCGGAATACCCAAGACCACCAGTATGCCCAATACCGGAGGTACCAGGTCCTGCAACGCGTGAACCTTGTCCATGGCCTGGTTGTAGTCTTCTTCCCAGCCTTGCCCTTCCTCAATAGCGTCGTCCCGCTCTTGAGTAAGGTCCTCATTCTGCTGGGTTAAAGTCTGCACCAACTCTTGTAACGCCGCGATGTCGACACGGCTTTTCTTCTTCTCCTTCTTCAGACGATGCAACTGATTATGCTGTTTGTTCAGTCGCTTGATCGTCTGAAGGAGCACATTGCGGAGTGCGCTGTGAGCACACTTGAAATGGTCTCCATGGCTTGTGCTCTCCTTGAGCCTTGTGGCAAGATGCTCCGTATGAACAGCTTGGCTGTCCATCACGGCGTTTCCCGCCCTCATCTGGAGGCTGAGGTTTGCCTCCGCTGGGTTGTACCTGAAATATTGAAGCATCTGTCTCAATGCTTCCGGATAGCCGCTGCGGTGAGAACAGTGAGACACCATCCACCCGTTCTGCAACTGTTTATCTGCTGTCATCTGTAAAAATATATTTGAGAAATGTCAAATATTTATTTGAACAGTAAACCATTGAGTTATAACACAAGACATGTCATTGAACCCATAAAACATGGAAATATAGTTCAAATTTAAACAAATTTGACTGCTGATCTGCTGTCTGCATGACAGCCCTGACCAGTTTCCATTTCAACCAGATTTAGGCCATGCTAAAGGCAAAACCAATTCTGGAGATCAACATCAAAGTTAAAGCTAACTTCAATAGATTTCCAGAAAGTGTTTGCTTGGCCTAATATCTGTCCTGGTTCAAAAGTTATGAGATGTTAAATTTAACAGAATTTCTGGAGAAAATTGGACAGCACCCCCTGCTTTAGGTACTGATTTGATCCAAGAATCCCAGTTAATTCTGCTCCCAATCTGATAAAACTTTCTGTTACAAAGTTGTAACCCATCTCTTAAGCTTCCCAGAACTACCTCATTTTCTATTTTTGGATTTTTATGCAGGAAGTTATGCTCAGTTTACAGAGAGTTTCCAGAGAGTCTTTGCTTTGCCGTGTTTTCTGGACAGTTTCAACTCTACTGCATTTTTCCTTTGGTTAAGGGTCGAAACACCTCTGGACCTCAACAGAAAAGTTGTGAAGCTCTTCCAATAATTTCGATAAATGTATCATATGAACCCAACCTCGAAAGAACTCAACCTCTAACCCCTGATTAACTTCAGCCCTGATTCAGCTGAAAACAGGGTGCTCTGTCCTTAGCAACCTATAAGTTGAAAAACTTGTTAACTTTGAATATCCTGATTAAGGGAAGGAGTTACATCAATGTTTTAGTTCCCTGGATTAAAACTTTCATGCTTTATAATGAAGTTGTTCATTTAGTGGGGTGTGATGTCGATGCGTCACCAGATCATGTCGGTACTACGTCCTCACAAAGAAAAACCTATACCGGACTTAGCCGGCTTCGTTAGTTCAGTGGCACTAAGCGTCACTCGCACACGGATACTACATGTCTACTGTTTCGTGGTTAGACTACCTGCAGATAACTCAGACAATCGTCAGACTCGGCTGCACACCGAGCCCGGTATCCATACAGTTCGTACACCCGGCCGTCATCACTCGCCCGGATGTTCTCAAGCCAAACATGCCTTGAGTTACGTGTTCATTTCAGACCATGTGACGGGGTCTCCCAAATTGCACCACGCACGCCAGGGAAGACGTTGCTCGAATACCCCAAACGACATAAAGAGTCGTAGAGGATACCAAAGCGGGTCGGGTTACCTTTCACCCATGGAGCTCCACCCTTCAGCTTGTGCGTACTGGTGGACAGCGCTTACGTGCACCCCTCAAGACATAAACGTCCCGAGATGCATGATTTCTGACATAGACAAATAGTTTAGTATGCCACTTTCTATACACTAATAACATCCTTATAAAGGGCTACTAACTCGTTCCTCACTGGATTTTTGAAAAAGATGACCTTTTTAGTGCGTTAAACCTCAAGCGAGCTCTGATACCAACGCGACACGACCCCACGGTCTTGTCGAGCCAGGATCATGCTGAGGGGTGCTGCGTTGCACAGCACCGAATAGCACACATCAAAGGTACAAAGCGGAAGAAAAACTTTTATTACACAAAGTGGTTTATGAACATTTTTACATCAAAATAGGTCCAGTCTGCACTCACGGACGTAGACTACGGATCAAGTTCACGTTCAGCCCGTGAACTTGTCCTTGCTAGCACGCACGCACACTAACAAGGCAGCGTGCACGACTCCGACTCGACGGGATTCCCCTCCTGGGGTTCTGCCTCCTCTTCGGGAGTCCCTTCCTCATAGAACCCTGCAAAAGCTTCAAACACAAGCAGTGAGCACGAAGGCTCAGAAAGACTGACCCGTCTCTCCTAAACATGGAACTTCTGCATGAAGGGTGATGGTTACATAAGGTAAAAACAGGTTGCAAAGGACTCGCCTAATTAGTGGAACCTTACTTTCAAGTTTTAGCAGCAAGTTGTAGAGAACCTCACACGAAGGCACATGAGAGAGCCACAATCAAACAAGAAACGCATTTCTCTCATGTACTTTGCCCAAAGTTGAAAGGAACTTTAATTAGCTCTAAGCTATAACAAATCATTAACAATCAAGTCCATTTTTCAATCAGCAACATTTTAACATGTTGCTGGCCTTTTCTTTCTACGTCACGGTACAGTGAACAAGTGGTACTCACTGACCGTGAGACGGTGATTATAATCGATTTACACCTGCAGGGTTACCCGAATAACCCGTCACGTACGCCCGTACTCGATGTTGCCTACAGCAACCATCACGGACGCCGTACGCAACCACCTTTCACCCGTTAGCCAAATGTTGAACCGGTCCAATCGTCCCGAGAAAGAGATCTCTGCACGCACATCTCAGTGCCGCCAGCCGATTTACACCTCGAGCTCTCAGCCTACACTCTGAACGACCAGCTATGCTTCAACACCCAGCTACCCGAGTTACATCGGTTTCCCGGTTCCCATATAGCCGGTAGGTCTTCGGTACTGTTCTAGCTTGTTCAACAGGCCCGCACATGGCTCGGTCCTCAATCGACACAAGCGGAGCTATAGCACACAGGCCCCGAAGTCCTGCTGCCCTTACCCTCCGCTCGGTCTCATTTTTCTTGCCATGTGTATCATGTGCTATTTCTACCCGAGTCGAGTGCCTCTAGCCTATGCTCGCGAGTAGTTCCAACTACTCTACTTGTACCGAATCCTACCCTAACTCCGCTTTGCAATAGCTAACGGGGTTTGCAATCCTAAACCCAACCCATGGTTTTCTTTGCTATGCAAGTGGGTTTCCAGACAAGACTCTAATGCAAGGAATAATAGTTTCAAGTATGTGCCCAAAACAATAACAATTTGTAAAAAGGTTAATGCAAACCGGAGCTTGCCTTGCTGCTCTTGGTCGTAGGCTAGCTGCTCCTCCGGAGTAACGAAGTCTAGGACTTCGGGTTCCTGTAAGGGCCTCAGTTTTTGACACATGTTTGAAGTGTTCATCACCACACGCACACCTCATTTGAAGCAAGTTGATAAATACATTTGAAGAGCATGTAACCACCATCAACATGCTCATTAGAGAACAAACTCACATATTGCAAAAGTGGTATTTCCCACATGTAATATATAGGGGCTGGGCATTGGGAAAACTCCTACACATTGCTAGGAATGTCCATGCCAAGTTTCACCCAAATTCAAAACCTTTTTGAGGTCATTTTGGGTATAGCTAGAAAGAGGGCAGTTTGAACCCACATTCAAATTCAAACTGTTTTGATCCCATAAATTCAAAAGTGGGAGTCATATTCTTACTCAGCACATTTTTTTTGAGCTCACACACCAATTTTCACTCCATTTGGAGTTGATCTTGACATGAGGTAAGTGGGGCAAATTCAAACTTTATTTGAATTTCAAACTGAACATGTGCTTAAATTTATCCAAACCAAACCCAATTTGAATTCTAACCAATTCAAATGGCTCAAGGGGCAGATAATTCAAATACTTGAGGTTAGTTTGGTCTCTACTGTTTAGAGCAGTAGAGCAAAGTTAATTTCAGAGGTTAAAACCCTGGGTGGGACCCACATGTCAGCCACTGAGGCAAAAGAAACCGACTGAGAGCTCAGCTCAGGTACTCGCGCGCGCTGCAGCGACCGCCACGGTGAAGGAACGGCGAGGAAAGCAACTGCTTGCCGCCCTCGGCCGGTGAACCGCCTTGCAGGGTCCTTATCTGCGTGACCGAGCAGTCGCAGGTGGTCTTCACCGCTGCCTCGTCGCATTTCCACCCAGAAGCCGAAGCTCCTCACCGCCTGAGTGAACTTTCGGTTCCTCATCGCCCGGCCGATCCAGTGACCCTCCCGGCGATCTGAGACCGGCACCGGGTGCACCAAGCCATCTTCAACACCCTCGCATCGGTTCCAGACCCTGTGCAGTCTTCCCCGAGCTCCACCACGGCGATCCTCTCTCTGCCGGTTCAGCTCGAGCCGCCGCTGCGGGAACCCTCCTTCCGGCCACCACAGCCCACCGATCACCAAGCTGTGAACAGCAAAGAGGTTCGCCTTCAGTCCCTCTTTCATTCCCATAAGCTCCGGCGGCGTGAGAAACACTGCTTAGGCCGGAATTTCATGTTTTCGTGACGGTGTGCAAAAGAGGAGTCGGCACCGATCAGAGAAATTCGTAAGCCACACTGCATCACTCATCCTCTCATTGAGAGGATCACTTCTGGTTGCCCGTACGAGTCCATAGGAGCAGGAACCACGAAGAACCATGGGGGGAAACCGCTGTTCTTCAAGTTTTAGTAGAAATCCCGATGTCCACCCTAGGACGCATGGTGACAGCCCAACACAGCCCTTCCCGAGTTCCGTGGAGCTCACGTTGACCTTTCCTATGGTCCACCGATGTGCGACGACCCTTAGCTTGATCGGGTGAGGTGCTAGGGAGGACGGGCAACACGGCCGAAGTTCTCTAGAGGCTGCTGCTCGTCGCCGACCATTTGCCGGCCATTTTCATGACGAGCTGAGCCCGGAATCGTGTTCCCCGAGTGAAAATAGGCAGGGGTGGCCGGAATCATGAAGCTTGGAGCTCCACAGAGGCTGCCGGCGAGCTCTCCGGCGAGGTACCCCGGTGGCAGAGCGCGGGCAGCGGGAGGTAGACGAAGGGGGTGGACCCCAGCTGTCAGCGGCAGATATTTTAAATCGGGATCGGTCTGCGGCTCGGATCCGCTGTGCTGGAGCGCAAAAACACCGTAGACCCCGGTGTGCCGATGCCTCAGCGCGCAACACGTGTCCCCGTGGCCCACCGGCAGATTTAAACTTTTCCCCGATTTTCAGATTTATTCAAACTTCAAATCCTCATAACTTGGGCTAGAAAGCTCCAAATCGAGTGAACCAAATTTTGTTGGATTCAGCTCTCTGAATACTTTCCAACAAATCAAGTTTCACTTCATGAAAGTCCTTAAGTCTCCAGAATTAATTCCTCAATGTTTAAACAGTTTTAGAATTTTAACTGGAGAATCCCTTGGAGGAAAATTCTGAAATTTTGCTGGGATGTTCACCAAAATATCCCAGAACTACCATAAAAATTTCAGGTTCACTTGAGCTGATTTGGTCCACCTAAGGGTGTGATTAATGAAACTGTTCCAGAGAAAATAGAAAATGTTCAGAAACATTTTCAGGATTTTCCCTGAAATTGTTTAGCTCATATCCTTAGCTAGGAACCTTCAAATTAAGTGAGACCAACTCCATTAGAACCCTCTGAAAATCTAGTTTTCAGAAAGTCATGGCTTGTTCCATGAAAACCCCTAGAACACCCTAAGAGTTCCAATTAAGGTCAAGGACATAATTAATTGTAAAGAGCTCAAATGAGCTTTGCTGCAACTAAAACTTGACCAAGTCTCTCTTTTGGTTGTGTACTGGTACTTGACCAATTTTGTGATCTCTTGCCCATACACCGACGGTTGTGTACTGGTATAATGGAGGTTCTGCAATCGCCGACGGGTGACAAAATCACACACTTGTGGGTAAAGTGGTGCCACCTCTGCAGAGTGTAAAACTATCATGATAGCCGTGCTTACTGTCACAAGCGCCTGGCCAACTCACATGATTAGAGGGAAATTTGGGATGGAAACTTGGGATGGTTATTTGGTTATGGTTATGGTATGGTTATTGGGATTGGTTTCTGGACTGTTGGGTCATGACAATGAGTTTGGTTTTCGGTTATATGATTATGAGATGGATATGAACATTAAATAGTTATTATGAGCATGAGATAAAGTTGAGAAAGATTAATGGTTGGTTGAGACGTGAAAAGTGGTGAATTATGAAGGAGGTATATTGCTGTTTTACTGAAATATATGTTGGGATTAAATTCACTTAAAGATAGTTGCTGTTTTTATCATGTTTGTGAAATAAAATTTGCTTTATGCAATGAACCTTTTTATTCCTACCTTGTTGAAAGCTACATGTCACACTTTTGCCGCACTTGCTGAGTACGACATGTAGTCACCCTTGCATTATCATACAAACATCAGCAACAGGAGAAGAGTATTTCGAAGATCATATGGAGTACTAGGCTTGCGAACTACCGTCAACTTGCCTGTGGAGTTGAAGATGGAGCCACTGCTGTTTAGTTTTGCTTCCGCTATCGTTTATAGACATCCGCTGCTAGAATAAGTTAGAGACTTCCGCTGCAAGAATAAGTTAGAGATTGATGTAATAAAGTACTTAAACTCTATTATTTGTGGTTATATTCTGAATTCAGTTTGTGGATTACATGTGTATGTATGATGAACATCCTTGGCACACATATGCATTAGCTGGGTTCCGTGTTTTACGGGACCAGGTGTCACAGTGTCCAGCAGTGCCGGACCTCCCTTCTGCTCAGAGGCGAGCTCCGAGGGCGCCACATGTCCAGCGGAGCCGGGCCTCCCTTCTCCTCAGAGGAAAGCTCCGAGGGCGGCACGTGTCCAGCGGAGCCGGGCCTCCCTTCTCCTCAGAGGCAAGCTCCAAGGGCGCCATGTGTCCCGCGGGGCCGGACGTCATCCCTTCCGCAGGGCTGAGCTCCGAAGGCGTCATGTGTCCCGCGGGGCCGGACCTCATCCCTTCCGCAGGGGTGAGCTCCGAAGGAGCCACGTGTCCCGCGGGGCCGGACCTCATCCCTTCCACAGGGGTGAGCTCCGAAAGCACCACGTGTCCAGCGGGGCCGAACCTCATCCCTTCCGCAGGGGTGAGCTCCGAAGGCGCCACATGTCCCATACCCCGAGGAAGTGTCAACAACGTACTTGGACAAATTGGAATTGGCTCATTTCAGCTATCTTTTTCCCATTCCCCAACATTTTTATGATTCTTTCTCCATTTCTACTACTTTTATAATGTTTCTCTATGAAAAATGTATGCAATGCAAGGAAATGAATTTGAGGGTGTTACAAACCTACCCCCCTTATACTGAATATCGCCCTCGAGATTCGATAGAGTAGAGAATAGATGAAGGAATTCTGCCTTGATGTCTTCCTCACGCTTCCATGTAGTTTTGGCTTCTGTGTGATGGCTCCACTGTACCTTGCACCAACGGATCACTTTGTTCCTCGTGACCCTTTCCTTCATGTCCAAAATTTGGACGGGGTGCTCCACATAGGTCAGATCCTCTTGAAGCTCGAGCTCATCCATCGGTACTTGTTCTTCCGGTACTCTTAAGCACTTCTTGAGTTGGGATACGTGAAACACGTCATGTACGTCGGAGAGGTGCTTTGGCAGGTCTAGTTGATAGGCTACTTCGCCTCGCTTTCCCAAAATCCTAAACGGCCCGATGTAGCGAGGTGCTAACTTGCCTTTGACGTTGAACCGTCGTTGGTCTCGGATAGGCGATACCTTAAGGTACATGAAGTCTCCTACTTCGAAGGTCAATCTTCTTCGCCTATTGTCCGCATAATCTTTTTGTCGTGAGTTAGCAGAGTTCAAATTTTCTCGTATTGTTTGGACTTGCTTTTCAGCGTCTTGCAGCACTTCAGGTCCAAACACTTGGCTCTCTCCGGTCTCATTCAAGAACAGCGGCGTTCTACACCGTCTACCATACAATGCTTCGAAATGTGACATCGTCAAGCTGGCTTGATAGCTGTTGTTGTATGAGAATTCATCATACGGCAAGCTTCTATCCCAACTTCGCCCATGTTTGAAGGCACAAGCACTAAACATGTCTTCCAAAATTTGATTTGTCCTCTCAAGTTGCCCGTCAGTTTGCGGGTGGTAAGCGGAGCTGAAATTCAGCCGTGTACCCATGGCTTCATGCATCTTCTTCCAGAACTTAGAGGTAAATTGAGAACCCGATCTGAAAATATCCTCTTCGGAACTCCATGGCGACACACGATTTGCTCCATATACAGCTCGGCTAGTTCTGCGATGCGGTACGTGGTTCTAACAGGAAGGAAATGGTCTGTTTTCGTTAATCGGTCAACAATAACCCAAATGGAGTCGTAACCCGACCGAGTACCTGGAAATCCAACAATGAAATCCATGCTTATGTCTTCCCACTTCCACTCGGGTACCTTCAATGGCTGCAACAGTCCAGCGGATCTTTGATGTTCGTCCTTCACCCGTTGGCACGTGTCGCATAAGGCAACATATTCAGCTGTCCCTTTTCATAGCATCCCACCAATAGCAAGTTTTCAGGTCCTTGTACATCTTTGTACAGCAGGGATGTATGGACTAAGGTGAGTCATGTGCCTCCTTTAATATCGTGTCGCGGATGTGCTTCACGTTAGACACACAAATCCTTTTCCCTAACCAAAGCGTGCCCTTCTCGTCTTCCTTGAAATCCTTTTCTATGCCTTGTCGGATTCTTTCCTTGATTTCCTCATCCGTTGCTTGGCCATTTTGTATCTCTTGTTCCAGTGAAGATTGAGTTCTATCACTTCCATCTCGTTCAAGAACCCGAGATGTAACCATTCGAACTCCTTGCGCAGCTCGGGCGGTAGCTCCCGAACTGTGAGTTGGTGACATGCTCCCTTTTAGCTCAACGCATCAGCTACTACATTGGCCTTTCTGGGGTGATAATTGATTCCAACATCATAATCCTTGATGTGTTCCAACCATCGATCTGACGCCCTCAATTCTGTGGAAAACCACGGAACCGAGAACTAATGCATATGTGTGCCCAGGATGTTCATCACACATACACATATACTCCACAAACTGAATTCAGAATATATATATATATATATATCCACGAATAACAGAGTTTATTACAATTTCTCATGAGTCTTGGACTCATGCTCACAGCGGAAGTCTTATTTCTATGCAGCGGAAGTCTTTATTCTAATGCGGAAGCAAATCTAAGCAGCAATGGCTCCATCTCTATTCCATTCCCACAGGCATGGTTGAGAACAGATCACACGCCTAATGCTCCATTTGTTCTTCATAGTAATCTTCTCCTGCTGCTGATGATGAAATGATAATGCAAGTTTGAGTACATGATGTACTCAGCATGTGCGGGAAAATATGATATGTAGCTCATAACAAGGTAGGTATAAAAAGGCTCATTTGCAGAAAGCAAAGTTATTTATCAAAACCATGATAAAACAGTAACTCATCTTAAGTGAATGTAATCCCAACTTATATTAAAATACTAACCATACCTCCATTATGTTCATTACCTTTCCATGTCACAACCAGCCATCAATCAATCTCATTCTCGCTCACGAATACCTCATCGTATTCGCTACCATCTCACGAATACCGTCTCGTATTTCGCTACCATTTCGTCTCATAAACAACTTCGTCTCCCACCGAGACCAATCTTGTTGCCATGACTCAACAGTCATGCAACCCATCTTATCACCCGGACTCAACAGTCCCAAAACCGAACCATAACCAAACCATCCAAAACCATAACCAATAACCATCCCAACTAATCATGGCAGTTGGCCAGGCGCTCCTGACCGTAAGCTCGGCTATCATGATAGTTTTAAGAACTCTGCAGAGTTTGCACCTCTTTACCCACAAGTTTGTGATTTCGTCACCTGTCGGTGACTGCAGAACCTCCATTATACCAGTACACAACCGTCGGTGTATGGCCAAGAGATCACAAAATAGCCTTTACAAAGGGGCTACTAGATGTATGGTCTCTCTTTTCCGCAGATACGAGCTCCGGTGGTGCCGCGTGTCAAGCGGGTGAGACCTCCCTTCTTCTTTGGAGGTGAGCCCCGTGTGCACCATGTATCCTGGCGGTCGGGACCTCCTCTCTATTCGGAGGTGGCTCCGAGTGTGCCACATATCCATTCCAGACCTCCCTCTCTTCGGAGGTGAGCTCCGTGAATGCCACGCGTCAAGTAGCGCCGGACTTTCTTTTTCTTTCATGGACGAGCTCCGAGGTAAACACGTGTCCAATAGTGACGGACCTCCTGGAGATAAGCTCCGGTGACGACGGGTGTCCAATAGAACCAGACATCTCGGAGGTGTGCTCCGAGATCGACACGTATCCCGCGCGACTGGTCCTCTGATTCCCGCATTGACTAGTTCCAAAGTTGACATGTGTCCCATGGAAATGCCTTTGCTTCTTCCGCAGAGGCTAGCTCCGGGGGCAACACATGTCCCACAGGTCGGGACCTCTCCCCCTTTTGCGGAGATGAGCCCTGAGCCTGCCACGTAGCCAGTTTAGCGGCGGACCTTTCCCTAATTCGCAGGGATGAGCTCCGAACACGCCACGTGGCCAGCGGGCCGCGGAAGTTGTCTTCGGCGCTCTCGGTGAACTGGATTCGGCTCTTATTGGCTATCTTTTTGATATTTTTCTCTGTTCCTTCTTCTTTTTTTTTAAATGTTTTCTCTACATGAAACATGAATACATGCTGACACCAGAAATGAGGGTGTCAGAAATCTACCCCCCTTAAATTGAATCTTGCCCTCGAGATTCGTTAGTAGAGAACAGACGAGGAAATTCTGCCCTGATATCTTCTTCACGCTCCCATGTGGCTTCAGCTTCGGTGTGATGGCTCCATTGTACCTTGCACCATCGTACTTTGTTCCTGGTGACCCTTTCCTTTACGTCCAAAATTCGGACAGGGTGTTCCGCATAAGTCAGGTCCTCTTGAAGTTCAAGCTCTTCCATTGGTATTTGCTCCTCTTGTATTCTCAAGCACTTCTTGAGCTGGGATACATGAAACACGTCATGTACATCGGAGAGATATGTTGGGAGCTCTAGTTGATAGGCTACTTCTCCTCGTTTGTCCAAAATCTTAAATGGTCCGATGTAGCGAGGTGCTAGCTTGCCTTTGACGTTGAAACGGCGTTGACCATGGATAGGCGATACCTTAAGGTATACGAAGTCTCCTACTTCGAAAGTTAACTTCCTTCGCCTATTGTCCGCATAGCCTTTCTGTCGTGACTGAGCAGCCTTTAAGTTATCCCGAATCGTTTGGACTTGCTTTTCAGCTTCTTGTAGCACTTCGGGTCCAAACACCTGGTTCTCCCCAGTCTAGTTCCAGAACAGCGGTGTTCTACACCGTCTACCGTATAATGCTTCGAAAGGCGACATCTTCAAACTAGCTTGATAGCTGTTGTTATAGGAGAATTCGGCGTACGGTAAACTCCTATCCCAACTACGCCCTCGTTTCAAGGTGCAAGCTATCAACATGTCCTCCAAAATTTTGTTTGTCCTTACGGTTTGCCCATCGGTTTTTGGCTGATAGGCGGAGCTAAAATCCAGTCGTGTACCCATAGCTTTCTGCAGTTTCCTCCAAAATCTAGAGGTAAACTGAGGACCTCGATTTGAGACTATCCTCTTCGGGACTCCATGATGGCACACGATCTGCTCCATGTACAACTCGGCTAATTGTGCAACGTTGTAATTGGCCCTTATAGGGAGAAAATGGGTTGTTTTTGTCAATCGGTCCACGATAACCCAGATGGAGTCACAACCCGTCTGAGTACATGGCAATCCTACGATGAAGTCCATGCTGATGTCTTCCCATTTCCACTCGGGTACCTTCGAAGGTTGCAACAATCCAGCAGGTCTTTGATGTTCGGCCTTCACCCGTTGGCATGTGTTGCATACGGCAACGTATTCGGCTATGTCCCTTTTCATATCATCCCATCAATAACAAGTTTTCAAGTACTTGTACATTTTGGTACTTCCGGGATGTATGGAATAAGGTGAATCATGTGCCTCCTTCAATATCATGTCGCGGAGGTGTTTCACATTAGACACACAAATCCTTTTTCCTAGCAAAAGCGTACCCTTCTCATCTTATTTGAAATCCTTCTCTATTCCCTGTCGGATCCTTTCCTTGATCTCCTTGATCTCCTCATCCGTTGCTTGGCCATCTCTTATCTCTTGTTCCAATGAAGAATGGATTTCCATCATTTCCATGTCGTTCAAGAATCCGAGGTGTAACCGTTCGAACTCCTTACGTAGTTCGGGTGGTAGCTCCTGAACCGTGAGTTGGTGACATGCTCCCTTCTGGCTTAATGCATCAGCTACTACATTGGCCTTCCCAGGGTGGTAGTTGATGCCAACATCGTAATCCTTGATGAGTTCCAACCATCGACGTTGCCTCAAATTCAAGTTTGTTTGGGTAAATATGTACTTGAGGCTTTTATGATCCGTATAGATCTCACATCGATGACCAAGGATATAATGTCTCCAAATCTTCAATGCATGCACTACTGCTGCTAGCTCCAAGTCATGTGTAGGATAATTAAGCTCGTGCTTCTTTAGTTGTTGTGAGGCATAGTGTCACACCCGGTTTTTCCGAAGAATAACCAAGTGAATATCACATGTATGCCAGGATCATTTTCTCATACATGTGATGACAAATAGTGAAGCATCATTTATTACAAGCCAGGTGTCGAATATAAATAAGTCTTACATAGCAAATGTCTCGATGGACAATAATAAGTTCATCACAAGTAAATAAACTAGCAGCGGAATAATTATTCTTGTGGGCTCCGTCACAGGCGTTGCACGGGGTCTCCATGAACCTAGAAACCGTCTTCGGGTCCAAAGTCTTGGTCATTATACACCACCTCATTATCTTGACCTGAGCAGCAATATAAGCCAACAAATATGCAAGGTTGAGTACCGATGGTACTCAGCAAGTGTGGGAAAGTTATGTCATGCATGGCTAGAACAAGGGGAGGTTGAACTCATGGTTAAAGCACTATGCAATTAATACCTATCACCTTAGCTTATTAAGCACCTACATTACTATACAGGTGAAATGGTCCCAATCTCCCATCCCATCATTAAATAACCATAACATCATTTCCAATGTTAAGCTCCCCGCTTAACACCCACAACTTCCAAAGCCATCATCCTCTAATCATGAATAAGTCCAAGCCACGTTTGACCGTGAGCACGGCTGTCATGACAGTTTTGACTCTGCAGAGTGTGTACCACTGTACCCACATGTAGTGATTTCATCCCCCGTTGTCAGGTGGACTAAAAGAACCTCCATTATACCAGTGGCTACGAACCACATTCACACTTCCAAGGTGTGTAGCCAGGAGATCACTATGAAGCCTTTACAAAGGGATTTCCGACGAGCATGGGCCCACTAAGGTTTCACCCCTAACAGCATACAAGAGGCTCCAACCCCGCTGCAGTGGCCCCCTATTGAGCCTTGCGGTTCATATGGTAGTCCAGCTGACACCTATTCCACGCACCATCCAACACACCCATACTACGCCGGGGATACACCTAATTAATTGGTCAAGCTGCCCCATCTCAGCATGTGGTTGACACGGTAAAGACAGGTTACATGCTCCATGAACCGGTCCTTAGGATCCAGGCAAGTACTAAACACAAACCCGAGTCTCGTGCACCCAGCACCAACCAAAACATCCAACTTTCCTTGATCCCAACCTCTACATAACTCACAATATCTCATTCAAGAGTATGGTAAAATAAACTGATGATCTCATATCCCAAATATCCCATTCTAAGCATGGCTAAGCATATGCATAATAATAAATGACATGATAAAATGAATCCCAACCCAAGCTACAAGGAAACAAGGTAATGAAATTCTAGGGAAACAATCCTAGCATGGGTTTCATATTTTCAATTGACAATGCAAATAATTCTATCTACACATCCTAGTATAGGATCAAAGTGGTCAAGGACACTTGCCTCCTTCCTGCTGCTCTTGGAATGGGTAGTCCTGATCTTGTAAAGGAAGAACTTGCTCTGGAGAAGGTTCTACATCATACCATCACACATAGCAAAAGAAAAACAACAATCCATAAGACATAGTTCACACTTCCACTTCATACAAACCACACATTCACATTTATGAAAGCCATTCACAATTCTGTGTTGTGGTTACTCTATGTGTGTTGATTTTTGGCTTACATGCACTTTTAAACATGGGTATATGATTTATACTTTTGTATTCATATTTATGCTTGCATACTATACATATGAGTTTCCAATTTAAATAAATTCCTGATATTCAATTACTACACCTTTTAGCTACCAAGTATGCATGAAAGGGATTTTTCCTACTCCATATGTGTCTTCAGTCCTTCTACCAACCCTAAACTGAATTCTTTGGATTTTGGAAACTTCATTTATCATTTTCTAGTTATTCATACCTAGTTTGCTATATTTTCAGATATATTTCCTATGCCTAAATGTGAACTTTATTATAAAATAGTAAGACACCTCATCTAAACAGAATAGGTTTTGGGTCTAAAATATATAATAATATATTTTTAAACTTCTCCTCTGATGTAAACTATTTTACATTTATTTTACTAATTTTCAGAATTATTCTTTACTTAAAAATGTGTCCCTATAACTAATAAATGTGAATAATCAATTAAATAGATTCATTTCAGCCAAAAATCTATTTTTATCTCACTCCATGGTTTTCTAAGTACTGGGAAAGTTTTTAATTTGAATTTGACAATATGTTTGTCCCACCTTTTAAATTTTAAATACTAGCCACATATTCAAATTCCTAACTTTAATATCAAATAGGGTTAAAAAGGTAAACTCACCCCACTACAGGGTCCATATATTATTTTAAGAATTTCTAGGGGTCTATCTACACTTAACAGAGGGGTTTTTCCTAATTTTTATTAAGTCCAGGGGCTAAAACTGATTTTTAAATGAATTTACATGATTTTCTGAAGTTCCAGGGGCTAGATCAGAAGTTTCCGGGGCTAGCTCTTATTTTTCGAGAACCCCAGGGGGTAGCGCGTAAGAATTCCAGTCTTTATAACGCGGGGCTGACGTGGACCGTCCGATTTAAAACAGACGGCTGAGATTATAACATCGAACCGGTACGCGGGGATTTAAACTCTACCGTACGATTTAAAATAGACGGCGCACAAGCGGCCACGTCGCTCTGATCGAGCGTGGGCGGCGCTGCCCGGCGGCGCACGGCGGCGGGAGGCGGCGATCTCGCCGGAGAGTTTTGGATCTTTGTCAATTCTTCCTAAAACTGTGATTTTATGGCATAGATCGGGGGATGGGAGGTCGGAGATCTCACCTCGGGGGTTTTCTTGAGCTCGGAGGTCCTGGATGGCGGTCGGCGACGAGGTCCGAGGTGAATTCACGGCGAGGCTCATCGGCGCTGTGTTTGAACCGCAAACCACCGAGTTTTCTGCACTGCAAGGTTCCCCGGAGGCGGTGGATCAAGACCAGCGCGTTAGATCAGAATTCCCGAGCGTAGATCGAGCAGAATTCGCCGGAGAAGCTTGGGTTCTCACTGGGAGGAAAATCGGCAGATCGTGGGGAAAAACAGGACGATGCCGAGGTTTTTATAGACGGGGGAGGGCGGCGGGTTTGTTCAGATCGAGTTGGAGTCTTCGGGGTCCGGAAGTCGGCTGGGAACGCGGGAATTTCCGGTCAGTTGCGATCGCGCGCGCGCGGGGAACAGTCCGGGTTTCGGACGATCGGGGGTTAGGGATGACAGGTGGGTCCCACCTGTCCGCGAGAGGGAGCGCGGGCGCGCGGCTGCGGGCTGGCGCGGGGGCTGGGTGGGCCGGCTGGTGGGTTTCGGCCCACTGGCCGGGGAGGTTTATTTTTTTCCTTTTCTTTTTTCTTTTTCATTTCTGTTTTGAGTTTAATTTAAATTCTAGTTTAAATTTGAACTTTTGCAACACATGCAATACGTCCAAAAAATTTTAAATTCCCCTCTTAACAGGATTTTGGGGTGTTACACATAGGCTACCACTTGTCCTTCTTGCATGAGCACACATCCGAGCCCCTGTCTGGATGCGTCACAATATATGTCAAAGCTCTTGCTTACGTCCGGCAATACCAAAACCGGTGTTGTGGTTGGCCTTTTCTTGAGTTCCTCAAAATTTTCTTGGCATGCTGGTGTCCATCGAAAGGCTTTTCCCTTCGTTAGCAACTCCTTCATGGGCTTTGCTATCTTAGAGAAGTCCTTAATGAAACGTCGGTAGTATCCAGCCATCCCAAGAAAACTCCGAATATCCCTCACGTTTTGCGGTTGGTCCCACTTTAGAACATCCTTCACTTTTCTGGGATCAACCGATACCCCTTCTTCGGAGATAATGTGGCCTAGGAACGAAATTTCCTTTAGCCAGAATTGGCACTTGTTAAGCTTGGCATACAATTGATGCTCACGCATTTTTTGCAAGGTCAATTTCAAATGTTCTTCATGCTCCTCCTCACTTTTTGAATACACCATAATGTCGTCGATGAAAACCACGGCGAACTTATCCAGGTACTCCATGAAAACCTTGTTCATGAGGTACATGAAGTATGCGGGTGCATTTCTTAACCCAAAAGACATGACGGTATATTCATACGAACCATACCGTGTTCGAAAGGCAGTCTTGGGTATATCGGAGGGCTTAATCATCAGCTGGAAATATCCCGATCGAGGATCAATCTTTGAGAACACTCGGGCTCCTTTCATTTGGTCGAACAGGTCCTCTATACGAGGCAGAGGGTATTTGTTCTTGATTGTTACCTCGTTGAGAGACCTATAGTCCACGCACATCCTTTGGGTCCCATCCTTTTTGTCTACGAAGAGCACAGGAGCTCCCCATGGTGACGAGCTTGGACGTATAAAACCCTTCTCCAACTGCTCTTGGATTTGTCTCTTGAGTTCTACTAGCTCATTGACGGGCATCCTATAGGGTCTCTTGGCTATGGGTGCAGTTCCAGGTACCAAATCAATGGCAAACTCAATGTCCCGATCAGGGGGCATGCCTGGAAGCTCCTCTGGAAACACGTCCAAGAATTCTTGAACCACTCGAATGCTGTCCAATGTTGCTCCTTCAACATGGTTCAAAATTGCCTTTTTGGTTGTTTGTTGGACTGACTCAAACTTGACACGAATACCGTGCTCATTTGTCAACTGCACGCTTCTTTCAGCACATTGGATTACCCCGTTGTGCTTGCTTAACCAATCCATATCGAGTATTATGTCAATCCCTTGGGAATCCAAGACAATAAGGTTGGCAAGGAAGTCTACCCCCCTTATTTTAAGGCTTACTTTCGGACACACTATATTATTCCTCACCTCTCCTCTGGGAGAATTAACTAACATAGCACATTTTAAGTGGGATATGGGTAGGTTATGCTTGGCAACATACTTGGATGATATGAAGGAATGTGATGCTCCAGAATCAAATAAGATGGTGGCTGGGTTGGAGTTGGCAAGGAACATACCAATTATGACGTCCTCAGCCTGTTGTGCTTCCTCAGCAGAGACATGGTTCACGTTGCCGCGAGCATAGTTCTGCTGTCCACGGTTCCCTTGATTGTCCCCTCCGTTCGGTCGTGGGTTCTGTTTGGGCACGTTGCCTTGCTGTCCAGGGCCTCTCGTCGGGCACTGGTTCGTGAAGTGTCCTATTTCCCCGCATGCAAAGCATGCCCTGTTGCCTACGGCAGCAGGTACGTTGGGGCGGGGGTTTTGAACAGGAGCTCCCACGTTAGGTCGGGGCACAGAAGGCATGGGCACATGAGGTGCTGGTGCAACGTGTCGTTGCTGTGGTGGCTGACTAGGGCGGTATGCAGGAGTGGTCGATCCATACTGTGGTGCAGCTGGGGGCATGTGCCGAGGTCGTACGTTGCTCCCTTGAGGCTTGTATGGCATCTTCCTCTTGCACTCTCGCTCGATCTCTCGGATCTTGTTTTCAACCACTATAGGCTTTTCAACCAGCTTCTGAAAGCTTGCGTAGTCATTGTTGAGGAGCTCAACCTGGCTCTCATTGTTCAACCCTCTCATGAACAGGTATTGCTTTCTCTGGTCTGAGTTGACATCTTCGGGGGCATACCAGGACAGTTGTGTGAACTTGTTGAGGTACTCATTCACACTTCTCTGTCCTTGGCGGAGACCTTCGAACTCCTGCCTCTTGAGCATCATTACAGCAGCAGGGATGTAATGAGAGCGGAAACTTTCCTTGAACTCAGTCCAAGTGATCGTCTCCGGGTCGACATGAGCGTTGCTTAGGGCATCCCACCAGTCAGCGGCGGCTCCCATAAGTTGGTGCGACGCAAAGAGAACCTTCTCTCTGTCATCGCACTGCACTATGGCAAGCTTCTTCTCCATGGATTTCAACCAGTCGTCGGCCTCCATGGGATCGTTAGCTTGAGCAAAGGTGGGTGGTCGAGTCCTCATGAACTCTCCCAACCTGTTATGAGCCGGTGGTGGTGGTGGCGGTGGTGCCGGAACGGGGTTGTTATTGTTAGCCTGCAACTGACCCAAAGTTTGGATCATGGTTTGCATAAGTTTATTCTGCATGGCCATCAACCGTTCCAGGTGGTTCTCGCCAGCTCTGTGGTTAACAAGAACTTCCTCGTGACCATCCTCTTGGTTGTCACGGACGTTCCTTCAGCCGGTGTTTCCTCTCACCATCTGTGGGAGAGAACGAAATAGAATAGAACGTTAGGTAGATTCCCTCAACTATATGCATCAAGGTGAGTTGGACTATATATATATATTAGCCCATAGGAGAATGTGAACAAGTGCCAAAACATCTCACACCTCCTTCTACTTACGTGTGGATATGGACAACGTTTTGAGACGTCCCACGACTCACACTAAGCACTCAATCACCAACAATCATTGCAAGGCCTCACATAACTCCTATTCAAGGATCCTAGGGTGCTTCCTTTGGTCAGCGTGGCTTAGCTACCAGTCTGTGTCTAATACTAATCTGTGATTGTATCTAGATGTGTAAGCTACCCCTATCTGTGGCTTTTGATACCAATCTGTAATTCCTATTTAGGCGTGTAACCCATTATCAACCGTGGCTCTGATACCAATCTGTGACGCCCTCAATTCTGTGGAAAACCACGGAACCGAGAACTAATGCATATGTGTGCCCAGGATGTTCATCACACATACACATATACTCCACAAACTGAATTCAGAATATATATATATATATCCACGAATAACAGAGTTTATTACAATGTCTCATGAGTCTTGGACTCATGCTCACAGCGGAAGTCTTATTTCTATGCAGCGGAAGTCTTTATTCTAATGCGGAAGCAAATCTAAGCAGCAATGGCTCCATCTCTATTCCATTCCCACAGGCAAGGTTGAGAACAGATCACACGCCTTATGCTCCATTTGTTCTTCATAGTAATCTTCTCCTGCTTCTGATGATGAAATGATAATGCAAGTTTGAGTACAATGATGTACTCAGCAAGTGCGGAAAAATATGATATGCAGCTCATAACAAGGTAGGTATAAAAAGGCTCATTTGCAGAAAGCAAAGTTATTTATCAAAACCATGATAAAACAGTAACTCATCTTAAGTGAATGTAATCCTAACTTATATTAAAATACTAATCATACCTCCATTATGTTCATTACCTTTCCATGTCACAACCAGCCATCAATCAACCTCATTCTCACGAATACCTCCTCGTATTCCCTACCATCTCACAAATACCATCTCGTATTCGCTACCATTTTATGTCATAATCAACTTCGTCTCCCACCGAGACCAATCTTGTTGCCATGACTCAACAGTCATGCAACCCATCTTATCACCCGGACTCAACAGTCCCAAAACCGAACCATAACCAAAAATCCAAAACCATAACCAATAACCATCCCAATAACCATCCCAACTAATCATGGCAGTTGGCCAGGCGCTAGTGACCGTAAGCTCGGCTATCATGATAGTTTTAAGAACTCTGCAGAGTTTGCACCTCTTTACCCACAAGTTTGTGATTTTGTCACCCGTCGGCGACTGCAGAACCTCCATTATACCAGTACACAACCGTCGGTGTATGGCCAAGAGATCACAAAATAGCCTTTACAAAGGGGCTACTAGATGTATGGACTCACTAAGGTTTCACCGGCAGGACAGAATCTCCAATTCTCCCACCCACGGGCCCCCTCTTGTGCCATGCAGTTCCCAGGGCAGTCCTCACTCGACTCGCATTCCGCGTGCCTTCCACAGTCCATAACACTCTAGCAACTTACCTAATTACTCAGCTAAGCCGCACCCATACTTGGCCTTGTGGTGGCACTGTTATCCTGGCATGTGCATGCATGAACTGGTCCTTAGATTGTAACACCCCAAAACCTGTAAAGAGGGGAACTAAAAAATTTTTGGACGTATTGCATGTGGTGCAGAAATTCAAATTCAAATTGGAATTCAAATTCAACTCAAAACTGAAAAGAAAAAGAAAAACAAAAAGAAAAAAACAAAACCCCCGGCCAGTGGGCCGAAACCCACCAGCCGGCCCACCCACCCTCGCGCCAGCCAGCCGCCGCGCCCCCCCTCTCCCTCTCACTGACACACAGGGCCCGCGTGTCATCCCTGACCTCCCGATCGCGCCAACCGCCAGACTCTTCTGCGCGCGCCCGATCGCAACTAACCTAGAATTCCGCGTCCCCAGCCCGACTCCCGGTCCCCGACGACTCCGGCTCGATCTAAACAAATACGCCGCCCTCCCTCGTCTATAAAAACGCCGGCATCGCCCCGTTTTTTCCCCACGATCGGATGCTTTTCCTCCCAGTGAGAACCAGAGCTTCTCAGGCCGTTTTCTCTCGATCTTCGCTCGGGATTTCTGATCTAACGCGCCGAGCTTGTTCCACCGCCTCCGGGGAATCATGCAGGTGCAGCAAACTCGGTGGTTTACGCTCTAGGCACAGCTCTGACGAGCACCGCAGCGATTCCATCTCGGACCTCGTCGCCGACCGCCTTCCAAGACCTCCGAGCTCAAGAAAAACCCCGAGGTGAGATCCCCGACCTCCCCTCTACCGATCTATGCCATGAAATCCCAGTTTTAGGAAGAATAGACGAAGATCCAAAGTTTTCCGGCGAGATCGCCGCCTCCCGCCGCCGCGCGCCGCTGGGCAGCGCCGCCCGCGCACGGCCAGGGCGACGTGGCCGCTTGTGCGCCGTCTATTTTAAATCGCACGGTAGAACTGAAACCCCCACATACCGGTTCGACGTTATAATCTCAGCCGTCTATTTTAAATCGGACGGTCCACATCAGCCCCGCATTATAAAGGTCGGGATTCTTACGCGCTACCCCCTGGGGATCTCAGAAAACACGAGCTAGCCCCGGAAACTTCTGATCTAGCCCCTGGAACTTCAGAAATTCATGTAAATTCAATTAAAAATCAGTTTTAGCCCCTGGACTTAATAAAAATTAGGAAAACCCCTCTGTTATGTGTAGTTAGACCCCTGGAAATTTATGAAGTAATATAATAGACTCTGTGGTGGGGTGAGTTTACCTTTTTAACCCTATATGATATTATATTTAGGAATTTGATTATGTGATTATGATTTAAAATTTAAAAGGGTGAGACAAACACATTGTAAATTCAAATTTAAACACTCCTAGGACTTGGAAAACTTTAGAATGAGTTAAAAGTAGATTTTAAGCTGAAATGAATCTGTTTTATTGATTGTTCACATTTATTAGTTATAGGGACACATTTTAGGTTAGGAAATAATTCTGAAAATTGGTAAAATAAATTTAAATTAGTTCACATCAGAGGAGAAGTTCCAAAATATATTATTTAATATTTTAGATCAGAACCTATTCTGTTTAGATGATATGTCCTACTCTTTAATATTAAAATTTACTTTTAGGCATAGAAAATAAATCTGAAATTATAAGAAAATAGGTATGCATAACTAGAAAATGATAAATGAAGTCTCTAAATCCATAGATTTCAGTTAGGATTTGGTAGAAGATCTGAAAACCCAATTGGAGTAGGGAAATACCTTCCATGCATACTTGGTAGCTAAGAAGGGTATCAATTGAATATAAGGAAGTTGTTCAAATTGGAAATTCATATATAGTGTGCAAACAGAAATCTGAATACAAAACTTAGAAATCATATACACGTGTTTAAAAGTGCATGCAAGCTAAAAATAAACACACATAGAGTAACCACAACACTTAGAAATGTGAATGACTTTCATAGGTGTGAACGTGTGGGTTGTATGAAGTGAAAGTGTGAACTATGTCTTATGGATTGTTGTTTTCTTTTTGCTATGTGTGTTGGCATGAGTAGAACCTGCCCCAGAGCAAGTTCTCCCCTTCCAAGATCAGGACTATCCATTCCCAGAGCAGCAGGAAGAAGGCAAGTGTCCTTGACCACTTTAATCCTATGCTAGGTTGTGTAGATAGAATTATTTGCATTGTCAATTGAAATATGAAACCCATGCTAGGAAATTCCCTAGAATTTCATCACCTTGTTTTCTTGTAGCTTGGGTTGGGATTTATTGTATCATGTCATTTATTTATATGCTTATGCTTAGCCATGCTTAGAA
Organism: Neostapfia colusana; assembly: GCA_030760725.1. Taxonomy (NCBI): domain Eukaryota; kingdom Viridiplantae; phylum Streptophyta; class Magnoliopsida; order Poales; family Poaceae; genus Neostapfia; species Neostapfia colusana. The sequence continues at coordinate 86,423,580 of JASWHV010000003.1, forward strand.
TGGGATAATTGGGATATGAGATCATCAATTTATTTACCTTACTCTTGAATGAGATATTATGCATGTCAAGGATCGTGTGTTACCATGGAGTGGCAAAGAAGATTGTGTCGGATCGAGGGACACAGTTCACCTCGAGGTTTTGGCAGAAGTTGCATGAAACCATGGGAACCCATCTGAACTTTAGTTCTGCCTATCATCCCCAAACCGACGGGCAGACGGAGAGAACCAATCAGATCCTTGAAGATATGCTGAGGGCATGTGCACTCAAAAACAATAGGAGTTGGGACAAGAACTTACCGTATGCGGAGTTTTCCTATAACAACAGCTATCAAGCTAGTATGAAGATGTCACCGTTTGAAGCTTTGTACAGGAGGAAGTGCAGAACTCCCCTATTTTGGAACCAAACAGGGGAAAGTAAAGTGTTTGGTCCAGAAGTACTACAAGAAGCCGAGGCGAAGGTGAGGGAAATTCGCAATAACTTGAGGATAGCACAAACACGCCAAAAGAGCTATGCCGATGTACGAAGAAGAGAGCTCGTTTCTAACGTGGGGGGCTATGTCTATCTCAAGGTGTCCCCTATCAGAGGACTTCGTCGGTTCAAGGTGAAAGGGAAGTTGTCACCTCGATACATCGGACCCTTTCAAGTTTTGGAGAGGAAAGGCGAAGTGGTGTATCAACTAGAGTTACCGGCTCGTCTATCGGATGTGCACGATGTATTCCATGTGTCACAACTCAAGAAATGCCTAAGGACGCCTGAGGAGGTGTTGCCCATGAATGAAGTGGACGTAGCTGAGGATTTGTCTTATGCCGAGCAACCATACAAGATTTTGGAGACAATGGAACGCCTCACCAGAAATAAAAGAATCCGGATGTGCAAGGTGCAGTGGAAGCATCACTCAGAAGAGGAAGCCACCTGGGAGCGGGAAGATGAGCTAAAGGCACAATTTACGGAATTGTTTTCTTAGAACCACCAATCTCGAGGACGAGATTTCTTTTAAGGGGGGTAGAGCTGTAACACCCGAAAATTTTGTTAAGACCCTAAATCATGTTAAGAGGGGAATTTAAAAATTTTTGGACGTGTTGCATGTTTTGCAAAAATTCAAATTCAAACTGGAATTCAAATTAAACTCAAATCAGAAAAGAAATAGAAAAAGAAAAAGAGAAAACAGAAAAAAAAACGGCTAGTGGGCCGCAACCCACCAGCCGGCCCAACCAGCGCCGCGCCAGCCCGCAGCCGCGCGCGCCGCTTCCTCCCACTGACTGGCGGGGCCCGCCAGCCCTTCTTCTACCTCGCGCCCGCGCCGGGATTCTCTCACCCAAGATCAAAACCGACCCGGATTCCTGCGCATCCCCGCCGAATTCCGTTCGTAGGCGACGCGGACTTGATCTAAACCACCCCGCCGCCTTTCCCCGTCTATAAAAACCCCGGCCTCGTTCTGTCTTTCCCACGCGATCCGCCGATTTTCCTCCGGTGAGAACCGAGACTTCTCCGGCGAATTCTGGCCGATCTAAGCTCGGAAATTCCGATCTAACTCGCTGGTCTTGATCCACCGCCTCCGGGGAACTTTGCAGGTGCAGAAAACTCGGTGACTTGCGGTGTAAACACAGCGCCGACGAGCCTCGCCGTGGTTTCACCTCGGACCTCGTCGCCGATCACCTTCCAGGACCTCCGAGTTCAAGAAAACCCCCGAGGTGAGATCCCCGACCTCCCCTCCACCGATCTATGCCATAAAATCACAGTTCTAGGAAGAATTCTCAAAGATCCGAAAGTCTCCGGCGAGATCGCCGCTTCCCGCCGCCGTGCGCCGCCGGCAGCGCCGCCCGCGTTCGATCAGAGCGACGTGGCCGCTTGTGCGCCGTTTATTTTAAATCGCACGGTAGGGTTTAAATCCCCGCGTACCGGTTCGACGTTATAATCTCAGCCGTCGGTTTAAAATCGGACAGTCCACGTCAGCCCCGCGTTATAAAGACTGGAAATCTTACGTGCTACCCCCTGGGGTTCTCGGGAAATAAGAGCTAGCCCCGGAAACTTCTGATCTAGCCCCGGAAACTTCAGATCTTGCCCCTGGAACTTCAGAAAATCATGTAAATTCATTTAAAAATCAGTTTTAGCCCCTGGACTTAATAAAAATTAGGAAAAACTCCTCTGATAAGTGGAGCTAGACCACTGGAAATTCTGAAAATAATATTATCGACCCTGTAGTGGGGTGAGTTTACCTTTTTAGCCCTGTTTAGTATTTAATTTAGGAAATTGAATATGTGGCTAGTGTTTAAAAAATTAAAAAGTGGGACAAACATATTGTCAAAATTTAATTAAAGACTTTCTCAGTATATAGGAAACTTTGGAGTGAGATAAATACATATTTTTGGCTGAATTGAATCTGTTTAATTTATTATTCACATTTAGGGACACATTTTAGAGTAAAGAATAGTTCTAGGAAATAGGGAAAATAATTGTGAAATAGTTTACATCAGAGGCAAAGGTCAAAATATGTTATTAAATTATTTAGGACCAGAACCTATTCTGTTTAGATGATGTGTCTTACTATTTTCATAATAAAGTACACATTTATGCATAGGAAAATAAATCTGAAAATATAGCAACTAGTAAATGATAAATGGAGTTTCTAAAATCCAAAAGAATTCAGTTTAGGGTTGGTAGAAATTCTGAAGACACATATGGAGAAGAAAAATACCTTTCATGCACACTTGGTAGCTAAAAGGTATATCAATTGAATATAAGGAATTTATTTAAATTGGAAACTCATATATTATATACAAACATAAATATGAATACAAAAGTAGAAATCATATGCACATGTTTAAAAGTGCATGTAAGCCAAAATCAACACACATAGAGTAACCACAACACATAGAAATGAGAATGACTTTCATAAATATGAATGTGTGGTTTGTATGAAGTGGAAGTGTGAACCATGTCTTATGGATTGTTGTTTTTCTTTTGCTATGTGTGATGGTATGATGTAGAACCTGCTCAAGAGCAAGTTATTCCTTTCCAAGACCAGGACTACCCATTTCAAGAGCAGCAGGAAGGAGGCAAGTGTCCTTGACCACTTTGATCCTATGCTAGGATGTGTAGATAGAATTATTTGCATTGTCAAGTTAAATATGAAACCCATGCTAGGAAGTTTCCCTAGAATTGCATCACCTTGTTTCCTTGTAGCTTGGGTTGGGATTTATTTTATCATGTCATTTATTATTATGCATATGCTTAGCCATGCTTAGAATGGGATATTTGGGATATGAGATCATCAGTTTATATTACCATAATCTTGAATGAGATATTGTGAGTTATGTAGAGATAGGGATCAAGGCAAGTTGGATGTTTTGGTTGGTGCTGGGTGCACGAGACCCGGGTTTGTGTTTAGTACTTGCCTGGATCCTAAGGACCGGTTCATGGAGCATGTAACCTGGCTTTACAGTGCCAACCACATGCTGAGATGGGACAGCTTGGCCAATTAATTAGGTGTATCCCCGGCGTAGTATGGGTGTGTTGGATGGTGCGGGGAGTAGGTGTCAGCTGGACTACCATATGAACCGCAAGGCTCAAGAGGGGCCCACTGCAGCGGGGTTGGAGCCTCTTGTATGTTGTTAGGGGTGAAACCTCAGTGGGCCCACGCTCGTCGGGAATCCCTTTGTAAAGACTTCGTAGTGATCTCCTGGCTACACACCTGGGAAGTGAATGTGGTTCGTAGCCACTGGCATAATGGAGGTTCTCTATTCCACCCGGCAACGGGGGATGAAATCACTACATGTGGGTACAGTGGTACAAACTCTGTAGAGTCAAAACTGTCATGATAGCCGTGCTCACGGTCAAGAGCGGCTTGGACTTATTCATGATTAGAGTATTGATGATTTTGGAAGTTGTGGATGTTAAGCGGGGAGCTTAACACTGGAAATGATGTTATGGTTATTGGATTATGATGATGGGATGGGAGATTGGGACCATTTCACCTGTGTAGTAATGTAGGTGCTTAATAAGCTAAGGTGATAGTTATTAATTGCGTAGTGCTTTAACCATGAGTTCAACCTCTCCTTGTTCTAACCATGCATGATATAATTTTCCCACACTTGCTGAGTACCATTGGTACTCAACCTTGCATATTTGTTGGTTTATATTGCTGCTCAGGTCAAGATAATGAGGTGGTGTACAATGACCAAGATTTTGGACCCGAAGAAGGTTTCTAGGTTCATGGAGACCCTCGGGCAACGCCTGTAACGGAGCCCACAAGAATAATATTCCGCTGCTAGTTTATTTACTTGTGATGAACTTTTTATTGTCCAACGAGACATTTGCTATGTAAGACTTATTTATATTCGACACCTGGCTTGTAATAAATGATGCTTCACTATTTGTCATCACATGTATGAGAAAATGATCCTGGAATACATGTGATATTCACTCGGTTGTTCTTCGGAAAAACCAGGTGTGACAGGTGGTTTTCATAGATGACATTCTCGTCTTCTCCAAAGATGAAGAAGAACATGAGAAACATCTAAGGTTGGTATTGCAGAAGCTGAGAGAACACCAACTATATGCCAAGTTAAGCAAATGTGAATTTTGGCTGAAGAGAGTTCCCTTCTTAGGACATATAATCTCGGAGGGAGGAATCTCCGTAGACTCCGCCAAGATCGAGGATTTACAGAAATGGAAGACCCCTGAGAATGTCGGGGAAGTTCGAAGCTTCTTGGGATTGACTAGGTATTATCGATGGTTTATCGAGGGTTTCTCCAAGATCTCGAGACCCCTCACCAAACTATTGGAGAAGGGAGTCACATTCGCATGGACACAGCAGTGCGAGACGAGTTTTCAAGAGCTGAAGAAAAGATTGACAACAGCCCCAGTGCTAGTTATGCCAGATATGCAGAAGAACTTTTCGGTGTACTGCGATGCTTCTGGGAACGGGTTGGGATGTGTTCTCATGCAAGAGGGGCATGTCGTGGCTTATGCATCCCGACAGCTCCGGAAACACGAGAAGAACTATCCTACACATGACCTAGAACTAGCCGCAGTGGTACACGCATTGAAGATTTGGCGGCATTACTTGATGGGGAAGAGGACAGAAATATATACGGACCATAAGAGCTTAAAGTATATTTTCACACAGCCAGATCTCAACCTCAGGCAATGGAGATGGTTAGAGCTGATCAATGACTTTGATGTGGGCATCAACTATCATCCTCGGAAAGCGAACGTCGTGGCAGATGCTTTAAGCCGGAAGGTGCAGGTCAATAGGTTAAGCTTGAAGGACATGCCTACAGAATTGAAGGAAGAGGTTATAAAACTCAATCTATGTCTGGTGAATAGCAGTGAAGCCATAGCCATGGAAGTGGATTCCACCTTAGAGAAAGACATCGGCAATGGTCAAAAGAATGACGAGAAGATACAAGAGATTAGAGAACTCATCAAGGAAAATAAAGCCCCTGGGTTCAGAGAGGATGAACAAGGTACGGTGTGCCACAGGAAAAGAATCTGTGTACCTAAAGTAAAGGAGATCCGTGAATTGATTTTGAAGGAGGCTCATGATTCAGACTATTCCATTCATCCTGGGAGTACGAAGATGTACCATGACATCAAGAGCAGGTATTGGTGGTATGGCATGAAGCGAGATGTCGCGGAACATGTTGCCCTGTGTGACACATGTCAGTTGGTGAAAGCAGAACATCAACGACCCGGGGGATTATTGCAACCACTTAAAGTGCCTGAATGGAAATGGGAAGACATCGGTATGGATTTCATAGTGGGATTACCCAGGACCCAATCAGGATATGATTCGATATGGGTCATCATTGACAGGCTAACCAAGGTAGCTCATTTCATTCCTGTGAAAGAAAGCTAAAGCGGATCCAAATTGGCAGAATTATACATGTCAAGGATCGTGTGTTTCCAAGGAGTGCCAAAGAAGATAGTGTCAGATCGAGGGACACAGTTCACCTCAAGGTTCTGGCACAAGTTACATGAAACCATGGGAACTCATCTGAACTTTAGTTCTGCCTATCATCCCCAGACTGACGGACAGACGGAAAGAACCAATCAAATACTCGAGGACATGCTGAGAGCGTGTGCACTCAAAAACAATCGGAGTTGGGATAAGAACCTACCGTATGCGGAGTTCTCCTATAACAACAGCTATCAGGCTAGTATGAAGATGTCACCGTTTGAAGCTTTGTATGCGAGAAAGTGCAGAACCCCACTATTCTGGAACCAAGCCGGGGAAAGTAAAGTGTTAGGACCCGAGGTACTACAAGATGCCGAGGAAAAAGTGAGGGAAATCTGCAACAACTTGAGGATAGCACAAACACGACAAAAGAGCTATGCCGATGTATGGAGAAGAGAGCTAGTTTTCAACGTGGGGGACTATGTCTACCTCAAGGTGTCCCGTATTCGAGGACTTTGTCGGTTCAAGGTGAAAGGGAAGTTATCACCTCGATACATCGGACCCTTTCAAGTTCTGGAGAGGAAAGGCGAAGTGGCATATCAACTAGAATTACCGGCTCACCTATCGGATGTGCACGATGTATTTCATGTGTCACAGCTCAAGAAATGTCTGAGGATGCCTGAAGAGATGTTACCCATGAACGAGGTTGACGTAGCTGAGTATCTGTTTTATGCCGAGCAACCATTCAAGATTTTGGAGACAATGGAACGCCTCACAAGAAATAAAAGAATCCGGATGTGCAAGGTGCAGTGGAAGCATCACTCGGAAGAGGAAGCCACCTGGGAGCAAGAAGACGAGCTTAAGGCACAGTTTCCGGAATTGTTTTCCTAGAACCACCAATCTCGAGGACGAGATTTCTTTTAAGGGGGGTAGAGCTGTAACACCCCAAAACCTGTTAAGAGGTGAATTTAAAAATTTTTGGACGTATTGCATGTGGTGCAGAAATTCAAATTCAAATTGGAATTCAAATTCAACTCAAAACTGAAAAGAAAAAGAAAAAGAAAATAAAAAAACAAAACCCCCGGCTAGTGGGCCAAAACCAACCAGCCGGCCCACCCACCCCCGCGCCAGCCTGCAGCCGCGCGCTCCCCCCTCTCCCTCTCACTGACACGCGGGGCCCGCGTGTCATCCCAGACCTCCCGCTCGCGCCAACCGCCGGACTCTTCCGCGCGCGCCCGATCGCAACTAACCCGGAATTCCGCGTCCCCAGCCCGACTCCCGGTCCCCGACGACTCTGGCTCGATCTAAACAAACACGCCGCCCTCCCTCGTCTATAAAAACGCCGGCATCGCCCCGTTTTTTCCCCACGATCGGCTGCTTTTCCTCCCTGTGAGAACCAGAGCTTCTCCGGCCGTTTTCTCTCGATCTTCGCTCGGGATTTCTGATCTAACGTGCCGAGCTTGTTCCACCGCCTCCGGGTAATCATGCAGGTGCAGAAAACTCGGTGGTGTGCGCTCTAGGCACAGCTCCAACGAGCACCGCAGCGATTCCATCTCGGACCTCGTCGCCGACCGCCTTCCAGGACCTCCAAGCTCAAGAAAAACCCCGAGGTGAGATCCTCGAACTCCCCTCTACCGATCTATGCCATGAAATCCCAGTTTTAGGAAGAATAGACGAAGATCCGAAGTTTTCCGGCGAGATCGCCGCCTTCCGCCGCCGCGCGCCGCCAGCCAGCGCCTCCCGCGCACGGCCAGGGCGACGTGGCCGCTTGTGCGCCGTCTATTTTAAATCGCACGGTAGAACTGAAACCCCCGCCTACCGGTTCGACATTATAATCTCAGCCGTCTATTTTAAATCGGCTGGGATTCTTACGCGCTACCCCCTGGGGATATCGGAAAACATGAGCTAACCCCGGAAACTTCTGATTTAGCCCCTGGAACTTTAGAAATTCATGTAAATTCAATTAAAAATCAGTTTTAGCCCCTGGACTTAATAAAAATTAGGAAAACCCCTCTGTTATGTGTAGTTAGACCCCAGGAAATTTATGAAGTAATATAATAGACCCTGTGGTGGGTTGAGTTTACCTTTTTAACCATATATGATATTAAATTTAGGAATTTGATTATGTGATTATGATTTAAAATTTAAAAGGGTGAGACAAACACATTGTAAATTCAAATTTAAACTCTCCTAGCACTTGGAAAACTTTAGAATGAGTTAAAAGTAGATTTTAAGCTGAAATGAATCTATTTTATTGATTGTTCACATTTATTAGTTATAGGGACACATTTTAGGTTAGGAAATAATTCTGAAAATTGGTAAAATAAATTTAAATTAGTTCACATCAGAGGAGAAGTTCCAAAATATATTATTTAATATTTTAGATCAGAACCTATTCTGTTTAGATGATATGTACTACTCTTTAATATTAAAATTTACTTTTTGGCATATAAAATAAATATGAAATTATAAGAAAATAGGTATGCATAACTAGAAAATGATAAATGAAGTCTCCAAATCCATAGATTTCAGTTTAGGATTTGGTAGAAGATCTGAAAACCCAATTGGAGTAGGGAAATACCTTCCATGCATACTTGGTAGCTAAGAAGGGTATCAATTGAATATAAGGAAGTTTTTCAAATTGGAAATTCATATATAGGTGCAAACAGAAATCTGAATACAAAACATAGAAATCATATACACATGTTTAAAAGTGCATGCAAGCTAAAAATCAACACACATAGAGTAACCACAACACTTAGAAATGTGAATGACTTTCATAGGTGTGAATGTGTGGGTTGTATGAAGTGAAAGTGTGAACTATGTCTTATGGATTGTTGTTTTCTTTTTGCTATGTGTGCTGGCATGAGTAGAACCTGCCCCAGAGCAAGTTCTCCCCTTCCAAGATCAGGACTATCCATTCCCAGAGCAGCAGGAAGAAGGCAAGTGTCATTGACCACTTTGATCCTATGCTAGGTTATGTAGATAGAATTATTTGCATTGTCAATTGAAATATGAAACCCATGCTAGGAAGTTTCCCTAAAATTGCATTACCTTGTTTCCTTGTAGCTTGGGTTGGGATTTATTGTATCATGTCATTTATTCATATGCTTATGCTTAGCCATGCTTAGAATGGGATAATTGGGATATGAGATCATCAATTTATTTACCTTACTCTTGAATGAGATATTATGAGTTATGTAGAGGTAGGGATCGGGGCAAGTTGGATGATTTGGTTGGTGCTGGGTGCACGAGACTCGGGTTTGTGTTTAGTACTTGCCTGGATCCTAAGGACCGGTTCATGGAGCATGTAACCTGGCTTTACCGTGCCAACCACATGCTGAGATGGGGCAGCTTGGCCAATTAATTAGGTGTATCCCCGATGTAGTATGGGTGTGTTGGATGGTGCGGGGAATAGGTGTCATCTGGACTACCATATGAACCGCAAGGATCAAGAGGGGGCCACTGCAGCGGGGTTGGAGCCTCTTGTATGCTGTTAGGGGTGAAACCTCAGTGGGCCCACGCTCGTCGGGAATCCCTTTGTAAAGGCTTCGTAGTGATCTCCTGGCTACACACCTGGGAAGTGTGAATGTGGTTCGTGGCCACTGGCATAATGGAGGTTCTTTTAGTCCACCCGGCAACGGGGGATGAAATCACTACATGTGGGTACAGTGGTGCCAACTCTGTAGAGTCAAAACTGTCATGACAGCCGTGCTCACGGTCAAGAGCGGCTTGGACTTATTCATGATTAGAGGATGATGACTTTGGAAGTGGTGGATGTTAAGCGGGGAGTTTAACATTGGAAATGATGTTATGGTTATTTGATGGGATGGGAGATTGGGACCATTTCACCTCTGTAGTAATGTAGGTGCTTAATAAGCTAAGGTGGTAGGTAATAATTACGTAGTGCTCTAACCATGAGTTCAACCTCTCCTTGCTCTAGCCATGCATGACATAACCTTCCCCCACTTGCTGAGTACCAACGGTACTCAACCTTGCATATTTGTTAGTTTAAATTGCTGCTCAGGTCAAGGGAATGATGTGGTGTTTAATGATCAAGACTTCGGACCCGAAGAAGGATTCTAGGTTCATGGAGTCTCCCGGGCAACGCCTGTGATGGAGACCACAAGAATAATATTTCCGCTGCTGTTTTATTTACATATTATGAACTTACTATCGTCCATCGAGACGTATGCTATGTAAGACTTATTTATATTCGACACCTGGCTTGTAATAAATGGTGCTTCACTATTTGTCATCACATGTATGAGAAAATGATCCTAGCATACATGTGATATTCACTCGGTTGTTCTTCGTAGAAACCGGGTGTGACATGGATCTACGACAAGTAAACCACCGTCTCATGCTACCTCATTCACAAACCCAGTCTTGTCTAGATCTCCCTCCGATCCATGTCCATTATTAACATCAGTTTCTCATTATCATTACGAGTGCAGTTAGCTAGACACATCTATCTCGCTTCTCAATCCCATGGACTCAGCGAAGCATAAAAGTAAAAACCATACCCGACTCATAAACTTCCCAGGCTACAATGGTGGTTTAATCAAAACTAGTAAACTCCTATAAAAGGGTTTCCCATCATGTTTGACTCAGCACACACACCTTTTTGCAAAATAAAACAGTTTTACCCAAAACATAGGATCAATATGGTCAAGGAGCACTTGCCTTGTTCTTGTGGTTCCGGTTGCTCTTGGATCTCGAAACCTTGCTGTTGCAGCTCGTCGTAGACAGCTCCCTGAGCGTGTCCTTCTTACGTACCTCTCGGTCTTCGGGTCCTTCTCAGATCAGACAGATCGTGTGGCTCTCTTCCGGCGATCTCCCTTGCTGAACTGCGGCGATGGCTTTCTCGGCGAGTTGAGGCTAGGGCTCTAAGTCGTCGGCTTAGGAGTTGGAAAAGAAGTTCGTGGTTTCGGCCAGAGGTTTTGGGTTCTATTTATAGTCGGGAGAAGAAGAGGCCTATTCTGATTGGATTCCGAATAAGAGTCTTATTCAGATTGTCGTTGAATCCTAACAACTTATCTCGAGTTGATTTGGTGCGGTATTATTGTGGAATTCGGGTCGGTTTCTTCTCCGTACCGATATTTCTATGCGTACAGAATCCAAAACCGCTCCAGAACTCGTTACCTCCTCGGTGATGAGCTCCGGAGGCTCCACGTGTCCATCGGGGCCTGGTCTCTCTTTTCTATAGAGACGAGCTCCGGTGGTGCCGCGTGTCAAGCGGGTGAGACCTCCCTTCTTCTTTGAAGGTGAGCCCCGTGTGCGCCACGTATCCTGGCTGTCACACCCGGTTTTTCCGAAGAACAACCAAGTGAATATCACATGTATGCCAGGATCATTTTCTCATACATGTGATGACAAATAGTGAAGCATCATTTATTACAAGCCAGGTGTCGAATATAAATAAGTCTTACATAGCAAATGTCTCGATGGACAATAATAAGTTCATCACAAGTAAATTAACTAGCAGCGGAATATTATTCTTGAGGGCTCCGTCACAGGCGTTGCCCGGGGGACTCCATGAACCTAGAAACCTTCTTCGGGTCCAAAGTCTTGATCATTATACACCACCTCATTATCTTGACCTGAGCAGCAATATAAACCAACAAATATGCAAGGTTGAGTACCGATGGTACACAGCAAGTGTGGGAAAATTATGTCATGCATGGCTAGAACAAGGGGAGGTTGAACTCATGGTTAAAGCACTATGCAATTAATACCTATCACCTTTGCTTATTAAGCAACTACATTACTACACAGGTGAATGGCCCCAATCTCCCAACCCATCATCATAATCAGATAACCATAACATCATTTCCAATGTTAAGCTCCCCGCTTAACATCCACAACTTCCAAAGCCATCATCCTCTAATCATGAATAAGTCCAAGCCGCTCTTGACCGTGAGCACGGCTGTCATGACAGTTTTGACTCTGCAGAGCTTGCACCACTGTACCCACATGTAGTGATTTCATCCCCCGTTGCCGGGTGGACTAAAAGAACCTCCATTATGCCAGTGGCTACGAACCACATTCACATTTCCCAGGTGTGTAGCCAGGAGATCACTACGAAGCCTTTACAAATGGATTCCCGACGAGCGTGGGCCCACTGAGGTTTCACCCCTAACAGCATACAAGAGGCTCCAACCCCGCTGCAGTGGCCACCTCTTGAGCCTTGCGGTTTATAAGGTAGTCCAGCTGACACCCACTCCCCGCACCATCCAACACACCCGTACTACGCCGGGGATACACCTAATTAATTGGCCAAGCTGCCCCATCTCAGCATGTGGTTGGCACGGTAAAGCCAGGTTACATGCTCCATGAACCGGTCCTTAGGATCCAGGCAAGTACTAAACACAAACCCGAGTCTCGTGCACCCAGCACCAACCAAAACATCCAACTTGCCTTGATCCCTACCTCTACATAACTCAAAATATCTCATTCAAGAGTATGGTAAAATAAACTGATGATCTCACATCCCAAATATCCCATTCTAAGCATGGCTAAGCATAAGCATGTAAATAAATGACATGATAAAATAAATCCCAACCCAAGCTACAAGGAAACAAGTTAATGCAATTCTAGGGAAAATTCCTAGCATGGATTTCATATTTCAATTGACAATGCAAATAATTCTATCTACACATCCTAGTATAGGATCAAAGTGGTCAAGGACACTTGCCTCCTTCCTGCTGCTCTTGGAATGGGTAGTCTTGATCTTGGAAAGGAAGAACATGCTCTGGAGCAGGTTCTACTCATACCATCACACATAGCAAAAGAAAACAACAAGTCATAAGACATAGTTCACACTTCCACTTCATACAAACCACACATTCACATTTATGAAAGCCATTCACAATTCTATGCGTTGTGGTTACTCTATGTGTGTTGATTTTTGGCTTACATGCACTTTTAAACATGTGTATATGATTTCTACTTTTGTATTCACATTTATGTTTGCATACTATATATATGAGTTTCCAATTTAAATAAATTCCATATATTCAATTACTACACCTTTTAGCTACCAAGTATGCATGAAAAGGTATTTTCCTACTCCATATGTGTCTTCAGTCCTTCTACCAACCCTAAACTGAATTCTTTGGTTTTTTGGAAACTTCATTTATCGTTTTCTAGTCATTCATACCTAGTTTGATATATTTTCAGATTTATTTCCTATGCCTAAATGTGAACTTTATTATAAAAATAGTAAGACACCTCATCTAAACAGAATAGGTTTTGGGTCTAAAATATTTAATAATATATTTTTGAACTTCTCCTCTGATGTGAACTATTTTACATTTATTTTACTAATTTTCAGAATTATTCTCTACTTAAAAATGTGTCCCTATAACTAATAAATGTGAATAATCAATTAAACAGATTCATTTCAGCCAAAAATCTATTTTTATCTCACTCCAAAGTTTTCCAAGTACTAGGAAAGTTTTTAATTTGAATTTGCAATGTGTTTGTCCCATCTTTTAAATTTTAAATACTAAACACATAGTCAAATTCCTAAATTTAATATCACATAGGGTTAAAAAGGTAAATTCACCCCACTACAGGGTCTATTATATTATTTTAAGAATTTCCAGGGGTCTAACTACACATAACAGAGCGATTTTGCTAATTTTTATAAAGTCCAGGGGCTAAAACTGATTTTTAATTGAATTTACATGAATTTCTGAAGTTCCAGGGGCTAGATCAGAACTTTCCGGGGCTAGCTCGTATTTTCCGAGAACCCCAGGGGGTAGCACGTAAGAATCCTGGCCTTTATAACGCGGGGCTGACGTGGACCGTCCGATTTAAAACAGACGGCCGAGATTATAACGTCGAACCGGTATGCGGGGATTTAAACTCTACCGTGCGGTTTAAAATAGACGGCGCACAAGCGGCCACGTCGCTCTGATCGAGCGCGGCCGGCGCTGCCCGGCGGCGCACGGCGGCGGGAGGCGGTTATCTCGCCGGAGAGTTTCGGATCTTCGTCAATTCTTCCTAGAACTGTGATTTTATGGCATAGATCGGTAGAGGGGGGGTCGGGGATCTCACCTCGGGGGTTTTCTTGAGCTCGGAGGTCCTGGAAGGCGGTCGGCGACGAGGTCCGAGGTGAATTCACGGCGAGGCTCGTCGCGCTGTGTTTGAACCGCAAACCACCGAGTTTTCTGCACCTGCGAGGTTCCCCGGAGGCAGTGCATCAAGACCAGCGAGTTTGATCAGAATTCCCGACCGTAGATCGAGCAGAATTCGCCGGAGAAGCTCGAGTTCTCACCGGAGAGAAAAACGGCGGATCGTGGGGAAAAACGGGACGATGCCGGGGTTTTTATAGACGGGGGAGGGCGGCGGGTTGGTTTAGATCGAGCTGGAGTCTTCTGGGACCGGGAGTCGGCTGAGAACGCGCGGTTTTCTGGTCAGCTGCGATCGCGCGCGCGCGGGGGAAACATTCCCGGGTTCGGACGAGCGGGGGTTAGGGATGACAGGTGGGTCCCGCCTGTCTGCGAGAGGGGGCGCGGGCGCGCGGCTGCGGGCTGGCGCGGGGGTTTGGTGGGCCGGCTGGTGGGTTTCGGCCCAATGGCCGAGGAGGTTTATTTTTTCCTTTTCTTTTTCTTTTTCATTTCTGTTTTGAGTTTAATTTGAATTCCAGTTTGAATTTGAATTTTTGCAATACATGCAATACGTCCAAAAATTTTTTAATTTCCCCTCTTAACAGCATTTTGGGGTGTTACAGCTCTACCCCCCTTAAAAGAAATCTCGTCCTCGAGATTGGTGTTTCTAAGAAAACAATTCCGGAAATTGTGCCTTTAGCTCATCTTCTAGCTCCCACGTGGCTTCCTCTTCCGAGTGATGCTTCCACTGCACTTTGCACATCCGGATTCTTTTATTTCTGGTGAGGCGTTCCATTGTCTCCAAAATCTTGGATGGCTGCTCGCCATAAGACAGATCCTCAGCTACTTCAACCTCATTCATGGGTAGCATCTCTTCAGGCGTTCTCAGACATTTCTTGAGCCGTGACACATGGAATACATCGTGCACATCCGAAAGGCGAGTCGGTAATTCTAGTTGATACGCCACTTCGCCTTTCCTCTCCAGCACTTGAAAGGGTCCGATGTATCGAGGTGACAACTTCCCTTTCACCTTGAACCGACGAAGTCCTCGGATAGGGGACACTTTGAGATAGACATAGTCCCACACGTTGAAAACGAGCTCTCTTCTTTGTACATCGGCATAGCTCTTTTGTGGTGTCTGTGCTATCCTCAAGTTGTTACGAATTTCCCTCAGTTTCGCCTCGACTTCTTGTAGTACTTTGGGACCAAACACTTTACTTTCCCTTGTTTGGTTCCAAAATAGGGGAGTTCTGCACTTCGTCCCATACAAAGCTTCGAACGGTGACATCTTCATACTAGCCTGATAGCTGTTGTTATAGGAGAATTCCGCATTCGGTAAGTTCTTGTCCCAACTCCGATTGTTTTTGAGTGCGCATGCCCTCAGCATATCCTCAAGAATCTGATTGGTTCTTTCCGTGTGCCTATCAGTTTGGGGATGATAGGCAGAACTAAAGTGCAGATGGGTTCCCATGGTTTCATGCAACTTTTGCCAGAACCTTGAGGTGAACTGTGTCCCTCGATCCGACACTATTTTCTTCGGCACTCCATGGTAACACACGATCCTTGACATGTACAACTCCGCCAATTTGGATCCGCTGTAGCTTTCTTTTACGGGAATGAAATGAGCTACCTTGGTTAGCCTGTCGATGATGACCCATATTGAATCATATCCTGATTGGGTCCTAGGCAACCCCACTATGAAATCCATGCCAATCTCTTCCCATTTCCATTCAGGCACTTTGAGTGGTTGCAATAATCTCGCGGGTCGTTGATGTTCTGCTTTCACCAACTGACATGTGTCACATAGGGCAACATGTTCCGCGACATCTCGCTTCATGCCATACCACCAATACCTGCTCTTGAGGTCCTAGTACATCTTCATACTTCCAGGATGAATGGAATAGTCGGAATCGTGAGCCTCCTTCAAAATCATTTCACGGATCTTCTTTACTTCTGGCACACAAATTCTTTTCCCGTGCCACACCGTTCCCTGTTCATCTTCTCTGAAACCAGGGGCTTTATTTTCCTTGATGAGTTGCCTGATTTCTTGTATCTTCTCGTCATTCTTTTGACCCTCGCGTATTTCTCGCTCTAGCGTGGAGTCCACTTCCATGATGATGGCTTCACCACTATTCACCAGGCATAAATTGAGCCTTATAACCTCATCCTTCAATTCTGCAGGCATGTCCTTCAAGCTCAACTTATAGACCTGCACTTTCCGACTTAAAGCATCTGCCACGACGTTTGCTTTCCCTGGATGATAGTTGATGTCCACATCAAAGTCATTGATTAGCTCTAACCATCTCCTTTGTCTGAGGTAGAGATCTGGCTGTGTGAAAATGTACTTTAAACTCTTATGATCCGTATATATTTCTGTCCTCTTCCCCATCAAGTAATGCCGCCAAATTTTCAGCGCGTGTACCACTGCGGCTAGCTCTAGGTCATGTGTAGGATAGTTCTTCTCGTGCTTCCGGAGCTGCCGGGATGAATAAGCCACGACATGCCCTTCTTGCATGAGAACACATCCCAACCCGTTTCCAGAGGCATCGCGGTACACCGTAAAGTTCTTCTGCATATCTGGCATAACGAGCACTGGGGCTGTTGTCAATCTTTCCTTTAACTCCTGAAAACTCGTCTCGCACTGCGGTGTCCATGTGAATGTGATTCCCTTCTCCAACAGTTTGGTCAGGGGTCTCGAGATCTTAGAAAATCCCTCAATAAACCGTCGATAGTATCCAGCCAATCCCAAGAAGCTTCGAACTTCCCCGACATTTTCAGGGGTCTTCCACTTCTGTATGTCCTCGATTTTGGCGGGATCAACGGAGATTCCTCCCTCCGAGATTATATGTCCTAAGAAGGGAACTCTCTTCAGCCAAAACTCACACTTGCTCAACTTGGAATATAGTTGGTGTTCTCTCAGCCTCTGCAACACCAACCTTAGATGTTTCTCATGTTCTTCTTGATCTTTGGAGAAGACGAGAATGTCATCTATGAAAACCACCACAAATTTGTCCAGATATTCCATGAATACCTTGTTCATGAGATATATGAAGTATGCCGGGGCATTAGTTAGCCCGTAAGGCATGACAGTGTATTCATACAGTCCGTACCGAGATACGAATGCAGTCTTGGGAATATCAGATTGCCTTATCTTAAGTTGGTGGTATCCCGACCTGAGATCAATTTTCGAGAACACACAAGCTCCCCTCAACTGATCAAACAAGTCTTCAATGCGGGGTAATGGGTACTTGTTCTTGATGGTCACTTCATTCAAGGCACGGTAGTCTACGCACAACCTTTGGGTTCCATCCTTCTTGGGCACAGATATGACTAGAGCTCCCCAAGGTGAGGAACTAGGACGAATATACCCCTTCTCCGTCAATTCCCTCAAATGATCCTTGAGTTCTCCCAGCTGCTTGGAGTCCATCCGATAAGGTCTCTTGTATATTGGGGCTGTTCCCGGCACCAGCTCAATTGCGAATTCCACTTCACGGTCAGGACGCATACCTGGCAACTCCTCCGGAACAACATCTGGATATTCCTTGATAATCCTGATCTCCTCCACTTTCACCTCAACTTGATTTAATTTAACGTCCCTCCTAGGCTCTTGTATTGTTATAAACTTTACTTTTGCGCCACTAGGGTGCGTTAGTTCCACCGTTCTGGTCGAACAATGGATGATTCCCTTATGTTTGGTCAGCCAGTCCATGCCCAAAATAATATCGATCCCTTGGGAATCTATCACTATGAGGTTGGCAGTAAACACTACCCTATTAATGTCTAGATTCACCTTGGGACACACTTGTCTTGTCCTTATTTCTCCACCTGGAGAGTTTACTGCTAGCATATGGTTCATTTGTGTTGTTGCTAGATCATGCTTCTTAACAAACCCTTGAGCAACGAACGAGTGGGTAGCACCAGAATCAAACAGCAGGGTTGCAATGTGTAAATTGGCAGGAAACTTACCAACTACCACGCCAGGTGCCTCTTGCGCTTCCTCCATGGTGACGTGGTTCACTCGTCCTCTCATTACATTCTGCTGTTGTGGCTGCATGGGCTTCTTCTTTGGGCACTTATGGGCGTAGTGCCCCACTTTACCACAGTTAAAACATTGCACCCCAACCTTAGGTGCCTGGCCTTTGTTGTCTTGGGGTTGGTTTGGAGGTCCTTGTACTGCTGGTCGAGGTTGATATGTAGGGCGAGGCTGCTGTACGAACTGACGTTGTGGCTGTATTGATGCTGTCGGAGGCCTGTAGTTCGGGTTGTACCCTCTTGGTGCTGAGTAGGGTACCGCAGCACGGTTTGTCTGCCCTGCGGGTTGCTGCATCAAACGTGGGCGGGTGTTGCTCCCTGAGTCTTGATGTGACCACCCGGCCTTCCTCTTGTTCTCATTTTCCAAGGCCTTCAGCTTCCTTTCTACCACAAACGCTCTGTCCACAATCATTTGGAATCTTTCATACTCGTTGGAGGACATTGCACAATGCATTTCTGCGGTAAGTCCTTCCACGAAACAATCCTGTTTCTGCTCATCAATCTCTATGTCCCGTGGGGCATAACGGGATAGTTGAGTAAATTTAGTGAGGTATTCCCTCACAGTCATGTTTCCTTGCTGCAGCCCCAAGAACTCCTTCCTCTTGTTTTTGAGTTCACCCCTTGGTATGTAATGGTTGCGGAAGCTACGCTTGAACTCTTCCCAAGTGATGTTCTCAGAGTCATGATGGGCGGCCCCGTAGGCGGTCCACCAATCAGCAGCAGGTCCATGCAATTGATGAGAGGCAAACAGCACCCTCTCATACCCTTGGCACTGTATGATCCTCATCTTGCTCTCAATGGTCTTTAGCCAATCATCTGCCTCCATAGGTTCAGCAGCACTTGCAAACTTTGGAGGTTGAGTTCCTAGAAACTCACTCAACCTTGGTTGGCGTGGTGCAGCTTGTGGAGGTGGAACTTGATGCAAGTTGGCCACCACTTGAGTCAGGTTCTGGATGAGCTGATTTGATTCTCAAGCATTTGGTGGATGGGATCAACTCCCTCACGGCGTCCACCCCTGTCTTGGCTCCCATAAAGATGAAGGTTGCAGGCCTCATCGTTGTTGTTGGCAGGGTTGGCAGCACGACCTTTTCCTCTTCCGGCCATCTAGCATGATCAACCAAATGTTAATTTAAAGCATTACGTATTATCTTACTACTTTCACTTGTTTTTACTTTGAAGTGTTGAAGCTTTGTTATACTTTTCTGAGGGTTCATGTCTCACACAAAAATAAATGCACTATTATTTCATGTGGGTTCACACACCAAAGCAAAACAATTGAAGACGAGGTTGTGGACAATTGCTCATGGCTTCCACAACTCACATCACACACCAAGAATTAACACACCATTAACTAAGATAACGACTCGACTACTCGACATCTTGCTGAACTAAGGGAAGGACTCTACGCTACTCGTATCACTGAGCTGGCTCCTCGGGATCTTCCTCATTATTGCGGCTGCCCTCTAACTCTGCTTTGGGTGGGGAGGCTGCTGGTGGAGAAGTGTGACGACGCCTGATCGCCCGGCGATCTGGGGAGTCAGGAGTCCATGTATCATTCACGGTGACACACAGTTCATTCCCATCTCCTCTTTCTCTCGCCCTCAAGCAGGCTCGAAGCAACGCCTCGGTTTCCTTCAGGGTGTCACGAACATCCTGAAGCTCCTGCTGACACTCCTGCAGTCGAGTGCTGAGCATAGCAGCATCCTCCAAGCACAGGTCCATGTGCTCATGGGAAGTCCCTTGCTGCACTGGCGGGTACTTGTGTTCCGATGTACCACTCTCGCGCTGGAGGACATACATGTACTCAGTCCTGTCCAGGTGTCGACGATAGATGTGACTCTGGCAGGTGATGGCCTCCCAGGTGACATCCTTCTCCGCATCGACCTGTGTCGCTCGACAAGCTGGAGAGCGGTGGATCTTGAGCAGCTGATTTTCGTGGATAATCCTCATCTCTGAACTCCACTCTTCCCTCTTCTCCCGGATGGTCCTGGTGGAGCTATAGTGTATTATTAGCTTGCCCGTATTGCCGGCGGCTTGGAGCATACGTCGAAGACGGCGCAACAAGCCTCCTACTGCCAATCCGTAGGAAAGGTACGTCACCGGACGGCTCTCCTCTCCGTGGGCAAGGGCAACTACGGGAACTCTCCCTCCTGTGGACTTGCGACCGGTGCGAATGATGCGAACCATCTAAAACAGAAAGCATTTTAAACTTAGGTTAGATAAACTTTTAAACAAAAATCTTATTTTGAATGAAAGTTGGGGGTAAGATGAAGAAAGTGACTCATTAAATAACACTTTTCAATCCACACCTTGTAAAATAGTTTTTAAGAAAATAGGGCCCCTAAATACATCCATTTCTACCTAGGTCCACATTCCTACGGGCAACCTTGGCTCTGATACCACTTCTGTCACACCCGGTTTTTCCAAAGAACAACCAAGTGAATATCACATGTATGCCAGGATCATATTCTCATACATGTGATGACAAATAGTGAAGCATCATTTATTACAAGCCAGGTGTCGAATATAAATAAGTCTTACATTGCAAATGTCTCGATGGACAATAATAAGTTCATCACAAGTAAATAAACTAGCAGCGGAGTATTATTCTTGAGGGCTCCGTCATAGGCGTTGCCCGGGGGACTCCATGAACCTAGAAACCTTCTTCGGGTCCAAAGTCTTGATCATTATACACCACCTCATTATCTTGACCTGAGCAGCAATATAAACCAACAAATATGCAAGGTTAAGTACCAATGGTACTCAGCAAGTGTGGGAAAATTATGTCATGCATGGCTAGAACAAGGGGAGGTTGAACTCATGGTTAAAGCACTATGCAATTAATACCTATCACCTTAGCTTATTAAGCAACTACATTACTACACAGGTGAAATGATCCCAATCTCCCAACCCATCATCATAATCAAATAACCATAACATCATTTCCAATGTTAAGCTCCCCGCTTAACATCCACAACTTCCAAAGCCATCATCCTCTAATCATGAATAAGTCCAAGCCGCTCTTGACCGTGAGCATGGCTGTAATGACAGTTTTGACTCTGCAGAGCTTGCACCACTGTACCCACATGTAGTGATTTCATCCCCCGTTGCCGGGTGGACTAAAAAAACCTCCATTATGCCTGTGGCTACGAACCACATTCACACTTCCCAGGTGTGTAGCCAGGAGATCACTACGAAGCCTTTACAAAGGGATTCTCGACGAGCGTGGGCCCACTGAGGTTTCACCCCTAACAGCATACAAGAGGCTCCAACCCCTCTGCAGTGACCCCCTCTTGAGCCTTGCGGTTTATAAGGTAGTCCAGCTGACACCCACTCCCCGCACCATCCAACACACCCATACTATGCCGGGGATACACCTAATTAATTGGCCAAGCTGTGTCACACCCGGTTTTTCCGAAGAACAACCAAGTGAATATCACATGTATGCCAGGATCATTTTCTCATACATGTGATGACAAATAGTGAAGCATCATTTATTACAAGCCAGGTGTCGAATATGAATAAGTCTTACATAGCAAATGTCTCGATGGACAATAATAAGTTCATCACAAGTAAATAAAGTAGCAGGGTTATATTATTCTTGAGGGCTCCGTCACAGGCGTTGCCCGGGGGTCTCCATGAACCTAGAAACCTTCTTCGGGTCCAATGTCTTGGTCATTATACACCACCTCATTATCTTGACCTGAGCAGCAATATAATCCAACAAAATATGCAAGGTTGACTACCAATGGTACTCAGCAAGTGTGGGAAAATTATATCATGCATGGCTAGAACAAGGAGAGGTTGAACTCATGGTTAAAGCACTACGCAATTAATACCTATCACCTTAGCTTATTAAATACCTACATTACTACACAGGTGAAATGGTCCCAATCTCCCATCCCATCATCATAATCCAATAACCATAACATCATTTCCAATGTTAAGCTCCCCGCTTAACATCCAAAACTTCCAAAACCATCAATCCTCTAATCATGAATAAGTCCAAGCCGCTCTTGACCGTGAGCACGGCTGTCATGACAGTTTTGACTCTGCAGAGTTTGTACCACTGTACCCACATTTAGTGATTTCATCCCCCGTTGCCGGGTGGACTAAAAGAACCTCCATTATGCCAGTGGCTACGAACCACATTCACACTTCCCAGGTGTGTAGCCAGGAGATCACTACGAAGCCTTTACAAAGGGATTCCCGACGAGCGTGGGCCCACTGAGGTTTCACCCCTAACAGCATACAAGAGGCTCCAACCCCGCTGCAGTGGCCCCCTCTTGAGCCTTGCGGTTCATATGGTAGTCCAGCTGACACCTAATCCCCGCACCATCCAACACACCCATACTACGCCGGGGATACACCTAATTAATTGGCCAAGCTGCCCCATCTCAGCATGTGGTTAGCACTGTAAAGCCAGGTTACATGCTCCATGAACCGGTCCTTAGGATCCAGGCAAGTACTAAACACAAACCCGAGTCTCGTGCACCCAGCACCAACCAAAACATCCAACTTGCCTTGATCCCTACCTCTACATAACTCATAATATCTCATTCAAGAGTATGGTAAAAATAAATTGATGATCTCATATCCCAAATATCCCATTCTAAGCATGGCTAAGCATATGCATAATAATAAATGACATGATAAGATGAATCCCAACCCAAGCTACAAGGAAACAAGGTAATGCAATTCTAGGGAAACTTCCTATCATGGGTTTCATATTTAACTTGACAATGCAATAATTCTATCTAAACATCCTAGTATAGGATCAAAGTGGTCAAGGACACTTGCCTCCTTCCTGCTGCTCTTGAAATGGGTAGTCCTTATCTTGGAAAGGAATAACTTGCTCTTGAGCAGGTTCTACATCATACCATCACACATAGCAAAAGAAAAACAACAATCCATAAGACATAGTTCAGACTTCCACTTCATACAAACCACACATTCATATTTATGAAAGTCATTCACCATTATATGTGTTGTGGTTACTCTATGTGTGTTGATTTGTGGCTTGCATGCACTTTTAATCATGTGTATATGATTCCTACTTTTGTGTTCACATTTATACTTACATACTATATATATGAGTTTCCAATTTAAATAAATTCCTTATATTCAATTACTACACCTTTTAGCTACCAAGTATGCATGAAAGGTATTTTCCTTCTTCATAAGTGTCTTCAGAATTTCTACCAACCCTAAACTGAATTCTTTGAATTTTAGAAACTCCATTTATCATTTATTAGTTGCTATATTTTCAGATTTATTTCCTATGCCTAAGTGTTAACTTTATTATAAAAATAACAAGATACATCATCTAAACAGAATAGGTTCTGATCTAAAATATTTGCTAATATATTTTTGACCTTTTCCTCTGATGTAAACTATTTCACAATTATTTTCCCTATTTTCTAGAACTATTCTTTACTTTCAAATGTGTCCCTAAATGTGAATAATAAATTAAACAGATTCAATTCAGCCCAAAATATGTTTTTATCTCACTCCAAAGTTTCCTAAATACTGAGAAAGTCTTTAATTTAATTTTGACAATATGTTTGTCCCACATTTTAAGTTTTAAACACTAGCCACATATTCAATTTCCCAAATTAAACATTAAACAGGGCTAAAAAGGTAAACTCACCCCACTACAGGGTCTATAATATTATTTTCAGAATTTCCAGGGGTCTAGCTACACTTATCAGAGGAGTTTTTCCTAATTTTTATTAAGTCCAGGGGCTAAAACTGATTTTTAAATGAATTTACATGATTTTCTGAAGTTCCAGGGGCTAGATCAGAAGTTTCCGGGGCTAGATCAGAAGTTTCCGGGGCTAGCTCTTATTTCCCGAGAACCCCAGGGGGTAGCACGTAAGATTTCCAGTCTTTATAATGCGGGGCTGACGTGGACCGTCCGATTTTAAACCGACGGCTGAGATTATAACGTCGAACCGGTACGCGGGGATTTAAACCCTACCGTGCGATTTAAAATAAACGGCGCACAAGCGGCCACGTCGCTCTGATCGAACGCGGGCGGCGCTGCCGGCGGCGCACGGCGGCGGGAAGCGGCGATCTCGCCGGAGACTTTCGGATCTTCGAGAATTCTTCCTAGAACTGTGATTTTATGGCATAGATCGGTGGAGGGGAGGTCGGGGATCTCACCTCGGGGGTTTTCTTGAGCTCGGAGGTCCTGGAAGGTGATCGGCGACGAGGTCCGAGGTGAAACCACGGCGAGGCTCATCGACGCTGTGTTTACACCGCAAGTCACCGAGTTTTCTGCACCTGCAAGGTTCCCCGGAGGCGGTGGATCAAGACCAGCGAGTTAGATCGGAATTTCCGAGCTTAGATCGGCCAGAATTCGCCGGAGAAGTCTCGGTTCTCACCGGAGGAAAATCAGCGGATCGCGTGGGAAAAACAGAACGAGGCCGGGGTTTTTATAGACGGGGAAAGGCGGCGGGGTGGTTTAGATTAAGTCCGCGTCGCCTACGAACGGAATTCGGCGGGGATGCGCAGCAATCCGGGTCGGTTTTGATCCGGGGTGAGAGAATCCCGGCGCGGGTGCGAGGTAGAAGAAGGGCTGGCGGGCCCCGCCTGTTAGTGATAGGAAGCGGCGCGTGCGGCTGCGGGCTGGCGCGGCGCTGGTTGGGCCGGCTGGTGGGTTGCGGCCCACTGGCCGGTTTTTTTTCTGTTTTCTCTTTTTCTTTTTCTATTTCTTTTCTGATTTGAGTTTAATTTGAATTCCACTTTGAATTTGAATTTTTGCAAAACATGCAACACGTCCAAAAATTTTTAAATTCCCCTCTTAACATGATTTTAGGGTCTTAACAAAATTTTGGGGTGTTACAGCTCTACCCCCCTTAAAAGAAATCTCGTCCTCGAGATTGGTGGTTCTAAGAAAACAATTCCGGAAATTGTGCCTTTAGCTCATCTTCCCGCTCCCAGGTGGCTTCCTCTTCTGAGTGATGCTTCCACTGCACCTTGCACATCCGGATTCTTTTATTTCTTGTGAGGCGTTCCATTGTCTCCAAAATCTTGTATGGTTGCTCGGCATAAGACAAATCCTCAGCTACGTCCACTTCATTCATGGGCAACACCTCCTCAGGCGTCCTGAGGCATTTCTTGAGTTGTGACACATGGAATACATCGTGCACATCCGATAGAAGAGCCGGTAACTCTAGTTGATACGCCGCTTCGCCTTTCCTTTCCAGAACTTGAAAGGGTCCGATGTATCGAGGTGACAACTTCCCTTTCACCTTGAACCGACGAAGTCCTCTGATAGGGGACACCTTGAGATAGACATAGTCTCCCACGTTGAAAACGAGCTCTCTTCTTCGTACATCGGCATAGCTCTTTTGGCGTGTATGTGCTATCCTCAAATTGCTGCGAATTTCCCTCATCTTCGCCTCAGCTTCTTGTAGTACTTCTGGACCAAACACTTTACTTTCCCCCGTTTGGTTCCAAAATAGGGGAGTTCTGCACTTCCTAACGTACAAGGCTTCAAACGGTGACATCTTCATACTAGCTTGATAGCTGTTGTTATAGGAAAACTCCGCATACGGTAAGTTCTTGTCCCAACTCCTATTGTTTTTGAGTGCACATGCCCTCAGCATATCTTCAAGGATCTGATTGGTTCTCTCCGTCTGCCCGTCAGTTTGGGGATGATAGGCAGAACTAAAGTTCAGATGGGTTCCCATGGTTTCGTGTAATTTCTGCCAGAACCTTGAGGTGAACTGTGTCCCTCGATCCGACACAATCTTCTTTGGCACTCCATGGTAACACACGATCCTTGACATGTACAACTCTGCCAATTTGGATCCGCTGTAGCTTTCTTTCACGGGATGAAATGGGCAACCATGGTTAGCCTATCAATGATGACCCATATCGAATCATATCCTGATTGGGTCCTAGGCAATACCACGATGAAATCCATGCTGATTTCTTCCCATTTCCATTCAGGCACTTTGAGTGGTTGCAATAATCCCGCGGGTCGTTGATGTTCTGCATTCACCAACTGACATGTATCACATAGGGCAACATGTTCCGCGACATCTCGCTTCATGCCATACCACCAATACCTGCTCTTGAGGTCCTGGTACATCTTCGTACTTCTAGGATGAATGGAATAGTCGGAATCGTGAGCCTCCTTCAAAATTAATTCACGTATCTCCGTTACTTCAGGCACACAGATCCTTTTCCCGTGCCACACCGTACCTTGTTCATCCTCTCTGAAACCAGGAGCTTTATTTTCGTTGATGAGTTGCCTGATTTCTTGTATCTTCTCGTCGTTCTTTTGACCATCGCGTATGTCTTGCTCTAATGTGGAGTCCACTTCCATGGCGATGGTTTCACCACTATTCACAAGGCATAGATTGAGCCTTATAACCTCGTCCTTCAATTCTGCAGACATGTCCTTCAAGCTCAACTTATTGACCTGCATTTTCCGACTTAAAGCATCGGCCACGACGTTTGCCTTCCCAGGATGATAGTTGATGCCCACATCAAAGTCATTGATTAGCTCTAACCATCTCATTTGTTTGAGGTTGAGATCTGGCTGTGTGAAAATGTACTTCAAACTCTTATGATCCGTATATATCTCGGTCCTCTTCCCCATCAAATAGTGCCGCCAAATTTTCAACGCGTGTACCACTGCGTCTAGTTCTAGGTCATGTGTAGGATAGTTCTTCTCGTGCTTCCGGAGCTGCCGGGATGCATAAGCCACGACATGCCCTTCTTGCATGAGAACACATCCCAACCCGTTTCCAGAGGCATCGCAGTACACCGTAAAGTTCTTCTGCATATCGGGCATAACTAACACTGGGGCTGTTGTCAATCTCTTCTTTAGCTCCTGAAAACTCGTCTCGCACTGTGGTGTCCAGGTGAATGTGATTCGCTTCTCCAACAGTTTGGTGAGGGGTCTTGAGATCTTGGAGAATCCCTCAATAAACCGTCGGTAGTATCCAGCTAATCCCAAAAAGCTTCGAACTTCCCCGACATTCTCAGGGGTCTTCCACTTCTGTATATCCTCGATTTTGGCGGGATCTAAGGAGATTCCTCCCTTGGAGATTATATGTCCTAAGAAGGGAACTCTCTTCAACCAAAACTCACACTTGCTCAACTTGGCATATAGTTGGTGTTCTCTCAGCCTCTGCAACACCAACCTTAGATGTTTCTCATGTTCTTCTTCATCTTTGGAGAAGACGAGAATGTCATCTATGAAAACCACCACAAATTTGTCCAGATATTCCATGAATACCTTGTTCATGAGATACATGAAGTATGCCGGGGCATTAGTTAGCCCGAAAGGCATGACAGTGTATTCATACAGTCCGTACCGAGATACGAAAGCTGTCTTGGGAATATCAGATTGCCTTATCTTGAGTTGGTGGTATCCCGACCTGAGATCAATTTTCGAGAACACACAAGCTCCCCTCAACTGATCAAACAAGTCTTCAATGCGGGATAATGGGTACTTGTTCTTGATAGTTACCTCATTCAAGGCACAGTAATCCACGCATAACCTTTGGGTTCCGTCCTTCTTGGGCACAAATATCACCGGAGCTCCCCATGGTGAGGAACTAGGACGAATATACCCCTTCTCCGTCAATTCTCTTAAATGATCCTTGAGTTCTTCTAGCTGCTTGGAGTCCATCCGATAAGGTCTCTTGTATATCGGGGCTGTTCCAGGTACTAGCTCAATTGCGAATTCCACTTCACTATCGGGAGGCATTCCTGGCAACTCTTCCGGAAAAACATCTGGATGTTCCCTGATGGTCATGATTTCCTCAACTTCCACCTCAACTTGATTCAATTCAATGTCCCTCCTAGGCTCGTGTATTGTTATGAACTTTACTCTTGTGCCACTAGGGTGAGTTAGTTCCACCGTTCTGGTCGAACAATGGATGATTCCCTTATGTTTGGTCAACCAATCCATACCCAAAATAATATCTATCACTTGTGAATCTATCACTATGAGGTTAGCAGTAAATACTACCCCATTAATGTCTAGGTTCACCTTGGGACACACTTGTCTTGTCCTTATTTCTCCACCCGGAGAGTTTACGGCTAGCATATGGTTCATTTGTGTTGTTGCTAGGTCATGCTTCTTAACAAACCCTTGGGCAATGAACGAGTGGGTAGCACCAGAATCAAACAACAGGGTTGCAAGGTGTAAATTGGCAGGAAACTTACCAACTACCACGTCGGGTGCCTCTTGTGCTTCCTCCATAGTGACGTGGTTCACCCGTCCTCTCATTACATTCTGCTGTTGTGGCTGCGCGGGCTTCTTCTTTGGGCACTTATGGGCATAGTGCCCCAATTCACCACAGTTAAAACATTGCACCCCAACCTTAGGTGCCTGGCCTTTATTGTCTTGGGGTTGGTTTGGGGGTCCTTGCACTGCTGGTCGAGGTGGATATGCGGGGCGAGGCGGCTGTACAAACTGACGTTGCGGCTGTGCTGGTGCTGCCAGAGGCCTGTAGTTTGGGTTGTACCTTCTTGGTGCTAAGTAGGGTACCGCAGCACGGTTCGTCTGCCCTGCAGGTTGCTGCATCAGACGTGGGCGGGTGTTGCTCCCTGAGGCTTGATGTGACCACCCGGCCTTCCTCTTATTCTCATTTTCCAAGGCCTTTAGCTTCCTTTCTACCACAAACGCTCTGTCCACCATCTTTTGGAAGCTTTCATACTCATTTGAGGACATTGC
This sequence comes from Neostapfia colusana, assembly GCA_030760725.1. Taxonomy (NCBI): domain Eukaryota; kingdom Viridiplantae; phylum Streptophyta; class Magnoliopsida; order Poales; family Poaceae; genus Neostapfia; species Neostapfia colusana. Next base: position 86,452,331 of record JASWHV010000003.1, read on the forward strand.
ACACTGCATTTCTGCGGTAAGTCCTTCCACGAAACAATCTTGTTTCTGCTCATCAGTCTCTATGTCCCGTGGGGCATAACGGGATAGTTGAGTGAATTTAGTGAGGTATTCCCTCACCGTCATGTTTCCCTGCTGCAGTCCCAAAAACTCCTTCCTCTTGTTTTTGAGTTCACCTCTTGGGATGTAATGGTTGCGGAAGCTACGCTTGAACTCTTCCCAAGTGATGTTCTCAGGGTCATGATGGGCAGCCACGTAGGCGGTCCACCAATCAGCAGCAGGTCCATGAAATTGATGAGAGGAAAACATCACCCTCTCATACCCTTGGCACTGTATGATCCTCATCTTACATTCAATGGTCTTCATCCAATCATCTGCCTCCAGAGGTTCAGCAGCACTTGCAAACTTTGGAGGTTGAGTTCCTAGAAACTCACTCTACCTTGGTTGGCGTGGTGCAGCTTGTGGAGGTGGAACTTGATGCAAGTTGGCCACCACTTGAGTCAAGTTCTGGATGGGCTGATTTTGATTCTCCAGCATTTGGTGGAGGGGATCAACTCCTTGATGACGACCACCCCGGTCCTGGCCTCCAGAAAGATGAGGGTTGCATGCCTCATCGTTGTTGTTGGCGGAGTTGGCAGCACGTCCTTTTCCTCTTCCGGCCATCTGGCAGAATCAACCAATGTTAATTTGAAAGCATTTAGTATCATCTTACTACTTTCATTTGTTTGTATTTTGAAGTGTTGAGGCTTTGTTATACTTTTCTGAGGGTTCATTTCTCACACAAAAATAAATGCAATATTATTTCATGTGGGTTCTCACACCAAAGCAAAACAATCTAAAGACGAGGCTGTGGACAATTGCTCATGGCTTCCACAACTCACGTCACACACCAAGCATTAACACACCATTAACTTAACGACTCGACTATTCGACATCTTGCTAACTAAGGGAAGGACTCTACACTACTCGTTTTCTTGAGCTGGCTCCTCGGGATCTTCCTCATCATTTCGGCTTCCTTCTGACTCTGCTTTGGGTGGGGAGGCTGCTGGTGGAGAGGTGTGACGACGCCTGATCGCTCGGCGATCTGGGGAGTCAGGAGTCCATGTATCATTCACGGTGACACACAGTTCATTTCCATCTCCTCTTTCTCTCGCACTCAAGCAGGCTCGCAGCAATGCCTCCGTTTCCTTCAGGGTGTCCCGAACATCTTGAAGCTCTTGCTGACACTCCTGCAGTCGAGTGCTAAGCATAGCAGCATCCTCCAAGCACAAGTCCATGTGCTCGTGGGAAGTCCCTTGCTGCACCGGAGGGTACTTGTACTCTGTGGTACCACTCTCACGCTGGAGGACATACATGTACTCAGTCCTGTCCAGGTGGCGACGATAGATGTGACTCTGGCAGGTGATGGCCTCCCAGGTGACATCCTTCTCCGCATCGACCTGTGTCGCTCTTCAAGCTGGAGAGCGGTGGATCTTAAGCAGTCGATTTTCGTGTATAATCCTCATCTCTGAACTCCATTCTTCTCTCTTCTCACGGATGGTCCGGGTGGAGTTATAGTGGATGATTAGCTTGCCCGTATTGCCGGCGGCTTCGAGCATACGTCGAAGACGGCGCAACAAGCCTCCTACTGCCAATCAGTAGCAATGGTACATCACCGGATGGCTCTCCTCTCTTTCGGCAAGGGCAACTACGGGAACCCTCCCTCCTGTGGACTTGCGAGCGGTGCAAATCATGCGAACCATCTAAAAACAAAAAGCATTTAAACTTAGGTTATATAAACTTTTAAACAAAAATCCTATTTTGAATGAAAATTAGGGTAAGATGAAGAAAGTGACTCCATTAAATAACATTTTTCAACACACACCTTGTAAAATAGTTTTTAAGAAAATAGGGCCCTTAAATACGTCCATTTCTACCTAGGTCCACGTTCCTACGGGCAACCTTGGCTCTGATACCACTTCTTGTCACACCCGGTTTATCCGAAGAACAACCGAGTGAATATCACATGTATGCCAGGATCATTTTCTCATACATGTGATGACAAATAGTGAAGCATCATTTATTACAAGCCAGGTGTCGAATATAAATAAGTCTTACATAGCAAATGTCTCGATGGACAATAATAAGTTCATCACAAGTAAATAAACTAGCAGCGCAATTATAACTCTCGTGGGCTCCGTCACAGGCGTTGCCCGGGGGACTCCATGAACCTAGAATCCTTCTTCGGGTCCAAAGTCTTGATCATTAAACACCACTTTATTATCTTGACTTGAGCAGCAATATAAACCAACAAATATGCAAGGTTGAGTACCGATGGTACTCAGCAAGTGTGGGAAAGTTATGTCATGCATGGCTAGAACAAGGAGAGATTGAACTCAGGGTTAAAGCACTACGCAATTAATACCTATCTCCTTAGCTTATTAAGCACCTACATTACTACACAGGTGAAATGGTCCCAATCTCCCATCCCATCATCATAATCAAATAACCATAACATCATTTACAATGTTAAGCTCCCCGCTTAACACTTACACCCTCCAAGGCCATCATACTCTAATCATGAATAATTCCAAGCCGCTCTTGACCGTGAGCACGGCTGTCATGACAGTTTTGACTCTGTAGAGTTTGCACCACTATACCCACATGTAGTGATTTCATCCCCCGTTGCCGGTTGGACTAAAAGAACCTCCATTATGCCAGTGGCTACGAACCACATTCACACTTCCCAGGTGTGTAGCCAGGAGATCACTACGAAGCCTTTACAAAGGGATTCCCGACGACCGTGGGCCCACTGAGGTTCCACCCCTAACAGCATACAAGAGGCTCCAACCCCGCTGCAGTGGCCCCCTCTTGAGCCCTGCGGTTCATATGGTAGTCCAGCTGACACCTACTCCCCGCACCATCCAACACACCCATACTATGCCGGGGATACACCTAATTAATCGGCCAAGCTGCCCCATCTCAGCATGTGGTTGGCACGGTAAAGCAAGGTTACATGCTCCATGAACCGGTCCTTAGGATCCAGGCAAGTACTAAACACAAACCCGAGTCTCGTGCACCCAGCACCAACCAAAACATCCAACTATCCTTGATCCCTACCTATACATAACTCACAATATCTCCTTCAAGAGTATGGTAAAATAAACTGATGATCTCATATCCCAAATATCCCATTCTAAGCATGGCTAAGCATGTGCATAATAATAAATGACATGATAAAATAAATCCCAACCCAAGCTACAAGGAAACAAGGTAATGCAATTCTAGGGAAACTTCCTAGCATGGGCTTCATATTTCAATTGACAATGCAAATAATTCTAGCTACACATCCTAGCATAGGATCAAAGTGGTCAAGGACACTTGCCCCCTTCCTGCTGCTCTTGGAATGGGTAGTCCTGATCTTGGAAAGGAAGAACTTGCTCTGGAGCAGGTTCTACTCATACCATCACACATAGCAAAAAGAAAACAACAAGTCATAAGACATTGTTCACACTTCTACTTCATACAAGCCACACATTCACATTTATGAAAGCCATTCTCATTTCTATGTGTTGTGGTTACTCTATGTGTGTTGATTTTGGCTTACATGCACTTTGAAATATGTACATATGATTTCTACTTTTGTATTCATATTAATGTTGGCATACTATATATATGTATTTCTAATTTAAATAAATCCCTTATATTTAATTGATACACATTTTAGCTACCAAGTATGCATGAAAGGTATTTTCCTACTTCATATGTGTCTTCAGACCTTCTATCAACCCTAAACTGAATTCTTTGGATTTTGGAAACTTCATTTATCATTTTCTAATTATTTATACCTAGCTTGCTATATTTTCAGATTTATTTCCTATGCCTAAGTGTGTACTTTATTATGAAAATAGTAAGACACCTCATCTAAACAGAATAGGTTTTTGGTCTAAAATATTAAATAATATATTTTTGAACTTCTCCTCTGATGTGAACTATTTTACATTTATTTTACTAATTTTCAGAATTATTCTCTACTTAAAAATGTGTCCCTATTACTAATAAAAGTGAATAATCAATTAAACAGATTCATTTCAGCCAAAATCTATTTTTATCTCACTCCAAAGTTTTCCAAGTACTAGGAAAGTTTTTAATTTGAATTGACAATATGTTTGTCCCATCTTGTAAATCTTAAATAGTAACCACACATTCAATTTCCTAAATCTAATATCAAATAGGGTTAAAAAGGTAAACTCACCCCACTACAGGGTCTATTATATTATTTTAAAAATTTCCAGTGGTATAGCTACACATAACAGAGGGGTTTTTCCTAATTTTTATTAAGTCCAGGGGTCAAAACTGATTTTTAAATGAATTTACATGATTTTCTGAAGTTCTAGGGGCTAGATAAGAAGTTTCCGGGGCTAGCTCTTATTTTCCGAGAACCCTAGGGGTAGCGCGTAAGAATTCCAGCCTTTTATAACGCGGGGCTGACGTGGAACGTCCGATTTAAAACAGACGGCTGAGATTATAACGTCGAACCGGTACGCGGGGATTTAAATTCTACCGTGCGATTTAAAATAGACGGCGCACAAGCGGCCACGTCGATCTGATCGAGCGCGGGCGGCGCTGCCCGGCGGCGCACGGCGGCGGGGGGCGGCGATCTCGCCGGAGAGTTTCGGATCTTCGTCAATTCTTACTCGAACTGTGATTTTATGGCATAGATCGGTGGAGGGGAGGTCGGGGATCTCACCTCGGGGGTTTTCTTGAGCTCGGAGGTCCTGGAAGGCGGTCGGCGACGAGGTCTGAGATGAATTCACGGCGACGCTCATCGGCGCTGTCTTTGAACCGCAAACCACCGAGTTTTCTGCACCTGCAAGGTTCCCCGGAGGCGGTGAATTAAGACCAGCGAGTTAGATCAGAATTCCCGAGCGTAGATCGAACAGAATTCGCCGGAGAAGCTCGGTTTCTCACTGGGAGGAAAATCGGCGAATCGTGGGAAAAAACGGGAGAATGCCTGGGTTTTTATAGACGGGGGAGGGTGGCGGGTTGGTATAGATCGAGCTGGAGTCTTCGGGGTCCGGAAGTCGGCTGGGATACGCGAGATTTTCCGGTCGGTTGCGATCGCGCGCGCGGGGAACAGTCCGGGTTTCGGACGATTGGGGGTTAGGGATGACAGGTGGGTCCCGCCTGTCTGCGAGAGGGGGCGTGGGCGCGCGGCAGCGGGCTGGCGCGGGAGTTAGGTAGGCCGGCTGGTGGGTTTCGGCCCACTGGCCGGGAAGATTTGTTTTTTTTCTTTTTTTCTTTTTCTTTTTCATTTCTGTTTTGAGTTTAATTTGAATTCTAGTTTGAATTTGAATTTTTGCAACACATGCAACATGTCCAAAAAATTTTTAAATTCCCATCTTGACAGGATTTTGGGGTGTTACAGCTCTATCCCCCTTAAAAGAAATCTCGTCCTCGAGATTGGTGGTTCTAAGAAAACAATTTCAAAAATTGTGCCTTAAGCTCATCTTCTCGCTCCCAGATGGCTTCCTCTTCTGAGTGATGCTTCCACTGCACCTTGCACATCCGGATTCTTTTATTTCTTGTGTGGCGTTCCATTGTCTCCAAAATTTTGAATGGTTGCTCGGCATAAGATAGATCCTCCGCTACGTCAACCTCATTCATGGGTAACACCTCTTCAGGCGTTCTCAGACATTTCTTGAGCTGTGACACATGGAATACATCGTGCACATCTGATAGGCGAGCCGGTAATTCTAGTTGATACGCCACTTCACCTTTCCTCTCCAGAACTTGAAAGGGTCCGATGTATTGAGGTGACAACTTCCCTTTCACCTCGAATCGACGAAGTCCTCGAATAGGGGACACCTTGAGATAGACATAGTCTCCCACGTTGAAAACGAGCTCTCTTCTCCGCACATCGGCGTAGCTCTTTTGTTGTGTCTGTGCTATCCTCAAGTTGTTGAGAATTTCCCCCACTTTCGCCTCGGCTTCTTGTAGTACTTCGGGACCAAATACTTTACTTTCCCCTGTTTGGTTCCAAAATAGGGGAGTTCTGCACTTCCTCCCATACAATGCTTCGAACGGTGACATCTTCCTACTAGCCTGATAGCTGTTGTTATAGGAGAATTCCACATACGGTAAGTACTTGTCCCAACTCCGATTGTTTTTGAGTGCACACACTCTCAGCATATCCTCAAGAATCTGATTGGTTCTTTCCGTCTGCTCGTCAGTTTGGGGATGATAGGCAGAACTAAAATTCAAATGGGTTCCCATGGTTTCATGCAGCTTCTGCCAGAATCTTGAGGTGAACTGTGTCCCTCGATCCGACACTATCTTCTTGGGCACTCCATGGTAACACACGATCCATGACATGTACAACTCCACCAATTTGGATCCGCTGTAGCTTTCTTTCACGGGGATGAAATGAGCTACCTTGGTTAGTCTGTCGATGATAACCCATATCGAATCATATCCTGATTGGGTCCTGGGCAGTCCCACTATGAAATCTATACCAATTTCTTCCCATTTCCATTCAGGCAGTTTGAGTGGTTGCAATAATCCCGCGGGTCATTGATGTTCTGCTTTCACCAACTGACATGTATCACATAGGGCAACATGTTCCGCGACATCTCGCTTCATGCCATACCACCAATACCTGCTCTTGAGATCCTAGTACATCTTCGTACTCCCAGGATGAATGGAATAGTCAGAATCGTGAGCCTCCTTCAGAATCAATTCACGGATCTCCTTTACTTCAGGCACACAAATTCTTTTCCCGTGCCACACCGTTCCTTGTTCATCCTCTCTGAAACCAGGGGCTTTATTTTCCTTGATGAGTTGTCTGATTTCTTGTATCTTCTCGTCGTTCTTTTGACCTTCGCGTATGTCTTGCTCTAGTGTGGAGTCCACTTCCATGGCGATGGCTTCACCACTATTCACAAGGCATAGATTGAGCCTTATAACCTCGTCCTTGAATTCTGCAGGCATATCCTTCAAACTCAACTTATTGACTTGCACTTTCCGACTTAAAGCATCTGCCACAACGTTTGCTTTCCCAGGATGATAGTTGATGCCCACATCAAAGTCATTGATTAGCTCTAACCATCTCCTTTGTGTGAGGTTGAGATCTGGCTGTGTGAAATGTACTTTAAACTCTTATGATCCGTATATATCTCTGTCCTCTTCCCCATCAAGTAGTGCCGCCAAATTTTCAACGCGTGTACCACTGCGGCTAGTTCTAGGTCATGTGTAGGATAGTTCTTCTCGTGCTTCCTGAGCTGCCGGGATGCATAAGCCACGACAAGCCCTTCTTGCATGAGAACACATCCCAACCCGTTTCCAGAGGCATCGCAGTACACCATAAAGTTCTTCTGCAGATCTGGCATAACGAGCACTGGGGCTGTTGTCAATCTTTCCTTTAACTCCTGGAAACTCGTCTCGCACTGCGGCGTCCATGTGAACGTGATTCCCTTCTCCAACAGTTTGGTGAGGGGTCTCGAGATCTTAGAGAATCCCTCAATAAACCGTCGATAGTATCCAGCAAATCCGAAGAAGCTTCGAACTTCCCCGACATTTTCAGGGGTCTTCCACTTCTGTATATCCTCGATTTTGGTGGGATCCACGGAGATTCCTCCCTCCGAGATTATATGTCTTAAGAAGGGAACTTTCTTCAGCCAAAACTCACACTTGCTCAACTTGGCATATAGTTGGTGTTCTCTCAGCCTCTGCAACACCAACCTTAGATGTTTCTCATGTTCTTCTTCATCTTTGGAGAAGACGAGAATGTCATCTATGAAAACCACCACGAATTTGTCCAGATATTACATGAATATCTTGTTCATGAGATACATGCAGTATGCCGGGGCATTAGTTAACCTGAAAGGCATGACAGTGTATTCATACAGTCCGTACCGAGATACGAAAGCTATCTTGGGAATAACAGATTTCCTTATCTTAAGTTGGTGGTATCCCGACCTGAGATCAATTTTCGAGAACACATAAGCTCCCCTCAACTGATCAAACAAGTCTTCAATGCGGGGCAATGGGTACTTGTTCTTGATGGTTACCTCATTCAAGGCACGGTAATCCATGCATAACCTTTGGGTTCCGTCCTTCTTGGGCACAAATATGACCGGAGCTCCTCATGGCGAGGAACTAGGACGAATATACCCCTTCTCCATCAATTCTCTCAAATGATCTTGAGTTCTCCCAGCTGCTTGGAGTCCATCTGATAAGGTCTCTTGTATATCGGAGCTGTTCCAGGCACTAGCTCAATTGCGAATTCCACTTCACGATCGGGAGGCATACCTGGCAACTCCTCCGGAAAAACATCTGGATATTCCCTGATGGTCCTGATCTCCTCCACTTTCACCTCTACTTGATTTAATTTAATATCCCTCCTAGGCTCTTGTATTGTTATGAACTTTACTCTTGTGCCACTAGGGTGAGTTAGTTCCACCGTTCTGGTCGAACAATGGATGATTCCCTTATGTTTGGTCAACCAATCCATACCCAAAATAATATCTATCCCTTGTGAATCTATCACTATGAGGTTAGCAGTAAATACTACCCCATTAATGTCTAGGTTCACCTTGGGACACACTTGTCTTGTCCTTATTTCTCCACCTAGAGAGTTTACTGCTAGCATATGGTTCATTTGTGTTGTTGCTAGATCATGTGTGACACCCTCACCTCGGGTGTCAGCATATGTTCGTGTCCTATGAAAAGGAAACATTTTAATGAAAAATAGGAACAGAGAGAATTATCAAAAGAATAGCAAATAAATCCTTGAGAGAGCGCCGAAGGCAACTTCCGCGGCCAGCAGGCCACGTGGCGTGATCGGAGCTCATCCCTGCGAAGTGGGGAGAGGCCGCCGCCAAGCTGGCTACGTGGCAGGCTCGGGGCTCGTCTCCGCAAAGGGGAGAGGTCCGATCCTGTGGGACACGTGTGGCCCATGGAGCTAGCCTCTGCGGAAGAAGAAAAGGCATTTCCGCAGGACACGTGTCATCCTCGGAGCTAGTCCTCGCGGAAATCAGAGGACCAGCCGCGCGGGATACGTGTCGATCTCGGAGCTCACCTGCGAGAGGCCCTGTTCTATTGGACACGCGTCACCACCGGAGCTTATCTCCGGGAGGTCTGTCGCTGCTGGACACGTGTTGACCGCGGGGCACGTCCCTGAGGAAAGGAGAAGGGGAAGACCGGCGCCAACACGTGGCGTGCGTGGAGCTCACCTCCGAAGAAGAGGGAGGTTTCGCTCGTGACACGCGGCACAACCGGAGCTCGTCTCTGTGGGAGAAGAGATACCAGGCTCGGAAGGACACGTGGAGCTTCCGGAGCTCATCACCGCGGAGGTAACGAGTCTGGAGCAGTTTTTACGCGTAAAGATACTGGTCCGCAACAGAAACCGATCTTAACTCCACGATGTTACCGAAGATAAGACGTCAGGATCTAACAAAGATCTGAATAAGACTCTTATTCAGATACAATCAGATTAGGACTCTTCTATTCCCGATTATAAATAGAACCCAAAACCTCTGGCCGAAACCACAAACTTCTCTGAACCCTTCACGTGGGCAGATCACTCGATGATCAGTTTGATCTAAAGACAAGATCATCGCCACGTCCACCTTTGATCCGAACACCTCTGCCCATGCAAGCCATGCAAGAGCACAACAATCTAATAACAATCATAGGATAGCATGCATGTGCATCATCGCATCTAGTTTAAGGTTTGCGCATGATATTGATTGCTGTGAATCTTGTATGCGCGTGAATCCTACATAGCAGGACAGATCCAGGAAGCTGTCTGCGACGAGCTGCAGCAACAAGGTTTTGAGAATCAAGAACAACCGGAACCGCAAGAACAAGGCAAGTGCTCCTTGACCATGTTGATCCTGTGTTTCGGGTAAAACTGTTTTGTTTTGCGAAAAGGTGTGCGTACTGAGTCAAACATGATGGGAAACCCTTTTATAGTAGTTTACTAGTTTTGGTTAAACCACCCTTGTCGCCAGGGAAGTTTACGAGTCGGGTATGGTTTTTGCTTTATGCTTCGCTGAGTCCATGGGATTGGGAAGCGAGATAGATGTGTCTAGCTAACTGCACTCGTACTGATAATAAGTAACTGATGAGGTTAATGAACATGGATCGGAGGGAGATCTAGGCAAGCCTGGGTTTGTGAATGAGGTAGCATGAGATGGTGGTTTTACTTGCCGTAGATCTAAGGACCGGTTCATGCATGCACATGCCAGGATAACAGTGCCACCACAAGGCCAAATATGGGTGCGGCTTAGCTGAGTAATTAGGTAATTTGCTAGAGTGTTATGGACAGTGGAAGGCGCGGGGAATGGGAGTCGAGTGAGGACTGCCCTGGGAACTGCATGGCACGAGAGGGGGCCCGTGCGTGGGAGAATTGGATATTCTAGCCTGCCAGTGAAACCTTAGTGAGTCCATACATCTAGTAACCCCTTTGTAAAGGCTATTTTGTGATCTCTTGACCATACACCGACGGATGTGTACTGGTATAATGGAGGTTCTGCAGTCGCCGACGGGTGACGAAATCACAAACTTGTGGGTAAAGAGGTGCAAATTCTGCAGAGTTATTAAAACTATCATGATAGCCGAGCTTACGGTCACGAGCACCTGGCTAAACTGCCATGATTAGATGGGATGGTTATTGGGATGGTTATTGGGAAGGTTCTTGGTTATGGTTATTGGTTTGGAACTGTTGAGTCTGGATGATGAGATGTTTGCATGACTGTTGAGTCATGACATGAGAATTTGGTCTCGGTATGAGACGAGGTTGATTTGTGAGATGAGATGGTAGCAAATACGAGGAGGTATTCGTGAGAATGAATAAAGGATTGGTTAATATTTGGATGGAACACGGGAAGTGATGAAGGTATGTTGGTAATTTAATTCATGCTGGGATTACATTCATCTAAAGTTAAGTTGCTGTTTTATCATGGTTTTACAAGATTGCTTTTCTGCAAATAAGCCTTTTTATACCTACCTTGTTTATGTGCTGCATATCATGTGTTTTCCCGCACTTGCTGAGTACATCATTGTACTCAACCTTGCATTATTACTTCATCACCAGCAGCAGGAGAAGCCTACTATGAAGATCAAGTGGAACATTATGGCGTGTGATCTGTTCTCAACCTTGCCTGTGGAGGGAGTAGAGATGGAGCCACTTCTGCTTAGTTTTGCTTCCGCACTAGTTTTTGCTTCCGCATTTAAATAAGGACTTCCGCTGCATAGAAATAAGACTTCCGCTGTAAGCATGAGTCTAAGACTCATGAGGAATTGTAATAAACTCTGTTATTCGTGGTAATATATAATCTGAATTCAGTTTGTGGAACGTATGTGTATGTGTGAAGAACATCCTGGGCACACATATGCATTAGTTCTCGGTTCCGTGGTTTTTCCCACAGAATTGAGGGCGTCACAGATTGGTATCAGAGCCACGGGTTGACAGTAGGTTACACGCCTAGGTAGAAAGTCGTAGATAGATAATAGAGATACGGGTTAACCCCAAGAAGGAGTTACAGGCATCCTAGGGTGAATAGCTTAGATTGGCCTTGAAAACCACCTTGACATAGGAAACCATCCTTGAATAGGAGTTGAGTTGGCCCTTGTGATGATTATTTGTGAATATGTGCTTAGTGTGAGTTGTGGGACGTCTCAAAAACGTTGTCCATATCCACACGTAAGAAGAAAGAGGTGTGAGATGTTTCGACACTTGCTCACATCCTCATAAGGGCTAATATATATAGTCCCACTCACCTTGATGCATATAGTCGAAAGGACCTACCTAACCTTCTAACCTTCTATTCTTGACCTCTCTCACAGATGGTGAGAGGAAACGCCGGCCGAAGGAACGTCCGTGACAACCAAGAGGATGATCACGAGGAAGTTCCCGTTAACCCCGGAGCTGGAGAGAACAACCTAGAAAGGTTGATGGCCATGCAAAACCAGCTGATGCAAACTATGATCCAAACTTTGGGTCAGTTGCAGGCCAACCAAAACCCCGTTCCGGCACCACCGCCACCACCACCGCCGGCTCATAACAGGTTGGGAGAATTCATGAGAACTCGACCACCCACCTTTGCTCAAACTAGTGACCCCATGGAGGCCGATGATTGGTTGAAATCCATGGAGAAGAAGCTCGCCATTGTTCAGTGCAACGACCGAGAGAAGGTTCTCTTCGCGTCGCACCAACTTATAGGAGCTGCTGATGACTGGTGGGATGCCTTGAGCAACGCCCATGCCAACCCGGAGACAATCACTTGGACTGAGTTCAAGGAAAGTTTCCGCTCTCACTACATCCCTGTCGGTGTAATGATGCTCAAAAGGCAGGAGTTTGAAGGTCTCCGCCAAGGACAGAAAAGTGTGAACGAATATCTCAACAAGTTCATACAACTGTCCCGATATGCCCCCTAAGATGTCAACTCAGATCAGAGGAAGCAGTACCTGTTCATGAGAGGGTTGAACAATGAGATCCAAGTTCAGCTCCTCAACAATGACTATGTAAGCTTCCAGAAGCTCGTTGATAAGGCTATTGTGGTGGAAAACAAGATCCGAGAGTTCGAGCGAGAGTGCAAAAGGAAGATGCCATACCAGCCCCAAGGGAGCAACGTACGACCTAGATACATGCCCCCTGCACCACAGTATGGATCAACCATTCCTACGAAGCGCCCTGGTCAGCCACCACAGCAACGATTCGTTGCACCGGCACCTCGTGTGCCCATGCCTCCTGCGCCCCGACCCAACAATGGCGCTCCTGTTCAAAACCCCCGCCCCAACGTACCTGCTGCCGTAGGCAACAGGGCATGCTTTGCATGCGGGGAAGTAGGCCGCTTCGCTAATCAGTGCCCGAGGAGAGGCCCTGGACAGCAAGGTAACGTGCCCAAGCAGAACCAGCGACCAAACGGAGGGGACAACCAAGGGAACCGTGGACCGCAGAACTATGCTCGTGGCCACGTTAACCATGTCACTGCTGAGCAAGCACAACAGGCTGAGGACGTCGCAATTGGTATGTTCCTTGCCAACTCCAACCCAGCCACCATTTTATTTGATTCCGGAGCATCACATTCTTTCATATCATCCGAATATGTTGCCAAGCATCATCTACCCGTATCCCACTTAGAATGTGCTATGTTAGTTAATTCTCCCGGAGGAGGAATGAGGACCAATATAGAATGTCCTAAAGTAAGCCTTAAAATAAGGGGGGTAGACTTCCTCGCCAACCTTATTGTTTTGGACTCCCACGGGATTGACATCATACTCGGAATGGACTGGTTAAGCAAGCACAATGGAGTAATCCAATGTGCTGAAAGGAGCAGGCAGTTGACAAACGAACACGGTATTCGTGTCGAGTTTGAGTCAGCCCAGCAAGCAACCGAACGGGCAGATTTGAACCATGTCGAAGGAACAACATTGGACAGCATTCCAGTGGTTCAGGAATTTCGGACGTGTTCCCGGAAGAGCTCCCCGGAATGCCACCTGACCGGGACGTCGAGTTTGCCATAGATTTGGTACCCGGAACTGCACCTATAGCTAAGAGACCATATAGGATGCCCGTCAACGAGTTAGTTGAACTCAAGAAGCAAATTCAAGAACAGTTGGAGAAGGGTTTTATCCGTCCAAGCTCGTCACCATGGGGAGCTCCGGTACTCTTCGTGGGGAAGAAGGACGGAACCCAAAGAATGTGCGTGGACTACAGATCTCTCAACGAGGTGAAAATCAAGAATAAATACCCTCTGCCCCGTATAGAGGACCTGTTCGATCAAATGAAAGGAGCCCAGGTATTCTCCAAGATTGATCTTCGGTCGGGATATTTCCAGCTGAAGATTAAGCCCTCCGATATACCTAAGACAGCCTTTAGGACACGGTATGGTTCATATGAATATACCGTTATGTCTTTTGGATTGACGAATACACCCGCATACTTCATGTAACTTATGAACAAGGTTTTCATGGAGTACTTGGACAAGTTCGTCGTGGTTTTCATCGATGACATTATGGTGTATTCAGAAAGTAAGGAGGAGCATGAAGAACATCTGAGATTAACCTTGCAGAAGTTGCGCGAGCATCAGTTGTATGCCAAGCTCAATAAGTGTCAATTTTGGCTTAAGGAAATATCTTTCGTAGGCCACATCAGCTCCAAGGAAGGGGTATCGGTTGATCCTGGAAAGGTGAGAGATGTTCTGAAGTGGGACCAACCGAAGAGCGTGAGGGATATTCGGAGTTTCCTTGGGATGGCAGGATACTATCGGCGCTTCATTAAAGACTTCTCTAAAATAGCAAAACCTATGATGGAGTAGCTAATGAAGGGGAAAATCTTTCAATGGACACAAGTCTGCCAAGAAAGTTTTGAGGAACTCAAGAAAAGGCTAACCACAGCACCAGTTCTGGCTCCCGTGGCTCTTGTTGCTCAAGCGTCTCAAAGGTTTGGCGCTGTAGTTCTTCGCAGATGGCTTCCTGAGCTTGTCCTTCTACTCACGACCATGCACATACAAAATTTACAGCAATCAAACATCATGCACAACTCTACTCAAGATGCAGTGGTGTAGATGAATGCCAATCCTATGGTGCTGTTTTATTAAACCAGTTTGTACGTGTTGTTGCATGTTTTAATGGGCTTTCATTGAGTTTTATGATGAACCTGGGTGTATGGATCAAGTGTGGACATGGTTACGATCTTGACTCAAGATCTAGATCAATTCCACCGTCAAAAACCGATCAAAACACGATCTGTCCACACGTAAAAGTTTCTGCTTGAAGGGGGACGAAGAAAACGGATGCATAGAAACAGCGACGACGTCATAAGATGGGTAACGAAGACCTACCTTACTTCCCTTATGATCGTCGGCTCTTTTCTGCCAACAGCGAGGCGTGAGGGGCTCGTCGGCGGGCTCACTGGCGACTGAACTCCGACGAGGGGGTGTGTGTGTCCAACTCGGCGAGTTGGGGGCTAGGGTCTCCATGTCGTCGACTTTGGAGGGTAAAAAAACCAAAGGGGTTACGGCCAAGGTGTTTTGGGTTCTATTTATAAGGGGGGAGTCCTACTCCAATTGGAGCTCAATTAAGAGTCCTATTCAATTTGTTTTGGATCTTAACAAACTTATCTTTTCAGTTATGTGTGGCAGCCTTGGGGATTTTATCACCCCAAATGTGGGGAAAATTTTGGGGAAATTATGTCGGTACCCTCAGTACCGGGCACTCCCGCGCACAGGAAGAAAAACCACCTAAGGACCTCGCGTCCTCCGCAGAGGTGAGCTCTGGAGGCGCCACGTGTCCAGCAGAGCCGAGCCTCCCCTCTCTTCAGAGGTGAGCTCCGGGCCTGCCACACGGCCAGCAGAGTCGAGCCTCGCTCCCTCCGCAGGGGCGAGCTCCGAGGGCGCCACGTGTCCGGTGGGGGCCGGGCCTCCCTTCTCCTCAGAGGCGAGCCCCGGGCCTGCCACGTGTCCAGCAGTGCCGGACCTCCCTTCTCCTCAGAGGTGAGCCCGAGGGTGCCACGTGTCCAACGGAGCTGGGCCTCCCTTCTCCTCAGAGGCGAGCTCCGAGGGCGCCACTGTGGCGGACCGGAATCCGCTCATCCAGCATCGCAGAGGGTGGTGCCGCACGATGCGATACCCAACAACACACATCATAAGGACACATTGCATTACATGGGAAAACAGCTGAAACTGTACAAAGTAGTACAATATTCAGTTACAAACTATTGTTTATCTTACACAGCGGAAGTCTAATTTATACATCTCACGCCCGCCCATCTAGCAAAAGTCGGCTGCCCAGCCCTAGGGCAACCCACACTAGCGGCACTCCTCAGCTCAGCGCGGCGTGTACAGCTCCCACTCAGCCATGGCCCCCGACGGAGGGTAACCCTTGCCGATGGACTCGTAACCCGAGTCCGTGGGTGGCTCCTCACCTGAAAAACACTTAAGCAGCAACCATGAGCATGATGGCTCAACAAGACTTAACCGACTCACCTACGCATGAAACTCTACATGTAGTGTACAATGAACATGGGACGGTAAGATTGCAGCAAACAAACACGCCTACAAGTTCATCCTTAGTTCATCTTATATCCACAAGTTAACAGTTCATGAATGCAATTTAGTGAGCAATATTTGGTGGAACACATGTAACAATACAATTATATCATAACAGCAATATTGAATCATCACATTTCATACATTAGCCTACGTCACGACTCAGTGAACAAGCGGTACTCGTCACCGTGAGGGACTGCGAATCGACTCGATATACACCTGCAGGGATACCCAAAGAGCACGTCACGTACGCCCACCCGTGGAGCTGCACAGCACGCTCACTCGATGTCGTACAGGACAACCTTTCACCCAACAGCCCAAACATCGAACCGGTCACACCGAAACGGGCAGGAGGTTCCCTACACGAAGCATCTCTCTATGCCCGTTAGCAGATTTCCACCTTGCTGCCCTCAACCTACACCTATAAATTGGTGTGCTATGCCTCGACACCTGGAGGTTTAGGTTACATCGGTTTATCGGGGCCCATATATCCGATATGCCTTCGGTACGTTCAATACTTGCTCAGCGGGGCCACACATGGATCGGTCCTCAATCGACACGGACAGGGATGCACACACAAGACTTCCTCTTGCTGCGTCCTAGCCCCTGCCTAGTCTCATTTTCGTTACTAAAGTGATCTCACATCACTCAACCGAACCCGTGTGTCCCAAGCCTAAACTCGCGATTAGATTCCAACTACTCGACTTGTACTGAAGTCCTATGAATCATTAAGCATAGCCTGTCTACTCGAGGTCTTAGATACTACCCTCACTCTTATAGGAAACTTTTGGGTTATGCAAGTGGGGTTACATCCATCCTATACCTAATGCACATTCATACTTCATACGAAACATGTAAACAAAGCAAAACTTATAAAAGGGTTAATGCAGACCGGGGCATGCCTTGTTGCTGCTGGTCAGTGGTTAGGTCTTCGTCCGGAAGAAGGAAGTCAAGTACTTCCTGAGTCTCCTCGCCTTCAGCAACTACACGTTAATGAGATACTACATGTCAATTCAAATGCAATGTGTAAACTTGAATAAGTAATTACTATAACTCTAGCTAACCCTCCCCTTGGGTTCTTAAATTTTTATGGTGGCTTGGTAGGGTCCTAACCAGAGTCTTGACCAAGTTTCATTTGAAACAAAGTTCATTTGAGCCTTGTACAAATAAAAGCCTAATTGGTCAACATTAAAGTCTCTAAGTAATTCCAGGGGTTTTCATGGCTGCAACCATTACTTTATAGAAACTAGCATTTGAGATGGTTCTAATAGAGTTGGGTTCATGTCATTTGAAGAATTCTAGAGGAAGTTATGCCCTAAACAAGTTTTGAGAAAATCTGAAAAATGTTTCTGTTCATTTTTCTATTTTCTCAGGGCAGTCCTCTTAATCACCCCATTAGGGGGACTAAATGAACTTGGATGAGTCTGAAAATTTTACTGTGACTCAAGGATTTTCCAATGAACCCCACAGCCAAATTTCAGAATTTTTCATGAAGTAATTCTCCAGATAAAATTCCCAACAGTTTCAATTTAGGGATTTAATTCTGGAAAATTATTAAGTTTCATTAGCTGAAATTGGTATTGCTGGAAAGTACTCAAATTTCTGAGTTCAGCAAAATTTGGTTCACTGAATTTGGAGCTTCCTACACAAAGTTATGAATTTCTAAATTTTGGGCTGATCGCTGAATTATTTTCCCACAGAAAATCCTCTCCCGCGCTAAACCAGAGGCTGACAGCAGGCCCCGCCCGTTTAATTTGAACTAACCGCGCGCTCGCGTGCGATTAGCACAGTGGCTGACACGTGCGACCCCGCCTTCGTCTATGTGACACCCTCATTTCTGGTTTCTGCATGTATTCATGTTTCATGTAGAGAAAACATTTTAAAAGAAGTGGGAACAGAGGAAATACCAAAAAAAGATAGCCAAAAAGAGCCAAATCCAGTTCACAGAGAGCGCCGAAGATAACTCCCGCGGCCCGCTGGCCACGTGGCGTGTTCGGAGCTCATCCCTGCGAAGTGGGGAGAGGTCCGCCGCTAAACTGGCTACGTGACAGGCTCGGGGCTCATCTCCGCAAAAAGGGGGAGAGGTACGACCCTGTGGGACACGTGTTGCCCCCGGAGCTAGCCTCTGCGGAGAAGCGAAGGCAGTTCCGCTGGACACATGTCACCTTCGGAGCCAGTCACTGCAGAAATCAGAGGACCAGTCGCGAAGGATACGTGTCGATCATAGAGCTCACCTCCGAGAGATCCGGTTCTATTGGACACGTGTCGCCACCGGAGCTTATCTTCGGGAGGTCCATCACTGTTGGACACGTGTCTACCTCGGAGCTCGTCTGAGGAAAAAGGAAAGTCCGACGCTACTTGACGGGTGGCATTCACGGAGCTCACCTCCGAAGAGAGGGAGGTCCGGAATGGATACGTGGCACACCCGGAGCTACCTCCGGAGAGAGGGAAGGTCCGGCACTGACACGTGGCGTGCGCGGAGCCACCTCCAAATAGAGAGGAGGTCCCGACCACCAGGATACGTGGCGTACGCGGAGCTCACCTCTGAAGGAGAGGGAGGTCTCGCTTGCTTGACACGCGGCACAACCGGAGTTCGTCTCTGCGGAAAGGGAGAGACCAGGCCCCGGTGGATGGAGCTTCCGGAGCTCATCACCGCGGAGGTAACAAGTTCTGGAGCGGGTTTTTGGATTCTGTACGCGTAGAAAATCGATACGGAGAAGAAACCGACCTTAATTCCACAATGTTACCGCACCAAATCAACTAAAGATAAGTTGTTAAGATTCAACGACAATCTGAATAGGACTCTTATTCGGAATACAATCAGATTAGGACTCTTCTTCTCCCGATTATAAATAGAACCCAGAACCTTTGGCCGAAACCACGAACTTCTTTTTCCAACTCCTGAGCCAACGACTTAGAGCCCTAGCCCCAACTCGCCGAGTAAGCCCATCGCCGGAGTTCAGTCGAGAAGGGTCGCCAGAAGGGAGCCCAACGATCTGTCTGATCAGAGAAGGACCCCGAGACCAAGAAGAACGTAAGGTAGGTCTCCGATATCACCTTGTCACATCGTCGTGTTTTCTTTGCATCTGTTCTTCGATTCCTTTCGAACAGAAGCTTTCTCGTGGACAGATCACTTGTTGATCGGGTTGATCTAAAGACAAGATAATCGCCACGTCCACATTTGATCCGAACACCTCTGTTCATCATAAAACCATGCAAGCCATGCAACAATACGTACAAACTGATCTAATAAAACTGATTATAGGATAGCATGCATATGCATCATC
This sequence comes from Neostapfia colusana, assembly GCA_030760725.1. Lineage (NCBI taxonomy): Eukaryota > Viridiplantae > Streptophyta > Magnoliopsida > Poales > Poaceae > Neostapfia > Neostapfia colusana. The sequence continues at coordinate 86,471,649 of JASWHV010000003.1, forward strand.
GCATCTAATTAAAGTTTGTGCATGATATTGATTGCTGTGGATCTTGTATGTCCGTGATCCTGTATAGCAGGACAAGCTCAGGGAGCTGTCTACGATGAGCTGCAACAACAAGGTTTCGAGATCCAAGAGCAACCGGAACCGCAAGAACAAGGCAAGTGCCCCTTCACCATATTGATCCTATGTTTTTGGAAAAACTATTTTGTTTTGCGAAAAGGAGTGTGTGCTGAGTCAAACATGATGGAAAACCCTTCTATAGTAGTTTACTAGCTTTGGTTAAACCACCCTTGTCGCCAGGGATGTTTATGAGTCGGGTATGGTTTTTACTTTTATACTTCGCTGAGTTCATGGGATTGGGAAGCGAGATAGGTGTGTCTAGCTATCTGCACTCGTCACGATAATGAGAAACTGATGCTGTTAATGAACATGGATCAGAGGGAGATCTAGGCAAGCCGGGTTTGTGAATGAGGTAGCCTGAGATGGTGGTTATTTGCTGTAGATCTAAGGACCAATTCATGCGAGCACATGCCAGGATAACAGTGCCACCACAAGGCCAAGTATGGGTGTGGCTTAGCTGACTAATTAGGTAAGTTGCTAGATTGTTATGGACTGTGGATGGCGCGGGGAATGGGAGTCGAGTGAGGACTGCCCTGGGAACTGCATGGTACAAGACGGGGCCCGTGGGTGGGAGAATTGGAGATTCTAGCCTGCCGGTGAAACCTTAGTGAGTCCATACATCTAGTAGCCCCTTTGTTATAGCTATTTTGTGATCTCTTGGCCATACACCGACGGTTGTGTACTGGTATAATGGAGGTTCTGCAGTTGCCGACGGGTGACGAAATCACAAACTTGTGGGTAATGAGGTGCAAACTCTGCAGAGTCTAAAACTATCATGATAGCCGAGCTTACGGTCACGAGCGCCTGGCCAACTTCCATGATTAGTTGGGATGGTGATTGGATATGGTTATTGATTAGTTTTGGTTTGGTTTTTGGGACTGTTGAGTCCGGGTGATAAGATGGGTTGCATGACTGTTGAGTCATGGCAACAAGGTTGGTCTCGGTGGGAGACGAAGTTGTTTATCAGATGAAATGGTAGCGAATACGAGATGGTATTCGTGAGATGGTAGCAAATACGAGGAGGTATTCGTGAGCAAGAATGAGGTTGATTGATGTCTGGTTGTGACATGGAAGGTAATGAACATAATGGAGGTATGGTTGCTATTTTAATAATGTTGGGATTACATTCACTTAAAGATGAGTTGCTGTTTTATCATGGTTTTGATAAATAACTTTGCTTTCTGCAATAAGTCTTTTTACACCTACCTTGTTATGAGCTTCATATCATATTTTCCCCGCACTTGCTGAGTACATCATTGTACTCAAAACTTGCATTATTGCATCATCAGCAACAGGAGAAGATTTCTATGAAGACCAAGTGGAGCATTAGGCGTGTAATCTGTCCTCAACCTTGCCTGTGGGGATGAAGTAGAGATGGATCCGCTGCTGCTTAGAATTGCTTCCACACTAGTTAGAAGACTTCCGCTGCATAGAAATAAGACTTCCGCTGTTAGATTAAGACTTCCTCTATGAGCATGAGTCCAAGACTCATGAAACATTGTAATAAACTCTGTTATTCATGGTTATATATATTCTGAATTCAGTTTGTGGAACATATGTGTATGTGTGATGAACATCCTGGGCAGACATGTGCATCAGTTCTCGGTTTTGTGGTTTTCCACAGAATCGAGGACGTCACAGACTGGTATCAGAGCCACGGTTGAGGTAGATTACACACCTAGATACAATCACAAGTTGACGGTATGTTACACGCTTAGATAGATCACAGATTGGTATTAGACAAAGATTGGTATCAACCTACCACGGATAGATCACACAACCTAGATAGACACAGATTGGTAGCTAAGCCACGCTGACCATAGGATGCAAGACTAGGAGAAGCCATAGTTGGATCACAAATTCGACATCACCCTAAGTCATATAGAACCCCCATTGAACAAAGCCTTGAATAGGAGTTGTGTGAGCCCTTGTGATGATTGTTTTTGATTATGTGCTTAGTGTGAGTTGTGGGACATCTCAAAACGTTGTCCATATCCACACATAAGTAGAAAGAGGTGTGAGATGCTTCGGCACTTATTCATATCCTCATATGGGCTAATATATATATAGTCCAACCCACCTTGATGCATATAGTTGAGGGGATCTACCTAACCTTCTAACCTTCTATTCTATTTCGTTCTCTCTCACAGATGGTGAGAGGAAACGCCGGCCGAAGGAACGTCCGTGACAACCAAGAGGATGGCCACGATGAAGTTCCTGTTAACCCCGGAGCTGGTGAAAACAACCTGGAACGGTTAATGGCCATGCATAATCAACTTATGCAAACTATGATCCAAACTTTGGGTCAGTTGCAGGCCAACAACAACAACCCCGTTCCGGCACCACCGCCACCACCACCGCCGGCTCATAACAGGCTGGGAGAGTTCATGAGGACTCGACCACCCACCATTGCTCAAGCTAACGACCCCATGGAGGCCGACGACTAGTTGAAATCCATGGAGAAGAAGCTTGCCATAGTGCAGTGCAATGACCGAGAGAAGGTTCTCTTTGCGTTGCACCAACTCATGGGAGCTGCCGCTAACTGGTGGGATGTCCTATGCAACGCTCATGTCGACCCGGAGACGATCACTTGTACTGAGTTCAAGGAGAGTTTCCGCTCTCATTACATCCCTGCTGGTGTAATGATGCTCAAGAGACGGGAGTTTGAAGGTCTCTGCCAAGGACAGAGAAGTGTGAATGAGTATCTCAATAAGTTCACACAACTGTCCCGGTATACCCCCGAAGATGTCAACTCAGACCAGAGGAAGCAATATCTGTTCATGAGAGGGTTGAACAATGAGATTCAGGTTCAGCTCCTCAACAATGACTACGCAAGCTTTCAGAAGCTGGTTGACAAGGCTATAGTAGTCGAAAGCAAGATCCGATAGATCGAGCGAGAGTGCAAGAGGAAGATGCCATACCAGCCCCACGGGAGGAACGTACGACCTCGGTACATGCCCCCAGCTGCACCGCACTATGGATCGACCACTCCTGCATACCGCCCTAGTCAGCCACCACAGCAACAACCCATTGCACCAGCACCTCGTGTGCCCATGCCTCCTGTGCCCCGACCCAACATGGGCGCTCCTGTTCAAAACCCCCGCCCCAATGTACCTGCTGCCATAGGCAACAGGGCATGCTTTGGATGCGGGGAAACAGGACACTTCGTGAGCCAGTGCCTGAGGAGAGGCCCTGGACAGCAAGGCAACGTGCCCAAGCAGAACCGACGACCAAACGGAGGGGACAATCAAGGAAACCGTGGACAGCAGAACTATGCTCATGGCAACGTGAACCATGTCTCTGCTGAGGAAGCACAACAGGCTGAGGACGTCGTAATTGGTATGTTCCTTGCCAACTCCAACGCAGCCACCATCTTATTTGGTTCTGGAGCATCGCATTCCTTCATATCATCCAAGTATGTTGCCAAGCATAATCTACCCATACCACACTTAAAATGTGCTATGTTAGTTAATTCTCTCGGAGGAGAGATGAGGACTAATATAGTATGTCTGAAAGTACGCCTTAAAATAAGGGGGGTAAACTTCCTTGCCAACCTCATTGTCTTGGATTCCCAAGGGATTGACATAATACTCGGGATGGATTGTCTAAGCAAGCACAACGGGGTAATCCAATGTGCTGAAAGAAGCGTGCAGTTGACAAATGAGCACGGTATTCGTGTTGAGTTTGAGTCAGCCCAACAAACAACTGAAAAGGCAATCTTGAACCACGTTGAAGGAGCAACATTGGACAGCATTCCAGTGGTTCAAGAATTCTCGAATGTGTTTCCAGAGGAGCTTTCAGGTATGCCACCTGATCGGGACATTGAGTTTGCCATTGATTTGGTACCCCGAACTGCACCCATAGCAAAGAGACCCTATAGGATGCCCGTCAATGAACTAGTAGAACTCAAGAAGCAAATTCAGGAGCAGCTGGAGAAGGGTTTTATATAACCAAGCTCGTCACCATGGGGAGCTCCTGTGCTCTTCGTAGACAAGAAGGATGGAACCCAAAGGATGTGCACGGACTATAGGTCTCTCAACAAGGTGACAATCAAAAACAAATACCCTCTGCCCCGTATAGAGGACCTATTCGACCAAATGAAAGGAGCCCGAGTGTTCTCCAAGATTGATCTTCGGTTGGGATATTTCCAGCTGAAGATTAAGCCCTTCGATATATACAAGACTGCCTTTCGAACACGGTATGGTTTGTATGAATATACCATCATGTCTTTTGGGTTAACAAATGCACCCGCATACTTCATGTACCTCATGAACAAGGTTTTCATGGAGTACTTGGATAAGTTCGTCGTGGTTTTCATCGACGACATTATGGTGTATTCAAAAAGTGAGGAGGAACATGAAGAACATTTGAAATTGACCTTGCAGAAAATGCGTGAGCATCAATTGTATGCCAAGCTTAACAAGTGTCAATTTTGGCTAAAGGAAATATTGTTCCTAGGCCACTTTATCTCCAAAGAAGGGGTATCGGTTGATCCCGGAAAAGTGAGAGATGTTCTGAAGTGGGACCAACCACAAAACGTGAGCGATATCCAGAGTTTTCTTGGGATGGCTGGATACTACCGACGCTTCATTAAGGACTTCTCTAAGATAGCAAAGCCTATGACAGAGTTGCTAACGAAGGGAAAAGCCTTTCAATGGACACCAGCATGCCATGGAAGTTTTGAGGAACTCAAGAAAAGGCTAACCACAGCACCCGTTTTGGTATTGCCGGACGTGAGCAAGAGCTTTGACATATATTGTGACGCATCCAGACAAGGGCTCGGATGTGTGCTCATGCAAGAAGGATAAGTGGTGGCCTATGCCTCATGACAATTAAAGAAGCACGAGTTTAATTATCCTACACATGACTTGGAGCTAGCAGCAGTAGTGCATGCATTGAAGATTTGGAGACATTATATCCTTGGTCATCGATGTGAGATCTATACGGATCATAAAAGCCTCAAGTACATATTTACACAAACGGACTTGAATTTGAGGCAACATCGATGGTTGGAACTCATTAAAGATTACGATGTTGGAATCAACTACCACCCTGGGAAGGCCAATGTAGTAGCTGATGCATTGAGACGGAAGGGAGCATGTCACCAACTCACGGTTAGGGGGCTACCACCCAAACTACGTAAGGAGTTCGAACGGTTACACCTCGGATTCTTGAACAACCTGGAAATGATGGAGATCCACTCTTCATTGGAGCAAGAGATAAGAGATGGCCAAGCACCAGATGAGGAGATCAAGGAAAGGATCCGACAAGGAATAGAGAAGGATTTCAAAGAAGATGAGAAGGGTAAGCTGTGGCTAGGAAAAAGGATTTGTGTGCCTAACGTGAAGCACCTCCGCGACATGATATTAAAAGAGGCACATGATTCACCCTATTCCATACATCTCAGAAGTACCAAAATGTACAAGGACTTGAAGACTTGTTATTGGTGGGATGGTATGAAAAGGGATATAGCCGAATACGTTGCCCTATGCGACACATGCCAACGGGTCAAGGCCGAACATTAAAGACCCGCTGGATTGTTGCAACCTTTGAAGGTACCCGAGTGGAAGTGGGTGGACATCATTATGGATTTCATCGTCGGATTGTACTCAGTCGGGTTATGACTCCATCTGGGTTATCATGGACCGAGTGACGAAAGCCGCCCATTTTCTCCCTGTAAGGGCCAAGTACAACGTTGCACAACTAGCCGAGTTGTACATGGAGCAGATCGTGTGCCGCCATGGAGTCCCGAGGAGGATAGTCTCTGATCGAGGTTCTCAGTTTACCTCTAGATTCTGGAGGAAGCTGCAGAAAGCTATGGGTACACGATTGGATTTTAGCTCCGCCTATCACCCACAAACCGATGGGCAAACCGAAAGGAAAAACCAAATTTTGGAGGACATGTTGAGAGCTTGCGCCTTGAAACGTGGGCGTAGTTGGGATAGGAGTTTACCGTACGCTGAATTCTCCTATAATAACAGCTATCAAGCTAGCTTGAAGATGTCGCCTTTCGAAGCATTATATGGTAGACGGTGTAGAACGCCGCTGTTTTGTAATGAAACCGGAGAGAACCAGGTGTCTGGACCCGAAGTGCTACAAGAAGCTGAAAAGCAAGTCCAAACGATACGGGAGAACTTAAAGGCTGCTCAGTCATGACAGAAAGTCTATGCGGACAATAGGCGAAGGAAGTTGACTTTCGAAGTAGAAGACTTCGTATACCTTAAGGTATCACCTATCCGTGGACAACGACGTTTCAACGTCAAAGGCAAGCTAGCACCGCGCTACATCGGACCATTTAAGATTTTGGACAAGCGAGGAGAAGTAGCCTATCAACTAGAGCTCCAACATATCTCTCCGACGTACATGACGTGTTTCATGTATCCCAGCTCAAGAAGTGCTTGAGAGTACCAGAGGAGCAAGTACCAATGGAAGAGCTTGAACTTCAAGAGGACCTGACTTATGCGGAACACCCTGTCCAATTTTTGGACGAAAAGGAAAGGGTCACCAGGAACAAAGTGACCCTATGGTACAAGGTACAATGGAGCCATCACACCGAAGGTGAAGCCACATGGGAGCGTGAATAAGACATCAAGGCAGAATTTCGTCATCTATTCCCTACTAACGAATCTCGAGGGCGAGATTCAATTTATGGGGGGTAGATTTGTGACACCCTCATTTCTGGTTTCTGCATGTATTCATGTTTCATGTAGAGAAAACATTTTAAAAGAAGTGGGAACAGAGGAAATACCAAAAAAAGATAGCCAAAAAGAGCCTAATCCAGTTCATAGAGAGCGCCGAAGATAACTCCCGCGGCCGGCTGGCCACGTGGCGTGTTCGGAGCTCATCCCCACGAAGTGGGGAGAGTTCCACCACTAAACTGGCTATGTGGCAGGCTCGGGGCTCATCTCCACAAAAAGGGGGAGAGGTCCGACCCTGTGGGACACGTGTTGCCCCTGGAGCTAGCCTCTGCAGAGAAGCGAAGGCAGTTCCGCAGGACACATGTCACCTTCGGAGCTAGTCACCGCGGAAATCAGAGGACCAGTCGCGCGGGATACGTGTCGATCTCGGAGCTCACCTCCGAGAGATCCGGTTCTATTGGACACGTGTCGCCACCGGAGCTTATCTCTCCGGGAGGTCCGTCACTGTTGGACATGTGTCTACCTCGGAGCTCGTCTCTGAGGAAAAGGAAAGTCCGGCGCTACTTGACACGTGGCATTCACGGAGCTCACCTCCAAAGAGAGGGAGGTCCGGAATGGATACGTGGCACACCTGGAGCTACCTCCGGAGAGAGGGCAGGTCCGGCACTGACACGTGGCGTGCGCGGAGCCACCACCGAACAGAGAGGAGGTCCCGACCACCAGGATACATGGTGTACGCGGAGCTCACCTCCGAAGGAGAGCGAGGTCTTGCTCGCTTGACACGCGGCACAACCGGAGCTCGTCTCTGCGGAAAGGGAGAGACCAGGCCCTGGTGGACACGTGGATCTTCCGGAGCTCATCACCGCGGAGGTAACGAGTTCTGGAGTGGGTTTTTGGATTCTGTACGCGTAGAAATATCAATACGGAGAAGAAACCGACCTGAATTCCACAATGTTACCGCACCAAATCAACTAAAGATAAGTTGTTAAGATTCAACGACAATCTGAATAGGACTCTTATTCGGAATAAAATCAGATAAGGACTCTTCTTCTCCCGATTATAAATAGAACCCAGAACCTTTGGCCGAAACTACGAACTTGTTTTTCCAACTCCTGAGCCGACGACTTAGAGCCCTAGCCCCAACTCGCCGAGTAAGCCCATCGCCGGAGTTCAGTCGAGAAGGATCGCCGCAAGGGAGCCCAACGATCGTCCGATCAGAGAAGGACCCCGAGACCAAGAAGAACGTAAGGTAGGTCTCCGATATCACCTTGCGACATCGTTGTGTTTTCTTTGCATCTGTTCTTCGATTCCATTCAAACAGAAGCTTTCTCGTGGACAGGTCACTTGTTTATCGGGTTGATCTAAAGACAAGATCATCGCCACGTCCACATTTGATCCGAACACCTCTATTCATCATAAAACCATGCAAGCCATGCAAGAATAAGTACAAACTGATCTAATAAAACTGATTATAGGATAGCATGCATATGCATCATCGCATCTAGTTAAAGTTTGTGCATGATATTGATTGCTGTGGATCTTGTATGTGCGTGATCCTGTATAGCAGGACAAGCTCAGGGAGCTGTCTACGACGAGCTGCAACAACAAGGTTTCGAGATCGAAGAGCAGCCGGAACCGCAAGAACAAGGCAAGTGCCCCTTGACCATATTGATCCTATGTTTTGGGAAAAACTATTTTGTTTTCCGAAAAGGTGTGTGTGCTGAGTCAAACATGATGGGAAACCCTTTTATAGGAGTTTACTAGCTTTGGTTAAACCACCCTTGTCGCCAGGGATGTTTATGAGTCGGGTATGGTTTTTACTTTTATGGTTCGCTGAGTCCATGGGATTGGGAAGCGAGATAGGTGTGTCTAGCTAACTGCACTCATAACGATAATGAGAAACTGATGCTGTTAATGAACATGGATCAGAGGGATATCTAGGAAGGCCGGGTTTGTGAACGAGGTAGATTGAGATGGTGGTTACTTGCCGTAGATCTAAGGACCGGTTCATGTGAGCACATGCCAGGATAACAGTGCCACCACAAGGCCAAGTATGGGTGCGGCTTAGCTGGCTAATTAGGTAAGTTGCTAGATTGTTATGGACTGTGGATGGCGCGGGGAATGGGAGTCGAGTGAGGACTGCCCTGGGAACTGCATGGCACAAGAGGGGGCCCATGGTTGGGTGAATTGGAGATTCTAGCCTGCCGGTGAAACCTTAGTGAGTCCATACATCTAGTAGCCCCTTTGTAAAAGCTATTTTGTGATCTCTTGGCCATACACCGACGGTTGTTTACTGGTATAATGAAGGTTCTGCAGTCGCCGACGGGTGACGAAATCACAAACTTGTGGGTAAAGAGGTGCAAACTCTGCAGAGTCTAAAACTATCATGATAGCCGAGATTACGGTCACGAGCGTCTGGCCAACTTCCATGATTAGTTGGGATGGTGATTGGAAATGGTTATTGATTGGTTTTGGTTTGGTTTTTGGGACTGTTGAGTCTGGGTGATAAGATGGGTTGCATGACTGTTGAGTCATGGCAACAAGGTTGGTCTCGGTGAGAGACGAAGTTGTTTATGAGATGAAATGGTAGCGAACACGAGATGGTATTCGTGAGATGGTAGCGAATACGAGGAGGTATTCGTGAGCAAGAATGAGGTTGATTGATGTCTGGTTGTGACATGGAAGGTGATGAGTATAATGGAGGTATGGTTGGTATTTTAATACATGTTAGGATTACATTCACTTAAAGACGATTTGCTGTTTTATAATTGTTTTGATAAATAACTTTGCTTTCTGCAATAAGCCTTTTTACACTTACCTTGTTATGAGCTTCATATCATACTTTTCCCGCACTTGCTGAGTACATCATTGTACTCAAAACTTGAATTATTTTATCATCAACAACAGGAGATGATTTCTATGAGGACCAAGTGGAGCATTAGGCGCGTAATCTGTCTTCAACCTTGCCTGTGGGGATGAAGTAGAGATGGAGCCACTGCTGCTTAGAATTGCTTCCACAGTAGTTAGAAGACTTCCGCTGCATATAAATAAGACTTCCGCTGTTAGATTAAGACTTCCGCTGTGAGCATGTGTCCAAGACTCATGAAACATTGTAATAAACTCTGTTATTCGTGGTTATATATATTCTGAATTTGGTTTGTGGAACATATGTGTATGTGCGATGAACATCCTGGGCACACATATGCATCAGTTCTCGGTTCCGTGGTTTTCCACAGAATTGAGGGCGTCACAGTCTACCTCCCGACGCCGCCGCCCAGAGCCGCCGGAGCTCCGACGAGGTCGGCATTCCCGGCGATCTAGCTCGCTGGCGACGGTGAGACTCGCCGCCCTCACATAGTTTCGGGTGCTGAACACGCTGGACACCATGCCGCCGCCGGCTAACCGCCGTAGTTCGCCGGCGACGAGCTCTATGCCTCTGTGCTACCTCGGCAACGCGTTCCCGCCCTCCTGACCACCTCCTTCGCGCGCTAATCACATCGCCAAGCTCATGGGGACCTCGGGAAGCTCGGCTTTGATCTCAGTTTGGCCCTAAACGGCCGGCAACCTAGACCTCACCGGCGACCCTCCCTTCCGCTGGACAGTTAGCGGTGAAACTAGGGTTTGGAACGGTTGCTCCTGCGGTTTTCTGCTCGGAGAGACACGCACGGTTGTTTAGGACATGTGTGAGCTACAGATCGCCCGGCGATTGCTACGGTGCAACGAATTTTGCCGGCGACCGATTGCTAACCCTAAGGTGCACCGTGGGGAAAAACTTGGAATTCTCTCTCTACCCTGCATGAAACGGTGAATGGATTCCTCCTACAGATTCCTCACACGCGGGCGCACCTTTTCCTCTCCGGTGGTGGCTCGTGATACCGCCGGGATCGGCCGGTCGTCGGTGATCAGAGAACGGCGGCAAAAACAACCGAGAGCGGAGGCAGCTGTGGGGTGGGAGGGTGTCGGTTCAGCTGGGGCACAGCGATAAGGACAGAGTGGGCGTCGCCCTGGCGCGGTGACTCACGGTTTTCACCGTTCTGTGGCCCTTCCACTCGGGCGCGGGAGCAGGAGGTGTCACACTCTGCTCGCCGGCTGCTGGATGACTCGCTCGAGTTGTCTTCGGTCCTAAGTCCTCTGACCAGTGGGCCCTCCTGTCCCCTCTAATTCCCCCCCCCCCCTTGCTGCTGCAAATATCCCAGCTACTCTCCATTGAATGAGTGACTTAATCACCAAGTCACAGATTGAATTTGGTTTCCCAAATTTGAAACTTGTTTGGCTAAATTTGCTTCATGTCTGAACTGAAATTCAAATTCAGTTTTGAATTATTGCAAATTTAGCTCCCGACAAGATGAAGTCCAATGGGGATGAAAATTGGTGGACCAACACAGAAAAATGTGCCGAGTTTGAATAATAGGCTAACTTTTAAATTTAAGTGACCAAAGTTGCTGCAATTTGAATTTACATTCAAATTGGCCTCTTTTTCAAATGCCTCCAAAAGTGCCTCAAAAAGTGTTGGATTTGCATGAAACTTGGCTAGAACCTTCACAAGACTTTTTTAGTGCTAGGGGTGAGCTCAACCTCTCCTGTTCATGTGTACACACCTTATTTGGTGAAAGTTAGGGCTTTCCCCTCTAATCACCCATTTGATGGAGGTTACTTGCTCTTCACAATTCATCACAAGATATTCACAACAAAAACTGTGGTGTTGTGAGGTGATGAAAAGTTTTTGTAAGTCCCTTTTCTTGGGAATTTACATCCCTCCCCCCTTAAAAGAATCTTGTCCCGAGATTACAAAAGAAGAGACAGCGATGTAAGAGGAACCCACCCGTGTTGAGATGCCATGAACTCCGGGTAATTTGAGCGAAGGAATTCCTAGCTCTCCCACGTCGCTTCTTCGGCGGTGTGGTTGCTCCAGAGTATCTTGTAGAACCACAACATTCGGCTACGCGTTGTTCGGTCCTTCTCATCAAGAATTGCCACCGTATATTCAGGAACAGCAGCGGTATGCTTCAGACATTTTCGTAGTTGGGAAACATGGAAAACGTCATGAACACCAGCAAGAGATGCCGCTAGCTCCAGTCGATACGCCGCTGGTCCGCACTTCTGGTGATAGTGTAGGATCGAAGAACACGTGAAAAGCTACCAGAGGAGGGGTGAATGGTAGAATAAAACTTTTCGCAGCGGAAACAACAAAAACCCCTCAGCAAAAAATCAATCGGTTAAAGAAACCATGTGTGAAAGTATTTTTAAACGTGTTGAACCGTGACAAATCAAGTAGAGAGGTAGATAATCAAGTCACGGATCTAATGCAACAAGAATCACTTGAAAACACGAAGTAAAACTTGAGATATGATGAAAACATTAAACGAAGATCAATCTGTTCTACCCGATATAAAACAGATCTGCAACGCTGCAAAGAAACTCGTGTATCTCAAAAACTACAGATCCTAAGCTCGTGCAAATTTCACAGATGATAGAAAATTGAGTTTTGAAGACAACCCAAAAAGAATCACGTCAATCGGATCTGTAAAACTCGAGTTATGAACGAAACACCGAAGCAACGTCGGTCTGTCCAGAAACTCGGCGAGAAAGACTTGACGAAAAACAAGTCGGACGAACAAGGCACAAAAGCTCCTCGAAACTATGAACTTTATTCAATAGAAACACAAGAGGAACAGCCCAAAGTCGTGCACCCACGAGACTTGGCCCCCCTTGCTTATATAACCAGCCCTAAGGCCAACTCAACTCAAACTAGGACTCCTACTCCTACTTAGATTCAAACTGTAACTTTCCAATACTGCTCAAGACTCTTCTATACGCAGATAGAAGCAATCTTAAGACTTCCAAACACCTTAGAAACGTCCCAAACATTCCTAAAACAACTCAACTTCTTGCCTAGCACGAAATCCTATCATAACCAACTCAAATCTTCCATATTTGAGCCATATCCGACTCAGCCTCAGCCTGAGTACGCAATCCAGCCGGTTGGACCTTTCCGACCAATTCTTTACGTCCACTTCTCTTCATCACGCCTTGGAACAATGTTGTCACGTCCATGCACTCCTTGCACACGTGCAAACACCTTCCAACGACGTACACGCAACCTTCATATGCACTGCCCTTGATCCAAACATGCTGCGCGACCTCCCGATCAACTCAACCACAGCTCCTCCCGAACTTGGTTGTTGGAACCTCATCTCCTCCCTGAGACTAGTCCAAGGATCCCGTCACCAGCCATGTCTTGAACTCAAGCAACACCTGCACATGAATAAATAACCAATTCTTCCGAGCACAAGTCCTCGACTTGACTCACGTTAGTTCGAAAACTACAACACCTTACATGAGCACGTCACATAAGCATGTTGCAAACCATATCAAATGATAACAGCCATAACCACCAAAACACACCAAAAACTTAGCAAATTAATACTAAGCAAACCTTCCCATAAAGCAAGTTTGAAACATTGCGAGTTAAAAGCAAAAACAAGACGCTGCAGTTCTACGAGTTGAACTTCACGGGAGCTCACTAAAAACAAGCTCCGGACCTCACAGAAGCTCTTCGGACCTTGCAGGAGCTCTCCGGACCTTGCGTCGGACCTTGCCAACAATTGGCGGACCTAACAAAGAACTTGTCGGATCTTGCCACAGAAGAATGTTTTGGCAATATTCAAAATTTTGAATGTTAATGCTAACTTTTATCCTAATTGCCAATGTATTCAGCACACATAGGTCTCACAATCTCCCCCTTGATGAATGCATTGGCAACACCAATTAAAATCCGAACATTGGCTTATGAAAAGTTTTGAAAAGCTTTGAAAACTCATTTCTCCCCCTTTATTAATTTAGCCCCATTTTTTAAAATCAGAGAAGGAAGAAAGTGTATAACATATGCAAAGTGTAAAAAAATCTCTCCTTATAAATATTTCTCCCCCTTTGACAATGTATTCAGCAAGGTTCAAAAGAGAAATTTTTAAATGTTATGAGCATATTATAACATATACATACAAAACAAAGCTCATCCAAGTCATACTATCAGGTTACTTACACTATCACATCAATGAGATACATAAAGTAGTGTAAGCCATGCTAGAGATCAAATGTATTTTTCAATTTAAGCAAGTCATGATCTCCCTTACTCAACTATTTCAAAACCTGAAAACATGACACTTGTTGCTGCATTTTTATTATTCATAATCATTTAAGGCACAAAGTTGATCATATGATGTTTGCAAGAGATTATATGCCGCATCAGCCTTATTCTAACCAACCAAGCCAAGCCTATGTCATTTGACAATCAGAAGCTTAAGGACATGGTTTTAGTCATACACAATTCCTTCCAAGTTCATATCTTAGTGCAATGATAAGCAATCTCAAAAGAAGAAGTGCGATGCATGCATATTCTCTTGATCTTTTCTCAATTTTTTATTTGAAAACTCAACATGTGAGCTGATCACTTGATTAATTTTTTATGATTAAAAGCACTTGTGAGCACGCAACAAGTTCAAAACAGCAAGAAAGTTCGATCATGGCCAGATTTAGTGTAAGTAATTATTCCAATTACTAGTCATGGCAAAAACTACAAAATGTATAACATGAGTAATGTAGTAAGAACTTTCAGCCTGTAAAAGGAATCACAAAGTCATATATGTATGAAATACTATGCTCATATTATTTTAGTTTCAGATTCACACATAGACTTTCAAAGTTTCAAAAACTCCCCCTCAATTTAAGACATGAGGATGCATAACCCCTATTTCACTACGAATGAAACAAAAACGAGTGAAATCCAAAGGTTTTGTAAAAATATCAGCCAATTGTTGTTCGGTATCGACATGGTGAAGCACAATGTTTCCTTTTTCAATATTATCACGAAGAATGTGATACCTAATGTCAATGTGCTTAGTTCTAGAGTGTTTCACGGGGTTTTTAGCAATACAAATTGCACTAGTGTTATCACAAAACAGTGGAACACTATCTAAATCAAGCCCATAGTCCTTAAGTTTTTGAACAATCCAAACAATTTGTGAGCAAGCGCTAGCCGTAGCTACATATTCAGATTCGGCCGTGGATTGTGCAACTGAACTTTGTTTTCTAGAGGACCAAGCAACAAGTGAATTACCAAGAAAATGACAAGCACCCGAAGTACTTTTCCTATCAATCCTACAACCCCCAAAATCAGCATCCGAAAAAGCTTTCAAAGAAACGGTTGAGGAAGAAGGAAGAAAAATGCCAAATTCTTGAGTTCCATATAGGTACCTGAGAATCCTTTTGATGGCTTGGCGATGTGAAGCACGTGGAGAAGCTTGAAAACATGCACAAAGACATACTCTGAATTGTATGTCCGGTCTTGACGCCGTGGGATACAAAAGTGATCCAATCATACTTCTGTATTCTTTTTTATCGACCGGGTCACTATCTTCGTCAAGTTCAAGTGTTGTTGCTATTCCCATTGGTGTCCGAAGAGGCTTGCATTTGTCCATGTTGAAGCGCTTAAGAAGGTTCTTTGTATACTTAGTTTGATGCACAAAAGTTCCTTCTTTTGTTTGCTTGATTTGCAGCCCCAAAAAGTATGTGAGTTCTCCCATCATACTCATCTCAAATTCTGAACTCATCATAGCTGAAAACTTGGACACGAGATCATGAGAAGCACAACCAAAGATAA
Source organism: Neostapfia colusana (assembly GCA_030760725.1). Lineage (NCBI taxonomy): Eukaryota > Viridiplantae > Streptophyta > Magnoliopsida > Poales > Poaceae > Neostapfia > Neostapfia colusana. The sequence continues at coordinate 86,487,060 of JASWHV010000003.1, forward strand.
TATCATCCACATACACTTGAACGAATAATGAGTCATTGCCATGCTTAAGTACAAAAAGAGTTTTATCAACCTTGCCCATGGTAAACCCCTTTTCAAGTAAGAATGTTTTTAACCTATCATACCATGCTCTAGGGGCTTGTTTTAGACCGTACAAGGCTTTGGACAGTTTGTAAACATGATTAGGAAAATTTGGATTTTCAAAACCCAGTGGCTGCTTAACATAAACCTCCTCCTCTATGTAGCCATTAAGAAAAGCACTTTTAACATCCATTTGATATAACATGAAACCTTTAGATGCAGCAAATGCTAATAAAATTCTTATAGCTTCTAATCTAGCAACAGGAGCATATGTTTCATCAAAATCTAGACCTTCAATTTGAGTGAAGCCTTGAGCAACCAACCTAGATTTATTCCTAACCACAACCCCATCCTCACCTTGCTTATTTTTAAATACCCATTTAGTTCCAATTAATGTGTTACCTTGAGGTGGAGGTACAAGTTTCCAAACATTATTTCTTTCAAAATTTTCTAACTTTTCTTGCATGGCATTAATCCAAGATTCATTAGTGAGTGCGTGTGATATATCCTTGGGTTCAAAAGAAGCAACAAAAGCAGAATGAGCATGAGAGTTTGGATCGCAAAACCTGGACCGAGTGACTCGTTCATGCAAGCTTCCAATGATTTGTTGTGGAGGATGACTTTTGAGTACTCGGAGGGGAGTAGACACTTCACAAGCACCTTCTTCTTCATGTTCGGACCTTTGATTAGGAGAGCTTGTTGATTGAGGATGGTCCGAACCAGCAGTAGTGACTGTTAGTGCTGGTTGTGTTGCAAAATCAGCAGCTTGATCGTTATTTACTTCCGAGTTTTCGGGCAGCAGCACCACTTCTTCATCTTCTTCAATAAAAATACTCTCCCCCTGCGGATATGGATCCAGACCTGCAATATCGGAGCTAGTACTTGGGCTAGCTTCATCAAAAGAAACCTCGCAAGTCTCCACAATTTTGTTAGTGTCAAGTAAAAGCACACGGTAGCCTCTAGTATGAGATGGATAACCAAGAAACATGCCATCAACAGATCTAGCTTCAAATTTATCAAGATTACCATGTTTCTTAACAAAGCATTTGCAACCAAAAACCCTAAAGTGTGTAACACTAGGCCTATGTCCAAACCGGAGCTCATATGGGGTTTTTCCAAGCTTAGCATGCAAGAAAACACGATTTGAGACATAACAAGCGGATGCAATTGCATCAGCCCAAAATTTCCTAGGAGTTTAATATTCATCAAGCATAGTCCTATCCATCTCAACTAAGGTCCTGTTCTTTCTTTCTACGACACCATTTTGTTGTGGTACATAGGGTGAAGAGTATTGATGATCTATTCCATTTTCAGCACAAAAGTGATCAAAGGATTGGTTTTTAAATTCAGTTCCGTCATCACTTCTAATTGCTTTTATTGATCCTGGGTGATCAATAGATAATCTAAGAAATAAAGTTCTAAAATGACTAAAAGCTTCATTCTTAGATGCCATAAAATAAACCCAAGAATATCTAGAATAATCATCAACAATCACAAGCACATACCATTTACCTCCGAAGGATTGAACACGTGCCGGACCTACTGTGTCAAGATGTAAAAGTTGTCCCGGTTCAGCTGTCATGGTCATTGTTAGAGGAGCATGTGAACCTGCAACAAACTTAGCATGTCTACAAGAAGAGCACATAATATCATTGTCCTTTTTAAGCTTCGGCAGCCCACGTATGCGATCGAGAGCACTAACACGAGTGAGATGATCAAAGCCTATGTGACCAAGTCTACGATGCCAAAAATAGAGATCCTTTGTATCATTAGCAACTAGACACCGATGCTTATAAGTTGACAAATCAAAATCAGTTTTAAAAACTCTTCCAAACCTAGACATGTTAAACAAAAGCTCACCTTTTGAATCTACAAACTTGCAGCAATTTTTAGCAAAGCTAACCTCTAGATTTTCATCTAGCAATTGTGAAACCGAAAGCAAGTTGTATTTCAAATTTTTAACAAGTGCCACATCTTTCAAAGTGTAGAGATTGTTTACTCTAACCGAACCTTAAGCAATTATGGGAGTAGAAGAGTTATCAGCGAAAGTAACATTTTCTACACGTGACACAAAAGAGAGAGAGGAGAACCGTTCTTTGTTACCGGTCATGTGGCGTGAGCAACCTGAATCCACAATCCAAATGTTCTCCTTCCTCAAACGTGAAACCTACACAGCAGCACAATACGTCGATGACTCAATACTGGGGTTAGTTAAAAGACTTTTAGGAATCCAGTACTGAGTCACACGACGTCCAGCAGGAATAACACGCGAAAGCTGAGAAGGTACAGCAGGTTTATGAGCCAAACATCGAAAATTTTTGTTCCCAACTACTGACTTAGAAGATGTGTTATATGTAGCACAAAAAACAGTAGGTCCGGGAGCAAGTTTTTGACTCATTACAGCAGGTTGCAAGCTCCGAACATTCGGTCTAGCAGATTTTGCTTGGTTGTTATGTGATCTAGCAAGTATTCTTTGTTTCTTATCATGTTTAGCTAGTCTATAACAAAAATCCATGACATGACCATCTCTACCACAGTAGGTACAATGAAAAATAACCTTATTATCATGTCTAGATGAGCAAGCAACACTTTTATTAGAACCCAAATGGGACAGTACTCCTGCAGATTTGAAAATCACCTCTTTTTGTCTAGGAGCTGTTTGAATCAAACCGCTTCCTAATGACTTTACAACTTTAGGTGGGTGTGCCTTAGCATGAGTATGAGAATTAAAACCTAAACCAGTTTTATCATTACAAGACTTGGAAGAATTCAGCAGCAAGTTTAGGTTCTTTTTTGGATTAGAAAACCGATCTAGTGTCCTATGCATGTCATCAAGTTTATTGGACAGATCAAAGCAGTTTTCACATGAAGTTTTTCCTTTTAGTTTGCAATTTGAACAATATTTAACTTCATGCACACGTAAAGCATTGTTCAAAATAGAAATCTCATTCATAGCATCATTTAGTTTCTTATTCAGATCATCACATGAAGAACAATGCAAAACAATTGTAGAACAACAAGCATCTTTCAAATTTTTATCATTAAGTGCAGCAAGCTCTTTGTTCTTTTCAATTTCAAGTTCAAGTTTATCAAGTGTAGATGCGTGTGCACTTCTTAAAGAGGATAATTGTTCATAAATCAAATCACATGAGGAACAAGAATCATCACTAGGAATCAAAGTTTTTAAACGATTAATTTCAGATTCTAGTGATTCAATTTTAACAGCATTGTTACTAAGTTTTTTATCCTTTTTCTTTAATATAACAGTGGAACGAGAAATAGCATCACACATTTCTTCGCAAGTGGGACATACCTCTTCATCGTCGATGTTGTGTTCTGCCTCCTCGGAGCTTGAACTTGACTTGCTCGCCATGCAGCACATATTTGCCATAGCTTCTTCATCTTCATCACTACCGGTGTCCACATCACTTGAGCCAAAATCTTGAAGTGCAGAGATCATACTATGCCCTATGTTGCGCATTGATAAATCTTTCTTATTATTTGCAAATGATTTCTTCAGCCTTGTTTGCTTTTCTTCACGTGAAGTCGGACCTGAAAGGTTAGGGCACTCCGTACGAAAATGTCCTGTCTTACCACATTCAAAATATCGTTGAGGTCCGGAGCTTCCTCTCCTTCTAGTTCTCACATTTTGCAATGCTTTTGTGAACCGAGTAGAGATGAGTGCAAGCTCCTCCTCTGGAAACTCTTCAATCTGTTCAAGGGTTAGAGAGGACAACAAAGAGAGTGCACGACTAGATGATGATTGACTAGAACTAGTGATGTCACGTTGCGAAACAAATGCAATAGACTTGTTGGGGTTTTTACGTGAGATGATGTCAATTTCATGAGTTTTCAATTTAGATTAAAGCACGTCTAAAGTAAGAGAACTCATGACAGTAGATTCACGAATAGATGTAACTTTCATCTCCCAAATTGACATATCTAATGCTCCTAAAAATTGTCTAGCATTTTCAGCATCTGAAAAGTTAACATTGACACTACGCAAGTTGCTGAGAATTTTATTAAAGGAGCAAAAAGGTCGTCAATTGACTCACCGGGTTGCATCTCAAAACGCATGTATTCTTTCTTGAACATATCTTGCCTTACCTCCTTGATCGTATTGGATCCTTCATGGTAGTCACAAAGAGCTTTCCAACCATCATATGCAGATCGGAGGTGTGCAACACGGTCGAAGTCGCTTTGAGTCAATCCTTGGATGATCAAGTTGCGAGTCTTGTTGTTGTTGTCAACATCTCTCATGCTCGCAGACGTAACTTGATCGTTGGGTGGTACATCGAAGTTCCGGTAGACCTTTTCCCATATGGCGAAGCCTTGCGCCTGTATGTAGGCCTCCATCCGCACCTTCCAAACCTGAAAATCGATGCCATTGAACACACAAGGTTTTGCGGAGTACTTCTCCATGATGGTTAGTCAAAACACGTGCAAATCACAAAGATAAGAGCACCTTGGCTCTGATACCAATTGTAGGATCGAAGAACACGTGAAAAGCTACCAGAGGGGGGTGAATGGTAGATTAAAACTTTTCGCAGCGGAAACAACAAAAACCCCTCAGCAAAAAATCAATCAGTTAAAGAAACCGTGTGTGCAAGTGTTTTTAAACGTGTTCAACCGTGACAAATCAAGTAACGGATCTAATGCAACAAGAATCACTTGAAAACACGAAGTAAAACTTGAGATACGATCAAAAAAAAAACGAAGATCAATCTGTTCTACCCAATATAAAACAGATCTGCAAAACTGCAAAGAAACTCGTGTATCGAAAAAACTACAGATCCGAAGCTCGTGAAAATTTCACAGATGATATATAATTGAGTTGTGAAGACAACCCAAAAAGAATCACGTCAATCGGATCTGTAAAACTCGAGTTATGAACGAAACACCGAAGCAACGTCGGTCTGTCCAGAAACTCGGCGAGAAAGACTTGACGAAAAACAAGTCGGACGAACAAGGCACAAAAGCTCCTCGAAACTATGAACTTTATTCAATAGAAATACAAGAGGAACAGCCCAAAGTCGTGCACTCACGAGACTTGACCCCCCTTGCTTATATAACCAGCTCTAAGGCCAACTCAACTCAAACTAGGACTCCTACTCCTACATGGATTCAAACTGTAACTTTCCAGTACTGCTCAAGACTCTTCTATACGCAGATAGAAGCAATCTTAAGACTTCCAAACACCTTAGGAACGTCCCAAAAATTTCTAAAACAACTCAACTTCGTGCCTAGCATGAAATCCTATCATAACCAACTCAAATCTTCCATATTTGAGCCATATCCGACTCAGCCTCAGCCTGAGTACGCAATCCAGCCGGTTGGACCTTTCCGACCAATTCTTTACGTCCACTTCTCTTCATCACGCCTTGGAACAATGTTGCCACGTCCATGCACTCCTTGCACACGTGCAAACACCTTCCAACGACGTACACGCAACCTTCATATGCACTACCCTTGATCCAAACATGCTGCGCGACCTCCCGATCAACTCAACCACAGCTCCTCCCGAACTTGGTTGTTGGAACCTCATCTCCTCCCTGAGACTAGTCCAAGGATCCCGTCACCAGCCATGTCTTGAACTCAAGCAACACCTGAACCTGAATAAACAATCAATTCTTCCGAGCACAAGTCCTCGACTTGACTCACGTTAGTTCGAAAACCACAACACCTTACATGAGCACGTCACATAAGCATGTTGCAAACCATATCAAATGATAACAGCCATAACCACCAAAACACACCAAAAACATAGCAAATTAATACTAAGCAAACCTTCCCATAAAGCAAGTTTGAAACATTGCGAGTTAAAAGCAAAAACAAGACGCTGCAGTTCTACGAGTTGAACTTCACGTGAGCTCCCTAAAAACAAGCTCCGGACCTCACAGAAGCTATTCGGACCTTGCAGGAGCTCTCCGGACCTTGCGTCGGACCTTGCCAACACTTGGCGGACCTAACAAAGAACTTGTCGGACCTTGCCACAGAAGAATGTTTTGGCAATATTCAAAATTTTGAATGTTAATGCTAACTTTTATCCTAATTGCCAATGTATTCAGCACACATAGGTCTCACAGATAGCATAGGGTCCAATGAAACGAGGACCGAGTTTCCCCCTCACGCCGAATCGGTGCACGCCCTTCATCGGATACACACGGAGATACACGTTTTCTCCGACGGCAAAGTGCAGCGGTCTATGCCTCTTATCAGCATAGCTCTTCTGCCGGGATTGAGCAGCCTTCAAGTTGGCTTGAATCGTCTGAACGCACTCTTCGGCGTCGTTCACCACATCAACCACGAATGTGACCCTTTCACCGGACTCGCACCAGTTTAATGGGGTGCGGCATTTGCGGCCGTAGAGAGCTTCGTAGGGTGCCATCTTGATACTTTCCTGATAGCCGTTGTTGTACGAGAATTCCGCCAATGGTAGGTGAGCATCCCAGTTCCTACAGTGGTGGATGGCACATGCCCTCAACATGTCTTCTAGTACTTGATTCACCCTCGCTGTTTGCCCATCTGTCTGAGGGTGATAGGCAGAGCTCCTAATCAGTTTAGTACCCAATGCAGCGTGTAACTGCTCCCAAAAGCGAGATACAAATAATGCACCTCGATCTGAGACGATGGTCTTGGGTACACCATATAAGCATAGAATCTTCGCTATGTACAGCTCCGCGTATTTGCCGGCATTGTAATGTGTATGCACCGGGATGATGTGAGCCGTCTTGGTTAACCGGTCAACGATTACCCAAATGGAATCATGCTTGTTGCACGTCAGGGGTAACCCTACATTGAAATCCATGCTCACGTCTTCCCATTTCCATGCCGGGATCTTCAGGGGTTGCAACAGCCCTGATTTTCTCATATGATCAGCCTTCACTAGTCTACACGTATCACACTCGGATACGTACTGCGCTACCTCCCGCTTCATCCGCGTCCACCAAAATTTCTTTTTCAAATCTTGGTACATTTTGTTGCTGCCCGGATGAATGGAGTACTTAGACAAGTGAGCTTCATCAAGGATCTTTTTCCTTAGCTCCATATCCCGGGGTACGACTATGCGGTCATTGAACCACAGCGTCCCCTCATCATCCTTCCGTAAACATTTGATCTCCCCATTGTCTATCCGTCTCCGGAGATGTGACATGCCCTTATCAATCTTCTGAGCTGCAATGATGTCCTCCCTAATAGTAGGGATGATGGCAAGGTTATTGAGCGATCCATAAGGAACCAAGTATAAACTCGGCTCTTCCTCCTCCACCGGTGTAATGGTTAGGTTATGGACATGTGATTTCCCGACTCAGCATGTCGGCAGCCACATTTGCCTTGCCGGGGTGGTAATGGATCTCAATCTCATAGTCTTTGATTAGTTCTAACCACCTCCTTTGCCTAATATTCAGCTCCTTCTGGTTAAAAATGTACTTCAAGCTCTTGTGGTCGGTGTAGAGATGCACCAAATTCCCCAGGAGATAGTGCCTCCACATTTTCAGCGCCAACACCACAGCAGCAAGCTCAAGATCATGAGTCGGATAGTGCTGCTCATGGTTCCAAAGTTGGCGTGAGCCATATGCGACCACACGTCCTTCCTGCATCAACACGCAGCCGAGCCCAATACCGGACGCGTCACAAGACACGTGTCCAATAGAACCGGACTTCTCTAGGGTGATCTCCGAGATCGACACGTATCCCGCGAGACGGGTTCTCTGATTTCCGCGGTGACTAGCTCCGAAGGTGACATGTGTCCTGCGGAACTGCCTTTGCTTCTTCCGCGGAGGCTAGCTCCGGGGGCAACACGTGTCCCACAGGGTTGGACCTCTCCCCCCTTAAGGAGGTGAGCCTCTGTAACATCCCAAATTCCTGTTCAGAGGGGAATTTAAAAAGTTTTGGACGTGTTGCATGTGTTGCAAAAATTCAAATTCAAACTGGAATTCAAATTAAACTCAAAACAGAAAAGAAATAGAAAAAGAAAAAGAAAAACAGAAAAAACCGGCCAGTGGGCCGAAACCCACCAGCCGGCCCACCGATCCCGCGCTAGCCCGCAGCCGCGCGCACCCCCTTCTTCCCACTGACATGCGGGGCCCGCCAGTCTTTCTTCTTCCTCGCGCTAGCGCCGCGCTCGGCCGGAGTCTCTCTCACCCCGAATCAAAACCGACCCGGATTCCTGCGTATCCCAGCCGAATTTTGTTCCTGGGCAACACAAACTCGATCACAACCGAACGCCGCCCTTACCCCGTCTATAAAAACCCCGGCATCATCCCGTTTTCCCCACGATCTTCCGATTTTCTTTCCGGTGAGAACCCGAGCCCCTCCGGCGAATTCTGCCCGATCTACGCTCGGGAATTCCGATCTAACTCGCTGGTCTTGATCCACCGCCTCCGGGGAACCTCGCAGGTGCAGAAAACGCAGTGGTTTGTGGTTCAAACACAGCGCCGACGAGCCTCGCCGTGAATTCACCTTGGACCTCGTCGCCGACCACCTTCCAGGACCTCCGAGCTCAAGAAAACCCCCGAGGTGAGATCCCCGACCTCCCCTCCACCGATCTATGCCATAAAATCACAGTTCTAGGAAGAATTTACGAAGATCCGAAACTTTCCGGCGAGATCGCCGCCTCCCGCCGCCGTGCGCCGCCGGGCAGCGCCGCCCGCGCTCGATCAGAGCGACGTGGCCGCTTGTGCGCCGTTTATTTTAAATCGCACGGTAGAGTTTAAATCCCCGCGTACCGGTTCGACGTTATAATCTCAGCCGTCTGTTTTAAATCGGACGGTCCACGTCAGCCCCGCGTAATAAAGACTGGAATTCTTACGTGCTACCCCCTGGGGTTCTCGGAAAATAAGAGCTAGCCCCGGAAACTTCTGATCTAGCCCCTGGAACTTCAGAAAATCATGTAAATTCATTTAAAAATCAGTTTTAGCCCCTGGACTTAATAAAAATTAGGAAAAACCCCTCTGTTATGTGTAGCTAGACCCCTGAAAATTTTTAAAATAATATTATAGACCCTGTAGTGGGGTGAGTTTACCTTTTTAACCCTATTTGATGTTAAAATTAGGAAATTGAATATGTGGTTAGTATTTCAAATTTAAAAGGTGGGACAAACATATTGTCAAATTCAAATTAAAAACTTTCCCAGTACTTAGAAAACCTTGGAGTGAGATAAAAATAGATTTTTTGCTGAAATGAATCTGTTTAATTGATTATTCACATTTATTAGTTGGAGGGACACATTTTAAGTAGAGAATAATTCTGAAAATTAGAAAAAATAAATGTAAAATAGTTTACATCAGAGGAAAAGATCAAAAATATATTATTAACTATTTTGGATCAGAACCTATTCTGTTTAGATGATGTGTCTTACTATTTTCATAATAAAGTGCACATTTAGGCATAGGAAGTAAATTTGAAAATATAACAAGCTAGGTATAAATAATTAGAAAATGATAAATGAAGATTCCAAAATCCAAAGAATTCAGTTTAGGGTTGGTAGAAGTTCTGAAGACACATATGGAGTAGGAAAATACCTTTCAGGCATACTTGGTAGCTAAAAGGTGTAGTAATTGAATATAAGGAATTTATTTAAAATTGGAAACTCATATATATAGTATGCAAGTATAAATATGAATACAAAAGTAGGAATCATATACACATGATTAAAAGTGCATGGAAGCCAAAGATCAACACACATAGAGTAACCACAACACATAGAATTTGTGAATGGCTTTTATACATGTGAATGTGTGGTTTGTATGAAGTGGAAGTGTGAACTATGTCTTATGGATTGTTGTTTTTCTTTTTGCTATGTGTGATGATATGATGTAGAACCTGCTCCAGAGCAAGTTCTTCCTTTCCAAGATCAGGACTACCCATTCCAGGAGCAGCAGGAAGGAGGCAAGTGTCCTTGACCACTTTGATCCTATGCTAGGATGTGTAGATAGAATTATTTGCATTGTCAATTGAAAATATGAAACCCATGCTAGGAAGTTTCCCTAGAATTGCATTACCTTGTTTCCTTGTAGCTTGGGTTGGGATTCATTTTATCATGTCATTTATTATTATGCATATGCTTAGCCATGCTTAGAATGGGATATTGTGGGATATGAGATCATCAGTTTATTTTACCATACTCTTGAATGAGATATTGTGAGTTATGTATAGGAAGGGATCAAGGCAAGTTGGATATTTTGGTTGTGTGCTGGGTGCACGAGACTCGGGTTTGTGTTTAGTACTTGCCTGGATCTTAAGGACCGGTTCATGGAGCATGTAACCTGGCTTTACCGTGCCAACCACATGCTAAGATGGGGCAGCTTGGCCAATTAATTAGGTGTATCCCCGGCGTAGTATGGGTATGTTGGATGGTGCAGGGAGTTGGTGTCAGCTGGACTACCTTATGAACCGCAAGGCTCAAGAGGGGGCCACTGCAGCGGGGTTGGAGCCTCTTGTATGCTGTTAGGGGTGAAACCTCAGTGGGCCCAAGCTCGTCGGGAATCCCTTTGTAAAGGCTTCGTAGTGATCTCCTGGCTACACACCTAGGAAGTGTGAATGTGGTTCGTAGCCACTGGCATAATGGAGGTTCTTTTAGTCCGCCCGGCAACGGGGGATGAAATCACTACATGTGGGTACAGTGGTACAAACTCTGCAGAGTCAAAACTGTCATGACAGCCGTGCTCACGGTCAAGAGCGGCTTTGACTTATTCATGATTAGAGGATTGATGGTTTTGGAAGTTGTGGATGTTAAGCGGGGAGCTTAACATTGGAAATGATGTTATGGTTATTTGATTATGATGATGGGATGGGAGATTGGGACCATTTCACCTGTGTAGTAATGTAGGTGCTGAATAAGCTAAGGTAATAGGTATTAATGGCATAGTGCTTTAACCATGACTTCAACCTCCCGTTGTTCTAGCCATGCATGAAATAACTTTCCCACACTTGCTGAATACCATCGGTACTCAAACTTGCATATTTGTTGGTTTATATTGCTGCTCAGGTCAAGATAATGAGGTGGTGTATAATGACCAAGACTTTGGACCCGAAGAAGGTTTCTAGGTTCATGGAGTCCCCCGGGCAATGCCTGTGACGGAGCCCTCAATAATAATATTCCGCTGCTAGTTTATTTATTTGTGATGAACTTATTATTGTCCATCAAGGTATTTGCTATGTAAGACTTATTTACATTCGACACTTGGCTTGTAATAAATGATGCTTCACTATTTGTCATCACATGTATGAGAAAATGATCCTGGCATACATGTGATATTCACTTGGTTGTTCTTCGGAAAAAACGGGTGTGATAGAAGTCGTATCAGAGCCAAGGCTGCCCGTAGGAACGTGGACCTAGGTAGAAATGGACGTATTTAAGGGCCCTATTTTTCTTAAAAACTATTTTACAAGGTGTGTGTTGAAAAGTGTTATTTAATGGAGTCACTTTCTTCATCTTACCCCAACTTTCATTCAAAATAGGATTTTAGTTTAAAAGTTTATCTAACCTAAGTTTAAATGCTTTCTGTTTTAGATGGTTCGCATGATTCGCACCGCTCGCAAGTCCACAGGAGGGAGAGTTCCCGTAGTTGCCCTTGCCGAAAGAGAGGAGAGCCGTCCGGTGACGTACCATTCCTACGGATTGGCAGTAGGAGGCTTGTTGCGCCGTCTTCGACGTATGCTCGAAGCCGCCGGCAATACGGGCAAGCTAATCATACACTATAGCTCCACCAGAACCATCCGGGAGAAGCGGGAAGAATGGAGTTCAGAAATGAGGATTATCCATGAAAATCAGCTGCTCAAGATCCACCGCTCTCCAGCTTGTCGAGCGACACAGGTCGATGCGGAAAAGGATGTCACCTGGGAGGCCATCACCTGCCAGAGTCACATCTATCGTCGACACCTGGACAGGACTGAGTACATGTATGTCCTCCAGCGCGAGAGTGGTACCACGGAGTATAAGTACCCGCCAGTGCAGCAAGGGACTTCCCATGAGCACATGGACTTGTGCTTGGAGGATGCTGCTATGCTCAGCACTCGACTGCAGGAGTGTCAGCAAGAACTTCAGGATGTTCGGGACACCGTGAAGGAAACGGAGGCTTTGCTGCGAGCCTGCTTGAGGGTGAGAGAAAGAGGAGATGGGAATGAACTGTGTGTCACCGTGAATGATACATGGACTCCTGACTCCCCAGATCGCCGGGCGATCAGGCGTCGTCGCACTTCTCCACCAGCAGCCTCCCCACCCAAAGCAGAGTCAGAAGGCAGCCGCAATGATGAGGAAGACCACGAGGAGCCAGCTCAGTGAATACGAGTAGTGTAGAGTCCTTCACTTAGTTTAGCAGGATGTCGAGTAGTCGAGTCGTTATATTAGTTAATGGTGTGTTAATGATTGGTGTGTGACGTGAGTTGTGGAAGCCATGAGCAATTGTCCACAGCCTCGTCTTCAGATTGTCTTGCTTTGGTGTGTGAAACCACATGAAATAATATTGCATTTATTTTTGTGTGAGATATAAACCCTCAGAAAAATGTAACAAAGCCTCAACACTTCAAAGTACAAACAAGTGAAAGTAGTAAGATAATACGTAATACTTTAAATTAACATTTGGATGATCATGCTAGATGGCCGGAAGAAGAAAAGGTCGTGCTGCCAACCTCGCCAACAACAACGATGAGGCCTGCAACCCTCATCTTTCTAGAGGCCAAGACAGGGGTGGACGCCGTGAAGGAGTGGATCCCCTCCACCAAATGCTGGAGAATCAAAATCAGCTCATCCAGAACTTGACTCAAGTGGTGGCCAACTTGCATCAAGTTCCACCTCCACAAGCTGCACCACGCCAACCAAGGTTGAGTGAGTTTCTAGGAACTCAACCTCCGAAGTTTGCAAGTGCTGCTGAACCTCTGGAGGCAGATGATTGGCTAAAGACCATTGAAAGCAATATGAGGATCATACAATGTCAGGGGTATGAGAGGGTGCTGTTTGCCTCTCATCAATAGCATGGACCTGCTGCTGATTGGTGGACCGCTTACGTGGCCGCCCATCATGACCCTGAGAATATCACTTGGGAAGAGTTCAAACGTAGCTTCCGCAACCATTACATCCCAAGGGGTGAACTCAAAAACAAGAGGAATGAGTTTTGGGGGTTGCAGCAAGGTAACATGACTGTGAGGGAATACCTCACTAAGTTTACTCAACTCTCCCGTTATGCCCCATGGGACATAGAGACTGATGAGCATAAACAAGATTGTTTCGTGGAAGGACTTACCGCAGAAATGCAGTGTGCGATGTCCTCCAATGAGTATGAAAGCTTCCAAAAGATGGTGGACAGAGCGTTTGTGGTAGAAAGGAAGCTGAAGGCCTTGGAAAATGAGAACAAGAGGAAGGCCTGGTGGTCACATCAAGCCTCAGGGAGCAACACTCGTCCACGTCTAATGCAGCAACCCGCAGGGCAGACGAACCGTGCTGCGGTACCCTACTCAGCACCAAGAGGGTACAACCCGAACTACAGACCTCCGGCAGCACCAATACAGCCACAACGTCAGTTCGTACAGCAGCCTCGCCCTACATATCAACCTCGACCATGTCACACCCGGTTTTTCCGAAGGAAACAACCAAGTGAATATCACATGTATGCCAGGATCATTTTCTCATACATGTGATGACAAATAGTGAAGCATCATTTATTACAACCCAGGTGTCGAATATAAGTAAGTCTTACATAGTAAATGTCTCGATGGACAATAATAAGTTCATCACAAGGAAATAAACTAGCAGCGGAATATTATTCTTTAGAGCTCCATCACAGGCGTTGCCCGGGGGTCTTCATGAACCTAAAAACCTTCCTCGGGTCCAAAGTCTTGGTCATTATACACCACCTCATTATCTTGACCTGAGCAGCAATATAAACCAATAAATATGCAAGGTTGAGTACCAATGGTACTCAGCAAGTGTGGGAAAATTATATCATGCATGGCTAGAACAAGGAGAGGTTGAACTCATGGTTAAAGCACTACGCAATTAATACCTATAACCTTAGCTTATTAAGCACCTACATTACTACGCAGAGTTTGTACCACTGTACCCACAAATAGTGATTTCATCCCCCGTTGCCGGGTGGACTAAAAGAACCTCCATTATGCCAGTGGCTACGATCCACATTCACACTTCCCAGGTGTGCAGCCAGGAGATCACTACGAAGCCTTTACAAAGGGATTCCCGACGAGCGTGGGCCCACTGAGGTTTCACCCCTAACAGCATACAAGAGGCTCCAACCCCGCTGCAGTGGCCCCCCCTTGAGCCTTGCGGTTCATATGGTAGTCCAGCTGACACCTATTCCCCGCACCATCCAACACACCCATACTACGCCGGGGATACACCTAATTAATTGGCCAAGCTGCCCCATCTCAGCATGTGGTTGGCACTGTAAAGCCGGGTTACATGCTCCATGAACCGGTCCTTAGGATCCAGGCAAGTACTAAACACAAACCCAAGTCTCGTGCACCCAGCACACAACCAAAACATCCAACTTGCCTTGATCCCTACCTCTACATAACTCACAATAACTCATTCAAGAGTATGGTAAAATAAATTGATGATCTCATATCCAAATATCCCATTCTAAGCATGGCTAAGCATATGCATGTAAATAAATGACATGACAAAATAAATCCCAACCCAAGCTTCAAGGAAACAAGGTAATGCAATTCTAAGGAAACTTCCTAGCATGGGTTTCATATTTAACTTGACAATGCAAATAATTCTATCTACACATCCTAGCATAGGATCAAAGTGGTCAAGGACACTTGCCTCCTTCTTGCTGCTCTTGAAATGGATAGTCCTGGTCTTGGAAATGAATAACTGGTTCTTGAACAGGTTCTACTTCATACCATCACACATAGCAAAAGAAAAACAACAATCCATAAGACATAGTTCACACTTACACTTCATACAAACCACATATTCATATTCATGAAAGTTCTTTACCATTATATGTGTTGTGGTTACTTTATGTGTGTTGAGTTGTGGCTTGCATGCACTTTTAACCATGTGTATATGATTCCTACTTTTGTGTCCACCTTCATACTTACACACTATTTATATGGGTTTACAATAAATTTCTTATATTCAACTACTTCACCTTTTTACTACCAAGTGTGTATGAAAAGTATTATTTTTCCCCACATGTGCCTTCATAATTTCTACCAACCCTAAACTGAACTCTTTGGATTTTAAAAACTCCATTGATCATTTACTAGTTGCTATATTTTTCAGATTTATATTCTTATGCATAATTGTGTATTTTATTATGAAATTAGTAATACATATCATCTAAACAGTATAGGTTCTGGTCCTGAATAATTTAATATCATAATTTGACCTTGGCTTCTGATGTATACTATTTCATAATTATTTTCCCTATTTTTCTATAGCTATTCTTTACTTAAAAATGTGTCCCTATACTAATAAATGTGAATAATAAATGAAACAGATTCATTTCAGCCCAAAAATATACTTTTATCTCACTCCAAAGTTTTCTAAGTACTGAGAAAGTTTTTAATTAATTTTGACAATTATGTTTGTCCCACTTTTTAATTTTTAAACACTAGTTACATATTCAATTTTCTAAATTAACTACTAAACAGGGTTAAAATAATGAACTCACCCCATTACAGGGTCTATAATATTATTTTCATAATTTCCAGGGGTCTAGCTACACTTATCAGAGGTGTTTTTCCTAATTTCTATTAAGTCCAGGGGCTAAAACTGATTTTTAAATGAATTTACATGATTTTCTGGAGTTCCAGGGGCTAGATCTGAAATTTCCGGGGCTAGCTCTCAATTCCAGAGAACCCCAGGGGGTAGCACGTAAGAATTCCAGTCTTTTATAACGCGGGGCTGACGTGGACCGTCCGATATTAAACCGACGGCTGAGATTATAACATCGAACCGGTACGCGGGGTTTTAAAGTCTACCGTGCGATTTAAAATAAACGGCGCACAAGCTGCCACGTCGCTCTGACCGAGCGCGGGCGGCGCTGCCGGCGGCGCACGGCGGCGGGAAGCGGCGATCTCGCCGGAAAGTTTCGGATCCGCGAGAATTCTACCTAGAACTGTGATCTTATGGCATAGATCGGTAGAGGGGAGGTCAGGGATCTCACCTCGGGGGTTTTCTCAAGCTCGGGGGTCCTGGAAAGTGATCGGCGGCGAGGTCCGAGGCAAAACCACGGCGAAGCTCGTCGGCGCTGCGTTTACACCGTAAATCTCCGAGTTTTCTGCACCTGCAAAGTTCCCCGGAGGCGGTGGATCAAGACCAGCGAGTTAGATCAGAGTTTCCGAGCTTAGATCGGCCAGAATTCACCGGCGATGTCTCGGTGCTCACCGGAGTAAAAATCGGCGATCGCGTGGGAAAAACTGATCGGGGCTGGGGTTTTTATAGCCGGGGGAGGGCGGTGGGTCTGTTGTGATCGAGTTGGAGTCCTCTGGGACCAGAATTCGGGCGGCAGAACGGATTTTCCGATCGGTTAAGATCGCGCGCGCTCGGGGGAAAAGTCCGGGGTCGCGGGGGCTCAGGGTTAGGGATGACAGGTGGGTCCCACCCATCTGTGAGAGGCAGCGCGGCGCGCGCGGGGACGGGCTGGCGCGGGGAAAACTGGGCCGGCTGGCGGGTTTCGGCCCACTGGCCGGTTTTTTTCCCGTTTCTCTTTTTCTTTTTCCATTTCTTTTCTGTTTTGAGTATAATTTGAATTCCAGTTTGAATTTGAATTTTTGCAAAACATGCAACACGTCCAAAAATTTTTAAATTCCCCCCTGAACATGGTTTAGAGTTTTGAATCAAAATTTGGGGTGTTACAGACCAGCAGGACAAGGACCTCCAAACCAACCCCAAGACAACAAAGGCCAGGCACCTAAGGTTGGGGTGCAATGTTTTAGCTGTGGTGAAGTGGGGCACTACGCCCATAAGTGCCCAAAGAAGAAGCCCACGCAGCCACAACAGCAGAATGTAATGAGAGGACGGGTGAACCACGTTTCTATGGAGGAAGCACAAGAGGCACCCGACGTGTTAGTTGGTAAGTTTCCTGCCAATTTACACATTGCAACCCTGCTGTTTGATTCTGGTGCTACCCACTCGTTCATTGCTCAAGGGTTTGTTAAGAAGCATGATCTAGCAACAATACAAATGAACCATATGCTAGCCGTAAAATCTCCAGGTGGAGAAATAAGGACAAGACAAGTGTGTCCCAAAGTGAACCTAGACATTAATGGGGTGGTATTTACTGCTAACCTTATAGTGATAGATTCACAAGGGATAGATATTATCTTGGGTATGGATTGGTTGACCAAATATAAAGGAATCATCCATTGTTCGACCAGAACGATGGAACTAACTCACCCTAGTGGCACAAGAGTAAAGTTCATAACAATACACGAGCCTAGGAGGGACATTAAATTAAATCAAGTTGAGGTGAAAGTTGAGGAAATCAGGACCATCAGGGAATATCCAGATGTTTTTCCGGAGGAGTTGCCAGGTATGCCTCCCGATCGTGAAGTGGAATTCGCAATTGAGCTAGTGCCTGGAACAGCCCCGATATACAAGAGACCTTATCGGATGGACTCCAAGCAGCTGGGAGAACTCAAGGATCATTTGAAAGAATTGACGGAGAAGGGGTATATTCGTCCTAGTTCCTCACCATGGGGAGCTCCGGTGATATTTGTGCCCAAGAAGGACGGAACCCAAAGGTTATGCGTGGATTACCGTGCCTTGAATGAGGTAACCATCAAGAACAAGTACCCATTACCCCGCATTGAAGACTTGTTTGATCAGTTGAGGGGAGCTTGTGTGTTCTCGAAAATTGATCTCAGGTCGGGATACCACCAACTCAAGATAAGGCAATCTGATATTCCCAAGACAACTTTCGTATCTCGATACGGACTGTATGAATACATTGTCATGCCTTTCGGGCTAACTAATGCCCCGGCATATTTCATGTATCTCATGAACAAGGTATTCATGGAATATCTGGACAAATTTGTGGTGGTTTTCATAGATGACATTCTCGTCTTCTCCAAAGATGAAGAAGAACATGAGAAACATCTAAGGTTGGTGTTGCAGAGGCTGAGAGAACACCAACTATATGCCAAGTTGAGCAAGTGTGAGTTTTGGCTGAAGAGAGTTCCCTTCTTAGGACATATAATCTCAGAGGGAGGAATCTCCGTAGATCCCACCAAAATCGAGGATATACAGAAGTGGAAGACCCCTGAAAATGTCGGGGAAGTTCGAAGCTTCTTGGGATTGGCTGGATACTATCGACGGTTTATTGAGTGATTCTCTATGATCTCAAGACCCCTCACCAAACTGTTGGAGAAGGGAATCACATTCACATGGACGCCGCAGTGCGAGACGAGTTTTCAGGAGTTAAAGAAAAGATTGACAACAGCCCCAGTGCTAGTTATGCCAGATATGAAGAAGAACTTTACGGTGTACTGCGATGCCTCTGGAAACGGGTTGGGATGTGTTCTCATGCAAGAAGGGCATGTCGTGGCTTATGCATCCCAGCAGCTTCGGAAGCACGAGAAGAACTATCCTACACATGACCTAGAACTAGCCGCAGTGTTACACGCGTTGAACATTTGGCGGCATTACTTGATGGGGAAGAGGACAGAAATATATACGGATCATAAGAGTTTAAAGTACATTTTCACACAGCCAGATCTCAACCTCAGACAAAGGAGATGGTTAGAGCTAATCAATGACTTTGATGTGGGCATCAACTATCATCCTGGGAAAGCAAACGTCGTGGATAATGCTCTAAGTCAGAAAGTGCAGGTCAATAAGTTGAGCTTGAAGGACATGCCTGCAGAATTGAAGGACGAGGTTATAAGGCTCAATCTATGCCTGGTAAATAGTGGTGAAGCCATCGCCATGGAAGTGGACTCCATACTAGAGCAAGACATACGTGATGGTCAAAAGGATGACGAGAAGATACAAGAAATCAGGCAACTCATCAAGGAAAATAAAGCCCCTGGTTTCAGAGAGGATGAACAGGGAACGGTGTGGCACGGGAAAAGAATCTGTGTGCCAGAAGTAAAGAAGATCCGTGAATTGATTTTGAAGGAGGCTCACGATTCTGACTATTCCATTCATCCTGGGAGTACGAAGATGTACCAGGACCTCAAGAGCAGGTATTGGTGGTATGGCATGAAGCGAGATGTCGCGGAACATGTTGCCCTATGTGACACATGTCAGTTGGTGAAAGCAGAACATCAACGACCCGCGGGATTATTGCAACCACTCAAAGTGCCTGAATGGAAATGGGAAGAAATCGGTATGGATTTCATAGTGGGATTGCCTAGGACCCAATCAGGATATGATTCAATATGGGTCATCATCGACAGGCTAACCAAGGTAGCTCACTTCATCCCCGTGAAGGAAAGCTACAGTGGATCCAAATTGGCGGAGTTGTACATGTCAAGGATCGTGTGTTACCATGGAGTGCCGAAGAAGATAGTGTCGGATCGAGGGACACGGTTCACCTCTAGGTTTTGGCAGAAGTTGCATGAAACCATGGGAACCCATCTAAACTTTAGTTCTGCCTATCATCCCCAAACTGATGGGCAGACAGAAAGAACCAATCAGATTCTTGAGGATATGCTGAGGGCGTGTGCACTCAAAACAATCGGAGTTGGGACAAGAACTTACCGTATGCGGAATTCTCCTACAACAACAGCTATCGAGCTAGTATGAAGATGTCACCGTTTGAAGCTTTGTATGGGAGGAAATGCAGAACTCCCCTGTTTTGGAACCAAACAGGGGAAAGTAAAGTGTTTGGTCCCGAAGTACTACAAGAAGCCGAGGCGAAAGTGAGGGAAATTCGTAATAACTTGAGGATAGAACAGACACGACAAAAGAGCTATGCCGATGTTCGGAGAAGAGAGCTCGTTTTCAATGTGGGGGACTATGTCTATCTCAAGGTGTCCCCTATCGGAGGACTTCGTCGGTTCAAGGTGAAAGCGAAGTTGTCACCTCGATACATCGGACCCTTTCAAGTTTTGGAGAGGAAAGGCGAAGTGGCGTATGAGCTAGAATTACCGGCTCACTTATCGGATGTGCACGATGTATTCCATGTGTCACAGCTCAAGAAATGTCTGAGGACGCCTGAAGAGATGTTACCCATGAACGAAGTGGACGTAGCTGAGGATTTGTCTTATGCCGAGCAACCATCCAAGATTTTGGAGACAATGGAACGCCTCACCAGAAATAAAAGAATCCGGATGTGCAAGGTGCAGTGGAAGCATCACTCCGAAGAGGAAGCCACCTGGGAGCGAGAAGATGAGCTTAAGGCACAATTTCCGGAATTGTTTTCTTAGAACCACCAATCTCGAGGACAAGATTTCTTTTAAGGGGGTAGAGCTGTAACACCCCAAAATCCTGTTCAGAGGGGAATTTAAAATTTTTTGGACGTGTTGCATGTGTTGCAAAAATTCAAATTCAAACTGGAATTCAAATTAAACTCAAAACAGAAAAGAAATAGAAAAAGAAAAAGGAAAACAGAAAAAAACCGGCCAGTGGGCCGAAACCCACCAGCCGGCCCACCGATCCCGCGCCAGCCCGCAGCCGCGCGCGCCCCCTTCTTCCCACTGACATGCGGGGCTCGCCAGTCTTTCTTCTTCCTCGCGCTAGCGCCGCGCTCGGCCGGACTCTCTCTCACCCCGAATCAAAACCGACCCGGATTCCTGCGTATCCCAGCCGAATTTTGTTCATGGGCAATGCAAACTCGATCACAACCGAACGCCGCCCTTCCCCCGTCTATAAAAACCCCAGCATCGTCCCGTTTTCCACACGATCTGCCGATTTTGTCTCCGGTGAGAACCCGAGCCCCTTCGGAGAATTCTGCCTGATCTACGCTCGGGAATTCCGATCTAACTCGCTGGTCTTGATCCACCGCCTCCGGGGAACCTCGCAGGTGCAGAAAACACGGTGGTTTGCGGTTCAAACACAGCGCCGACGAGCCTCGCCGTGAATTCACCTCGGACCTCGTCGCCGACCGCCTTCCAGGACCTCCGAGCTCAAGAAAACCCCCGAGGTGAGATCCCCGACCTCCCCTCCACCGATCTATGCCATAAAATCACAGTTCTAGGAAGAATTTATGAAGATCCGAAACTTTCCAGCGAGATCGCCGCCTCCCGCCGCCGTGCGCCGCCGGGCAGCGCCGCCCGCGCTCGATCAGAGCGATGTGGCCGCTTGTGCGCCATTTATTTTAAATCGCACGGTAGAGTTTAAATCCCCGCGTACCGGTTCGACGTTATAATCTCAGCCTTCTGTTTTAAATCGGACGGTCCACGTCAGCCCCGCGTTATAAAGACTGGAATTCTTACGTGCTACCCCCTGGGGTTCTCGGAAAATAAGAGCTAGCCCCGGAAACTTCTGATCTAGCCCCTGGAACTTCAGAAAACCATGTAAATTCATTTAAAAATAAGTTTTAGCCCCTGGACTTAATAAAAATTAGGAAAACCCCCTCTGTTATGTGTAGCTAGACCCCTGAAAATTTTTAAAATAATATTATAGACCCTGTAGTGGGGTGAGTTTACCTTTTTAACCCTATTTGATGTTAAAATTAGGAAATTGAATATGTGGTTAGTATTTCAAATTTAAAAGGTGGGACAAACATATTGTCAAATTCAAATTAAAAACTTTCCCAGTACTTAGAAAACCTTGGAGTGAGATAAAAATAGATTTTTGGCTGAAATGAATCTGTTTAATTGATTATTCACATTTTTTAGTTAGAGGGACACATTTTTAAGTAGAGAATAATTCTGAAAATTAGAAAAAATAAATGTAAAATAGTTTACATCAGAGGAAAAGATCAAAAATATATTATTAAGTATTTTGGATCAGAACCTATTCTGTTTAGATGATGTGTCTTAGTATTTTCATAGTAAAGTGCACATTTAGGCATAGGAAGTAAATTTGAAAATATAACAAGCTAGGTATAAATAATTAGAAAATGATAAATGAAGATTCCAAAATCCAAAGAATTCAGTTTAGGGTTGGTAGAAGTTCTGAAGACACATATGGAGTAGGAAAATACCTTTCAGGCATACTTGGTAGCTAAAAGGTGTAGTAATTGAATATAAGGAATTTATTTAAAATTGGAAACTCATATATATAGTATGCAAGTATAAATGTGAATACAAAAGTAGGAATCATATACACATGATTAAAAGTGCATGGAAGCCAAAGATCAACACACATAGAGTAACCACAACACATAGAATTTGTGAATGGCTTTTATACATGTGAATGTGTGGTTTGTATGAAGTGGAAGTGTGAACTATGTCTTATGGATTGTTGTTTTTCTTTTTGCTATGTGTGATGATATGATGTAGAACCTGCTCCAGAGCAAGTTCTTCCTTTCCAAGATCAGGACTACCCATTCCAGGAGCAGCAGGAAGGAGGCAAGTGTCCTTGACCACTTTGATCCTATGCTAGGATGTGTAGATAGAATTATTTGCATTGTCAATTGAAAATATGAAACCCATGCTAGGAAGTTTCCCTAGAATTGCATTACCTTGTTTCCTTGTAGCTTGGGTTGGGATTCATTTTATCATGTCATTTATTATTATGCATATGCTTAGCCATGCTTAGAATGGGATATTGCGGGATATGAGATCATCAGTTTATTTTACCATACTCCTGAATGAGATATTGTGAGTTATGTAGAGGTAGGGATCAAGGCAAGTTGGATGTTTTGGTTGTGTGCTGGGTGCACGAGACTCGGGTTTGTGTTTAGTACTTGCCTGGATCCTAAGGACCGGTTCATGGAGCATGTAACCTGGCTTTACCGTGCCAACCACATGCTGAGATGGGGCAGCTTGGCCAATTAATTAGGTGTATCCCAGGCGTAGTATGGGTGTGTTGGATGGTGCGGGGAGTTGGTGTCAGCTGGACTACCTTATGAACCGCAAGGCTCAAGAGGGGGCCACTGCAGCGGGGTTGGAGCCTCTTGTATGCTGTTAGGGGTGAAACCTCAGTGGGCCCAAGCTCGTCGGGAATCCCTTTGTAAAGGCTTCGTAGTGATCTCCTGGCTACACACCTGGGAAGTGTGAATGTGGTTCGTAGCCACTGGCATAATGGCGGTTCTTTTAGTCCACCCGGCAACGGGGGATGAAATCACTACATGTGGGTATAGTGGTACAAACTCTGCAGAGTCAAAACTGTCATGACAGCCGTGCTCACGGTCAAGAGCGGCTTGGACTTATTCATGATTAGAGGATTGATGGTTTTGGAAGTTGTGGATGTTAAGCGGGGAGCTTAACATTGGAAATGATGTTATGGTTATTTGATTATGATGATGGGATGGGAGATTGGGACCATCTCACTTGTGCAGTAATGTAGGTGCTGAATAAGCTAAGGTAATAGGTATTAATGGCATAGTGCTTTAACCATGAGTTCAACCCCCCCCCCCCCTTGTTCTAGCCATGCATGACATAACATTCCCACACTTGCTGAGTACCATCGGTACTCAACCTTGCATATTTGTTGGTTTATATTGCTGCTCAGGTCAAGATAATGAGGTGGTGTATAACGACCAAGACTTTGGACCCGAAGAAGGTTTCTAGGTTCATGGAGTCCCCCGGGCAACGCCTTTGACGGAACCCTCAAGAATAATATTCCTCTGCTAGTTTATTTATTTGTGATGAACTTATTATTGTCCATCGAGGCATTTGATATGTAAGACTTATTTACATTCGACACCTGGCTTGTAATAAATGATGCTTCAATATTTGTCATCACATGTATGAGAAAATGATCCTGGCATACATGTGATATTCACTTGGTTGTTCTTCGGAAAAACCGGGTGTGACAGCCTCGAGCCTGCCACGTAGTCAGTTTAGCGGCGGACCTCTCCCCACTTCGCAGGGATGTGCTCCGAACACGCCACGTGGCCAGCGGGCCGCGGGAGTTGTCTTCGGCGCTCTATGCGAACTGGATTCGGCTCTTATTGGCTATCTTTTTGATATTTTTCTCTGTTCCTTCTTCTTTTAAAATGTTTTCTCTTCATGAAACATGAATATATGCAGAAAACAAAATTGAGGGTGTCATAAATCTACCCCCCTTAAATTGAATCTCGCCCTCGAGATTCGTTAGTAGAGAATAGATGAGGAAATTCTGCCTTGATGTCTTCTTCATGCTCCCTTGTGGCTTCAGCTTCGGTGTGATGGCTCCATTGTACCTTGCACCATCGGATCACTTTGTTCCCGGTGACTCTTTCCTATACATCCGAAATTCAAACGGGGTGCTCCATATAAGTCAGGTCCTCTTGAAGTCCATGCTCTTCCATTGGTACTCGCTCCTCCGGTACTCTCAAGCACTTCTTGAGTTGGGATACATGAAATACGCCATGTACGTCGGAGAGATATGTTGGGAGCTCTAGTGGATAGGCTACTTCTCCTCGCTTGTCCAAAATCTTAATTGTTCCGATGTAGTGAGGTGCTAGCTTGCCTTTGACGTTGAAACGTCGTTGGCCATGGATAGGCGATACCTTAAGGTATACGAAGTCTCCTACTTCGAAGGTCAACTTCCTTCGCCTATTGTCCGCATAGCCTTTTTGTCCTGACTGAGCAGCCTTTAAGTTCTCCCGTATCGTTTGGACTTGTTTTTCAGCTTCTTGTAGCACTTCAGGTCCAAACACCTGGTTCTCTCCGGTCTCGTTCCAGAACAGCGGTGTTCTACACCGTCTACTGTACAATGCTTCGAAAGGACATCTTCAAGCTAACTTGATAGCTGTTGTTATAGGAGAATTCGGCGTACGGTAAACTCCTATCCCAACTACTCCCACGTTTCAAGGCGCAAGCTCTCAACATGTCCTCCAAAATTTGGTTTGTCCTTTCGGTTTGCCCATCGGTTTGTGGGTGATAGGCAGAGCTAACATCCCGTCGTGTACCCATAGCTTTCTGCAGCTTCCTCCAGAATATAGAGGTAAACTGAGAACCTCGATCTGAGACTATCCTCCTCGGGACTCCCGCCACACGATCTGCTCCATGTACAACTCGGCTCATTGTGCAACGTTGTACTTGGCCCTTATAGGGAGAAAATGGGCTGTTTTCGTCAATCGGTCCACGATAACCCAGATCGAGTCGTAACCCGACCGAGTACGTGGCAATCCGACGATGAAATCCATACTGATGTCCTCCCACTTCCACTCTATTACCTTCAAAGGTTGCAACAATCCAGCGGGTCTTTGATGTTCGGCCTTCACCCATTGGCATGTGTCGCATAGGGCAACGTATTCGGCTATATCCCTTTTCATATCATCGCACCAGTAACAAGTCTTCAAGTCCTTGTACATTTTGGTACTTCCGGGATGTATGGAATAGGGTGAATCATGTGCCTCTTTTAATATCATGTCGCGGAGGTGCTTCACGTTAGGCACACAAATCCTTTTTCCTAGCCAAAGCGTACCCTTCTCATCTTCTTTGAAATCCTTCTCTATTCCTTATCGGATCCTTTCCTTGAGCTCCTTGATCTCCTCATCCGTTGCTTGGCCATCTCTTATCTCTTGCTCCAATGAAGAGTGGATCTCCACCATTTCCATGTTGTTCAAGAATCCGAGGTGTAACCGTTCGAACTCCTTACGTAGTTCGGGTGGTAGCTCCCGAACCGTGAGTTGGTGACATGCTCCCTTCCGGCTCAATGCATCAGCTACTACATTGGCCTTCCCAGGGTGGTAGTTGATTCCAACATTGTAATCCTTGATGAGTCCCAACCATCGACGTTGCCTCGGATTCAAGTCCGTTTGTGTAAATATGTACTTGAGGATTTTATGATCCGTATAGATCTCACATCGATGACAAAGGATATAATGTCTCCAAATCTTCAATGCACGCACTACTGCTGCTAGCTCCAAGTCATGTGTAGGATAATTAAGCTCGTGCTTCTTTAATTGTCGTGAGGCATAGGCTACCACTTGTCCTTCTTGCATGAGCACACATCCGAGCCCCTGTCTGGAGGCGTCACAATATATGACAAAGCTCTTGCTTACGTCCGGCAATACCAAAACCGGTGCTGTGGTTAGCCTTTTCTTGAGTTCCTCAAAACTTTCTTGGCATGCTGGTGTCCATCGAAAGGCTTTTCCCTTCGTTAGCAACTCCGTCATGGGCTTTGCTATCTTAGAGAAGTCCTTAATGAAACGTCGGTAGTATCCAGCCATCCTAAAAAAACTCCGAATATCCCTCACGTTTTGCGGTTGGTCCCACTTCAGAACATCCCTCACTTTTCCGGGATCAACCGATACCCCTTCTTCGGAGATAATGTGGCCTAGGAACGATATTTCCTTTAGCCAAAATTGACACTTGTTAAGCTTGGCATACAATTGTGCTCACGCATTTTCTGCAAGGTCAATTTCAAATGTTCTTCATGCTCCTCCTCACTTTTTGAATACACCATAATGTCGTCGATGAAAACCACGACGAACCTATCCAAGTACTCCATGAAAACCTTGTTCATGAGGTACATGAAGTATGCGGGTGCATTTGTTAACCCAAAAGACATGACGATATATTCATACGAACCATACTGTGTTCGAAATACAGTCTTGGGTATATCGTAGGGCTTAATCTTCAGCTGCAAATATCCCGACCGAAGATCAATCTTGGAGAGCACTCGGACTCCTTTCATTTGGTCGAATAGTTCCTCTATACGGGGCAGAGGGTATTTGTTTTTGATTGTCACCTCGTTGAGAGACCTATAGTCCACTCACATCCTTTGGGTCCCATCCTTCTTATCTACGAAGAGCACAGGAGCTCCCCATGGTGACGAGCTTGGACGTATAAAACCCTTCTCCAACTGCTCTTGGATTTGCTTCTTGAGTTCTACTAGTTCATTGATAGGCATCCTATAGGGTCTCTTTGCTATGGGTGCAGTTCCGGGTACCAAATCCATGGCAAACTCAATGCCCCGATCAGGGGGTATACCTAGAAGCTCCTCTGGAAACACGTCCGAGAATTCTTGAACCACTGGAATGCTGTCCAATGTTGCTCCTTCAACTTGGTTCGAGATTGCCTTTTCAGTTGTTTGTTGGGCTGACTCAAACTCGACACGAATACTGTGCTCATTTGTCAACTGGACACTTCTTTCAGCACATTGGATTACCCCGTTGTTCTTGCTTAACCAATCCATCCCAAGTATTATCTCAACCCCTTGGGAATCCAAGACAATAAGGTTGGCAAGGAAGTCTACCCCGCTTATTTTAAGGATTACTTTCAGACATTCTATATTAGTCCTCATTTCTCCTCCGGGAGAATTAACTAACATAGCACATTTTAAGTGGGGTATGGGTAGATTCTGCTTGGCAACATACTTGGATGATATGAAGGAATGTGATGCTCCAGAATCAAATAAGATGGTGGCTGGGTTGGAGTTGGCAAGGATGTAAAGGCTACGTAGTGATCTCCTGGCTACACACCTGGGAAGTGTGAATGTGGTTCGTAGCCACTGGCATAATGGAGGTTCTTTTAGTCCACCCAACAATGGGGGATGAAATCACTACATGTGGGTACAGTGGTGCAAACTCTGCAGAGTCAAAACTGTCATGACAGCCGTGCTCACGGTCAAGAGCGGCTTGGACTTATTCATGATTAGAGGATGATGACTTTGAAAGTTGTGGATGTTAAGCGGGGAACTTAACATTGGAAATGATGTTATGGTTATTTGATTATGATGATGGGTTGGGAGATTGGGACCATTTCACCTGTGTAGTAATGTAGGTGCTTAATAAGCTAAGGTAATAGGTAGTAATTGCGTAGTGCTTTAACCATGAGTCAACCTCTCCTTGCTCTAGCCATGCATGACATAACTTTCCCACACTTGCTGAGTACCAACGGTACTCAAACTTGCATATTTGTTGGTTTAAATTGCTGCTCAGGTCAAGAGGATGATGTGGTGTTCAATGACCAAGACTTCGGACCCGAAGAAGGATTCTAGGTTCATGGAGTCCCCCGGGCAATGCCTGTGACGGAGCCCACAGGAATAATATTCCGCTGCTATTTTATTTACATGTTATGAACTTATTATCGTCCATCGAGACGTATGCGTTGTAAGACATATTTATATTTGACACATGGCTTGTAATAAATGATGCTTCACTATTTGTCATCACATGTATGAGAAAATGATCCTGGCATACTTGCGATATTCACTCGGTTGTTCTTCGGAGAAACCGGGTGTGATAGAAGTGGTATCAGAGCCAAGGTTGCCCGTAGGAACGTGGACCTAGGTAGAAATGGACGTATTTAAGGAGCCTATTTTCTTAAAAACTATTTTACAAAGGTGTGGGTTGAAAAGTGTTATTTAATGAATCACTTTATTCACCTTGCCCCAACTCTATTCAAAACACGATTTTTATTTAAATCTTATCTAACTTGATTTTAAATGCTTTATGTTTTAGATGGTTCGCATGATCCGCACCGCCCGCAAGTCCACCAGAGGGAGAGTTCATGTAGTTGCCCTTGCCCTAAGAGAGGGGAATCGTCCGGTGATGTACCACTCCTACGGATTGGCAGTAGGAGGCTTGTTGCGCCGTCTTCGGCGTATGCTCCAAGCCACCGGCAATACGGGCAAGCTAACCATACACTACAGCTCCACCCGGACCATCCGTGAGAAGCGGGAAGAATGAAGTTCAGAGGATTATCCATGAAAATCAGCTGCTCAAGATCCACCGCCCTCCAGCTTGTCGAGCAACACAGGTCGATGCCGAGAAGGATGTCACCTGGGAGGCCATCATCTGCCAGAGTTACATCTACCGTCGCCACCTGGACAGGACTGAGTACATGTATGTCCTCCAGCGTGAGAGTGGTACAGCGGAGTACAAGTACCTGCCAGTGTAGCAGGGGGCTTCCCATGAGCACATGGACCTGTGCTTGGAGGATGCTGCTATGCTCAGCACTCGACTGCAGGAGTGTCAGCAGGAGCTTCAGGATGTGCGTGACACCCTGAAGGAGACCGAGGCATTGCTTCGAGCTAGCTTGAGGGCAAGATAAAGAGGAGATGGAAATGAACTGTGTGTCACCGTGAATGACACATGGACTCCTGACTCCCCAGATCGTCGGGCGAGCAGGCGTCGCCGCACTTCTCCACCAGCAGCTTCCCCACCCAAAGCGGAGTCAGAGGGCAGCCGTAATAATGAGGAAGATCCCGAGGAACCAGCTCAGTGATACGAGTCGTGTAGAGACCTTTCCCATAGTTCAACAGGTTATCGAGTAGGCAAGTCAATGCCTTAGTTAATGGTGTGTTAATGTTTGGTGTGTGACGTGAGTTGTGGAAGCCATGGGTATTTGTCCACAACCTCGTCTTTAGGCTGTATTGCTTTGATGTGTGAACCCCTATGAATTAAGAGTGCATTTATGTTCGCGTGAGACGTGAAACCCTCAGAAAATGTTAATATAATAAGACCTCATGAGTTTAAGTTTAAACCAGCAAATTGGGAATTTAATACGAAATGCTTTAAATTAACATTTTGTTGATCATGGTAGATGGCTAGAAGAGGAAAGGGTCGTGGTGCCAACCCCGCCAACAACAACGATGAGGCTTGCAACCCTCATCTTTCTGGAGGACAAGACATGGGTGGTCGCCATGAAGGAGTTGATCCCATCCACCAAATGCTTGAAAATCAGAATCAGCTCATCCAGAGCCTAACTCAAGTGGTTGCCAACTTGCACCAAGTTCCACCTCCACAAGCTGCACCACGCCAACCAAGGTTGAGTGAGTTTCTAAGGACTCAACCCCCAAAGTTTGCAAGTGCTGCTGAACCTCTTGAGGCAGATGATTGGCTAAAGACCATTGAGAGCAAGATGAGGATCATACTATGCCAAGGGTATGAGAGGGTGCTGTTCGCCTCTCACCAATTGCATGGACCTGCTGTGGATTGGTGGACCGCTTACGTGGCCGCCCATCATGACCCTGAGAACATCACTTGAGAAGAGTTCAAGCGCAGTTTCCTCAACCATTACATACCAAGGGGTGAACTCAAAAACAAGAGAAAGGAGTTCTTGGGGCTGCAGCAAGGAAACATAACTGTGAGGGAATACCTCACTAAATTCACCTAACTATCCCGTTATGCACCACGGGACAGCGAGACTGATGAGCAGAAACAGGACTGCTTTGTGGAAGGACTTACAGCGGAAATGCAGTGTGCAATGTCCTCCAACGAGTATGAAAGCTTCCAAAAGATGGTGGACAGAGCATTTGTTGTGGAGAGGAAGCTGAAGGCCTTGGAAAATGAAAACAAGAGGAAGGTGGGATGGTCACACCAAGCCTCGGGTAGCAACACACGCCCTCGACCAATGCAACCAACCGCAGGGCAGACGAGCCGTGCTGTGGTGCCCTACTCAGCACCCAGAGGGTACAACCCAAATTTCAGGCCTCCATCAGCACCGTCACAGCCGCAGCGTCAGTTTGTACAGCAGCCTCGTCCCACATATCAACCTCGACCAGCAGTGCAAGGACCACAGAACCAATCCCAAGACAACAAAGGCCAGGCACCTAAGGTTGGGGTGCAATGCTTCAATTGTGGCGAGGTGGGGCACTACGCTCATAAATGCCCAAAGAAGAAGCCCCTGCAGCCGCAACAGCAGAATGTGATGAGAGGACGGGTGAACCACGTGACCATGGAGGAGGCGCAAGAGGCACCCGACGTGGTAGCTGGTAAGTTTCCTGCCAATTTACACATTGCAACCCTGTTGTTTGATTCTGGTGCTACCCACTCGTTCATTGCCCAAGGGTTTGTTAAGAAGCATGATCTAGCAACAACACAAATGAACCATATGCTAGAAGTAAACTCTCCAGGGGGAGAAATAAGGACAAGACAAGTGTGTCCCAAGGTGAATCTAGACATTAATGGGGTGGTATTTACTGCAAACCTCATAGTGATAGATTCACCAGGGATAGATATTATTTTGGGTATGGATTGGTTGACCAAACATAAAGGAATCATTCATTGTTCGACAAGAACGGTGGAACTAACTCACCCTAGTGGCACCAGAGTAGAGTTCATAACCATACAAGAGCCTAAGAGGGACATTAAACTCAATCAAGTCGAGGTGGAAGTGGAGGAGATCAGGATCATCAGGGAATATCCAGAGGTTTTTCCGTAGGAGTTGCCAGGTATGCCTCCTGATCGTGAGGTGGAATTCGCGATTGAGCTAGTGCCTGGAACAGCTCCGATATACAAGAGACCGTATCGGATGGACTCCAAAAAGCTGGAAGAACTCAAGGAACATTTAAGAGAATTGACAGAGAAGGGGTACATTTGTCCTAGTTCCTCACCATGGGGAGCTCCAGTGATATTTGTGCCCAAGAAGGACGGAACCCAAAGGTTATGCGTAGACTACCGTGCGTTGAATGAAGTAACCATCAAGAACAAGTACCCATTACCCCGCATTGAAGACTTGTTTGATCAGTTGAGGGGAGCTTGTGTGTTCTCGAAAATTGATCTCAGGTCGGGATACCACCAACTTAAGATAAGGCAAACGGATATTCCAAAGACAGCTTTTGTATCTCGGTACGGACTGTATGAATACACCATCATGCCTTTCGGGCTAACTCATGCCCCGGCGTACTTCATGTATCTCATGAACAAGGTATTTATGGAATATCTGGACAAATTTTTGGTGGTTTTCATTGATGACATTCTCGTCTTCTCCAAAGATGAAGAAGAACATGAGGAACATCTAAGGTTGGTGTTGCAAAAGCTAAGAGAACACCAACTATATGCCAAGTTGAGAAAGTGTGAGTTTTGGCTGAAGAGAGTTCCTTTCTTAGGACATATAATCTCGGAAGGAGGAATCTCTGTAGACCCCGCCAAGATCGAGGATGTACAGAAGTGGAAGACCCCTGAGAATGTCGGGGAAGTTCGAAGCTTCTTAGGATTGGCTGGGTATTATCGACGGTTTATTGAGGGTTTCTCCAAGATCTCGAGACCCCTCACCAAATTGTTAGAGAAGGGAATCACATTCACATGGACACCGCAGTGCGAGACGAGTTTTGAAGAATTAAAGAAAAGATTGACAACAGCCCCAGTGCTAGTTATGCCAGACATGCAGAAGAACTTTTCGGTGTACTGCGATGCCTCTGGACACGGGTTGGGATGTGTTCTCATGCAAGAGGGGCATGTCGTGGCCTATGCGTCCCGGCAGCTCCGGAAACACGAGAAGAACTATCCTACACATAACCTCGAGCTAGCCGCAGTGGTACACGCGTTGAAGATTTGGCGGCATTACTTGATGGGGAAGAGGACAAAGATATATACGGATCATAAGAGCTTAAAGTATATTTTCACACAGCCAGATCTCAACCTCAGACAAAGGAGATGATTAGAGCTGATCAACGACTTTGATGTGGGCATCAACTATTCCTGGGAAAGCGAACGTCATGGCGTATGCTTTAAGCCGGGAAGTGGAGGTCAATAGGTTGAGCTTGAAGGACATGCCTACAGAATTGAAGGAAGAGGTTATAAAACTCAATCTATGTCTGGTGAATAGTGGTGAAGCAATCGCCATGGAAGTGGACTCCACGTTAGAGCAAGACATACGCGATGGTCAAAAGAATGATGAGAAGATACAAGAAATAAGAGAACTCATCAAGGATAATAAAGCCGCTGGTTTCATAGAAGATGAACAATGTACGGTGTGGCACGGGAAAAGAATCTGTGTGCCAGAAGTGAAGGAGATCCGTGAATTGATTTTGAAGGAGGCTCATGATTCCGACTATTCCATTCATCCTGGGAGTATGAAGATGTACCATGACCTCAAGAGCAAGTATTGGTGGTATGGCATGAAGCGAGATGTTGCGGAACATGTTGCCCTATGTGACACATGTCAGTTGGTGAAAGCAGAACATCAACGACCCGCGGGATTATTGCAACCACTCAAAGTGCCTGAATGGAAATGGAAGAAATCGATATGGATTTCATAGTGGGACTACCTAGACCCAATCAGGACATGATTCGATATGGGTCATCATCGACAGGCTAACAAAGGTAGCTCATTTTATCCCCGTGAAAGAAAGCTACAGAAAATCCAAATTGACAGAATTATACATGTCAAGGATCGTGTATTTCCATGGAGTGCCAAAAAAAATAGTGTCAGATCTCGGGACACAGTTCACCTCAAGGTTCTGGCAGAAGTTGCATGAAACCATGGGAACTCATCTGAATTTTAGTTCTGCCTATCATCCCCAGACTGACGGACAGACGGAAAGAACTAATCAGATCCTTGAGGATACGTTGAGAGCGTGTGCGGTCAAGAACAACGGGAGTTGGGATAAGAACTTACCGTATGCCGAGTTCTCCTATAACAACAGCTATCAGGCTAGTATGAAGATGTCACCATTTGAGGCTTTGTATGGGAGAAAGTGCAGAACTCCACTGTTTTGGAACCAAATCGGGGAAAGTAAAGTGTTTGGACCCGAGGTACTACAAGAAGCCGAGGCGAAAGTCAGGGAAATTCGCAACAACCTGAAGATAGCACAAACCCGACAAAAGAGTTATGCCGATGTGCGGAGAAGAGAGCTTATTTTCAATGAGGGAGACTATGTTTATCTCAAGGTGTCACCTATCTGAGGACTTCGTCGGTTCAAGTTGAAAGGGAAGTTATCACCTCGATACATCGGACCCTTTCTGGTTCTGGAAAGGAAAGGCGAAGTAGCATATCAACTACAGCTACCGGCTCGCTTATCGGATGTGCACGATGTATTCCATGTGTCACAGCTCAAGAAATGTCTGAGGACACCTGACGAGATGTTACCCATGAATGAGGTTGACGTAGGAGAGGATCTGTCTTATGCCGAGCAACCGGTCAAGGTTTTGGAGACAATGGAATGCCTCACAAGAAATAAAAGAATCCGGATGTGCAAGGTGCAGTGGAAGCATCACTCGGAAGAGGAAGCCACATGGGAGCGAGAAGACGAGCTTAAGGCACATTTTCCGGAATTGTTTTCTTAGAACCACCAATCTCGAGGACGAGATTTCTTTTAAGGGGGGTAGAGCTGTAACACCCCAAAATTCTGTTAAGGGGGGAATTTAAAAATTTTTGGACGTATTGCATGTGGTGCAGAAATTCAAATTGGAATTTAAATTCAAAGCAAAACAGAAAAGAAATGAAAAAAAAAAAGAAAAACCCCACCGGCCAGTGGGCCGAAACCCACAAGCCGGCCCACTCGCCCCGCGCCAGCCCCGAACCCGCGCCCCTCTCTTCCTCTCACTGACACGCGGGGCCCGCATGTCATCCCCTACCTCCGCGCGCTCGGCCGACCCCGGGACTCTCCTCTCTCCCGAATCCAAACAACCTCCGAAAAACCGCGCCAACAGCCCGATCTCTGGCCCCGGACGCTGCTATTTAACCAAGTCGGTCCTCCGCCGCCTCCCCTCGTGAAATTCCCGCACAGAAACTCGCCGAATTCCCCAGTGCACTCCAATTTTCTCTCCGGTGAGAACCGAAGCTCCGATCACCGTTTTCTATCGATCCTTGCTCAGGTTTTCTGATCTAACGCGCCGATCATGTTCCACCGCCTCCGGGGAGTCACGCAGGTGCAGCAAAACTCGGTGTTTTGCACCCTAGACGCAGCTCCGGCGAGCACCGCCGCTATTTCATCTTGGACCTCGCCGCCGACCTCCTTCCAGGGCGTCCGAGTTCAAGAAAAACCCTGAGGTGAGATCCATGACCTCCCCTTTACCGTTCTAAGCCATGAAATCCAACTTTTAGCAGGTATAGATGAAAATCCGAAGATCTCCGGCAAGATCACCGCCTCCCGCCGCCGCGCGCCGCTCGCGCACGGCTAGGACGATGTGGCCCCCTGAGGCCCGTCCATTTTAAATCGTGCGGTTCCTATTAGATCTAACCCGTACCGCTTCGCGTTATAATCTAGCCGTCTATTTTGAATCGGACGGTCCACATCAGCCCCGCATTATAAAGGCCAGGATTCTTAAGCGCTACCCCTTGGGGATCTCGGAAAACACAAGCTAGCCCCGGAAACTTCTGATCTAGCCACTGGAACTTCAGAAATTCGTGTAAATTCATTTAAAAATCAGTTTTAGCCCCTGGATTAAAAAAAATTAGAAAACTCCCCTGTTATGTGTAGTTAGACCCCTGGAAATTTATGAAATAATAAATTAGACCCTGCAGTAGTGTGGATTCACCTTTTTGACCCTATATGATATTAAAATCAGAAAATTGAATATGCGACTAGGATTTAAAATTTAAAAAGGTAAGGCAAAATTCAAATTTAAACTCTCCTAGTGCTTGGAAAACTTTAGAATGAGTAAAAATAGATTTTAGGCTGAAATGAATCTGTCTAATTGTTGTTCATATTTATTATTTATAGAAACACATTTTTAGGCTAGGAAATAATTCTGAAAACTGATAAAATAAATTTAAATTAGTTCACATCAGAGGGGAAGTTCAAAAATATGTTATTTTATATTTTAAGATTAGAACCTATTCTGTTTAGATGACATGTCCTACTATTTAATATTAAAACTCACTTTTAGGCATAGAAAATAAATCTGAAAAATATAGGAAAATAGGTATGCATAATTAGAAAATGATAAATGAAGTCTCCAAATCCAAAAACTTCAGTTTAGGATTTGGTAGAAGGTCTGAAAACCTATTTGGAGTAGGAAATTACCTTCCATGCAAACTTGGTAGCTAAGAAGTATATTAATTAAATATAAAGAATTTGTTCAAATTGGAAATTCATATATAGTGTGCAAACAGAAATCTGAATACAAAAGTTAGAAATCATATACATATGTTTAAAAGTGCATGTAGGCCAAAAATCAACACATGTAGAGTAACCACAACACTTAGAAATGTGAATGACTTTCATAGGTATGTATGTGTGGTTTGTATGAAGTGAAAGTGTGAACTATGTCTTATGGATTTTTGTTTTCTTTTGCTATGTGCATTGGCATGAGTAGAACCTGCCCCAGAGCAAGTTCTCACCTTCCAAGACCAAGACTTTCCATTCCCAGAGCAGCAGGAAGAAGGCAAGTGTCCTTGACCACTTTGATCCTATACTAGGATGAGTAGATAGAATTATTTGCATTGTCAATTGAAATATGGAACCTATGCTAGGAAGTTTCCCTAGAATTGCATTACCTTGTTTCCTTGTAGCTTGGGTTGGGATTTATTTTATCATGTCCCTTATTCATATGCTTATGCTTAGCCATGCTTAGAATGGGATAATTGGGATTTGATATCATCAATTTATTTACCTTATTCTTGAATGAGATATTATGAGTTATGTAGAGGTAGCGATCGAGGCAAGTTGGATGATTTAGTTGGTGCTGGGTGCACGAGACTCGGGTTTGTGTTTAGTACTTGCCTGGATCCTAAGGACCGGTTCATGGAGCATGTAACCTGGCTTTACCGTGCCAACCACATGCTGAGATGGGGCAGCTTGGCCAATTAATTAGGTGTACTCCCGGTGTAGTATGGGTGTTTTGGATGGTGTGGGGAGTTGGTGTCAGCTGGACTACCATATGAACCGCAAGGCTCAAGAGGGGGTGTCACACCCAGTTTTTCCGAAGAACAACCGAGTGAATATCACATGTATGCCAGGATCATTTTCTCATACATGTGATGACAAATAGTGAAGCATCATTTATTACAAGCCAGGTGTCGAATATAAATAAGTCTTACATAGCAAATGTCTCGATGGACAATAATAAGATCATCACAAGTAAATAAACTAGCAGCAGAATATTATTCTTGAGGGCTCCGTCACAGGCGTTGCCCGGGGGTCTCCATGAACCTAGAAACCTTCTTCGGGTCCAAAGTCTTGGTCATTATACACCACCTCATTATCTTGACCTGAGCATCAATATAAACCAACAAATATGCAAGGTTGAGTACCAATGGTACTCAGCAAGTGTGGGAAAATTATATCATGCATGGCTAGAACAAGGAGAGGTTGAACTCATGGT
Source organism: Neostapfia colusana (assembly GCA_030760725.1). NCBI lineage: Eukaryota > Viridiplantae > Streptophyta > Magnoliopsida > Poales > Poaceae > Neostapfia > Neostapfia colusana. Next base: position 86,524,088 of record JASWHV010000003.1, read on the forward strand.
TAAAGCACTACGCAATTAAATACCTATCACCTTAGCTTATTAAGCACATACATTACGACACAGGTGAAACGGTCCCAATCTCCCATCCCATCATCATAATCCAATAACCATAACATCATTTCCAATGTTAAGCTCCCCGCTTAACATTCACAACTTCCAAAACCATCAATCCTCTAATCATGAATAAGTCCAGGCCGCTCTTGACCGTGAGCACGGCTGTTGTCACACCCGGTTTTTCCGAAGAAACAACCAAGTGAATATCACATGTATGCCAGGATCATTTTCTCATACATGTGATGACAAATAGTGAAGCATCATTTATTACAAGCCAGGTGTCGAATATAAGTAAGTCTTACATCGCAAATGTCTCAATGGACACTAATGCTTCATCACAAGTAAATAAACTAGCAGCGGAATATTATTCTTTAGGGCTCCATCACAGGCGTTGCCCGGGGTCTTCATGAACCTAAAATCCTTCCTCGGGTCCAAAATCTTGGTCATTATACCCCACCTCATTATCTTTACCTGAGCAGCAATATAAACCAACAAATATGCAAGGTTGAGTACCAATGGTACTCAGCAAGTGTGGGAAAATTATATCATGCATGGCTAGAACAAGGAGAGGTTGAACTCATGGTTAAAGCACTACGCAATTAATACCTATCACCTTAGCTTATTAAGCACCTACATTACTACACAGGTGAAATGGTCCCAATCTCCCATCCCATCATCATAATCCAATAACCATAACATCATTTCCAATGTTAAGCTCCCCGCTTAACTTCCAAAACCATCAATCCTCTAATCATGAATAAGTCCAGGCCGCTCTTGACCGTGAGCACGGCTGTCAAGACAGTTTTGACTCTGCAGAGTTTGTACCACTGTACCCACAAGTAGTGATTTCATCCCCCGTTGCCGGGTGGACTAAAAGAACCTCCATTATGCAAGTGGCTACGATCCACATTCACACTTCCCAGGTGTGTAGCCAGGAGATCACTACGAAGCCTTTACAAAGGGATTCCCGACGAGCGTGGGCCCACTGAGGTTTCACCCCTAACAGCATACAAGAGGCTCCAACCCCGCTGCAGTGGCCCCCTCTTGAGCCTTGCGGTTCATATGGTAGTCCAGCTGACACCTACTCCCCGCACCATCCAACACACCCATACTACGCCGGGGATACACCTAATTAATTGGCCAAGCTGCCCCATCTCAGCATGTGGTTGGCACTGTAAAGCCGGGTTACATGCTCCATGAACCGGTCCTTAGGATCCAGGCAAGTACTAAACACAAACCCAAGTCTCGTGCACCCAGCACACAACCAAAACATCCAACTTGCCTTGATCCCTACCTCTACATAACTCCCAATAGCTCATTCAAGAGTATGGTATAATAAACTGATGATCTCATGTCCCAAATATCCCATTCTAAGCATGGCTAAGCATATGCATGTAAATAAATGACATGGTAAAATAAATCCCAACCCAAGCTACAAGGAAAACAAGGTAATGCAATTCTAGGGAAACTTTCCTAGCATGGGTTTCATATTTCATTTGACAATGCAAATAATTCTATCTACACATCCTAGCATAGGATCAAAGTGGTCAAGGACACTTGCCTCCTTCTTGCTGCTCTTGAAATTGGTAGTCCTGATCTTGAAAAGAAATAACTTGCTCTTGAACAGGTTCTACTTCATACCATCACACATAGCAAAAGAAAAACAACAATCATAAGACATAGTTCACACTTCTACTTCATACAAACCACACATTCATATTTATAAAAGTTCTTTACCATTATATGTGTTGTGGTTACTTTATGTGTGTTGAGTTGTGGCTTGCATGCACTTTTAACCATGTGTATATGATTCCTACTTTTGTGTCCACCTTTATACTTACGTATTATTTATATGGGTTTCCAATAAATTTCTTATATTCAACTACTTCACCTTTTTACTACCAAGTGTGTATGAAAAGTATTATTCTTCCCCATATGTGCTTTCATAATTTCTATCAACCCTAAACTGAACTCTTTGGAATTTAAAAACTCCATTTATCATTTACTAGTTGCTATATTTTCAGATTTATATTCCTATGCATAATTGGGTATTTTATTATAAAACTAGTAATACACATCATCTAAACAGAATAGGTTCTGGTCCTAAATGATTTAATAACATCTTTTGACCTTGGCTTCTGATGTAGACCATTTCATAATTATTTTCCCTATTTTTCTATAACTATTATTTACTTGAAAATGTGTCCCTAAATGTGAATAATAGATGAAACAGATTTATTTCAACCCAAAAATATACTTTTATCTCACTCCAAAATTCTCTAAGTACTGAGAAAGTTTTTACTTAATTTTGACAATTATGTTTGTCCCCCTTTTTAATTTTTAAACACTAGTTACATATTCAATTTTCTAAATTAAATACTAAACAGGGTTAAAATAATGAATTCACCCCATTACAGGGTCTATAATATTATTTTCATAATTTCCAGGGGTCTAGCTACACTTATCAGAGGTGTTTTTCCTAATTTCTATTAAGTCCAGGGGCTAAAACTGACTTTTAAATGAATTTACATGATTTTCTGGAGTTCCAGGGGCTAGATCTTAAGTTTCCGGGGCTAGCTCTCAATTCCAGAGAACCCCAGGGGGTAGCACGTAAAAATTCCAGTCTTTATAACGCGGGGTCGACGTGGACCGTCCGATTTTAAACCGACGGCTGAGATTATAACATCGAACCGGTACGCGGGGTTTTAAAGTCTACCGTGCGATTTAAAATAAACGGCGCACAAGCTGCCACGTCGTTCTGATCGAGCGCGGGCGGCGCTGCCGGCGGCGCACGGCGGCGGGAAGCGGCGAACTCGCCGGAAAGTTTCGGATCCGTGAGAATTCTACCTAGAACTGTGATCTTATGGCGTAGATCGGTAGAGGGGAGGTCAGGGATCTCACCTCGGGGGTTTTCTCGAGCTCGGGGGTCCTGGAAAGTGATCGGCGGCGAGGTCCGAGGCAAAACCACGGCGATGCTCGTCGGCGCTGTGTTTACACCGTAACTCTCCGAGTTTTCTGCACCTGCAAAGTTCCCCGGAGGCGGTGGATCAAGACCAGCGAGTTAGATCAGAGTTTCCGAGCTTAGATCGGCCAGAATTCACCGGCGAAGTCTCGGTGCTCACCGGAGTAAAAATCGGCGATCGCGTGGGAAAAACTGATCGGAGCTGGGGTTTTTATAGCCGGGGGAGGGCGGTGGGTCTGTTGCGATCGAGTTTGAGTCGTTTGGGACCAGAATTCGGGCTGCGGGGACGGGTTTCCCGATCGGTTGCGATCGCGCGCGCGAGAGAGAGTCCGGGGTCGCGGGGTTAGGGATGACAGGCGGGTCCCACCCGTCGGTGAGAGGCAGCGCGGCGCGCGCGGGGGCGGGCTGGCGCGGGAGTAGCTGGGCCGGCTGGCGGGTTTCGGCCCACTGGCCGGTTTTTTTCCCGTTTTCCTTTTTCTTTTTCAATTTTTTTTCTGTTTTGAGTATAATTTGAATTCCAGTTTGAATTTGAATTTTTGCAAAACATGCAACACGTCCAAAAATTTTTAAATTCCCCTCTGAGCATGGTTTAGAGTTTTGAATCAAAATTTGGGGTGTTACAGCTCTACCCCCCTTAAAAGAAATCTCGTCCTCGAGATTGGTGTTTCTAAGAAAACAATTCCGGAAATTGTGCCTTGAGCTCATCTTCCCTTTCCCAGGTAGCTTCCTCTTCTGAGTGATGCTTCCACTGCACCTTGCACATCCGGATTCTCTTGTTTCTGGTGAGGCGTTCCATTGTCTCCAAAATCTTGTATGGTTGCTCGGCATAAGACAAATCTTCAGCTACATCCACTTCATTCATGGGTAACACCTCCTTAGGCGTCCTCAGGCATTTCTTGAGTTGTGACACATGGAATACATCGTGTACATCCGATAGATGAACCGGTAACTCTAGTTGGTACGCCACTTCGCCTTTTCTTTCCAAAACTTGAAAGGGTCCGATGTATCGAGGTGACAACTTCCCTTTCACCTTGAACCGACGAAGTCCTCTGATAGGGGCACCTTGAGATAAACATAGTCTCCCACGTTGAAAACGAGCTCTCTTCTTCGTACATCAGCATAACTCTTCTGGCGTGTTTGTGCTATCCTCAAGTTGTTGCGAATCTCCTTCACCTTTGCCTCGGCTTCTTGTAGCACTTCTGGACCAAACATCTTACTTTCTCCTGTTTGGTTCCAAAATAGGGGAGTTCTGCACTTCCTTCCATACAAAGCTTCAAATGGTGACATCTTCATACTAGCTTGATAGCTGTTGTTATAGGAAAACTCCGCATACGGTAAGTTCTTGTCCCAACTCCTATTGTTTTTGAGTGCACATGCCCTTAACATATCTTCAAGGATCTGATTGGTTCTCTCCGTCTGCCCGTCAATTTGGGGATGATAGGCAGAGCTGAAGTTCAAATGGGTTCCCATGGTTTCATGCAGCTTTTGCCAAAACCTCGAGGTGAACTGTGTCCCTCGGTCCGACACTATCTTCTTTGGCACTCCATGGTAACACACAATCCTTGACATGTACAATTCTTCCAATTTGGATCCGCTGTAGCTTTCTTTCACAGGGATGAAATGAGCTACCTTGGTTAGCCTATCAATGATGACCCATATTGAATCATACCCTGATTGGGTCCTAGGCAATCCCACGACGAAATCCATGCTGATTTCTTCCCATTTCCATTCAGGCACTTTGAGTGGTTGCAACAATCCCGCGGGTCGTTGATGTTCAGCTTTCACCAACTGACATGTGTCACATAGGGCAACATGTTCCGCGACATCTCGCTTCATGCCATACCACCAATACCTGCTCTTGAGGTCCTGGTACATCTTCGTACTCCCAGGATGAATGGAATAGTCGGAATCGTGAGCCTCCTTCAAAATTAATTCACGGATCTCTTTTACTTCTGGCACACAGATCCTTTTCCCGTGCCACACCGTTCCTTGTTCATCCTCTCTAAAACCAGGAGCTCTATTTTCCTTGATGAGCTGTCGGATCTCTTGTATCTTCTCATCATTCTTTTGGCCCTCGCGTATGTCTCGCTCGAGTGTGGAGTCCACTTCCATGGCGATGGCTTCACCACTATTTACTAGACATAGATTGAGCCTTATAACCTCGTCCTTCAATTCTGCGGGCATGTCCTTCAAGCTCAACTTATTGACCTGCACTTTCCGACTCAAAGCATCGGCCATGACGTCTGCTTTTCCGGGATGATAGTTGATGCCCACATCAAAGTCATTGATTAGCTCTAACCATCTCCTTTGTCTAAGGTTGAGATCTGGCTGTGTGAATATGTACTTCAAACTCTTATGATCCGTATATATCTCTGTCCTCTTCCCCATCAAATAGTGCCGCCAAATTTTCAACGCGTGTACCACTGCGGCTAGTTCTAGGTCATGTGTAGGATAGTTCTTTTCATGCTTCCGAAGCTGCCGGGATGCATAAGCCACGACATGTCCATGAGAACACATCCCAACCCATTTCTAGAGGCATCGCAGTACACTGTGAAATTCTTTTGCATATCTGGCATAACCAGCACTGGGGCCGTTGTCAATCTCTTCTTTAGCTCCTGAAAGCTTGTATCACACTGTGGCGTCCAATTGAATGTGATTCCCTTTTCCAACAATTTGGTGAGAGGTCTCGAGATCTTGGAGAATCCCTCAATAAACCGTCGATAGTATCCAGCCAATCCCAAAAAGCTTCGAACTTCCCCGACATTTTCAGGGGTCTTCCACTTCTGGATATCCTCGATTTTGGCGGGATCTACGGAGATTCCTCCCTCCGAGATTATATGTCCTAAAAAGGGAACTCTCTTCAGCCAAAACTCACACTTGCTCAACTTGGCATATAGTTGGTGTTCTCTCAGCCTCTGTAACACCAACCTTAGATGTTTCTCATGTTCTTCTTCATCTTTGGAGAAGACGAGAATATCATCTATGAAAACCACCACAAATTTGTCCAGATATTCCATGAATACCTTGTTCATGAGGTACATGAAATATGTCGGGGCATTGGTTAGCCCGAAAGGCATGACAGTGTATTCATACAGTCCGTACCGAGATACGAAAGCTGTCTTGGGAATATCAGATTGCCTTATCTTGAGTTGGTGGTACCCCGACCTGAGATCAATTTTCGAGAACACACAAGCTCCCCTCAACTGATCAAACAAGTCTTCAATGCGGGGTAATGGGTACTTGTTCTTGTTGGTTACCTCATTCAAGGCACGGTAATCCACGCATAACCTTTGGGTTCCGTCTTTCTTGGGCACAAATATCACCGGAGCTCCCCATGGTGAGGAACTAGGGCGAATATACCCCTTCTCCGTCAATTCTCTCAAATGATCCTTGAGCTCTTCTAGCTGCTTGGAGTCCATTCGATAAGGTCTCTTGTATATCGGGGCTGTTCCCGGTACTAGCTCAATTGCGAACTCCACGTCACGGTCGGGAGGCATACCTGGCAACTCCTCCGGAAAAATATCTGGATATTCCCTGATGGTCCTGATTTCCTCAACTTTCACCTCCACTTGATTTAATTTAATGTCCCTCCTAGGCTCGTGTATTGTTATGAACTTTACTCTTGTGCCATTGGGGTGAGTTAGTTCCACCGTTCTGGTTGAACAATGGATGATTCCTTTATGTTTGGTCAACCAATCCATACCCAAAATAATATCTATCCCTTGTGAATCTATCACTATGAGGTTAGCAGTAAATACTACCCCATTAATGTCTAGGCTCACTTTGGGACACACTTGTCTTGTCCTTATTTCTCCACCTGGAGAGTTTACGGCTAGCATATGGTTCATTTGTGTGGTTGCTAGGTCATGCTTCTTAATAAACCCTTGAGCAATGAACAAGTGGGTAGCACCAGAATCAAACAGCAGAGTTGCAAGGTGTAAATTGGCAGGAAACTTACCAACTACCACGTCGGGTGCCTCTTGTGCTTCCTCCATAGTGACGTGGTTCACCCGTCCTCTCACTACATTCTGCTGTTGTGGCGGCACAAGCTTCTTCTTTGGGCATTTATGGGCGTAGTGCCCCACTTCACCACAGCTAAAACATTGCACCCCAACCTTAGGTGCTTGGCCTTTGTTGTCTTGGGGTTGGTTCGGAGGTCCTTGCACTGCTGGTCGAAGTGGATATCAGGGGCGAGGCTGCTGCACAAACTGACGTGGCGGCTGTGCAGGTGCTGCGGGTGGCCTGTAGTTTGGGTTGTACCCTCTTGGTGCTGAATAGGGTACCGCAGCACGGCTCATCTGCCCCGTAGGTTGCTGCATCATACGTGGGCGGGTGTTGCTCCCTGAGGCCTGATGTGACCACCCCGCCTTCCTCTTATTCTCATTTTCCAAGGCCTTTAGCTTCCTTTCCACCACAAATGCTCTGTCCACCATCTTTTGAAAGCTTTCATACTCATTGGAGGACATTGCACACTGCATCTCTGCGGTAAGTCCTGCCACGAAACAATCTTGTTTCTGCTCATCAGTTTCTATGTCTCGTGGAGCATAACGGGATAGTTGAGTAAATTTAGTGAGGTATTCCCTCACAGTCATGTTTCCCTGCTGCAGTCCCAAAAATTCCTTCCTCTTGTTTTTGAGTTCACCTCTTGGGATGTAATGGTTGCGGAAGCTACGCTTGAACTCTTCCCAAGTGATGTTCTCAGGGTCATGATGGGCGGCCACGTAGGCGGTCCACCAATCAGCAGCAGGTCCATGCAATTGATGAGAGGCAAACAGCACCCTCTGATACCCTTGGCACTGTATGATCCTCATCTTACTTTCAATAGTCTTCAGCCAATCATCTGCCTCCAGAGGTTCAGCAGCACTTGCAAACTTTGGAGGTTGAGTTCCTAGAAACTCACTCAACCTTGGTTGGCGTGGTGCCGCTTGTGGAGGTGGAACTTGATGCAAGTTGGCCACCACTTGAGTCAAGTTCTGGATGAGCTGATTTTGATTCTCCAGCATTTGGTGGAGAGGATCAACTTCTTCACGGCGACCACCCCTGTCCTGGCCTCCAGAAAGATGAGGGTTGCATGCCTCATCGTTGTTGTTGGCGGGGTTGGCAGCACGTCCTTTTCCTCTTCCGGCCATCTGGCAGAATCAACAAATGTTAATTTGATACCATTTAGTATCATCTTACTACTTTCATTTGTTTGTACTTTGAAGTGTTGAGGCTTTGTTAAAATTTTACGAGGGTTTATATCTCACACCAAATAAATGCACTATTATTTCCTGTGGGTTCACACACCAAAGCAAAACAATCTGAAGACGAGGCTGTGGACAATTGCTCATGGCTTCCACAACTCACGTCACACACAAAGCATTATCACACCATTAACTACGTAACGACTCGACTACTCGACCTCTTGCTAGCTAGGGGAAAGACTCTACACTACTCGTCCTCTTGAGCTGGCTCCTCGGGATCTTCCTCCTCATTTCGGCTATCTTCTGACTCTGCTTTGGGTGGGGAGGCTGCTGGTGGAGAAGTGCGACGACGCCTGATCGCTCGGCGATCCGGGGAGTCAGGAGTCCATGTATCACTCACGGTGACACACAGTTCATTCCCATCTCCTCTTTCTCTCGCCTTTAAGCAAGCTCGCAGCAACGCCTCCGTTTCCTTCAGGGTGTCTCGGACATCCTGAAGCTCTTGTTGACACTCCTGCAGTCGAGTGCTGAGCATAGCAGCATCCTCCAAGCACAAGTCCATGTGCTCATGGGAAGTCCCTTGCTGCACCGGTGGGTACTTGTACTCCGTGGTACCACTCTCACGTTGGAGGACATACATGTACTCAATTTTGTCCAAGTGGCGACGATAGATGTGACTCTGGCAGGTGATGGCCTCCCAGGTGACATCTTTCTCCGCGTCAACTTGTGTTGCTCGACAAGCTGGAGAGTGGTGAATCTTAAGCAGCTGATTCTCGTGTATAATCCTCATCTCCAAACTCCATTCTTCCCTCTTCCCACGGATGGTCCTGGTGGAGTTGTAGTGGATGATGAGCTTGCCCGTATTGCCTGCGGCTTCGAGCATACGTCAAAGACGGCGCAACAAGTCTCCTACTGCCAATCCATAGGAAAGGTACGTCACTGGACGACTCTCCTCTCTTTCGGCAAGGGCAACTACGGGAACTCTCCCTCCTGTGGACTTACGAGCGGTGCGAATCATGCGAACCATTTAAAACAAAAGAATTTAAAATTAGGTTAGATAAATTCTCAAACAAAAATCCTATTTTGAATGAAAGTTGGGGTAAGATGAAGAAAATGACTCCTTTAATAACACTTTTCCACCCACACCTTGGAAAATAGTTTTTAAGAAAATAAGGCCCTTAAATATGTCCATTTCTACCTAGGTCCACGTTCCTACGGGCAACCTTGGCTCTGATACCACCTCTGTCACACCCGGTTTTTCCGAAGAAACAACCAAGTGAATATCACATGTATGCCAGGATCATTTTCTCATACATGTGATGACAAATAGTGAAGCATCATTTATTACAAGCCAGGTGTCGAATATAAGTAAGTCTTACATCGCAAATGTCTCAATGGACACTAATGCTTCATCACAAGTAAATAAACTAGCAGCGGAATATTATTCTTTAGGGCTCCATCACAGGCGTTGCCCGGGGTCTTCATGAACCTAAAATCCTTCCTCGAGTCCAAAATCTTTGTCATTATACCCCACCTCATTATCTTGACCTGAGCAGCAATATAAACCAACAAATATGCAAGGTTGAGTACCAATGGTACTCAGCAAGTGTGGGAAAATTATATCATGCATGGCTAGAACAAGGAGAGGTTGAACTCATGGTTAAAGCACTACGCAATTAATACCTATCACCTTAGCTTATTAAGCACCTACATTACTACACAGGTGAAATGGTCCCAATCTCCCATCCCATCATCATAATCCAATAACCATAACATCATTTCCAATGTTAAGCTCCCCGCTTAACTTCCAAAACCATCAATCCTCTAATCATGAATAAGTCCAGGCCGCTCTTGACCGTGAGCACGGCTGTCAAGACAGTTTTGACTCTGCAGAGTTTGTACCACTGTACCCACAAGTAGTGATTTCATCCCCCGTTGCCGGGTGGACTAAAAGAACCTCCATTATGCCAGTGGCTACGATCCACATTCACACTTCCCAGGTGTGTAGCCAGGAGATCACTACGAAGCCTTTACAAAGGGATTCCCGACGAGCGTGGGCCCACTGAGGTTTCACCCCTAACAGCATACAAGAGGCTCCAACCCCGCTGCAGTGGCCCCCTCTTGAGCCTTGCGGTTCATATGGTAGTCCAGCTGACACCTACTCCCCGCACCATCCAACACACCCATACTACGCCGGGGATACACCTAATTAATTGGCCAAGCTGCCCCATCTCAGCATGTGGTTGGCACTGTAAAGTCGGGTTACATGCTCCATGAACCGGTCCTTAGGATCCAGGCAAGTACTAAACACAAACCCAAGTCTCGTGCACCCAGCACACAACCAAAACATCCAACTTGCCTTGATCCCTACCTCTACATAACTCCCAATAGCTCATTCAAGAGTATGGTATAATAAACTGATGATCTCATGTCCCAAATATCCCATTCTAAGCATGGCTAAGCATATGCATGTAAATAAATGACATGGTAAAATAAATCCCAACCTAAGCTACAAGGAAAACAAGGTAATGCAATTCTAGGGAAACTTTCCTAGCATGGGTTTCATATTTCATTTGACAATGCAAATAATTCTATCTACACATCCTAGCATAGGATCAAAGTGGTCAAGGACACTTGCCTCCTTCTTGCTGCTCTTGAAATTGGTAGTCCTGATCTTGAAAAGAAATAACTTGCTCTTGAACAGGTTCTACTTCATACCATCACACATAGCAAAAGAAAAACAACAATCATAAGACATAGTTCACACTTCTACTTCATACAAACCACACATTCATATTTATAAAAGTTCTTTACCATTATATGTGTTGTGGTTACTTTATGTGTGTTGAGTTGTGGCTTGCATGCACTTTTAACCATGTGTATATGATTCCTACTTTTGTGTCCACCTTTATACTTACGTATTATTTATATGGGTTTCCAATAAATTTCTTATATTCAACTACTTCACCTTTTTACTACCAAGTGTGTATGAAAAGTATTATTCTTCCCCATATGTGCTTTCATAATTTCTATCAACCCTAAACTGAACTCTTTGGAATTTAAAAACTCCATTTATCATTTACTAGTTGCTATATTTTCAGATTTATATTCCTATGCATAATTGGGTATTTTATTATAAAACTAGTAATACACATCATCTAAACAGAATAGGTTCTGGTCCTAAATGATTTAATAACATCTTTTGACCTTGGCTTCTGATGTAGACCATTTCATAATTATTTTCCCTATTTTTCTATAACTATTATTTACTTAAAAATGTGTCCCTAAATGTGAATAATAGATGAAACAGATTTATTTCAACCCAAAAATATACTTTTATCTCACTCCAAAATTCTCTAAGTACTGAGAAAGTTTTTACTTAATTTTGACAATTATGTTTGTCCCCCTTTTTAATTTTTAAACACTAGTTACATATTCAATTTTCTAAATTAAATACTAAACAGGGTTAAAATAATGAATTCACCCCATTACAGGGTCTATAATATTATTTTCATAATTTCCAGGGGTCTAGCTACACTTATCAGAGGTGTTTTTCCTAATTTCTATTAAGTCCAGGGGCTAAAACTGACTTTTAAATGAATTTACATGATTTTCTGGAGTTCCAGGGGCTAGATCTTAAGTTTCCGGGGCTAGCTCTCAATTCCAGAGAACCCCAGGGGGTAGCACGTAAGAATTCCAGTCTTTATAACGCGGGGTCGACGTGGACCGTCCGATTTTAAACCGACGGCTGAGATTATAACATCGAACCGATACGCGGGGTTTTAAAGTCTACCGTGCGATTTAAAATAAACGGCGCACAAGCTGCCACGTCGCTCTGATCGAGCGCGGGCGGCGCTGCCGGCGGCGCACGGCGGCGGGAAGCGGCGAACTCGCCGGAAAGTTTCGGATCCGCGAGAATTCTACCTAGAACTGTGATCTTATGGCGTAGATCGGTAGAGGGGAGGTCAGGGATCTCACCTCGGGGGTTTTCTCGAGCTCGGGGGTCCTGGAAAGTGATCGGCGGCGAGGTCCGAGGCAAAACCACGGCGATGCTCGTCGGCGCTGTGTTTACACCGTAACTCTCCGAGTTTTCTGCACCTGCAAAGTTCCCCGGAGGCGGTGGATCAAGACCAGCGAGTTAGATCAGAGTTTCCGAGCTTAGATCGGCCAGAATTCACCGGCGAAGTCTCGGTGCTCAGCGGAGTAAAAATCGGCGATCGCGTGGGAAAAACTGATCGGAGCTGGGGTTTTTATAGCCGGGGGAGGACGGTGGGTCTGTTGCGATCGAGTTTGAGTCGTTTGGGACCAGAATTCGGGCTGCGGGGACGGGTTTCCCGATCGGTTGCGATCGCGCGCGCGAGAGAGAGTCCGGGGTCGCGGGGTTACGGATGACAGGCGGGTCCCACCCGTCGGTGAGAGGCAGCGCGGCGCGCGCGGGGGCGGGCTGGCGCGGGAGTAGCTGGGCCGGCTGGCGGGTTTCGGCCCACTGGCCGGTTTTTTTTCCCGTTTTCCTTTTTCTTTTTCCATTTCTTTTCTGTTTTGAGTATAATTTGAATTCCAGTTTGAATTTGAATTTTTGCAAAACATGCAACACGTCCAAAAATTTATAAATTCCCCTCTGAGCATGGTTTAGAGATTTGAATCAAAATTTGGGGTGTTACAGCTGTCATGACAGTTTTGACTCTGCAGAGTTTGTACCACTGTACCCACATGTAGTGATTTCATCCCCCGTTGCCGGGTGGACTAAAAGAACCTCCATTATGCCAGTGGCTACGAACCACATTCACACTTCCCAGGTGTGTAGCCAGGAGATCACTACGAAGCCTTTACAAAGAGATTCCCGACGAGCGTGGGCCCACTGAGGTTTCACCCCTAACAGTATACAAGAGGCTCCAACCCCGTTGCAGTGGCCCCCTCTTGAGCCTTGCGGTTCATATGCTAGTCCAGCTGACACCTACTCCCCGCACCATCCAACACACCCATACTACGCCGGGGATACACCTAATTAATTGGCCAAGCTGCCCCATCTCAGCATGTGGTTGGCACTGTAAAGCCAGGTTACATGCTCCATGAACCGGTCCTTAGGATCCAGGCAAGTAATAAACACAAACCCAAGTCTCGTGCACCCAGCACACAACCAAACATCCAACTTGCCTTGATCCCTACCTCTACATAACTCACAATATCTCATTCAAGAGTATGGTAAAATAATCTGATGATCTCATATCCCAATTATCCCATTCTAAGCATGGCTAAGCATTTGCATAATAATAAATGACATGATAAAATAAATCCCAACCCAAGCTACAAGGAAACAAGGTAATGAAATTCTAGGGAAACTTCCTAGCATGGGTTTCATATTAATCTTAACAATGCAAATAATTCTATCTACACCTCCTAGCATAGGATCAAAGTGGTCAAGGACACTTGCCTCCTTCCTGCTGCTCTTGAAATAGGTAGTCCTGATCTTGGAAAGGAATAACTTGCTCTTGAGCAGGTTCTACATCATACCATCACACATAGCAAAAGAAAAACAACAATCCATAAGACATGGTCCACTCTTCCATTTCATACAAACCACACATTCATATTTATGAAAGTCATTCTCATTTCTATGTGTTGTGGTTACTCTATGTGTGTTGATTTTGGCTTCCATGCACTTTTAAACATGTGCATATGATTTCTACTTTTGTATTCATATTTATGTTTGTATATAATATATGAGTTTCCAATTTAAATAAATTCCTTATATTCAATTGATACACCTTTTAGCTACCAAGTGTGCATGAAGGGTATTTTTCTTCTCCATATGTGTCTTCAGAATTTCTACCAACCCTAAACTGAATTCTTTGGATTATAGAAACTCCATTTATCATTTTCTAGTTGCTATATTTTCCGATTTATTTTCCTATGCATAAATGTGTACTTTATTATGAAAGTAGCAAGACACATCATCTAAACAGAATAGGTTCTGGTCCTAAATAATTTAATAACATATTTTGACCTTTGCCTCTGATGTAATCTATTTCACAATTATTTTCCCTATTTCCTATAACTATTCTTTACTTAAAAATGTGTCCCTAAATGTGAATAATAAATTAAACAGATTCAGTTCAGCCCAAAATATGTTTTTATTTCACTCCAAAGTTTCCTAAACACTGAGAAAGTCTTTAATTAAATTTTGACAATATGTTTGTCCCACTTTTTAATTTTTAAACACTAGCCACCTATTCAATTTCCTAAGTTAATTACTAAACAGGGCTAAAAAGGTAAACTCACCCCATTACAGGGTCTATAATATTATTTTCAGAATTTCCAGGGGTCTAGCTACACTTATCAGAGGTGTTTTTCCTAATTTTCATTAAGTCCAGGCGCCAAAACTGATTTTTAAATGAATTTACATGATTTTCTGGAGTTCCAGGGGCTAGATCAGAAGTTTCCGGGGCTAGCTCTTATTTCCCGAGAACCCCAGGGGGTAGCACGTAAGATTTCCAGTCTTTATAACGCGGGGCTGACGTGGACCGTCCGATTTTAAACCGACGGCCGAGATTATAACATCGAACCGGTACGCGGGGGTTTAAACCCTACCGTGCGATTTAAAATAAACGGTGCACAAGCGGCCACGTCGCTCTGATCGAGCGCGGGCGGCGCTGCCGGCGGCGGGAAGCGGCAATCTCGCCGGAGACTTTCGGATCTTCGAGAATTCTTCCTAGAACTGTGATTTTATGGCATAGATCGGTGGAGGGGAGGTCGGGGATCTCACCTCGGGGGTTTTCTTGAGCTCGGAGGTCCTGGAAGGTGATCGGCGACGAGGTCCGAGGCAAAACCACGGCGAAACTCGTCGGCGCTGCGTTTACACCGCAAATCACCGAGTTTTCTGCACCTGCAAGGTTCCCCGGAGGCGGTGGATCAAGACCAGCGAGTTAGATCGGAATTTCCGAGCTTAGATCGGCCAGAATTCGCCGGAGAAGTCTCGGTTCTCACCGGAGGAAAAATCGGCGATCGCGTGGGAAAAACTGAACGAGGCCGGGGTTTTTATAGACGGGGGAGGGTGGTGTGTCGGTTGTGATCGAGTTTGAGTCGTCCGGGACCAAAATTCGGCTGGGGGACACGGTTTCCAGGGGGTAGTTTTGATTCGGGAGAGAGAGGTGTCCCGGGGTCGGTCGATCGCGCGCGAGGAAGAAGATGTCGGCGGGCCCCGCATGTCAGTGAGAGGGAGAGGCGTGCGGCTGTGGGCTGGCGGGGGGGGGGGGGAATGGTGGGCCGGCTGGTGGGTTCGGCCCACTGGCCGGTTAGGTTTTAGTTTTCTTTTTTTTTCTATTTCTTTTCTGATTTGAGTTTAATTTGAATTCCAGTTTGAATTTGAATTTTTGCAAAACATGCAACACGTCCATAAATTTTTAAATTCCCCTCTTAACATGATTTAAGGTTTTGAATCAAAATTTTGGGGTGTTACAGGGGGCCACTGCAGCTGGGTTGGAGCCACTTGTATGCTGTTAGGGGTGAAACCTCAGTGGGCCCACGCTCGTCGGGAATCCCTTTGTAAGGCTATGTAGTGATCTCCTGGCTACACACCTGGGAAGTGTGAATGTGGTTCGTAGCCACTGGCATAATGGAGGTTCTTTTAGTCCACCCAGCAATGGGGGATGAAATCACTACATGTGGGTACAGCGGTGCAAACTCTGCAGAGTCAAAACTGTCATGACAGCCGTGCTCACGGTCAAGAGCGGCTTGGACTTATTCATGATTAGAGGATGATGACTTTGGAAGTTGTGGATGTTAAGCGGGGAGCTTAACATTGGAAATGATGATATGGTTATTTGATTATGATGATGGGTTGGGAGATTGGGACCATTTCACCTGTGTAGTAATGTAGGTACTTAATAAGCTAAGGTAATAGGTAGTAATTTCGTAGTGCTTTAACCATGAGTCAACCTCTCCTTGCTCTAGCCATGCATGACATAACTTTCCCACACTTGCTGAGTACCAACGGTACTCAAACTTGCATATTTGTTGGTTTAAATTGCTGCTCAGGTCAAGGGGATGATGTGGTGTTCAATGACCAAGACTTCGTACCCGAAGAAGGATTCTAGGTTCATGGAGTCCCCCGGGCAACGCCTGTGACGGAGCCCACAAGAATAATATTCCGCTGATATTTTATTTACATGTTATGAACTTATTATCGTCCATCGAGACGTATGCATTGTAAGACATATTTATATTCGACACATGGCTTGTAATAAATGATGCTTCACTATTTGTCATCACATGTATGAGAAAATGATCCTGGCATACATGTGATATTCACTCGGTTGTTCTTCGGAGAAACCGGATGTGACATGATAAGATGGGTTGCATGACTGTTGAGTCATGGCAACAAGGTTGGTGTCGGTGGGAGACAAAGTTATGAAGATGAAATGGTAGCAAATACGAGATGGTATTCGTGATATGGTAGCGAATACGAGGAGGTATTCGTGAGCAAGAATGAGATTGATTGATGTCTGGTTGTGACATGGAAGGTAATGAACATAATGGAGGTATGATTGGTATTTTAATACATGTCGGGGTTACATTCACTTAAAGATGAGTTGCTGTTTTATCATGTTTTTGATAAATAACTTTGCTTTCTGCAATGAGCCTTTTTATACCTACCTTGTTATGAGCTTCATATCATATTTTTCCCGCACTTGCTGAGTATATCATTGTACTCAAACTTGCATTATTTCATCATCAGAAACAGGAGAAGATTTCTATGAAGACAAAGTGGAGCATTAGTCTCGTAATCTGTCCTCAACTTTGCCTGTGGGGATGAAGTAGAGATGGAGCCACTGCTGCTTAGAATTACTTCCGCACTAGTTAGAAGACTTCCGCTGCATAGAAATAAGACTTCCGCTGTTAGATTAAGACTTCCGCTGTGAGCATGAGTCCAAGACTCATGAGACATTGTAATAAACTCTGTTATTCGTGGTCATATATATTATGAAATTCAGTTTGTGAATGATATGTATATGTGTGACGAACATCCTAGGCACACATATGCATCAGTTCTCGATTCCACGGTTTTCCACAGAATTGAGGGCGTCACATCCGAGGAGAGGGGAGGCCCGGCCCTGCAGGACACATGACACCTTCGGAGCTCACCCCTGTGTAGTGGGCGAGGTCATTTGGCGGTCTTCTTCTGTGTGCGGGGGAACCCGGTATTGAGGGTACCGACAGTGGCCCCCGGGCCCACCTCGGGGGAGATAACGGTCCCGGGGTGGGGCCTTCTCCTTTTCTACCCCCACGCACTTTCTTGGAAACTCCTTTCGGCCGTTGCACGCCAGTGTTGGAGCCTTCGGAGCTCACCCCTACGGAGGGGGTGAGGTTCGGCATCGGAGCTCACCTCTGAGGAGAGGGTGATGATGTCCGGCATCGGAGCTCACCCCTTTGGAGGGGGTGACAAGGTCTGGCATCGGAGCTCGCCTCTGAGGAGAGGGTGATGAGGTCCGGCATCGAAGCTCGCCTCTGAGGAGAGGCTGAGGTCCGGCATCGGAGCTCCCCTCTGAGGAGAGGTTGAGGTCCGGCATCGGAGCTCGCCTCTGAGGAGAGGCTGAGGTCCGGCATTGGAGCTCGCCTCTGAGAAGAGGCTGAGGTCCGGCATCGGAGCTTGCATCTGAGGAGAGGCTGAGGTCCGACATCGGAGCTCGCCTCTGAGGAGAGGTTGAGGTCCGGCATCGGAGCTCACCTCTGAGAAGAGGCTGAGGTCCGCCATCAGAGCTCGCCTCTGAGGAGAGGGCGAGGTCCGGCATTGGAGCTCGCCTCTGAGGAGAGGGTGATGTCCGGCTTCAGAGCTCGCCTCTGAGGAGAGGGCAAGGTCCGGCTTCAGAGCTCGCTTCTGAGGAGAGGGCAAGGTCCGGCTTCAGAGCTCACCTCTGAGGAGAGGGTGAGGTCCGGCATCGTAGCTCGCCCCTAAGGAGAGGGCGAGGCCCGGCATCGGAGCACACCTCTGAGAAGAGGCTGAGGTCCGGCATCGGAGGTCGCCTCTGAGTATAGGGCGAGGTCCGGCTTCGGAGCTCACCCCTGCGGAGGGGGTGAGGTCCGGCACTGCTAGCCACGTGGCAGGCCCAGGGCTCTCCTCTGAGGAGAGGGGAGGCCCGTCCCTGCTGGACACGTGGCGCCTTCGGAGCTCACCCCTGCGGAGGGGGTGAGGCCCGGCTTCGGAGCTCACCTCTGAGGAGAAGGCGAGGTCCAGCATCGGAGCTCGCCTCTGAGGAGAGGGAGAGGTCCGTCATCGGAGCTCGCTCTGAGGAGAGGGCAAGGTCCGGCATCGGAGCTCGCCTCTAAGAAGAGGCTGAGGTCCGGCATCGGAGCTCGCCTCTGAGGAGACGGCGAGGTCCGGCTTCGGAGCTCACCCCCGCTGAAGGAGTGAGGTCCGGCACTGCTGGCCACGTGACAGGCCCGGGGCTCGCCTCTGAGGAGAGGGGAGGCCCGGCCCCGCTGGACACATGGCGCCTTTGGAGCTCACCCCTGCGGAGGGGGTGTGGTCTGGCTTCAGAGCTCACCCCTGCGGAGGGGGTGAGGTCCGGCACTGTAGGCCTCTTAGGAGGTACTGCACACGAGTAGGGAAACGGTAGTTCTGCTCAGAGGTCCTCCCTTCCCTGTCTCTTAGTCCTATTTGGCTTACAGTCCTTGGCCGATATACGGGACTTTGGTAATTCAGTGCGCTCGGTACCCGAGGTCCGGCTCCCACCTTGGTCGGGGTGTAACCGTCCGACCCCTAGTACATAACCGTAGCGCTGAGGAGGCTGAGTGCGGACGCTTTGGGTGCAGGACTAGGCAAAGCAGGCTGCACACTCTAGACCTCCCAGGAGACAGAGTGCGCACGCTTTGGGTGCAGGACCAGGCAAAGCAGGCTGCACACCCTGGACCTCCCGTTCTGGCGTAGGTCTTTCCTAGAGAGACCAACTGGCATCACAGTACCCTAACAGGGGGAGGTCCGAGAGACCCCCGGGCCTTTGGTAGGTACCTCAAGCACAACCGCCTTCGGCCGGGTGGCAAATGCCGACTAGGCATGATAGTGGGAAAGGAGAGCCGAGCATACAATGAGCGTACACTGTCTTGAGCATGGGAAGGTGATCATAAAAATTAACTCATAATTTAAATAAACAAATAAGTAAGCGTGGTAGGACAGGGTTCTTTTCATTCTTGTAAGTCCATAGGAGGAAAACACGCCATACATGGAGGCAATGACCCGCCCCATTGTAAAGGGGGGGCAGGGCCTACGTGCTTAGGGTACAGGACCAGGCTAAGCCGGACATAGTCCTGGACCACCCCCTGGGGCTTAGTTGCTCCGGGCGCTGCTCCTGGGCTCTATGGGATCTGCTACAGAAAGAATAAACCTGTCCTACCACTGCTCTAAGGGTAGAACTTACGGAGGTAGCCCTAGAGCGCCTGCCTTGAGCTCCCATGCACGGACCTCTGGTGGTAGCGCCGGAGCGCCTGCCGGTACCATGCGATTTGGAGCGTTGCTTGCCATCTTGCCTCGTCGACAAGGTTGATGTCCTCACGTAGGAGCTGGTCCTGCGTGGCTTCGTCATACGCTCGGACACGGGGGGACCCCATGGTGATCTCTGGGGGGAAGCACGGCTTTGGCCCCGCATACCATGAAGAAGGGTGATTCCCACGACCCGGCTCTGGGATGTCCGGCTTGCCCCCGACGTCGAGGAGCCGGTATCCCCCGACGGCTCCGGGGAAGGACACCAGGATGTGCAGCGTCTGCGCCGGTGTGTGGATCTGCTTGGCATGGAACTGGCACGCCTTGCACCTCTTAACCGGCTTGGCGGCGTCTAGGGGGCTGTTGGCCAGTAGAAGCCATGCCAGAAGGCTTTACCGACCAGCGTGCAGGAAGATGCGTGTTTCTCACACTTGCCTCCATGGATTACTGCGAGCAGGTCGCAGCCTTCCCCCCTGGGTTATGCACCGCAATAGGATGCCGTTGGCGCCATGCTGGTAGAGATACCGGCGTGTAGCTCTTAGCCATCCGCACAATCCGTTCAGCGGATGCACGTTCATCAGGAAGTATGATGCCTTTCAGGTAGTCAGGGACCTCCGTGTTCCATGCATCGGGGCTACTTGAGCTTCTGGATCATGGGTGCTGGGTAGAACGGAGTCCCCATGGCGCAAACGATCCTTGGCAGGCACCATGGCTGCAGGGCCGCCGGGACCGCCAGCTTCGAGGTGCTGGTCTCGCACCCCTCGCTTGGTTCGGCAGGCCGCGCTGTGGGTCACGACAACATCCCTTCAAAGGCTCCTTCGGGCACCGGGGCTCCGGTGGAGGCCTTCGTTGACATGTCATTGGCGACGGTGTTGTCGGTGCATGGTACATGGCACAGGTCCAAGGCCATGTTGTTGGTTGCCTTGATGTTGAGGCGCACCATGTACCTGAACTGCTCCCCCGTTGGCATGAGGAGCAGTATGCTGGCTCCGGCCCCCTTCTTCCGCGAGCAGCCGTCGAAGTAGAACGTCCAGTGAGGCTCCGTGAAGACCGGTGCCCGAGGCTCCGGTTCTCCACCTTCAGGGGCCCCTGGGTTGCTTGGTGGTGGCGTCCACTCGGCCACGAAGTCAGCCAGTGTTTGTCTCTTGACTGCGTGACGTGGTAGGAAGTCTATCTTGAACTCCGCCACCTCCGGGCTGCCCTCCGGCTTCGAAGGCTGGCTGTGAGTGCCAGTTATGCCCTTCTGCTGCTCTGGCGCATTTGTCCGCCAGACTGAACAGCTCCGAGATGTCTCGCACCTCCCTGGTGGCCAACTTCTCGAGCATCTTCTTGTCCCTAACACCCTGTCAGAATGCAACCACAACTGATGCATTCTGGATGTGGGGGATGGTGTTCCGTACTTGGGAGAATCGCTGGATGAATGAGCGCAGTGATTCCCCCATTTGCTGTCGCACGACATGGAGGTCCAGCTCCGTGCTTGGACGAATGTAGAAGTTGCCGAAGTTTGCCGTGAACTGTCCGCATAGCTCCCCATAGGAAGTTATGGAACCCTGGGGCAGTTTCATGAACCAGGACCATGCTGGGCCGGTCAAGGCGACCGGGAAGTAGTTGGCCATGATGGCCTCATTCCCTCCTGCCGCGAGGATGGCAGTAGAGTAGATCTGCAGGAACTCTGCAGGGTTGACGCTTCCGTCGTACTTCTCTGGCAGGTGTGGCCGGAACTTGTGTGGCCACACTGCGAAGCGGAGGTGGGGCTCCAGGGCCGCCCACCCCGTCCCTGCTTCTGCAGATCCCGGTGCCGCGAACCCTTGGTCCGTTGCGGCATGGTGTACCCTGGCATGGGCAATGGCGCACCATATACTGGGGGCGCCGACTGCAAGGCATATGGCTGCTGCATATGCTGCGTGGCATACGCCTGGGGCAGACGTCGCATGGCAAACGTCTGAGGCCCAGGCTGAGTCGAGGCAGTCGACATGCTGGAGTCGGCCTCGTGGTTGCAACGCCTTTCCCACCGTCGCTTGATGGTCACGCGAGCGTCTTCTCCCAAGCGACGTCGCTCCAGCTCTGTCCTCAGGTCCGCCGCGGGAGTTTGGTAGAGCGGGAGTCTGCTGTCTGCATGTCAACCATTGGTGTGCGTGACAGCGACTCATCTGGTTGACCGGGGCGTCGTCTCCGTCGCAGCGGAGGGTTGAAGGTAGCGGAGACGATGTGGTTGACGTCACGGATCCACTGCTGGGCGGCCCCCTGGGGAGCGTCCACAGCAGGTGGATTGTGCAGGAGCGCTTGTGCGGCAGCTAGTGCACTTGCTTGAGTAGCACTCCGCGCCTCAGCAGATCTTGAGGTTGTAAGAGTTCGCCGGGAATGATGGTGCAAAGAGCTAGCTGCCGAAGGATGCTTGGGCATCTTTGTTCGCGCAGACCTGTATCGAGAGAGAAAAGCCCCCTACCTGGCGCGCCAAATGTCGAAGTGTTTTGTCGACACTTCCCCCGGGCCTGCTTCAGGAGCAGCCCGCGGAGGTTCTTTTACGGAGGGGCTAGAACTCTCGGAAGGTCGCGCTGGTTGTGAGAGGATTGACACAAGGATTTTTACGTGGTTCGGGCCGCCGGAGTGTAATACCCTTCGTCCACGGGAGCTGTATTGCTCGGAGCTTAGAACTGGAGTTCTAAGCTTGGTGTTCTGTATGAGCTGAGTTGCCCTAGGCGCTAGAGGGAGCCAACTGCCGAACTCGCGAACCTAGGAGTCGAATGTTGAGAGATTCGAGCCCCTTGCAACATTGCCTACCTGAGCCTTTTATACTTCATGGCTCGGGCGTCTTACAAGGTTGGCCCCGGGGCCCGACAGGTGGCCCCGGGGTGATTTCCTGCCATCTACCATATCTTGCCGTGAATGCTAGTAGTTGTCTCTGGTGTCACACCCGGTTTCTCCAAAGAACAACCGAGTGAATATCACATGTATGCCAGGATCGTTTTCTCATACATGTGATGACAAATAGTGAAGCATCATCATATTACAAGCCAAGTGTTCGAATATAAATAAGTCTTACATAGCATAATGTCTCGATGGACGATAAATAGTTCATAACATGTAAATAAAATAGCAGCGGAATTTAAATCTTGTGGGCTTGGTCACAGGCGTTGCACGGGGGACTCCATGAACCTAGAATCCTTCTTCGGGTCCGTAGTCTTGGTCATTGAACGCCACATCATCCCTTTGACCTGAGCAGCAATTTAAACCAACAGAAATGCAAGTTTGAGTACCGTTGGTACTCAGCAAGTGTGGGAAGGTTATGTCATGCATAGCTAGAGCAAGGAGAGGTTGAACTCATGGTTAAAGCACTACGCAATTAATACCTATCACCTTAGCTTATTAAGCACCTACATTACTACACAGGTGAAATGGTCCCAATCCCTCAACCCATCATCAATATCAAGTAAACATAGTCTCATCTCCAATGTTAAGCTTCCCGCTTAACATCCTCAACTTCCCAATCCATCATCCTCTAATCATGAATAAGTCCAGGCCGCTCTTAACCGTGAGCACGGCTGTCATGACAGTTTTGACTCTGCAGAGTTTGCACCACTGTACCCACATGTAGTGATTTCATCCCCCGTTACCGGGTGGACTGGAAGAACCTCCATTATGCCAGTGGCCGCGAACCACGTTCACACGTGCCAGGTGTGTAGCCAGGAGATCACTACGAGGCCTTTACAAAGGGATTTCTGACAAGCGTGGGCCCACTGAGGTTTCACCCCTAACAGCATACAAGAGGCTTCAACCCTGCTGCAGTGGCCCCCTCTTGAGCCTTGCGGTTCATATGGTAGTCCAGCTGAACACCTATTCCCCGCACCATCCAAACACCCATACTACGCCGGAGATATACCTAATTAATTGGCCAAGCTGCCCCATCTCAGCATGTGGTTGGCACGGTAAAGCCAGGTTACATGCTCCATTAACCGGTCCTTAGGATCCAGGCAAGCACTAAACACAAACCCGAGTCTCGTGCACACAGCACCAACCAAATCATCCAACTTGCCTTGATCCCTACCTCTACATAACTCATAATATCTCATTCAAGAGTAAGGTAAATAAGTTGATGATCTCATATCCCACTCATCCCATTCTAAGCATGGCTGAGCATAAGCATAGAAATAAATGACATAATGAAATAAATCCCAACCCAAGCTACAAGGATATAAGATAATGAAAGTCTAGTGAAACTCTCTAGCTTGGGTATCATATTCCAAATTTACAATGCAATTAAATTCTAACTACACATCCTAGTATAGGATCAAAGTGGTCAAGGACACTTGCCTTCTTCCTGCTGCTCTGGGAATGGAAATTCTTTGTCTTGAAAGGTGAGAACCTGCTCTGGGGCTGGTTCTACTCATGCCAATACACGTAGCAAAAGAAAACAACAATCCATAAGCCATAGTCCACACTTTCACTCATGCAAACCACACATACATACATATTTAAGTCATTCACATTTCCAAGTGTTCTGGTTACCCTATATGTGTTGATTTTAGGCCCACATACACTTTTCAACATTTATATATTATTTCTAACTTTTGTATTCAGATTTCCATTTATACACTATATATGAATTTCCAATTTGAACAAATTCTCTATATTTAATTAAAACACTTTTTAGCCACAAGTTTGTATGAAAGATAATTTCCTACTTCGAATAGGTTTTCAGATCTTCTACAAAATCCTAAACTGAAGTTTTTGGATTTGGAGACCTCATTTATCATTTTCTAATTATGCATACCTATTTTCCTATATTTTCAGATTTATTTTCTATGCCTAAAAGTGAACTTTAATATTAAAATAGTAAGACCTATCACCTAAACAGAATAGGTTCTGATCCAAAATGTTCAATAAAATATCTTTGAACTTCCTCTCTGATGGGGATCAAATTATATTTATTTTATCCATTTTCAGAATTATTTTCTAGTCTAGAATTGAATTTCCACCAATAAAACAGCAACCTAAATTCCTACAAAAATTTCTTCTTTTCCAATTTCCCAAACAGAACCTTCATAAATTTTTCCTATCCCTTTTTGGTTATTTAGATTCACTTTCCCACAATTTAAGATATAAATTACAAAACAGTAATCTTATTGAGTTTAAAAGTTTATCTCCCCTCTAAACTCAGATCTTAGATTGTTTCTACAAATTTTCCACAGGGTTAGAATAATTAAACTGATCATATACCTATGTTTGACTTTTAAATCCTATTCACATACTCAATTTCCGGAAATTTAATAACCCTCAGGGGGTGATGTGCAAATCCACCCTACTGTGGTGCCCCATTTCCTAATTTCTAATTTTTTAGGGGTCTAAGTGTGCATAACAGGGAGGTCTTCCTAATTCTTATTAAGTCCAGGGGCTAAAACTGATTTTTAAATGAATTTACATGAATTTCTGAAGGTCCAGGGCTAGATCAAAAGTTTCCGGGGCTAGCTCGTGTTTTCCGAGATCCCCAGGGGGTAGCGTGTAAGAATCCCGGCCTTTATAATGCGGGGCTGATGTGGGCCGTTGGATTTAAAACAGACGGCTCAGATTAGATCGCCGAAGGGGTATGCGCCGATTTAATTTATGCCGTGCGATTTAAAATAGACGGCCTACAAGAGGCCACGTCGCTCCTGGCCGGAATTCGCCCGCACGCGCGGCGGCGCACGGCGGCAGCGGTGCGATCTCGCCAGAGAGGCTGTGGATCTTCATCTACAGACGCTAACATCCGCCCTTTTTGGTAGCAAACGGCAGAGGGGAGGAAGGAGAGCTCACCAGTGCAGTTTTCTTGGATCCGAAGGGGTCGGGAGGGCTTAACGGCGGCGAGGAGCGGCGACCGAAGGTGAGCTTCGGAGGGGGAGCAATGGGGTCGTTCCTCCTCGGATTTTCTTCGGCGATGAGCTTCTCTGGAGGTGGTCAAGCACTGCAAGCACGTTAGCGTGGGGAAAAATGGAAGGGGTAGCTGGAAAAAGGGCAGCAGCGGCGGCGGTGCGCACCTTGGGTCGGGTGTGGCCGATCGGGGAGGAAGGGACGGATTTTCGGCATTTAAATGGCGAGGGAGGGCGGCGGGGTCGGTTGAGATCACGCTGGGGTGCCCGGGACCGAGAATCAGGGCTGTGAGCGCGGGTTCCGAAAGCGGCGGTTGCGATCGAGCACGAAAGAGCCGGAGCGGCTGGGGGCGCGCGCGAGGAGAGGGATGACACGCGAGCCCCTCGTGTCAGAGGGAGGGGGGAGGGGGAAAAAGCGGGCGCGAGTTTTTCGGGCCGGCTGGGCGGGTTTCGGCCCGCTGGCCAGTTTTTTCTTTTTCTTTTTCTTTTTCCTTTTCCTTTTTCTTTTTCTGTTTTAATTCAAATTTAAATTCCAGTTTGAATTTGAATTGCTACACCACATGCAATAGGTCCAAAAATTTTTAAATTCCCCTCTTTAGCAGGTTTTGGGGTGTTACAGCTCTACCCCTCTTAAAAGAAATCTCGTCCTCGAGATTGGTGATTCTAGGAAAACAAATCCGGAAATTGTGCCTTAAGCTCGTCTTCTCACTCCCATGTGGCTTCTGCTTCCGAGTGATGCTTCCACTGCACCTTGTACATTCGGATTATTTTATTTCTTGTGAGGCGTTCCATTTTCTCCAAAATCTTGACCGGTTGCTCGGCATAATAAAGATCCTCTCGTACGTCCACCTCATTCATGGGTAACATTTCTTCGGGCGTTCTTAAACATTTCCTGAGCTGTGACACATGGAATACATCGTGCACATCTGATAGGCGAGCCGGTAGTTCTAGTTGATATGCCACTTCGCCTTTCCTCTCCAGAATCTGAAAGGGTCCGATGTATCGCGGTGATAATTTCCCTTTCACCTTGAACCGACGAAGTCCTCAGATAGGGGACACCTTGAGATAGACATAGTCCCCCACGTTGAAAATAAGCTCTCTTCTCCGTACATCGGCATAACTCTTTTGTCGGGTCTGTGCTATCCTCAAATTGTTGCGAATTTCCCTCACTTTCACCTCGGCTTCTTGTAGTACCTCGGGTCCAAACACTTTGCTTTCCCCTGTTTAGTTCCAAAGTAGTGGAGTCTTGCACTTCCTACCATACAATGCCTCAAATGGTGACATCTTCATACTAGCCTGATAGCTGTTGTTGTAGGAGAACTCCGCATACGGTAAGTTCTTATCCCAACTACTATTGTTCATGAGTGCGCATGCTCTCAGCATATCCTCAAGAATCTGATTGGTTCTTTCCGTCTGCCCATCAGTCTGGGGGTGATAGGCAGAACTAAAATTCAGATGAGTTTCCATGGTTTCATGTAACTTCTGCCAGAATCTTGAGGTGAACTGTGTCCCTTGATCCGACACTATCTTCTTTGGCACTCCATGAAAACATACGATTCTTGACATGTACAATTCTGCCAATTTGGATCCACTGTAGCTTTCTTTCACGGGGATGAAATGAGCTACCTTGGTTAGCCTGTCGATGATGACCCATATCGAATCATATCCCGATTGGGTCCTAGGTAGTCCCACTATGAAATCCATACCGATTTCTTCCCATTTCCATTCTGGCACATTGAGTGGTTGCAATAGTCCCGCGGGTTGTTGATGTTCTGCTTTCACCAACTGACATGTGTCATATAGGGCAACATGTTCCGCGACATCTCGCTTCATGCCATACCACCAATATCTGCTCTTGAGGTCATGATACATCTTCGTACTCCCAGGATGAATGGAAAAGTCAGAATCATGAGCTTCCTTCAAAATCAATTCACGGACCTCCTTCACTTCAGGCACACAGATTCTTTTCCCATGCCACACCGTACCTTGTTCATCCTCTCTGAACCCAGGGGCTTTATTTTCTTTGATTAGTTCTCTAATCTCTTGTATCTTCTCGTCATTCTTCTGTCCGTTGCGTATGTCTTACTCTAATGTGGAGTCCACTTCCATGGCGATGGCCTCGCCACTATTCACCAGACATAGATTGAGTTTTGCAATCTCTTCCTTCAATTCTGTAGGCATGTCCTTTAAGCTCAACATATTGACATGCACCTTCCGGCTTAAAGCATCCGCCACGACGTTCGCTTTCCCAGGATGATAGTTGATGCCCACATCAAAGTCGTTGACTAGCTCTAACCATCTTCTTTGTCTGAGGTTGAGATCTGGCTGTGTGAAAATGTACTTTAAGCTCTTATGATCCGGGTATATCTCTGTCCTCTTTCCCATCAAGTAATGCCGCCAAATACTCAATGTGTGTACCACTGCAGCTAGCTCTAGGTCATGCGTAGGATAGTTCTTCTCGTGTTTTTGGAGATGTTGGGACCCATAAGCCACGACATGCCCCTCTTGCATGAGAACACATCCCAACCCGTGTTCAAATGCAACGCAGTACACCGAAGAATTCTTCTGCATATCTGGCATAACTAGCACTAGGGCTGTTGTCAATCTTTTCTTCAGTTGTTGAAAACTCGTCTCACACTCCAGTGTCCATGTGAATGTGATTCCCTTCTCTAAAAATTTGGTGAGGGGTCTCGAAATCTTGGAGAAACCCTCAATGAACCGTCGATAATACCCAGCCATCCTAAGAAGCTTCGAATTTCCCCGACATTTTCAGAGGTCTTCCACTTCTGCACATCCTCGATCTTGGCGGGATCTACGGAGATTCCTCCCTCCGAGATTATATGTCCTAAGAAGGGAACTCTCTTCAGCCAAAACTCACACTTGCTCAACTTGGCATATAGTTGGTGTTCTCTCAACTTTTGCAACACCAATCTTAAATGTCCCTCATGTTCTTCTTCATCTTTGGAGAAGATGAGAATGTCATCAATGAAAACCACCACAAATTGGTCCAGATATTCCATGAATACCTTGTTCATGAGATACATGAAATATGTCATGGCATTAGTTAGTCCGAACGGCATGACGGTGTATTCATACAGCCCGTATCGAGATACGAAAGCTGTCTTTGGAATGTCGGTTTGCCTGATCTTCAGTTGGTGGTATCCTGACCTGAGATCAATTTTTGAGAACGCACAAGCTCCCCTCAACTGATCAAATAAGTCTTCAATGCGGGGTAATGGGTACTTGTTCTTGATGGTTACTTTGTTCAACGCGCGGTAGTCTACGCATAACCTTTGGGTTCCATCCTTCTTGGGCACAAATATCACTGGAGCTCCCCATGGTGAGGAACTAGGACGAATATACACCTTCTCTGTCAATTCTTTTATATGCTCCTTGAGCTCTTCCAGCTGTTTGGTGTCCATCCGATAAGGCCTTTTGTATACTGGGGCTGTTCCAGGCACTAGCTCAATCGTGAATTCCACTTCCTGATCGGGAGGCATACCTGGCAACTCCTCCGGAAAAACATCTGGATATTCCTTGATAATCCTTATCTCTCCCACTTCCACCTCAACTTTATTGAGTTTAATGTCCCTCCTAGACTCTTGCACGGCTATGAACTTCACTTTTGTTCCACTAGTGTGAGTTAGTTCCACCGTTCTGGTCGAACAGTGGATGATACCTTTATGTTTGGTCAACAAATCCATACCCAAAATAATATCTATCCCTTGGGAGTCTATCACTATGAGGTTTGCAGTAAATACCACCCCATTAATGTATAGATTCACCTTGGGACACACTAGTCTTGTTCTTATTTCTCCCCCTGGGGAGTTCATTGATAACATATGGTTCATTTCTGTTGTTGCTAGATCATGCTTCTTAACAAACCCTTGAGCAATGAACGAGTGGGTAGCACCAGAATCGAACAATAGAGTTGCAATGTGTAAATTTGCAGGAAACTTACCAATTACCACGTCAGGTGCCTCTTGCGCTGTAAGGGCCTCAGTTTTTGACACATGTTTGAAGTGTCATCACCACACACACACCTCATTTGTAGCAAGTTGATAAACACATTGGAAGAGCAAGTAACGACCATTAACATGCTCATTAGGGAACAAACTCACATATTGCAAGGGTGGTATTTTACACATGTGATATACAGGGGCTGGGCAGATGAAAACTCCTACACATTGCTAGGAATGTCCATGCCAAGTTTCACCCAAATTCAAATCCTTTTTCAGGTCATTTTTGGTATAGCTAGAAAGAAGGCAGTTTGAACCCACATTCAAATTCAAACTGTTTTGTTCCCATAAATTCAAAAGTGGGAGGCATATTCTTACTCAGCACAGTTTTGTGAGCTCACACTCCAATTTTCACTCGATTTGGAGTTGATCTTGACATGAGCTAAGTGGGGCAAATTCAAAATTCATTTGAATTTCAAACTGAACATGTGCTGAAATTTATCCAAACCAAAACCAAATTGAATTCTAACCAATTCAAATGGCTCAGGGGTGAATAATTTGAATCACCATGGGCATTTTGGGGCTTACTGTTTACAACAGCGATGAGGAGTTAATCTTAGAGGTTAAAATGGGGGTGGGACCCACCTGTCATTAGCTGCTGAAGACTTGCAACCGAAGCATGGACATTGCCTCTGCCGGTTCAAAGCCACCGAGGGCAGCTGCGATCGCCACCGAGGAGGAGCAGCGCCACCAGCTGCTTCCCGCTTCCACACGCGAGCCCAAGGGCGGTTCCGGGGTCCTCTTAAGGCGCTCCACCGAGGCAAGCATCGCTCGTTTCCTCCTCTCCAGTGAAAACTGAGCCCCCGGCCTTCCGCCTCTCTGCTCAATCGGGAAACCGCGAGAACATCGCGCCCCCTCCTTCCCCGAGCTGCTAGGCAACACCCTGAGGTCACACTCCACCTCCCCAATGACAAAAACCCCAAGCTCCGACCTCCCTTGCCCAAGAACGATCACCACAGCGGCGACCTAACCTCAGCCAAAGGTCAGGCGCTCGTGGACAGCGTTCCACAGAAGCTTTCACGGGTCAGAAAGAGCGGCAACAGGAGCGCGCAACCACCGTGTTGCTCTCCTCCAAGTCTTGAAGCAAACCGTGAAGAATCCGCCACGAATTTTCAGATTTTGCACCGGCGGTATTAAACCGAGCTTCCGGTATGGATTCTTCGAATTCCCGCTCTATGATCCATCTTAGGTTATCAAGTCCTGCACATAGGCGCTGGACTAGCCGGCGATCAATTTCCTTTCTGCATCAATGGTATTAAACCGACTAGGAGTGACGAATTTTAATCTCGATCGAGGACGTTCATGGCGGGCACGATCAGTCACACGGTGCCGACCACCTTGCCGTCATCTTTGAACATGTTTGAGACCTTGTCGAGCTTCCTAGAGGTGTACTGATGCTGTAGAACTTATTGTTCGAGGTCATGGCGAGTTATAAACCACGGCCGACGGTGCCGAACCTCAACCGAGGCCGCCGCACGTCGCCGGGCTATTTCCGGTCACCGCCAGCTCGAACTGACCCACAGACGTGCTCCTCGACGTCGACAACCCCCTGGCGGTGAGTTACAGACCAAGGGATGGCCGGCAGCAGCAAGCCGTCGAGCTTCAGGTCTGCTCCGGCGAGGGGAGGCGGCGCGGGCGCGAGGGCGCGTCAGGAGGAAGACGAAGCCGGCTGGCCCACGCGTCAGCGGCTTAAAAATTTAAATCGGGATCGGGTGTGGCAGGTATCTGATGTGCTGGCGCGCAAAAACCCTGTGGACCTCAGTGTGCTGTCGCCTCCATGCCCAACACGTGTCCCCGCGGGCCCCTGCAGATTTAAACGTTTCCCCAGATTTTCAGATTTCCTTCAAACTTCAAATCCTCATAACTTTGGCTAGAAAGCTCCAAATTGAGTGAACCAAATTTTGTTGGATTCAGCTCTCCGAGAACTTTCCAGCAAATCAAGTTTCACTTCATGAAAATCTATAACTCTCCAGAATTAATTCCTCAAAGTTTAAACTGTTTGGAATTTTAGCTGGAGAATTTTTCGGTGGAAAATTCTGAAATTCGGCTGGGATGTTCACCAAAATATCCCTGAACTACCATAAAAATTTCAGATCCATTTGATCTAATTTGATCCTCCTAATGGTGTGATTAGTGAAACTGTTCCAAACAAAATAGAAAATGTTCAGAAACATTTTCAGAATTTCCTCTGGAAATTGTTTAGCTCATATCTTTAGTTAGGAACATTCAAATTAAGTGAGACCAATTCCATTAGAACCCTCTGAAAATCTAGTTTTCAGAATGCCATAGTTTGTTTCATGAAAATCCTTAGAACACCTACAAGCCTTCAGTTAACTTAAAGCATTACGTATTAACTTCCCAAATTGCTTGTTTAACTTAAACTTTTGAGTCCTTAATATTTAAACAATTTCTAAAGATTTCACGTAGATCTTTGGGCGTCACGTATCACGCGAAAATAAATGCTCTATTGATTCATAGGGGTTCACACACCAAAGCAAAGCAACCTAAAGACGAGGTTGTGGACAAATGCCCATGGCTTCCACGACTCACGTTACACACCGAACATTAACACACAAATAAATAGGGTATTGACTCGACTACTTGATAACCTACTGAAATAAGGGAAATGACTCTAAACAACTCATATCACTGAGCTGGCTCGTCAGGGTCTTCCTCATTATTGCGGCTGCCCTCTGATTCCGCTTTAGGTGGGGAAGTTGCTGGCGGAGAAGTGCGGCGACGCTTGCTCGCCTGGCGGTCTGGGGAGTCAGGAGTCCATGTGTCATTCACGGTGACACACAGTTCATTCCCATCTCCTCTTTCTCTCGCCCTCAAGCTGGCGCGAAGCAACGCCTCAGTCTCCTTCAGGGTGTCACGAACATCCTGAAGCTCCTGCTGGCACTCCTGTAGTCGAGTGCTGAGCATAGCTGCATCCTCCAAGCACAGGTCCATGTGCTCATGGGAAGTCCCCAGCAGCACTGGCGGGTACTTGTACTCCGCGGTGCCACTCTCACGCTGGAGGACATACATGTCCTCAGTCCTGTCCAGGTGGCGATGGTTTATGTAACTCTGGCAGGTGATGGCCTCCCAGGTGACATCCTTCTCAGCATCGGCCTGAGTCGCCCGGCAAGCTGGAGAGCGGTGGATCTGGAGCAGCTGATTTTCATGTATAATCCTCATCTCTGAGCTCCATTCTTCCCGCTTCTCACGGATGGTCCTGGTGGAGCTGTAGTGTATGATCATCTTGCCCACATTGCCGGCTGCGTGGAGCATACGCCGAAGACGGCGCAACAAGCCTCCTACTACCAACCCGTAGGAGTGGTACGTCACCGGGCGGTTCTCCTCTCTTAGGGCAAGGGCAACTACAGGAACTCTCCCTCCGGTGGACTTGCGAGCGGTGCGGACCATGCGAACCATCTAAAACATAAAGCATTTAAAATTAAGTTAGATAAGAATTAAATAAAGATTGTATTTTGAATAAAAGTTGGGACAAGGTGAATAAGGTGACCCAATTAAATAAAACTTTCAACCCACACCCTTCTAAAATAGTTTTTAAGAAAATAGGGTCCTTAAATACGTCCATTTCTACCTAGGTCCACTTCCTACGGGCAACCTGGCTATGATACCACTTCTATCACACCCGGTTTCTAAGAAGAACAACCGAGTGAATATCACATGTATGCCAGGATCATTTTCTCATACATGTGATGACAAATAGTGAAGCATCATCATATTACAAGCCAAGTATTCGAATATAAATAAGTCTTACATAGCATAATGTCTCGATGGACGATAAATAGTTCATAACATGTAAATAAAATAGCAGCGGAATATAAATCTTGTGGGCTTCGTCACAGGCGTTGCCCGGGGGACTCCGTGAACCTAGAATCCTTCTTCGGGTCCGAAGTCTTGGTCATTGAATGCAACATCATCCCTTTGACCTGAGCAGCAATTTAAACCAACAGAAATGCAAGTTTGAGTACCGTTGGTACTCAGCAAGTGTGGGAAGGTTATGTCATGCATAGCTAGAGCAAGGAGAGGTTGAACTCATGGTTAAAGCACTACGCAATTAATACCTATCACCTTAGCTTATTAAGCACCTACATTACTACACAGGTGAAATGGTCCCAATCCCTCAACCCATCATCAATATCAAGTAAACATAGTCTCATCTCCAATGTTAAGCTTCCCGCTTAACATCCTCAACTTCCCAATCCATCATCCTCTAATAATGAATAAGTCCAAGCCGCTCTTAACCGTGAGCACGGCTGTCATGACAGTTTTGACTCTGCAGAGTTTGCACCACTGTACCCACATGTAGTGATTTCATCCCCCGTTACCGGGTGGACTGGAAGAACCTCCATTATGCCAGTGGCCGTGAACCACATTCACACTTCCCAGGTGTGTAGCCAGGAGATCACTACGAGGCCTTTACAAAGGGATTTCCGATGAGCGTGGGCCCACTGAGGTTTCACCCCTAACACATACAAGAGGCTCCAACCCCGCTGCAGTGGCCCCCTCTTGAGCCTTGCAGTTCATATGGTAGTCCAGCTGGCACCTATTCCCCGCACCATCCAAACACCCATACTACGCCGGAGAGACACCTATTTAATTGGCCAAGCTGTCCCATCTCAGCATGTGGTTGGCACGGTAAAGCAAGGTTACATGCTCCATGAACCAGTACTTAGGATCCAGGCAAGCACTAAACACAAACACGAGTCTCGTGCACACAGCACCAACCAAATCATCCAACTTGCCTCGATCCCTACCTCTACATAACTCATAATATCTCATTCAAGAGTAAGGTAAATAAGTTGATGATCTCATATCCCACTTATCCATTCTAAGCATGGCTGAGCATAAGCATATAAATAAATGACATAATGAAATAAATCCGAACCCAGGCTACAAGGATATAAGATAATGAAAGTCTAGGGAAACTTCCTAGCTTGGGTATCATATTCCAAATTGACAATGCAATTAAATTCTAACTACACATCCTAGTATAGGATCAAAGTGGTCAAGGACACTTGCCTTCTTCCAGCTGCTCTGGGAATGGAAAGTCTTTGTCTTGAAAGGTGAGAACCTTCTCTGGGGCTGGTTCTACTCATGCCAATACACATAGCAAAAGAAAACAACAATCCATAAGCCATAGTCCACACTTTCACTCATGCAAACCACACATACATACATATGAAAGTCATTCACATTTCCAAGTGTTGTGGTTACCCTAGATGTGTTGATTTTAGGCCCACATACACTTTTAAACATTTATATATTTTTTCTAATTTTGTATTCAGATTTCCATTTGTGCACTATATATGAATTTCCAATTTGAACAAATTCTCTATATTTAATTAATACACTTTTTAGCCACAAGTTTGTATGAAAGATAATTTCCTACTTTGAATAGGTTTTCAGATCTTCTACAAAATCCTAAACTGAAGTTTTTGGATTTGGAGACCTCATTTATCATTTTCTAATTATGCATACCTATTTTCCTATATTTTCAGATTTATTTTCTATGCCTAAAAGTGAACTTTAATATTAAAATAGTAAGACCTATCATCTAAACAGAATAGGTTCTGATCCAAAATGTTCAATAAAATATCTTTGAACTTCCTCTCTGATGGGGATCAAATTATATTTATTTTATCCATTTTCAGAATTATTTTCTAGTCTAGAATTGAATTTCCACCAATAAAACAGCAACCTAAATTTCTATAAAAATTTCTTCTGTTCCAATTTCCCAAACAGAACCTTCATAAATTTTTCCTATCCTTTTTTGGTTATTTAGATTTACTTTCCCACAATTTAAACTTATTTTATACCTAAAGAGCATATTTCAGATATAAATTACAAAACAGTAATCTTATTGAGTTTAAAAGTTTATCTCCCCTCTAAACTCAGATCTTAGATTGTTTCTACCAATTTTCCACAGGGTTAGAATAATTAAACTGATCATATACCTATGTTTGACTTTTAAATCCTATTCACATACTCAATTTCCTGAATTTTAATAACCCTCAGGGGCTGATGTGCAAATTCACCCTACTGTGGGGCCCCATTTCCTAATTTCTAATTTTTTAGGGTCTAAGTGTGCAAAACAGGGAGGTCTTCCTAATTCTTATTAAGTCCAGGGGCCAAAACTGATTTTTAAGAGAACTTACATGATTTCTGAAGGTCCAGGGGCTAGATCAGATCTTTCTGGGGCTAGCTCGTGTTTTCCGAGATCCCCAGGGGGTAGCGGGTAAGAATCCCGGCCTTTATAATGCGGGGCTGACGTGGGCCGTTGGATCTAAAACAGACGGCTCAGATTAGATCGCCGAAGGGGTATGCGCCGATTTAATTTCTGTCGTGCGATTTAAAATAGACGGCCTACAAGAGGCCACGTCGCTCCTGGCCGGGATTCGCCCGCTAGCGCGGCGGCGCACGGCGGCAGCGGTGCGATCTCGCTGGCGAGGCTGCGGATCTTCATCTACAGACGCTAACATCTGCCCTTTTTGGTAGCAAACGGCAGAGGGGAGGAAGGATAGCTCACCAGTGCAGTTTTCTTTGATTCGAAGAGGTCTAGAGGGCTTAACGGCGGCGAGGAGTGGCGACCGAAGGTGAGCTTCGATGGGGGAGCAATGGGGTCGTTCCTCCTTGGATTTTCTTCAGCGATGAGCTTCTTTGGATGCGGTCAAGCACTGCAAGCACGTTAGCGTGGGGAAAAACGGAAGCGGTAGCTGGAAAAAGGGCAGCAGCGGCGGTGGTGCTCACCTTGCGTCGGGTGTGGCCGATCGGGGAGGAAGGGGCGGATTTTTGGCGTTTAAATGGCGAGGGAGGGCGGCGGGGTCGGTTGAGATCACGCTGGGGTGCCTGGGACCGAGAATCGGGGCTTGGAGCGCGGGTTCCGCTAGCGGTGGTTGCGATCGGGCGCGAGAGAGCCGGAGCGGCGCGCGAGGAGAGGGATGACACGCGGGCCCGACATGTCATAGGGAGGGGGGAGGGGGAGAAAGCGGGCGCGAGTTTTTGAGCCGGCTGGGCGGGTTTCGGCCCACTGGCCGGTTTTTTTCTTTTTTCTTTTTTTTTCCTTTTCCTTTTTCTGTTTTAATTGAAATTTAAATTCTAGTTTGAATTTGAATTGCTACACCACATGCAATACGTCCAAAAATTTTTAAATTCCCCTCTTTAGCAGATTTTGGGGTGTTACATCTGGCAATGTCTTCTTAGTTGTTGTCCTGCCGTCCTGTCCGTGCGCAAGCTAGGCGTAGTGGTTGACAATGGCAGGGATGGCAGGGAGTGTCTTGTCACTGTATTTATTGGTCCACAGCTTCTGATACGGTGTGCTTGTCTTCATTTTGACACGACTGGTCACTGTGCCACCTGACAGGGGCGTGCACCGCGTCTTGGGAAGGCGCGGGTCTTAAATGCCTTGATTGGACAAGGCATGGTGTGCCTTTACTCCTGCTGCCTACCACGCCGGGGTGGGCAGCACGGCACGTGGCCACGTGGCAGGCCCGTGGATCGCCTCTGAGGAGAGGGGAGGCCCGGCCCCGCTGGACACATGGCGCCTTCGAAGCTCACCCCTGCGGAGGGCGTGAGGTCCGGTACTGCTGGCCACGTGGCAGGCCCGAGGCTCTCCTCTGAGGAGAGGGGAGGCCCGGCACTGCAGGACACGTGGCGCCTTCAGAGCTCGCCCAGCCGAGGGGGCGAGGTAAGGCTCTGCTGGCCACGTGGCAGGCCTGGGGCTCTCCTCTGAGGAGAAGGGAGGCCCGGCCCTGCAGGACACGTGGTGCCTTCGGAGCTCACCCCTGCGGAGGGGTCGAGGTCCGGCTCTGCTGGCCATGTGGTAGTTCCGGGGCTCTCCTCTAAGGAGATGGGAGGCCCGGCCCTGCAGGACACGTGGTACCTTCAGAGCTCGCCCCTACGGAGGGGGCCAGGTCCGGTTCTGCTGGCCACGTGGCAGGCCCAGGGCTCTTGTGACACCCTCATCTCTGTTTTCTGCATGTATTCATATTTCATGTAGAGAAAACATTTTAAAGGAAGTGGGAACAGGGAAATTATCAAATAGATAGCCAGTAAGACCCGAGCCCAGTTCACAGAAAGCGCCGAAGACAACTTACCGCGGCCGCTGGCCACGTGGCGTGTTCGGAGCTCGTCCCTGCGAAGAGGGGAGAGGTCCGCCGCTAAAATGGCTACGTGGCAGGTTCGGGGCTCATATCCGCAAAAGGGGAGAGGTCCGACCCTGTGGGACACGTGTTGCTCTCGGAGCTAGCCTCTGCGGAAGAAGCAAAGGCATTTCCATGGGACACATGTCACCTTCGGAGCTAGTCACCACGGAAACAAGAGGATCAGTGGCACGGGATACGTGTCGATCTCGGAGCTCACCTCCGAGAAGTCCGGTTCCACTAAACACATGTCGCCACCGGAGCTTATCTCCGGAAGGTCCGTCGCTGCTGGACACGTGTTAACCTCAGAGCTCGTCTCTGAGGAAAGAAGAGAGGAAAGGTCCGGCACTGACACGTGGCGTGCACGGAGCCACCTCCGAGTAAGAGAGGAGGTCCCGACTGCCTGGACACGTGGCGCACGTGGAGCTCACCTCCGAAGGAGAGGGAAGTCTTGCTCGCTTGACACGCGGCACCACCGGAGCTCGCCTCTGCGGAAAAGAAGAGACCAAGGCCAGTGGACACGTGGATCCTCCGGAGCTCATCACCGAGGAGGTAACGAGTTCCAGGGACAGTTTTTGGAATCTGTACGCGTAGAAATACCGGAACAGAAACCGACCTGAATTCCACAATGTTACCACACCAAATCAACTAAAGATAAGCTGTTAGAATCCAACGGCGATCTGAATAGGACTCTTATTTGGGATATAATCAGATTAGGACTCTTCTCTTCCCGATTATAAATAGAACCCAGAACCTCTGGCCGAAACCACAAACTTCTTTTCCAACTCCTGAGCCGACAACTTAGAGCTCTATTCCCAAGCCGCCGAGTAAACCATCGCCGGAGCGCGGCAAGGAAGATCGCCGGAGGAAAGCACAGCGATCTGAGGAGGACCTCGAGACCAAGTGGAACGTAAGGTAGGTCTCCAATACCACCTTACGACATCGTTGTGCTCTTTTTGCATCTGTTCTTTGATTCCTTTCGAACAAAAGCCTTCTCGTGGACAGATCACTTGATGATCAGGTTGATCTAAAAGACAAAATCATCGCCACGTCCACCTTTGATCAGAGCACCCCTGTTCATCATAAAATCTATGCAAGCCATGCAAGAACACATGCAAACCAATCTAATAAAACTAATATAGGATAGCATGCATGTGCATCATCGCATCAAGTTTAAGGTTGTGCATGATATTGATTGCTGTGAATCTTGTATGTACGTGATCCTACATAGCAGGACAAGCTCAGGGAGCTGTCTACGACGAACTGCAGCAACAAGGTTTTGAGATCCAGGAACAACCAGAACCGCAAGAACAAGGCAAGTGCTCCTTGACCATATTGATCCTATGTTTTGGGTAAAACTGATTTGTTTTGCGAAAAGGTGTGTGTGCTGAGTCAAACATGATGGGAAACCCTTTTATAGGAGTTTACTAGTATTGGTTAAACCACCCTTGTCGCCAAGTATGTTTATGAGTCGGGTGTGGTTTTTGCTTTATGCTTCGCTGAGTCAATGGGATTTGGAAGCGAGATAGATGTGTCTAGCTAACTGCACTCGTAAATATAATGAGAAACTGAAGTTGTTAATGAACATAGATCGGAGGGAGATCTAGGCAAGCCCCTGTTTGTGAATGACGTAGCATGAGATAGTGGTTTACTTGCCGTAGATCTAAGGACCGGTTCATGCATGCACATGCCAGGATAACAGTGCCACCACAAGGCCAAGTATGGGTGCGGCTTAGCTGAGTAATTAGGTAAGTTGCTAGAGTGTTATGGACTGTAGAAGGCGCGGGGAATGGGAGTCGAGTGAGGACTGCCCTGGGAACTGCATGGCACAAGAGGGGGCCCGTGGGTGGGAGAATTGGAGATTCTAGCCTGCCGGTGAAACCTTAGTGAGTCCATACATCTAGTAACCCCTTTGTAAAGGCTATTTTGTGATCTCTTAACCATACACCGACGGTTGTGTACTGGTATAATGGAGGTTCTGCAGTCGCCGACGGGTGACAAAATCACAAACTTGTGGGTAAAGAGGTGCAAACTCTGCAGGGTTCTTTAAAACTATCATGATAGCCGAACTTACGGTCACGAGCGCCTGGCCAACTGCCATGATTAGTTGGGATGGTTATTGGGATGGTTCTTGGCTATGATTATTGATTATGGTTATGATTTGGTTTTGGAACTGTTGAGTCCGGGTGACAAGATGGTTGCATGACTGTTGAGTCATGGCAACGAGATTGGTCTCGGTGTGAGACGAAGTTGTTTATGAGATAAGATGGTAGCAAATACGAGAAGGTATTTGTGAGATGGTAGCGAATACGAGGAGGTATTTGTGAGCAAGAATGAAGTTGGTTAATGTTCGGGTGGAACATGGAAAGTGATGGAGGTATGTTGGTAATTTAATACAAGCTGGGATTACATTCATTTAAAGTTAAGTTGCTGTTTTATCATGGTTTTATAAATCTGCTTTTCTGCAAATGAGTCTTTTTATACCTACCTTGTTATGAGCTACATATCATGTGTTTCCCGCACTCGCTGAGTACATCATTGTACTCAAACTTGCATTATTATCTCCTCATCAGCAGTAGGAGAGGACTACTATGAAGACCAAGTGGAACGTTAAGGCGTGTGATCTATTCTCAACCTTGCCTGTGGAGAGAGTAGAGATGGAGCCACTTCTGCTTAGATTTGCTTCCGCATTAGTTAAATCGCTTCCGCATTAGAATAAAGACTTCCGCTGCATAGAAATAAGACTTCCGCTGTGAACATGAGTCCAAGACTCATGAGATATTGTAATAAACTCTGTTATTCGTGGTAATATATAATCTGAAATTCAGTTTGTGGAACATATGTATATGTGTGATGAACATCATGGGCACACATATGCATTAGTTCTCGGTTCCGTGGTTTTTCCACAGAATTGAGGGCGTCACAGCTCTCCTCTGAGGAGAGGGGAGGCCCGGCCCTGCAGGACACGTGGCACCTTCGGAGCTCACCCCTGCGGAGGGGCGAGATCCGGCTCTGCTGGCCACGTGGCAGGCCCGGGGCTCTCCTGTGAGGAGAGGGGAGGCCCGGCCCTGCCACGTGGCACCTTCGGAGCTCGCACCTGCGGAGGGGGCGAGGTCCGGCTCTGCTGGCCACGTGGCAGGCCCAGGGCTTCTTCTGTGCGTGGGGGTACCCGGTATTGAGGGTACCGACAGACATGTGTCAATGGGTGAAGGCCAAACATCAAAGACCCGCTGGACTGTTGCAGCCATTGAAAGTACCCGAGTGGAAGTGGGAAGACATCAGCATAGATTTCATTGTCGGATTGCCACGTACACGGTCGGGTTATGACTCCATTTTGGTTATTGTGGACAGATTGACGAAAACAGCCCATTTCCTTCCTGTTAGAACCACGTACCGCGTCACAGAACTAGCCGAGCTGTATATGGAGCAAATCGTGTGTCGCCATGGAGTTCCGAATATGATAGTTTCAGATCGGGGTTCTCAATTTACCTTTAGATTCTGGAAGCAGCTGCATGAATCCATGGGTACACGGGTGAATTTCAGCTCCGCTTATCACCCGCAAACTGATGGGCAAACTGAAAGGACAAAACAAATTTTGAAAGACATGTTGAGAGCTTGCGCCTTGAAACATGGGTGTAGTTGGGATAGGAGCTTGCCGTATGCTGAATTTTCATACAACAACAGCTATCAAGCCAGCTTGAAGATGTCACCTTTCGAAGCATTGTATGGTAGATGGTGTAGAACGCTGCTGTTCTGGAATTAGACCGGAGAGAGCCAAGTGTTTGGACCCGAGGTGCTGCAAGACGCCGAAAAGCACGTCCAAACAATACGAGAAAATTTGAAGGCTGCTCAGTCACGACAAAAAGGTTATGCGGACAATAGGCGAAGAAGATTGACCTTCGAAGTAGGATACTTCGTGTACCTTAAGGTATCGCCTATCCGGGGCGAACGATGGTTCAACGTCAAGGGCAAATTAGCACCTCGCTACATCCGGCCATTTAAGATTTTGGGCAAGCGAGGAGAAGTAGCCTATCAACTAGAGCTGCGAACGCACCTCTCCGACGTACAGGACGTGTTTCACGTATCCCAACTCAAGAAGTGCTTAAGAGTGCCAGAAGAACAAGTACCGATGGATGAGCTCGAGCTTTAAGAGGATCTGACCTATGTGGAGCATCCCGTCCAAATTTTGGACGTGAAGGACAGGGTCACGAGGAACAAAGTGATCCGTTGGTGCAAGGTACAGTGGAGCCATCACACGGAAGCCGAAACTACATGGGAGCGTGAGTAATACATCAAGGCAGAATTCGCTCACCTATTCTCTAACCTATCGAATCTCGAGGGCGAGATTCAGTATAAGGGAGGTAGGTTTGTAACACCCTCAAATTTATTTCCTAGCATCACATACATTTTTCATATAGAGAAACATTATAAAAGAAGTAGAAATGGAGAAAGAATCAAAAAAATGGTGGGGAATGGGAGAAAGATAGATGAGATAAGCCAATTCCAATTTGCCGAGGTGCACTGTCGACACTTCCTCCGGCACGCAGGACACGTGGCGCTTTCGGAGCTCGTCCCTGCAAAGGGGTGAGGTCCGGCACTGCTGGCCACGTGGCAGGCTCGGAGCTCGCCTCTGAAGAGAGGGGAGGTCCGACCCCACGGGACACGTGTCGCCCTTGGAGCTCGCCTAGGAGGAGAGGCGAGGCCCAGCCCCGCTGGACACGTGTCATCCTCGGAGCTCGCCTAGGAGGAGAGGTGAGGCCCAGCCCCGCGGGACACATGGCGCCTTCGGAGCTCATCCCTGCAGAAGGGATGAGGTCCGGCTCCACTAGACACGTGTAGCCCTCGGAGCTCACCTCCGCGTAGAGGGGAGGTCCAGCACCGCTGGACCCGTGTCACCCTCGTAGCTCACCCCTGCAGAAGGGATGAGGTCCGGCCCCACGGGACACGTGGCGCCTTCGGAGCTCATCCCTGCGGAAGGGATGAGGTCCGGCACCGCTGGACACGTGTCACCCTCGGAGCTCACCCCTGCGGAAGGGATGAGGTCCGGCCCCAGGAGACATGTGGCGCCCTCGGAGCTCTCCTCTGAGGAGAGGGGAGGTCCGGCCGTGCTGGACACTTGGCGCCCTCGGAGCTCGCCTCTGAGGAGGAAGGAAGCCTGGCCCGCCGGACACATGACAGGCCCGGGACTCGCCTCTGAGGAGAAGGGAGGTCCGACTCCGCTGGACGCGTGGCGTCCTCAGAGTTCGCCCCTACGGAGGGGGCGAGGCCCGGCTCTACTGGCCGCGTGGCAGGCCCGGAGCTCGCCATTGAGGAGAGGGGAGGCCCGGCCCCCGCCGGACATGTGGCACCTCCGGAGCTCACCACTGCGGAGATGCAAGGTCCTTAGGCGGATTTTTTTCTCCTGTGCACGGGAGTACCCGGTACTGAGGGTACCGACACAATATCCCCAAGGCTGCCGCACCTAACTGAAAAGATAAGTTTGTTGAAATCCAAAATTGAGTCGGACTCTTATTTGAGCTCCAATTGGAATAGGATTCCTCTTTTTCCCCTTATAAATAGAACCCAAAAACCCTACTTGGCCATAACCCCTTTCTTTTTTTACCCTCCCGAGTCGACAACTTGGAGGTCCTAGCCCCCAACTCACTGAGTTGGACACACCCCCCTCGCCGGAGTTCAGTCGCCGGTGAGCCGCCGACAAGCCCCGTCACGCCTCGCCGTCGCCGTAAAAGAGCCGACAATCATAAGAGAAGCAAGGTAGGCCTTCTTTACCCATCTTACGACATCGTCGCTGT
Organism: Neostapfia colusana; assembly: GCA_030760725.1. Lineage (NCBI taxonomy): Eukaryota > Viridiplantae > Streptophyta > Magnoliopsida > Poales > Poaceae > Neostapfia > Neostapfia colusana. The sequence goes on from JASWHV010000003.1 coordinate 86,567,567, forward strand.
TTCTACACATCCGTTTTCTTCGTCCCCCTTCTATCAGAAACTTTTACGCGTGGACAGATCGTGTTTTGATCGGTTTTTGACGGTGGAATTGGTTTAGATCTTGAGTCAAGATCATCACCACGTCCACACTTCATCCCTATGCTGTAGGATTGAAGTACACGTGTAAAGCTACCAGAGGGGGTGAATGGTATATAAAAACATTTCAGCGGAAGCAACAAAACACCCCTCAGCAGAAAACCGATCTGTTAAAGAAACCGTGTGTGCAACTAATTTAAACATGTTCAACTGTGACAAAACTAGTATAGATTGTAGAGAATCAAGTCACGAAGACTTCACAACAAGAATCATTAAAATCCGTTGAGAGAAACTCAAGTTACGATCGAAAGATCGAACAAAGGTCAATCTGTCCTATGCGAGAAAAACAGTTCTGGAATACTGCAAAGAAACTCGTGTAGATCAGAAACCACAAATTCAATGACCGTGAAATTTTCACAGATGGTATATAATAAAGTTGTGAAGACAACCCAAAAAGAATCACATCAATTGGATCTGTAAAACTCGAGTTACGATAAAACCACCAAAGCAAGGTAGTGCTGAACAGAAACTCGACGAGAAAAACTTGTCTGAAACAAGTCGGACGAACAAGGCACACAAGTTCCTTTAGAATACGAATTTTATTTATAAAAACACAAGAGGAACAGCCCCAAAGTCGTGCACACATGAGCCTTGGCCTCCCTTGCTTATATAACCAGCCCTAAGGCCAACCCAATTCAAACTAGGACTCCTACTCCTACTTGGATTCAAACTGTAACTTTCCAATACTGCTCAAGACTCTTCTACACACAGATAGAAGCAATCTTAAGACTTCCAAACACCTTAGTAACGTCCCAAACATTCCTAAAACAACTCAAATTCGTGACCCACACGAAATCCTATCATAACCAACTCCAAACTTTCCATATTTGAGTCAAACACGACTCAGCCGCAGCCTGAGTTCATAACCTAGTCGGTTGAACCTTTCCGACCAATTCTTTACGTCCACATCTCTTAATCACGCCTTGGAACCATGCAGACACGTCCATGCAATCCTTGCACACGTGCAAACATCTTCCAACGACGTCCAAGATACCTTCATATGCATTGTTCGTGATTCAAACATACTGCGCAACCTCCCGATCAACTCAACCACAATTCCTCCCGAACTTGGTTGTTGAACCTCATCTTCTCCCTGAGACTAGTTCAATGTATCCCGTCACCAGCCATGTCTTGAACTTAAGCAACACCTGCACAAGAATAAACAACCAATACTTCCGAGCACAGGTCCTCGACTTGACTCTCGTTTGTTCCGAAACTACAACATCTTACATGAGCACCTCACATAAGCATGTTGTAAATTATAGCAAAATGATATCAGCCATAACCATCAAAACACACCAAAAACATAGTAAAATAATACTAAGCAAACATTCCGTATGAGTAAAGCAAGTTCGAAACATTGCAATTTAAAAGCAGAACCATTGCAATCAAGCTCCGAACCTTACCAAAGCTAACCGAACCATGAACCGGAGCTTACCAAAGCTAGTCGGACCTAGCGCCGGAGCTTACTAAAGCTTAGTCGTACCTAGCACGGAGCTTACCAAAACTAGTCGGACCTAGCACCGAAGCTAGAAAAACAAGTCGGACCTAGCCAAAATAAGTCAGACCTACACAAAGCAAGTCGGACCTTACGTCGGACCTATTGTCGGACCTTGCAGGAGCTCGGACCTAGAGTCGGACCTTGTTAAAAAGGTGTTTTGGTAGTATTCAAAACTTATATCGTAAAAGCCAATGTATTCAGCACACATAGGTCTCACAATCTCCCCCTTGATGAATGCATTGGCAACAGCACTTAAAATCCGAACATTGGCTTATTCACATGAAAAGTTTTGAAAATAATTTCTCCCCCTTTGTAAATCAGAAATAAAATGAGAAGAAAAACAAAAATACCAAAAATTCTCCCCCTGAGAAGAATCGTGCCAAAACACTTGTGAATGCGTGCAATGCGTGATCAATTTCCCCCCCTTTGACAATGTATTCAGCGAGGTACAAAAGAGAAATTTTAATTTGTTATGAGCACATTATAACATATACATATAAAACAAAGCTCATCCAAATCATACTATCAAATAACTTACACTATCACATCAATGAGATACATAAAGTAGTGTAAGTCATGCTAGAGATCAAGTGTAATTTTCAATTTAAGCAAGTCATGATCTCACAAACTTAACTATTTCAAGACCTGAAAGCATGACACTTGTTGCTGCATTTTATTTATTATTTAAAGCACAAATTTTGATCTTATGACATTTGCAAGAGATTATATGCAGCATCAGCCTTATTCTAACCAACCAAGCCAAGCCTATGTCATTTGACAGTCAGAAGCTTAAGGACATGGTTTTAGTCATACAAAACTCTTTTCAAGTTCATATCTAAGTGCAATGATAATCCATCTCAAAATAAGAAGTCCTATGCATGCATATTCTCTTGATCTTTTATCATTTTTTTATTTGAACATAAAAACTCAACATGTGAGTTGATTACTTTATTAATTCTTTATGATTAAAAGCACTTGTGAGCATGCAACAAGTTCAAAACAGCAAGAAAGTTCGTCCATGACCAGATTTAGTGTAAGTAACTATTCCAATTACTAGACATGGTAAGAACTACAATATGTATAACACGAGTAATGTAGTAAGAACTTTCAGCATGAAAAAGGAATCACAAAGTCATATATGCATGAAATACTATGCTCATATTATTTTAATTTCAGATTCACACATAGACTTCTCAAGTTTCAAAATTCTCCCTCAATTTAAGCCATGAGGATGCATAACCTCTATTTCACTATGAATGTAACAAAAACGAGTGAAATAAATGTCAGCCAATTGTTGTTCGGTATCTACATGGTGAAGCACAAAGTTCCCTTTTTCGACATTATCACGGAGAAAGTGATACCTAATGTCAATGTGCTTAGTTCTCGAATGTTGCACGGGGTTGTTAGCAATGCAAATGGCACTAGTGTTATCACAAAACAGTGGAACGCTATCTAGATCAACCCCATAGTCCTTAAGTGTTTGAACAATTCAAAGAATTTGTGAGCAAGCACTAGCAGCAGCTACATATTCAGATTCGGCTGTGGATTGTGCAACTGAACTTTATTTTCTAGAGGACCAGGCAACAAGTGAATTACCAAGAAAATGACAAGCACCAGAAGTACTTTTCCTATCAATCCTACAACCCCCAAAATCAGTATCGGTAAAAGCATTCAATGTAACGGTTGAGGAAGAAGGAAGAAAAATGCCAAATTCTTGAGTTCCATGTAAGTACCTGAGAATCCTTTTGACAGCTTGACGATGTGAAGCACGTGGGGAGGCTTGAAACCATGCACAAAGACATACGCTGAATTGTATGTCCGGTCTTGATGCCGTGAGATACAAAAGTGATCCGATCATGCTTCTATATTCTTTTTGATCAACGGGATCACAATCTTCATCAAGTTCAAGTGTTGTTGCTGTTCCCATTGGTGTCTGAAGAGGCTTGCTTTTGTCCATGTTGAAGCGCCTTAGGAGATCTTTTGTATACTTTGTTTGATGCACAAAGGTACCCTCCTTGGTTTGCTTGATTTGCAGCACCAAAAAGTATGTGAGTTCTCCCATCATACTCATCTCAAATTCTGAACTCATGATAGCTGAAAACTTGGACACAAGATCATGAGAAGCACAACCAAAGATAATATCATCCACATACACTTGAACGAATAATGAGTCATTGCCATGCTTAAGCACAAAAAGAGTTTTATCAACCATGCCCATGGTAAACCCCTTTTCAAGTAAGAATGTTTTTAACCTATCATACCATGCTCTAGGGGCTTGTTTGAGACCGTACAAGGCTTTGGACAGTTTGTAAACATGATTAGGAAAATTTGGATTTTCAAAACCAGGTGGTTGTTTGACATAAACCTCCTCATGTATGTAGCCTTTAAGAAAAGCACTTTTAACATCCATTTGATATAGCTTAAAACCTTTAGATGCAGCAAAAGCTAACAAAATTCTTATGGCTTCTAATCTAGCAACAGGAGCAAAAGTTTCACCAAAATCTAGACCTTCAACTTGTGTGAAACCTTGAGCAACCAACCTAGCCTTATTCCTAACCACAACCCCATCCTCACTTTGTTTATTTTCAAACACCCATTTAGTTCCATCTAAAGTGTGACATTGAGGTGGAGGTACAAGTTTCCAAACATTATTTCTGTCAAAATTTTCTAACTCTTCTTGCATGGCAATAATCCAAGATTCATTAGTGAGTGCGTGTGATATATCTTTGGGTTCAAAAGAAGCAACAAAAGCAGAATGAGCATGAGAATTGGGGTCGAAAAACCTGGATCTTGTAACTCGTTCATGCAAGCTTCCAATAATTTGTTGTCGATGATGACTTTTGAGAATCCGGAGGGGAGTGGACACTTCACAATCCTCTTCTTCTTCATGTTCATCACAAATAGATGAGCTTGTGACGTGAGGAGGATCTGGACCTGCAATGGTGGTCGTCGGTGCTGGCTGTGAATCAAGATCAGGAGCTGGAACAATGTCATTAGCTGCTGAATTTTCGGGCAGCAGCACCACTTCTTCCTCTTCTTCAACGAAAATACTCTCCACCCGCGGATATGGATCTGGACCTGCAATATTTGAACTAGTACCTGGGCTAGCTTCATCAAAAGAAACCTCACAAGTCTCCACAATTTTGTTAGTATCAAGTAAAAGCACACGGTAGCCTCTAGTACGAGATGGATAACCAAGAAACATGCCATTAACAGATCTAGCTTCAAATTTATCAAGATTACCATGTTTCTTAACAAAGCATTTGCAACCAAAGACCCTAAAGTGTGTGACACTAGGCCTATGTCCAAACCTGAGCTCATATGGTGTTTTACCTTGCTTAGCACGCAAGAAAACACGATTTGAGACATAACAAGCGGTTGCAATTGCATCAGCCCAAATTTCCTAGGAGTTTAATATTCATCAAGCATAGTCCTAGCCATCTCAACTAAGGTTCTGTTCTTTCTCTCTACAACACCGTTTTGTTGAGGTACATATGGTGAAGAAAATTGATGATCTATTGCATTTTCAGCACAAAAGTGATCAAACGATTGATTTTTAAATTTGGTTCCATTATCACTTCTAATTGCTCTTAAAGATCCTGGGTGATCAATTGATAATCTAAGAAATAAAGTTCTAAAGTGACTAAAAGCTTCATTCTTAGATGCCATAAAGTAAACCCAAGATTATCTAGAATAGTCATCAACAATCACAAGAACATACCATTTACCTCCGAAGGATTGAACACGTGAAGGTCCTACGTTGTCAAGGTGTAAAAGTTGACCCGGTTCAGTTGTCATGGTCTTTGTGAGAGGAGCATGTGAACCTGCAACCATCTTAGCATGTCTACAAGAAGAGTACATAATTTCTTTGTCTCCTTTAAGCTTAGGCAGCCCACATATGCGATTAAGAGCACTAACACGCGTGAGATGACGAAAGCCTACGTGACCAAGTCTACGATGCAAAAAATATAAATCTTTGGAATCATTTGCAACTAGACATTAATGCTTAAAGGAAGACATATCAAAATCAGCTTTAAAAACTCTTCCAAACTGAGACATGTTAAAGATAAACTCACTATTTGAACCTACAACTTTGCAGCAGTTTTTATTGAAAATAATTTCCAGATTTTCATCTAGCAATTGTGAAACAGAAAGCAAGTTGTATTTCAAATTTTTTACAAGTGCCACATCCTTCAAAGTGTAGTGATCATTTACTCTAACCGAACCCTTAGCAATTATAGGAGTTGAAGAATTATCGGCAAAAGTAACATTCTCTACACGTGACACAAAATACAGAGAGGAGAACCATTCTTTGTTACCGGTCATGTGGCGTGAGCAACCTGAATCCACAATCCAAATGTTCTCCTTCCTCAAGCGTGTAACCTACATAGAATCACAATACATCGATGACTCAATACTGGGGTTAGTTAAAAGGCATTTAGGAATCCAGTACTGAGTCACACGACGTCCAGTAGGAATAACATGTGAATGCTGAGATAAAACAGCAGGTTTATGAGTCAAAGTTTGAGATTTTTTGTTCTTAACTACTGACCTATGAGGTGTTACTCGTGTAGCACGAAAATCAGTAGCTCCGGAGGCAAAAACTGAAGCTTTGGAGGTAAACTTTGAATATTTCTGACTCATAACAGCAAGTTGCATGTTCCTGACATTCGGTTTAGTATGTGCAGCAAATTTTGCATGAGAGTTATAAGATCTAGCTTGCATTCTTTCCTTTTTATGTTGTTTAGCTAGTCTATAACAAAAATCTATGACATGAACATCTCTACCACAATAGGTACAATGAAATTTAACTTTGTGTTCATGTCTAGATGAGCATGCAGTATGCTTATTTGAACCCAAATGTGACAACACTCATGCAGATTTAAAAACCACTTCTTTTTGTTTATGAACTGTTTAAATCAAACCACTTCCTAATGATTTTACAATTTTAGGTGGATGTTCCTTAGCATGAGCATGTGAATCAAAACCTAAACCAGTTTTACCATTGCAAGACTTGGAAAAATTCAGCAGCCAGTTTAGTTTCTTATTCCCATTACAAAAACATCTAATGTCCTATGCATGTTATCAAGTTTATTAGATAGATCAAGGCAATTTTCACATGAAGTTTTTCCTTTTAATTTGCAATTGGAACAATATTTAACTTCATGAAAACGTAAAGCATTGTTCAACATAGAAATTTCTTTCATAGCATCTTGTAGTTTCTTATCAAGATCATCGCAAGTAGAACAATGCAAATCAATTGTAGAACAACAAGCATCTTTCAAGTTTTTATCATTAAGTGCAGCAAGCTTTTTGTTCTTTTCGATTTCAAGTTCAAGTTTATCAAGTGTGGAGGTGTGTGCACTTCTTAGAGAGGACAATTGTTCATATATTAAATCACATGAGGAATAAGAATCATCACTAGGAATCAAGGATTTTAAACGATGAATTTCAGATTCTAGTGAGTCAATTTTAACAGCATCGTCCCTAATCTTTTTGTCCTTTTTCTTAACAATAATAATGGCACGAGAAATAGCATCACACATTTCTTCGCAAGTAGGACATACCTCTTCGTTGTCACTGTTGTGTTCTGCATCCTCCATACTTGATTTTGATTTGCCCACCATGAAGCACAAGTTTGCCAGATCATCTTCATCTTCATCACTTCCAATGTCTACATCACTCGAGCCAAGTTCTTGAAGTGCAGTGATGAAACTGTTTATCAGTTTGCATCCTGTAAAACCCTTCTTTTTCTTGTTGGTGTTGCCAAAAGAGGACTTGACTTTATTCTCCTTTTCATCACGGTTAGAAGGACCTGAAAGGTTAGGGCAATCTGTACGAAAGTGTCCTGTTTTACCACATTCAAAGCATCGTTGAGGTCCGGAGCTTCCTCTCCTTCTAGTTCTCACATTTTGCAATGCTTTTGAGAACCTAGTAGAAAGAAGTACTATCTCCTCCTCTGGAAACTCCTCAATCTGTTCCAGGGTTAGTGAAGACAGCAAAGCAAATGTATTGCTAGATGATTGGCCGGAGCTAGGCATATCACGTTGTGAGACAAATGCAATAGTCTTATTTGGGTTCTTACGTGATATAATGTCAATTTCATGAGTTTTTAGCTTAGAATAAAGTACATCTAATGTAAGAGTACTCATGACAGTGGATTCACGTATGGATGTTACTTTCATCTCCCAAATTGACATGTCTAATGCACTTAGTAATTGCCTAGCATTTTCAGCATCTGAAGAATTAACATTGACACTACGCAAGTTGCTGAGAATTTTATTAAAGCGAGCAAAGAGGTCATCAATGGACTCACCGGGTTGCATCTCAAAGCGCATGTATTCTTTCTTGAACATATCCTGTCTTACCTCCTTGATCGTGTTGGATCCTTCGTGGTAGTCACAAAGTGCTCTCCACACATCGTACGCCGATCGGAGGTGTGCAAAACGGTCGAAGTGGCTCTAAGTTAGTCCTTGTATGATCAAGTTCCGAGCCTTGTTGTTGTTGTCGACATCTCTCATGTTTGTAGCCGTGACTTGATCGTTTGAAGGCACATCGTAAGGCTTGTACACCTTTTCCCATATTGCAAAGCCTTGCGCCTGGATGAAAACATCCATGCGTGCCTTCCAAACCTGAAAATCAATACCACTAAACACACAAGGTTTGGCGGAGTATTTCTCCATGATGATTAGTCAAAACACGTGCAAATCACAAATATTAGAGCAACCTGGCTCTGATACCAATTGTAGGATCGAAGTACATGTGTAAAGCTACCAGAGGGGGGGCGAATGGTAGATAAAAACTTTTCAGCGGAAGCAACAAAACACCCCTCAGCAGAAAATTGATCTGTTAAAGAAATCGTGTGTGTGACTAATCTAAACGTGATCAACTGTGACAAAACTAGTATAGATTGTAGAGAATCAAGTCACGAAGACGTCAGAACAAGAATCATGAAAATCAGTTGAGAGAAACTCAAGTTACGATCGAAAGATCGAACAAAGGTCAATCTGTCCTACGCGAGAAAAACAGTTCTGGAATACTGCAAAGAAACTCGTGTAGATCAGAAACCACAAATTCAATGACCGTGAAATTTTCACGGATGATATATAATCAAGTTGTGAAGACAACCGAGAAAGAATCACATCAATTGGATTGGTAAAACTCGAGTTATGATAAAACCACCGAAGCAAGGTAGTGCTGAACAGAAACTCGACGAGAAAAACTTGTCTGAAACAAGTCGGACGAACAAGGCACAAAAGTTCCTTTAGAATACGAATTTTATTTATCAAAACACAAGAGGAACAGCGCCAAAGTCGTGAACACACAAGCCTTGGCCTCCCTTGCTTATATAACCAGCCCTAAGGCCAACCCAATTCAAACTAGGACTCCTACTCCTACTTGGATTTAAACTGTAACTTTCCAATACTGCTCAAGACTCTTCTACACGCAGATAGAAGCAATCTTAAGACTTCCAAACACCTTAGTAACGTCCCAAACATTTCTAAAAGAACTCAACTTCGTGACCCACATGAATTCCTATCATAACCAACTCAAAACTTTCCGTATTTGAGTCAAACACGACTCAGCCGCAGCCTGAGTCCATAACCTAGTCGGTTGAACCTTTCCGACCAATTATTTACGTCCACATCTCTTCATCACGCCTTGGAACCATGCAGCTACGTCCTTGCACTCCTTGCACACGTGCAAACATCTTCCAACGACGTCCAAGATACCTCCATATGCATTGTTCTTGATTCAAATATACTGTGCAACCTCCCGATCAACTCAACCACAATTCCTCCCGAACTTGGTTGTTGAACCTCATCTTCTCCCAAAGACTAGTTCAATGGATCCTGTCACCAGCCATGTCTTGAACTCAAGCAACACCTGCACATGAATAAACAACCAATACTTCCAAGCACAAGTCCTCAACTTGACTCTCGTTAGTTCCGAAACTACAACATCTTACGTGAGCACCTCACATAAGCATGTTGTAAACCGTAGCAAAATGATATCAGCCATAACCACCAAAACACACCAAAAACTTAGTAAAATAATACTAAGCAAACTTTCCATAAGAGTAAAGCAAGTTTGAAACATTGCAAGTTAAAAGCAGAACCATTGCAATCAAGCTCCGAACCTTACCAAAGCTAACCGGACCATGAACCGGAGCTTACCAAAGCTAGTCGGACATAGCGCCGGAGCTTACTAAAGCTTAGTCGGACCTAGCATGGAATATACCAAAGCTAGTTGGACCTAGCACCGGAGCTAGCAAAAACAAGTCAGACCTAGCCAAAATAAGTCAGACCTAGACAAAGCAAGTCGGACCTTATGTCAGACCTATCGTCGGACCTTGCAGGAGCTCGAACCTTGTTAAAAATATGTTTTGGTAGTATTCAAAACTTTTATCGTCAAAGCCAATGTATTCAGAACACATAGGTCTCACATACACCCTTGTTCATCATAAAACCCCATGAAAGCCCATTAAAACATGCAAGAACACGTACAAACTGGTTTAATAAAACAGCACCATAGGATTTGCATTCGTCTACACCATTGCATCTTGAGTAGAGTTGCGCATGATGTTTGATTGCTGTAAATTTTGTATGTGTATGGTCGTTAGTAGAAGGACAAGCTCAGGAAGCCATCTACGAAGAATTACAGCACCAAGACTTTGAGAAGCTTGAGCAACAAGAGCCACAGGAGCAAGGCAAGTGCCCCTTGACCATATTGATCCTGTGTTTTGAAACTGTTTTGTTTGCGAAAACGTGTATGCTTGACTCAACTTGATGGGACACACTTTTATAGGAGTTTACTAGTTTTGTTAACCATCCTTGTCGTCGGGAAAGTTGATGAGTCGTGTATGGTCGTTTTTCCTTTTTGCTTCGCTTAATCCACGGGATACGGGAAGCTGAATTAAAACATGGTTAGCTACTGCACTCATATGAATAATGATAATGAGAACTTGATGATGATAATGAGCATGGAATCGGGGAAGATCTAGGCAAGATTGGTTCATGGATGTTGCTGAATGAGATGGTGGTTTACTTGCCGTAGATCTAAGGACCGGTTCATGCCAGCACATGCCAGGAAAACAGTGCCACCACAAGGCCAAATATAGGTGCGGCTTAGCTGACTAATTAGGTGTGTTGCTAGCTTGTTATGGACCGTGGATGGCGCAGGGAATGGGAGTCGAGAGGGACGGCCCTAGGAACTGCATGGTACAAGAGGGGGCCCGTGGGTGGGAGAATGATGATTCGAGCCTGCCGGTGAAACCTTAGTGAGTCCATACATCTAGTAGCCCCTTTGTAAAGGATATTTTGTGATCGCTTGGCCATACACCGAAGGTTCCGTACTGGTATAATGGAGGTTCTGCAGTCGCCGACGGGTGACGAAATCACAAACTTGTGGGTAAAGTGGTGCCACCTCTGCAGAGTGTAAAACTATCATGATAGCCGTGCTTCCGGTCACAAGAACCTGGCCAACTCACATGATTAGAGGGAAAACTTGGGACGGATGTTCGGCAAGGTTATGGTATGGTCATTTGGATTGGTTTTGGGACTGTTTTGAGTCATGACATTGAGTTTAGTTTCGGTTATATGAGTATGAGATGGTTATGAATATTATGAGCATGAGATGAGGTTGAGAAAGATTAATGGCTGGTTGAGACATGATAAATGGTGAACTATGATGAAGGAATGTTGCTGTTATAACATGGTTATGATGGGATAAAACTCACTTAGAGATAGTTTCTGTTTTTATCATGTTTGTGAAATAAAATTTGCTTGCTGCAATGAGCCTTTTTATTCCATACCTTGTTGTAAGCTACATATCATACTTTTCCCGCACTTGCTGAGTACGACATGTACTCACCCTTGAATTATCACATAAACATCTGCAACAGGAGAAGAGTACTTTGAGGACCATGTGGAGTACTAGGCGTGCGAACTACCGTCACCATGCCTGTGGAGTTGAAGATGGAGCCGCTGCTATTTAGTTATTTCCACTGTCGTTTAGAGACTTACGCTGCAAGGATAAGTTAGAGATTCATGAGTGAGACAATTAGTCAATGTAATAAAGTACTTAAACACTACTTATTCGGGGTTATATTCTGAAATTCAGTTTGTGGATTACATGTGTATGTGTGATGAACATCCTGGGCACACATATGCATTAACTCGGTTCCGTTTACGGAGCTGGGTGTCACATCCAACCATCTTCGCTGCCTCATGCTCAGCTACTGCTGAGTGAATATGTACTTTAGGCTTTTGTGGTCGGTATACAAATGCACGAGGTTACAGAGTAGATAGTGCTTCCACATCTTGAGTGCGAGTACCACGGCAGCGAGCTCTAAGTCATGAGTTCGATAATTCTGCCCATGGTTTCTGAGCTGCCGTGATCCATACGCGACCACCCTTCGGTCTTGCATCAGCACACATCCGAGCCGAATGCCGGATGCATCGAAGTGCACAACGAATGGTTTTGTTGCGTCTGGCTGCGCCAAGACCGGTGCTGATGTTAGGTGCTTCACTAATGCCTTAAACGCTGCTTCACATGCTGGACTTCAAACATATTTGGTATCCTTCTACAGCAGCTCAATCATAGGCTTTAAAATCTTTGAGAAGTTCAGAATGAACCTCCGATAATATCCCGCGAGTCCGAGGAAACTCCGTATCTCGTAAACAGTTCCCAGGGACTTCCAATTCAGCACTTGTGTTATCTTACTCGGGTCTACAGTGATATCCTCCACTGAGATAATATGCCCGAGAAAAGGCACTTGCGATATCCAGAATTCGCACTTGCTGAATTTTGCGTATAGCTTGTGATCCCGTAGCCTTTGCAAGACTATACGCAGATGCTTCGCGTGATCTTCCTCCGACTTCGAATATACCAATATGTCATCGATGAAGACTATGACAAACTTGTCCAGCTCCGGCATGAATACTGAGTTCATCAAGTACATGAAGTGAGCTGGAGCATTGGTGAGGCCGAAGGACATGACCAGGAACTCATAAAGTCCGTACCTCGTCGAGAAAGCTGTCTTCCGAATATCCTCGGCCCGTATCTTAATCTGATGGTACCCGGATCTTAAGTCCATTTTGGAAAAGATCTTTGCTTCGACCAACTGATCAAACAACATGTCGATCTGTGGCAACGGGTACTTGTTCTTGATGGTTACGGCGTTTAGTGGACGATAGTCCACGCAAAGCCGCAACGTCTCATCCTTCTTCTTTACAAACAATGCCGAACAGCCCCATGGCGAGGAGCTCGGCCTAATAAAACCCTTCTCCAGCAGGTCCCTTAACTGCGTCTTCAGTTCAGCCAATTCCTTGGGTGCCATCTTATACGGCCTTCGTATATTGGCATAGTTCCCGGTGCAAGTTCAATCTTGAACTCCACCTCTCTGTTGGGCGGCATCCCCGGTAAATCATCCGGGAACACGTCAGGGAACTCACGGACTACTGGAATGTCTTCCAATCTGAGTGTGGTGGATTGGCATACACTTGGAAGTTTTATTTCTGTACTGTCCAGAAATAATGAGTGAGACTCGTGCACCTCTGAGTGCAAATGCACGACTCGCAGGACAGTGTCTAAAACAGCGCCGTGGCGGGTTAACCACGACATACCTAGAATGACATCGACCTTTTGTCCCTCTAAAACTATGAGAGACGTAGGGTATACTCTACCCTTGTGACGCCCTCAATTCTGTGGAAAACCATGGAACCGAGAACTAATGCATATGTGTGCCCAGGATGTTCATCACAGATACACATATGTTCCACAAACTGAATTCAGATTATATATTACCACGAGTAACAGAATTTATTACAATGTCTCATGTGTCTTGGACTCATGCTCACAGCAGAAGTCTTATTTCTATGCAGCGGAAGTCCTTATTATAATGCGGAAGAAAATCTAAGCAGCAATGGTTCCATCTCTATTCCATTCCCACAGGCAAGGTTGAGAACAGATCACACGCCTAATGATCCATTTGTTCTTCATAGTAATCTTCTCCTTCTGCTGATGATGAAATAATAATGCAAGTTTGAGTACAATGATGTACTCAGCAAGTGCGGGAAAAATATGATATGTAGCTCATAGCAAGGTAGGTATAAAAGGCTCATTGCAGAAAGCAAAGTTATTTATCAAAAACACGATAAAACAGCAACTTATATTTAGGTGAATGTAATCCCAACATGTATTAAAATACCAATCATACCTCCATTATGCTCATCACAATCAATCAACCTCACTCTTGCTCACGAATACCTCATCGTATTCGCTACCATCTCACGAATACCATCTCGTATTCGCTACCATTTCATCTCATAAAAAAAACTTCGTCTCCCACTGAGACCAACCTTGTTGCCATGACTCAATAGTCATGCAACCCATCTTATCACCGGTACTCAACAGTCCCAAAACCAAACCATAACCAAACCATCCAAAACCATAACCAGTAACCATCCCAATAACCATCCCAACTAATCATGGCAGTTGGCCAGGCGCTCGTGACCGTAAGCTCGGCTATCATGATAGTTTTAAGAACTCTGCAGAGTTTGCACCTCTTTACCCACAAGTTTGTGATTTCGTCACCCGTCGGCGACTGCAGAACCTCCATTATACCAGTACACAACCATCGGTGTATGGCCAAGAGATCACAAAATAGCCTTTACAAAGGAGCTACTAGATGTATGGACTCACTAAGGTTTCACCGTCGGCTACAATCTCCAATTCTCCCACCAACGGGCCCCCTCTTGTGCCATGCAGTTCCTAGGGCAGTCCTCACTCGACTCCCATAAACCCGCGCCTTCCACAGTCCATAACAATCTAGCAACTTACCTAATTTCTCAGCTAAGCCGCACCCATACTTGGCCTTGTGGTGGCACTGTTATCCTGGCATGTGCATGCATGAACCGGTCCTTAGATCTACGGCAAATAAACCACCATCTCATGCTACCTCATTCACAAACCCAGGCTTGCCTAGATCTCCCTCCGATCCATGTTCATTAAAAACATCAATTTTCTCATTATCATTATGAGTGCAGTTAGCTAGACACATCTATCTCGCTTCCCAATCCCGTGGACTCAGCGAAGCATAAAAGTAAAAACCGTACCCGACTCATAAACTTCCCAGGCTATAAGGGTCGTTTAACCAGAACTAGTAAACTCCTATAAAAGGGTTTCCCATCATGTTTGACTCAGCACACACACCTTTTCGCAAAACAAAACAGTTTTACCCAAAACATAGGATCAATATGGTCAAGGAGCACTTGCCTTGTTCTTGCGGTTCTGGTGGCTCTTGGATCTCGAAACCTTGTTGTTGCAGCTCATTGTAGACAGCTCCCTGAGCTTGTCCTTCTATACAGGATCACGCACATACAAGATTCATAACAATCAATACCATACACAAACTTTAAACTAGATGCGATGATGCGTATGCATGCTATCCTATAATGCAGCTTAGTTTTATTAAGTCGTTTGTACGTGTTCTTGCATGGTTTTATGATGGACAGAGGTGTTCGGATCAGATGTGGACGTGACGATGACCTTGTCTTTAGATCAACCCGATCAACAAGTGATCTGTCCACGAGAAAGCTTCTGTTCGAAAGGAACCGAAGAACAGATGCAAAGAAAACACAACAATGTCGTAAGGTGGTATTGGAAACCTACCTTACGTTCTTCTCGGTCTTCGGTCCTTCTCAGATCGTTGGGCTCTCTTCCGGCGATTTTCCTTGCTGAATTCCGGCGATGGCTTTCTCGGCGAGTGGAGGCTAGGGCTCTAAGTCGTCGACTTAGGAGTTGGAAAAGAAGTTCGTGGTTTCGGCCAAGGGTTCTGGGTTCTAGTTATAATCGGGAAGAGAAGAGTCCTAATCTGATTGGATTCGGAATAAGAATCCTATTCAGATCATCGTTGAATCTTAACATCTTATCTTTAGTTCATTTGGTACGGTAACATTGTGGAATTCAGGTCGGTCTCTTCTCCTTACCGGTATCTCTATGCGTACAGAATCCAAAAACCGTTCCAGAACTCGTTTCCTCCTTGGTGATGAGCTCCGGAAGCTCCACATGTCCATCGGGGCCTGTTCTCTCCTTTTCCGCAGAGACGAGCTCTGGTGGTGCTGTGTGTCAAGCGAGCAAGACCCCCCTCTCCGTCAGAGGTGAGCTCCGCGTGCGCCACGTATCCTAGCGGTCAGGACCTCCTCTCTTATTCGGAGGTGGCTCCGTGCATGCCACGTGTCAATGCCGGACCTTTTCTCTCTCTCTCCGGAGGTAGTTCCGGGTGTGCCACGTATCCATTCCGGACCTCCCTCTCTTCGGAGATGAGCTCCGTGAATGCCCCGCGTCAAGTAGCGCCGGACTTTCCTTTTTCCTCAGAGACGAGCTCCGAGGTAAACACATATCCAACAGTGATGGACCTCCCGGAGATAAGCTCCGGTGACGACGCGTGTCCAATAGAACCGGAACTCTCGGAGGTGAGCTCCGAGATCGACACGTATCCCGCGCGACTGATCCTCTGATTTCCGTGATGACTAGCTCCGAAGGTGACATGTGTCCTGCGGAAATGCCTTTGCTTCTTCCGCAGAGGCTAGCTCTGGGGCAACACGTGTCCCACAGGGTCGTACATCTCCCCATTTGTGGAGATGAGCCCTGAATCTGCCACGTAGCCAGTTTTTCGGCGGACCTCTCCCCACTTCGCAGGGATGAGCTCTGAACACGCCACATGGCCAGCGGGCCGCGGAAGTTGTCTTCGGCGCTCTCGGTGAACTGGATTCGGCTCTTATTGGCTACCTTTTTGATATTTTTCTCTGTTCCTACTTCCTTTAGAATGTTTTATCTTCATAGAACATGAATATATGCAGAAACAGAAAATGAGGGTGTTACAACCCTCTAAACATAATGGCGCTTTTGGAACCATCATGCTTGCTGAAATTTTCCCACCTGGTGAACAAATCAAATATGGACTTTCGGTGGGTAGTATTTGCAAGCTGTATGTAGCAATGAAAGCTTGACTAATAAAACTGTGTATGGCGCCTGAATCAAATAATACTATGGCGGGATGCTGGTGGAGTTGGAACATACCCGCAAGGATTGGCTCCCCCTCCGGCACGTCCTCTATGGCGAGTTGGTGGACGGTGCCGGGTTTAGGATTTGCCCGCCGCGCATTAGTGGGGTTCCGGGGCTGATTCCTCCCTGGAAACTGTGGTGCCACTCCGCCGCCTTGCCTCTCAGGACAGTTGTTGACGAAGTGTCCTGGGCGACCGCATTTGAAGCATGTGGCTGCTGTCTGGCCCGTGCTTGGGGATCGAAAGCCCGGCATGCGCTGCTGAGGTGCAAATGCACGCGGCATCACCCGCTGCTGCTGTTGTTGCTGCGGGGGTGGTGCTGGTAGTGCCGACCTGAATGCAGGTGGAGAATATGGCTGACTGTAGAATGGCATCGACCTCTGTGGTGGCTGCCAGCGTTGCCCCGATGGTGAGCGATACACCATCCGGTATTTTTGAGAAGGACCACCTCCTTCTCCACTGCTTTGCGGCGCGCTTTGTTTCTTCTCCACCGCCCCTAACTCATTGCTGGAGTCCTCCTGAACCATCGCAGCATCAATAATGTCGTTGAGGCTGCCGCGATTGAACATTGCTAGCTTGTCCTTCAGGAGCAGGTTAAGACCCTAGTAAAAATGGTCCCGCCGCTTCTCGTCAGTATCGGCGTGATATGACGCATAGAGCGCAAGCTCATTGAATGCTCTGTAGTATTCCAGCACGTTCCTACTTCCATGTTGCATGCGAAGGAACTTTTGCTTCTTCCTCTTCATAAGACCCGGCAGTATGTGATAGACCCTGAAGGCCGTCCGGAACTCCGCCCAGGTCATAACTCGCTCGGTGGGTTGCGAGGCACAGTAGTTCGCCCACTAAGCGCTCGCGGACCCTTGAAGCTGTTGGACCACGAACTGAGTCTTGCGCTGCTCACTCACTTGGAGCAGCCCGAACTTCATCTCCATTGTGCGGAGCCAGTTGTCCGCATCGAGAGGTTCATCCGCCCTTGACAATACCAGAGGATGAGTAGCCAGAAAGTCGGAGTAGGAGCTTTGTTGGCGCTCCTCGCGATCTTGACGCCTCTCTGGTTGAGACGTATTGACAATAAGGGTCTGCAGCAACTCCGTGTGCTGTTGATGAGAACCCGTCATAGCCGCAACGATGTCGGCCAATGTAACCGTTGGCTGTGGCGGTTGTTGCTGTTGCTGCTGTTGCTGTCCCGAGGAATCCTCGGGAGTTTGTTGGGAGGCCTCTCCCCCCTGACTAGAACCCCCAACGTCTGGGTTGGCATGAGTGCGAGTCATTCTAAAACTCAAAACAGCAGCGATCAGCACATGTCATTTTAAAATTCCATATGAAACAGTAGGTATTGAAGTGACACATGAATAACTTGCATAACATTCACATATATTGATAAGCATAAAATTTATACAAGATACATTATTCTCGGGTCTCCGAGAAGTCGTGCTCATGTCGTCACTACCTATACATATACTACTATCTGCATGACATGTCACTGATTACAAAAGTTTTTATACATCATCCTCGCTGCCCTACTTGGCAACAGTAACCCACTACAAGGAGTAGAACTCGACCTCCTGCGGGTCGTCCTCCTCTGCTACCTCTACTGGTGGCTCCGGGTCCATGACGTCCTCTTCCGGTTCAGGTTCCCCCATTGCCGGGATACCCAAAACCACGGGTACGGCACCTACCATCGGTAGGCCCATTACCGGAGGCACGAGGTCTTGCAACGCATGCACCTCATCCATGGCCTGGTTGTAGTGCTCTTCCCAGACTTGTCCCTCCTCAATATCATCATCACGCTCTTTAGTGAGGACCTCATTTTGCTGGGTCAAGGCCTGCACTTTCTGTTGTAAAGCCGTGATGTCGACGCGGCTTTTCTTTTTTGCCTTCTTCAGACGATGCAACTGATTGTGTTGCTCGTTTAGTCGCTTTATCGTTGGAAGGAGAACATTGGGGAGTGCACTGTGAGCACTCTCAAAATGGTCTCCACGGCTGGTGCTCTCCTTGAGCTTCATGGAAAGACAATCCATATAAACAGCTTGGCTTTCCATCACAGTCTTCCCTGCCCTCAATTGGAGGCTGAGGTTCGCCTACGCGGGGTTGTGCCTCGGGCAACCCAGATCTTTTTCCTCCAAGTACCTCTCCCTCCACACGTGACTAGCTCGCCCCTCCACCATGACCAGCGTGTATGGAGTACCCTCCATAGCTCTCATGTGCAGTTGGCAGAAACACGACATTGTGTCGCGGGCTGACACTTGCCACATTTCCCCCGGCTGTCTACCTCTCACCGTGATGG
Source organism: Neostapfia colusana (assembly GCA_030760725.1). NCBI lineage: Eukaryota > Viridiplantae > Streptophyta > Magnoliopsida > Poales > Poaceae > Neostapfia > Neostapfia colusana. The sequence goes on from JASWHV010000003.1 coordinate 86,586,558, forward strand.
TGAACGGCGCCCAACCGGGTGGCATCGGTCCTGCAGGAACATCGACGTGGATTGTCCATGTCTTGTTCCCTTCCTAGCCTTCTTCCTTGGCGAGGTACTGCGGCATCTCGACGTACCCGAAATATTGTAGCATCTGCTTCAACACTTCCGGATAACCGCTGCGGTGAGAACAGTGAGATACCACCCACCCGTTCTCCAATTGTCTATCCGCTGTCATCTATAGAAACATATTTGAAAATGGTCAAATATTCATTTAAACGGTAATTAATTAAGTTATAACATAAAACATGTCATTGAACTCATAAAACTTGGAAACACAACTCAAACTTAGAACAAATTTGATTGCTGGTCTGCTGCCCAAACTGACAGCCCTGACCAGTTTCCGTTTCAACATGATTTAGACCATGCTAAAGCAAAACCTATTCTGGAGCTCAACATCAAAGTTAAAGCTAACTTCAATAGATTTCCAGAAAGTATTTTCTTGGCCTAATTTCTGTCCTGGTTCAAAAGTTATGGGATGTCAAAGTTGACAGAATTTCCGGAGACAATTGGACAGCACCTCACTGCTTGAGGTACTGATTTGATCTAAGAATTCCAGTTAGTTCTAAACTAAATTTGACAAAACTTTCTGTTACAAATTTATAACCCATCTCATGAACTTTTCAGAACTACCTCATTTTCTATTTTTTAGATTTTTATGCAGGAAGTTATGCTCGATTTTACAGAGAGTTAGAGAGAGTGTTTGTTCTGCCCTCTTTTCTGGACAGTTTCAACTATACTGCATTTTTCGACTGGTTAAGGGATAAAACACCTCTGGACATCAATAGAAAACGTTTAAAGCTCTTCCAAAGATTTCCAGAAATGTATAATATGACCCCAACCTCGAAATAACTCAACCTCTAACCTCTGTTTAAATTCAGCCTTATGTCAGCTGGAAACAGGGGACTCTGTCCTTAGTATCCTATAAGTTGAAAACTTATTTTCTTTGAACATCCTGATTAAGGGAAGGAGTTACATCAAAATTTTAGTGCTCTGGATCAAACCTTCAAGTTTTACAATGAAGTTGCTCATTTAGTGGGGTGTGACGTCGAAGCGTCACCAGTTCATGTCGGTACTACGTTCCTCACAAAGAAAAACCTATACCGAACTTAGCCGGCTTTGTTAGTTCAGTGGCACTAAACGTCTCTCGCACACGGATGCTACTCGTCTACTGATTCATGGTTAGACTACCTGCAAATAACTTACACAATCACCAGGCTCGGCTGCTGTGACGCCCCGGTTCCGAAAACCACGGAACCGAGCTGATGCATATGTGTGCCCAGGATGTTCATCACACATACACATGTAATCCACAAACTGAATTCAGAATATATAACCATGAATGAATAGGTTTCAAGTTCTTTATTACATCAATCTCTATTGCAGCGGAAGTCTCTAATTTATTCTAGCAGCGGAATTCTTCTAAACGATAGCGGAAGCAACTAAACACGGCAGCAGCTCCATCTCCTACTCGACAGGCAAGTGGACGGTAGATCGCACACCTAATACTTCACATAATCTTTGAAATACTCTTCTCCTGTTGCTGATGATGAAGTAATAATGCAAGTTTGAGTACATGACGTACTCAGTAAGTGCGGGAAAATATGATATGTAGCTTACAGCAAGGTAGGATTAAAAAGGCTCATTGTAGAAAGCGAAGTTTATTTCACAAACATGATAAAAACATCAACTAACTTTAAGTGAATTTAATCCCAACATATATCCAATTAAAACATCAACATACCTCCTTTATGATTCACCACCTTTCATGTCTCAACCAACCATAAATCTTTCTTAACTTTCATCTCATGCTCATGAATACCATCTCATATTCATGACCATCTCATCTCATATTCAATTCCATCTCTTAACCGAGACCAAAGCTCATTATCACGACTCAACAGTCCCAATCTCATTACCAAGACTCAATAGTCCCAAAACCAAATCCAAAGACCAAACCATAACCAAACAAAAGACCATTCCAAAACCATCCCAAACCTTCCCTTCTAATAATGTGAGTTGTCCAGGCGCTTGTGACTGTAAGCTCGGCTATCATGATAGTTTTACATTCTGCAGAGGTGGCACCACTTTATCCACAAGTTTGTGATTTCGTCACCCGTCGGCGACTGCAGAACCTCCATTATACCAGTACACAACCGTCGATGTATGGCCAAGAGATAACAAAATAGCCTTTACAAAGGGGCTACTAGATGTATGGACTCACTAAGGTTTCACCAGCAGGCTCGAATCACCATTCTCCCACCTACGGGCCCCGTCTTGTGCCATGCGGTTCCCCGGGCAGTCCTCTCTCGACTCCCATTCCCCGCGCCTTCCACGGTCCATAACAATCTAGCAACTTACCTAATTAGTCAGCTAAGCCGCACCCATATTTGGCCTTGTGGTGGCACTATTTTCCTGGCATGGCTGGCATGAACCGGTCCTTAGATCTACGGCAAGTAAACCACCATATCACTCTACCACATCCTCAAACCAAGCTTGCCTAGATCTCCCCCGATTCATGTTCATTATCAACATCAAGTTCTTATTATCATTGTTCATATGAGTGCAGTAGCTAGAAACGTTCTATCTCGCTTCCCATATCCCGTAGATTAGCGAAGCAAAAAGAAGAAACAACCATACATGACTCATCAACTTTCCCGGGCAACAAGGTGGTTAACAAAACTAGTAAACTCCTATGAAAGGGTTCCCATCAAGTTGACTCAAGCATACACAGTTTTCGCAAACCAAAACAGTTCAAAAAACATGGGATCAATATGGTCAAGGGGCACTTGCCTTGTTCCTGTGGCTTTTGTTGCTCACTGATCTCGAAGTCTTGGTGTTGAAATCCTTCGTAGATATCTCCCTGAGCTTGTCCTTCTGCTTACGATCGTGCACATACAAAATTTATAGCAATCAAACATCATGCACAAACTTTACTTAAGATGCAATGGTGCATATGCATGCTATCCTATTAGATCAGTTTGTACGTGTTCTTGCATGTTTTAATGAGCTTGCATGGGGTTTTATGGGGAACAAGGGTGTATGGATCAAGTGTGTACGTGGTGATGATCTCATATCAAGATCTAGATCAATTCCACTGTCAAAACGGATCAACACGTGATCTGTCCACACGAAAAAACTTCTGTTCGAAGAAAAACAGATGGGAAGAAAACCACGATGATGTAGTAAGGTGGTAACAAAAACCTACCTCGCTTCTCCCTGGTGGTAGGACCTTCCTCCTAGCGATGGCAGCAGCGGGGAGCTCGTCGGCGGCTCACCGGTGGGGCTCACCGTCGTCTGGACTCTGGCAAGGGGGTGGAAACTCTAGCTCGGCGAGCTGGGGATAGAGCTTCCAAGTCGCCGACTTAGGGAGAGGAAAATAAGAGTACGTGGTTGCGGCCAGGGTTTTTCGGTTCTATTTATAAGGGGTGAAAGAAGAGTCCTACTCTGATTAGATTTCAAATAAGAGTCCTATTTGATTTGTTTTGGATCTTAACAGCTTATCTCTAATTGATTTGGTTGCAGTATTCAACGTAGAAGAGTTTGTGTTGGTTTCCTCCGTATCGGGCACTCGCGCACAGGAGAAAAACCACTTAAGGACCTCGTCCTTCTGCAGGGATAAGCTCCGGAAGCTCCACGTGTTCAGCGGGGGCCGGGCTTCCCTTTTCCGCAGAGGCGGGCTCTAGTTGTGCCGCGTGTCAGGCGGGCGGGACCTCCCCTCTCCTCGGAGGCGAGCTCCACGTGCGCCACGTGTCTTGGCAGGCGGGACCTCCCTCTCCCGCAGAGGCGAGGTCTGTGTGCGCCACGTGTCAGTGCCGGACCTCCCCTCTCTTCGGAGGTGAGCTCCGGGTGTGCCACGTGTCCAGTAGCACCGGACTTCCTTTCTCCTCAGAGACGAGCTCCGAGATTGACAGTGTCCATTGGCGCCAGACCTCTCGGAGGCGAGCTCCGAGGTCGACACGTGTCCAACAGCGTCGGACCTCCCGGAGGCGAGCTCCGAGGGTGACACGTGTCCCGTAGTGTCAGACCTCCCTTCCCCTCGGAGGTGAGCTCCGAGGATGACACGTGTCCAATAGTGTCGGACCTCTCGGAGACGAGCTCCGAGAGCGACACGTGCCCAACAGTATTGGACCTCTCGGAGGCGAGCTCCGAAAGCGACACGTGTCCCATGGGCGGACCTCTCGGAGGTGAGCTCCGAGAGCGACACGTGTCCCGTGGGGTTGTGCGTTGCTTTTCGGCAGCGACAAGCTCCGGTGGGGACACGTGTCCTGCGGGGCTGGACCTCGCTTCTCCGCATAGACAAGCCCCGGAGGCAACACGTGTTCAGCGGGTCGGACCTCGCCCCTTTCACAGAGGCTATCTCCAAGCCTGCCACGTGTCTGGCGATGCCGGACCTCACCCCCTCCGCAAGGATGAGCTCCGAAGGCGCCACGTGGCCAGCATCCGCGGGAAGTGTCAACTGTGCTGCTGGAATTGGCTCTTTTCGGCTATGTTTCTGATTCTTTCTCCGTTTCTACTTCTTTTAAAATGTTTCTTTATATGAAATATGCATGCATGCGTGAATATGGAATTGAGGGTGTTACAAACCTACCTCCCTTAAACTGAATCTCGCCCTTGAGATTCGATAGAGTGGAGAATAGATGAGGGAATTCTGCCTTGAGGTCTTCCTTGTCCATCCCACCAATAGCAAGTTTTCAGGTCCTTGTACATCTTTGTACTGCCGGGATGTATGGAATAAGGTGAGTCATGTGCCTCCTTTAATATCGTGTCGCTGGTGTGCTTGACGTTTGTCACACCCGGTTTCTCTGAAGAACAACCGAGTGAATATCACATGTATGCCAGGATCATTTTCTCATACATGTGATGACAAATAGTGAAGCATCATTTATTACAAGCCAGGTGTCGAATATAAATATGTCTTACAAGTGGAATATTATTCTTGTGGGCTCCGTCACAAGCGTTGCCCGGGGGACTCCATTAACCTAAAATCCTTCTTCGGGTCCGAAGTCTTGGTCATTCAACGCCACATCATCCCCTTGACCTGAGCAGCAATTTAAACCAACAAATATGCAAGGTTGAGTACCGTTGCTACTCAGCAAGTGTGGGAAAGTTATGTCATGCATGGCCAGAGCAAGGAGAGGTTGAAATCATGGTTAAAGCACTATGCAATTGATACCTATCACCTTAGCTTATTAAGCACCTACATCACTACACAGGTGAAATGGTTCCCAATCCCTCAACCCATCATCATTATTAAATAAACATAGTCTCATCTCCAATGTTAAGCTTCCCGCTTAAGATCCTCAACTTCCAAATCCATCATCCTCTAATCATGAATAAGTCCAAGCCGCTCTTGACCATGAGCACGAGTGTCATGACAGTTTTGACACTGCAGAGTTTGCACCACTGTACCCACATGTAGTGATTTCATCCCCCGTGGCCGGGTGGACTAAAAGAACCTCCATTATGCCAGTGGCTACGAACCACATTCACACTTCCCAGGTGTGTAGCCAGGAGATCACTACGAAGCCTTTACAAAGGGATTCCCGACGAGCGTGGGCCCACTAAGGTTTCACCCCTAACAGCATACAAGAGGCTCCAACCCCGCTGCAGTGGCCCCCTCTTAAGCCTTGCAGTTCATATGGTAGTCCAGCTGACACCTATTCCCCGCACCATCCAACACACCCATACTACGCCGGGGATACACCTAATTAATTGGCCAAGCTGCCCCATCTCAGCATGTTGTTGGCACGGTAAAGCCAGGTTACATGCTCCATGAACCGGTCCTTAGGATCCAGGCAAGTACTAAACACAAACCCGAGTCTCGTGCACCCAGCACCAACCAAATCATCCAACATGCCTCGATCCCTACCTCTACATAACTCATAATGTCTCATTTAAGAGTAAGGTAAACAAGTTGATGATCTCATATCCCAATTATCCCATTCTAAGCATGGCTAAGCATAAGCATGTAAATAAATGATATGATAAAATAAATCCCAACCCAAGCTACAAGGAAACAAGATAATGCAATTCTAGGGAAACTTCCTAGCATGGGTTTCATATTTCAATTGACAATGCAAATAATTCTATCCACACATCCTAGCATAAGATCAAAGTGGTAAGGACACTTGCCTTCTTCCTGCTGCTCTGGGAATGGAAAGTCTTGGTCTTGGAAGAGGAGAACTTGCTCTGGGCAGGTTCTATCATGCCAATACACATAGCAAAAGAAAACAACAATCCATAAGACATAGTTCACACTTTCACTTCATACAAACCACACATACATACCTATGAAAGTCATTCACATTACTAAGTGTTGTGGTTATCCTAGATGTGTTGATTTTTGGCCTACATGCACTTTTAAGCATATGTATATAATTTCTAACTTTTGTATTCAGATTTCTGTTTGCACACTATATATGAATTTCCAATTTAAACAAATTCTTTAATACACTCTTTAGCTACCAAGTTTGCATGGAAGGTAATTTCCTACTCCAAATGGGTTTTCAGACCTTCTACCAAATCCTAAACTGAAGTCTTTGGATTTGGAGACTGCATTTATCATTTTCTAGTTATGCATACCTATTTTCCTCTTTTTTTCAGATTTATTTTCTATGCCTAAAAGTGAGTTTTAATATTAAATAGTAGGGCATATCATCTAAACAGAATAGGTTCTGATCTAAAATATTAAATAATATATTTTTGAACTTCTCCTCTGATGTGAACTAATTTAAATTTATTTTACCAATTTTCAGAATTATTTCCTAACCTAAAATGTGTACCTATAACTAATAAATGTGAACAATCAATTAGACAGATTCATTTCAGATTAAAATCTATTTTTAACTCATTCTAAAGTTTTCCAAGTGTTAGGAGAGTTTAAATTTGAATTTACAATGTGTTTGCCTCACCTTTTTAAATTTAAATCCTAATCACATATTCAAATTTCTGAATGTAAGGGCCTCAGTTTTTGACACATATTTGAAGTGTTCATCACCATACACGCACACCTCATTTGAGGAAAGATGATGAACACAAATGAAGTTCCATGGGCTAGATCAGAAGTTTCCGGGGCTAGCTCGTGTTTTCCGAGATCCCCAGGGGGTAGCGCGTAAGAATCCCGGCCTCTATAACCCGGGGCTGATGTGGACCGTCCGATTTAAAGTGGACGGCTCAGATTAGATCATCGAACCGTTACGCGCGGGTTTTAATTCTACCGTGCGATTTAAAATAGACGGCTCTCAAGTGGCCACGTCGCCCTGGCCAGAGCCAGCCCGCGCGCGTGGCGGCGCGCGGCGGCGGTGGTGGCGATCTCGCCGGCGCAGCCTCGGCTTTTGCCGCTACTCGTTAGAACTTGCATCTTTTAGCATGGATCGGCTGCGGAGGGGTAGGGGAGGCTCACCGAGGGGTTTTCCAGCACTCGCCGGTCCTGGAAGTCGGTCGGCGGCGAGCTTCAACGGCGATGATCTTCGGTGCACGTCAGAACAGATGCTAGGGTGCGAAACTTGTCGTTTCCTTCACGTGCAGGGCTCCCTGTGGGCGGTGGAGCACGATCAGCGCGTTAGATCTGATAATCTGAGCAATGATCGAAGGAAAACGGGGATTGAATCTTCGGTTCTCACCGGAGAGAAGAACAGCCGATCGGGGGGGGGGACAGAGCGATTGTCGGTGTTTATATAGGTGAGGGAGGGTGGCGGTCTGTTAGGATCGAGTTTGAGACATCCTGGACAAGAATTCGGGCTGGGGGCGCGGGTTTCCGAAATTCATTGAGATTGGGCGCAGGGAAGAGTCCGGCCGTTGGGGGCGCGCGGGAGGTGAGGGATGACACGCGGGCCCCGCGTGTCAGTGAGAGGAAGAGAGGGCGCGCGGTTGCGGGCTGGCGCGGGGGAGTAGTGGGCCGGCTGGTGGGTTTTGGTCCACTGGCCGGTGGGGTTTTTCTTTTTATTTTCTTTTTTCCTTTTCTTTTCTGTTTTGATTTGAATTTGAATTCCAATTTAAGTTTGAATTTTTGCACCACATGCAATACGTCCAAAAAATTTTAAATTCCCCTCTTTAGCAGATTTTGGGGTGTTACAGCTCTACCCCCCTTAAAAGAAATCTCGTCCTTGAGATTGGTGGTTCTAGGAAAACAATTCCGGAAACTGTGCCTTAAGCTCGTCTTCTCGCTCCCATGTGGCTTCCTCTTCCGAGTGATGCTTCCACTGCACCTTGCACACCCGGATTCTTTTATTTCTTGTGAGGCGTTCCATTGTCTCCAAAATCTTGACTGGTTGCTCGGCATAAGACAGATCCTCTGCTACGTCAACCTCATTCATGGGTAACATCTCTTCAGGCGTCCTCAGACATTTCTTGAGCTGTGACACATGGAATACGTCATGCACATCTGATAGGCGAGCAGGTAGTTCTAGTTGATATGCCACTTCGCCTTTCCTCTCCAGAACTTGAAAGGGTCCGATGTATCGAGGTGATAACTTCCCTTTCACCTTGAACCAACGAAGTCCTCGGATAGGGGACACCTTGAGATAGACATAGTCCCCCACGTTGAAAATAAGCTCTCTTCTCCGTACATCGGCATAACTCTTTTGTCGGGTCTGAGCTATCCTCAAATTGTTGTGGATTTTCCTCACTTTTGACTCGGCTTCTTGTAGTACCTCGGACCCAAACACTTTACTTTCCCCCGTTTGGTTCCGAAATAGGGGAGTTCTGCACTTCCTCTCATACAAAGCCTTAAATGGTCACATCTTCATACTAGCCTGATAGATGTTGTTATAGGAGAACTCTGCATACGGTAAGTTCTTATCCCAACTCCTATTGTTCTTGAGCGCACATGCTCTCAGCATGTCCTCAAGGATCTGATTGGTTCTTTCTGTGTGCCCGTCAGTCTGGGGGTGATAGGCAGAACTGAAATTTAGATGGGTTCCCATGGTTTCATGTAACTTCTGCAAGAACCTTGAGGTGAACTGTGTCCCTCGATCTGACACTATCTTCCTTGGCACTCCATGGAAACACACGATCCTTGACATGTATAATTCTGCCAATTTGGATCCGCTGTAGCTTTCTTTCACGGGGATGAAATGAGCTACCTTAGTTAGCATGTCGATGATGACCCATATCGAATCATAACCCGATTGGGTCCTAGGCAGTCCCACTATGAAATCGATACCCTATTTCTTCCCATTTCCATTCAGGCACTTTGAGTGGTTGCAATAATCCCGTGGGTCATTGATGTTCTGCTTTCACCAACTGACATGTGTCACATAGGGCAACATGTTCCGCGACATCCCGCTTCATGCCATACCACCAATACCTGCTCTTGAGGTCATGATGCATCTTCGTACTCCCAGGATGAATGGAATAGTCAGAATCATGAGCCTCCTTCAAAATCAATTCACGGATCTCCTTCACTTCAGGCACACAGATTCTTTTCCCGTGCCACACCGTACCTTGTTCATCCTCCCTGAAACCAGGGGCTTTTTTATCCTTGATGAGTTCTCTGATTTCTTGTATCTTCTCATCAGTCTTTTGACCGTTGCGTATATCTTGCTCTAACGTGGAGTCCACTTCCATGGCGATGGCCTCACCACTATCCACTAGACATAGATTGAGTTTTACAACCTCTTCCTTCAGTTCTGTGGGCATGTCCTTTAAGCTTAACCTATTGACCTACACCTTCTGGCTTAAAGCATCTGCTACAACGTTCGCTTTCCCAGGATGATAGTTGATGCCCACATCAAAGTCATTAATTAGCTCTAACCATCTCCTTCGTCTGAGGTTGAGATCTGGCTGTGTGAAAATATACTTTAAGCTCTTATGATCCGTATATATCTCTTTCCTCTTCCCCATCAAGTAATGCCGCCAAATCTTCAATGCGTGTACCACTGCGGCTAGCTCTAGGTCATGCGTAGGATAGTTCTTCTCGTGCTTCCGGAGCTGCCGGGATGCATATGCCACGATATGCCCCTCTTGCATGAGAACACATCCCAACCCGTTTCCAGAGGCATCGCAGTACACCGAAAAGTTTCTCTGCATATCTGGCATAACTAGCACTAGGATTGGTGTCAATCTTCTCTTCAGCTCTTGAAAACTCGTCTCACACTGCGTTGTCCATGTGAATGTGATTCCCTTCTCCAACAATTTGGTGAGGGGTCTCGAAATCTTGGAGAAACCCTCGATAAACCGTCGATAATACCCAGCCAATCCTAAGAAGCTTCGAATTTCCCCGACATTCTCAGGGGTCTTCCACTTCTGTACATCCTCGATCTTGGCGGGATCTAAGGAGATTCCTCCCTCCGAGATTATATGTCCTATGAAGGGAACTCTCTTCAGCCAAAACTCACACTTGCTCAACTTGGCATATAGTTGGTGTTCTCTCAGCTTTTGCAACACCAACCTTAGATGTTCCTCATGTTCTTCTTCATCTTTGGAGAAGACGAGAATATCATCAATGAAAACCACCACAAATTTGTCTAGATATTCCATGAATACCTTGTTCATGAGATACATGAAGTATGCCGGGGCATTAGTTAGCCCGAAAGGCATGATGGTGTATTCATACAGTCCGTACCGAGATACGAAAGCTGTCTTTGGAATATCAGTTTGCCTTATCTTAAGTTGGTGGTATCCCGATCTGAGATCAATTTTCGAGAACACACAAGCTCCCCTCAACTGATCAAACAAGTCTTCAATGTGGGGAAATGGGTACATGTTCTTGATGGTTACTTCATTCAACGCACGGTAGTCTACGCATAACCTTTGGGTTTCGTCCTTCTTGGGCACAAATATCACTGGAGCTCCCCATGGTGAGGAACTAGGACGAATGTACCCCTTCTCTGTCAATTCTCTTAAATGTTCCTTGAGTTCTTCCAGCTGTTTGGAGTCCATCCGATAGGGTCTCTTGTATATCGGAGCTATTCCAGGCAATAGCTCAATCGAGAATTCCACCTCACGATCGGGAGGCATACCTGGCAACTCCTCCGGAAAAACGTCTGGATATTCCCTGATGATCCTGATCTCCTCCACTTCCACCTCAACTTGATTGAGTTTAATGTCCCTCCTAGGCTCTTGTATGGTTATGAACTCTACTCTGGTGCCAATAGGGTGAGTTAGATCCACCGTTCTTGTCGAACAATGGTTGATTCCTTTATGTTTGGTCAACCAATCCATACCCAAAATAATATCTATCCCTGGTGAATCTATCACTATGAGGTTTGCAGTAAATACCACCCCATTAATGTCTAGATTCACCTTGGGACACACTTGTCTTGTACTTATTTCTCCCCCTGGAGAGTTTACTGCTAGCATATGGTTCATTTGTGTTGTTGCTAGATCATGCTTCTTAACAAACCCTTGGGCAATGAACGAGTGGGTAGCACCAGAATCGAACAACAGGGTTGCAATGTGTAAATTGGCAGGAAACTTACCAACTACCACGTCGGGTGCCTCTTGCGCCTCCTCCATGGTCACGTAGTTCACCCGTCCTCGCATCACATTCTGCTGTTGCGGCTGCATGGGCTTCTTCTTTGGGCACTTATGAGCGTAGTGCCCCACCAAGCCACAATTGAAGCATTGCACCCCAACCTTAGGTGCCTGGCCTTTGTTGTCTTGGGATTGGTTCTATGGTTCTTTCACTGCTGGTCGAGGTTGATATGTGGGATGAGGCTGCTGTACAAACTGACGCTGCGGCTGTGCCGGTGCTGATGGAGGCCTGAAATTTGGGTTGTACCCTCTGGGTACTGAGTAGGACACCACAGCATGGCTCGTCTGCCCTGCGGTTGTTGCATCAGTCGTGGGCGTGTGTTGCTACCCGAGGCTTGGTGTGACCATCCCGCCTTCCTCTTGTTTTCATTTTCCAAGGCCTTCAGCTTCCTCTCCACAACAAATGCTCTGTCCACCATCTTTTGGAAGCTTTCATACTCGTTGGAGGACATTGCACACTACATTTCCGCTGTAAGTCCTTCCACAAAGCAGTCCTGTTTCTGCTCATCAATCTCGATGTCCCGTGGTGCATAACGGGATAGTTGGGTGAATTTAGTGAGGTATTCCCTCACAGTCATGTTTCCTTGCTGCAGCCCCAAGAACTCCTTTCTCTTGTTTTTGAGTTCACCCCTTGGTATGTAATGGTTGCGGAAACTATGCTTGAACTCTTCCCAAGTGATGTTCTCAGGGTCATGATGGGCGGCCACGTAAGCGGTCCACCAATCCGCAGCAGGTCCATGCAATTGGTGAGAGGCGAACAACACCCTCTCATACCCTTGGCATTGTATGATCCTCATCTTGCTCTCAATGGTCTTTAGCCAATCATCTGCCTCCAGAGCTTCAACAGCACTTGTAAACTTTGGAGGTTGAGTCTCTAGAAACTCACTCAACCTTGGTTGGCGTGGTGCAGCTTGTGGAGGTGGAACTTGGTGCAAGTTGGCCACCACTTGAGTTAGACTCTGGATGAGCTGATTCTGATTTTCAAGCATTTGGTGGATGGGATCAACTCCTTCACGGCGACCACCCCTGTCTTGTCCTCTAGAAAGATGAGGGTTGCCAGCCTCATCATTATTGTTGGCGGGGTTGGCACCACGACCCTTTCCTCTTCCGGCCATCTATCATGATCAACCAAAAGATAATTTAAAGCATTTCGTGTTAAATTCCCAATTTGCTTGTTTAAACTTAAACTCATGAGGTCTTATTATATTAGCATTTTTTTGAGGGTTTCACATCTCACGCGAACATAAATGCACTCTTAATTCATAGGGGTTCACACATCGAAGCAAAACAGCCTAAAGACGAGGTTGCGGACAAATGCCCATGGCTTCCACAACTCACGTCCCACACCAAACCTTAACACACCATTAACTAAGGTATCGACTCGACTACTCGATAACCTGCTGAACTAAGGGAAAGGACTCTACACGACTCGTATCACCGAGCTGGCTCCTCCGGATCTTCCTCATTATTGTGGCTGCCCTCTGACTCTGCTTTGGGTGGGGAAGCTGCTGGTGGAGAAGTGCGGCGATGCCTGCTCGCCCGGCGATCTGGGGAGTCAGGAGTCCATGTGTCATTCACGGTGACACACAGTTCATTTCCATCTCCTCTTTCTCTTGCCCTCAAGCTGGCTTGAAGCAATGCCTCAGTCTCCTTCAGGGTGTCACGCACATCCTGAAGCTCCTGCTGACACTCCTGCAGTCGAGTGCTGAGCATAGCAGCATCCTCCAAGCATAGGTCCATGTGCTCATGGGAAGTCCCTTGCTGCACTGGTGGGTACTTGTACTCCGCTGTACCACTCTCATGCTGGAGGACATACATGTACTCAGTCCTGTCCAGGTGGCGACGGTAGATGTAACTCTGGCAGGTGATGGCCTCCCAGGTGACATCCTTCTCGGCATCGACCTGGGTTGCTCGACAAGCTGGAGAGCGGTGGATCTTGAGCAGCTGATTTTCATGGATAATCCTCATTTCTGAACTCCATTCTTCCTGCTTCTCACGGATGGTCCGGGTGGAGATGTAGTGTATGGTTAGCTTGCCCGTATTGCTGGCGGCTTGGAGCATACGCCGAAGACAGCGCAACAAGCCTCCTACTGCCAATCCGTAGGAGTGGTACGTCACCGGGCGATTCCCCTCTCTTAGGGCAAGGGCAACTACAGGAACTCTCCCTCCGGTGGACTTGCGGGAGGTGTGGATCATGCGAACCATCTAAAACATAAAGCATTTAAAATCAAGTTAGATAAGATTTAAATAAAAATCGTGTTTTGAATAAAGTTGGGGCAAGGTGAATAAAGTGACCCATTAAATAAGACTTTTCAACCCACACCTTTGTAAAATAGTTTTTAAGAAAATAGGGTCCTTGAATACGTCCATTTCTATCTAGGTCCACGTTCCTACGGGTAACCTTGGCTCTGATACCACTTCTGTCACACCCGGTTTCACCGAAGAACAACCGAGTGAATATCGCATGTATGCCAGGATCATTTTCTCATACATGTGATGACAAATAGTGAAGCATCATTTATTACAAGCCAGGTGTCAAATATAAATATGTCTTACAACGCATACGTCTCGATGGACGATAATAAGTTCATAACATGTAAATAAAATAGCAGCGGAATATTATTCTTGTGGGCTCCGTCACAGGCGTTGCCCGGGGAACTCCATGAACCTAAAGTCCTTCTTCGGGTCCGAAGTTTTGGTCATTGAATGCCACATCATCCCCTTGACCTGAGCAGCAATTTAAACCAACAAATATGCAAGGTTGTGTACCGTTGGTACTCAGCAAGTGTGGGAAAGTTATGTCATGCATGGCCAGAGCAAGGAGAGGTTGAACTCATGGTTAAAGCACTATGCAATTGATACCTATCACCTTAGCTAATTAAGCACCTACATCACTACACAGGTGAAATGGTTCCCAATCCCTCAACCCATCATCATTATTAAATAAACATAGTCTCATCTCCAATGTTAAGCTTCCCGCTTAACATCCTCAACTTCCAAATCCATCATCCTCTAATCATGAATAAGTCCAAGCCGCTCTTGACCGTGAGCACGGCTGTCATGACAGTTTTGACTCTGCAGAGTTTGCACCACTGTACCCACATGTAGTGATTTCATCCCCTGTGGCTGGGTGGACTAAAAGAACCTCCATTATGCCAGTGGCTACGAACCACATTCACACTTTCTAGGTGTGTAGCCAGGAGATCACTACGAAGCCTTTACAAAGGGATTCCCGACGAGCGTGGGCCCACTGAGGTTTCACCCCTAACAGCATACAAGAGGCTCCAACCCTGCTGTAGTGGCCCCCTCTTGAGCCTTGCGGTTCATATGGTAGTCCAGCTGACACCTATTCCCCGCGCCATCCAACACACCCATACTACGCCGGGGATACACCTAATTAATTGGCCAAGCTGCCCCATCTCAGCATGTGGTTGGCACGTTAAAGCCAGGTTACATGCTCCATGAACCGGTCCATAGGATCCAGGAAAGTACTAAACACAAACCCGAGTCTGGTGCACCCAGCACCAACCAAATCATCCAACTTGCCTCGATCCCTACCTCTACATAACTCATAATGTCTCATTCAAGAGTAAGATAAACAAGTTGATGATCTCATATCCCAATTATTCCATTCTAAGCATGGCTAAGCATAAGCATGTAAATAAATGATATGATAAAATAAATCCCAACCCAAGCTACAAGGAAACAAGATAATACAATTCTAGGGAAACTTCCTAGCATGGGTTTCATATTTCAATTGACAATGCAAATAATTCTATCTACACATCCTAGCATAGGATCAAAGTGGTCAAGGACACTTGCCTTCTTCCTGCTGCTCTGGGAATGGAAAGTCTTGGTCTTGAAAGGGGAGAACTTGCTCTGGGGCAGGTTCTACTCATGCCAATACACATAGCAAAAGAAAACAACAATCCATAAGACATAGTTCACACTTTCACTTCATACAAACCACACATACATACCTATGAAAGTCATTCACATTACTAAGTGTTGTGGTTATCCTAGATGTTTTGATTTTTGGCCTACATGCACTTTTAAGCATATGTATATGATTTCTAACTTTTGTATTCAGATTTCTGTTTGCACACTATATATGAATTTCCAATTTAAATAAATTCTTTAATACAGTCTTTAGCTACCAAGTTTGCATAGAAGGTAATTTCCTACTCCAAATGGGTTTTCAGACCTTCTACCAAATCCTAAACTGAAGTCTTTGGATTTGGAGACTTCATTTATCATTTTCTAGTTATGCATACCTATTTTCCTTTATTTTCCAGATTTATTTTCTATGCCTAAAAGTGAGTTTTAATATTAAATAGTAGGGCATATCATCTAAACAGAATAGGTTCTGACCTAAAATATTAAATAATATATTTTTGAACTTCTCCTCTGATGTTAACTAATTTAAATTTATTTTACCAATTTTCAGAATTGTTTCCTAACCTAAAATGTGTCCCTATAACTAATAAATGTGAACAATCAATTAGACAGATTCATTTCAGCTTAAAATCTATTTTTAACTCATTCTAAAGTTATCCAAGTGTTAGGAGAGTTTAAATTTGAATTTACAATGCGTTTGTCTCACCTTTTTAAATTTAAATCCTAATCACATATTCAAATTTCTGAATTTAATATCACATAGGGTGAAAAAGGTACATCCACCCTACTACAGGGTCTAATTTATTATTTCATAAATTTCCAGTGGTCTAACTACACATAACAGAGGGGTTTTCCTAATTTTTATTAAGTCCAGGGGCTAAAACTGATTTTTAAATGAATTTACTCGAATTTCTGAAGTTCCAGGGGCTTGATCAGAAGCTTCCGGGGCTAGCTCGTGTTTTCCGAGATCCCCAGGGGGTAGCGTGTAAGAATCCTGGCCTCTATAACGCGGGGCTGATGTGGACCGTCCGATTTAAAGTGGACGGCTCAGATTAGATCATCGAACCGGTACGCGCGGGTTTTAATTCTACCGTGCGATTTAAAATAGACGGCCCTAAAGTGGCCACGTCGGAACAGAAGGTAGGGTGCGAAACTTGTCATTTCCTTCACGTGCAGGGCTCTCTAGGGGCGGTGGAGCACGATCAGCGCGTTAGATCAGATAATCCAAGCAATGATCGAAGGAAAACGGTGATTGAATCTTCGGTTCTCACCGGAGAGAAGAACGGACGATCGGGGGGGGAGGGGGGGAGGGAAAAACAGGGCGATTGTCGGCGTTTATATAGGCGAGGGAGCGCGGCAGTCTGTTGGGATCGAGTTTGAGACATCCGGGACCAGAATTTGGGCTGGGGGCGCGGGTTTTCGGAGTTCGTTGAGATCGGGCGCGGGGAAGAGTCCGGCCATTGAGGGCGCGCGTGTAACACCCCAAATTTTTATTCAAAACCCAAAACCATGTTCAGAGGGGAATTTAAAAATTTTTGGACGTGTTGCATGTTTTGCAAAAATTCAAATTCAAACTGGAATTCAAATTAGATTCAAAACAGAAAAGAAATGGAAAAAGAAAAAGAGAAACGGAAAAAAACCGGCCAGTGGGCCGAAACCCGCCAGCCGGCCCAGCTTCCCCGCGCCAGCCCGCCCCCGCGTGCGCCGCGCCGTCTCTCACAGACGGGTGGGACCCGCCTGTCATCCCTAACCCCGCGACCCCGGACTCTCCCGCGCGCGCGCGATCTTAACCGATCGGAAAACCCGTCCCGCAGCCCGAATTCCGGTCCCAGAAGAATCCAACTCGATCACAACTGACCCACCGCCCTCCCCCGGCTATAAAAACCCCAGCTCCGATCAGTTTTTCCCACGCGATCGCCGATTTTTACTCCGGTGAGCACCGAGACTTCGCCGGTGAATTCTGGCCGATCTAAGCTCGGAAACTCTGATCTAACTCGCTGGTCTTGATCCACCGCCTCCGGGGAACTTTGCAGGTGCAGAAAACTCGGAGAGTTACGGTGTAAACACAGCGCCGACGAGCTTCGCCGTGGTTTTGCCTCGGACCTCGCCGCCGATCACTTTCCAGGACCCCCGAGCTCGAGAAAACCCCCGAGGTGAGATCCCTGACCTCCCCTCTACCGATCTATGCCATAAGATCACAGTTTTAGGCAGAATTCTCGAGGATCTGAAACTTTCCGGCGAGATCGCCGCTTCCCGCCGCCGTGCGCCGCCGGCAGCGCCGCCCGCGCTCGATCAGAGCGACGTGGCTGCTTGTGCGCCGTTTATTTTAAATCGCACGGTAGACTTTAAATCCCCGCGTACCGGTTCGATGTTATAATCTCAGCCGTCGGTTTAAAATCGGACGGTCCACGTCAGCCTCGCGTTATAAAGGCTGGAATTCTTATGTGCTACCCCCTGGGGTTCTCTGGAATTGAGAGCTAGCCCCGGAAACTTCAGATCTAGCCCCTGGAACTTCAGAAATTCATGTAAATTCATTTAAAAATCAGTTTTAGCCCTTGGACTTAATAAAAATTAGGAAAAACACCTCTGATAAGTGTAGCTAGACCCCTGGAAATTATGAAAATAATATTATAGACCCCCTAATGGGGTGAGTTCATTATTTTAGCCATGTTTAGTATTTAATCTAAAACATTGAATATGTAACTAGTGTTTAAAAATTAAAAAGGGGGATAAACATAATTGTCAAAATTAATTAAAAACTTTCTCAGTACTTAGAAAACTTTGGAGTGAGATAAAAGTATATTTTTGGGCTGAAATGAATCTGTTTCATTTATTATTCACATTTATTAGTATAGGGACACATTTTTAAGTAAAGAATAGCTATAGAAAAATAGGGAAAATAATTATGAAATAGTATACATCAGAAGCCAAGGTCAAATTATGATATTAAATTATTTAGGACCAGAACCTATACTGTTTAGATGATATGTATTACTAATTTCATAATAAAATACACAATTATGCATAAGAATATAAATCTGAAAAATATAGCAACTAGTAAATGATCAATGGAGTTTTTAAAATCCAAAGAGTTCAGTTTAGGGTTGGTAGAAATTATGAAGGCACATATGGGGAAAAATAATACTTTTCATACACACTTGGTAGTAAAAAGGTGAAGTAGTTGAATATAAGAAATTTATTGTAAACCCATATAAATAGTGTGTAAGTATGAAGGTGGACACAAAAGTAGGAATCATATACACATGGTTAAAAGTGCATGCAAGCCACAACTCAACACACATAAAGTAACCACAACACATTTAATGGTAAAGAACTTTCATGAATATGAATATGTGGTTTGTATGAAGTGTAAGTGTGAACTATGTCTTATGGATTGTTGTTTTTCTTTTGCTATGTGTGATGGTATGAAGTAGAACCTGTTCAAGAACCAGTTATTCATTTCCAAGACCAGGACTATCCATTTCAAGAGCAGCAAGAAGGAGGCAAGTGTCCTTGACCACTTTGATCCTATGCTAGGATGTGTAGATAGAATTATTTGCATTGTCAAATGAAATATGAAACCCATGCTAGGAAAGTTTCCCTAGAATTGCATTACCTTGTTTTCCTTGTAGCTTGGGTTGGGATTTATTTTACCATGTCATTTATTTACATGCATATGCTTAGCCATGCTTAGAATGGGATATTTGGGACATGAGATCATCAGTTTATTATACCATACTCTTGAATGAGCTATTGGGAGTTATGTAGAGGTAGGGATCAAGGCAAGTTGGATGTTTTGGTTGTGTGCTGGGTGCACGAGACTTGGGTTTGTGTTTAGTACTTGCCTGGATCCTAAGGACCGGTTCATGGAGCATGTAACCCGGCTTTACAGTGCCAACCACATGCTGAGATGGGGCAGCTTGGCCAATTAATTAGGTGTATCCCCGGCGTAGTATGGGTGTGTTGGATGGTGCGGGGAGTAGGTGTCAGCTGGACTACCATATGAACCGCAAGGCTCAAGAGGGGGCCACTGCAGCGGGGTTGGAGCCTCTTGTATGCTGTTAGGGGTGAAACCTCAGTGGGCCCACGCTCGTCGGGAATCCCTTTGTAAAGGCTTCGTAGTGATCTCCTGGCTACACACCTGGGAAGTGTGAATGTGGATCGTAGCCACTGGCATAATGGAGGTTCTTTTAGTCCACCCGGCAACGGGGGATGAAATCACTACTTGTGGGTACAGTGGTACAAACTCTGCAGAATCAAAACTGTCTTGACAGCCGTGCTCACGGTTAAGAGCGGCCTGGACTTATTCATGATTAGAGGATTGATGGTTTTGGAAGTTAAGCGGGGAGCTTAACATTGGAAATGATGTTATGGTTATTGGATTATGATGATGGGATGGGAGATTGGGACCATTTCACCTGTGTAGTAATGTAAGTGCTTAATAAGCTAAGGTGATAGGTATTAATTGCGTAGTGCTTTAACCATGAGTTCAACCTCTCCTTGTTCTAGCCATGCATGATATAATTTTCCCACACTTGCTGAGTACCATTGGTACTCAACCTTGCATATTTGTTGGTTTATATTGCTGCTCAGGTCAATATAATGAGGTGGTGTATAATGACCAAGATTTTGGACCCGAGGAAGGTTTTTAGGTTCATGAAGACCCCCGGGCAACGCCTGTGATGGAGCCCTAAAAGAATAATATTCCGCTGCTAGTTTATTTACTTGTGATGAACTTATTATTGTCCATCGAGACATTTACTATGTAAGACTTACTTATATTCGACACCTGGCTTGTAATAAATGATGCTTCACTATTTGTCATCACATGTATGAGAAAATGATCCTGGCATACATGTGATATTCACTTGGTTGTTTCTTCGGAAAAACCGAGTGTGACAGAGGTGGTATCAGAGCCAGGTTGCCCGTAGGAACGTGGACCTAGGTAGAAATGGACGTATTTAAGGGCCCTATTTTCTTAAAAACTATTTTCCAAGGTGTGGGTGGAAAAGT
The DNA here is from genome assembly GCA_030760725.1 of Neostapfia colusana. NCBI lineage: Eukaryota > Viridiplantae > Streptophyta > Magnoliopsida > Poales > Poaceae > Neostapfia > Neostapfia colusana. The sequence goes on from JASWHV010000003.1 coordinate 86,606,985, forward strand.
GTTATTAAAGGAGTCATTTTCTTCATCTTACCCCAACTTTCATTCAAAATAGGATTTTTATTTGAGAATTTATCTAACCTAATTTTAAATTCTTTTGTTTTTAGATGGTTCGCATGATTCGCACCGCTCGTAAGTCCACAGGAGGGAGAGTTCCCGTAGTTGCCCTTGCCGAAAGAGAGGAGAGTCGTCCAGTGACGTACCTTTCCTATGGATTGGCAGTAGGAGACTTGTTGCGCCGTCTTCGACGTATGCTCGAAGCCGCAGGCAATACGGGCAAGCTCATCATCCACTACAACTCCACCAGGACCATCCGTGAGAAGAGGGAAGAATGGAGTTCGGAGATGAGGATTATACACGACAATAAGCTACTGAAGATCCACCATTCTCCAGCTTGTCGAGCAACACAAGTTGACGCGGAGAAAGATGTCACCTGGGAGGCCATCACCTGCCAGAGTCACGTCTATCGTCGCCACTTGGACAAAACTGAGTACATGTATGTACTCCAACGTGAGAGTGGTACCACGGAGTACAAGTACCCACCGGTGCAGCAAGGGACTTCCCATGAGCACATGGACTTGTGCTTGGAGGATGCTGCTATGCTCAGCACTCGACTGCAGGAGTGTCAACAAGAGCTTCAGGATGCCCGAGACACCCTGAAGGAAACGGAGGCGTTGCTGCGAGCTTGCTTAAAGGCGAGAGAAAGAGGAGATGGGAATGAGCTGTGTGTCACCGTGAGTGATCCATGGACTCCTGACTCCCCGGATCGCCGAGCAATCAGGCGTCGTCGCAGTTCTCTACCAGCAGCCTCCCCACCCAAAGCAGAGTCAGAAGGTAGCCGAAATGAGGAGGAAGATCCCGAGGAGCCAGCTCAAGAGGACGAGTAGTGTAGAGTCTTTCCCCTAGCTAGCATAGATAATGCTTGGTGTGTGACGTGAGTAGTTACGTAGTTAATGGTGTGATAATGCTTGGTGTGTGACGTGAGTTGTGGAAGCCATGAGCAATTGTCCACAGCCTCGTCTTCAGATTGTTTTGCTTTGGTGTGTGAACCCACAGGAAATAATAGTGCATTTATTTGGTGTGAGATATAAACCCTCGTAAAATTTTAACAAAGCCTAACACCTCAAAGTACCAACAAATGAAAGTAGTAAGACGATACTAAATGATTTCAAATTAACATTGGTTGATTCTGCCAGATGGACGGAAGAGGAAAAGGACGTGCTGCCAACCCCGCCAACAATAATGATGAGGCATGCAACCCTCATCTTTCTGGAGGCCAGGACAGGGGTGGTCGCCATGAAGAAGTTGATCCTCTCCACCAAATGCTGGAGAATCAAAATCAGCTCATCTAGAACTTGACTCAAGTGGTGGCCAACTTGCATCAAGTTCCACCTCCACAAGCGGCACCACGCCAACCAAGGTTGAGTGAGTTTCTAGGAACTCAACCTCCAAAGTTTGCAAGTGCTGCTGAACCTCTGGAGGCAGATGATTGGCTGAAGACTATTGAAAGCAAGATGAGGATCATACAATGCCAAGGGTATGAGAGGGTGCTGTTTGCCTCTCATCAATTGCAGGGACCTGCTGCTGATTGGTGGACCGCCTACGTGGCCGCCCATCATGACCCTGAGAACATCACTTGGGAAGAGTTCAAGCGTAGCTTCCGCAACCACTATATCCCAAGAGGTGAACTCAAAAACAAGAGGAAAGAGTTTCTGGGACTGCAGCAGGGAAACATGACGGTGAGGGAATACCTCACTAAATTTACTCAACTATCCCGTTATGCTCCACGAGACATAGAGACTGATGAGCAGAAACAAGATTGTTTCGTGGAAGGACTTACCGCAGAGATGCAGTGTGCAATGTCCTCCAATGAGTATGAAAGCTTCCAAAAGATGGTGGACAGAGCATTTGTGGTAGAAAGGAAGCTAAAGGCCCTGGAAAATGAGAATAAGAGGAAGGCCGGGTGGTCACATCAAGCCTCAGGGAGCAACACCCGCCCACGTATGATGCAGCAACCCACGGGGCAGATGAGTCGTGCTGCGGTACCCTATTCAGCACCAAGAGGGTACAACCCAAACTACAGGCCACCCGCAGCACCAGCACAGCCGCCACGTCAGTTGGTGCAGCAGCCTCGCCCCGCATATCCACCTCGACCAGCAGTGCAAGGACCCCCAAACCAACCCCAGGACAACAAAGGCCAGGCGTCTAAGATTGGAGTGCAATGTTTCAGCTGTGGCGAAGTGGGGCACTACGCCCACAAATGCCCAAAGAAGAAGCCTACGCCGCCACAACAGCAGAATGTAGTGAGAGGACGGGTGAACCATGTCACCATGGAGGAAGCTCAAGAGGCACCCGACGTGGTAGTTGGTAAGTTTCCTGCCAATTTACATCTTGCAACTCTGCTGTTTGATTCTGGTGCTACCCACTCGTTCATTGCTCAAGGGTTTGTTAAGAAGCATGACCTAGCAACCACACAAATGAACCATATGTTAGCCGTAAACTCTCCAGGTGGAGAAATAAGGACAAGACAAGTGTGTCCCAAAGTGAGCCTAGACATTAATGGGGTAGTATTTACTGCTAACCTCATAGTGATAGATTCACAAGGGATAGATATTATTTTGGGTATGGATTGGTTGACCAAACATAAAGGAATCATCCATTGTTCGACCAGAACGGTGGAACTAACTCACCCTAGTGGTACCAGAGTAAAGTTCATAACAATACACGAGCCTAGGAGGGACATTAAATTAAATCAAGTGGAGGTGAAAGTTGAGGAAATCAGGACTATCAGGGAATATCCAGATGTTTTCCCGGAGGAATTGCCAGGCATGCCTCCCGACCGTGACGTGGAATTCGCAATTGAGCTAGTACCGGGAACAGCCCCGATATACAAGAGACCTTATCGAATGGACTCCAAGCAGTTAGAAGAGCTCAAGGATCATTTGAGAGAATTGACGGAGAAGGGGTATATTCGCCCTAGTTCCTCACCATGGGGAGCTCCGGTGATATTTGTGCCTAAGAAAGACGGAACCCAAAGGTTATGCATGGATTACCGTGCCTTGAATGAGGTAACCATTAAGAACAAGTACCCATTACCCCGCATTGAAGACTTGTTTGATCAGTTGAGGGGAGCTTGTGTGTTCTCGAAAATTGATCTCAGGTCGGGATACCACCAACTCAAGATAAGGCAATCTGATATTCCCAAGACAGCTTTCGTATCTCGGTACGGACTGTATGAATACACTGTCATGCCTTTCGGGCTAACCAATGCCCCGGCATATTTCATGTACCTCATGAACAAGGTATTCATGGAATACCTGGACAAATTTGTGGTGGTTTTCATAGATGATATTCTCGTCTTCTCCAAAGATGAAGAAGAACATGAGAAACATCTAAGGTTGGTGTTACAGAGGCTGAGAGAACACCAACTATATGCCAAGTTGAGCAAGTGTGAGTTTTGGCTGAAGAGAGTTCCCTTTTTAGGACATATAATCTCGTAGGGAGGAATCTCCGTCGATCCCGCCAAAATCGAGGATATCCAGAAGTGGAAGACCCCTGAAAATGTCGGGGAAGTTCGAAGCTTTTTGGGCTTGGCTGGATACTATCGACGGTTTATTGAGGGATTCTCCAAGATCTCGAGACCTCTCACTAAACTGTTGGAGAAGGGAATCACATTCACCTGGACACCCCAGTGCGAGACGAGCTTTCAGGAGCTAAAGAAGAGATTGACAACAGCCCCAGTGCTGGTTATGCCAGATATGCAGAAGAATTTCACAGTGTACTGCGATGCCTCTGGAAATGGGTTGGGATGTGTTCTCATGCAAGAAGGACATGTCGTGGCATATGCATCCCGGCAGCTTCGGAAGCAAGAGAAGAACTATCCTACACATGATCTAGAACTAGCCGCAGTGGTACACGCGTTGAAAATTTGGCGGCACTATTTGATGGGGAAGAGGACAGAGATATATACGGATCATAAGAGTTTGAAGTACATATTCACACAGCCAGATCTCAACCTCAGACAAAAGAGATGGTTAGAGCTAATTAATGACTTTGATGTGGGCATCAACTATCATCCCGGAAAAGCAAACGTCGTGGCCGATGCTTTGAGTCGGAAAGTGCAGGTCAATAAGTTGAGCTTGAAGGACATGCCCGCAGAATTGAAGGACGAGGTTATAAGGCTCAATCTATGTCTAGTAAATAGTGGTGAAGCCATCGCCATGGAAGTGGACTCCACACTCGAGCAAGACATACGCGAGGGCCAAAAGAATGATGGGAAGATACAAGAGATCAGACAGCTCATCAAGGAAAATAAAGCTCCTGCTTTTAGAGAGGATGAACAAGGAACGGTGTGGCACGGGAGAAGAATCTGTGTGCCAGAAGTAAAGGAGATCCGTGAATTGATTTTAAAGGAGGCTCATGATTCCGACTATTCCATTCATCCTGGGAGTACAAAGATGTACCAGGACCTGAAAGGCAGGTATTGGTGGTATGGCATGAAGCGAGATGTCGCGGAACATGTTGCCCTATGTGACACATGTCAGTTGGTGAAAGCAGAACATCAACGACCCGCGGGATTGTTGCAACCACTCAAAGTGCCTGAATGGAAGTGGGAAGAAATCAGCATGGATTTTGTCGTGGGATTGCCTAGGACCCAATCCGGGTATGATTCAATATGGGTCATTATTGATCGGCTAACCAAGGTAGCTCATTTCATTCCTGTGAAAGAAGGCTACAGCGGATCCAAATTGGCAGAATTGTACATGTCAAGGATCGTGTGTTACCATGGAGTGCCAAAGAAGATAGTGTCGGACCGAGGGACACAGTTCACCTCGAGGTTTTGGCAGAAGTTGCATGAAACCATGGGAACCCATCTGAACTTTAGTTCTGCCTATCATCCCCAAACTGACGGGCAGACGGAGAGAACCAATCAGATCCTTGAAGATATGTTAAGGGCATGTGCACTCAAAAACAATAGGAGTTGGGACAAGAACTTACCGTATGCGGAGTTTTCCTATAACAACAGCTATCAAGCTAGTATGAAGATGTCACCGTTTGAAGCTTTGTATGGAAGGAAGTGCAGAACTCCCCTATTTTGGAACCAAACAGGAGAAAGTAAAGTGTTTGGTCCAGAAGTGCTACAAGAAGCCGAAGCGAAGGTGAGGGAGATTCGCAACAACTTGAGGATAGCACAAACACGCCAGAAGAGTTATGCTGATGTACGAAGAAGAGAGCTCGTTTTCAACGTGGGAGACTATGTTTATCTCAAGGTGTCCCCTATCAGAGGACTTCGTCGGTTCAAGGTGAAAGGGAAGTTGTCACCTCGTTACATCGGACCCTTCCAGGTTTTGGAAAGGAAAGGCGAAGTGGCGTACCAACTAGAGTTACCGGTTCATCTATCGGATGTACACGATGTATTCCATGTGTCACAACTCAAGAAATGCCTGAGGACGCCTGAGGAGGTGTTACCCATGAATGAAGTGGATGTAGCTGAAGATTTGTCTTATACTGAGCAACCATACAAGATTTTGGAGACAATGGAACGCCTCACCAGAAATAAGAGAATCCGGATGTGCAAGGTGCAGTGGAAGCATCACTCAGAAGAGGAAGCCACCTGGGAACGGGAAGATGAGCTCAAGGCACAATTTCTGGAATTGTTTTCTTCGAAACACCAATCTCGAGGACGAGATTTCTTTTAAGGGGGGTAGAGCTGTAACACCCCAAATTTTTATTCAAAACCCAAAACCATGTTCAGAGGGGAATTTAAAAATTTTTGGACGTGTTGCATGTTTTGCAAAAATTCAAATTCAAACTGGAATTCAAATTAGATTCAAAACAGAAAAGAAATGGAAAAAGAAAAAGAGAAACGGGAAAAAAACCGGCCAGTGGGCCGAAACCCGCCAGCCGGCCCAGCTTCCCCGCGCCAGCCCGCCCCCGCGCGCGCCGCGCCGTCTCTCACAGACGGGTGGGACCCGCCTGTCATCCCTAACCCCGCGACCCCGGACTCTCCCGCGCGCGCGATCTTAACCGATCGGAAAACCCGTCCCGCAGCCCGAATTCCGGTCCCAGAAGAATCCAACTCGATCACAACTGACCCACCGCCCTCCCCCGGCTATAAAAACCCCAGCTCCGATCAGTTTTTCCCACGCGATCGCCGATTTTTACTCCGGTGAGCACCGAGACTTCGCCGGTGAATTCTGGCCGATCTAAGCTCGGAAACTCTGATCTAACTCGCTGGTCTTGATCCACCGCCTCCGGGGAACTTTGCAGGTGCAGAAAACTCGGAGAGTTACGGTGTAAACACAGCGCCGACGAGCTTCGCCGTGGTTTTGCCTCGGACCTCGCCGCCGATCACTTTCCAGGACCCCCGAGCTCGAGAAAACCCCCGAGGTGAGATCCCTGACCTCCCCTCTACCGATCTATGCCATAAGATCACAGTTTTAGGCAGAATTCTCGAGGATCCGAAACTTTCCGGTGAGATCGCCGCTTCCCGCCGCCGTGCGCCGCCGGCAGCGCCGCCCGCGCTCGATCAGAGCGACGTGGCTGCTTGTGCGCCGTTTATTTTAAATCGCACGGTAGACTTTAAATCCCCGCGTACCGGTTCGATGTTATAATCTCAGCCGTCGGTTTAAAATCGGACGGTCCACGTCAGCCTCGCGTTATAAAGGCTGGAATTCTTACGTGCTACCCCCTGGGGTTCTCTGGAATTGAGAGCTAGCCCCGGAAACTTCAGATCTAGCCCCTGGAACTTCAGAAATTCATGTAAATTCATTTAAAAATCAGTTTTAGCCCCTGGACTTAATAAAAATTAGGAAAAACACCTCTGATAAGTGTAGCTAGACCCCTGGAAATTATGAAAATAATATTATAGACCCTGTAATGGGGTGAGTTCATTATTTTAGCCCTGTTTAGTATTTAATCTAAAACATTGAATATGTAACTAGTGTTTAAAAATTAAAAAGGGGGATAAACATAATTGTCAAAATTAATTAAAAACTTTCTCAGTACTTAGAAAACTTTGGAGTGAGATAAAAGTATATTTTGGGCTGAAATGAATCTGTTTCATTTATTATTCACATTTATTAGTATAGGGACACATTTTTAAGTAAAGAATAGCTATAGAAAAATAGGGAAAATAATTATGAAATAGTATACATCAGAAGCCAAGGTCAAATTATGATATTAAATTATTTAGGACCAGAACCTATACTGTTTAGATGATATGTATTACTAATTTCATAATAAAATACACAATTATGCATAAGAATATAAATCTGAAAAATATAGCAACTAGTAAATGATCAATGGAGTTTTTAAAATCCAAAGAGTTCAGTTTAGGGTTGGTAGAAATTATGAAGGCACATATGGGGAAAAATAATACTTTTCATACACACTTGGTAGTAAAAAGGTGAAGTAGTTGAATATAAGAAATTTATTGTAAACCCATATAAATAGTGTGTAAGTATGAAGGTGGACACAAAAGTAGGAATCATATACACATGGTTAAAAGTGCATGCAAGCCACAACTCAACACACATAAAGTAACCACAACACATATAATGGTAAAGAACTTTCATGAATATGAATATGTGGTTTGTATGAAGTGTAAGTGTGAACTATGTCTTATGGATTGTTGTTTTTCTTTTGCTATGTGTGATGGTATGAAGTAGAACCTGTTCAAGAACCAGTTATTCATTTCCAAGACCAGGACTATCCATTTCAAGGGCAGCAAGAAGGAGGCAAGTGTCCTTGACCACTTTGATCCTATGCTAGGATGTGTAGATAGAATTATTTGCATTGTCAAATGAAATATGAAACCCATGCTAGGAAAGTTTCCCTATAATTGCATTACCTTGTTTTCCTTGTAGCTTGGGTTGGGATTTATTTTACCATGTCATTTATTTACATGCATATGCTTAGCCATGCTTAGAATGGGATATTTGGGACATGAGATCATCAGTTTATTATACCATACTCTTGAATGAGCTATTGGGAGTTATGTAGAGGTAGGGATCAAGGCAAGTTGGATGTTTTGGTTGTGTGCTGGGTGCACGAGACTTGGGTTTGTGTTTAGTACTTGCCTGGATCCTAAGGACCGGTTCATGGAGCATGTAACCTGGCTTTACAGTGCCAACCACATGCTGAGATGGGGCAGCTTGGCCAATTAATTAGGTGTATCCCCGGCGTAGTATGGGTGTGTTGGATGGTGCGGGGAGTAGGTGTCAGCTGGACTACCATATGAACCGCAAGGCTCAAGAGGGGGCCACTGCAGCGGGGTTGGAGCCTCTTGTATGCTGTTAGGGGTGAAACCTCAGTGGGCCCACGCTCGTCGGGAATCCCTTTGTAAAGGCTTCGTAGTGATCTCCTGGCTACACAACTGGGAAGTGTGAATGTGCATTGTAGCCACTGGCATAATGGAGGTTCTTTTAGTCCACCCGGCAACGGGGGATGAAATCACTACTTGTGGGTACAGTGGTACAAACTCTGCAGAGTCAAAACTGTCTTGACAGCCGTGCTCACGGTTAAGAGCGGCCTGGACTTATTCATGATTAGAGGATTGATGGTTTTGGAAGTTAAGCGGGGAGCTTAACATTGGAAATGATGTTATGGTTATTGGATTATGATGATGGGATGGGAGATTGGGACCATTTCACCTGTGTAGTAATGTAAGTGCTTAATATGCTAAGGTGATAGGTATTAATTGCGTAGTGCTTTAACCATGAGTTCAACCTCTCCTTGTTCTAGCCATGCATGATATAATTTTCCCACACTTGCTGAGTACCATTGGTACTCAACCTTGCATATTTGTTGGTTTATATTGCTGCTCAGGTCAAGATAATGAGGTGGTGTATAATGACCAAGATTTTGGACCCGAGGAAGGTTTTTAGGTTCATGAAGACCCCCGGGCAACGCCTGTGATGGAGCCCTAAAAGAATAATATTCCGCTGCTAGTTTATTTACTTGTGATGAACTTATTATTGTCCATCGAGACATTTACTATGTAAGACTTACTTATATTCGACACCTGGCTTGTAATAAATGATGCTTCACTATTTGTCATCACATGTATGAGAAAATGATCCTGGCATACATGTGATATTCACTTGGTTGTTTCTTCGGAAAAACCGGGTGTGACAGCGCGGGAGGTGAGGGATGACACACGGGCCCCACGTGTCAGTGAGAGGAAGAGAGGGCGCGCAGTTGTGGGCTGGCGCGGGGGAGTAGTGGGCCGGCTGGTGGGTTTCGGCCCACTGGCCGGTGGGGTTTTTCTTTTTCTTTTCTTTTTCCTTTTCTTTTCAGTTTTGATTTGAATTTGAATTCCAATTTAAATTTGAATTTTTGCACCACATGCAATACGTCCAAAATTTTTTAAATTCCCCTCTTTAGCAGATTTTGGGGTGTTACAACGTTAGGCACACAAATCCTTTTTCCTAACCAAAGCGTACCCTTCTCGTCTTTCTTGAAGTCCTTTTCTATGCCTTGTTGGATCCTTTCCTTGATCTCCTTGATTTCCTTATCCATAGCTTGGCCATCTCTTATCTCTTGTTCCAGCAAAGAATGGAGTTTGATCACTTCCATCTCGTTCAAGAACCTGAGATGTAACCATTCGAACTCCTTGCGCAGCTCGGGCCGTACCTCCCGAAACGTGAGTTGGTGACATGCTCCCTTTTGGCTCAATGCTTCAGCTACTACATTGGCCTTTCCGGGGTGACAGTTGATTCCAACATCATAATCCTTGATGAGTTCCAACCATCACCGTTGCCTCAAATTCAATTCCGTTTGCGTGAATATGTACTTCAGGATTTTATGATCCGTATGGATTTCACATCGGTGGCCAAGGATATAATGTCTCCAAATCATTAATGCATGCACCATGGCTGCAAGTTTCAAATCATGTGTGGCGTAATTCAGCTCGTGTTTCTTTAGTTGTCTCGACGCATAGGCTACCACTTGTCCTTCTTGCATGAGCACACATCCAAGGCCTTGTCTTGATGCGTCACAATATATGTCGAAACTCTTGCTCACGTCCGGCAATACCAAAACCGGTTCTGTGGTTAGCCTTTTCTTGAGCTCCTCAAAGCTTTCATGACACGCTTGTGTCCACTGAAATGCTTTTACCTTCATTAGCAATTCAGTCATAGGCTTTGCTATCTTGGAGAAATCCTTGATGAACTGGCGATAGTATCCAGCCATCCCAAGGAAACTCTGAATGTCTCTCATGTTTTGCGGTTGGTTCCACTTCAGAACATCTCCCACTTTTTCGAGATCAACAGATTCTCCTTCCTCGGAGATGATGTGGCCTAGGAACGATATCTCCTTGAGCCAAAATTGACACTTGCTAAGCTTGGGATACAATTAATGCTCTCGCAGCTTCTGCAATGTCAATCTTAAATGTTCTTCATGTTCTTCCTCACTTTTCGAATACACCATGATATCGTCGATGAAAACCACGATGAACTTGTCCAAGTACTCCATGAAGACCTTGTTCATGAGGTACATGAAGTATGCGGGTGCATTCGTTAACCCAAAAGACATAACGGTATATTCATATGAACCATACCATGTTCGAAAGGCAGTCTTGGGTATGTCGGAGGGCTTAATATTCAGCTGGAAGTATCCCGACCGAAAATCAATCTTGGAGAAAAATCGGGCACCTTTCATCTGGTCGAACAGGTCCTCTATACGGGGCAGAGGGTACTTGTTCTTGATCGTCACCTCATTGAGAGACCTATAGGCCACACACATCCTTTGGGTCCCATCCTTCTTGTCTACGAAGAGCACGGGGGCTCCCCATGGTGACGAGCTTGGGCGTATAAAACCCTTCTCTAGCTGCTCCTGAATTTGCTTCTTGAGCTCCACTAGTTCATTAACGGGCATCCTATACGGTCTCTTTGCTATAGGTGCAGTTCCGGGTACCAAATCAATGGAAAACTCAATGTCCCGTTCAGGTGGCATACCTGGAAGTTCTTCCGGGAACGCGTCCGAAAATTCTTGAACCACTGGAATGCTTTCCAATGTTGCTTCTTCGACGTGGTTCAACGTTGCCTTCTCGGTTGCCGGTTGGACTGACACGAACTCAATATGAGTACCGTGCTCATTTGTCAACTGCACGCTCCTCTCATCACATTGGATTACTCCGTTGTGCTTTCTTAACCAATCCATTCCTAGTATTATGTCAAGCCCCTTGGGAATCCAAGACAATAAGGTTGGAAAGGATGTCTACCCCCCTTATTTTAAGGTTTACTCTCGGACATAAAATATTAGTCCTCATCTCTCCACCGGGAGAATTAACTAACATAGTATATTTCATGTGTGATATGGGCAGGTTATGCTTGGCAACATACTTGGATGATATGAATGAATATGATGCTCCAGAATCAAATAAAATGGTGGCTGGGTTGGAGTTGGCAAGGAACATACCAATCATGACGTCCTCAGCCTGTTGTGCTTCCTCAGCGGAGACATGATTCACGTTGCTCCGAGCGTAGTTCTGCTGCCCACGGTTATCTTGCGTAGCTCCTCCGTTCGGCCGTGGGTTCTGCTTGGGCGTGTTGCTTGGCTGTCCAGGACCTTTCCTCGGGCACTGACTCGCAAAGTGTCCTGTTTCTCCACATGCAAAGCATGCCTTGTTGCCAAAGACAGCGGGGACGTTGGGGCAGGGTGGTTTTTAACAGGGGCGCCCACATTGGGACGAGGCACAGGGGGCATAGGCATACGGGGTGCTTGCACCACGGGTCGTTGCTGCGATGGTTGATTAGGGCGAAAAGTAGAAGTAGACGAGCCATACTGTGGTGCTGCTGGGGCATGAAACGGGGACGTACGTTGCTCCCTTGTGGCTAGTATGGCATCTTTCTCTTGCCCTCTTGCTCGATCTCACGGATCTTGCTTTTCAACCACTATAGCTTTGTCAACTAGCTTCTAGAAGCTCGCATAGTCGTTGTTGAGCATCTGAACTTGGATCTCATTGTTCAACACTCAAATTTACAAGTACTGCTTCCTTTGGTCCGAGTTGACATCCTCGGGGGAATACCTTGAAAGCTAGGTGAACTTGTTGAGGTACTCATTCACGCTCTTCTTTCCTTCGCGGAGACCTTCGAACTCTTGCCTTTTTAGCATCATGACTCCAGCAGGGACATAATGAGAGCGGAAACTCTCCTTGAACTCGGTCCAAGTGATAGTCTCCTGGTTGACATGAGCATTGCATAGAGTGTCCCACCAGTCAGTGGCTGCTCCCATAAGTTGGTGCGATGCGAAGAGAACTTTCTCCCAATTAATGCACTGAACAATAGCAAGCTTCTTCTCCATGGACTTCAAACAATTGTCGGCCTCCATGGGATCATTAGCTTGTGCAAAAGTAGGCGGTCGAGTCCTCATGAACTCTCCCAATGTGTTGTGAGCCGGCGGTGGTGGCGGTGGTGGTGGCGATGGTGCAGGAACGGGGTTACAGTGGTTATGGTTGTTGGCTTGCAGCTGACCCAAAGTTTGGATCATAGTTTGCATGAGCTGATTCTGCATAGCCATCAACCTTTCAAGGTTGTTTCCACCAGCCTCGAGGTTGACATTCTCAGGAACCTTAATGTGGTCATCCTCTTGGTTGCCACGGACGTTCCTCCTTTGACGGCCGGCGTTTTCTCTCACAATCTGTGAGAGAGAGTTGGGTAGAATAGAAGTTAGAAGTGTAGACTGATCCCCCCAACTATATGCATCAAGGTGTATAGATTATATATCTTCTCTTATATGAGGATGTGAATACATGCCGAAGCATCTCACATCTCTTTACTATGTGTGGATATGGACAACGCTGAAACGTCTCACAACTCACACTAAGCACACAAACACAAACAATCATCACAAAAGTTCACACCAATCCTATTCAAGCTTATTCAGTGGAAGTCCTATGTGTTCTTAGGATATCAATCTGTGACTTCTACCTAGGCTTGCATCCTACGGTCAAGGTAGTTCAATGCCAATCTATGCATTCTACCAAAGCTTCGTCCTATGGCCAACGTGGCTCTAATGCCAGTCTGTGAATTCTATCTAGACTTGCGACCTACGGTCAACCGTGGCTCTGATACCAATCTATGACGCCCCGGTTATGAAAACCACTGAACCGAGCTGATGCATATGTGTGCCCAGGATGTTCAGCACACATACACATGTAATCCACAAACTGAATTCAGAATATATAACCACGAATGAATAGGGTTCAAGTGCTTTAATACATCAATCTCTATTGCAGCGGAAGTCTAATTTATTCTAGCAGTGGAAGTCTTCTAAATGATAACGGAAGCAACTAAACACGGCAGCAGCTCCATCTCTTACTCCACAGGCAAGTTCACGGTAGATCGCTGTCACACCCGGTTTTTCCGAAGGAAACAACCAAGTGAATATCACATGTATGCCAGGATCATTTTCTCATACATGTGATGACAAATAGTGAAGCATCATTTATTACAAGCCAGGTGTCGAATATAAATAAGTCTTACATCGCAAATGTCTCAATGGACACAAATGCTTCATCACAAGTAAATAAACTAGCAGCGGAATATTATTCTTTAGGGCTCCATCACAGGCGTTGCCCGGGGGTCTTCATGAACCTAAAATCCTTCCTCGGGTCCAAAGTCTTGGTCATTATACACCACCACATTATCTTGACCTGAGCAGCAATATAAACCAACAAATATGCAAGGTTGAGTACCAATGGTACTCAGCAATTGTGGGAAAATTAAATCATGCATGGCTAGAACAAGGAGAGGTTGAACTCATGGTTAAAGCACTACGCAATTAATACCTATCACCTTAGCTTATTAAGCACCTACATTACTACACAGGTGAAATGGTCCCAATCTCCCATCCCATCATCATAACCAAATAACCATAACATCATTTCCAATGTTAAGCTCCCCGCTTAACATCCACAACTCCCAAAAACGTTCACTCCTCTAATCATGAATAAGTCCAGGCCGCTCTTAACCGTGAGCACGGCTGTCAAGACAGTTTTGACTCTGCAGAGTTTGTACCACTGCACCCACAAGTAGTGATTTCATCCCCCGTTGCCGGGTGGACTAAAAGAACCTCCATTATGCCAGTGGCTACGATCCACATTCACACTTCCCAGGTGTGCAGCCAGGAGATCACTACAAAGCCTTTACAAAGGGATTCCGGACGAGCGTGGGCCCACTGAGGTTTCACCCCTAACAGCATACAAGAGGCTCCAACCCCGCTGCAGTGGCCCCCTCTTGAGCCTTGCGGTTCATATGGTAGTCCAGCTGACACCTACTCCCCGCACCATCCAACACACCCATACTACGCCGGGGATACACCTAATTAATTGGCCAAGCTGCCCCATCTCAGCATGTGGTTGGCACTGTAAAGCCGGGTTACATGCTCCATGAACCGGTCCTTAGGATCCAGGCAAGTACTAAACACAAACCCAAGTCTCGTGCACCCCGCACACAACCAAAACATCCAACTTGCCTTGATCCCTACCTCTACATAACTCACAATGTCTCATTCAAGAGTATGGTAATATAAACTGATGATCTCATTTCCCAAATATCCCATTCTAAGCATGGCTAAGCAAATGCATGTAAATAAATGACATGACAAATTAAATCCCAACCCAAGCTACAAGGAAACAAGGTAATGCAATTCTAGGGAAACTTTCCTAGCATGGGTTTCATATTTCATTTGACAATGCAAATAATTCTATCTACACATCCTAGCATAGGATCAAAGTGGTCAAGGACACTTGCCTCCTTCTTGCTGCTCTTGAAATGGATAGTCCTGGTCTTGGAAATGAATAACTGGTTCTTGAACAGGTTCTACTTCATACCATCACACATAGCAAAAGAAAAACAACAATCCATAAGACATAGTTCACACTTACACTTCATACAAACCACATATTCATATTCATGAAAGTTCTTTACCATTATATGTGTTGTGGTTACTTTATGTGTGTTGAGTTGTGGCTTGCATGCACTTTTAACCATGTGTATATGATTCCTACTTTTGTGTCCACCTTCATACTTACACACTATTTATATGGGTTTACAATAAATTTCTTATATTCAACTACTTCACCTTTTTACTACCAAGTGTGTATGAAAAGTATTATTTTTCCCCATATGTGCCTTCATAATTTCTACCAACCCTAAACTGAACTCTTTGGATTTTAAAAACTCCATTGATCATTTACTAGTTGCTATATTTTTCAGATTTATATTCTTATGCATAATTGTGTATTTTATTATGAAATTAGTAATACATATCATCTAAACAGTATAGGTTCTGGTCCTAAATAATTTAATATCATAATTTGACCTTGGCTTCTGATGTATACTATTTCATAATTATTTTCCCTATTTTTCTATAGCTATTCTTTACTTAAAAATGTGTCCCTATACTAATAAATGTGAATAATAAATGAAACAGATTCATTTCAGCCCAAAAATATACTTTTATCTCACTCCAAAGTTTTCTAAGTACTGAGAAAGTTTTTAATTAATTTTGACAATTATGTTTATCCCCCTTTTTAATTTTTAAACACTAGTTACATATTCAATGTTTTAGATTAAATACTAAACAGGGCTAAAATAATGAATTTACCCCATTACAGGGTCTATAATATTATTTTCATAATTTCCAGGGGTCTAGCTACACTTATCAGAGGTGTTTTTCCTAATTTCTATTAAGTCCAGGGGCTAAAACTGACTTTTAAATGAATTTACATGATTTTCTGGAGTTCCAGGGGCTAGATCTTAAGTTTCCGGGGCTAGCTCTCAATTCCAGAGAACCCCAGGGGGTAGCACGTAAGAATTCCAGTCTTTATAATGCGGGGCTGACGTGGACCGTCCGATATTAAACCGACGGCTGAGATTATAACATCGAACCGGTACGCGGGGTTTTAAAGTCTACCGTGCGATTTAAAATAAACGGCGCACAAGCGGCCACGTCGCTCTGACCGAGCGCGGGCGGCGCTGCCGGCGGCGGGAAGCGGCGATCTCGCCGGAAAGTTTCGGATCCGCGAGAATTCTACCTAGAACTGTGATCTTATGGCATAGATCGGTAGAGGGGAGGTCAGGGATCTCACCTCGGGGGTTTTCTCGAGCTCGGGGGTCCTGGAAAGTGATCGGCGGCGAGGTCCGAGGCAAAACCACGGCGAAGCTCGTCGGCGCTGTGTTTACACCGTAACTCTCCGAGTTTTCTGCACCTGCAAAGTTCCCCGGAGGCGGTGGATCAAGACCAGCGAGTTAGATCAGAGTTTCCGAGCTTAGATCGGCCAGAATTCACCGGCGAAGTCTCGGTGCTCACCGGAGTAAAAATCGGCGATCGCGTGGGAAAAACTGATCGGAGCTGGGGTTTTTATAGCCGGGGGAGGGCGGTGGGTCAGTTGTGATCGAGTTGGATTCTTCTGGGACCGGAATACGGGCTGCGGGACGGGTTTTCCGATCGGTTAAGATCGCGCGCGCGCGGGAGAGTCCGGGGTCGCGGGGTTAGGGATGACAGGCGGGTCCCACCCGTCTGTGAGAGACGGCGCGGCGCGCGCGGGGGCGGGCTGGCGCGGGGAAGCTGGGCCGGCTGGCGGGTTTCGGCCCACTGGCCGGTTTTTTTCCCATTTCTCTTTTTCTTTTTCCTTTTCTTTTCTGTTTTGAGTATAATTTGAATTCCAGTTTGAATTTGAATTTTTGCAAAACATGCAATACGTCCAAAAAATTTTAAATTCCCCTCTGAACATGGTTTTGGGTTTTGAATAAAAATTTGGGGTGTTACAGCTCTACCCCCCTTAAAAGAAATCTCGTCCTCGAGATTGGTGTTTCTAAGAAAACAATTCCGGAAATTGTGCCTTGAGCTCATCTTCCCTTTCCCAGGTAGCTTCCTCTTCTGAGTGATGCTTCCACTGCACCTTGCACATCCGGATTCTCTTGTTTCTTGTGAGGCGTTCCATTGTCTCCAAAATCTTGTATGGTTGCTCGGCATAAGACAAATCTTCAGCTACATCCACTTCATTCATGGGTAACACCTCCTCAGGCGTCCTCAGACATTTCTTGAGTTGTGACACATGGAATACATCGTGCACATCCGATAGATGAACCGGTAACTCTAGTTGGTACGCCACTTCGCCTTTCCTTTCCAAAACCTGGAAGGGTCCGATGTATCGAGGTGACAACTTCCCTTTTACCTTGAACCGACGAAGCCCTCTGATAGGGGACACCTTGAGATAAACATAGTCTCCCACGTTGAAAACGAGCTCTCTTCTTCGTACATCAGCATAACTCTTCTGGCGTGTTTGTGCTATCCTCAAGTTGTTGCGAATCTCCCTCACCTTCGCTTCGGCTTCTTGTAGCACTTCTGGACCAAACACTTTACTTTCTCCTGTTTGGTTCCAAAATAGGGGAGTTCCACTTCCTTCCATACAAAGCTTCAAACGGTGACATCTTCATACTAGCTCGATAGCTGTTGTTATAGGAAAACTCCGCATACGGTAAGTTCTTGTCCCAACTCCTATTGTTTTTGAGTGCACATGCCCTTAACATATCTTCAAGGATCTGATTGGTTCTCTCCGTCTGCCCGTCAGTTTGGGGATGATAGGCAGAGCTGAAATTCAGATGGGTTCCCATGGTTTCATGCAACTTTTGCCAAAACCTCGAGGTGAACTGTGTCCCTCGGTCCGACACTATCTTCTTTGGCACTCCATGGTAACACACGATCCTTGGCATGTACAATTCTGCCAATTTGGATCCGCTGTAGCTTTCTTTCACAGGAATGAAATGAGCTACCTTGGTTAGCCGATCAATAATGACCCATATTGAATCATACCCGGATTGGGTCCTAGGCAATCCCACGACAAAATCCATGCTGATTTCTTCCCACTTCCATTCAGGCACTTTGAGTGGTTGCAGCAATCCCGCGGGTCGTTGATGTTCTGCTTTCACCAACTGACATGTGTCACATAGGGCAACATGTTCCGCGACATCTCGCTTCATGCCATACCACCAATACCTGCCTTTGAGGTCCTGGTACATCTTCGTACTCCCAGGATGAATGGAATAGTCGGAATCATGAGCCTCCTTTAAAATCAATTCACGGATCTCCTTTACTTCTGGCACACAGATTCTTCTCCCGTGCCACACCGTTCCTTGTTCATCCTCTCTAAAACCAGGAGCTTTATTTTCCTTGATGAGCTGTCTGATCTCTTGTATCTTCCCATCATTCTTTTGGCCCTCGCGTATGTCTTGCTCGAGTGTGGAGTCCACTTCCATGGCGATAGCTTCACCACTATTTACTAGACATAGATTGAGGCTTATAACCTCGTCCTTCAATTCTGCGGGCATGTCCTTCAAGCTCAACTTATTGACCTGCACTTTCCGACTCAAAGCATCGGCCACGACGTTTGCTTTTCCGGGATGATAGTTTATGCCCACATCAAAGTCATTGATTAGCTCTAACCATCTCCTTTGTCTGAGGTTGAGATCTGGCTGTGTGAATATGTACTTCAAACTATTATGATCCGTATATATCTCTGTCCTCTTCCCCATCAAATAGTGCCGCCAAATTTTCAACGCGTGTACCACTGCAGCTAGTTCTAGATCATGTGTAGGATAGTTCTTCTCGTGCTTCCGAAGCTGCCAGGATGCATATGCCACGACATGTCCTTCTTGCATGAGAACACATCCCAACCCATTTCCAGAGGCATCGCAGTACACTGTGAAATTCTTTTGCATATCTGGCATAACCAACACTGGGGCTGTTGTCAATCTTTTCTTTAGCTCCTGAAAGCTCGTATCGCACTGTGGCTTCCAGGTGAATGTGATTCCCTTTTCCAACAGTTTGGTGAGAGGTCTCGAGATCTTAGAGAATCCCTCAATAAACCGTCGATAGTATCCAGCCAATCCCAAAAAGCTTCGAACTTCCCTGACATTTTCAGGGGTTTTCCACTTCTGGATATCCTCGATTTTGGCGGGATCTACGGAGATTCCTCCCTCCGAGATTATATGTCCTAAAAAGGGAACTCTCTTCAGCCAAAACTCACACTTGCTCAACTTGGCATATAGTTGGTGTTCTCTCAGCCTCTGTAACACCAACCTTAGATGTTTCTCATGTTCTTCTTCATCTTTGGAGAAGACGAGAATATCATCTATGAAAACCACCACAAATTTGTCCAGATATTCCATGAATACCTTGTTCATGAGGTACATGAAATATGCCGGGGCATTGGTTAGCCCAAAAGGCATGACGGTGTATTCATACAGTCCGTACCGAGATACGAAAGCTGTCTTGGGAATATCTGATTGCCTTATCTTGAGTTGGTGGTACCCCGACCTGAGATCAATTTTTGAGAACACACAAGCTCCCCTCAACTGATCGAACAAGTCTTCAATGCGGGGCAATGGGTATTTGTTCTTGACGGTTACATCATTCAAGGCACGGTAATCCACGCATAACCTTTGGGTTCCGTCTTTCTTAGGCACAAATATCACCGGAGCTCCCCATGGTGAGGAACTAGGGCGAATATACCCCTTCTCCGTCAATTCTCTCAAATGATCCTTGAGCTCTTCTAACTGCTTGGAGTCCATTCGATAAGGTCTCTTGTATATCGGGGCTGTTCCCGATACTAGCTCAATTGCGAATTCCACGTCACGGTCGGGAGGCATGCCTGGCAATTCCTCCGGGAAAACATCTGGATTTTCCCTGATAGTCCTGATTTCCTCAACTTTCACCTCCACTTGATTTAATTTAATGTACCTCCTAGGCTCGTGTATCGTTATGAACTTTACTTTGGTACCACTGGGGTGAGTTAGTTCCACCGTTCTGGTCGAACAATGGATGATTCCTTTATGTTTGGTCAACCAATCCATACCCAAAATAATATCTATCCCTCGTGAATCTATCACTATGAGGTTAGCAGTAAATACTACCCCATTAATGTCTAGGCTCACTTTGGGACACACTTGTCTTGTCCTTATTTCTCCACCTGGAGAGTTTACGGCTAACATATGGTTCATTTGTGTGGTTGCTAGGTCATGCTTCTTAACAAACCCTTGAGCAATGAACGAGTGGGTAGCACCAGAATCAAACAGCAGAGTTGCAAGGTGTAAATTGGCAGGAAACTTACCAACTACCACGTCGGGTGCCTCTTGTGCTTCCTCCATGGTGACATGGTTCACCCGTCCTCTCACTACATTCTGCTGTTGTGGCGGCGCAGGCTTCTTCTTTGGGCATTTGTGGGCGTAGTGCCCCACTTCGCCACAGCTGAAACATTGCACCCCAATCTTAGACGCCTGGCCTTTGTTGTCCTGGGGTTGGTTTGGGGGTCCTTGCACTGCTGGTCGAGGTGGATATGCGGGGCGAGGCTGCTGCACAAACTGACGTGGCGGCTGTGCTGGTGCTGCGGGTGGCCTGTAGTTTGGGTTGTACCCTCTTGGTGCTGAATAGGGTACCGCAGCACGGCTCGTCTGCCCCGTAGGTTGCTGCATCATACGTGGGCGGGTGTTGCTCCCTGAGGCCTGATGTGACCATCCCGCCTTCCTCTTATTCTCATTTTCCAGGGCCTTTAGCTTCCTTTCCACCACAAATGCTCTGTCCACCATCTTTTGAAAGCTTTCATACTCAATGGAGGACATTGCACACTGCATTTCTGCGGTAAGTGCTTCCACGAAACAATCTTGTTTCTGCTCATCAGTCTCTATGTCTCGTGGAGCATAACGGGATAGTTGAGTAAATTTAGTGAGGTATTCCCTCACAGTCATGTTTCCCTGCTGCAGTCCCAGAAACTCTTTCCTCTTGTTTTTGAGTTCACCTCTTGGGATGTAGTGGTTGCGGAAGCTACGCTTGAACTCTTCCCAAGTGATGTTCTCAGGGTCATGATGGGCGGCCACATAGGCGGTCAACCAATCAGCAGCAGGTCCCTGCAATTGATGAGAGGCAAACAGCACCCTCTCATACCCTTGGCATTGTATTATCCTCATCTTACTTTCAATGGTCTTCAGCCAATCATCTGCCTCCAGAGGTTCAGCAGCACTTGCAAACTTTGGAGGTTGAGTTCCTAGAAACTCACTCAACCTTGGTTGGCGTGGTGCAGCTTGTGGAGGTGGAACTTGATGCAAGTTGGCCACCACTTTAGTCAAGTTCTGGATAAGCTGATTTTGATTCTCCAGCATTTGGTGGAGAGGATCAACTTCTTCACGGCGACCACCCCTGTCCTGGCCTCCAGAAAGATGAGGGTTGCATGCCTCATCATTGTTGTTGGCGGGGTTGGCAGCACGTCCTTTTCCTCTTCCGGCCATCTGGCAGAATCAACAAATGTTAATTTGATACCATTTAGTATCATCTTACTACTTTCGTTTGTTGGTACTTTAAGGTGTTGAGGCTTTGTTGAAATTTTACGAGGGTTTATATCTCACACCAAATAAATGCACTATTATTTCCTGTGGGTTCACACACCAAAGCAAAACAATCTGAAGACGAGGCTGTGGACAATTGCTCATGGCTTCCACAACTCACGTCACACACCAAGCATTATCACACCATTAACTACGTAACTACTCACGTCACACACCAAGCATTATCTATGCTAGCTAGGGGAAAGACTCTACACTACTCGTCCTCTTGAGCTGGCTCCTCGGGATCTTCCTCCTCATTTCGGCTACCTTCTGACTCTGCTTTGGGTGGGGAGGCTGCTGGTAGAGAAGTGCGACGACGCCTGATTGCTCGGCGATCCGGGGAGTCAGGAGTCCATGGATCACTCACGGTGACACACAGCTCATTCCCATCTCCTCTTTCTCTCGCCTTTAAGCAAGCTCGCAGCAACGCCTCCGTTTCCTCATCTCCGAACTCCATTCTTCCATCTTCTCACGGATGGTCCTGGTGGAGTTGTAGTGGATGATGAGCTTGCCCGTATTGCCTGCGGCTTCGAGCATACGTCGAAGACGGCGCAACAAGTCTCCTACTGCCAATCCATAGGAAAGGTACGTCACTGGACGACTCTCCTCTCTTTCGGCAAGGGCAACTACGGGAACTCTCCCTCCTGTGGACTTACGAGCGGTGCGAATCATGCGAACCATCTAAAAACAAAAGAATTTAAAATTAGGTTAGATAAATTCTCAAATAAAAATCCTATTTTGAATGAAAGTTGGGGTAAGATGAAGAAAATGACTCCTTTAATAACGCTTTTTCCACCCACACCTTGGAAAATAGTTTTTAAGAAAATAGGGCCCTTAAATACGTCCATTTCTACCTAGGTCCACGTTCCTACGGGCAACCTTGGCTCTGATACCACCTCTGTCACACCCGGTTCTTCCGAAGGAAACAACCAAGTGAATATCACATGTATGCCAGGATCATTTTCTCATACATGTGATGACAAATAGTGAAGCATCATTTATTACAAGCCAGGTGTCGAATATAAATAAGTCTTACATCGCAAATGTCTCAATGGACACAAATGCTTCATCACAAGTAAATAAACTAGCAGCGGAATATTATTCTTTAGGGCTCCATCACAGGCGTTGCCCGGGGGTCTTCATGAACCTAAAATCCTTCCTCGGGTCCAAAGTCTTGGTCATTATACACCCCCACATTATCTTGACCTGAGCAGCAATATAAACCAACAAATATGCAAGGTTGAGTACCAATGGTACTCAGCAAGTGTGGGAAAATTATATCATGCATGGCTAGAACAAGGAGAGGTTGAACTCATGGTTAAAGCACTATGCAATTAATACCTATCACCTTAGCTTATTAAGCACCGACATTACTACACAGGTGAAATGGTCCCAATCTCCCATCCCATCATCATAACCAAATAACCATAACATCATTTCCAATGTTAAGCTCCCCGCTTAACATCCACAACTCCCAAAAACCTTCACTCCTCTAATCATGAATAAGTCCAGGCCGCTCTTAACCGTGAGCACGGCTGTCAAGACAGTTTTGACTCTGCAGAGTTTGTACCACTGTACCCACAAGTAGTGATTTCATCCCCCGTTGCCGGGTGGACTAAAAGAACCTCCATTATGCCAGTGGCTACGATCCACATTCACACTTCCCAGGTGTGCAGCCAGGAGATCACTACAAAGCCTTTACAAAGGGATTCCCGACGAGCGTGGGCCCACTGAGGTTTCACCCCTAACAGCATACAAGAGGCTCCAACCCCGCTGCAGTGGCCCCCTCTTGAGCCTTGCGGTACATATGGTAGTCCAGCTGACACCTACTCCCCGCACCATCCAACACACCCATACTACGCCGGGGATACACCTAATTAATTGGCCAAGCTGCCCCATCTCAGCATGTGGTTGGCACTGTAAAGCCGGGTTACATGCTCCATGAACCGGTCCTTAGGATCCAGGCAAGTACTAAACACAAACCCAAGTCTCGTGCACCACGCACACAACCAAAACATCCAACTTGCCTTGATCCCTACCTCTACATAACTCACAATGTCTCATTCAAGAGTATGGTAATATAAACTGATGATCTCATTTCCCAAATATCCCATTCTAAGCATGGCTAAGCAAATGCATGTAAATAAATGACATGACAAATTAAATCCCAACCCAAGCTACAAGGAAACAAGGTAATGCAATTCTAGGGAAACTTTCCTAGCATGGGTTTCATATTTCATTTGACAATGCAAATAATTCTATCTACACATCCTAGCATAGGATCAAAGTGGTCAAGGACACTTGCCTCCTTCTTGCTGCTCTTGAAATGGATAGTCCTGGTCTTGGAAATGAATAACTGGTTCTTGAACAGGTTCTACTTCATACCATCACACATAGCAAAAGAAAAACAACAATCCATAAGACATAGTTCACACTTACACTTCATACAAACCACATATTCATATTCATGAAAGTTCTTTACCATTATATGTGTTGTGGTTACTTTATGTGTGTTGAGTTGTGGCTTGCATGCACTTTTAACCATGTGTATATGATTCCTACTTTTGTGTCCACCTTCATACTTACACACTATTTATATGGGTTTACAATAAATTTCTTATATTCAACTACTTCACCTTTTTACTACCAAGTGTGTATGAAAAGTATTATTTTTCCCCATATGTGCCTTCATAATTTCTACCAACCCTAAACTGAACTCTTTGGATTTTAAAAACTCCATTGATCATTTACTAGTTGCTATATTTTTCAGATTTATATTCTTATGCATAATTGTGTATTTTATTATGAAATTAGTAATACATATCATCTAAACAGTATAGGTTCTGGTCCTAAATAATTTAATATCATAATTTGACCTTGGCTTCTGATGTATACTATTTCATAATTATTTTCCCTATTTTTCTATAGCTATTCTTTACTTAAAAATGTGTCCCTATACTAATAAATGTGAATAATAAATGAAACAGATTCATTTCAGCCCAAAAATATACTTTTATCTCACTCCAAAGTTTTCTAAGTACTCAGAAAGTTTTTAATTAATTTTGACAATTATGTTTATCCCCCTTTTTAATTTTTAAACACTAGTTACATATTCAATGTTTTAGATTAAATACTAAACAGGGCTAAAATAATGAATTTACCCTATTACAGGGTCTATAATATTATTTTCATAATTTCCAAGGGTCTAGCTACACTTATCAGAGGTGTTTTTCCTAATTTCTATTAAGTCCAGGGGCTAAAACTGACTTTTAAATGAATTTACATGATTTTCTGGAGTTCCAGGGGCTAGATCTTAAGTTTCCGGGGCTAGCTCTCAATTCCAGAGAACCCCAGGGGGTAGCACGTAAGAATTCCAGTCTTTATAATGCGGGGCTGACGTGGACCGTCCAATATTAAACCGACGGCTGAGATTATAACATCGAACCGGTACGCGGGGTTTTAAAGTCTACCGTGCGATTTAAAATAAACGGCGCACAAGCGGCCACGTCGCTCTGACCGAGCGCGGGCGGCACTGCCGGCGGCGCACGGCGGCGGGAAGCGGCGATCTCGCCGGAAAGTTTCGGATCCGCGAGAATTCTACCTAGAACTGTGATCTTATGGCATAGATCGGTAGAGGGGAGGTCAGGGATCTCACCTCGGGGGTTTTCTCGAGCTCGGGGGTCCTGGAAAGTGATCGGCGGCGAGGTCCGAGGCAAAACCACGGCGAAGCTCGTCGGCGCTGTGTTTACACCGTAACTCTCCGAGTTTTCTGCACCTGCAAAGTTCCCCGGAGGCGGTGGATCAAGACCAGCGAGTTAGATCAGAGTTTCCGAGCTTAGATCGGCTAGAATTCACCGGCGAAGTCTCGGTGCTCACCGGAGCAAAAATCGGCGATCGCGTGGGAAAAACTGATCGGAGCTGGGGTTTTTATAGCCGGGGGAGGGCGGTGGGTCAGTTGTGATCGAGTTGGATTCTTCTGGCACCGGAATTCGGGCTGCGGGACGGGTTTTCCGATCGGTTAAGATCGCGCGCGCGCGGGAGAGTCCGGGGTCGCGGGGTTAGGGATGACAGGCGGGTCCCACCCGTCTGTGAGAGACGGCGCGGCGCGCGCGGGGGCGGGCTGGCGCGGGGAAGCTGGGCCGGCTGGCGGGTTTCGGCCCACTGGCCGGTTTTTTTCCCATTTCTCTTTTTCTTTTTCCTTTTCTTTTCTGTTTTGAGTATAATTTGAATTCCAGTTTGAATTTGAATTTTTGCAAAACATGCAATACGTCCAAAAATTTTTAAATTCCCCTCTGAACATGGTTTTGGGTTTTGAATAAAAATTTGGGGTGTTACAATCGCACGCCTAATACTCCACATGATCATCGAAATACTCTTATCCTGTTGCTGATGATGAAGTAATAATGCAAGTTTGAGTACATGACGTACTCAGCAAGT
Source organism: Neostapfia colusana (assembly GCA_030760725.1). Taxonomy (NCBI): domain Eukaryota; kingdom Viridiplantae; phylum Streptophyta; class Magnoliopsida; order Poales; family Poaceae; genus Neostapfia; species Neostapfia colusana. The sequence continues at coordinate 86,632,805 of JASWHV010000003.1, forward strand.
GTGGGAAAATATGGTATGTAGCTCACAGCAAGGTAGGATTAAAAAGGCTCATTGCAGAAAGCAAAGTTTATTTCACAAACATGATAAAAACAGCAGCTAACTTTAAGTGAATTTAATACCAACATATATCCAATTAAAACATCAACATACCTCCTTTATGATTCACCACCTTTCATGTCTCAGCCAACCATAAATCTTTCTCAACTTTCATCTCATGCTCATGAATACCATCACATATTAATGACCATCTCATCTCATATTCAATTCCATCTCATAACTGAGACCAAAGCTCATTGTCACGACTCAACAGTCCCAATCTCATTACCAAGACTCAACAGTCCCGAAACCAAATCCAAACACCAAACCAAAGACCATCCCAAAACCATCCCAAACCTTCCCTTCTAATCATGTGAGTTGTCCAAGCGCTTGTGACTGTAAGCTCGGCTATCATGATAGTTTTACAGTCTGCAGAGGTGGCACCACTTTACCCACAAGTTTGTGATTTCGTCACCCGTCGGCGACTGCAGAACCTCCATTATACAAGTACACAACCATCGGTGTATGGCCAAGAGATCACAAAATAGCCTTTACAAAGGGGCTACTAGATGTATGGACTCACTAAGGTTTTACCAGCAGCCTCGAATCACCATTCTCCCACCTATGGGCCCCCTCTTGTGCCATGCGGTTCCCAGGGCAGTCCTCTCTCGACTCCCATTCCCCGTGCCTTCCACGGTCCATAACAATCTAGCAACATACCTAATTAGTCAGCTAAGCCGCACCCATATTTGGCCTTGTGGTGGCACTGTTTTCCTGGCATGGCTGGCACGAACCGGTCCTTAGATCTACGGCAAGTAAACCACCATATCATTCTACCACATCCTCAAACCAAGCTTACCTAGATCTCCCCCGATTCATGTTCATTATCAACATCAAGTACTTATTATCATTGTTCATGTGAGTGCAGTAGCTAGACACGTTCTATCTTGCTTCCCATATCCCGTAGATTAGCGAAGCAAAAAGCAAAAACGACCATACCCAACTCATCAACTTTCCCGGTGACAAGGTGGTTAACAAAACTAGTAAACTCCTATGAAAGGGTTCCCATCAAGTTGACTCAAGCATACACAGTTTTCGCAACCAAAACATTTCCAAAAACATGGGATTAATATGGTCAATGGGCACTTGCCTTGTTCGTGTGGCTTTTGTTGCTCGCTGATCTCTAAGTCTTGGTATTGAAATCCTTCGTAGATATCTCCCTGAGCTTGTCCTTCTACTTTCGATAGCGCACAAACAAAATTTATAGCAATCAAACATCATGCACAAACTTTACTTAAGATGTAATGGTGCATATGCATGCAATCCTATTAGATCAGTTTGTACGTGTTCTTGCATGTTTTAATGAGCTTGCATGGGGTTTTATGGGGAACAAGGGTGTATGGATCAAGTGTGGACGTGGTGATGATCTCGTCTCAAGATCTAGATCAATTCCACCGTCAAAATCGATCAACACGTGATCTGTCCACACGAAAAGGATTCCGTTCGAAGAAAAACAGATGCGAAGAAAACCATGATGATGTCGTAAGGTGGTAACATAAACCTACCTCGCTTTCTCCCTGGTGGCAATACCTTCCTCCTAGCGATGGCAGCAGCGGGAAGCTCGTCGGCGGCTCACCGGTGGGGCTCACCGTCGTCTGGACATCTGCGAGGGGGGTGGAAAGTCTAACTCCGTGAGCTGGGGCCAGAGCTTCCAAGTCGCCGACTTAGGGAGAGGAAAATAAGAGTACGTGGTTGCGGCTAGGGTTTTTTGGTTCTATTTATAAGGGGTGAAAGAAGAGTCCTGCTCTGATTAGATTTCAAATAAGAGTACTATTCAATTTGTTTTGGATCTTAACAGCTTATCTCTAATTGATTTGGTTGCAGTATTCAACTTAGAAGAGTTCCTGTCGGTTTCCTCCGTACCGGGCACTCGCGCACAGGAGAAAAACCGCTTAAGGACCTCTTCCTTCCGCAGGGATAAGCTCCGGAGGCTCCACGTGTCCAGCAGGGGCCGGGCTTTCCTTTTCCGCAGAGGTGGGCTCCGGTTGTGCCGCGTGTCAGGCTGGCGGGACCTCCCCTCTCCTCGGAGGCGAGCTCAGCGTGCGCCTCAGGTCTTGGAGGGCGGGACCTCCCTCTCCCTCAGAGGCGAGCTCCTCGTGCGCCATGTGTCAGTGCCGGACCTCCCCTCTCTTCGGAGGTGAGCTCCGGGTGTGCCACGTATCCAGTAGCACCGGACTTCCTTTCTCCTCAGAGACGAGCTCCGAGATCGACACGTGTCCATTGGTGTAGGACCTCCCGGAGGCGAGCTCTAAGTTCGACACGTGTCCAACAGCGTCAGACCTCCCGGAGGCGAGCTTCGAGGGTGACACGTGTCCCGTAGTGTCGGACCTCCCTTCTCCTCGGAGGTGAGCTCCGAGGATGACACGTGTCCAATAGTGTCGGACATCTCGGAGACGAGCTCCGAGAGTGACATGTGTCCAACAGTATCGGACCTCTCGGAGGCGAGCTCCGAGAGCGACACGTGTCCCATGGGCGGACCTCTCAGAGGTGAGCTCCGAGAGTGAAAAGTGTCCGTTGGGGTTGGGCCTTGCTTTTCCGCAGCGACTAGCTCCGGTGGGGACACGTGTCCTGCGGGGCTGGACCTCGCTTCTCCGCAGAGACAAGCCCCGGAGGCAACACGTGTTGAGCGGGTCGGACCTCTCCCCTTCCACAGAGGCTAGCTCCTAGCCTGCCACGTGTCTGGCAATGCCGGACCTCACCCCCTCCGTAGGGATGAGCTCCGAAGGCGTCACGTGGCCAGCAGGCCGCGGGAAGTGTCGACTGTGCTCCTGGAATTGGCTCTTTTCGGCTATATTTCTGATTCTTTCTCCGTTTATACTTCTTTTCAAATGTTTCTTTATATGAAATATGCATGCATGCGTGAATATGAAATTGAGGGCGTTACAGCTGCACATCGAGCCCGGTCCCAATACAGTTCATACACCCGTCCGTCATCACTCACACGGGTGTTCTCAAGCCAAGCACGCCTTGAGCTACGTTTTTACGTTACTAACCAACTGACGGGGTCTCCCAAACTTGCCCATAGCACGCCAGGGAAGGGCGTTGCCCGAATACCCTAAACGACATGAAGAGTCGTAGGGGATATTAAAGAGGGCCGGGTTACCTGCCACCCATGAGGCTCCACCCTTCTGCTTGTGCGCACTGGTGGACAGCGCTTACATGCTTCCCCCAAGACATATGACGTCTCAAGATGCATGATTTTCCGACATAAACAAATAGGTTAGTATTGCCACTTTCATACACTAATAACATCCTTTTATGGGCTACTAACTCGTTCCTCACCGAGTTTTTTAAAAAGATGACCTTTTTAGTGTGTTAAACCTCAAGCGAGCTCTGATACCATGCTGCGAGGCCCTCACGGCCTCGTCGAGCCAGGATCACGCTGAGGGGTGCTGCGTTGCACAGCACCGGATAACACACAAAAAAGGTACAAAGCGGAAGCAAAGTTTTATTACATAAATGAGTTTATGAATATTTTTACAACAAAATATGTTCAGTCTACACTCACGGGGTGTAGACTATGCACCAAGTTCACGTTCAGCCCGTGAACGTGTAACCGCTAGCACACACGCACACACGGCTGCATGCACGACTCCCACTCGACGGAGTTTCCTTCTTGGGGTTCCGTCTCCTCCTCGGGAGTCCCTTCCTCATAACACCCTGCAAAAGCTTCAAACACAAGCAGTGAGCACGAAGGCTCAGCATGTCTGACCCGTCTCTCCTATACATGAAACTTCTACATGAGGGATTACAGGGTACTTGAGTCAAATAAGTTGCAAAGGACTCGCCTAATTATTTGAACCTTACTTTCAAGTTTTAGCAGCAAGTTGTGGAGTAAGCCCACCCCAAGATGAGTGCTCTCTCCTCCGACTTCCCTAGAGCCTCCGGTGTCACAGCCGAGACAGCGACGGGTTCTCCACCCATACGGGGATGGAGCGACAGAAGTATGGAAATAGGATAACCTCACACTAAGGCACATCAGAGAGCCGCAACCAAACAAGAAACGCATTTCTCTCATGTACTTTGCCCAAGTTTGAAAAGAAATTTAATTCGCTCTAAACTACAGAAAGTCATTAACAATCAAGGTATAGCTTTCAATCAGCAACTTTTACATGAATCTAGCCTGTTATTTCTACGTCACGGTACAGTGAACAAGTGGTACTCACTGACAGTGAGGGACGGCGATTATAAACGATATACACCTGCAGGGTTACCCGAATAACCCGTCATGTACGCCCATACTCGATGTTGCCTACAGAAACCATCACAGGCGTCGTACGCAACCACCTTTCACCCGTCAGCCAAATGTTGAGCCGGTCCAATCGTCCAAAGAAAGAGGTCTCTGCGCACGCATCTGCAGTGCCGCCAGCCAATTTACACCTCAAGCTCTCAACCTACCCTATGAACGACCAGCTATGCCTGAACACCCAGCTACCCGAGTTACATCGGTTTCCCGGTTCCCATATATCCGGTAGGTCTTCGGTACTGTTCCAGCTTGTTCAACAGGCCCGCACACGACTTGGTCCTCAATTGACACAAGCGAAGATATGGCACCTAGGCCCCAACGTCCTGCTGCCATTACTCTCCGCTCGGTCTCATTTTTCTTGCCACGTGTTTCATTTGCTACCTTTACCCGAGTAGTGTGCCTCTATCCTATTCTCGCGAGCAGTTCCAACTACTCGACTTGTACCGAATCCTACACTATCTTAGCATTGCAGTAGCTAATCGAGGTTTAAACACCTAAGCCCAAACCAGGGTTTCTTGGCTATGCATTTGGGTTTTCAAACAAAACTAATGCAAAATTGAAGTGGGTGCTCAAAGTAAGTTCTCAAAACAGTAGAATTTATAAAAAGGCTAATGCAAACCGGAGCTTGCCTTGCTGCTGTTAGTCGTAGGCTAGTTGTTCCTCTGGAGTGATGAAGTGTAAGACTTCGGGCTCCTTCTTAACCTTAGCGACTACATGATATATATATATATATATATATATATATATATATGATATATATATATATATATATCAATTTGAATGCATTTGAATTTGACATTGAATTTGATAAGACCATAAGTACTGCTATACAGGCCCAATTACTCTTAAATTTTTACTGTTGTTTGGATACAACCTAACGAAGGACTTGGCCAAGTTTCATTTGCAGCAAAGCTCATTTGAGCTCTCCACAAATAATTGTCTACTTGGCCTTAATTGGAGCTCTTAGGGTGTTCTAGGGATTTTCATGGATCAAGCCATGACTTTCTGAAAACTAGATTCTCAGAGTGTTCTAATGGAGTTGGTTTTACTCAATTTGAAGGTTCCTAGCCAAAGATATGAGCTAAACAATTTCAGAGAAAATCTGGAAATGTTTTTGGACATTTTCCATTTTCTCTGGAACAGTTTTATTAATCACACCATTAGGTGGATCCAATGAGCTCAAATGGGTATGAAATTTTTATGGTCGCTCATAAATATTATGGTAAACATCCTGGCCAAATTTCAGAATTTTCCTCCAAAGGGTTCTCCAGTTAAAATTCTAAACAGTTTAAATATTGAAGAATTAATTCCAGAGAAATAAGGATTTTCATAAAGTGAAACTTCATTTTTTGGAAAGTACTCAGATAGGTGAATCCAACAAAATTTGGTTCACTCGATTTGGAGTTTCCTAGCCATAGTTATGTGGGTTTGAAATTTGAACTAAAACTGAAAATTGGATAAAAGTTTAAACTTCTGCCAGTGGGCCCCACACGCGCTGCTTCTTCTTCTTCCTCGCGCCAAACACCCGGCGGTGGCGGTCTCCGGAGAGACTCGCCAGAATCGAGTTCCCGGCCACCCCTCGTCCCGAAACTCGCCGCCTCCACATTTTCCGACCTCCTGAACTCAGCTGTGCGCTCGCCGGCCGTCGGCGATGACCGGAAACCTGCGCGCACCAGCGACAACCCCCGCTAGGGTTTCGGCGAGGTTGGTTACGCTCTGTCCTTCACCAAAACGTTGGGTTTTTGGCACTATAGCACCAGGGGACCATAAGGAAGCTGGAAATGGTAGCCAACCTTGGCGAAACGGCCGGCAACCCCGAGCTCCATGGTGAACCGAGACAGTTTTCATGGCGGCCCGAGGAACTGCCCTCTCGAATCTAATTCTCTATGATTTTACTTGGTTTTTCTTTGTGGAGAGGCGCTAGGGGATGTACAATCTAGTTGCAAACGAGCTTGGCTTGTGGTGGTATATGTGAACCGAATTTGGCTCACAACCGAGCTCGGGTGTTTTGTACTAGGGCTCGGTAAATTGAAAAATTCTCGCTCTATGGTTAATCATTTGCCAAAAGGCTTTCGATTACACCTTCTACACACGGTGACACACCTTTCTTGTGTAGAGAAGTGAAGGCATGGATGGCTGTGCCGAGCTGTCCGCGGGAGCACCGAAGGGCAGTAATGCTTGGGTCACCGGAAACACGCTCGGTTAGCTCAAGGGAGTTCGGTCACGGGACAACAAGCCGTCAAGGATGTTGGTCACAAACCCACGACTTTGTTTTGCTACTGGGAAGGCTCTGTTCACGAGTGATCAGCCTGCTCACGAGCGGGACCGAGAGGGCGGCGCACTTTCGGTTGAGCTCGGCGTGAGAGAGGACGAACTCGCTGTGGATTCGGGTTGTGAACAAGCAGAGCACGTCGAGGAGGAATAAGGCATCAGGCAACTGGTCTCCAGCGCGGGGCAACGAAGCAGGAGCTGGTACCAATCCTCCGCTCGGTGGCGCGCTCAGCTGAAGCCCGAGAAACCGAGTGCCCGTTGCTTCAGTCGTTTCTCTGCCTTGTGAGGCTGACATGTGGGCCCCACTCCCAGTTTTAACCTCCTAAATTCAATATTCCCACTGCTCTAAATAGTAGAGCCCATAGTACCCCTTGTAAATTGATCAAACTTTAAAATGGCCAGTTGAATTTGAATAATTCAAACTGGAATTTGACTTAGTCAAATTTGCAGCAAAGGTTTGGTTGAATTCAAACTTGATTTGAATTTAGCCAAAATAGCTCATGTCAAGATTAACTCCAAATGGAGTGAAAATTGGTGGATGAGCTCACAAAAAAGTGCTGAGTGTGAATATGAATCCCACTTTTGAATTCATGGGATGAAAGGAGTTTGAATTTGAATTTGAGTTCAAACTAGCCTCTTTCTTATTGTATCCGAAATTACCTCACAAAGGTTTTGGATTTGGATGAAATTTGGCATGAGCATTCCTAGCAAGGTGTAGGAGTTTTTCATATGCTCAGCCCCTATATGATGCATGTGGGAAATACCATATTTGCATTTTGTGAGTTTATCCACTAATGATTATATTAATTGTGTTTACTTGCTCTTCAAATGTGTTCATAAGCTTGCCTCAAATGAGGTGCGTGTGGTGTGATGAACACTTCGATTACGTGCAAAAACTTAGGCCCTTACAAATGGCCAATGTAGTAGCGGATGCATTGAGCCGAAAGGGAGCATGTCACCAACTCACGGTTCGGGAGCTGCCACCTGAATGCGTAAGGAGTTCGAATGGTTACATCTCAGATTCTTGAACGAGATGGAGGTGATAAGAACTGAACTCAACGCTGGAGCAAGAGATACGAGATGGCCAAGCAACGGATGAGGAAATCAAGGAAAGAATCCGACAAGGCATAGAAAAGGATTTCAAGGAAGACGAGAATGGCACGCTTTGGTTAGGGAAAACGATTTGTGTGCCTAACGTAAAGCACATCCGTGACACGATACTAAAGGAGGCACATGACTCGCCTTATTCGATACATCCCGGTTGTACAAAGATGTATAAGGACCTGAAAACTTGCTATTGGTGGGATGGTATGAAAAGGGATATCACTTAATATGTTGCCCTATGCGACAAGTGCCAATGAGTGGAGGCCAAACATCAAAGACCCGCTGGATTGTTGCAGCCATTAAAAGTACCCGAGTGGAAGTGGGAAGACATCAGCATGGACTTCATAGTCAGATTGCCACATACTCAGTCCGGCTACGACTCCATTTGGGTTATCGTGGACCGATTGACGAAAACAGCCCACTTCCTTCCTGTTAGAACCAAGTACACCGTCACACAACTAGCCTAGCTGTATATGGATGTCGTCATGGAGTTCCGAAGAGGATAGTTTCAGATCAAGGTTCCAAATTTACCTCTAGGTTCTGGAAGAAGCTGCATGAAGCCATGGGTACACGCTTGAATTTCAGCTCCGCATATCACCTGCAAACCAATGGCCAAACTGAGAGGACAAATCAGATTTTGGAAGACATGTTGAGAGCTTGCGCCTTGAAACATGGGCGTACTTGGGATAAGAGCTTGCCGTATGCTGAGTTCTCGTACAACAACAGTTACGAAGCCAGCTTGAATATGTCACCCTTTGAAGCATTGTATGGTAGACGGTGTAGGACACCGCTGTTCTAGAATGAGACGGGAGAAAGCCAAGTATTTGGACCCGAAGTGCTGCAAGACGCTGAAAAGCAAGTGCAAACGATACGTGAAAACTTGAAGGCCCCTCAGTCACGACAGAAGGGTTATGTGGACAAAAGGGGAAGAAGATTGACCTTCGAAGTGGGATACTTTGTGTATCTTAAGGTGTCGCCTATCCGAGGCCAACGACGGTTCAACGTCAAAGGCATGTTAGCACCTCGCTACATCGGGCCATTCAAGATTTTGGACAAGCGAGGAGAAGTAGCCTACCATCTAGAGCTGCCAACGCACCTCTCCAACGTGCACGACGTATTTCACGTATCTCAGCTCAAGAAATGCCTAAGAGTACCGGAAGAACAAGTACCGATGGATGAGCTAGAGCTTCAAGAGGACCTGACCTACATGGAACACCCCATCAAAATCTTGGATGTGAAGGAAAGGGTCACGAGAAATAAAGTGATCCATTGGTGCAAGGTACAATGGAGCCATCACACGGAAGCCGAAACAACATGGGAGCGCGAGGAAGATCTCAAGGCAGAATTCTCCCATCTTTTCTCCACTCTATTGAATCTCGAGGGCGAGATTCATTTTAAGGGGGGTAGGTTTGTAACACCCTCAATTTCACTACCATGCATTGCATACATTTTTCATGTAGAGAAGCATTTGAAAAGAAGTAGAAATGGAGAAAGAACCATAGAAATGGAGAAAGAACCATAGAAATTGAGAATGGAGTATAGAAATGGAGAAGGGAATATAGAAATGGAGAAATGAACATAGAAATGAAGAGAAATTGGATAAAACCCTGGCCGCATTTTAGAGATAAATCTTGTAGAAGAATTTTAGAGATAAAGCTTCTAGAAGAACTTTAGAGATAAAGCTTCTAGAAGAATTTTAGAGATAAGTCTTCTAGAAGAATCTTGGGGATAAAGCTTCTAGAAGAATCTTAGAGATAAAGCTTCTAGAAGAATCTTGGAGATAAAGCTTCTAGAAGAATCTTGGAGATAAACCTTAGAGATAAAGCTTCTAGAAGAATATTGGAGATAAACCTTAGAGATAAAGCTTCTAGATGAACCTTAGAGATAATGCTTCTAGATAAGTTTGAAGATAGAGCTTAGAGATAAAGTTTTGGAGATAAAACACCCTTCTGGCCACACCTCTTAGGGATAGAGTCCTTCTCCTCCTCCAAACTGAGTAGGAGATTGCATCTCTTGGAGATAGAGTCCCTCTCCTCTTCAAAATTGAGTAGGAGATCTCCCCCCTTATGAATAGAGCCTTCCCTGGCCGCCACCCCTGCCAAAACAAGCCTGTTGCCCCCTGCTACCAAGAGCTGGTCGCCACCCCTTTGCTGCTTTCTTGGCCTCCTTCCAGACTATGTCCCGCCTCGCAGTTGACGGAGAAGAAGACCCCTCCTGCCAAGCCCTGGCCGCAGCCCCATTCTTCTCCAAAGAAAAACCCTAGGTGCTTCCATTGCAAGGGAAGAAGTCCAGCTGCAAGGAGGAGCGGAGGAAGAAGAGAGGTAGGTCCTTGTCACACCCCTCTTACCACGTCGCTGCTGTTGCTACGCACCCGTTTTTCTCCACCCCCTGCGGACAGAAGTTTCTGCGTGTGGACAGACCATGTTTTGGTCAATTTTTGACGGTGGAATTGATATACATCTTGTGGTCAAGATCATCACCACGTCCACACTTGATCTCAGCAAACTTGATCACTATAAAACCCCATGAAAGGCTACTAAAACATGCAAGAACACGTACAAACTGGTTTTATAAAACTGCACTATAGGATTTGCAATCATCTACCCCATTGCATCTTGAGTAAAATTTGTGCATGATGATTGATTGCTGTAAATTTTGTATGTGCGAGGTCGTGTGTAGAAGGACAAGCTCCAGAGGCCGTCTACGAGGAACTACAGAACCAAGACTTCGAGACGCTTGAGCAACACGAACCATGGGAGCAAGGCAAGTGCCCCTTGACCATATTGATCCCATGTTTTCGAAACTGTTTTGCTAGCAAGAACTCGTATGCCCGTGGGTGGAAGAATGGAGATTCAAGCCTGCCGGTGAAACCTCAGTGGGTCCATACATCCTAGTAGCCCCTTTGTAAAGGCTATTTTGTGGTATCTTGGCCATACACGGACAGTTGTGTACTGGTATAATGGAGGTTCTTTCTAGTCGCCGACGGGTGACTGTAACACACTCAATTTCATATTCATGCATTGCATATAGAAAAACATTATAAAGAAATAAAAATGGGAGAAAGATAGCTGAAACGAGCCAATTCCAATTAGCCGAGGAGCGCTGTCGACACTTCCCACGGCCGCTGGCCACGTGGCGTCTTCGGAGCTCATCCCTGCAGAGAGGGTGAGGTCCGGCACTGCTGACCACGTGGCAGGCTCGGAGCTCACCTCAGGAGATGATATGCCCATGCCGACCACACCATCAAGTATACCGACTACATCAAGCAAGATGGAACAATCATCAAATCAAGCTGCACCAGCTCATGTCTTCGATGGACCAATTACTCGTAGCCGAGCTAAACAGCTACAACAAGAGGTGCACACGCTACTTTGTGAAATTCCATTTATTAATGAGAATTATATACTTCCTAAATCGTACATGTTTCTATTACTCAGGTTCACCAAGGAGGATGACAAGGACACGCCGAGACTGAACCAGAGAGGAGAACTATGTCGAACCAGTTCGGCCTGGCAGAACTGTCAGGAAGAAACAGCGCAAGAGCGAGCACCACTTGCGAGTGAGCCACAAAAATAGTAAGGAAGAGTGTCCACAGCCAAATCAAACCCCACAGCTGCAAGGAACCAAGAAACCGGGAAAAGAGGGTTTAGTAATGATGGCTAGGAAGGGGGATGTCAAAGCATTGAGTGAACCCGATGCCATGTTCTTTGTACTTATGTACAAGGACACTTTTCTTTCTAATAATGCCTTACCCTCTACCCTGCCGAGTACTCTTTTGAATGTCTTGCAGGAATATGAAGATGTCTTTCCAGACGAAGTACCACCAGGACTGCCACCTAAGAGAGGGATCGAGCATCAAATTGACTTGGTTCCTGGTGCGTCACTTCGGAACAGGGCTGCATACCGCACCAACCCAGAGGAGACAAAAGAAATTCAGCGACAAGTGGAGGAATTGATGAAAAAAGGGTATGTACAGAAAAGTCTTTCCCCTTGTGCTGTCCCTGTTCTTTTAGTGCCTCAGAAAGATGGGTCTTGGAGACTGTGTGTGGATTGCCGCACAATTAACAACATCACAGTAAGATATAGGCATCCCATTCCTCTCTTAGATGATATGCTTGATGAACTTAGTGGTGCTAATTTTTTCACTAAAATTGATTTAAGAAGTGGCTATCATCAGATTCGTATGAAAGGAGATGAGTGGAAAACAGCCTTTAAAACAAAATTTGGATTGTATGAATGCTTAGTGATGCCTTTCGGTTTAACCAATGCACCTAGTACATTTATGTGATTAATGAATCATGTGCTTAGAACTTTTATTGGTAAATTTGTTGTGGTTTATTTTGATGACATCCTAATCTACAGCAAGACTCTTGAAGAACATGTTGCACATATCCAGAGCGTGTTTGCTGTCCTGCGTAAACAAAAATTGTACGCTAACCTTGAGAAGTGCACCTTCTGCACCAACAAGGTAGTTTTCCTTGGTTTTGTTGTTTCAGGACAAGGCGTGGAGGTGGATGCTGAGAAAGTCAAGGCTGTACACGAATGGACGCCTCCACAGAACGTGAGCCAAGTGAGAAGCTTCCTTGGATTTGTTGGTTTCTACCGGCGCTTCATGAAAGATTTCAGCACGATCGCTGCTCCAATCAATGAGCTGACCAAGAAAGACGTACCTTTCAAATGGGGAGAAGCACAACAAAAGGCTTTTGAAGAATTAAAGAAGAAGCTCACAACATCCCCAGTCCTTGCACTTCCTGATTTCAACAAGACATTTGAAATTGAATGTGATGCAAGTGGAGTTGGGATTGGAGGCGTGCTGATGCAAGAAAAGAGACCAATTGCATTCTTCAGTGAAAAGCTAAGTGGTCCGACTTTGAATTATTCAGTTTATGATAAAGAATTATATGCTCTCGTTCGGAGTTCGGAAACTTGGCAACACTACCTTTATCCTAAAGAATTTGTAATACATTCAGACCATGAATCATTGAAACATATTAAGGGACAACTAAAACTGAATAAACGACATGCTAAGTGGAGTGAATTTATTGAGTTCTTTCCTTATATTGTCAAATATAAGAAAGGTCGAGACAATATTGTAGCTGATGCTTTATCTCGACGTCATGCTTTGCTCACACAACTTGATGCTAAAATTCTCGGATTGGAAAGTATAAAGGAATTATATGCCACTGATTCGTACGTTGCTGAACCATATGCCAAGTGCCGTAATGGCAAAGGATGGGAAAAGTATCATGTGCATGATGGATTTTTATTTCGCACTAACAAACTTTGTATTCCAGATTGCTCTGTTTGACTTTTACTCGTGCAGGAAGCTCATGCAGGTGGACTTATGGGCCATTTTGGAGCCAAGAAGACGGAGCAAGTGCTGGCCGACCATTTCTTTTGGCCAAAAATGCGACGAGATATAGAGAGACATGTTCTTCGCTGCGAAAACTGCCACAAAGCTAAGTCTCGTCTGAACCCTCATGGTTTATATACTCCTCTTCCTATTCCTAATGCACCTTGGGAGGACATTTCAATGGATTTTGTTCTTGGGTTACCACGGACCAAAAGGGGAAGGGATTCAATTTTTGTCGTGGTTGATCGTTGCTGAAAATGGCACATTTTATTCCTTGCCACAAGAGCGACGATGCTTCCCGTATTGCTGAATTATTTTTCAGGGGAAGCGTGCGACTACATGGAATGCCACGTACCATTGTGTCGGATCGTGAAAGCAAGTTCTTGAGCTACTTTTGGAAGACATTGTGGGGCAAACTTGGGACAAGACTTTTGTTCTCCACAACATGTCATCCGCAAACGGACGGCCAAACTGAAGTTGTGAATCGAACACTATCAATGTTGCTCCAAGCTGTCCTTAAGAAGAACCTGAAACTATGGGATGAAAGCTTGCCACATGTTGAGTTTGCATACAATAGGGCAGTACACTTGACCACTAGATTTTGTCCATTTGAAATTGTATATGGATTCACACCGACTGCTCCCATAGATCTTTTGTCTTTACCCATGCAGGAACGTGTGAACTTCGATGCAAGCAAGTGAGCTGAATTTGTCAAGAACATTCATGATAGGGCTCGGGCCAATATTGAAAAGATGACCAAGAAATATGAGAAGCACGCTAACAAGGGTCACAGGAAGGTGTTGTTCGAACCAGGGGACTTGGTTTGGGCGCACCTTCGAAAGGATCATTTTCTAGAGCTGCGCAAGAGCAAGTTGCAACCCAGGGCTGACGGACCATTCAATGTTCTACGCAAGATCAATGACAACGCTTATGAAATTGATCTGCCAAGTACTTATGGTGTGAGTACCAGTTTCAATGTGTCCGACCTCTCTCCATTCTTTGGATTGGAAGAGTCGAGGATGACTCTTTTTCAAGGGGGGGGGGGGAGGATGATATGCCCACGCCGACCACGCCATCAAGTATACCGACTACATCAAGCAAATGGAACAATCATCAAGTCAAGCTGCACCAGCTCATGTCTTCGATGGACCAATTACTCGTAGCCGAGCTAAACAGCTACAACAAGAGGTGCACGCGCTACTTTGTGAAATTCCATTTATTAATGAGAATTATTTACTTCCTAAATCGTACATGTTTCTATTACTCAGGTTCACCAAGGAGGATGACAAGGACACGCCGAGACTGAACCAGAGAGGAGAACTACGTCGAACCAGTTGGGCCTGGCAGAACTGTCATGAAGAAACAGTCATATATCTTGATTCATAGAAGCTGTGAAGGTCCATGAGTACTTGTTGGAAAGGTGTTGAAGTCAACTTTCTAATGTCACTAAGTGCCGAGTGCTTTAGAGCTCCCAGCTTGGCAGCCGAGTGCTTTTGGTGCAGACTGTTCAGAAGATCAATAGTCAGCCTGAAATCCTAGATTCCGTGAGAAACAATATCACTCTACAATATTTCGTGAAGCATGCTACACATGGTGTGAAAGGTTATCGAATTAGCTTTCCAACGCATCTGCTACACATTGAAGACCACTCAAAAGGCCATAAGACATGCAGGAAATTGATGACCACTGCATCAATGATCAAGCCAGTTGGCCTTCCACCTTCCCACGTGGCTTTTTCAGTTCACATCTATTTTTAGACTAGTTGTTGGCACAAATACCGCTCTTTTGCAAGCCAAGGAACACTTTTTGATGAATTAAGATTAATCCAGTGATATTTGCAGCCGAGCTGCTTGAGTGTCTTACTTAACCCTTGTTCTTCCTTGTTCTTCTTGAACTTGCGGAGAGATCTCTCTGAGATCCACTAATTCGTGCTCTGCGGGTTCCAGTATGGCTGCCCCGTCTTGTGTGGATTAGCTCCGGTTGTGGTTCTGCGGTCGTTCGGAGATCGAGTCAAAGTCTTCGCGGTTTCGGTGTCTCTCTCCCCGTCGCTTGGTCGCATCCAACCTTGGTCAGGTATAAAGCTAGTTATCCGCGCTGTTTCTAAAGCAAGTTATCTTGTTCTTGAGCCTCCTGTCGTGAAGATCGGGTCACCCTTTGCCGAACCAAATTCTGTTAATATCAGATCCCGCTGGACACGTGTTGGCTTCGGAGCTAGTCCCTGCGGGGAAGCGAGGCTCAGCCCCGTGGGACACGTGTTGACTTCGGAGCTAGTCTCTGCGGAGAAGCAAGGCCCAGCCGCGAGACACATGGCGCTTTCGGAGCTCACCCCTGCGGAAGGGATGAGGTCCGGTCCCGCCAGACACGTGTCGACTTCGGAACTCACCCCTGCGGAAGGGATGAGGTCCGCCCCATGGGACACGTGTCGCTCTCGAAGCTCGCCTCCGAGAGGTCCGACCCATGAGACACGTGTCGCTCTCGGAGCTTGCCTCTGGGAGGTCCAACACTGCTGGACACGTGTCACCCTCGGAGCTCGTCTCCGAGATGTCCGGCCCGATGGACACGTGTCGTCCTCGGAGCTCACCTCGAAGGAGAAGGGAGATCCGGTCCGCTGGACACATGTCGACTTCGGAGCTCACTTCCGAGAAGAGAGGTCCGGCACTGACACGTGGCGCACACGGAGCTCGTCTCTGAGGAGAGGGGAGGTCCCGCCCGACTGACACGTGGCACACGCGGAGCTCGCCTCTGAAGGGAGAGGGAGGTCGCGCCCACAAGACACATGGCGTACCCGGAGCTCGCCCCTGAGGAAAAGGGAGGCCCGGCCCCCACTGGACGCGTGGAGCCTCCGGAGCTCATCCCTGCGAAAGGACGAGATCCTTAAGCGGTTTTCCCCTGTGCGCGAGTACCTGGTACTGAGGAAACCGACACGATTTCCACGTTGCTACCGCACCAAATCAATTAGAGATAAGTTGTTAAGATCCAAAATAAATTTAACAGGACTCTTATTTGAATTCCAATCAGAGTAGGACTCTTCTTTATCCTTTTATAAATAGAACCGGAAAACCCCCTTGGCTGTAACACCTTTTCCCAAATTGACAACTTAGAGGCCCTAGCCCCCAACTCGCCGAGTTTAACCCCCTTCGCCGGAGTTCAGTCGCCGGTGAGCACCGCCGACGAGCCGTCACATCTCGCCGTCACAGGAAGAAGAGCCGACGATCATAAGAGAAGTGAGGTAGGTCCTTGTTACCCATCTTACGACATCGTCTCATCCGTTTTCTTCGTTTCCTTCGGACAGAACCTTTTTCGTGTGGACAGATCACATATTGATCGGTTTTTGATGGTGGTATTGATCCAGATCTTGAGTCAAGATCATCACCACGTCCACACTTGATCCTTACACCCTTGTTCACCATAAAACCCCATGCAAGCCCAGTAAAACATGCAAGAACACATACAAACTGGTCTAATAAAACAGCATCATAGGATTTGCACCATTGCATCTTGAGTAAAGTTTGTGTATGATGTTTGATTGCTATAATTTTGTATGTGCGTGGTCGTGAGTAGAAGGACAAGCTCAGGAAGCTACCTTCGAAGGACCACAGCACCAAGACTTCGAGACACGTGAGCAACAAAAGCCACAGGAAAACAAAAGCCACTTCGAGATCTAGGTAACCTTGGTTCGTGGATGTGGTAGAATGAGATGGTGGTTTACTTGCCGTAGATCTAAGGACCGGTTCATGCCAGCACATGCCAGGAAAACAGTGCCACCACAGGGCCAAATATGGGTGTGGCTTAGATGACTAATTAGGTAAGTTGCTAGATTGCTATGGACCGTGGAAGGCGCGGGGAATGGGAGTCGAGAGAGGACTGCCCTGGGAACTGCATGGCACAAGAGGGGGCCCGTAGGTGAGAGAATGGTGATTCGAGCCTGCTGGTGAAACCTTAGTGAGTCCATACATCTAGTAGCCCCTTTGTAAAGGCTATTTTGTGATCTTTTGGCCATACACCGATGGTTGTGTACTGGTATAATGGAGGTTTTGCAGTCGCCGATGGGTGACGAAATCACAAACTTGTGGGTAAAGTGGTGCCACCTCTTAAGAGTGTAAAACTATCATCATAGCCATGCTTACGGTCACAAGCGCCTAGCCAACTCACATGATTAGATGGGATGGTTATCGGGATGGTTATTGGTATGGTTATGGTATGGTCTTGAGATTGTTTTTGGGACTGTTGAGTCATGGTAATGAGATTGGTTTTGGGACTGTTAAGACATGACAATGAGTTTTGGTTCGGTTATATGATTATGAGATGGATATGAACATGAGATGGTTATTATGAGCATGAGACAAAATTTGAGAAAGATTAATAGTTTGTTGAGATATGAAAAGTGGTGAATCATGAAGGAGGTATGTTGCTGTTTTACTTAAATATATGTTGGGATTAAATTCACTTAAATATAGTTGCTGTTTTTATCATGTTTGTGAAATAAACTTTCCTTAATGCAATGAGCCTTTTCATTCCTACCTTGCTGTAAGCTACATGTCATACTTTTCCCGCACTTGCTGAGTATGACATGTACTCACCCTTGCATTACCATACAAACATCAGGAACAGGAGAAGAGTACTTCGAAGATCATGTGGAGTACTAGGCGTGCGAACTACTGTCAACTTGCCTGTGGAGTTGGAGATGGAGCCACTGCTGTTTAGTTGCTTCTTCTATCGTTTAGAGACTTACGCTGCTAGAATAAGTTAGAGACTTCCGCTGCTAGAATAAATTAGAGATTGATGTAATAAAGTACTTAAACCCTATTATTCGTGGTTATATTCTGAATTCAGTTTGTGGATTATATGTGTATGTGTGATGAACATCCTAGGCACACATATGCATTAGCTGGTTCCCGTTTTCACGGGACCCGGCGTCACAGATTGGTATCAGAGCCGTTGACCGTAGGACGCAAGCCTAGGTAGAATGCACAGATTGGCATCAGAACCACATTGACCGTAGGATGCGTATGTGTGACGACACCGCAAGGTGCTATTTTCAACCCCTCCTTGTCTCTTCTTTTGGACAACGACACCCTTGCTTTCTCGCTCCATAACTTCTCATGTCCCATTTATAGATGGCGCTGGTGTTCCCGATCAATGCCATTTAACCATACGTGGACTGCCAACTATGGCGTGCGCCCATGCATGGACCACCCCGCCACATGGCGGGAACTGTGACGCCCTCGATTCTGTAGAACACAGAACCGAGAACGGATGCGTATGTGTGCCCAGGATGTTCAGCACACATACACACATATCCACAAACTGAATTCAGAATATATATAACCACGAATAACAGGGTTTATTACAATGTCTCATGAGTCTTGGACTCATTCTGGCAGCGGAAGTCTTATCTTAGCAGCGGAAGTCTAATCTTAGCAGCGGAAGTCTTCTAAACTAATGCGGAAGCAAACTAAGCAGCAGCAGCGGCTCCATCTCTACTCCACAGGCAAGGTTGAGGACAGATTACACACCTAATACTCCACGTGGTCTTCATAGTACTCTTCTCCTGTTGCTGATGATGAAGTAATAATGCAAGTTTGAGTACATGATGTACCCAGCAAGTGCGGGAAAATATGATATGTGGCTCATAGCAAGGAAGGTATAAAAGGGCTTATTGCAGAAAGCAAAGTTTATTTCTCAAAACACGATAAAAACAGCAACTCAGCTTTTTGTGAATGTAACCCCAACATATATTTAAACATTATCATACCTCCATCATGATACATCCTCTTTCATGTCTCAACCAGACATTAATCTTTCTCAACTTTGCTCATGAATACCATCTCGTATTCACTTCCATCTCAAGAATACCATCTCGTATTCACTACCATATCATATTCAATTCCGTCTTATGCCGAGACCAATTCTCGTTGCCATGACTCAACAGCCATGAAACCAATCGCATTACCCGGACGCAACAGTTCGGAAAACCAAATCCAAAGACCAAACCATAACCAAAACCAAATCATCCAAACCATCCCAAAAACCATCCCATCTAATCATGTGGGTTGTCTAGGCGCTCGTGACCGTAAGCTTGGCTATCATGATAGTTTTAAGACTCTGCAGAGTTTGTACCACTTTACCCACAAGTTTGTGATTTCGTCACCCGTCGGCCACTGCAGAACCTCCATTATACCAGTACGCAACCGTCGGTGTATGGCCAAGAGATCACTAAATAGCCTTTAAAAAGGGCTACTAGATGTATGGACTCACTATGGTTTCACCGGCAGGCTAGAATCTCCAATTCTCCCACCCACGGGCCCCCCTCTTGTGCCATGCAGTTCCCAGGGCAGTCCTCACTCGACTCCCATTCCCAGCGACTTCCATGGTCCATAACAATCTGGCAACTTACCTAATTACTCAGCTAAGCCGCACCCATACTTGGCCTTGTGGTGGCACTGTATCCTGGCATGGCTGGCATGAACCGGTCCTTGGATCTACGGCAAGTAACCACCATCTCATGCTACCTCGTTCATAAACCAGACTTGCCTAGATCTCCCTCTGATTCATGTTCATTAACAACAGAAGTTTCTCATTATTCTTACGAGTGCAGTTAGCTAGACACATCTATCTCGCTTCCCATACCCCATGGACTCAGCGAAGCATAAAAGGAAAAACCATACCCGAGTCATAAACTTCCCTGGCGACAAGGGTGGTTTAACCAAAACTAGTAAACTCCTATGAAAGGGTTTCCCATCATGTTGTCTCAAGCACACACACCTTTTCGCAAACAAAACAGTTTTCTAAAAACATAAGATCAATATGGTCAAGGAGCACTTGCCTTGTTCTTGCGGTTCCTGTTGCTCAAATTCTTGCTGTTGTAGTCCGTTGTAGGTAGCTCCCTGAGCTTGTCCTTCTATACACGATCACGCACATACAAGATTCATAGTAATCAATCATCATGCACAAACTCTACTTTAAGATGCAATGATGCATATGCATGTTAATCCTATGATGCAGTTTAGTTTGTACGTGTTCCTGCATGTTTTAAAGGGTTTGCATGGGTTTTACGATGAACAGAGGTGTAGATATCAAATGTGGACGTGGCGATGATCTCGACTCAAGATTTAGATCAGACCGATCAACATGTGATCTGTCCACGAAAAAGCTTCTGTTCGAAGGGATCGAAGAACAGATGCAAAGAAAACGCAATGATGTCGTAAGGTGGTATTGGAGATCTACCTTACTTCTTTTGGTCTCGGGGTCCTTCTCCTAGCAAGACAGGTCGTCGGGGCTCTCTTTCGGCGGTGGCGACTGAACTCCGGCGAAGGGGTTTAGCTCGGCGAGTTTGGGGCTAAGGCTCTAAGTTGTCGGCTTAGAAAAGATGTTACGACCAAGCGGTTGCTTTCGGGTTCTATTTATAATCGGGAAGAGAAGAGTCATATTCTGATTGGATTTTGAATAAGAGTCCTAATCAAATTGTTTTTAAATCTTAACTACTTATCTTCAATTGATTTGGTTGCAGTATTCAACGTAAAAGAGTTCGTGTCGGTTTCCTCCGTGTCAGGCACTCTTGCACGGGGAAAAACCGCTTCAGAATCGCGTCCCTACGCAGGGATAAAGCCCTAACAACATACAAGAGGCTCCAACCCCGCTGCATTGGCACCCTCTTGAGCCTTGCGGTTCATATGGTAGTCCAGCTGACACCTATTCCCCGCACCATCCAACACACCCATACTACGCCGGGGATACACCTAATTAATTGGCCATGCTGCCCCATCTCAGCATGTGGTTGACATGGTAAAGCCAGGTTACATGCTCCATGAACCGGTCCTTAGGATCCAGGCAAGTACTAAACACAAACCCGAGTCTCGTGCACCCAGCACCAACCAAATCATCCAACTAGCCTCGATCCCTACCTCTACATAACTCATAACATCTCATTCAAGAGTAAGGTAAATAAATTGATGATCTCATATCCCAATTATCCCATTCTAAGCATGGCTAAGCATAAGCATATAAATAAAAAATGACATGATAAATTAAATCCCAACCCAAGCTACAAGGAAACAAGGTAATGCAATTCTAGGGAAACTTCCTAGCATGGGTTTCATATTTCAATTGACAATGCAAATAATTCTATCTACACATCCTAGCATAGGATCAAAGTGGTCGAGGACACTTGCCTTCTTCCTGCTGCTCTAGGAATGGAAAGTCTTAGTCTTGGAAGGGGAGAACATGCTCTGGGGCAGCTTCTACTCATGCCAATACACATAGCAAAAGAAAACAACAATCCATAAGACATAGTTCACACTTTCACTTCATGCAAACCACACATACATACCTATGAAAGTCATTCACACTTCTAAGTGTTGTGGTTACTCTAAATGTGTTGATTTTTGGTCTACATGCACTTTTAAACATATGTATATGATTTCTAATCTTTTGTATTCAGATTTCTGTTTGCACAGTATATATGAATTTCCAATTTGAACAAATTCTTTATATTTAATTAATACACTTCTCAGCTACCAAGTTTGCATGAAAGGTAATTTCCTACTCCAAATAGGTTTTCAGATCTTCTACCAAATCCTAAACTGAAGTTTTTGAATTTGGAGACTTCATTTATCATTTTCTAATTATGCATACCTATTTTCCTATATTTTTCAGATTTATTTTCTATGCCTAAAAGTGAGTTTTAATATTAAATAGTAGGACATATCATCTAAACAGAATAGGTTCTGATCTAAAATATTAAAATAATATATTTTTGAACTTCTCCTCTGATGTGAACTAATTTAAATTTATTTTATCAGTTTTCAGAATTATTTCCTAGCCTAAAAATGTGTTTCTAGAACTAATAAATATGAACAACACTTAGGCAGGCTTCATTTCAGCCTAAAATCCATTTTTAACTCATTCTAAAGTTTTCCAAGTGCTAGGAGAGTTTAAATTTTAATTTGCACATGTGTTTGCCTTACCTTTTAAATTTAAATCCTAGTCACATATTCAAATTTCTGAATTTAATATCATATAGGGTCAAAAAGTTAAATCCACCCTACTGCAGGGACTAATTTACTATTTCCTAAATTTCCAGGGTTCTAACTACACATAACAGAGGGGGTTTCCTAATTTTTATTAAGTCCAGGGGCTAAAACTGATTTTTAAATGAATTTACATGAATTTCTGAAGGTCCAGGGGCTAGATCAGAAATTTCCGGGGCTAGCTCGTGTTTTCCGAAATCCCCAGGGGGTAGCGCGTAAGAATCCCAGCCTTTATAATGCGGGGTCGACGTGGACCGTCCGATTTAAAACAGACGGCTGAGATTATAACGTGAAGCGGTACGGGTTAGATCTAATAGGAACCGCACAATTTAAAATGGATGGGCCTCAGGGGGCCACGCCGCCCTGGCCGTGCGCGGGCGGCGCTGCCCGGCGGCGCGCGGCGGCGGGGGGCGGCGATCTCGCCGTAGATCTTCGGGTTTTCGTCTATACTACCTAAAACTTGGATTTCTTGGCATAGAACGGTAGAGGAGAGGTCGGGGATCTAACCTCGGGGTTTTTCTTGAGCTCGAAGGCCCTGGAAGGTGGTCGGCGGCGAGGTCCGAGATGAAACGCGGCGGTGCTCGCCGGAGCTGCGTCCAGAGCGCAAAACGCCGGGTTTTCTTCACCTGCGTGACTCCCCGGAGGCGGTGGAACATGATCAGCCCGTTAGATCAGGAAGTCTGAGCAAGGATCGAAGGAAAACGGTGATAAAAGTTTCGGTTCTCACCGGAGAGAAGGGCGTAGCGGCGCTGGAGAATTCGGTGAGTTTCCTTGCGTGAATTGCACGAGGAGAGGCGGCGGAGGATCGGTTTGGTTAAGTAGCAGCGTCCGGGGCCGAAGATCGGGCTGGGGGCGCGGGTTTCCGGAGGTTGGTTTGGATTTGGGTGCGAGAGAGGGCCGGGGTCGGTTGGGGCGCGCGGGAGGAGAGGGATGACAAGCGGGCCCCGCGTGTCAGTGAGAGGGAGAGAGAGGAGGCGCGGGTTTGGGCTGGCGCGGGGGGGGGGGGGGGGGGGGTCTTGGGCCGGCTGGCGGGTTTCGGCCCACTGGCCGGTTCTGGGTTTTCTTTTTCCTTTTCTTTTCCTGTTTTGATTTGAATTTGAATTTCATTTTGAATTTGAATTTCTGCACCACATGCAATACGTCCAAAAAATTTTTAAATTCGCCTCTTTACAGGTTTTGGGGTGTTACAACTCTACCCCCCTTAAAAGAAATCTCGTCCTCGAGATTGGTGGTTCTTGGAAAACAATTCCGGAAACTGTGCCTTAAGCTCATCTTCTCGCTTCCATGTGGCTTCCTCTTCCGAGTGATGCTTCCACTGCACCTTGCACATCCGGATTCTTTTATTTCTTGTGAGGCGTTCCATTGTCTCCAAAATCTTGACCGGTTGCTCGGCATAAGACAGATCCTCTCGTACGTCAAACTCATTCATTGGTAACATCTCTTCAGGCGTCCTTAGACATTTATTGAGATGTGACACATGCAATACATCGTGCACATCCGATAGGTGAGTCGGAAGTTCTAGTTGATAGGCCACTTCGCCTTTCCTCTCCAGGATCTGAAAGGGTCCGATGTATCGAGGTAATAACTTTCCTTTCACCTTGAATCGACGATGTCCTCGGATAGGGGACACCTTGAGATAGACAAAGTCCCCCATGTTGAAAACGAGCTCTCTTCTTCGTATATCGGCATAGCTCTTTTGTCGGATCTGTGCTATCCTCAAGTTGTTGCGAATTTCCCTCACTTTCTGTAACACCCCAAAATCCTGTTAAGAGGGGAATTTAAAAATTTTTGGACGTATTGCATGTGTTGCAAAAATTCAAATTCAAACTAGAATTCAAATTAAACTCAAAACAGAAATGAAAAAGAAAAAGAAAAGGAAAAAATAAAACCCCCCGGCCAGTGGGCCGAAACCCACCAGCCGGCCCAACTCACCCCCGCGCAAGCCTGCAGCCGCGCGCCCGTTTCCCTCTCACAGACAGGCGGGACCCACCTGTCATCCAAAACCTCCCGCTCGTCCGAACCCGGGACTCCTCCGCGCGCGCACCCGATCGAAACTATCCCGGAAAACCGCGCGTTCCCAGCAGAATTCTTGTTCCGGAGGACTCCAACTCGATCTAAACTAACACGCCGCCCTCCCCCGTCTATAAAAACCCCGGCATCGTCCCGTTTTTCACCCGCGATCGGCTGATTTTACTCCCGGTGAGAACCGAAGCTCCGATCACCGTTTTCTCTCGATCTCTGCTCGAATTCTCTGATCTAACGCGCCGATCGTGTTCCACCGCCTCCGGGGAATCATGCAGGTGCAGAAAACTCGGTGGTTTGTGCCTCAAACACAGCGCCGACGAGCCTCACCATGAATTCACCTCAGACCTCGTCACCGACCGCTTTCCAGGACCTCCGAGCTCAAGAAAACCCCTGAGGTGAGATCCCCGACCTCCCCTCTACCGATCTATGCCATAAAATCACAGTTCTAGGAAGAATTGACGAAGATCCGAAACTCTCCGGCGAGATCGCCGCCTTCCGCCGCCGTGCGCCGCGGGCAGCGCCGCCCGCGCTCGATCAAAGCGACGTGGCCGCTTGTGTGCCGTTTATTTTAAGTCGCACGGTAGAATTTAAATCCTCGCGTACCGGTTCGATGTTATAATCTCAGCCGTCGGTTTTAAATCGGACGGTCCACGTCAGCCCCGCCTTATAAAGGCTGGAATTCTTACGCGCTACCCCCTGGGGTTCTCGAAAAATAAGAGCTAGCCTCGGAAACTTCTGATCTAGCCCCTAGAACTTCAGAAAATCATGTAAATTCATTTAAAAATCAGTTTTAGCCCCTGGACTTAATAAAAATTAGGAAAACCCCTCTGTTATGTGTAGTTAGCCCCGTGGAAATTCTTAAAATAATATAATAGACCCTGTAGTGGGGTGAGTTTACCTTTTTAACCCTATGTGATATTAAATTTAGGAATTTGAATATGTGGTTAGTATTTAAAATTTAAAAGATGGGACAAACACATTGTATATCCAAATTAAAAACTTTCCTAGTACATGGAAAACTTTGGAGTGAGATAAATAGATTTTTGGCTGAAATGAATCTGTCTAATTAATTATTCACATTTATTAGTTATAGGGACACATTTTTAAGTAGAGAATAATTCTGAAAATTAGTAAAATAAATGTAAAATAGTTTACATCAGAGGAGAAGTTCAAAAATATATTATTTGATATTTTAGACCCAAAATCTATTCTGTTTAGATGAGGTGTCTTACTATTTTCATAATAAAGTTCACATTTAGGCATAGGAAATAAATCTGAAACTATAACAAAGTAGGTATGCATAACTATAAATGGATAAATGAAGTTTCCAAAATCCAAAGAATTTAGTTAGGGTTGGTAGAAGGTCTGAAGACATATTTGGAGTAGGAAAATACCTTCCATGCACACTTGGTAGCTAAAAGGTGTATCAATTGAATATAAGGAATTTATTTAAATTTGGGAACTCATATATAGTAGGCAAACATAAATATGAATAGAAACGTAGAAATCATATGCACATGTTTAAAAGTGCATGTAAGCCAAAATCAACACACATAGAGTAACCATAATACATAGAAATGTGAATGGCTTTCATAAGTGTGAATGTGTGGTTTGTATGAAGTGGAAGTGTGAACTATGTCTTATGGATTGTTGTTTTCTTTTGTTATGTGTGATGGTATGAGTAGAACCTGCTCCAGAGCAAGTTCTTCCATTCCAAGATCAGGACTACCCATTCCAAGAGCAGCAGGAAGAAGGCAAGTGTCCTTGACCACTTTGATCCTATACTAGGATGTGTAGATAGAATTATTTGCATTGTCAATTGAAAATATGAAACCCATGCTAGGATGTTTCCCTAGAATTGCATTACCTTGTTTCCTTGTAGCTTGGGTTGGGATTTATTTTATCATGTCATTTATTATTATGCATATGCTTAGCCATGCTTAGAATGGGATATTTGGGATATGATATCATCAGTTTATTCTACCATACTCTTGAATGAGATATTGTGAGTTATGTAGAGGTAGGGATCAAGGCAAGTTGGATGTTTTGGTTGGTGCTGGGTGCACGAGACTCGGGTTTGTGTTTAGTACTTGCCTGGATCCTAAGGACTGGTTCATGGAGCATGTAACCTGGCTTTACCGTGCCAACCACATGCTGAGATGGGGCAGCTTGGCCAATTAATTAGGTGTATCCCCGGCGTAGTATGGGTGTGTTGGATGGTGCGGGGAATAGGTGTCAGCTAGACTACCATATGAACCGCAAGGCTCAAGAGGGGGCCACTGCAGCGGGGTTGGAGCCTCTTGTATGCTGTTAGGGGTGAAACCTCAGTGGGCCCATGCTCGTCGGGAATCCCTTTGTAAAGGCTTCGTAGTGATCTCCTGTCTACACACCTGGGAAGTGTGAATGTGGTTCGTAGCCACTGGCATAATGGAGGTTCTTTTAGTCCAACGGGGGATGAAATCACTACATGTGGGTACAGTGGTGCAAATTCTGCAGAGTCAAAACTGTCATGACAGCCGTGCTCACGGTCAAGAGCGGCTTGGACTTATTCATGATTAGAGGAGTGATGGTTTTGGAAGTTAAGGATGTTAAGCGGGGAGCTTAACATTGAAAATGATGTTATGGTTATTTGATTATGATGATGGGATGGGAGATTGGGACCATTTCACATGTGTAGTAATGTAGGTGCTTAATAAGCTAAGGTGATATGTATAAATTGCGTAGTGCTTTAACCATGAGTTCAACCTCTCCTTGCTCTAGCCATGCATGACATAACTTTCCCACACTTGCTGAGTACCATCAGTACTCAACCTTGCATATTTGTTGGTTTATATTGCTGCTCAGGTCAATATAATGAAGTGGTGTTTAATGATCAATACTTTGGATCCGAAGAAGGTTTCTAGGTTCATGGAGTCCCCCGGGCAACGCCTGTAACGGAGCCCACAAGAATAATATTCTGCTGCTAGTTTATTTACTTGTGATGAACTTATTATCGTCCATCGAGACATATGCTATGTAAGACTTCTTTATATTTGACACCTGGCTTGTAATAAATGATGCTTCACTATTTGTCATCACATGTATGAGAAAATGATCCTGGCATACATGTGATATTAACTTGGTTGTTCTTCGGAGAAACCGGGTGTGACAGAAGTGGTATCAGAGCCAAGGTTGCCCGTAGAAACGTGGACCTAGGTAGAAATGGACGTATTAAGGGCCCTATTGACACGACCCCACTGGTCCTGTCGAGCCAGGATCACGCTGAGGGGTGCTGCATTGCACAGCACCGTATAACACACGTCAAAGGTACAAAGCGGAAGCGGAAGCTTTATTACATAAACAAGTTTATTAACATGTTTACATCAAAATAAGTTTAGTCCACACTCGCGGGCGTAGACTAAGCATCAAGTGCACGTTCAGCCCTCGAACGTGTCCTTGCTAGCACACACGCACACTAACTCTGCGGCGTGCACGACTCCCACTCGACGGGGTTCCCCTCCTGGGGTTCCGTCTCCTCTTCGGGAGTCCCTTCCTCATAGAACCCTGCAAAAGCTTCGAACACAAGCAGTGAGCACGAAGGCTCAGCAAGTCTGACCCGTCTCACCTAAACATGGAACTTCTACATGAGGGTGATGGGTTGCATGAGGTAAAAATCATTTGCAAGGACTCGCCTAATGAGTAGAACCTTACTTTCAAGTTTTAGCAGCAGGTTGTGGAGAACTTTATGCTAAGGCACATGAGAGAGCCGCAATCAAACAAGAAACGCATTTCTCTCATGTACTTTGCCCAAAGTTGAAAAGAACTTTAGTTAGCACTAAGCTACAACATATCATTAACAATCAATATCCAACTTTCAATCAGAAACATTTTAACATGTAACTAGCCTGTTCTTTCTACGTCACGGTACAGTGAACAAGTGGTACTCACTGACCGCGAGGGACGGCGATTATAATCGATTTACACCTGCAGGGTTACCCGAACAACCCGTCACGTACGCCCGTACTCGATGTTGCCTACAACAACCATCACGGACGCCGTACGCGACTACCTTTCACCCGTTAGCCAAATATTGAACCGGTCCCATCGTCCCGAGCAAGAGGTCCCTGCACGCGCATCTCCGTGCCGCCAGCTGATTTACACCTCGAGCTCTCAACCTACCCTCTGAACGACGGGCAATGCCTCAACACCCAGCTACCCGAGTTACATCAGTTTCCCGGTTCCCATATAGCCGGTAGGTCTTCGGTACTGTTCTAGCTTGTTCAACAGGCCCGCACACGGCTCGGTCCTCAATCGACACAAGCGGAGCTACAGCACACAGGCCCCAAAGTCCTGCTGCTCTTACTCTCCGCTTGGTCTCATTTTTTTGCCATGTGTTTCATGTGCTATCTCTACCCGAGCAATGTGCCTCTAGCCTATTCTCGCGAGTAGTTCCAACTACTCGACTTGTACCGAATCCTACTCTATTCTAGCAATGCAGTGGCTAACGAGGTTTTCAATCCTAAACCCAACCCATGGTTTTCTTGGCTGTGCAGTTGGGTTTCCAATCAAGACTCTAATGCAACGAACAAAGGGAAACAAGTATGTGCTCAAAACAATAAAAATTCGTAAAAAGGTTAATGCAAACCGGGGCTTGCCTTGCTGCTCTTGGTCGTAGGCTAGCTGTTCCTCCGGAGTAACGAAGTCTAGGACTTCGGGTTCCTCCTCGACCTTAGCGACTACATGATAAGAACAATGTATGTATCAATTTAGATGCCTTTGTATTAACTTTGAAGTTGTGAAGCCTATAACCCTTACTAGACAGACCTAATGACTGTGAAACTTTTACTGTGGCTTGGTTACAACCTAAACAAAGACTTGGTCAAGTTTTAGTTGCAGCAAAGCTCATTTGAGCCCTCCACAAATAATTATGTCCTTGACCTTAATTGGAACCCTTAGGGTGTTCTAGGGATTTTCATGAGACAAACTATGACTTTCTGAAAACTAGATTTTCAGAGGGTTCTAATGGAGTTGGTCTCACTTAATTTGGAAGTCTCTAACTAAAGATATGAGCTAAACAATTTCAGAGAAAATCCTGAAAATGTTTCTGAACATTTTCTATTTTCTCTGGAACAGTTTTACTAATCACACCATTAGGTGGACTAAATGAGCTCAAATGGATCTGAAATTTTTATGGTAGTTCAAGGATATTTTGGTGAACATCTCAGCAAAATTTCAGGATTTTCCTCCAAAGGATTCTCCAGTTAAAATTCCTAACAGTTTAAACTTTGAGGAATTAATTCTGGAGAATTAAGGAATTTCATGAAGTGACACTTGATTTTCTGGAAAGTACTCAGAGAGCTGAATCCAGCAAAATTTGGTTCACTCAATTTGGAGCTTTCTAGCCAAAGTTATAAGGATTTGAAGTTTGAAGGAAATCTGAAAATCGGGGAAAAGTTTAAACTCGCGCGTGGGCCCAGGGGACACGCGTCGCACGCCGAAGCGACAGCACACCGCGGCCCACAAGGCTTTTGCGCGCCAGCACACCCGATCCCGGCCGCAGCCGGATCCCGATTCAAAATATCGGCCGCTGACAGCTGGGGTCCACCCCCTTCTTCAACCTCGCGACACCCGCGCTCCGCCGCCGAGGGACCTCGCCGGAGAGCTCGCCGCTGGCTGCTGTACCGCTCCAAACTTCTTGATTCTGGCCGCCCCTGCCTAATTTTACTTGGGGAACATGATCCGAGGGTCAGCTGCTCATGACAACGGCCGGAGCATGGTCGGCGACGAGCCGCCATATCGGAACGACTTCGGCCATGTCGGCTGACGCTCCTAGTGCCTCAGCTACTTGGGAAATCGGTCGGGGAGCATCAGTGGACCTCAGAGAAGGTCGACATGAACTCGGGGCAGCTCGGGGAAGGCCCGAAATAGGTCCTCACCGTGCGCCCGATACCCCCCGTGCGTTCCGCCATTAGTAGACCTTGAATTACGCCGGGCACAGAAGTTCTCCGGCCCAGAGTTGTGAAGGCAACTTGTGCGTCACCGTGTCTAGTTCGTGTGGGAGTGGCCTGAGGCCCTCTAATCCTTTCTAGAGCACGAATTAAACAGAATCGTACCCGAAGGTCGTTCTGCACACAGAAAGGGGAAAAGTGGAAATTCGCCGCCGGTGAGCAACCACTCGAGCTGTGGCTCGGGGGTGAGCAGCACCGGTCACTTGCGCGTCCAAGGGTGCCTTGGCTCGGGCGTGACAACGCCCAGGTTGGGCTGTCCACGAGAGCCCGAGGTGCGGCGGTTTCCAGTTCCGAGTTTGATCTTTCGGCACAGCCGATATCACTCGGTTTCAATCGATTTCTATCAATGGGAAGGATGGAGGATGGTTGCTAGTACCTTGCTGGGACCTTGGAATGGAAAGAGGGAGCTGCGATCGGCTTGATCAAGCAGGAACTCGAGCGCTAGTGATGGCAGTGGGAAAAGCAGTCGCGCACGCCGGTAGCTCGGGGAAATGGTAACTGAAGCACGCCGGGGGGGGGGGGAATAAATAGCCCGGCCGGCTGGTCTCCGGCTTGGGGCACGCAGCAGGAGCTGGCGCCGGCTGCCCCCTTCGGTGGCGCGCGCGCACAGCTGCCGGGAACCGACTGAACTGTGGTTCAGTCGGTTTGCTTTGAGGCAGAGGCTGACATGTGGGTCCCACTTCTCTTTTAACCTCTGAAATTTATTCCTAACAGCTGTGGTAAACAGTGAACCCTATTCTACCCTTGGCAATTCAAATTATTCACCCAAGAGCCATTTGAATTGATCAAAATTCAAATGAGGTTTGGTTTGAATGAATTTCAGCACAAGTGCAGTTTGAAATTCAAATAAAGTTTGAATTTCTCCCCCTTAGCTCATGTCAAGATCAACTCCAAATGGAGTGAAAATTGGTGTGTGAGCTCACAAAAATGTGCTGAGCAAGAATATGCCTTCCACTTTTAAATTCAGTGGGTGAAAACAGTTTGAATTTGAATATGGTTTCAAACTGCCCTCTTCCTAACTATACCCAAAATGACCTCAAAAAGGTTTTGAATTTGGGTGGAACTTGGCATGGACATCCTTAGCAAAGTGTAGGAGTTTTCATATGTCCAGCCCATCTATATCACATGTGGGAAGTACCACTTTTGCAATGTGTGAGTTTGTTCCCTAATGAGCATGTTGATAATTGTTACTTGCTCTTTATTTGTGTTCATCATTCTTCCTCAAATGAGGTGTGTGGTGTGGTGATGAACACTGCAAATGAGTGTCAAAAACTGAGGCCCTTACATTCCTCCCCCCTTAAAAGAATCTCGTCCCGAGATTATAAGGTGAAATGAGAGAGAGGACGGTGGAAAATTACCGAATATGCGACGTGAAAAAGTCGGGGTAGTTAGTGCGAAGGAATTCTTCGCTCTCCCATGTCGCTTCGTCCATGGAGTGATTACTCCATAGAACCTTGTAGAACCACAACGTACGGTTGCGTGTGGTTCGGGCCTTTTCATCAATAATCTGCACCGGTTCCTCCCGATAGGTGAGATCCGGTTGCAGTTCTTCAATGTCTTCCAGCTGAATGGTAGTTGATAGCTTGAGACACTTCCTCAGCTGGGAAATGTGAAAGACGTCGTGCACACCGGAAAGTGCTTCTGGTAATCTTAGCCGGTATGCCACCGATCCACATCTTTCGGTAATCTGGAATGGACCGATGAATCGGGGTGCCAACTTTCCCCTCACCCCAAATCTGTTTACGCCCTTCATTGGAGACACTCGTAGATATACGTGGTCTCAAGCTTCGAATTGTAACGGACGCCTTCTCCGGTCCGCATACTGTTTCTGTCGGGATTGAGCGGCTTTTAGGTTCGCTTGAATTAATCGAACCTTTTCTTCCGCGTTGTTGACAAGATCAATCCCGAAGGTAACCCTCTCGCCAGACTCACACCAATTCAATGGTGTGCGGCATTTTCTCCCGTATAGCGCCTCGTAGGGCGCCATCTTGATGCTGGCTTGGTACCCATTGTTGTACGAGAACTCGGCTAACGGCAAGTGATCATCCCAATTCTTGCCGTGGTCGATAGCGCAAGCTCGTAGCATGTCTTCTAAGATTTGATTTACCCGCTCCGTTTGCCCATCCGTCTGCGGGTGGTAGGCTGAACTACGGATCAGCTTCGTCCCCAAGGCAGCGTGGAGCTGCTCCCAAAAACGGGACACAAATAAAGTGCCCCGGTCCGATACGATGGTACGGGGTACGCCGTATAAGCATAGGATCCGTGAGATGTACAGTTCAGCGTACTTCTTGGTGTTGTAGTTGGTGTTGACCGGGATAAAATGGGCAACTTTGGTGAGCCGATCGACGATCACCCACACAGAATCATGTTTCTGTAAGGTGGTGGGTAAACCGACGACGAAATCCATGCTCACGTCCTCCCACTTCCAGGCAGGAACACCCAGTGGTTGCAGCAGTCCCGGTTTCCGCATGTGGTCTGCCTTCACCCTTCGACATGTATCACACTCGGACACGTATTTTGCAGTCTCTCGCTTCATCCGTGTCCACCAAAACTTTCTCCTGAGTTCTTGATACATTTTGTTGCTGCCGGGGTGAATAGAAAACTTTGATAAGTGAGCCTCATCAAAGATTTTCTTCCGTAACTCTGGGTTTCGGGGTACGACGATCCGGTCCTTGAACCATAGGACGCCGTCTCCGTCCTTCCGAAAACATTTCAACTCCCCACTGTCTACACGTCTCCGCAAATGCGACATGCCCTTGTCATTCTTCTGGGCTGCCGCTATCTCTTCACGGATGGTGGGGATCAAAGCTAGGTTGTAGAGAGCTCCATGTGGAATCACATGTAGTGGTGGTTCGTTCTCTTCCAACGGTGTGATGGTCAGATTATTGACGTGTGACTTGCGGCTTAGTGCGTCTGCCACAACGTTTGCCTTGCCCGGATGATAATGGATCTCTATCTCGTAATCCTTTATCAGTTCTAACCATCTTCGTTGCCTCATGTTCAGCTCCTTCTGAGTGAATATGTACTTGAGGCTTTTGTGGTCGGTATATAAATGTACGAGGTTACCGAGTAGGTAGTGCCTCCACATTTTCAGTGCAAGTACCACGGCAGCGAGCTCCAAGTCGTGAGTTGGATAATTTTGCTCATGATTCCTAAGCTGCCGTGACCCATACGCGACCACCCTTCGGTCTTGCATCAGCACACATCCGAGCCCAATGCCGGATGCATCGCAGTACACATCGAACGGTTTTGTTGTGTCTGGCTGCGCCAAAACCGGTGCTGATGTCAGGTGCTTGACTAAAGCCTTGAATGCTGCTTCACATGCTGGACTCCAAACATATTTGGTAGCCTTCTTCAGCAGCTCTGTCATTGGCTTGGCAATCTTCGAGAAGTTCGGAATGAACCTCCGATAATATCCCGCGAGTCCGAGGAAACTCCGTACCTCATGAACAGTTCTCGGGGATTTCCAATTCAGCACTTGCGTGATCTTGCTCGGGTCCACAGCGATACCCTCCGCTGAGATGATATGCCCGAGGAAAGGCACTTGCGATATCCAAAACTCGCATTTGCTGAACTTTGCGTATAACTTGTGATCCCGCAGCCGTTGCAAGACTATACGCAGATGTTTCTTGTGATCTTCCTCCGACTTGGAATATACCAGGATGTCGTCGATGAAGACCACGACAAACTTGTCCAGCTCCGGCATGAACACCGAGTTCATTAAGTACATGAAGTGAGCTGGAGCATTGGTGAGGCCAAAGGACATGACCAGGTACTCATAAAGTCCGTACCTTGTCGAGAAGGCTGTCTTTGGAATGTCCTCCGCCCTTATCTTAATCTGATGGTACCCGGATCTTAAATCCATCTTGGAAAAGACCTTTGCTTCGACCAACTGATCAAACAACATGTCGATCCGTGGTAACGGGTACTTGTTCTTGATGGTTACGGCATTTAATGGACGGTAGTCCACGCAAAGCCGCAACGTTTCATCCTTCTTTTTGACAAATAATGCCGAACAGCCCCATGGCGAGGAGCTTGGCCTAATAAAACCCTTCTCCAGAAGGTCCGTGAGCTGAATCTTCAGTTCCGCCAACTCCTTGGGCGCCATCTTGTACGGCCTTCGGGATATTGGCATGGTTCCCGGTGCAAGTTCAATCTTGAACTCCACCTCTCTATCGGGTGGCATCCCCGGCAAATCATCTGGGAATACATCAGGGAACTCTCGGACCACTGGAATGTCTTCCAATCTGATGGTTGTGGCTTGATAGACACTTGGAAGTTTTATTTCTGGACTGTCCAGAAATAATGAGTGAGAACCGTGCACTTCTGAGTTTAAGTGCACGACTCGGAGGACGGTGTCTAAAACAGCGCCGTGGCGGGTTAACCACGACATCCCTAGGATGACATCGACCTTCTGTCCCTCTAAGATAATGAGAGACGTGGGGTACACTCTACCCGCTAAGCATAATGGTGCTTTGGAGACCATTACGCTTGCTGAAATCTTCCCACCCGGTGAACAAATTATATATGGACTATCGGTGGGTAGTATTGGCAAGCTGTGTTTAGCAATGAAAGCTTGGCTAATAAAATTATGCGTGGCGCCTGAATCAAATAGTATTATAGCGGGATGCTGGTGGAGTTGGAACATACCCGCAAGGATTGGCTCGCCCTCCGGCACGTCCTCAATGGCAAGCTGGTGGACAGTGCCGGGCCTAGGGTTCGCCCGCCGCGCATTAGTAGGGTTCCGGGGTTGATTCCTCCCCGGAAACGGTGGTGCCACTCCGCTGCCTTGCCTCTCCGGGCAACTGCTCGCGAAGTGTCCTGGACGGCCACACTTGTAACACGTGGCCGCTGCTGGTGGAGTACTTGGTGGACGAAAGCCCGGCATGCGTTGCGAAGGTGCAAACGCACGCGGCATCGCCCGCTGCTGCTGTTGTTGTTGCGGTGGTGCTGGCAGTACCGGCCGGAATGCCGGTGAAGAGTACGACCGACTGCGGAACGGCATCGACCGCTGTGGTGGTTGCCAGCGTGGACCTGATGGTGGGCGATTCACCATCCGAAACTTTTGAGAAGGACCGCCTCCTTCTCCACTGCTCTGCGGCGCGCTTCGCTTTCGCTCTGCCGCCGCCAACTCCTTGCCGGAGTCCTCTTGAACAATCGCAGCATCAATTATGTCGTTGAGGCTGCCGCGATTGAACATCGCCAGCTTGTCCTTCAGGAGCGGGTTAAGCCCCTGGTAAAAGTGGTCCCGCCGCTTCTCGTCCGTATCTGCGTGATACGACGCGTAGAGCGCGAGATCGTTGAACGCTCTGGAGTACTCCAGCGCGTTCCGGCTCCCTTGTTGCAGGTGTAGGAATTCCTGCGTCTTTCTCTTCATCAAACCGGGCGGTATATGATAGGCCCTGAAGGCCGTCCGGAACTCCGCCCAGGTCATCACTCGGTCGGTGGGCTGTGAAGCACAGAAGTTGGCCCACCACGCGCTCGCGGATCCTTGGAGCTGCTGGACCGCGAACTGAGTCTTGCGCTGCTCGCTGATTTGGAGCAGCCCGAACTTCATCTCTATGGCGCGGAGCCAGTTGTCCGCGTCAAGTGGTTCATCCGCCCTTGAGAATACAGGGGGATGAGTCGCCAGGAAGTCGGAGTAGGAGCTCTGTTGGCGCTCCTCGCGATCTTGACGTCTCTCCGGGCGAGACGTATTCGCAATTAACGTTTGCAGCAGCTCTGTATGCTGCTGATGTGAACCCGCCATTGCCGCGACAATGTCGGCCAATGTAACCGTTGGCAGTGGCGGTGGCGGTGTTTGCTGTTGCTGTTGCTGCTGCTGTCCCGAGGAGTCCTCGGGAGGTGGTTGGGAGGTCTCTCCCCCTTGGCTAGTACCTCCAACATCGGGGTTGGCACGAGTACGCGTCATTCTGAAATTCAACACAGCAGCAATTAGCACATGTCTTACTCAAAATTCCATAAACAGGAGTAAGTATTGAAGCGACGCATGATTAACTTGCACAACATTCACATATATTGATAAAGCATAAACTTTATACAAGATACATTATTCTCGGATCTCCGAGAAGTCGTGCTCATGTCGTCACTACCTATACATACGCTACTGTCTACACGACATGTCACTGATTACAAAAGTTGGGTTACGCTACCCTAGTTGCCCTACTTGGCAATCGTAACCCCCTACTCGGAGTAGAACTCGACTTCCTGTGGGTCGTCCTCCTCCGGTACCTCAGCCGGTGGCTCTGGATCTACCACCTCTTCTCCCATTCCGGGTTCTCCCATGGCTGGAAGACCCAAGACTACCGGTACGCCCAATACCGGGGGCACGAGGTCCTGCAATGCATGCACCTCGTCCATAGCCTGGTTGTAGTCCTCTTCCCAGCCTTGTCCTTCCTCGATGGCGTCGTCCCGCTCTTGAGCAAGGTCCTCATTCTGCTGGGTTAGGGTCTGCACCAGCTCTTGCAACGCCGCGATGTCAACACGGCCCTTCTTCTTTACCTTCTTCAGACGACGCAACTGATTGTGTTGTTCATTCAGTCGCTTGATCGTCGGAAGGAGCACATTGCGGAGTGCACTGTGAGCACCCTCGAAATGATCTCCACGGCTTGTGCTCTCCTTGAGCTTGGTGGCGAGATGCTCCGTATGAACAGCTTGGCTGTCCATCACAGCGTTTCCCGCCCTCATTTGGAGACTGAGATTTGCCTCCGCGGGGTTGTACCTTGGGCAACTCGGGTCTGTTGCCTCCAGGTACCTTTCTTCCCACACATGTTGAGCTCGCCCCTCCACCGGAACGAGTGCGTATGGTGTGCCCTCCATGGCCTGCACGTGTAGTTGGCAGAAGCGTGACATGGTGTCACGGGCTGCCACTTGCCACATCCCTTCCGGTTGTCTTCCTCTCACCGTGACGGTGAATGGCACCCAAACGGGTGGCGTAGGTCCTGCGGAACCTCGACATGGATCATCCACGTCTTGCTCCCCTCTTCGCCTTCCTCCTTGGCGAAGTATTGCGGCATCTGGTTATACCCGAAATATTGGAGTATTTGCCACAATGCTTCCGGGTAGCCGCTACGGTCAGAACAGTGGGAAACTACCCACCCGTTCTCCAACCGTTTATCTGCTGCCATCTGTAAAAATATATTTGAGAAATGTCAAATATTTATTTAAACAGTAAACCATTGAGTTATAACATAAGATATGTCATTGAACCCATAACACTTGGAAACATAGTTCAAATTTTTAAACAAATTTGACTGCTGATCTGCTGTTACCATGACAGCCCTGACCAGTTTCCATATCAATCTGATTTAGGCCAGGTTAAAAGCAAAACCAATCCTGGAGCTCAACATCAAAGTTAAAGTTAACTTCAATAGCTTTCCAGAAAGTATTTGGTTGGCCTAAGATCTGTCCTGGTTCAAAAGTTATGAGATGTCAAAGTTACCAGAATTTCTGGAAACAATTGGACAGCACATCCCTGCTTTAGGTACTGATTTGATCCAAGAATCCCAGTTAATTCTGTTCCTAATCTGACAAAACTTTCTGTTACAAAGTTGTAACCCATCTCATAAGCTTTCCAGAACTACCTCATTTTCTATTTTTGGATTTTTATGCAGGAAGTTATGCTTAATTTACAGAGAGTCTACAGAGAGTCTTTGCTCCGTCCTGTTTTCTGGACAGTTTCAACTCTGCTGCATTTTTCGGGTGGTTAAGGGACGAAACACCTCTGGAACTCAACAGAAAAGTTGTAAAGCTCCTCCAAAGCTTTCCAGAAATGTATCATACGACATCAACCTCGAAAGAACTCAACCTCTAACCTCTGATTAACTTCAGCCTTAATTTAGCTGGAAACAGAGTGCTCTGTCCTTAACATCCTATAAGTTGAAAGCTTGTTAACTTTGAATATCCTGTTCAAGGGAAGGAGTTACATCAAGTTTTACTACTTTGGATCAAAACCTTCAAATTTTAAATGAAGTTGTTCATTTTGTTGGGTGTGACGTCGAGGCGTCACCAGATTATGTCGGTACTACGTCCTCACAAAGGAAAAACCTATACCGGACTTAGCCGGCGTCGTTAGTTCAGTGGCACTACTCGTCACTCGCACACGGATACTACACGTCTACCGTTTCGTGGTAAGGCTACCTGCAGAAATTCAACCAATCATCAGACTCGGCTGCACACCGAGCCCGGAATCCATACAGTTGGTACATCCGGCCGTCATCACTCGCCCGGATGTTCTCAAGCCAAACACGCCTTGAGTTACGTGTTCACGTTTCAGACCACGTGACGGGGTCTCCCATGTTGCACCACGCACGCCAGGGACAGACGTTGCTCGAGTACCCCAAACGACATGAAGAGTCGTAGAGGATACTAAAGCGGATCGGGTTACCTGCCACCCGTGGGGCTCCACCCTTCAGCTTGTGCGCACTGGTGGACAGCGCTTACGTGCACCCCCCAAGACATGAACGTCCCGAGATGCACGATTTTCCGACATAACAAATAGGTTAATATGCCACTTTCTATATGCTAATAACATCCTTATACGGGCTACTAACTCGTTCCTCACTGGATTTTTGAAAAAGAAGACCTTTGTACTGTGTTAAACCTCAAGCGAGCTCTGATACCACGCTGACACGACCCCACTGGTCCTGTCGAGCCAGGATCACGCTGAGGGGTGCTGCATTGCACAGCACCGTATAACACACGTCAAAGGTACAAAGCGGAAGCGGAAGCTTTATTACATAAACAAGTTTATTAACATGTTTACATCAAAATAAGTTTAGTCCACACTCGCGGGCGTAGACTAAGCATCAAGTGCACGTTCAGCCCTCGAACGTGTCCTTGCTAGCACACACGCACACTAACTCTGCGGCGTGCACGACTCCCACTCGACGGGGTTCCCCTCCTGGGGTTCCGTCTCCTCTTCGGGAGTCCCTTCCTCATAGAACCCTGCAAAAGCTTCGAACACAAGCAGTGAGCACGAAGGCTCAGCAAGTCTGACCCGTCTCACCTAAACATGGAACTTCTACATGAGGGTGATGGGTTGCATGAGGTAAAAATCATTTGCAAGGACTCGCCTAATTAGTAGAACCTTACTTTCAAGTTTTAGCAGCAGGTTGTGGAGAACTTTATGCTAAGGCACATGAGAGAGCCGCAATCAAACAAGAAACGCATTTCTCTCATGTACTTTGCCCAAAGTTGAAAAGAACTTTAGTTAGCACTAAGCTACAACATATCATTAACAATCAATATCCAACTTTCAATCAGCAACATTTTAACATGTAACTAGCCTGTTCTTTCTACGTCACGGTACAGTGAACAAGTGGTACTCACTGACCGCGAGGGACGGCGATTATAATCGATTTACACCTGCAGGGTTACCCGAACAACCCGTCACGTACGCCCGTACTCGATGTTGCCTACAACAACCATCACGGACGCCGTACGCGACTACCTTTCACCCGTTAGCCAAATATTGAACCGGTCCCATCGTCCCGAGCAAGAGGTCCCTGCACGCGCATCTCCGTGCCGCCAGCTGATTTACACCTCGAGCTCTCAACCTACCCTCTGAACGACGGGCAATGCCTCAACACCCAGCTACCCGAGTTACATCAGTTTCCCGGTTCCCATATAGCCGGTAGGTCTTCGGTACTGTTCTAGCTTGTTCAACAGGCCCGCACACGGCTCGGTCCTCAATCGACACAAGCGGAGCTACAGCACACAGGCCCCAAAGTCCTGCTGCTCTTACTCTCCGCTTGGTCTCATTTTTTTGCCATGTGTTTCATGTGCTATCTCTACCCGAGCAATGTGCCTCTAGCCTATTCTCGCGAGTAGTTCCAACTACTCGACTTGTACCGAATCCTACTCTATTCTAGCAATGCAGTGGCTAACGAGGTTTTCAATCCTAAACCCAACCCATGGTTTTCTTGGCTGTGCAGTTGGGTTTCCAATCAAGACTCTAATGCAACGAACAAAGGGAAACAAGTATGTGCTCAAAACAATAAAAATTCGTAAAAAGGTTAATGCAAACCGGGGCTTGCCTTGCTGCTCTTGGTCGTAGGCTAGCTGTTCCTCCGGAGTAACGAAGTCTAGGACTTCGGGTTCCTCCTCGACCTTAGCGACTACATGATAAGAACAATGTATGTATCAATTTAGATGCCTTTGTATTAACTTTGAAGTTGTGAAGCCTATAACCCTTACTAGACAGACCTAATGACTGTGAAACTTTTACTGTGGCTTGGTTACAACCTAAACAAAGACTTGGTCAAGTTTTAGTTGCAGCAAAGCTCATTTGAGCCCTCCACAAATAATTATGTCCTTGACCTTAATTGGAACCCTTAGGGTGTTCTAGGGATTTTCATGAGACAAACTATGACTTTCTGAAAACTAGATTTTCAGAGGGTTCTAATGGAGTTGGTCTCACTTAATTTGGAAGTCTCTAACTAAAGATATGAGCTAAACAATTTCAGAGAAAATCCTGAAAATGTTTCTGAACATTTTCTATTTTCTCTGGAACAGTTTTACTAATCACACCATTAGGTGGACTAAATGAGCTCAAATGGATCTGAAATTTTTATGGTAGTTCAAGGATATTTTGGTGAACATCTCAGCAAAATTTCAGGATTTTCCTCCAAAGGATTCTCCAGTTAAAATTCCTAACAGTTTAAACTTTGAGGAATTAATTCTGGAGAATTAAGGAATTTCATGAAGTGACACTTGATTTTCTGGAAAGTACTCAGAGAGCTGAATCCAGCAAAATTTGGTTCACTCAATTTGGAGCTTTCTAGCCAAAGTTATAAGGATTTGAAGTTTGAAGGAAATCTGAAAATCGGGGAAAAGTTTAAACTCGCGCGTGGGCCCAGGGGACACGCGTCGCACGCCGAAGCGACAGCACACCGCGGCCCACAAGGCTTTTGCGCGCCAGCACACCCGATCCCGGCCGCAGCCGGATCCCGATTCAAAATATCGGCCGCTGACAGCTGGGGTCCACCCCCTTCTTCAACCTCGCGACACCCGCGCTCCGCCGCCGAGGGACCTCGCCGGAGAGCTCGCCGCTGGCTGCTGTACCGCTCCAAACTTCTTGATTCTGGCCGCCCCTGCCTAATTTTACTTGGGGAACATGATCCGAGGGTCAGCTGCTCATGACAACGGCCGGAGCATGGTCGGCGACGAGCCGCCATATCGGAACGACTTCGGCCATGTCGGCTGACGCTCCTAGTGCCTCAGCTACTTGGGAAATCGGTCGGGGAGCATCAGTGAACCTCAGAGAAGGTCGACATGAACTCGGGGCAGCTCGGGGAAGGCCCGAAATAGGTCCTCACCGTGCGCCCGATACCCCCCGTGCGTTCCGCCATTAGTAGACCTTGAATTACGCGGGCACAGAAGTTCTCCGGCCCAGAGTTGTGAAGGCAACTTGTGCGTCACCGTGTCTAGTTCGTGTGGGAGTGGCCTGAGGCCCTCTAATCCTTTCTAGAGCACGAATTAAACAGAATCGTACCCGAAGGTCGTTCTGCACACAGAAAGGGGAAAAGTGGAAATTCGCCGCCGGTGAGCAACCACTCGAGCTGTGGCTCGGGGGTGAGCAGCACCGGTCACTTGCGCGTCCAAGGGTGCCTTGGCTCGGGCGTGACAACGCCCAGGTTGGGCTGTCCACGAGAGCCCGAGGTGCGGCGGTTTCCAGTTCCGAGTTTGATCTTTCGGCACAGCCGATATCACTCGGTTTCAATCGATTTCTATCAATGGGAAGGATGGAGGATGGTTGCTAGTACCTTGCTGGGACCTTGGAATGGAAAGAGGGAGCTGCGATCGGCTTGATCAAGCAGGAACTCGAGCGCTAGTGATGGCAGTGGGAAAAGCAGTCGCGCACGCCGGTAGCTCGGGGAAATGGTGACTGAAGCACGCCGGGGGGGGAATAAATAGCCCGGCCGGCTGGTCTCCGGCTTGGGGCACGCAGCAGGAGCTGGCGCCGGCTGCCCCCTTCGGTGGCGCGCGCGCACAGCTGCCGGGAACCGACTGAACTGTGGTTCAGTCGGTTTGCTTTGAGGCAGAGGCTGACATGTGGGTCCCACTTCTCTTTTAACCTCTGAAATTTATTCCTAACAGCTGTGGTAAACAGTGAACCCTATTCTACCCTTGGCAATTCAAATTATTCACCCAAGAGCCATTTGAATTGATCAAAGTTCAAATGAGGTTTGGTTTGAATGAATTTCAGCACAAGTGCAGTTTGAAATTCAAATAAAGTTTGAATTTCTCCCCCTTAGCTCATGTCAAGATCAACTCCAAATGGAGTGAAAATTGGTGTGTGAGCTCACAAAAATGTGCTGAGCAAGAATATGCCTTCCACTTTTAAATTCAGTGGGTGAAAACAGTTTGAATTTGAATATGGTTTCAAACTGCCCTCTTCCTAACTATACCCAAAATGACCTCAAAAAGGTTTTGAATTTGGGTGGAACTTGGCATGGACATCCTTAGCAAAGTGTAGGAGTTTTCATATGTCCAGCCCATCTATATCACATGTGGGAAGTACCACTTTTGCAATGTGTGAGTTTGTTCCCTAATGAGCATGTTGATAATTGTTACTTGCTCTTTATTTGTGTTCATCATTCTTCCTCAAATGAGGTGTGTGGTGTGGTGATGAACACTGCAAATGAGTGTCAAAAACTGAGGCCCTTACACCTATTTTCTTAAAAACTATTTTACAAGGTGTGTGTTGAAAATTGTTATTTAATGGAGTCACTTTCTTCATCTTACCCCAACTTTCATTCAAAATAGGATTTTTGTTTAAAAGTTTATCTAACTTAAGTTTAAATGCTTTATGTTTTAGATGGTTCGCATGATTCGCACCGCTCGCAAGTCCACAGGAGGGAGAGTTCCCGTAGTTGCCCTTGCCCAAAGAGAGGAGAACCGTCCGGTGACGTACCTTTCCTACGGATTGGTAGTAGGAGGCTTGTTGCGCCGTCTTCGACGTATGCTCCAAGCCGCCGGCAATACGGGCAAGCTAATCATACACTATAGCTCCACCAGGACCATCCGTGAGAAGAGGGAAGAATGGAGTTCAGAGATGAGGATTATCAACGAAAATCAGCTCCTCAAGATCCACCGCTCTCCAGCTTGTCGAGCGACACAGGTCGATGCGGAGAAGGATCTTACCTGGGAGGCCATCACCTGCCAGAGTCACATCTATCGCCGACACCTGGACAGAACTGAGTACATGTATGTCCTCCAGCGCGAGAGTGGTACAATGGAGTACAAGTACTCGCCAGTGCAGCAGGGGACTTCCCATGAGCACATGGACCTGTGCTTGGAAGATGCTGCTATGCTTAGCACTCTACTGCAGGAGTGTCAGCAGGAGCTTCAGGATGTTCGTGACACCCTGAAGGAAACCGAGGCGTTGCTTCGAGCCTGCTTGAGGGTGAGAGAGAGAGAGAGGAGATGGGAATGAACTGTGTGTCACCGTGAATGACACATGGACTCCTGACTCCCCAGATCGCCGGGCGCTCAGGCGTCGTCGTACTTCTCCACCAGCAGCTTCCCCACCCAAAGCGGAGTCAGAAGGCAGCCGCAATAATGAGGAAGATCCCGAGGAGCCAGCTCAGTGATAC
Organism: Neostapfia colusana; assembly: GCA_030760725.1. NCBI lineage: Eukaryota > Viridiplantae > Streptophyta > Magnoliopsida > Poales > Poaceae > Neostapfia > Neostapfia colusana. The sequence continues at coordinate 86,676,514 of JASWHV010000003.1, forward strand.
GAGTAGTGTAGATTCCTTCCCTTAGTTTAGCAGGATGTCGAGTAGTCGAGTCGTTATCTGAGTTAATAGTGTGTTAATGCTTGGTGTGTGACGTGAGTTGTGGAAGCCATGAGCAATTGTCCACAGCCTCGTCTTCAGATTGTTTTGCTTTGATGTGTGAACCCACATGAATTAATAGTGCATTTATTTTTGTATGAGACATGAACCCTCAGAAAGTATAACAAAGCCTCCACACTTCAAAGTAAAAACAAGTGAAAGAAGTAAGATAATACGCAATGCATTAAATTAACATTTGGTTGATCATGCTAGATGGCCGGAAGAGGAAAGGGTCGTGCTGCCAACCCCGTCAACAACAACGATGAGGCCTGCAACCCTCATCTTTCTGGGAGCCAAGACAGGGGTGGACGCCGTGAGGGAGTTGATCCCATCCACCAAATGCTTGAAAATCAAAATCAGCTCATCCAGAACCTGACTCAAGTGGTGGCCAACTTGCATCAAGCTCCACCTCCACATGCTGCACCACGCCAACCAAGGTTGAGTGAGTTTCTAGTAACTCAACCTCCAAAGTTTGCAAGTGCTGCTGAACCCCTGGAGGCAGATGACTGGCTAAAGACCATTGAAAGCAAGATGAGGATCATACAGTGCCAAGGTTATGAGAGGGTGCTGTTTGCCTCTCATCAATTGCATGGACCTGCTGCTGATTAGTGGACCGCCTACGTGGCCGCCCATCATGACCCTGAGAACATCACTTGGGAAGAGTTCAAGCGCAGCTTTCGCAACCATTACATACCAAGGGGTGAACTCAAAAACAAGAGGAAGGAGTTCTTGGGGTTGCAGCAAGGAAACATGCCTGTGAGGGAATACCTCACTAAATTCGCTCAACTATCCCGTTATGCCCCACGGGACATAGAGACTGATGAGCAGAAACATGATTGCTTCGTGGAAGGACTTACCGCAGAAATGCAGTGTGCAATGTCCTCCAACGAGTATGAGAGCTTCCAAAAGATGGTGGAAAAAGCATTTGTTGTAGAAAGGAAGCTGAAGGGCTTGGAAAATGAAAACAAGAGGAAGGCCGGGTGGTCACACCAAGCCTCGGGTAGCAACACCCGCCCACGTCTCATGCAGCAACCCGCAAGGCAGACGAACCGTGCTGCGGTACCCTACTCAGCACCAAGAGGGTACAACCCGAACTACAGGCCTCCGGCAGCACCAATACAGCCACAACGTCAGTTCGTACAGAAGCCTCGCCCTACATATCAACCTCGACCAGCAGTACAAGGACCCCCAAACCAACCCCAAGACAACAAAGGCCAGGCACCCAAGGTTGGGGTGCAATGTTTTAACTGTGGTGAAGTGGGGCACTACGCCCATAAGTGCCCAAAGAAGAAGCCCGCGCAGCCGCAACAGCAGAATGTAATGAGAGGACGGGTGAACCACGTCACCATAGAGGAGGCGCAACAGGCACCCGACGTGGTAGTTGGTAAGTTTCCTGCCAATTTACACATTGCAACCCTGTTGTTTGATTCTGGTGCTACTCACTCGTTCATTGCCCAAGGGTTTGTTAAGAAGCATGACCTAGCAACAACACAAATGAACCATATGCTAGCAGTAAACTCTCCAGGTGGAGAAATAAGGACAAGACAAGTGTGTCCCAAAGTGAACCTAGACATTAATGGGGTAGTATTTACTGCTAACCTCATAGTGATAGATTCACAAGGGATAGATATTATCTTCGGTATGGATTGGTTGACCAAACATAAAGGAATCATCCATTGTTCGACCAGAACGGTGAAACTAACTCACCCTAGTGGCACAAGAGTAAAGTTTATAACAATACAATAGCCTAGGAGGGACATTAAATTAAATCAAGTTGAGGTGAAAGTGGAGGAGATCAGGACCATCAGGGAATATCCAGATGTTTTTCCGGAGGAGTTGCCAGGTATGCCTCCTGATCGTGAAGTTGAATTTGCAATTGAGCTAGTGCCTGGAACAGCCCCGATATACAAGAGACCTTATCGGATGGACTCCAAGCAGCTGGGAGAACTCAAAGATCATTTGAGAGAATTGACGGAGAAGGGGTATATTCGTCCTAGTTCCTCACCTTGGGGAGCTCCAGTGATATTTGTGCCCAAGAAGGACAGAACCCAAAGGTTATGTGTGGACTACCGTGCCTTGAATGAGATAACCATCAAGAACAAGTACCCATTACCCCACATTGAAGACTTGTTTGATCAGTTGAGGGGAGCTTGTGTGTTCTCGAAAATTGATCTCAGGTCGGGATACCACCAACTTAAGATAAGGCAAGCCGATATTCCAAAGACAGCTTTCGTATCTCGGTACGGATTGTATGAATACACCGTCATGCCTTTCGGGCCAACTAATGCCCGGCATACTTCATGTATCTCATGAACAAGGTATTCATGGAATATCTGGACAAATTTGTGGTGGTTTTCATCGATGACATTCTCGTTTTCTCTAAAGATGAAGAGGAATATGAGAAACATCTAAGGTTGGTGTTGCAGAGGCTGAGAGAACACCAACTATATGCCAAGTTCAGAAAGTGTGAGTTTTGGCTGAAGAGAGTTCCCTTCTTAGGACATATCATCTCGGAGGGAGGAATCTTCGTGGATCCCGCCAAATCGAGGATATACAGAATTGGAAGACCCCTGAAAATGTCGGGGAAGTTCGAAGCTTCTTTGGATTGGCAGGATACTATCGACGGTTTATTGAGGGATTCTCTAAGATCTCGAGGCCCCTCACCAAACTGTTGGAGAAGGGAGTCACATTCACATGGACGCCGCAGTGCGAGACGAGTTTTCAGGAGTTAAAGAAAAGATTGACAACAGCCCCAGTGCTAGTTATGCCAGATATGCAGAAGAACTTTATGGTGCACTGCGATGCCACTGGAAATGGGTTGGGATGTGTTCTCATGCAAGAAGGGCATGTCGTGGCTTATGCATCCCAGCAGCTCAGGAAGCACGAGAAGAACTATCCTACACATGACCTAGAACTAGTCGCAGTGGTACACGCGTTGAAAATTTGGCGGCACTACTTGATGGGGAAGAGGACAGAGATATATACGGATCATAAGAGTTTAAAGTACATTTTCACACAGCCAGATCTCAATCTCAGACAAAGGAGATGGTTAGAGCTAATCAATGACTTTGGTGTGGGCACCAACTATCATCCTGGGAAAGCAAACGTCGTGGCAAACGCTTTAAGTCGGAAAGTGCAGGTCAATAGGTTGAGCTTGAAGGACATGCCTGCAGAATTGAAGGACGATGTTATAAGACTCAATCTATGCCTGGTGAATAGTGGTGAAGCCATCGCCATGGAAGTGGACTCCACACTAGAGCGAGAAATACGCGAGGGTCAAAAGAATGACGAAAAGATACAAGAAATCAGGCAACTCATCAAGGAAAAATAAAGCCCCTGGTTTCAGAGAAGATGAACAGGGAACGGTGTGGCACGGGAAAAGAATCTGTGTGCCAGAAGTAAAGAAGATCCGTGAATTGATTTTGAAGGAGGCTCACGATTCTGACTATTCCATTCATCCTGGGAGTACGAAGATGTACCAGGACCTCAAGAGCAGGTATTGGTGGTATGGCATGAAGCGAGATGTCACGGAACATGTTGCCCTATGTGACACATGCCAGTTGGTGAAAGCAGAACATCAACGACCCGCGGGATTATTGCAACCACTCAAAGTGTCTGAATGGAAATGGGAAGAAATCGGTATGGATTTCATAGTGGGACTGCCTAGGACCCAATCAGGATATGATTCAATATGGGTCATCATCGACGGGCTAACCAAGGTAGCTCATTTCATCTCCGTGAAAGAAAGCTACAGCGGTTCCAAATTGGTAGAATTGTACATGTCGAGGATCGTGTGTTACCATGGAGTGCCCAAGAAGATAGTGTCAGATCAAGGGACACAATTCACCTCGAGGTTCTGGCAGAAGTTGCATGAAACCATGGGAACCCATCTGAACTTTAGTTCTGCCTATCATCCCTAAACTGACGGGCAGACGGAAAGAACCAATCAGATTCTTGAGGATATGCTGAGAGCGTGTGCACTAAAAAACAATCGGAGTTGGGATAAGAACTTACCGTATGCGGAATTCTCCTATAGCAACAGCTATCAGGCTAGTATGAAGATGTCGCCGTTTGAAGCTTTGTATGGAAGGAAGTGTAGAACTCCACTATTTTGGAACCAAACGGGGGAAAGCAAAGTGTTTGGACCCGAAGTACTACAAGAAGCCAAGGCGAAAGTGAGGGAAATTCGCAACAACTTGAGGATAGCACAGGCACGACAAAAGAGCTATGCCGATGTACGAAGAAGAGAGCTCGTTTTAAACGTGGGGGACTATGTCTATCTCAAGGTGTCCCTCATCCGAGGACTTCGTCGGTTCAAGGTGAAAGGGAAGCTGTCACCTCGATACATCGGACCCTTTCAACTTCTGGAGAGGAAAGGCGAAGTGGCGTATCAACTAGAATTACCGGCTCGCTTATCGGATGTGCACGATGTATTCCATGTGTCACAGCTCAAGAAATATCTGAGAATGCCTGAAGAGGTGTTACCCATGAATGAGGTTGACGTAGCTGAGGATTTGTCTTACGCCGAGCAACCATCCAAGATTTTGGAAACAATGGAACGCCTCACAATAAATAAAAGAATCCAGATGTGCAAGGTGCAGTGGAAGCATCACTCGGAAGAGGAAGCCACCTGGGAGCGAGAAGATGAGCTTAAGCCACAAATTCCAGAATTGTTTTCTTAGAACCACCAATCTCGAGGACGAGATTTCTTTTAAGGGGGGGTAGAGCTGTAACACCCCAAAATCCTGTTAAGAGGGGAATTTAAAAATTTTTGGACGTATTGCATGTGTTGCAAAAATTCAAATTCAAACTGGAATTCAAATTAAACTCAAAACAGAAATGAAAAAGAAAAAGAAAAGGAAAAAAATAAAACCCCCCGGCCAGTGGGCCGAAACCCACCAGCCGGCCCAACTCACCCCCGTGCCGGCCTGCAGCCGCGTGCCCGTTTCCCTCTCACAGACAGGTGGGACCCACCTGTCATCCCCGACCTCCCGCTCGTCCGAACCCGGGACTCCTCCGCGCGCGCACCCGATCGAAACTAACCCGGAAAACCGCGCGTTCCCAGCCGAATTCTGGTTCCGGAGGACTCCAACTCGATCTAAACTAACACGCCGCCCTCCCATGTCTATAAAAACCCCGGCATCATCCCGTTTTTCACACGCAATCGGCTGATTTTACTCCCGGTGAGAACCGAAGCTCCGATCACCGTTTTCTCTCGATCTCTGCTCGAATTCTCTGAACTAACGCGCCGATCGTGTTCCACCGCCTCCGGGGAATTACGCAGGTGCAGAAAACTCGGTGGTTTGCGCCTCAAACACAGCGCCGACGAGCCTCGCCGTGAATTCACCTCGGACCTCGTCGCCAACCGCTTTCCAGGACCTCTGAGCTCAAGAAAACCCCCGAGGTGAGATCCCCGACCTCCCCTCTACCGATCTATGCCATAAAATCACAGTTCTAGGAAGAATTGACGAAGATCCGAGACTCTCCGGCGAGATCGCCGCCTTCCGCCGCCGTGCGCCGCCGGGCAGCGCCGCCTGCGCTCGATCAAAGCGACGTGGCCGCTTGTGCGCCGTCTATTTTAAATCGCACGGTAGAATTTAAATCCCCGTGTACCGGTTCGATGTTATAATCTCAGCCGTCTGTTTTAAATCGGACGGTCCACGTCAGCCCCGCGTATAAAGGCTGGAATTCTTACGCGCTACCCCCTGGGGTTCTCAAAAAATAAGAGCTAGCCCCGGAAACTTCTGATCTAGCCCCTGGAACTTCAGAAAATCATGTAAATTCATTTAAAATCAGTTTTAGCCCCTGGACTTAATAAAAATTAGGAAAACCCCTCTGTTATGTGTAGTTAGCCCCTTGTAAATTCTTAAAATAATATAATAGACCGTGTAGTGGGGTGAGTTTACGTTTTTAACCCTATGTGATATTAAATTTAGGAATTTGAATATGTGGTTAGTATTTAAAATTTAAAAGATGGGACAAACACATTGTAAATTCAAATTAAAAACTTTCCTAGTACATGGAAAACTTTGGAGTGAGATAAAAATAGATTTTTGGCTGAAATGAATCTGTCTAATTAATTATTCACATTTATTAGTTATAGGGACACATTTTTAAGTAGAGAATAATTCTGAAAATTAGTAAAATAAATGTAAAATAGTTTACATCAGAGGAGAAGTTCAAAAATATATTATTGAATATTTTAGACCCAAAACCTATTCTGTTTAGATGAGGTGTCTTACTATTTTCATAATAAAGTTCACATTTAGGCATAAGAAATAAATCTGAAAATATAACAAAGTAGGTATGCATAACTATAAATGGATAAATGAAGTTTCAAAAATCCAAAGACTTCAGTTAGGGTTGGTAGAAGGTCTGAAGACATATTTGGAATAGGAAAATACCTTCCATGTACACTTGGTAGCTAAAAGGTGTATCAATTGAATATAAGGAATTTATTTAAATTTGGGAACTCATATATAGTAGGCAAACATAAATATGAATACAAAAGTAGAAATCATATGCACATGTTTAAAAGTGCATGTAAGCCAAAATCAACACACATAGAGTAACAATAACACATAGAAATGTGAATGGCTTTCATAAGTGTGAATGTGTGGTTTGTATGAAGTGGAAGTGTGAACTATGTCTTATGGATTGTTGTTTTCTTTTGTTATGTGTGATGGTATGAGTAGAACCTGCTCCAGAGCAAGTTCTTCCTTTCCAAGATCAGGACTACCCATTCCAAGAGCAGCAGGAAGAAGGCAAGTGTCTTTGACCACTTTGATCCTATACTAGGATGTGTAGATATAATTATTTGCATTGTCAATTGAAAATATGAAACCCATGCTAGGATGTTTCCCTAGAATTGCATTACCATGTTTCCTTGTAGCTTGGGTTGGGATTTATTTTATCATGTCATTTATTATTATGCATATGCTTAGCCATGCTTAGAATGGGATATTTGGGAAATGAGATCATCAGTTTATTCTAACATACTCTTGAATGAGATATTGTGAGTTATGTAGAGGTAGGGATCAAGGCAAGTTAGATGTTTTGGTTGGTGCTGGGTGCACGAGACTCGGGTTTGTGTTTAGTACTTGCCTGGATCCTAAGGACCGGTTCATGGAGCATATAACCTAGCTCTACGTGCCAACCACATGCTGAGATGGGGCAGCTTGGCCAATTAATTAGGTGTATCTCCGGCGTAGTATGGGTGTGTTGGATGGTGCGGGGAATAGGTGTCAGCTGGACTACCATATGAACCGCAAGGCTCAAGAGGGGACCACTGCAGCGGGGTTGGAGCCTCCTGTATGCTGTTAGGGGTGAAACCTCAGTGGGCCCACGCTCGTCAGGAATCCCTTTGTCAAGGCTTCGTAGTGATCTCCTGGCTACACACCTCGGAAGTGTGAATGTGGTTCGTAGCCACTGGCATAATGGAGGTTCTTTTAGTCCACCTGGCAACGGGGGATGAAATCACTACATGTGGGTACAGTGGTGCAAACTCTACAGAGTCAAAACTGTCATGACAGCCGTGCTCACGGTCAAGAGCGGCTTGGACTTATTCATGATTAGAGGAGTGATGGTTTTGGAAGTTAAGGATGTTAAGCGGGGAGCTTAACATTGAAAATGATGTTATGGTTATTTGATTATGATGATGGGATGGGAGATTGGGACCATTTCACCTGTGTAGTAATGTAGGTGTTTAATAAGCTAAGGTGATAGGTATGAATTGCGTAGTGCTTTAACCATGAGTTCAACTTCTCCTTGCTCTAGCCATGCATGACATAACTTTCCCACACTTGCTGAGTACCATCGGTACTCAACCTTGCATATTTGTTGGCTTATATTGCTGCTCAGGTCAAGATAATGAAGTGGTGTTTAATGATCAAGACTTTGGACCCGAAGAAGGTTTCTAGGTTCATGGAGTCCCCCGGGCAACGCCTGTAACGGAGCCCACAAGAATAATATTCCGCTGCTAGTTTATTTACTTGTGATGAACTTATTATCGTCCATCGAGACATATGCTATGTAAGACTTATTTATATTTGACACCTGGCTTGTAATAAATGATGCTTCACTATTTGTCATCACATGTATGAGAAAATGATCCTGGCATACATGTGATATTCACTCGGTTGTTCCTCGGAGAAACCGGGTGTGACACTTTCACCTCGGCTTCTTGTAGTACCTCGGGCCCAAACACTTTACTTTCCCCTGTTTGGTTCCAAAATAGTGGAGTTCTGCACTTCCTCCCATACAAAGCCTCAAATGGTGACATCTTCATACTAGACCGATAGCTGTTGTTATAGGAGAATTCCGCATACTGTAAGTTCTTATCCCAACTCCTATTGTTCTTGAGCGCACACGCTCTCAGCATATCCTCAAGGATCTGATTGGTTCTTTCGGTCTGCCCGTCAGTCTGGGGGTGATCGGCAGAACTAAAATTTAGATGAGTTCCCATGGTTTCATGTAACTTCTTCCAGAACCTTGAGGTGAATTGTGTCCCTCGGTCCGACACTATCTTCTTTGGCACTCCATGGAAACACATGATCCTTGACATGTACAATTCCGTCAATTTGGATCCGCTGTAGCTTTCTTTCACGGGGACGAAATGAGCTACCTTGGTTAGTCTGTCGATGATGAGCCATATCGAATCATATCCCGATTGGGTCCTGGGTAGTCCCACTATGAAGTCCATACCTATTTCTTCCCATTTCCATTCAGGCACTTTGAGTGGTTGCAATAGTCCCGCTGGTCGTTGATGTTCTGCTTTCAACAACTGACATGTGTCACATAGGGCAACATGTTCCGCGACATCTCGCTTCATGCCATACCACCAATATCTTCTCTTGAGGTCATGATACATCTTCGTACTCCCAGGATGAATGGAATAGTCAGAATCATGAGCCTCCTTCAAAATCAATTCACGGATCTCCTTTACCTCAGGCACACAGATTCCTTGTTCATCCTCTCTGAACCCAGGGGCCTTGATGAGTTCTTTAATCTCTTGTATCTTCTCGTCATTCTTTTGACCGTTGCGTATGTCTTGCTATAATGTGGAGTCCACTTCCATGGCGATGGCCTCACCACTATTCACCATACATAGATTGAGTTTTACAACCTCTTCCTTCAATTCTGTAGGCATGTCCTTTAAGCTCAACCTATTGACCTGCACCTTCCAGCTTAAAGCATCTGCCATGACGTTCGCTTTCCCAGGATGATAGTTTCTGCCCACATCAAAGTCGTTGATTAGCTCTAACCATCTCCTTTGTCCGAGGTTGAGATCTGGCTGTGTGAAAATGTACTTTAAGCTCTTATGATCCGTATATATCTCTGTCATTTTCCCCATCAAGTAATGCCGCCAAATCTTCACTGCGTGTACCACTGCGGCTAGCTCTAAGTCATGTGTAGGATAGTTCTTCTCGTGTTTTTGGAGCTGCCGGGACGTGTAGGCCACGACATGCCCCTCTTGCATGAGAACACATCCCAACCCGTGTCCATATGCATCGCAGTACACCGAAAAATTCTTCTGCATATCCGGCATAACTAGCACTGGGTTTGTTGTCAATCTTTTCTTCAATTCTTGAAAACTCATCTCGCACTGCGGTGTCCATGTGAATGTGATTCCCTTCTCTAACAATTTGGTGAGTGGTCTCGAAATCTTGGAGAAACCATCAATAAACCGTCGATAATACCCAGCCAATCCAAAGAAGCTTCGAACTTCCCCGACATTTTCAGGGGTCTTCCATTTCTTTACATACTCGATCTTGGCGGGATCTACCGAGATTCCTCCCTCCGAGATTATATGTCCTAGGAAGGGAACACTCTTCAACCAAAATTCACACTTGCTCAGCTTGGCATATAGTTGGTGCTCTCTCAGCTTTTGCAGCACCAACCATAAATGTCCCTCATGTTCTTCTTCATCTTTGGAGAAGACGAGAATGTCATCAATGAAAACCACCACAAGTTTGTCCAAATATTCCATGAATACCTTGTTCATGAGATACATGAAAGATGCCGGGGCATTAGTTAGCCCGAAAGGCATGATGGTTCATTCATACAGCCCGTACCGAGATAGAATGCTGTCTTTGGAATGTCGGTTTGCCTTATCTTAAGTTGGTGGTATCCCGACCTGAGATCAATTTTTTAGAACACACAAGCTCCTCTCAGCTGATCAAATAAGTCTTCAATGCAGGGTAATGGGTACTTGTTCTTGATGGTTACATCATTCAAAGCACGGTAGTCTACGCATAGCCTTTGGGTTCCATCCTTCTTGGGCACAAATATCACTGGAGCTCCCCAGGGTGAGGAACTAGGACGAATATACCCCTTCTCCGTCAATTCCCTTATATGCTTCTTGAGCTCTTCCAGCTGTTTGGAGTCCATCCGATAAGGCCTCTTGTATATCGGGGATGTTCCAGGCACTAGTTCAATCGCGAATTCTACTTCACGATCGGGGGGCATACCTGGCAACTCCTCCGGAAAAACGTCTGGATATTCCCTGATGATCCTGATCTCTTCCACTTCCACCTCAACGTGATTGAGTTTAAGGTCCCTCCTAGGTTCTTGTACAATTATAAACTTCCCAAATTGCGTGTTTAAACTTAAACTTTTGAGGCCTTAATATATTAAACTTTTTCTGAGGGTTCCATGTAGACTTTTGGGAATCACGTCTCACGCGAAAACAAATGCACTCTTAATTCGTAGGGGTTCACACATCAAAGAAAAGCAACCTAAAGACGAGGTTGTGGACAAATGCCCATGGCTTCCACAACTCACGTCACACACCAAACATTAACACACAAATAACTAGGGTATTGACTCGACTACTCGATAACCTGTTGAAATAAGGGAAAGGACTCTACACGACTCGTATCACTGAGCTGGCTCCTTGGGGTCTTCCTCATTATTGCGGCTGACCTCTGATTCCGCTTTGGTTGGGGAAGCTGCTGGTGGAGAAGTGCGGGACGCCTGCTCGCCCGGCGGTCTGGAGAGTCAGGAGTCCATGTGTCATTCACGGTGACACACAGTTCATTCCCATCTCCATTTTCGCTCGCCCTCAGGCTGGCTCGAAGCAATGCCTCTGTCTCCTTCAGGGTGTCACGAACATCCAGAAGCTCCTGCTGACACTCCTGAAGTCGAGTGCTGAGCATAGCAGCATCCTCCAAGCACAGGTCCATGTGCTCATTGGAAGTCCCCTGCTGCACTGGCGGGTACTTGTACTCCACGGTGCCACTCTCACGCTGGAGGACATACATGTACTCAGTCCTGTCCAGGTGGCGATGGTTGATGTAACTCTGGCAGGTGATGGCCTCACAGGTGACATCCTTCTCAGCATCGACCTGTGTCGCCCGACAAGCTGGAGAGCAGTGGATTTTGAGCAGCTGATTTTCATGGATAATCCTCATCTCCGAGCTCCATTCTTCCCGCTTCTCACGGATGGTCCTGGTGGAGCTGTAGTGTATGATTAGCTTGCCCGTATTGCCGGCGGCGTGGAGCATACGCCGAAGACAGCGCCACAAGCCTCCTACTGCCAATCCGTCGGAGTGGTATGTCACCGGACGGTTCTCCTCTCTCAGGGAAAGGGCAACTACCGGAACTCTCCCTCCGGTGGACTTGCGGGCGGTGCGGATCATGCTAACCATCTAAAACATAAAGCATTTAAAATTAAGTTAGATAAGATTTAAATAAAAATCGTATTTTGAATAAAAGTTGGGGCAAGATGAATAAAGTGACACCATTAAATGACACTTTCAACCCACACCTTTGTAAAATAGTTTTTAAGAAAATAGGGTCCTTAAATATGTCCATTTCTACCTAGGTCCAAGTTCCTAGGGCAACCTTGGCTCTGATACCACTTCTGTCAAACCCAGTTTCTCCGAAGAACAACCGAGTGAATATCACATGTATGCCAGGATCATTTTCTCATACATGTGACGACAAATAGTGAAGCATCATCATATTACAAGCCAGGTGTTCGAATATAAATAAGTCTTACATAGCATACGTCTTGATGGACGATAATAAGTTCATAACATGTAAATAAAATAGCAGCGGAATATAAGTCTTGTGGGCTCCGTCACAGGCATTGCCCGGGGGACTCCGTGAACTTAGAATCCTTCTTCGGGACCAAAGTCTTGGTCATTAAACACCACATCATTCTCTTGACCTGAGCAGCAATATAAACCAACAGAAAAGCAAGTTTGAGTACCGCGGGTACTCAGCAAGTGTGGGAAAGTTATGTCATGCATGGCTAGAGCAAGGAGAGGTTCAACTCATGGTTAAAGCACGACGCAATTAATACCTATCACCTAAGCTTATTAAGCACCTACATTACTACACAGGTGAAATGGTCCCAATCTCCCGACCCATCATCAAAATCAAGTAACCATAACGTCATTTCCAATGTTAAGCTCCCCGCTTAACATCCTCAACTTCCAAATTCATCATCCTCTAATCATGAATAAGTCCAAGCCACTTTTGACCGTGAGCACGGCTGTCATGACAGTTTTGACTCTGCAGAGTTTGCACCACTGTACCCACATGTAGTGATTTCATTCCCCGTTGCCGGGTGGACTAAAAGAACCTCCATTATGCCAGTGGCCGCGAACCACATTCACACTTCCCAGGTGTGTAGCCAGGAGATCACTACGAGGCCTTTACAAAGGGATTCCCGACGAGCGTGGGCCTACTGAGGTTTCACCCCTAACAGCATACAAGAGGCTCCAACCCCGCTCCAGTGGCCCCCTCTTGAGCTTGCGGTTCATATGGTAGTCCAGCTGACACATATTCACCACACCATCCAACACACCCATACTACGCCGGGGATACACCTAATTAATTGGCCAAGCTGCCCCATCTCAGCATGTGGTTGGCACGGTAAAGCCAGGTTACATGCTCCATGAACCGGTCCTTAGGATCCAGATAAGTACTAAACACAAACCCGAGTCTCGTGCACCCAGCACCAACCAAATCATCCAACTTGCCTCGATCCCTACCTCTACATAACTCATAACATCTCATTCAAGAGTAAGGTAAATAAATTGATGATCTCATATCCAAATTATCCCATTCTAAGCATGGCTAAGCATAAGCATAAGCATAATTGCCTTCTTCCTGCTGCTCTGGGAATGGAAAGTCTTGGTCTTGGAAGGGGGGAACTTGCTCTGGGGCAGGTTCTACTCATGCCAATACACATAGCAAAAGAAAACAACAATCGATAAGACATAGTTCACACTTTCACTTCATGCAAACCATACATACATACCTATGAAAGTCATTCACACTTCTAAGTGTTGTGGTTACTCTACATGTGTTGATTTTTGGCCTACATGCACTTTTAAACATATGTATATGATTTCTAATCTTTTGTATTCAGATTTCTGTTTGCACACTATATATGAATTTCCAATTTTAACAAATTCTTTATATTTAATTAATACACTTCTTAGCTACCAAGTTTGCATGAAAGGTAATTTCCTACTCCAAATAGGTTTTCAGATCTTCTACCAAATCCTAAACTGAAGTTTTTGGATTTGGAGACTTCATTTATCATTTTCTGATTATGCCTAAAAGTGAGTTTTAATATTAAATAGTAGGACATATCATCCAAACAGAATAGGTTCTGATCTAAAATATTAAATAATATATATTTTGAACTTCTCCTCTGATGTGAACTAATTTAAATTTATTTTATCAGATTTCAGAATTATTTCCTAGCATAAAAATGTGTTTCTAGAACTAATAAATATGAACAACACTTAGGCAGATTTCATTTAAGCCTAAAATCCATTTTTAACTCATTCTAAAGTTTTCCAAGTGCTAGGAGAGTTTAAATTTGAATTTGCACATGTGTTTGCCTTACCTTTTAAATTTAAATCCTAGTCACATATTCAAATTTCTGAATTTAATATCATATAGGGTCAAAAAGGTAAATCCACCCTACTGCAGGGACTAATTTACTATTTCCTAAATTTCCAGGGGTCTAACTACACATAACAGAGGGGGTTTCCTAATTTTTATTAAGTCCAGGGGCTAAAACTGATTTTTAAATGAATTTACACGAATTTCTGAAGGTCCAGGGGCTAGATCAGAAATTTTCGGGGCTAACTCGTGTTTTCCGAAATCCCCAGGGGGTAGCGCGTAAGAATCCCAGCCTTTATAATGCGGGGTCGACGTGGACCGTCCGATATAAAATAGACGGCTGAGATTATAACGTGAAGCGGTACGAGTTAGATCTAATAGGAACCGCACGATTTAAAATGGATGGGCCTCAGGGGGGCCTCGTCGCCCTGGCTGTGCGCGGGCGGCGCTGCCCGGCGGCGGGGGGCGGCGATCTCGCCGGAGATCTTCGGGTTTTCATCTATACTACATAAAACTTGGATTTCTTGGCATAGAACGGTAGAGGAGAGGTCGGGGATCTCACCTCGGGGTTTTTCTTGAGCTCGGAGGCCCTAGAAGGTGGTCGGCGGCGAGGTCCGAGATGAAACGCGGCGGTGCTCGCCAGAGCTGCGTCCAGAGCGCAAAACCCAGGGTTTTCTTCACCTGCGTGACTCCCCGGAGGCGGTGGAACATGATCAGCGTGTTAGATCAGGAAGTCCGAGCAAGGATCGAAGGAAAACGGTGATAAAAGTTTCGGTTCTCACCGGAGAGAAGGGTGGAGCGGCGCTGGGGAATTCGGTGTGTTTCCTTGCGTGAATTGCACGAGGAGAGGCGGCGGAGGATCGGTTTGGTTAAGTAGCAGCGTCCGAGGCCAAAGATCGGGCTGGGGGCACGGGTTTCCGGAGGTTGGATTGGATTCGGGTGCGAGAGAGGGCCGGGGTCGGTTGGGGCGCGCGGGAGGAGAGGGATGACAAGCGGGCCCCGCGTGTCAGTGAGAGGGAGAGAGAGGAGGCGCGGGTTTGGGCTGGCGCGCGGGGGGGGGGGGGGGTCTTCCGCCAGCTGGCGGGTTTCGGCCCACTGGCCGGTTCCGGGTTTTCTTTATCCTTTTCCTTTTCTTTTTCTGTTTTGATTTGAAGTTCAGTTTGAATTTGAATTTCTGCACCACATGCAATACGTCCAAAATTTTTTTAAATTCCCCTCTTTACAGGTTTTGGGGTGTTACAACTACCACCCTAGGAAGGCCAATGTAGTAGCTGATGCATTGAGCCGGAAGGGAGCATGTCACCAACTTACGGTTTGGGAGCTACCACCCGAACTACGTAAGGAGTTCGAGCGGTTACACCTCGCATTCTTGAACAACGTAGAAGTGATGGAGATCCACTCTTCATTGGAGCAAGAGATAAGAGACGGCCAAGCAACAGATGAGGAGATCAAGGAGATCAAGGGAAGGATCCGACAAGGAATAGAGAAGGATTTCAAAGAAGATGAGAAGGGTACGCTTTAGCTAGGAAAAAGGATTTGTATGCCTAACGCAAAGCACATCCACGACATGATATTAAAAGAGGCACATGATTCACCCTATTCCATACATCTCGGAAGTACCAAAATGTACAAGGACTTGAAGACTTGTTATTGGTGGGATGGTATGAAAAGGGATATAGCCGAATACGTTACCCAATGTGACACATGCTAACGGGTGAAGGCTGAACATCAAAGACCCACTGGATTGTTGCAACCCTTGAAGGTACCCGAGTGGAAGTGGGAGGACATCATTATGGATTTCATCGTCGGATTGCAACGTACTCAGTCGTGTTATGACTCCATCTGGGATGTCGTGGACCGATTGACGAAAACAGCCCATTTTCTCCCTGTAAGGGCCAAGTACAACGTTGCACAATTAGCTGAGTTGTACATGGAGCAGATCGTGTGCCGTCATGGAGTCCCGAGGAGGATAGTCTCAGGTTGAGGTTCTCAGTTTACCTCTAGATTTAGGAGGAAGCTGCAGAAAGCTATGGGTACACGACTGGATTTTAGCTCCGCCTATCACCCACAAACCGATGGACAAACCGAAAGGACAAACCAAATTTTGGAGGACATGTTGAGAGCTTGCGCCTTGAAACGTGGGCGTAGTTGGGATAGGAGTTTACTGTACGCTGAATTCTCCTATAACAACAGCTATCAAGCTAGCTTGAAGATGTCGCGTTTCGAAGCATTGTACGGTAGACGGTGTAGAACGCCGCTGTTCTAGAACGAGACCAGAGAGAACCAGGTGTTTGGACCCGAAGTGCTACAAGAAGCTGAAAAGCAAGTCCAAACGATATGGGAGAACTTAAAGGCAGCACAGTCACAGCAGAAAGGCTATGCGGACAATAGGCGAAGGAAGTTGACCTTCGAAGTAGGAGACTTCGTATACCTTAAGGTATCGCCTATCCTAGGCCAACGACGTTTCAACGTCAAAGGCAAGCTAGCACCTCGCTACATCGGACCATTTAAGATTTTAGACAAGCGAGGAGAAGTAGCCTATCAACTAGAGCTCCCAACATATCTCTCCGACGTACATGACATGTTTCATGTATCCCAGCTCAAGAAGTGCTTGAGAGTACCAGAGGAGCAAGTACCGATGCAAGAGCTTGAACTTCAAGAGGACCTGACTTATGCGGAACACCCTGTCTGAATTTTGGACATAAAGGAAAGGGTCACAAGGAACAAAGTGATCCGATGGTGCAAGGTACAATGGAGCCATCACACCGAAGCTGAAGCCACATGGGAGCGTGAAGAAGACATCAAGGCAGAATTCCCTCATCTATTCTCTACAAACAAATCTCGAGGGCGAGATTCAATTTAAGAGGGGTAGATTTGTGACACCTCATTTCAGGTTTCTGCATGTATTCATGTTTCATGTAGAGAAAACATTTTAAAAGAAGTGGGAACAGAGAAGGAATAAAAAAGATAGCCAAAAAGAGCCGAATCTAGTTCACAGAGAGCGCCGAAGACAACTCCCGCGGACCGCTGGCCACGTGGCGTGTTCGGAGCTCATCCCTGCGAAATGGGGAGAGGTCCGCCGCTAAACTGACTACGTGGCAGGCTCGGGGCTTATCCTCTCAAAAGGGGAGAGGTCCGACCACGTGGGACACGTGTTGCCCCCGGAGCTAGCCTCTGCGAAGAAGCAAGGCCAGCCGCAGGACACATGTCACCTTCGGAGCTAGTCACCGCGGAAATCAGAGGACCAAGCGCGCAGGATACGTGTCGATCTCGGAGCTTACCTCCGAGAGGTCCGGTTCTATTGGACACGTGTTGCCACCGGAGCTTATCTCCAGGAGGTCCGTCACTGTTGGACACGTGTTAACCTCAGAGCTCGTCTCTGAGAAGAAAGGAAGTCCGGCGCTACTTGACGTGTGGCATTCACGGAGCTCACCTCCGAAGAGAGGGAGGTCCGGAATGGATACGTAGCACACCCGAAGCCACCTCCGGAGAGAGGAAAGTTCCGGCACTGACACGTGGCATGCGCGGAGCCACCTCCGAATAGAGAGGAGGTCCCGACCGCCAGGATACGTGATGCACGCGGATCTTACCTCCGAAGGAGAGGGATGTCTCGCTCGCTTGATACGAGGCACAACCGGAGCTCGTCTCTGCGGAAAGGGGGAGACCAGGCCCCGGTGGACACGTGGAGCTTCCGGAGCTCATCACCGCGGAGGTAACGAGTTCTGGAGCGGTTTTCATTCTGTACGCGTGGAAATACCGGTACGGAGAGGAAACCGACCTGAATTCCACAATGTTACCGCACCAAATCAGCTAAAGATAAGTTGTTAAGATTCAGCGACAATTTGAATAGAACTCTTATTCGAAATACAATCAGATTAGGACCCTTTCTTCCTGATTATAAATAGAACCCGGAACCCTTGGCCGAAACCACGAACTTCTTTTCCAACTCCTGAGCCGACGGCTTAGAGCCCTAGCCCCCAACTCGCCGAAGTAAACCCATCGCTGGAGTTCAGTCGAGGAAGATCGCTGGAAGAGGGTCCCAACGATCTGTCTGATCAGAGAAGGACCCCGAGACCAAGAAGAACGTAAGGTAGGTCTCCAATACCACGTTACAACATCATCATGTTTTCTTTGCATACGTTCTTCGATTCCTTTCGAACAGAAGCTTTCTCGTGGACAGATCACTTGTTGATCGGGTCGATCTAAAGACAAGATCATCGCCACCCACATTTGATCCAAACACCTCTGTTCATCATAAAAACCATGCAAACCATGCAAGGACACATACAAACTAAACTGCATCATAGGATTAACATGCATAAGCATCATCGCATCTAGTTAAAGTTTGTGCATGATATTGATTGTTGTAAATCTTGTATGTGCGTGATCCTATATAGAGAGACAAGCTCAGGGAGCTGTCTACGACAAGCTGCAACAACAAGGTTTCGAGATCCAAGAGCAACCGGAACTGCAAGAACAAGGCAAGTGCCCCTTGACCATATTGATCCTATGTTTTGGGAAAATGTTTTGTTTTGGGAAAAGGTGTGTGTGTGCTGAGTCAAACATGATGGGAAACATTTTTATAGGAGTTTACTAGTTTTTGTTAAACCACCCTTGTCGCCTGGGAAGTTTATGAGTCGGGTATGGTTTTTGCTTTTATGCTTCGCTGAGTCCATGGGATTGGGAAGCGAGATAGATGTGTCTAGCTAACTGCACTCGTAATGATAATGAGAAACTGATGTTGTTAATGAACATGGATCGGAGGGAGATCTAGGCAAGCCTGGGTTTGTGAATGAGGTAGCCTGAGATGGTGGTTACTTGCCGTAGATCTAAGGACCAGTTCATGCAAGCACATGCCAGGATAACAGTGCCACCACAAGGCCATGTATGGGTGCGGCTTAGCTGACTAATTAGGTAAGTTACTAGATTGTTATGGACCATGGAAGGCACGGGGAATGGGAGTCGAGTGAGGACTGCCCTGGGAACTGCATGGCACAAGAGGGGGCCCGTGGGTGGGAGAAATGGAGATTCTAGCCTACCGGTGAAACCTTAGTGAGTCCATACATCTAGTAGCCCCTTTGTAAAGGCTATTTTGTGATATCTTGGCCATACACCGACGGTTGTGTACTGGTATAATGGAGGTTCTGCAGTCACCGATGGGTGACGAAATCACAAACTTGTGGGTAAAGATGTGCAAACTCCGCAGAGTCTAAAACTATCATGATAGCCGAGCTTACGGTCACGAGCGCCTGGCCAACTTCCATGATTAGTTGGGATGGTTATTAGATATGGTTATTGGTTATGGTTTTGGATGGTTTGGTTATGGTTTTATTTTCGGGACTGTTGAGTCCGGGTGATAAGATGGGTTGCATGACTGATGAGTCATGGCAATGAGGTTGGTCTCGGTGGGAGATGAAATTGTTTATGAGATGAAATGGTAGCTGTAACACCCCAAATTTTTAGTCAAGACTCAAATTTTGATTTAGAACCATAAACCATGTTCAGAGGGGAATTTAGAAATTTTTGGACGTATTGCATGTTTTGCAAAAATTCAAATTCAAACTGGAATTCAAATTATACTCAAAACAGAAATGAAATGAAAAAGAAAAAGGAAAGCCAGAAAAAAACTGGCCAGTGGGCCGAAACCCCAGCCGGCCCAGCTAACCCCCGCGCAGCCCGCCCCCGCGCGCGCCGCTCTGCCCCTCGCTGACATGTGGGACCCGCCTGTCATCCCTAACCCCGCGACCCCGGACTCTCTCCCGCGCGCTCGATCGCAACCGATCGGGAAATCGTGTTTTGCGGCCGAATTCTGGAACTAGCGGACTCCAACTCGATCACAACAGAACCACCGCCCTCCCCCGGCTATAAAACCCACCGATCCGATCAGTTTTTCGCACGCGATCGCCGATTTTCACTCCGGTGAGCACCGAGACTTCGCCGGTGAATTTTGGCCGATCTAAGCTCGGAAACTCTGATCTAACTCGCTAGTTTTGATCCACCGCCTCCGGGGAACTTTGCAGGTGCAGAAAACCCGAAGACTTACGGTGCAAATCCAGCTCCGACGAGCTTCGCCGTGGTTTTGCCTCGGACCTCGCCGCCGAGCACTTTCCAGGACCCCCGAGCTCGAGAAAACCCCCGAGGTGAGATCCCTGACCTCCCCTCTACCGATCTAGGCCATAAGATCACAGTTCTAGGCAGAATTCTCGAGGATCCGAAAGATTCCGGCGAGATCGCCGCTTCCCGCCGCCGTGCGCCGCCGGCAGCGCCGCCCGCGCTCGATCAGAGCGACGTGGCCGCTTGTGCGCCGTTTATTTTAAATCGCACGGTAGACTTTAAAACCCCGCGTACCGGTTCGATGTTATAATCTCAGCCGTCGGTTTAAAATCAGACGGTCCACGTCAGTCCCGCGTTATAAAGACTGGAATTCTTACGTGCTACCCCCTGGGGTTCTCTGGAATTGAGAGCTAGCCCTGGAAACTTCAGATCTAGCCCCTGGAACTCCAGAAAATCATGTAAATTCATTTAAAAATCAGTTTTAGCCCCTAGACTTAATAGAAATTAAGAAAAACACCTCTGAAGAGTGTAGCTAGACCCCTGGAGATTATGAAAATAATATTATATACCCTGTAATGGGGTGAATTCATTATTTTAGCCCTGTTTAGTATTTAATTTAGAAAATTGAAAATGTAACTAGTGTTTAAATATTAAAAAGGGGGACAAACCTAATTGTCAAAATTAGTAAAAACTTTCTCAGTACTTAGAAAACTTTGGAGTGAGATAAAAATATATTTTTGGGGCTGAAATAAATCTGTTTCATAAATTATTCACATTTAATAGTATAGGGGCACATTCTTAAGTAAAGAATAGTTAAAGAAAAATAGGAAAAATAATTATGAAATAGTATACATCAGAAGCCAAGGTCAAAATATGATCTTAAATTATTTAGGACCAGAACCTAATCTGTTTAGGTAGTGTGTATTACTAATTTAATAATAAAATGCACAATTATGCATAAGAATATAAATCTGAAAATATAGAAACTAGTAAATAATAAATGGAGTTTCTAAAGTACAAAGAATTCAGTTTAGGGTTGATAGAAATTATGAAGGCACCTATGGAGAAGAAAAATACTCTTCATACATATTTGGTAGTTTAATATATAAGGAATTTATTTAAAACTGAAACACACATATATACATATATATGTATATATATATATATATATATATTATGTGAGTATAAATATGAACACCAAAGTAGGAATCATACACATGTAAATAAAAGTGTGTGCAAGCCCCAAACCAACACACATAGAGTATCCACAACACATAAAATGGTAAAGAAAATTTCATAAATGTGAATGTGTTGTTTGTATGAAGTAGAAGTGTGAACTATGTCTTATGATTGTTGTTTTCCTTTTGCTATGTGTGATGGTATGAAGTAGAACCTGTTCAAGAGCAAGCTATCAGTTTTCAAGATCAGGACTACTCATTTCAAGAGCAGCAAGAAGGAGGCAAGTGTCCTTGACCACTTTGATCCTATGCTAGGATGTGTAGATAGAATTATTTGCATTGTCAAATGAAATATGAAACCCATGCTAGGAAAGTTTCCCTAGAATTTCATTACCCTGTTTCCTTGTAGCTTGGGTTGGGATTTATTTTACCATGTCATATATTTACATGCATTTGCTTAGCCATGCTTAGAATGGGATATTTGGGACATGAGATCATCAGTTTATATTACCATACTCTTGAATGAGACATTGTGAATTATGTAGAGGTAGGGATCAAGGCAAGTTGGATGTTTTGGTTGTGTGCTGGGTGCACGAGACTTGGGTTTGTGTTTAGTACTTGCCTGGATCCTAAGGACCGGTTCATGGAGCATGTAACCCGGCTTTACAGTGCCAACCACATGCTGAGATGGGGCAGCTTGGCCAATTAATTAGGTGTATCCCCGGCGTAGTATGGGTGTGTTGGATGGTGCGGGGAGTAGGTGTCAGCTGGACTACCATATGAACCGCAAGGCTCAAGAGGGGGCCACTGCAGCGGGGTTGGAGCCTCTTGTATGCTGTTAGGGGTGAAACCTCAGTGGGCCCACGCTCGTCGGGAATCCCTTTGTAAAGGCTTTGTAGTGATCTCTTGGCCGCACACCTGGGAAGTGTGAATGTGGAACGTAGCCACTGGCATAATGGAGGTTCTTTTAGTCCACCCGGCAACGGGGGATGAAATCACTACTTGTGGGTACAGTGGTACAAACTCTGCAGAGTCAAAACTGTCTTGACAGCCGTGCTCACGGTTAAGAGCGGCCTGGACTTATTCATGATTAGAGGATTGACGGTTTTGGAGGTTAAGCGGGAAGCTTAACATTGGAAATGATGTTATGATTATTTGGTTATGATGATTGGGATGGGAGATTGGGACCATTTCACCTGTGTAGTAATGTAGGTGCTTAATAAGCTAAGGTGATAGGTATTAATTGCGTAGTGCTTTAACCATGAGTTCAACCTCTCCTTGTTCTAGCCATGCATGATATAATTTTCCCACACTTGCTGAGTACCATTGGTACTCAACCTTGCATATTTGTTGGTTTATATTGCTGCTCAGGTCAAGATAATGAGGTGGTGTATAATGACCAAGACTTTGGACCCGAGGAAGGATTCTAGGTTCATGAAGACCCCCCCGGGCAACACCTGTGATGGAGCCCCAAAGAATAATATTCCGCTGCTAGTTTATTTTCCTTGTGATGAACTTATTATTGTCCATCGAGACATTTACTATGTAAGACTTACTTATATTCGACACCTGGCTTGTAATAAATGATGCTTCACTATTTGTCACCACATGTATGAGCAAATGATCCTGGCATACATGTGATATTCACTTGGTTGTTTCTTCGGAAAAACCGGGTGTGACAGAGGTGGTATCAGAGCCAAGGTTGCCCGTAGGAACGTGGACCTAGGTAGAAATGGACGTATTTAAGGGCCCTATTTTCTTAAAAACTATTTTCCAAAGGTGTGGGTGGAAAAAGTGTTATTAAAGGAGTCATTTTCTTCATCTTACCCCAACTTTCATTCAAAATAGGATTTTTGTTTGAGATTTTATCTAACCTAATTTTAAATTCTTTTGTTTTAGATGGTTCGCATGATTCGCACCGCTCGTAAGTCCACGGGAGGGAGAGTTCCCGTAGTTGCCCTTGCTGAAAGAGAGGAGAGTCGTCCAGTGACGTACCTTTCCTACGGATTGGCAGTAGGAGATTTGTTGCGCCGTCTTCGACGTATGCTCGAAGCCGCCGGCAATACGGGCAAGCTCATCATCCACTATAACTCCACCAGGACCATCCGTGAGAAGAGGGAAGAATGGAGTTCGGAGATGAGGATTATACACGAGAATCAGCTGCTTAAGATCCACCACTCTCCAGCTTGTCGAGCAACACAAGTTGACGCGGAGAGAGATGTCACTTGGGAGGCCATCACCTGCCAGAGTCACATCTATCGTCGCCACTTGGACAAAACTGAGTACATGTATGTCCTCCAACGTGAGAGTGGTACTACGGAGTACAAGTACCCACCGGTGCAGCAAGGGACTTCCCATGAGCACATGGACTTGTGCTTGGAGGATGCTGCTATGCTCAGCACTCGACTGCAGGAGTGTCAACAAGAACTTCAGGATGTCCGAGACACTCTGAAGGAGACGGAGGCATTGCTGCGAGCTTGCTTAAAGACGAGAGAAAGAGGAGATGGGAATGAACTGTGTGTCACCGTAAGTGATCCATGGACCCCTGACTCCCCGGATCGCCGAGCAATCAGGCGTCGTCGCACTTCTCCACCAGCAGCCTCCCCACCCAAAGCAGAGTCAGAAGGTAGCCGAAATGAGGAGGAAGATCCCGAGGAGCCAGCTCAAGAGGATGAGTAGTGTAGAGTCTTTTCCCTAGCTAGCAAGAGGTCGAGTAGTCGAGTCGTTACGTATTTAATGGTGTGATAATGCTTGGTGTGTGACGTGAGTTGTGGAAGCCATGAGCAAGTGTCCACAGCCTCGTCTTCAGATTGTTTTGCTTTGGTGTGTGAACCCACAGGAAATAATAGTGCATTTATTGGGTGTGAGATATAAAACCCTCGTAAGATTTTAACAAAACTTCAACACTTCAAAGTACAAACAAGTGAAAGTAGTAAGATGATACTAGATGCTTTCAAATTAACATTTGTTGATTCTGCCAGATGGCCGGAAGAGGAAAAGGACGTGCTGCCAACCCCGCCAACAACAATGATGAGGCATGCAACTCTCATCTTTCTGGAGGCCAGAACCGGGGTGGTCGCCGTGAAGAAGTTGATCCTCTCCACCAAATGCTGGAGAATCAAAATCAGCTCATCCAGAACTTGACTCAAGTAGTGGCCAACTTGCATCAAGTTCCACCTCCACAAGTTGCACCACGCCAACCAAGGTTGAGTGAGTTTCTAGGAACTCAACCTCCAAAGTTTGCAAGTGCTGCTGAACCTCTGGAGGCAGATGATTGGCTGAAGACCATTGAAAGTAAGATGAGAATCATACAATGCCAAGGGTATGAGAGGGTGCTGTTTGCCTCTCATCAATTGCAGGGACCTGCTGCTGATTGGTGGACCGCCTACGTGGCCGCCCATCATGACCCTGAGAGCATCACTTGGGAAGAGTTCAAGCGTAGCTTCCGCAACCATTACATCCCAAGGGGTGAACTCAAAAACAAGAGGAAAGAGTTTTTGGGACTGCAGCAGGGAAACATGACGGTGAGGGAATACCTCACTAAATTCACTCAACTATCCCGTTATGCTCCACGAGACATAGAGACAGATGAGCAGAAACAAGATTGTTTCGTGGAAGGACTTACCGCAGAGATGCAGTGTGCAATGTCCTCCAATGAGTATGAAAGCTTTCAAAAGATGGTGGACAGAGCATTTGTGGTGGAAAGGAAGCTGAAGGCCCTGGAAAATGAGAATAAGAGGAAGGCTGGGTGGTCACATCAAGCCTCAGGGAGCAACACCCGCCCACGTATGATGCAGCAACCTACGGGGCAGACGAGCCGTGCTGTGGTACCCTATTCAGCACCAAGAGGGTACAACCCAAACTACAGGCCTCCCGCAGCACCAGCACAGCCGCAACGTCAGTTTGTACAACAGCCTCGCCCCGCATATCCACCTCGACCAGCAGTGCAAGGACCCCCAAACCAACCCCAAGACAACAAGGGCCAAGCATCTAAGATTGGGGTGCAATGTTTCAGCTGTGGTGAAGTGGGGCACTACGCCCATAAGTGTCCAAAGAAGAAGCCCACGCAGCCACAGCAGCAGAACGTAATGAGAGGACGGGTGAACCACGTCACTATGGAGGAAGCACAAGAGGCACCCGACGTGGTAGTTGGTAAGTTTCCTGCCAATTTACACCTTGCAACTCTGCTGTTTGATTCTGGTGCTACCCATTCGTTCATTGCTCAAGGGTTTGTTAAGAAGCATGACCTAGCAACCACACAAATGAACCATATGCTAGCGGTAAATTCTCCAGGTGGAGAAATAAGGACAAGACAAGTGTGTCCCAAAGTGAACCTAGACATTAATGGGGTAGTATTTACCGCTAACCTCATAGTGATCGATTCACAAGGGATAGATATTATTTTGGGTATGGATTGGTTGACCAAACATAAAGGAATCATCCATTGTTCGACCAGAACGGTGGAACTAACTCACCCTAGTGGCACAAGAGTAAAGTTCATAACGATACATGAGCCTAGGAGGGACATTAAATTAAATCAAGTGGAGGTGAAAGTTGAGGAAATCAGGACTATCAGGGAATATCCAGATGTTTTTCCGGAGGAGTTGCCAGGAATGCCTCCCGACCGTGACGTGGAATTCGCAATTGAGCTAGTACCGGGAACAGCCCCGATATACAAGAGACCTTATCGAATGGACTCCAAGCAGCTAGAAGAGCTCAAGGATCATTTGAGAGAATTGACGGAGAAGGGGTATATTCGCCCTAGTTCCTCACCATGGGGAGCTCCGGTAATATTTGTGCCTAAGAAAGATGGAACTCAAAGGTTATGCGTGGATTACCGTGCCTTGAATGAGGTGACCATCAAGAACAAGTATCCATTACCCCGCATTGAAGACTTGTTTGATCAGTTGAGGGGAGCTTGCGTGTTCTCGAAAATTGATCTCAGGTCGGGATACCACCAACTCAAGATAAGGCAATCTGATATTCCCAAGACAGCTTTCGTATCTCGGTACGGACTGTATGAATACACTGTCATGCCTTTCGGACTAACCAATGCCCCGACATATTTCATGTACCTCATGAACAAGGTATTCATGGAATATCTGGACAAATTTGTGGTGGTTTTCATAGATGATATTCTCGTCTTCTCCAAAGATGAAGAAGAACATGAGAAACATCTAAGGTTGGTGTTACAGAGGCTGAGAGAACACCAACTATATGCCAAGTTGAGCAAGTGTGAGTTTTGGCTGAAGAGAGTTCCCTTTTTAGGACATATAATCTCGGAGGGAGGAATCTCCGTAGATCCCGCCAAAATCGAAGATATCCAGAAGTGGAAAACCCCTGAAAATGTCGGGGAAGTTCGAAGCTTTTTGGGATTGGCTGGATACTATCGACGGTTTATTGAGGGATTCTCCAAGATCTCGAGACCTCTCACCAAACTGTTGGAAAAGGGAATCACATTCACCTGGACGCCACAGTGCGATACGAGCTTTCAGGAGCTAAAGAAGAGATTGACAACAGCCCCCGTGTTGGTTATGCCAGATATGCAGAAGAATTTCACGGTGTACTGTGATGCCTCTGGAAACGGGTTGGGATGTGTTCTCATGCAAGAGGGACATGTCGTGGCATATGCATCCCGGCAGCTTCGGAAGCACGAGAAGAACTATCCTACACATGACTTAGAACTAGCTGCAGTGGTACACGCGTTGAAAATTTGGCGGCACTATTTGATGGGGAAGAGGACAGAGATATATACGGATCATAAGAGTTTGAAGTACATATTCACACAGCCAGATCTCAACCTTAGACAAAGGAGATGGTTAGAGCTAATCAATGACTTTGATGTAGGCATCAACTATCATCCCGGGAAAGCAAAGTCGTGGCCGATGCCTTGAGTCGGAAAGTGCAGGTCAATAAGTTGAGCTTGAAGGATATGCCTGCAGAATTGAAGGACGAGGTTATAAGGCTCAATCTATGTCTAGTAAATAGTGGTGAAGCCATCGCCATGGAAGTGGACTCCACACTTGAGCGAGACATACGCGAGGGACAAAAGAATGATGAGAAGGTACAAGAGATCAGACAGCTCATCAAGGAAAATAAAGCTCCTGGTTTTAGAGAGGATGAACAAGGAACGGTGCGGCACGGGAAAAGGATCTGTGTGCCAGAAGTAAAGGAGATTCGTAAATTAATTTTGAAGGAGGCGCACGATTCCGACTATTCCATTCATCCTGGGAGTACAAAGATGTATCAGGACCTCAAAAGCAGGTATTGGTGGTATGGCATGAAGCGAGATGTCGCGGAACATGTTGCCCTATGTGACACATGTCAGTTGGTGAAAGCAGAACATCAACGACCCGCGGGATTGCTGCAACCACTCAAAGTGCCTGAATGGAAGTGGGAAGAGATCAGCATGGACTTTGTCGTGGGATTGCCTAGGACCCAGTCCGGGTATGATTCAATATGGGTTATTATTGATAGGCTAACCAAGGTAGCTCATTTCATCCCTGTGAAAGAAAGCTACAGCGGATCCAAATTGGCAGAATTGTACATGTCAAGGATTGTGTGTTACCATGGAGTGCCGAAGAAGATAGTGTCGGATCGAGGGACGCAGTTCACCTCGAGGTTTTGGCAAAAGTTGCATGAAACCATGGGAACCCATCTGAATTTCAGTTCTGCCTATCATCCCCAAACTGACGGGCAGACGGAGAGAACCAATCAGATCCTTGAAGATATGTTAAGGGCATGTGCACTCAAAAACAATAGGAGTTGGGACAAAAACTTACCGTATGCGGAGTTTTCCTATAACAACAGTTATCAAGCTAGTATGAAGATGTCACCGTTTGAAGCTTTGTATGGAAGGAAGTGCAGAACTCCCCTATTTTGAAACCAAACAGGAGAAAGTAAAGTGTTTGGTCCCGAAGTGCTACAAGAAGCCGAGGCAAAGGTGAGGGAGATTCGCAACAACTTGAGGATAGCACAGACACGCCAAAAGAGTTATGCTGATGTACGAAGAAGAGAGCTCGTTTTCAACGTGGGAGACTATGTTTATCTCAAGGTGTCCCCTATCAGAGGACTTCGTCGGTTCAAGGTGAAAGGGAAGTTGTCACCTCGATACATCGGACCCTTTCAAGTTTTGGAAAGAAAAGGCGAAGTGGCGTACCAACTAGAGTTGCCGGTTCATCTGTCGGACGTGCACGATGTGTTCCATGTGTCGCAACTCAAGAAATGTCTGAGGACGCCTGAGGAGGTGTTACCCATGAACGAAGTGGATGTAGCTGAGGATTTGTCTTATGCCGAGCAACCATACAAGATTTTGGAGACAATGGAACGCCTCACCAGAAATAAGAGAATCAGGATGTGCAAGGTGCAGTGGAAACATCACTCAGAAGAGGAAGCCACCTGGGAGCGGGAAGATGAGCTTAAGGCACAATTTCCGGAATTGTTTTCTTAGAAACACCAATCTCGAGGACGAGATTTCTTTTAAGGGGGGTAGAGCTGTAACACCCCAAATTTTTAGTCAAGACTCAAATTTTGATTTAGAACCATAAACCATGTTCAGAGGGGAATTTAGAAATTTTTGGACGTATTGCATGTTTTGCAAAAATTCAAATTCAAACTGGAATTCAAATTATACTCAAAACAGAAATGAAATGAAAAAGAAAAAGGAAAGCCAGAAAAAAACTGGCCAGTGGGCCGAAACCCCAGCCGGCCCAGCTAACCCCCGCGCAGCCCGCCCCCGCGCGCGCCGCTCTGCCCCTCGCTGACATGTGCGACCCGCCTGTCATCCCTAACCCCGCGACCCCGGACTCTCTCCCGCGCGCTCGATCGCAACCGATCGGGAAATCGTGTTTTGCGGCCGAATTCTGGAACTAGCGGACTCCAACTCGATCACAACAGAACCACCGCCCTCCCCCGGCTATAAAACCCACCGATCCGATCAGTTTTTCGCACGCGATCGCCGATTTTCACTCCGGTGAGCACCGAGACTTCGCCGGTGAATTTTGGCCGATCTAAGCTCGGAAACTCTGATCTAACTCGCTAGTTTTGATCCACCGCCTCCGGGGAACTTTGCAGGTGCAGAAAACCCGAAGACTTACGGTGCAAATCCAGCTCCGACGAGCTTCGCCGTGGTTTTGCCTCGGACCTCGCCGCCGAGCACTTTCCAGGACCCCCGAGCTCGAGAAAACCCCCGAGGTGAGATCCCTGACCTCCCCTCTACCGATCTAGGCCATAAGATCACAGTTCTAGGCAGAATTCTCGAGGATCCGAAAGATTCCGGCGAGATCGCCGCTTCCCGCCGCCGTGCGCCGCCGGCAGCGCCGCCCGCGCTCGATCAGAGCGACGTGGCCGCTTGTGCGCCGTTTATTTTAAATCGCACGGTAGACTTTAAAACCCCGCGTACCGGTTCGATGTTATAATCTCAGCCGTCGGTTTAAAATCAGACGGTCCACGTCAGTCCCGCGTTATAAAGACTGGAATTCTTACGTGCTACCCCCTGGGGTTCTCTGGAATTGAGAGCTAGCCCCGGAAACTTCAGATCTAGCCCCTGGAACTCCAGAAAATCATGTAAATTCATTTAAAAATCAGTTTTAGCCCCTAGACTTAATAGAAATTAAGAAAAACACCTCTGAAGAGTGTAGCTAGACCCCTGGAGATTATGAAAATAATATTATATACCCTGTAATGGGGTGAATTCATTATTTTAGCCCTGTTTAGTATTTAATTTAGAAAATTGAAAATGTAACTAGTGTTTAAATATTAAAAAGGGGGACAAACCTAATTGTCAAAATTAGTAAAAACTTTCTCAGTACTTAGAAAACTTTGGAGTGAGATAAAAATATATTTTTGGGGCTGAAATAAATCTGTTTCATAAATTATTCACATTTAATAGTATAGGGGCACATTCTTAAGTAAAGAATAGTTAAAGAAAAATAGGAAAAATAATTATGAAATAGTATACATCAGAAGCCAAGGTCAAAATATGATCTTAAATTATTTAGGACCAGAACCTAATCTGTTTAGGTAGTGTGTATTACTAATTTAATAATAAAATGCACAATTATGCATAAGAATATAAATCTGAAAATATAGAAACTAGTAAATAATAAATGGAGTTTCTAAAGTACAAAGAATTCAGTTTAGGGTTGATAGAAATTATGAAGGCACCTATGGAGAAGAAAAATACTCTTCATACATATTTGGTAGTTTAATATATAAGGAATTTATTTAAAACTGAAACACACATATATACATATATATGTATATATATATATATATATATATATTATGTGAGTATAAATATGAACACCAAAGTAGGAATCATACACATGTAAATAAAAGTGTGTGCAAGCCCCAAACCAACACACATAGAGTATCCACAACACATAAAATGGTAAAGAAAATTTCATAAATGTGAATGTGTTGTTTGTATGAAGTAGAAGTGTGAACTATGTCTTATGATTGTTGTTTTCCTTTTGCTATGTGTGATGGTATGAAGTAGAACCTGTTCAAGAGCAAGCTATCAGTTTTCAAGATCAGGACTACTCATTTCAAGAGCAGCAAGAAGGAGGCAAGTGTCCTTGACCACTTTGATCCTATGCTAGGATGTGTAGATAGAATTATTTGCATTGTCAAATGAAATATGAAACCCATGCTAGGAAAGTTTCCCTAGAATTTCATTACCCTGTTTCCTTGTAGCTTGGGTTGGGATTTATTTTACCATGTCATATATTTACATGCATTTGCTTAGCCATGCTTAGAATGGGATATTTGGGACATGAGATCATCAGTTTATATTACCATACTCTTGAATGAGACATTGTGAATTATGTAGAGGTAGGGATCAAGGCAAGTTGGATGTTTTGGTTGTGTGCTGGGTGCACGAGACTTGGGTTTGTGTTTAGTACTTGCCTGGATCCTAAGGACCGGTTCATGGAGCATGTAACCCGGCTTTACAGTGCCAACCACATGCTGAGATGGGGCAGCTTAGCCAATTAATTAGGTGTATCCCCGGCGTAGTATGGGTGTGTTGGATGGTGCGGGGAGTAGGTGTCAGCTGGACTACCATATGAACCGCAAGGCTCAAGAGGGGGCCACTGCAGCGGGGTTGGAGCCTCTTGTATGCTGTTAGGGGTGAAACCTCAGTGGGCCCACGCTCGTCGGGAATCCCTTTGTAAAGGCTTTGTAGTGATCTCTTGGCCGCACACCTGGGAAGTGTGAATGTGGAACGTAGCCACTGGCATAATGGAGGTTCTTTTAGTCCACCCGGCAACGGGGGATGAAATCACTACTTGTGGGTACAGTGGTACAAACTCTGCAGAGTCAAAACTGTCTTGACAGCCGTGCTCACGGTTAAGAGCGGCCTGGACTTATTCATGATTAGAGGATTGACGGTTTTGGAGGTTAAGCGGGAAGCTTAACATTGGAAATGATGTTATGATTATTTGGTTATGATGATTGGGATGGGAGATTGGGACCATTTCACCTGTGTAGTAATGTAGGTGCTTAATAAGCTAAGGTGATAGGTATTAATTGCGTAGTGCTTTAACCATGAGTTCAACCTCTCCTTGTTCTAGCCATGCATGATATAATTTTCCCACACTTGCTAAGTACCATTGGTACTCAACCTTGCATATTTGTTGGTTTATATTGCTGCTCAGGTCAAGATAATGAGGTGGTGTATAATGACCAAGACTTTGGACCCGAGGAAGGATTCTAGGTTCATGAAGACCCCCCCCGGGCAACACCTGTGATGGAGCCCCAAAGAATAATATTCTGCTGCTAGTTTATTTTCCTTGTGATGAACTTATTATTGTCCATCGAGACATTTACTATGTAAGACTTACTTATATTCGACACCTGGCTTGTAATAAATGATGCTTCACTATTTGTCACCACATGTATGAGCAAATGATCCTGGCATACATGTGATATTCACTTGGTTGTTTCTTCGGAAAAACCGGGTGTGACAGTAGCGAATACGAGATGGTATTCGTGAGATGGTAGCGAATACGAGGAGGTATTCGTGAGCAAGAATGAGGTTGATTGATGTCTGGATGGAACAGGTAATGAACAATGAAGGTATGATTGGTATTTTAATACATGTTGGGATTACATTCACTAAAAGATAAGTTGCTGTTTTATCATGGTTTTGATAAATAACCTTGCTTTCTGAAATGAGCCTTTTTATACCTACCTTGTTACGAGCTACATATCATATTTTCCCGCACTTGCTGAGTACATCATTGTACTCAAACTTGCATTATTATTTCATCATCAGCAACAGGAGAAGATTACTATGAAGACTAAGTGGAGCATTAGGCGTGTAATCTGTTCTCAACCTTGCCTGCGAGGATGAAGTAGAGATGGAGCTGCTGCTTAGATTGTTTTCCGCACTAGTTAGAAGACTTCCGCTGCATAGAAATAAGACTTCCGCTGTGAGCATGAGTCCAAGACTCATGAGACATTGTAATAAACTCAGTTATTCGTGGTTATATATATTCTGAATTCAGTTTGTGGAACATATGTGTATGTGTGATGAACATACTGGGCACACATATGCATCAGTTCTCGGTTCCGTGGTTTTCCACAGAATTGAGGGCGTCGCAATAGAGGACCAGCCGCGTGGGACACGTGTCGCTCTCGGAGCTCACCTCCGCGCGGTCCGGTCTTATTGGACCCTTGTCACCTCCGGAGCTTAACTCCGGGAGGTCCGACTCTGATGGACGCGTGTCACCTCCGGAGCTTATCTCCGGGAGGTCCGTTACTGATGGACACGTGTTGACCTCGGAGCTCGTCTCTGAGGAGAAAGGAAGTCTAGCGCTGTTAGGACACGTGGCACATCCGGGGCCACCTCTGAAGAGAAGGGAGGTCCGGAATTGACACATGACACCACCGGATCCACCTCCGAAGAGAGGGGAGGTCCGGAACTGACACGTGGCATTCGCGGAGCTCACCTATGAGGAAGAGGAAGGTCCCGCCCACCAGGACGCGTGGTGCAGGCGGAGCTCACCTCTGAAGGAGAGGGAGGTCTCATCCGCCTGACACGCGGCACAACCGCAGCTGGTCTCTGTGAAAAACGGAGCCCAGGTTCCCGCAGGACACGTGGAGCTTCCGGAGCTCACCGCCGCGAAGGTAACATGATTCTGAAGAGGTTTTTCCTCTGTACGCGTGGGAATCCCCGGTACTAAGGAAACCGACACGATTTCCACAATGTTACCGCACCAAATCAATCTAGGATAAGTTGTTAAGATCTAAAAACAGTTTGAATGGGACTCTTATTCGAAGTCCAGTCAGATTAGAACTCTTCTCTTCCCGGTTATAAATAGAACCGAAAACCTTTGGCCGCAACCACGATCTTCTTTTCCAACTCTTGAGCAGACAACTTAGAGCCCTAGCCCCTAGCTCGCTGGAGTACAACCGCCGGAAGAGACCGCCGATGAGCCTGGATCATGATCGACATCGCCGGAGGAGCCCCGACGATCTGTTTTGCTAGGAGGGAGGACCGAAGAGAGTAAGGTAGGTTTCCAATACCACCTTACGACATCGTTGCGTTTTCTTTGCATCTGTTCTTCGATTCCTTTCGAACAGAAGCTTTTTCGTGGACAGATCACGTGTTGATCAGTTTGATCTAAAGTCAAGATCATCACCACATCCACATTTGATCCAAATACCTTTGTTCATCGTAAAAGCCATGCAAACATGCAAAAACACGTGTGAACAGATCTAATAAAAACTACACCATAGGATTAACATGCATATGCATCATGACATCTTGATTAGAGTTTGTGCATGATATTGGTTGCTATGAATCTTGTATGTGCGTGATCATGTATAGAAGGACAAGATCAGGGAGCTGTTTATGACGAGCTGCAACAACAAGGTTTTGAGATCCAAGAGCAACCGGAACCGCAAGAACAAGGCAAGTGCCCCTTGACCATATTGATCCTATGTTTTGGGAAACTGTTTTGTTTGTGAAAAGGTGTGTGTGCTGAGTCAAACATGATGAGAAACCCTTTCATAGGAGTTTACTAGTTTTGTCAAACCACCCTTGTCACCAGGGAATTTATGAGTTGGGTACGGTTTTTACTTTTTGCTTCGCTGAGTCCACAGGATTTTGGGAAGCGAGATAGATGTGTCTAGCTAACTGCACTCATAATGATAATGAGAACTTGATGTTGTCAATGAACATGGATCAGAGGGAGATCTAGGCAAGCCTGGGTTTGTGAATGAGGTAGCATGAGATGGTGGTTTTACTTGCCGTAGATCTAAAGACCGCTTCATGCCAGCCATGCCAGGATAACAGTGCCACCAAAAGGCCAAGTATGGGTGCGGCTTAGCTGAGTAATTAGTTAAGTTGCTAGATTGTTATGGACTGTGGAAGGTGCGGAGAATGGGAGTCGAGTGAGGACTGCCCTGGGAACTGCATGGCACAAGAGGGGGCCCGTGGGTGGGAGAATTGGAAATTCTAGCCTGCCGGTGAAACCTTAGTGAGTCCATACATCTAGTAACCCCTTTGTAAAGGCTATTTTGTGATCTTTTGACCATACACCGACGGTTGTGTACTGGTATAATGGAGGTTCTGCAGTCACCGACGGGTGACGAAATCACAAATTTGTGGGTAAAGTGGTACAAACTCTGCAGAGTCTAAAACTATCATGATAGCCGAGCTTACGGTCAGGAGCGCCTGGACAACTCACATGATTAGATGGGATGGTTATTGGGAGGTTATGGTTTTTGATTATGGTTTGGTTATGGTTTTAGTTTTGGGACTGTGTAGTCCGGATGATAAGATTGGTTGCATGATTGTTGAGTCATGGCAACGAGGTTGGTCTCGGTGTGAGACGGAATTGTTGCGAGATGAAATGGTAGCGAATACGAGATGGTATTCCTGAAATGGTAGCGAATACGAGAAGGTATTCGTGAGCAAATTTGAGAAAGATTGATGTCTGGTTGAGACATGGAAAGTGATTTAACATAATGGAGGCATGTTGTTTTAATACATGTTGGGATTACATTCACTTAAAGTTAAGTTGCTGTTTTATCGTGGTTTTGAGAAATAACTTTGCTTTCTGCAATGAGCCTTTTTATACCTTCCTTGTTGTGAGCTACATATCATATTTTCCCGCACTTGCTGAGTACATCATTGTACTCAAACTTGCATTATTATTTCATCATCAGCAACAGGAGAAGATTACTATGAAGACCAAGTGGAGACTTAGGCGTGTAATCTGTCCTCAACCTTGCCTGTGGGGATGGAGTAGAGATGGAGCTGCTGCTTCTGCTTAGATTGCTTCCGCACTAGAATAAAGACTTCCGCTGCTTAGATTTAGACTTCCGCTGTTAGCATGAGTCCAAGACTCATGAGACATTGCAATAAACCCTGTTCATTCGTGGTAATATATATTCTGAATTCAGTTTGTGGATGATATGTGTATGTGTGATGATATGCACCGAATTTGGTTCGGCGAAGGGTGGCCCGATCTTCACGACAGGAGGCACAAGAACAAGATAACTTGCTTTAGAAACAGCGCGGATAACTAGCTTTATACCTGACCAAGGTTGGATGCGACCAAGCGACGGGGAGAGAGACACCGAAACCACGAAGACTTCGACTCGATCTCCGAACGACCGCAGAACCACAACCGGAGCTAATCCACACAAGACGGGGCAGCCGTACTGGAACCCGCAGAGCACGAATTAGTGGATCTCAGAGAGATCTCTCCACAAGTTCAAGAAGAACAAGGAAGAACAAGGGTTGAGTAAGACACTCAAGCAGCTCGGCTGCAAATATCACTGGATTAATCTTAATTCCTCAAAAAAGTCTCCCTTGGCTTACAAAAAGAGCAGTATTTATGCCAACAACTAGTCTAAAAATAGATGTGAACTGAAAAAGCCATGTGAGAAGGTGGAAGGCCAACTGGCTTGATCATTCATGCAGTGGTCATCAATTTCCCGCATGTCTTCTGGCCTTTTGAGTGGTCTTCAATGTTTTAATCATAACTCCACCTAGGGACATCCAAAAGACATGGGACCATATGCATTGGAAAGCTAATTCGATAACCTTTCACACCATGTGTAGCATGCTTCACGAAATATTGTAGAGTGATACAGTTTCTCACGGAAACTTGGATACCAGGCTGACTATTGATCTTCTGACCAGTCTGCACCAAAAGCACTCGGCTGCCAAGCTGGGAGCTCTAAAGCACTCGGCACTTAGTGGCATTAGAAAGTTGACTTCAACACCTTTCCAACAAGTACTCATGGACCTTCACAGCTTCTATGAATCAAGAGATATGACTGTTTCTTCATGACAGTTCTGCCAGGCCGAACTGGTTCGACGTAGTTCTCCTCTCTGGTTCAGTCTCGGCGTGTCCTCGTCATCCTCCTTGGTGAACCTGAGTAATTGAAACATGTACGATTTAGGAAGTATATAATTCTCATAATAAATGGAATTTCACAAAGTAGTGCGTGCACCTCTTGTTGTAGCTGTTTAGCTCGACTACGAGTAATTGGTCCATCGAAGACATGAGCTGGTGCAGCTTGAGTTGTTGATTGTTCCATCTTGCTTGATGTAGTCGGTATACTTGATGGTGTGGTCTGCGTGGGCATATCATGTGATGAACATCCTGGGCACACATATGCATTAGTTCCAGGTTCAGAGAGCTTTTTCCTCTCAGAACCGGGGCGGCACAGATTGATATTAGAGCCATGGTTGAGGGTAGATTACACACCAAGATACAACCACAGATTGGTATCAACCTGCCACGGGTTGACGGTAGGTTACACACCTAGATAGAAAACACGGATTGGTATCGGACACAGATTGGTATCAACCTGCCAAGGGTTGATCGTAGACCACACAGCCTAGATAGGTCATAGATTGATATTAAAGCTGCCATGCCTAGTCACATATTGGTACAATCCACAGATTTGTATCAAGCTACCACGGTTGACTGTAGGTCACAAACTTAGAATGATCACAGACTGGTTATAGAGCCACGATGACTATAGGATGCACCCTAATAACATATTGGTATTAAAAGCCACGCTGACCATTGGATGCAAGCCTAGGATGCATAGATGGGCATTAAAACTACCTTGACATAGGATGCAAGCCTAGGAGAAGCCATAGTTGGATCACAGATTGGTGTCGCCACAAATCACCTTAACATAGGGTGAAGTCACAGATTGATATCACCCTAAAACTCCATAGGACCCCCATTGAATAAGCCTTGAATAGGAGTTGTGTGAGCCTTTGTGATGATTGTTGTGATTGTGTGCTTAGTGTGAGTTGTGGGACGTTTCAGCATTGTCCATATCCACACATAAGTAGAAAGAGGTGTGAGATGCCTCGGCACTTGATTCACATCTGTCGAAGTGTGTGGTCGACACTTCCCCCGGACCTGCTCTGGGCAGCCCGCGGAGGTTCTTTTTCAGAGG
Source organism: Neostapfia colusana (assembly GCA_030760725.1). Classification (NCBI taxonomy): domain Eukaryota; kingdom Viridiplantae; phylum Streptophyta; class Magnoliopsida; order Poales; family Poaceae; genus Neostapfia; species Neostapfia colusana. The sequence continues at coordinate 86,714,148 of JASWHV010000003.1, forward strand.
GGCTAGTCGCTTGCGGAGAGTTTAAGCATAGGGACGAGTTTGGGAGGAGCTTGACTGTCACACCCGGTTTTTCCGAAGAACAACCAAGTGAATATCACATGTATGCCAGGATCATTTTCTCATACATGTATGACAAATAGTGAAGCATCATTTATTACAAGCCAGGTGTCGAATATAAATAAGTCTTACATAGCAAATGTCTCGATGGACAATAATAAGTTCATCACAAGTAAATAAACTAGCAGCGGAATAATTATTCTCGTGGGCTCCGTCACAGGCGTTGCCAGGGGACTCCATGAACCTAGAAACTTTCTTCGGGTCCAAAGTCTTGGTCATTGAACACCACTTCATTATCTTGACCTGAGCAGCAATATAAACCAACAAATATGCAAGGTTGAGTACCGATGGTACTCAGCAAGTGTGGGAAAGTTATGTCATGCATGGCTAGAACAAGAAGAGGTTGAACTCATGGTTAAAGCACTACGCAATTAATACCTATCACCTTAGCTTATTAAGCACCTACATTACTACATAGGTGAAATGGTCCCAATTTCCCATCCCATCAACATAATCAAATAAACATAACATCATTTCCAATGTTAAGCTCCCCGCTTAACAATCACACCCTCCAAGGCCATCATACTCTAATCATGAATAAGTCCAAGCCGCTCTTGACCGTGAGCACGGCTGTCATGACAGTTTTGACTCTGCAGAGTTTGTACCACTGTACCCACATGTAGTGATTTCATCCCCCGTTGCCGGGTGGACTAAAAGAACCTCCATCATGCTAGTGGCTATGAACCACATTCACACTTCCCAGGTGTGTAGCCAGGAGATCACTACGAAGCCTTTACAAAGGGATTCCCGACGAGCATGGGCCCACCGAGGTTTCACCCCTAACAGCATACAAGAGGCTCCAACCCCGCTGCAGTGGCCCCCTCTTGAGCCTTGCGGTTCATATGGTAGTCCAGCTGACACCTATTCCCCGCACCATCCAACACACCCATACTACGCCGGGGATACACCTAATTAATTGGCCAAGCTGCCCCATCTCAGCATGTGGTTGGCACGGTAAAGCCAGGTTACATGCTCCATGAACCGGTCCTTAGGATCCAGGCAAGTACTAAACACAAACCCTAGCATAGGATCAAAGTGGTCAAGGACACTTGCCTCCTTCCTGCTGCTCTTGGAATGGGTAGTCCTGATCTTGGAAAGGAAGAACTTGCTCTGGAGCAGGTTCTACTCATACCATCACACATAGCAAAAAGAAAACAACAAGTCATAAGACATAGTTCACACTTCTACTTCATACAAGCCACACATTCACAGTTATGAAAGCCATTCTCATTTCTATGTGTTGTGGTTACTCTATGTGTGTTGATTTTGGCTTACATGCACTTTTAAATATGTACATATGATTTCTACTTTTGTATTCATATTCATGTTGGCATACTATATATGTATTTCTAATTTAAATAAATCCCTTATATTTAATTGATACACATTTTAGCTACCAAGTATGCATGAAAGGTATTTTCCTACTTCATATGTGTCTTCAGACCTTCTATCAACCCTAAACTGAATTCTTTGGATTTTGGAAACTTCATTTATCATTTTCTAATTATTTATACCTAGCTTGCTATATTTTCAGATTTATTTCCTATGCCTAAGTGTGTAATTTATTATGAAAATAGTAAGACACCTCATCTAAACAGAATAGGTTTTGGGTCTAAAATATTAAATAATATATTTTTGAACTTCTCCTCTGATGTGAACTATTTTACATTTTTTTTACTAATTTTCAGAATTATTCTCTACTTAAAAATGTGTCCCTATTACTAATAAAAGTGAATAATCAATTAAACAGATTCATTTCAGCCAAAAATCTATTTTTATCTCACTCCAAAGTTTTCCAAGTACTAGGAAAGTTTTTAATTTGAATTGACAATATGTTTGTGCCATCTTGTAAATTTTAAATATTAACCACACATTCAATTTCCTAAATTTAATATCGAATAGGGTTAAAAAGGTAAACTCACCCCACTACAGGGCCTATTATATTATTTTAAGAATTTCCAGGGGTCTAACTACACATAACAGAGGGGTTTTTCCTAATTTTTATTAAGTCCAGCGGCTAAAACTGATTTTTAAATGAATTTACATGATTTTCTGAAGTTCCAGGGGCTAGATCAGAAGTTTCCGGGGCTACCTCTTATTTTCCGAGAACCCCAGGGGGTAGCGCGTAAGAATTCCAGCCTTTATAACGCGGGGCTGACGTGGACTGTCCGATTTAAAACAGACGGCTGAGATTATAACATCGAACCGGTACGCGGGGATTTAAACTCTACCGTGCGATTTAAAATAGACGGCGCACAAGCGGCCACGTCGCTCTGATCGAGCGCGGGCAGCGCTGCCCGGCGGCACACGACGGCGGGAGGCGGCGATCTCGCCGGAGAGTTTCGGATCTTCGTCAATTCTTCCTAAAACTATGATTTTATGGCATAGATCGGTGGAGGGGAGGTCGGGGATCTCACCTTGGGGGTTTTCTTGAGCTCGGAGGTCCTGGAAGGCGGTCGGCGACGAGGTCCGAGATGAATTCACGGCGAGGCTCGTCAGCGCTGTGTTTGAACCGCAAACCACCAAGTTTTCTGCACCTGCAAGGTTCCCCGGAGGCAGTGGATCAAGACCAGCGAATTAGATCAGAATTCCCGAGCGTAGATCGAACAGAATTCGCCGGAGAAGCTCGGTTTCTCACCGGGAGGAAAATCGGCGGATCGTGGGGAAAAACGGGACAATGCTGGGGTTTTTATAGACGGGGGAGGGCGGCGGGTTGGTTTAGATCGAGCTGGAGTCTTCGGGGTCCGGAAGTCGGCTGGGATACGCGAGATTTTCCGGTCGGTTGCGATCGCGCGCGCGGGGAACAGTCCGGGTTTCGGACGATCGGGGGTTAGGGATGACAGGTGGGTCCCGCCTGTCTGCGAGAGGGGGCGCGGGCGCGCGGCAGTGGGCTGGCATGGGAATTAGGTGGGCCGGCTGGTGGGTTTCAGCCCACTGGCCGGGAGGATTTGTTTTTTTTTCTTTTCTTTTTCATTTCTGTTTTGAGTTTAATTTGAATTCTAGTTTGAATTTGAATTTTTGCGACACATGCAACACGTCCAAAAATTTTAAATTCCCCTCTTGACAGTATTTTGGGGTGTTACAGCTCTACCCCCCTTAAAAGAAATCTCGTCCTCGAGATTGGTGGTTCTAAGAAAACAATTCCGGAAATTATGCCTTAAGCTCGTCTTCTCGCTCCCAGGTGGCTTCCTCTTCTGAGTGATGCTTCCACTGCACCTTGCACATCCGGATTCTTTTATTTCTTGTGAGGCGTTCCATTGTCTCCAAAATTTTAAATGGTTGCTCGGCATAACACAGATCCTCCGCTACATCAACCTCATTAATGGTAACACCTCTTTAGTCGTTCTCAGACATTTCTTGAGCTGTGACACATGGAATATATCGTGCACATCTGATAGGCGAGCCGGTAATTCTAGTTGATACGCCACTTCACCTTTCCTCTCCAGAACTTGAAAGGGTCCGATGTATCGAGGTGACAACTTCCCTTTCACCTTGAATCGACGAAGACCTCGAATAGGGGACACCTTGAGATAGACATAGTCTCCCACGTTGAAAACGAGCTCTCTTCTCCGCACATCGGCGTAGCTCTTTTTTCGTGTCTGTGCTATCCTCAAGTTATTTCGAATTTCCCTCACTTTCGCCTCGCTTCTTGTAGTACTTCGGGACCAAATACTTTATTTTCCCCTGTTTGGTTCCAAAATAGTGGAGTTCTGCACTTCCTCCCATACAAAGCTTCGAACGGTGACATCTTCATACTAGCCTGATAGCTGTTGTTATAGGAGAATTCCGCATACGGTAAGTTCTTGTCCCAACTCCGATTGTTTTTGAGTGCACACGCTCTCAGCATATCCTCAAGGATCTGATTGGTTCTTTCCGTCTGCCCGTCGGTTTGGGGATGATAGGCAGAACTAAAATTCAGATGGGTTCCCATGGTTTCATGCAACTTCTGCCAGAACCTTGAGGTGAACTGTGTCCCTCGATCCGACACTATCTTCTTTGGCACTCCATGGTAACACACGATCCTTGACATGTACAACTCTGCCAATTTGGATCCGCTGTAGCTTTCTTTCACGGGGATGAAATGAGCTACCTTAGTTAGCCTGTCGATGATGACCCATATCGAATCGTATCCTGATTGGGTCCTGGGCAGTCCCACTATGAAATCCATACCAATTTCTTCCCATTTCCATTCAGGCACTTTGAGTGGTTGCAATAATCCCGCGGGTCGTTGATGTTCTGCTTTCACCAACTGACATGTGTCACATAGGGCAACATGTTCCGCGACATCTCGCTTCATGCCATACCACCAATACCTGATCTTGAGATCCTGGTACATCTTCTTACTCCCAGGATGAATGGAATAGTCGGAATCGTGAGCCTCCTTCAAAATCAATTCACGGATCTCCTTTACTTCAGGCACACAGATTCTTTTCCCGTGCCACACCGTTCCTTGTTCATCCTCTCTGAAACCAGGGGCTTTATTTTCCTTGATGAGTTGCCTGATTTCTTGTATCTTCTCATCATTCTTTTTACCCTCGCGTATGTCTTGCTCTAGTGTGGAGTCCACTTCCATGGCGATGGCTTCACCACTATTCACAAGGCATAGATTGAGCCTTATAATCTCGTCCTTCAATTCTGCAGGCATATCCTTCAAGCTCAACTTATTGACCTGCACTTTCCGACTTAAAGCATCTGCCACGATGTTTGCTTTCCCAGGATGATAGTTGATGCCCACATCAAAGTCATTGATTAGCTCTAACCATCTCCTTTGTCTGAGGTTGAGATCTGGCTGTGTGAAAATGTACTTTAAACTCTTATGATCCGTATATATCTCTGTCCTCTTCCCCATCAAGTAGTGCCGCCAAATTTTCAACGCGTGTACCACTGCGGCTAGTTCTAGGTCATGTGTAGGATAGTTCTTCTCGTGCTTCCAGAGCTGCCGGGATGCATAAGCCACGACATGCCCTTCTTGCATGAGAACACATCCCAACCCGTTTCCAGAGGCATCGCAGTACACCGAAAAGTTCTTCTGCATATCTGACATAACCAGCACTGGGGCTGTTGTCAATCTTTTCTTTAACTCCTGAAAACTCGTCTCGCACTGCGGCGTCCATGTGAATGTGATTCCCTTCTCCAACAGTTTGGTGAGGGGTCTCGAGATCTTGGAGAATCCCTCAATGAACCGTCGATAGTATCCAGCCAATCCCATGAAGCTTCGAACTTCCCTGACATTTTCAGGGGTCTTCCACTTCTGTATATCCTTGATTTTGGCGGGATCTACGGAGATTCCTCCTTCCGAGGTTATATGTCCTAAGAAGGGAATTCTCTTCAGCCAAAACTCACACTTGCTCAACTTGGCATATAGTTGGTGTTCTCTCAGCTTCTGCAACACCAACCTTAGATGCTTCTCATGTTCCTCTTCATCCTTGGAGAAGACGAGAATGTCATCTATGAAAACCACAACAAATTTGTCCAGATATTCCATGAACACCTTGTTCATGAGATACATGAAGTATGCCGGGGCATTAGTTAGCCCGAAATGCATGACGGTGTATTCATACAGCCCGTAGCGAGATACGAAAGCTGTCTTTGGAATATCGGCTTCCCTTATCTTAAGTTGGTGGTACCCCGACCTGAGATCGATCTTCGAGAACACACAAGATCCCCTCAACTGATCAAACAAGTCTTCAATGCGGGGTAATGGGTACTTGTTCTTGATGGTTACCTCATTCAAGGCACAGTAGTCTACGCACAACCTTTGGGTTCCGTCCTTCTTGGGAACAAATATCACTGGAGCTCCCCATGGTGAGGAACTAGGACGAATATACCCCTTCTCCATCAATTCTCTCAAATGATCCTTGAGTTCTCCCAGCTGCTTGGAGTCCATCCGATAAGGTCTCTTGTATATCGGAGTTGTTCCAGGCACTAGCTCAATTGCGAATTCCACTTCACGATCGAGAGGCATACCTGGCAACTCCTCCGGAAAACATCTGGATATTCCCTGATGGTCCTGATCTCCTCCACTTTCACCTCTACTTGATTTAATTTAATATCCCTCCTAGGCTCTTGTATTGTTATGAACTTTACTCTTGTGCCACTAGGGTGAGTTAGTTCCACCGTTCTGGTCGAACAATGGATGATTCCCTTATGTTTGGTCAACCAATCCATACCCAAAATAATATCTATCCCTTGTGAATCTATCACTATGAGGTTAGCAGTAAATACTACCCCATTAATGTCTAGGTTCACCTTGGGACACACTTGTCTTGTCCTTATTTCTCCACCTGAAGAGTTTACTGCTAGCATATGGTTCATTTGTGTTGTTGCTAGATCATGCTTGTTAACAAACCTTTGAGCAATGAACGAGTGGGTAGCACCAGAATCAAACAGCAGGGTTGCAATGTGTAAATTGGCAGGAAACTTACCAACTACCACGTCAGGTGCCTCTTGCGCTTCCTCCATGGTGACGTGGTTCACCCGTCCTCTCATTACATTCTGCTGTTGTGGCTGCGCGGGCTTCTTCTTTGGGCACTTATGGGCCTAGTGCCCAACTTCACCAGAGTTAAAACATTGCACCCCAACCTTAGGTGCCTGGCCTTTGTTGTCTTGGGGTTGGTTTGGAGGTCCTTGTACTGCTGGTCGAGGTTGATACGTAGGGCGAGGCTGCTGTACGAACTGACGTTGTGGCTGTATTGGTGCTGCCGGAGGCCTGTAGTTCGGGTTGTACCCTCTTGGTGCTGAGTAGGGTACCGCAGCACGGTTCGTCTGCCCTGCGGGTTGCTTCATTAGACGTGGGCGGGTGTTGCTCCCTGAGGCTTGATGTGACCACCCGGCCTTCCTCTTGTTCTCATTTTCCAAGGCCTTAAGCTTCCTTTCTACCACAAATGCTCTGTCCACCATCTTTTGGAAGCTTTCATACTCGTTGGAGGACATTGCACACTGCATTTCTGCGGTAAGTCCTTCCACGAAACAATCTTGTTTCTGCTCATCCGTCTCTATGTCCCGTGGGGCATAACGGGATAGTTGAGTGAACTTAGTGAGGTATTCCCTCACAGTCATGTTACCTTGCTGCAACCCCAAGAACTCCTTCCTCTTGTTTTTGAGTTCACCCCTTGGTATGTAATGGTTGCGGAAGCTACGCTTGAACTCTTCCTAAGTGATGTTCTCAGGGTCATGATGGGCGGCCACGTAGGCGGTCCACCAATCAGCAGCAGGTCCATGCAATTGATGAGAGGCAAACAGCACCCTCTCATACCCTTGGCACTGTATGATCCTCATCTTGCTCTCAATGGTCTTTAGCCAATCATCTGCCTCTAGGGGTTCAGCAGCACTTGCAAACTTTGGAGGTTGAGTTCCTAGAAACTCACTCAGCCTCGGTTGACGTGGTGCAGCTTGTGGAGGCGGAACTTGATGCAAGTTGGCCACCACTTGAGTCAGGTTATGGATGAGTTGATTTTGATTCTCAAGCATTTGGTGGATGGGATCAACTTCCTCACGGCGTCCACCCCTGTCTTGGCTCCCAGAAAGATGAGGGTTGCAGGCCTCATCGTTGTTGTTGGCAGGGTTGGCAGCACGACCCTTTCCTCTTCCGGCCATCTAGCATGATCAACCAAATGTTAATTTAAAGCATTACGTATTATCTTACTACTTTCACTTGTTTTTACTTTGAAGTGTTGAAGCTTTGTTATACTTTTCTGAGGGTTTATGTCTCGCACAAAAATAAATGCACTATTATTTCATGTGGGTTCACTCACCAAAGCAAAACAATCTGAAGACGAGGCTGTGGACAATTCCTCATGGCTTCCACAATGTAAGGGCCTCAGTTTTTGACACCCATTTGTAGTGTTCATCCCCACACCACACACCTCATTTGAGGAAGAATGATGAACACAAGTGAAGAGCAAGTAACAATTATCAACATGCTCATTAGGGAACAAACTTACACATTGCAAAAGTGGTATTTCCCACATGTGATATAGATGGGCTGGACATAGGAAAAACTCCTACACTTTGCTAAGGATGTCCATGCCAAGTTTCACCCAAATTCAAAACCTTTTTGAGGTCATCTTTGGTATAGATAGGAAGGGGGCAGTTTGAAAACATATTCAAATCCAAACTGTTTTTATACCATGAATTTGAAAGTGAGGGGCATATTCTTACTCAGCACATTTTTGTGAGCTCACACACCAATTTTCACTCCATTTGGAGTTGATCTTGACATGAGCTAAGTGGGAGAAATTCAAACTTTATTTGAATTTCAAACTGAACTTGTGCTGAAATTCATTCAAACCAAACCTCATTTGAACTTTGATCAATTCAAATGGCTCATGGGGGAATAATTTGAATTGCCAAGGGTAGTATGGGGTTCACTGTTTACAACAGTGATTAGAAGTAAATTTCAGAGGTTAAAAGGAAGGGTGGGACCCACATGTCAGCCTCTACTTCAACACAAACCGACTGAGACTTTTCACTCGGGTCGCCGAGCCGCAGCGGTGATCGCCACCGAGGCCAGCCACCGCGCCACCAGCTGCTTGCCCACGCGCGGGCATGAGGCGGTGCAGAGCCTTCTTAAGGCGCCTGCCCCCCTCCTCGGCCGAGGTACCGACGTGTTTTCCCGCAAGAACCCAGCACCGGCCGAAAGTTTCCGCAGTTCGGACTTGATCGGAGGACGCCGATCGCAGCTCCCTCCTTCCACTCCAGAGTCCCAGCAAGGTACTAGAGACCTTCCTCCATCCTCCCCATTGCTAGAATTCGGTTGAAACCGATTGATATCGGCTGTGCCGAAAGATCAAACTTGGAACTTGGAACCGCCGCACCTCGGGCTCTCGTGGACAGCCCAACCTGGGCGTTGTCACGCCCGAGCCAAGGCACCCTTGGACGCGCGGGTGACCGGTGCTGCTCATCCCCGAGCCACAGCTCGAGTGGTTGCTCACCGGCGGCGAATTTCCACTTTTCCCCTTTCTGTGTGCAGAACGACCTTCGGGTACGATTCTGTTTAATTCGTGCTCTAGAAAGGATTAGAGGGCCTCAGGCCACTCCCACACGAGCTAGACACGGTAACGCACAAGTTGCCTTCACAACTCTGGGCCGGAGAACCTCTGTGCCCGGCGTAATTTAAGGTCTACTAATGGCGGAACGAACGGGGGGTATCGGGCGCACGGTGAGGACCTATTTCGGGCCTTCCCCGAGCTTCCTCGAGCTCATGTCGACCTTCTCTGAGGTCCACTGATGCTCCCCGACCGATTTCCCAAGTAGCTGAGGTACTAGGAGAGTCAGCCGACATGGCCGAAGTCATTCCGATATGGCGGCTCGTCGCCGACCATGCTCCGGCCGTTGTCATGAGCAGCTGACCCTCGGATCCTGTTCCCCAAGTAAAAGTAGGCAGGGGCGGCCAGAATCAAGAATTTTGGAGCTGTACAGCAGCCGGCGGCGAGCTCTCCGGCGAGGTCCCTCGGCGGCGGGGCGCGGGTGTCGCGAGGTTGAAGAAGGGGGTGGACCCCAGCTGTCAGCGGCCGATATTTTGAATCGGGATCCGGCTGCGGCCGGGATCGGGTGTGCTGGCGCGCAAAATCCTTGTGGGCCGCGATGTGCCGTTGCCTAGGCATGCGACGCGTGTCCCCTGGGCCCACGCGCGAGTTTAAACTTTTCCCCGATTTTCAGATTTCCTTCAAACTTCAAATCCTTATAACTTTGGATAGAAGCTCCAAATTGAGTGAACCAAATTTTGCTGGATTCAGCTCTCTGAGTACTTTCCAGAAAATCAAGTTTCACTTCATGAAATTCCTTAATTCTCCAGAATTAATTCCTTAAAGTTTAAACTGTTAGGAATTTTAACTGGAGAATCCTTTGGAGGCAAATCCTGAAATTTTGCTGAGATGTTCACCAAAATATCCTTGAACTACCATAAAAATTTCAGATCCATGTGAGCTCATTTAGTCCACCTAATGGTGTGATTAGTAAAACTGTTCCAGAGAAAATAGAAAATGTTCAGAAACATTTTCAGAATTTTCTCTGAAATTGTTTAGCTCATATCTTTAGTTAGAGACTTCCAAATTAAGTGAGACCAACTCCAATAGAACCCTCTGAAAAACTAGTTTTCAGAAAGTCATAGTTTGTCTCATGAAAATTCCTAGAACACCCTAAGAGTTCCAATTAAGGTCAAGGACATAATTATTTGTGGAGGGCTCAAATGAGCTTTGCTGCAACTAAAACTTGACCAAGTCTTTGTTTAGATTGTAACCAAGCCACAGTAAAAGTTTCACAGTCATTAGGTCTATCTAGAAAAGGTTATAGACTTCACAACTTCAAACTTAATACAAATGCATTAAATTAATACATGTATTGTTTCTATCATGTAGTCGCTAAGGTCGAGGAGGAACCCGAAGTCCTAGACTTCGTTACTCCGGAGGAACAGCTAGCCTACGACCAAGAGCAGCAAGGCAAGCCCCGGTTTGCATTAACCTTTTTACAAATGTTTATTGTTTTGAGCACATCTTTGAATATTGTTCTTTGCATTAGAGTCTTGATTGGAAACCCAACTGCACAGCCAAGAAAACCATGGGTTGGGTTTAGAATTGAAAACCTCGTTATCCACTGCATGGCTAGGATAGAGTAGGATTCGGTACAAGTCGAGTAGTTGGAACTACTCGCGAGAATAGGCTAGAGGCACATTGCTCGGGTAGAGATAGCACATGATACACATGGCAAGAAAATGAGACCGGGCGGAGAGTAAGGGCAGCAGGACTTTGGGGCCTGTGTGCTGTAGCTCCGCTTGTGTCGATTGAGGACCGAGCCGTGTGCGGGCCTGTTGAACAAGCTAGAACAGTACCGAAGACCTACCGGCTATATGGGAACCGGGAAACTGATGTAACTCGGGTAGCTGGGTATTGAGGCATTGCCCGTCGTTCAGAGGGTAGGTTGAGAGCTCGAGGTGTAAATCGGCTGGCGGCACAGAGATGCGCGTGCAGAGACCTCTTGCTCGGGACGATGGGACCGGTTCAATATTTGGCTAACGGGTGAAAGGTAGTCGCGTACGGCGTCCATGATGGTTGTTGTAGGCAACATCGAGTACGGGCGTACGTGACGGGTTGTTCGGGTAACCCTGCAGGTGTAAATCGATTATAATCGCCGTCCCTCGCGGTCAGTGAGTACCACTTGTTCACTGTACCGTGACGTAGAAAGAACAGGCTAGTTACATGTTAAAATGTTGCTGATTGAAAGCTGGACATTGATTGTTAATGATATGCTGTAGCTTAGAGCTAATTAAAGTTCTTTTCAACTTTGGGCAAAGTACATGAGAGAAATGCGTTTCTTGTTTGATTGCGGCTCTCTCATGTGCCTTAGCGTAAGGTTCTCCACAACCTGCTGCTAAAACTTGAAAGTAAGGTTCTACTAATTAGGTGAGTCCTTGCAAATGATTTTTACCTCATGCAACTCATTACCCTCATGTAGAAGTTCCATGTTTAGGTGAGACGGGTCAGACTTGCTGAGCCTTCGTGCTCACTGCTTGTGTTTGAAGCTTTTGCAGGGTTCTATGAGGAAGGGACTCCCGAAGAGGAGACGGAACCCCAGGAGGGGAACCCCGTCGAGTGGGAGTCGTGCACGCCGCAGAGTTAGTGTGCGTGTGTGCTAGCAAGGACACGTTCGAGGGCTGAACGTGCACTTGATGCTTAGTCTACGCCCGCGAGTGTAGACTGAACTTATTTTGATGTAAACATGTTCATAAACTTGTTTATGTAATAAAATTTCCGCTTCCGCTTTGTACCTTTGACGTGTGTTATACGGTGCTGTGCAACGCAGCACCCCTCAGCGTGATCCTGGCTCGACAGGACCAATGGGGTCGTGTCAGCGTGGTATCCGAGCTCGCTTGAGGTTTAACACAGTACAAAGGTCTTCTTTTTCAAAAATCCAGTGAGGAACGAGTTAGTAGCCCGTATAAGGATGTTATTAGCATATAGAAAGTGGCTTATTAACCTATTTGTTATGTCGGAAAATCATGCATCTCGGGACGTTCATGTCTTGGGGGGTGCACGTAAGCGCTGTCCACCAGTGCGCACAAGCTGAAGGGTGGAGCCCCACGGGTGGCAGGTAACCCGACCCGCTTTAGTATCCTCTACGACTCTTCATGTCGTTTGGGGTATTCGAGCAACGTCTGTCCCTGGCGTGCGTTGTGCAACATGGGATGATTAGTTGAATTTCTGCAGGTAGCCTTACCACGAAACGTTAGACGTGTAGCATCCATGTGCGAGTGACGAGTAGTGCCACTGAACTAACGAAGCCGGCTAAGTCCGGTATAGGTTTTTCCTTTGTGAGGACGTAGTACCGACATAATCTGGTGACGCCTCGACGTCACATCCAATTAAATGAACAACTTCATTTAAAAACTTGAAGGTTTTGATCCAAAGTAGTAAAACTTGATGTAACTCCTTCCCTGGAACAGGATATTCAAAGTTAACAAACTTTCGACTTATAGGATGTTAAGGACAGAGCACTCTGTTTTCAGCTGAATCAAGGCTGAAGTTAATCAGAGGTTAGAGGTTGAGTTCTTTCGAGGTTGGGGTCGTATGATACATTTCTGGAAAGCGTTGGAAGAACTTTACAACTTTTCTGTTGAGTTCCAGAGGTGTTTCATCTCTTAACCACTCGAAAAATGCAGTAGAGTTGAAACTGTCCAGAAAACAGGACAGAGCAAAGACTCTCTGTAAACTCTCTGTAAATTAAGCATAACTTCCTGCTTAAAAATCCAAAAATAGGAAATGAGGTAGTTCTGGAAAGCTTATGAGATGGGTTACAACTTTGTAACAGAAAGTTTTGTCAGATTAGGAACAGGATTAACTGGGATTCTTGGATCAAATCAGTACCTAAGGCAGGGAGGTGCTGTCCAATTGTTTCCAGAAATTCTGTTAACTTTGACATCTCATAACTTTTGAACCAGGACAGATCTTAGGCCAACCAAATACTTTCTGGAAAGCTATTAAAGTTAACTTTAACTTTGATGTTGAGCTCCAGGACTGGTTTTGCTTTTAACCTGGCCTAAATCAGATTGATATGGAAACTGGTCAGGGCTGTCATGGTAACAGCAGATCAGCAGTCAAATTTGTTTAAAAATTTGAACTATGTTTCCAAGTGTTATGGGTTCAATGACATATATTATGTTACAAATCAATGGTTTACTGTTTAAATAAATATTTGACATTTCTCAAATATATTTTTACAGATGGCAGCAGATAAACGGTTGGAGAACGGGTGGGTAGTTTCCCACTGCTCTGACCGTAGCGGCTACCCGGAAGCATTGTGGCAAATGCTCCAATATTTCGGGTACAACCAGATGCCGCAATACTTCGCCAAGGAAGAAGGCGAAGAGGGGAACAAGACGTGGACGATCCATGTTGAGGTTCCTGCAGGGCCTACGCCACCCGGTTGGGTGCCATTCACCGTCACGGTGAGAGGAAGACAACCGGAAGGGATGTGGCAAGTGGCAGCCCGTGACACTATGTCACGTTTCTGCCAACTACACGTGCAGGCTATGGAGGGCACACCATACGCACTCGTTCCGGTGGAGGGGCGAGCTCAGCATGTGTGGGAAGAAAGGTACCTGGAGGCAACAGACCCGAGTTGCCCAAGGTACAACCCCGCGGAGGCAAACCTCAGCTTCCAAATGAGGGCGGGAAACGCTGTGATGGACAGCCAAGCTGTTCATACGGAACATCTCGCCACCAAGCTCAAGGAGAGCACAAGCCGCGGAGATCAATTCGAGGGTGCTCACAGCGCACTCCGCAATGTGCTCCTTCCGACGATCAAGCGACTGAATGAACAACACAATCAGTTGCGTCGTCTGAAGAAGGCAAAGAAGAAGTCCCGTGTTGACATCGCGGCGTTGCAAGAGCTGGTGCAGACCCTAACCCAGCAGAATGAGGACCTTGCTCAAGAGCGGGACGACGCTATTGAGGAAGGACAAGGCTGGGAAGAGGACTACAACCAGGCTATGGACGAGGTGCATGCATTGCAGGACCTCGTGCCCCCAGTATTGGGCGTACCGGTAGTCTTGGGTCTTCCAGCCATGGGAGAGCCCGGAATGGGAGAAGAGGTGGTAGACCCCGAGCCACCAGCAGAGGTACCGGAGGAGGACGACCCACAGGAGGTCGAGTTCTACTCCGAGTAGGGGGTTACGGTTGCCAAGTAGGGCAGCTAGGGTAGCGTAACCCAATTTTTGTAATCGGTGACATGTCGTGTAGACAGTAGCGTATGTATATGTAGTGACGACATGAGCACGACTTCTCGGAGATCCGAGAATGATGTATCTTGTATAAAGTTTATGCTTTATGAATATATGTGAATGTTGTGCAAGTTAATCATGCGTCGCTTCAATACCTACTGCTGTTTAAGGAATTTTGAGTAAGACATGTGCTAATTGCTGCTGTGCTGAATTTCAGAATGACGCGTACTCGTGCCAACCCTGATGTTGGAGGTACTAGCCAAGGGGGAGAGACCTCCCAACCGCCTCCCGAGGACTCCTCGGGACAGCAGCAGCAACAGCAACAGCAAACACCGCCACCGCCACTGCCAACGGTTACATTGGCCGACATTGTCGCGGCAATGGCGGGTTCACATCAGCAGCACACAGAGCTGCTGCAAACGTTAATTGCGAATACGTCTCGCCCAGAGAGATGTCAAGATCGTGAGGAGCGCCAACAGAGCTCCTACTCCGACTTCCTGGCGACTCATCCCCCTGTATTCTCAAGGGAGGATGAACCACTTGACGCGGACAACTGGCTCCACGCCATAGAGATGAAGTTCGGGCTGCTCCAAATTAGCGAGCAGCGCAAGACTCAGTTCGCGGTCCAGCAGCTCCAAGGATCCGCGAGCGCGTGGTGGGCCAACTTCTGTGCTTCCCAGCCCACCGACCGAGTGATGACCTGGGCGGAGTTCCGGACGGCCTTCAGGGCCTATCATATACCGCCCGGTTTGATGAAGAGGAAGACGCATGAGTTCCTACACCTGCAACAAGGGAGCCGGAACGCGCTGGAATATTCCAGGGCGTTCAACGATCTCGCGCTCTACGCGTCGTATCACGCAGATACGAACGAGAAGCGGCGGGACCACTTTTACCAGGGGCTTAACCCGCTCCTGAAGGACAAGCTGGCGATGTTCAATCGCGGCAGCCTCAACGACATCATTGATGCTGCGATTGTTCAGGAGGACTCCGGCAAGGGGTTGGCGGCGGCAGAGCGAAAGCGAAGCGCGCCGCAGAGCAGCGGAGAAGGAGGCAGTCCTTCTCAGAAGTTTCGGATGGTGAATCGCCCACCATCAGGTCCACGCTGGCAGCCACCACAGCGGTCGATGCCGTTCCGCGGTCGGCCGTATTCTTCGCCGGCATTCCGGCCGGCACTGCCAGTACCACCGCAACAACAGCAGCAGCAGCGGGCGATGCCGCGTGCGTTTGCACCTCCGCAACGCATGCCGGGCTTTCGTCCCCCGAGTACTCCACCAGCAGCGGCCACATGTTACAAGTGTGGTCGTCTAGGACACTTCGCAAGCAGTTGCCCGGAGAGGCAAGGCGGCGGAGTGGCACCACAGTTTCCGGGGAGGAATCAACCCCGGAACCCTACTAATGCGCGGCGGGCAAACCCTAGGCCCGGCACTGTCCACCAGCTTGCCATTGAGGACGTGCCGGAGGGCGAGCCAATCCTTGCGGGTATGTTCCAACTCCACCAGTATCCCGCTATAGTACTATTTGATTCAGGCGCCACGCATAATTTTATTAGCCAAGCTTTCATTGCTAAACACAGCTTGCCAATACTACCCACCGATAGTCCATATTTAATTTGTTCACCGGGTGGGAAGATTTCAGCAAGCGTAATGGTCTCCAAAGCACCATTATGCTTAGCGGGTAGAGTGTACCCCACGTCTCTCATTAACTTAGAGGGGCAGAAGGTCGATGTCATCCTAGGGATGTCGTGGTTAACCCGCCACGGCGCTGTTTTAGACACCGTCCTTCGAGTCGTGCACTTAAACTCAGAGGTGCACGGTTCTCACTCATTATTTCTGGACAGTCCAGAAATAAAACTTCCAAGTGTCTATCAAGCCACAACCATCAGATTGGAAGACATTCCAGTGGTCCGAGAGTTCCCGGATGTATTCCCGGACGATTTGCCGGGGATGCCACCCGATAGAGAGGTGGAGTTCAAGATTGAACTTGCACCGGGAACCATGCCAATATCCCGAAGGCCGTACAAGATGGCGCCCAAGGAGTTGGCTGAACTGAAGACTCAGCTCACGGACCTTCTGGAGAAGGGTTTTATTAGGCCGAGCTCCTCGCCATGGGGCTGTTCGGCATTATTTGTCAAAAAGAAGGATGAAACGTTGCGGCTTTGCATGGACTACCGTCCATTAAATGCCGTAACCATCAAGAACAAGTACCCGTTGCCACGGATCGACATGTTGTTTGATCAGTTGGTCGAAACAAAGATCTTTTCCAAGATGGATTTAAGATCCGGGTACCATCAGATTAAGATAAGGGCGGAGGACATTCCAAAGACAGCTTTCTCGACAAGGTATGGACTTTATGAGTACCTAGTCATGTCCTTCGGCCTCACCAATGCTCCAGCTCACTTCATGTACTTAATGAACTCGGTGTTCATGCCGGAGCTGGACAAGTTTGTCGTGGTCTTCATCGACGACATCCTGGTATATTCCAAGTCGGAGGAAGATCACAAGAAACATCTGCGTATAGTCTTGCAACGGCTGCGGGATCACAAGTTATACGCAAAATTCAGCAAATGCGAGTTTTGGATATCGCAAGTGCCTTTCCTCGGGCATATCATCTCAGCGGAAGGTATCGCTGTGGACCCGAGCAAGATCACGCAAGTGCTGAATTGGAAATCCCCGAGAACTGTTCATGAGGTACGGAGTTTCCTCGGACTCGCGGGATATTATCGGAGGTTCATTCCGAACTTCTTGAAGATTGCCAAGCCAATGACAGAGCTGGTGAAGAAGGCTACCAAATATGTTTGGAGTCCAGCATGTGAAGCAGCATTCAAGGCTTTAGTCAAGCACCTGACATCAGCACCGGTTTTGGCGCAGCCAGACACAACAAAACCGTTCGATGTGTACTGCGATGCATCCGGCATTGGGCTCGGATGTGTGCTGATGCAAGACCGAAGAGTGGTCGCGTATGGATCACGGCAGCTTAGGAACCATGAGCAAAATTATCCAACTCACGACTTGGATCTCGCTGCCGTGGTACTTGCACTGAAGATGTGGAGGCACTACCTACTCGGTAACCTCGTACATTTATATACCGACCACAAAAGCCTCAAGTACATATTCACTCAGAAGGAGCTGAACATGAGGCAACGAAGATGGTTAGAACTGATAAAGGATTACGAGATAGAGATCCATTATCATCCGGGCAAGGCAAACGTTGTGGCGGACGTGCTAAGCCGCAAGTCACACGTCAATAATCTGACCATCACACCGTTGGGAGAGAGCGAACCACCACTACATGTGATTCCACACGGAGCTCTCTACAACCTAGCTTTGGTCCCCACCATCCGTGAAGAGATAGCGGCAGCCCAGAAGAATGACAAGGGCATGTCACATTTGCGGAGACGTGTAGACAGTGGGGAGTTGAAATGTTTCCGGAAGGACGGAGACGGTGTCCTATGGTTCAAGGACCGGATTGTCGTACCCCGAAACCCGGAGCTACGGGAGAAAATCTTTGATGAGGCTCACTTATCAAAATTTTCTATTCACCCCGGCAGCAACAAAATGTATCAAGAACTCAGAAGAAAGTTTTGGTGGACACGGATGAAGCGAGAGACTGCAAAATACGTGTCTGAGTGTGATACATGTCGAAGGGTGAAGGCAGACCACATGTGGAAACCGGGACTGCTGCAACCACTGGGCATTCCTGCCTGGAAGTGGGAGGACGTGAGCATGGATTTCGTCGTCGGTTTACCCACCACCTTACAGAAACATGATTCTGTGTGGGTGATCGTCGATCGGCTCACCAAAGTTGCCCATTTCATCCCGGTCAACACCAACTACAACGCCAAGAAGTACGCTGAACTGTACATCTCACGGATCCTATGCTTATACGGCGTACCCCGTACCATCATATCGGACCAGGGCACTTTATTTGTGTCCCGTTTTTGGGAGCAGCTACACGCTGCCTTGGGGACGAAGCTGATCCATAGTTCAGCCTACCACCCGCAGACGGATGGACAAACCGAGCGGGTAAATCAGATTCTAGAAGACACGCTACGAGCTTGCGCTATCGACCACGGCAAGAATTGGGATGATCACTTGCCGTTAGCCGAGTTCTTGTACAACAATGGGTACCAAGCCAGCATCAAGATGGCGCCCTACGAGGCGCTATACGGGAGAAAATGCCGCACACCATTGAACTGGTGTGAGTCTGGCGAAAGGGTTACCTTCGGGATTGACCTTGTCAACAACGCGGAAGAAAAGGTTCGACTAATTCAAGCGAACCTAAAAGCTGCTCAATCCCGTCAGAAACAGTATGCGGACCGGAGAAGGCGCCCATTACAATTCAAAGTTGGGGATCACGTATATCTACGGGTGTCTCCAATGAAGGGCGTAAACAGATTTGGGGTGAGGGGAAAGTTAGCACCCCGCTTCATCGGTCCATTTCAGATTACCGAAAGATGTGGGTCGGTAGCATACCGGCTGAAATTACCAGAAGCACTTTCCGGTGTGCATGACGTCTTTCACATTTCCCAGCTGAGGAAGTGTCTCAAGCTATCAACTACCGTTCAGCTGGAAGACATTGAAGAACTGCAACCGGATCTCACCTATCGGGAGGAACCGGTGCAGATTATTGATGAAAAGGCCCGAACCACATGCAACCGTACGTTGTGGTTCTACAAGGTTCTATGGAGTAATCACTCCATGGACGAAGCGACATGGGAGAGCGAAGAATTCCTTCGCACTAACTACCCCGACTTTTTCACGTCGCATATCCGGTAATTTTTCCACCGTCCTCTCTCTCATTTTCACCTTATAATCTCGGGACGAGATTCTTTTAAGGGGGGGGGGAATGTAAGGGCCTCAGTTTTTGACACCCATTTGTAGTGTTCATCCCCACACCACACACCTCATTTGAGGAAGAATGATGAACACAAGTGAAGAGCAAGTAACAATTATCAACATGCTCATTAGGGAACAAACTTACACATTGCAAAAGTGGTATTTCCCACATGTGATATAGATGGGCTGGACATAGGAAAAACTCCTACACTTTGCTAAGGATGTCCATGCCAAGTTTCACCCAAATTCAAAACCTTTTTGAGGTCATCTTGGGTATAGATAGGAAGGGGGCAGTTTGAAAACATATTCAAATCCAAACTGTTTTTATACCATGAATTTGAAAGTGAGGGGCATATTCTTACTCAGCACATTTTTGTGAGCTCACACACCAATTTTCACTCCATTTGGAGTTGATCTTGACATGAGCTAAGTGGGAGAAATTCAAACTTTATTTGAATTTCAAACTGAACTTGTGCTGAAATTCATTCAAACCAAACCTCATTTGAACTTTGATCAATTCAAATGGCTCATGGGGGAATAATTTGAATTGCCAAGGGTAGTATGGGGTTCACTGTTTACAACAGTGATTAGAAGTAAATTTCAGAGGTTAACAGGAAGGGTGGGACCCACATGTCAGCCTCTACTTCAACACAAACCGACTGAGACTTTTCGCTCGGGTCGCCGAGCCGCAGCGGTGATCGCCACCGAGGCCAGCCACCGCGCCACCAGCTGCTTGCCCACGTGCGGGCATGAGGCGGTGCAGAGCCTTCTTAAGGCGCCTGCCCCCCTCCTCGGCCGAGGTACCGACGTGTTTTCCCGCAAGAACCCAGCACCGGCCGAAAGTTTCCGCAGTTCGGACTTGATCGGAGGACGCCGATCGCAGCTCCCTCCGTCCACTCCAGAGTCCCAGCAAGGTACTAGAGACCTTCCTCCATCCTCCCCATTGCTAGAATTCGGTTGAAACCGATTGATATCGGCTGTGCCGAAAGATCAAACTCGGAACTTGGAACCGCCGCACCTCGGGCTCTCGTGGACAGCCCAACCTGGGCGTTGTCACGCCCGAGCCAAGGCACCCTTGGACGCGCGGGTGACCGGTGCTGCTCATCCCCGAGCCACAGCTCGAGTGGTTGCTCTCCGGCGGCGAATTTCCACTTTTCCCCTTTCTGTGTGCAGAACGGCGTTCGGGTACGATTCTGTTTAATTCGTGCTCTAGAAAGGATTAGAGGGCCTCAGGCCACTCCCACACGAGCTAGACACGGTAACGCACAAGTTGCCTTCATAACTCTGGGCCGGAGAACCTCTGTGCCCGGCGTAATTTAAGGTCTACTAATGGCGGAACGAACGGGGGGTATCGGGTGCACGGTGAGGACCTATTTCGGGCCTTCCCCGAGCTGCCTCGAGCTCATGTCGACCTTGTCTGAGGTCCACTGATGCTCCCCGACCGATTTCCCAAGTAGCTGAGGTACTAGGAGAGTCAGCCGACATGGCCGAAGTCATTCCGATATGGCGGCTCGTCGCCGACCATGCTCCGGCCGTTGTCATGAGCAGCTGACCCTCGGATCCTGTTCCCCAAGTAAAACTAGGCAGGGGCGGCCAGAATCAAGAAGTTTGGAGCTGTACAGCAGCCGGCGGCGAGCTCTCCGGCGAGGTCCCTCGGCGGCGGGGCGCGGGTGTCGCGAGGTTGAAGAAGGGGGTGGACCCCAGCTGTCAGCGGCCGATATTTTGAATCGGGATCCGGCTGCGGCCGGGATCGGGTGTGCTGGCGCGCAAAATCCTTGTGGGCCGCGATGTGCCATTGCCTAGGCGTGCGACGCGTGTCCCCTGGGCCCACGCGCGAGTTTAAACTTTTCCCCGATTTTCAGATTTCCTTCAAACTTCAAATCCTTATAACTTTGGCTAGAAAGCTCCAAATTGAGTGAACCAAATTTTGCTGGATTCAGCTCTCTGAGTACTTTCCAGAAAATCAAGTTTCATTTCATGAAATTCCTTAATTCTCCAGAATTAATTCCTTAAAATTTAAACTGTTAGGAATTTTAACTGGAGAATCCTTTGGAGGAAAATCCTGAAATTTTGCTGAGATGTTCACCAAAATATCCTTGAACTACCATAAAAATTTCATATCCATGTGAGCTCATTTAGTCCACCTAATGGTGTGATTAGTAAAACTGTTCCAGAGAAAATAGAAAATGTTCAGAAATATTTTCAGAATTTTCTCGGAAATTGTTTAGCTCATATCTTTAGTTAGAGACTTCCAAATTAAGTGAGACCAACTCCATTAGAACCCTCTGAAAAACTAGTTTTCAGAAAGTCATAGTTTGTCTCATGAAAATTCCTAGAACACCCTAAGAGTTCCAATTAAGGTCAAGGACATAATTATTTGTGGAGGGCTCAAATGAGCTTTGCTGCAACTAAAACTTGACCAAGTCTTTGTTTAGGTTGTAACCAAGCCACAGTAAAAGTTTCACAGTCATTAGGTCTACCTAGCAAAGGTTATAGACTTCACAACTTCAAACTTAATACAAATGCATTAAATTAATACATGTATTGTTTCTATCATGTAGTCGCTAAGGTCGAGGAGGAACCCGAAGTCCTAGACTTCGTTACTCCGGAGGAACAGCTAGCCTACGACCAAGAGCAGCAAGGCAAGCCCCGGTTTGCATTAACCTTTTTACAAATGTTTATTGTTTTGAGCACATCTTTGAATATTGTTCTTTGCATTAGAGTCTTGATTGGAAACCCAACTGCACAGCCAAGAAAACCATGGGTTGGGTTTAGGATTGAAAACCTCGTTAGCCACTGCATGGCTAGGATAGAGTAGGATTCGGTACAAGTCGAGTAGTTGGAACTACTCGCGAGAATAGGCTAGAGGCACATTGCTCGGGTAGAGATAGCACATGATACACATGGCAAGAAAATGAGACCGAGCGGAGAGTAAGGGCAGCAGGACTTTGGGGCCTGTGTGCTGTAGCTCCGCTTGTGTCGATTGAGGACCGAGCCGTGCGCGGGCCTGTTGAACAAGCTAGAACAGTACCGAAGACCTACCGGCTATATGGGAACCGGGAAACTGATGTAACTCGGGTAGCTGGGTATTGAGGCATTGCCCGTCGTTCAGAGGGTAGGTTGAGAGCTCGAGGTGTAAATCGGCTGGCAGCACAGAGATGCGCGTGCAGAGACCTCTTGCTCGGGACGATGGGACCGGTTCAATATTTGGCTAACGGGTGAAAGGTAGTCGCGTACGGCGTCCGTGATGGTTGTTGTAGGCAACATCGAGTACGGGCGTACGTGACGGGTTGTTCGGGTAACCCTGCAGGTGTAAATCGATTATAATCGCCGTCCCTCGCGGTCAGTGAGTACCACTTGTTCACTGTACCGTGACTTAGAAAGAACAGGCTAGTTACATGTTAAAATGTTGCTGATTGAAAGCTGGACATTGATTGTTAATGATATGCTGTAGCTTAGAGCTAATTAAAGTTCTTTTCAACTTTGGGCAAAGTACATGAGAGAAATGTGTTTCTTGTTTGATTGCGGCTCTCTCATGTGCCTTAGCGTAAGGTTCTCCACAACCTGCTGCTAAAACTTGAAAGTAAGGTTCTACTAATTAGGCGAGTCCTTGCAAATGATTTTTACCTCATGCAACCCATTACCCTCATGTAGAAGTTCCATGTTTAGGTGAGACGGGTCAGACTTGCTGAGCCTTCGTGCTCACTGCTTGTGTTTGAAGCTTTTGCAGGGTTCTATGAGGAAGGGACTCCCGAAGAGGAGACGGAACCCCAGGAGGGGAACCCCGTCGAGTGGGAGTCGTGCACGCCGCAGAGTTAGTGTGCGTGTGTGCTAGCAAGGACATGTTCGAGGGCTGAACGTGCACTTGATGCTTAGTCTACGCCCGCGAGTGTAGACTGAACTTATTTTGATGTAAACATGTTCATAAACTTGTTTATGTAATAAAATTTCCGCTTCCGCTTTGTACCTTTGACGTGTGTTATACGGTGCTGTGCAACGCAGCACCCCTCAGCGTGATCCTGGCTCGACAGGACCAATGGGGTCGTGTCACACAACTCACGTCACAACCAAGCATTAACACACCAATAACTAAGATAACGACTCGACTACTCGACATCCTGCTAAACTAAGGGAAGGACTCTACACTACTCGTATCACTGAGCTGGCTCCTCGGGATCTTCCTCATTATTGCGGCTGCCTTCTGACTCCGCTTTGGGTGGGGAAGCTGCTGGTGGAGAAGTGCGACGACGCCTTATCGCCCGGCGATCTGGGGAGTCAGGAGTCCATGTATCATTCACGGTGACACATAGTTTATTCCCATCTCCTCTTTCTCTTGCCCTCAAGCAGGCTCGAAGCAACGCCTCGGTTTCCTTCAGGGTGTCATGAACATCCTGAAGCTCCTGCTGACACTCCAGCAATCGAGTGCTGAGCATAGCAGCATCCTCCAAGCACAAGTCCATGTGCTCATGGGAAGTCCCTTGCTGCACTGGCGGGTACTTATACTCCGTTGTACCGCTCTCGCGCTGGAGGACATACATGTACTCAGTCCTGTCCAGGTGTCGACGATAGATGTGACTTTGGCAGGTGATGGCCTTCCAGGTAACATCCTTCTCCGCATCGACCTGTGTCCCTCGACAAGCGGGAGAGCGGTGGATCTTGAGCAGCTCATTTTCGTGGATAATCCTCATTTCGGAACTCCATTCCTCCCTGTTTTCACGGATGGTCCTGGTGGAGCTATAGTGTATGATTAGCTTGCCCGTATTGCCGGCGGCTTGGAGCATACGTCAAAGACGGCGCAACAAGCCTCCTACTGCCAATCCGTAGGAAAGGTACGTCACCGGACGTCTCTCCTCTCTTTGGGCAAGGGCAACTATGGGAACTCTCCCTCGTGTGGACTTGCGAGTGGTGCGAATCATGCGAACCATCTAAAACAGAAAGCATTTAGACATAGGTTAGATAAACTTTTAAACAAAAATCCTATTTTGAATGAAAATTGGGGTAAGATGAAGAAAGTGACTCCATTAAATAACACTTTTCAACACACACCTTGTAAAATAGTTTTTAAGAAAATAGGGCCCTTAAATACGTCCATTTCTACCTAGGTCCACGTTCCTATGGGCAACCTTAGCTCTGATACCACTTCTGTCACACCCGGTTTTTCCGAAGAACAACCAAGTGAATATCACATGTATGCCAGGATCATTTTCTCATACATGTGATGACAAATAGTGAAGCATCATTTATTACAAGCCAGATGTCGAATATAAATAAGTCTTACATAGCAAATGTCTCGATGGACAATAATAAGTTCATCACAAGTAAATAAACTAGCAGCGGAATAATTATTCTCGTGGGCTCCGTCACAGGCGTTGCCCGGGGGACTCCATGAACCTAGAAACCTTCTTCGGGTCCAAAGTCTTGGTCATTGAACACCACTTCATTATCTTAACCTGAGCAGCAATATAAACCAACAAATATTCAAGGTTGAGTACCGGTGGTACTCAGCAAGTGTGGGAAAGTTATGTCATGCATGGCTAGAACAAGAAGAGGTTGAACTCATGGTTAAAGCACTACGCAATTAATACCTATCACCTTAGCTTATTAAGCACCTACATTACTACATAGGTGAAATGGTCCCAATTTCCCATCCCATCATCATAATCAAAAAACCATAACATCATTTCCAATGTTAAGCTCTCCGCTTAACAATCACACCCTCCAAGGCCATCATACTCTAATCATGAATAAGTCCAAGCCGCTATTGACCGTGAGCACGGCTGTCATGACAGTTTTGACTCTGCAAAGTTTGTAGCTCTGTACCCACATGTAGCCAGGAGATCACTACGAAGCCTTTACAAAGGTATTCCCGACGAGCGTGGGCCCACTGAGGTTTCACCCCTAACAGCATACAAGAGGCTCCAACCCCGCTGCCGTGGCCCCCTCTTGAGCCTTGCATTTCATATGGTAGTCCAGCTGACACCTATTCCCTGCACCATCCAACACACCCATACTACGCCGGAGATACACCTAATTAATTGGCCAAGCTGCCCCATCTCAGCATGTGGTTGGCACGGTAAAGCTAGGTTACATGCTCCATGAACCGGTCCTTAGGATCCAGGCAAGTACTAAACACAAACCCGAGTCTCGTGCACCCAGCACCAACCAAAACATCCAACTTGCCTTGATCCCTACCTCTACATAACTCACAATATCTCATAATATGGTAAAATAAACTGATGATCTCATATCCCAAATATCCCATTCTAAGCATGGCGAAGCATATGCATAATAATAAATGACATGATAAAATAAATCCCAACCCAAGCTACAAGGAAACAAGGTAATGCAATTCTAGGGAAACTTCCTAGCATGGGTTTCATATTTCAATTCACAATGCAAATAATTCTAGCTACACACCCTAGCATAGGATCAAAGTGGTCAAGGACACTTGCCTCCTTCCTGCTGCTCTTGGAATGGGTAGTCCTGATCTTGGAAAGGAAGAACTTGCTCTGGAGCAGGTTCTACTCATACCATCACACATAGCAAAAATAAAACAACAAGTCATAAGACATAGTTCACACTTCTACTTCATACAAGCCACACATTCACAGTTATGAAAGCCATTCTCATTTCTATGTGTTGTTGTTACTCTATGTGTGTTGATTTTGGCTTACATGCACTTTTAAATATGTACATATGATTTCTACTTTTGTATTCATATTCATGTTGGCATACTATATATGTATTTCTAATTTAAATAAATCCCTTATATTTAATTGATACACATTTTAGCTACCAAGTATGCATGAAAGGTATTTTCCTACTTCATATGTGTCTTCAGACCTTCTATCAACCCTAAACTGAATTCTTTGGATTTTGGAAACTTCATTTATCATTTTCTAATTTTTTATACCTAGCTTGATATATTTTCAGATTTATTTCCTATGCCTAAGTGTGTACTTTATTATGAAAATAGTAAGACACCTCATCTAAACAGAATAGGTTTTGGGTCTAAGATATTAAATAATATATTTTTGACCTTCTCCTCTGATGTGAACTATTTTACATTTATTTTACTAATTTTCAGAATTATTCTCTACTTAAAAATGTGTCCCTATTACTAATAAAAGTGAATAATCAATTAAACAGATTCATTTCAGCCAAAAATCTATTTTTATCTCACTCTAAAGTTTTCCATGTACTAGGAAAGTTTTTAATTTGAATTGACAATATGTTTGTGCCATCTTGTAAATTTTAAATATTAACCACACATTCAATTTCCTAAATTTAATATCAAATAGGGTTAAAAAGGTAAACTCACCCCACTACAGGGCCTATTATATTATTTTTAGAATTTCCAGGGGTCTAACTACACATAACAGATGGGTTTTTCGTAATTTTTATTAAGTCCAGGGGCTAAAACTGATTTTTAAATGAATTTACATGATTTTCTGAAGTTCCAGGGGCTAGATCAGAAGTTTCCGGGGCTAGCTCTTATTTTCCGAGAACCCCAGGGGGTAGCGCGTAAGAATTCCAGCCTTTATAACGCGGGGCTGACGTGGACCGTCCGATTTAAAACAGACGGCTGAGATTATAACATCGAACCGGTATGCGGGGATTTTAACTCTACCGTGCGGTTTAAAGTAGACGGCGCACAAGCGGCCACGTCGCTCTGATCGAGCGCGGGCGGCGCTACCAGGCGGCGCACGGCGGAGATCTCGCCGGAGAGTTTCGGATCTTCGTCAATTCTTACTAAAACTGTGATTTTATGGCATAGATCGGTGGAGGGGAGGTCGGGGATCTCACCTAGGGGGTTTTCTTGAGCTCGGAGGTCCTGGAAGGCGGTCGACGACGAGGTCCGAGATGAATTCACGGCGAGGCTCGTCGGCGCCGTGTTTGAACCGCAAACCACTGAGTTTTCTGCACCTGCAAGGTTCCCCGGAGGCGGTGGATCAAGACCAGCGAGTTAGATCAGAATTCCCGAGCGTAGATCGAAAAGAATTCGCCGGAGAAGCTCGGTTTCTCACCGGGAGGAAAATCGGCGGATCGTGGGGAAAAACGGGACAATGCCGGGGTTTTTATAGACGGGGGAGGGCGGCGGGTTGGTTTATATCGAGCTGGAGTCTTCGGGGTCCAGAAGTCGGCTGGGATACGCGAGATTTTCCGGTCGGTTGCGATCGCGCGCGCGCGGGGAACAGTCCGGGTTTCGGACGATCGGGGGTTAGGGATGACAGGTGGGTCCCGCCTGTCTGCGAGAGGGGGCGCGGGCGCGCAGCAGCGGGCTGGCGCGGGAATTAGGTGGGACGGCTGGTGGGTTTCGGCCCACTGGCCGGGAAGATTTGTTTTTTTTCTTTTTCTTTTTCATTTCTGTTTTGAGTTTAATTTGAATTCTAGTTTGAATTTGAATTTTTGCAACACATGCAACACGTCCAAAAAATTTTAAATTCCCCTCTTGACAGGATTTTGGGGTGTTGCATTGACACGGCGAGTTTTACGTGGTTCAGGCCGCCGGAGCATAAAACCCTACGTCCACGGTGAGCCGAGGTGCTCGCTGTATTGCTTGTTGCTCAGAACCGGAGTCCTGAGCTTGAGGATGAGTTACGCCTAGGGTGTGAGTTGCTGGAGTGTGAACCCTTGCTAACATCGCCTACCCGAGCCTTTTATAGTCCAAGGCTCGTGTGGCTTACAAGGGGGGCCCGGGACCCGACAGGTGGTCCCGGGGAGATTGCCTGCCGACTATCGTATCTGCAGTTATGTCGGTAGTTGTCTCTGGCGAAGGCTTCTGAGTCTTCGTCTTGCCGCCCTGCCCATGCCGCACGCTAGTGGTAGTGGTTGATGACGGCGGAGGTGGCAGGGGATGTCTTGTCGCTGTGTTTATTGGCTGGCAGGTTCTGACACCACACGCCAGTCTGTGATGTGACTGGGCGCAACGGCACCTGACAGAGGCGTGCTCCACGTCTCCGCATCTTGGGAAGGCGCAGGCCTTGAATACCTTGTACGGGCAAGGTATGGGGCGTATTTACGCCCGCTGCCTACCGCTCGGGGGCAGGCAGCGCTGTTCTGCTGGATACGTGGCGGGCCCGGAGCCCTCCTGAGAGGAGAGGGGTGTCCGGCCCCGCAGGTCACGTGGAGCCTTCGGACCTCTCCCCGCGGAGGGCGAGGCCTGGCTTCTGTCGGCCACGTGGCGGGCCCGGAGCTCTCCTATGAGGAGAGGGAGGTCCGGCCCTGCTGGACACGTGGCGCCTTCGGACCTCTCCTCCGCGGAGGGGGGAGGTCCGGCTTCTACAGGCCACGTGGCGAGCCCGGAGCTCTCCCCTAAGGAGAGGGTGGTCCGGGCCCGCTGGACGCGTGGCGCCTTCGGAGCTCTCCCTGCGGAGAAGGGCGAGATCCTCAAGTATTTTCCCCTGTGCGCGGGGGTACCCCATATCGCGGGTACCGACAGTGGCCCCCGGGCCCATCTCGGTGGAGATAGCGAGCCCGAGGTGGGACCTCCGTCTCTCCTGTCCCACACACTTTCTCTAAGTGCCGCATTGACCGCTGCCGGAGCACGAACAGTCGCGGGATCGTGGGAGCGTGCACCCACTTGATGTTGCCTTTACTGCGGCAGTTCCCAAGGCTGCTACTTCTGTACGTCGTGGTGCTTTCTTCTGGAACCGCCGAAGCGCCTTTCCGGCTCGTCTTCTTAGGAGAATGACTCCTTGACCCACCGCTTCAGCTGGGCGGCTTGGGTCCACCAGTCATCGGCGCCCGGTCTCGGAGCCAATGCGGTCGCCGATGCGGTGTATTCGAAGGTTTTCGAATCACCTCGAATCGTTCCTGGAAAGTTTTAAAAGGGGATCTTACCCTCATCGCGGCTTCCCTTCGCATTCCCTAGCGCTCGCTCTTTCCTTGAACTCTTGCGCCTTGGCCTTCCTGTCCTTGAGCTCTCCCCCGCCATGGCTTCCAACTTGCTCCCTACGCGCCTCGTTCGTTCCGCCGAGCTTGGCCCAGTGCGCAGGCTGCTGGGCTGGCACACGGAGGAACAGAGACGCCGGCTCCGCCGGGGATCTCTCCCCCTGCTCCTGGAAAAGGGGGAGATGGTCTTCTTTACTGCCTATGCTCTAGCGGGGTTCGTCCCGCCAATTTCTTCCTTCTTTGTCACATTGCTGGAGACGTATGGGCTCCAGCTCCACCACCTCTCTCCCAACTCCTTCGCAATGGCCGCTCTCTTCGTCCACTTCTGCAAGATGTTTGTGGGGGTGCACGCTTCTGTGACGCTCTTTCGCTACTTCTTTGTGTTGCGGACGACTGGACGCGGCTCGAAGACCCAGATGGGGGCGTACTACTTTCAGCATCGCTGCAAGGACCCAAAGGTCTCTGGGTACCTTCTGCCTTTCAGCGCGTCAATGTGAAAAAACTGGAGGGAGAGCTGGGTGGTAGTGCAGACCGACGAGCACGATCGCCTACAGCTCCTGACCGCTGGCCCAACCACCGAGCGTCGCTTCTGGGAGGAGGTCCCAGAGTTGGAGCAGGAGTACGCCCCGGTCTTGGAGCAGATCCGGTTCTTGGCCAACGAGGGGCTAACGTCTCTGATGGTGCTGATGGACTTCATGTTGCGCCGTATTGCGCCCTTGCAGCAGCGCAGTCGCCCCGCGTGGTACTATACTGGCGAGCAGGACTGTACCAGGCTGGAGAGGGGCCCCGGCTCTGATCCTTCTGACGAGGTGGGGCTAGTCACTTGTGGAGAGCTTGAGCGTATGGACGAGTTAGGAAGAGCTTGACACGGCGAGTTTTACGTGGTTCAGGCCGCCGGAGCGTAAAACCCTACGTCCACGGCGAGCTATGGAGCTCGCTGTATTGCTTGTTGCTCAGAACCGGAGTCCTGAGCTTGGGGATGACTGAAGTCTAGCGTATGAGTTGCGAGAGAGCGAACCCCTGCTAACGTCGCCTACCCGAGCCTTTTATAGTCCAAGACTTGGGTGGCTTACAAGGGGGGCCCAGGACCCGACAGGTGGTCCCGGGGAGATTGACTGTTATCTACCGTATCAGCAGTTATGCCGGTAGTTGTCTCTGGCGAAGGCTTCTGAGTCTTCGTCTTGCCGCCCTGCCCATGCCGCATGCTAGCCGTAGTGGTTGATGGCGGCGGGAGCGGCATGGGATGTCTTGTCGCTGCGTTTATTGGCTGGCAGGCTCTGACACTGCGCGCCAGTCTGTGATGCGACTGGGCGCAACGGCACCTGACAGAGGCGTGCTCCGCGTCTCCACGTCTTGGGAGTACGCGGGCCTTGAATACCTTGTACGGGCAAGGTATGGGGCGTCTTTACGCTCGCCGCCTACCGCTCGGGGGCAGGCAGCGCTCTTCTGCTGGACACGTGGCGGGCCCGGAGCCCTCCTCAGAGTAGAGGGAGGTCCGGCCCCGTAGGACACGTGGAGCCTTCGGACCTCTCCCCGCGGAGGGGGAAGTCTGGCTTCTGTCGGCCACGTGGCGAGCCCGGAGCTCCTCTTTGAGGAGAGGGAGGTCCGGCCACGCTGGACCCGTGGCGCCTTCGGACCTTTCTCACGCGGAGGGGGGAAGGTCTGGCTTCTGTATGCCACGTGGCGGGACCGGAGCTCTTCTCTGACGAGAGGGAGGTCCGGCCCCGCCGGACGCGTGGCGCCTTCGGAGCTCTCCCTACGGAGAAGGGCGAGATCCTTAGGCATTTTCCCCTGTGCGCGGGGGTACCCTATATCGCGGGTACCGACAAGACTCTTGTTTTCTTCCGTGTCTGCATGCTTTAGTCTTCTTCTTGCTTTTACCTGGTCGAGTCCTTAGCTCCGCAAGGTACTTGGAGGCCTTGACCAATCTCGAAGTTCTGCACAGACACCTTCCCCGGGTCCTTACTATATTAAGGGCCCCGGAGGTCCCCAGGACCCGCCTCATGAAAATGCGGGGGTCCGGGCCTGCTAGCCACGTGGCAGGCCCGGAGCTCCCCTCTGAGGAGAGGGAGGTCCGGGCTTGCGGGGCAAGTGGAGCCTTCGGACCTCTCCCCGCGGAGGGAGGAGGTCCGGCTTCTGTAGGCCACGCGGCGGGCCCGGAGCTCCTCCCCAAGGAGAGGGAGGTCCGGCCCCGCTGGACACGTGGGACCTTTGGGTCTCGCCCCTGCGGAAGTGGTGAGGTCTGGGTTCTTCGGTCTTACCTTGGAGTTTCGGTCTTGCGCGATCCCATAGCGGCCCCCTGGTAGGTGCGCTCCATTGGATGGATGTACCTACCATACTCCTGCGGGGAGCTGAGGCCGAGAGGTCCTGCACACAAGTAAGGGAAACATAATTCTCCTTGGGGGCTCCCTCTCCTCTATCTCGTAGTCTTGTTTGGCTTACGGTGCCCATCCACTTATACGGTGCTTGGGGACTACCGTGCGTGAAGTGCCGGGAGCTCGGGTTCCCCCGGGCTATCGGCAGGTACCTCCGACGCCACCGCCTTTTGTAGGGCAGCAAATGCCGACTAAAGGTGAGAATGAGAAGAGGGAGCTGAGCGCATGGTGGGCATGCGCCAGAAGTGCAGTCATAAAAATTTAATACGTAAATTAAATGAGCACCAAGGAAGAGCAACGTAGGACAGGTTTCTTTTCATATAAATTTCCATAGGAGGAAGGCAGGCTAAACATGGAGGCCACGACCCGCCCCATTAAGAAGGGAAGCAAGACTCTACGCGCTTGGGGTCGGAACCAGGCGAAGCTGAACGTAGTCCTGGACCATCCCCTGAGGCTTAGCTGCTCCGAGCACTGTTCCTGGACTTTATGGAATCTATTACGAAAAGAAGAGTCTGTCCTATTGTTGCTCTAGGGGTAGAACTTACGGAGGTGTTCTATGTTCCAAGGGTTTGGGAGCGGGTCCCCATCCTCGGTGGAAAGGCGTACGCACCCGGGACGGCACACTTTTGTGACTCGGAAGGGACCTTCCCAACAAGGGGAGAGTTTGTGGGTTCCTTCACGAGAAAGTATGCACCGCAGCACCAGGTCGCCTTCCTGCAGCTCTCGGGCACGTACAGACCTCTGTTGGTAGCGGCGGAGCGCTTGTCTGTACCATGCGTTACGGAGTGCTGCATGCAATCGAACCTCGTCGACGAGGTCGATTTCTCCATGCCGGAGGTTGTCCTGTGCGGCTTCGTCGTAAGCCCGGACACGGTGAGACTTCATGGTGATCTCTGGGGGAAGTACGGCTTCGGCCCTATACACCATGAAGAAGGGTGTCTCTCCAGTGGCCCGGCTCTGGGATGTCCGGTTAGCCCATAGTGTGTTCGGAAGCTCATCCACCCAATTGGCACCATGTTTCTTCAGGTTGGCATATGTGCGAGTCTTGAGGCCCCTAAGAATCTCGGCGTTGGCCCTCTGAACTTGTCCATTGCTCTTTGGGTGAGCAACAGAGGCATAGCACACCTGGATGCTGAGGTCTCCGCAGTAGTCTTGGAACACTGCACTGGTGAATTGGGTCCCATTGTCGGTGATGATCCTGTTTGGGACCCCGAACCGGCAGACAATCGACTTGATGAACTTTACTGCGGATTGCTTGTTAATGGTGGTGACTGGTGTGGCTTCCGGCCACTTGATGAACTTGTCGATGGCGACATAGAGGTACCGGAATCCCCCGACGGCTCTGGGGAATGGTCCCAGGATGTCCAGCCCCCATACGGCAAACGGCCATGAGGGCGGGATCATCTGTACCGTCTGAGCCGGTGTATGGATCTTCTTGGCGTGGAACTGGCACGCCTTGCAGCTCTCGACCAGCTTGACGGCATCCTGGAGTGCTGTCAGCCAGTAGAAGCCATGTCGGAAGGCTTTACTGATGAGCGTGCGTGAGGAAGAGTGACTCCCACATTCGCCTCCATGGATCTCAGTGAGCAAGTCGCAGCCTTCCCCTGGGTTATGCACCGCAATAGGACGTGGTTGGCGCCACGTCGGTAGAGATGCCCTTCTACCAACGCGTATCTCTTAGCCATGCGCACGATCCATTCAGCGGATACACGTTCATCAGGGAGGATATTGTCTTTCAAGTAGTCCCGGATCTCCGTGATCCATGCATCGGGTCTGACTTGAGCGTCTGGATCTTGAGCGCTGGGTTGCACGGAGTCCCCAGTGACGCTTACGATCCTTGGCGGCGTCCATGGCTGTAGGGCCGCCGGGACCGCTAGCTTCGAGGTGCTGGTCCAGCCCCCTTCGCCCGGCTCGGCGGGCCAGGCTGTGGGCCGCAGCAACGTCCTCTCGAAGACTCCTTCGGGCGCAGGGGCTCCGGTGGAGGCCTTCGTTGAGAGGTCGTCAGCTGCGGCATTGCCAGCGCGCGGTACGTGGCGCAGGTCCAAGGCGAGGAAGTCTTTCTCCAACATCTGCACATGGAGCAGATAAGCAGCTAGCTGTGGGTCATTGCAGGAGCATTCACCCTTAACTTGCTTGATAACTAGCTGGGAGTCGCCCTGTGCCAAAAACTGGTGAGCGCCTAGAGACAGGGCTGTCTTTAGGCCAAAGATGAGTGCTTCATACTCTGCCATGTTGTTGGTTGCCTTGAAATTGAGACGCACCATATACCCAATCTGCTCCCCCGATGGCATGAGAAGCAGTACACCAGCACCGGCCCCCTGCTTTCGTGAGGAGCCATCGAAGAAGAGCGTCCAGTAAGGCCCGGTGAAGGCCGGAGCTCGGGGCCCTGGTTCACCGTCTTCATGGCCCCCTGGGTCAGCCTTCGTTGGCGTCCACTCAGCCACGAAGTCAGCCAGTGCTTGGCTCTTGACTGTGTGATGAGGAAGGAAGTCTAGCTCAAACTCCGCCAGCTCCGCGGCCCATTTGGCGACATTACCAGTCGCGTGGGGGCTGTGGAGGACAGCCTTCAGCGGATAGGAGGTGACCACCGAGACCCGGTGGGCTTGGAAGTAGTGGCGGAGCTTCCTGGATGCCACGAGCACTGCATACATCAGCTTATGCACCTCTAGGTACCTTGTCTTGGCGTCATGGAGGACCTCGCTGATGTAGTAAACAGGCCTCTGGATGGTCCGGACCCTCCCTCCCAGGTCAAAGATATCTTCATCCATGGGCTCAGGCCTGCGGTAGGTGGGTGGGCCCAGGGAGGCTGCCGGGAGCTGATACTCGAAGGCTCCCGAGCCGTCTTGGACCTCCGGGAGGTCTCGCTGATTTCCCGGGGGCTCCGGGAGGTCCCGTTGGACATCCGGGAGGTTCCGTTGGACCTCCGGGGGGTCCCGTTGCACCTCCGGGAGGTCCTGCTTGTCCTCCGGGAGGTTGTTTTGGGGGTCCGAGGGTCAGTTTTGGACCTCCGAGGGGTTGCCTCGGAGACCCGGGAGGTCGTCTTGGACCTCCGGGGTTTCCTGGCGCCTGTCTCCTGCTACCGGAACAGGCTGTGGTGATGAGGGGTCTGGCCGCTCTGCGACGAGGACCATACTCACCACTTCAGCCGTCGCCGCGATGTAGAGCAACAGATGCTCTTCGGGCTCGGGGGCTACCATTACGGGTAGGGTCATCAGGAGTTGCTTCAGCTCCTGGAAAGCTTCTTCTGCTTCGCCGGTCCAAGCAAATGGGCCGGATTTGCGCAGGAGCTTAAAGAAGGGGAGCGCTCGCTCTGCTAACCTCGGTATAAACCGACTCAGCGCGGCTAGGCATCCCGTGAGTTTCTGGACTTCTTTTTTCCGATCGGGGGGCCGCATCAAGTCGATGGCTTTGATCTTCTCTGGGTTAGCCTCAATTCCTCGGTGTGGGACCAGGAATCCTAAAAGTTTTCCAGAGGATACACCGAACACACACTTGTCGGGGTTCAGCTTGGTACGCGTAGAGCGCAGCTTATCGAAGACTAAGGCCAGGTTATCTAGTAGGGATGAACTCTGCCTGACATTAACAACGATGTCGTCGACATACACCTCAACTAAGTCTCTTATCAGCTCCCCGAAGGTTTTGTGCATTGCACGTACGAAGGTAGGGAGAGCATTCTTTAGGCCATAAGGCATAGAGACATAACAGTACAGACCGTCTACTGTGATGAAGGAGGTGTGCTCTTCATCTTCTCTAGACATAGGGATCTGATGGAAACCCGACTAAGCGTCTAGGAAGCACAGCATATCACAGCCTGATGTCGAGTCTACTATTTGATCTATTCTAGGGAGAGGGAATGGATCTTTAGGACATGCCTTATTGAGACTGGTGTAGTCGATGCACATCTGGAGCTTCCCGCCGGCCTTCGGGAGAACAACAGGGTTCGCCAACCACCGGGGGTGGTGGACTTCCCATATGAAGCTAGCGTCCAACAGCTTCTTGATTTCTTCGCGGATGAAGTTTTGCCGCTCGATGGACTGCTTGCGGGGCTTCTGTTGGACTGGCCGGGCATCGGGGAAGACCTTTAGGTGGTGCTCGATCACCTCCCTATGGATCCCCAGCATCTGCGACAGCTGCCATGCAAACACGTCAACGTTGTGCCGGAGGAAGGTGACGAGCACGCCTTCCTATTTGCTATCCAGGCCCCCGGCTACCCGGGTGGTCTGGGTGGCATCGGCGCCGATTTGGACGAGCCTCAAGGGGACGTCGCCCTCGTCAAGGGGTTGCACACGGGGTGCTGTGGTAGAGGCACGTGGCGTGCACTCGGGTGGAGCCGGTTTGGTTCTGCACTGCCGGGGGTTGGTGCTCTAGCTGTTGTAAGCGCTTGGAGCTTTTCCAAGGCTGATACTGCGGCAGCACGGTCTCCACGAATCCTGAGGACGCCTGTTGGTGTAGGCATCTTCAAGACGAGATAGCCGTAGTGGGCTACTGCCATGAATCGGTACAGGGCTGGACTGCCAATTATGGCGTTGAAGGGGAGGTCGATCTCTGCCACGTCGAACAGAATGTACTCTGTCCGATAGCTGTCCGGTGCCCCAAAGGTCACCGGGAGGCTAATGTGGCCATAGGGAACGACCTGTCCCGGCCCTACCCCTGAGAACGGGCTCGATGGGGTGAGCTTGGCCATCGGGATCTGCAGCTTCTGGAAAGCTGCGCGACTGATGAGGTTCAGTCCAGCCCCGCCATCCACCAAAACGTGGTACATCCTCACGTTGACGATGGTGGGGGCCACCAAGAGTGGTAGTTGGCCGGCCCCAGCCATGTTCCTGGGGCAGTTGGTGGCATCGAAGCTGATCGGGGTTCCCATCCACCTGAGGTTCGGTGCGGCACTCGGGAGGGGAGCCACCGACGCTACCGCTCGATGCAAGGTCTTAACCGCGCTTCAGGACGAGGGGTCAGCGGACCCACCGTAGATGACGTAGAGCATCTTCCGGCGCTCGTCATCACTGGATCTGGAGCTCTCATGATTGCGCACCGCCTTCACGGCGCGCTGAGGCTCCTGGAACTCCACCTGGTGGTCGACGTCGTCTGGGGCGTCGACCTTCTGCTTGCCCTCCCTTTGACGGTAGGGTGGGGCATCAGTTAGAAGCTGCTTCCCTTTCCCGAAGCGCTGTCACACCCGTTTTTTCCGAAGAACAACCGAGTGAATATCACATGTATGCCAGGATCATTTTCTCATACATGTGATGACAAATAGTGAAGCATAATTTATTACAAGCCAGGTGTCGAATATAAATAAGTCTTACATCGCAAATGTCTCGATGGACAATAATAAGTTCATCACAAGTAAATAAACTAGCAGCGGAAAATTATTCTTGAGGGCTCGATTACAGGCGTTCCACGGGGGTCTCCATGAACCTAGAAACCTTCTTCGGGTCCAAAGTCTTGGTCATTATACACCACCTCATTATCTTGACCTGAGCAGCAATATAAACCAACAAATATGCAAGGTTGAGTACCAATGGTACTCAGCAAGTGTGGGAAAATTATATCATGCATGGCTAGAACAAGGAGAGGTCGAACTCATGGTTAAAGCACTACGCAATTAATACCTATCACCTTAGCTTATTAAGCACCTACATTACTACACAGGTGAAATGGTCCCAAGCTCCCATACCATCATCATAATCAAATAACCATAACATCATTTCCAATGTTAAGCTCCCCGCTTAACATTCACAACATTCAAAACCATCACTCCTCTAATCATGAATAAGTCCAAGCCGCTCTTGACCGTGAGCACGGCTGTCATGACAGTTTTGACTCTGCAGAGTTTGTACCACTGTACCCACATGTAGTGATTTCAACCCCCGTTGCCGGGTGGACTAAAAGAACCTCCATTATGCCAGTGGCTACAAACCACATTCACACTTTCCAGGTGTGTAGCCAGGAGATCACTACGAAGCCTTTACAAAGGGATTCCTGACGAGCGTGGGCCCACTGAGGTTTCACCCCTAACAGCATACAAGAGGCTCCAACCCCGCTGCAGTGGCCCCCTCTTGAGCCTTGCGGTTCATATGGTAGTCCAGCTGACACCTACTCCCCGCACCATCCAACACACCCATACTACGCCGGGGATACACCTAATTAATTGGCCAAGCTGCCCCATCTCAGCATGTGGTTGGCACTGTAAAGCCAGGTTACATGCTCCATGAACCGGTCCTTAGGATCCAGTCAAGTACTAAACACAAACCCGAGTCTCGTGCACCCAGCACACAACCAAAACATCCAACTTGCCTTGATCCCTACCTCTACATAACTCACAATATCTCATTCAAGAGTATGGTAAAATAATCTGATGATCTCATATCCCAAATATCCCATTCTAAGCATGGCTAAGCATATGCATAATAATAAATGACATGATAAAATAAATCCCAACCCAAGCTACAAGGAAACAAGGTAATGCAATTCTAGGGAAACTTCCTAACATGGGTTTCATATTTCAATTGACAATGCAAATAATTCTAGCTACACATCCTAGCATAGGATCAAAGTGGTCAAGGACACTTGCCTCCTTCCTGCTGCTCTTGAAATGGGTAGTCCTGATCTTGGAAAGGAATAACTTGCTCTTGAGCAGGTTCTACATCATACCATCACACATAGCAAAAGAAAAACAACAATCCATAAGACATAGTTCACACTTCCACTTCATACAAACCACACATTCACATTTATGAAAGTCATTCACCATTATATGTGTTGTGGTTACTCTATGTGTGTTGATTTGTGTCTTGCATACACTTTTAATCATATGTATATAATTCCTACTTTTGTATTCACATTTATGCTTGCATACTATATATATGAGTTTCCAATTTAAATAAATTCCTTATATTCAATTACTACACCTTTTAGCTACCAAGTATGCATGAAAGGTATTTTCCTTCTTCATATGTGTCTTCATAATTTCTACCCACACTAAACTGAATCCTTTGGATTTTAGAACTCCATTTATCATTTACTAGTTGCTATATTTTCAGATTTATTTCCTATGCCTAAATGTGAACGTTATTATGAAAATAACAAGACACATCATCTAAACAGAATAGGTTCTGATCTAAAATATTTACTAATATATTTTTGACCTTTTCCTCTGATGTAGACTATTTTACAATTATTTTCCCTATTTTCCAGAACTATTCTTTACTTAAAAATATGTCCCTAAATGTGAATAATAAATTAAACAGATTCATTTCAGCCCAAATATATTTTTATCTCAATCCAAAGTTTTCTAAATACTGAAAAAGTTTTTAATTTAATTTTGACAATATGTTTGTCCCACTTTTTAATTTTTAAACACTAGCCACATATTCAGTTTCCTAAATTAAATACTAAACAGGGCTAAAAAGGTAAACTCACCCCACTACAGGGTCTATAATATTATTTTAACAATTTTCAGGGGTCTAGCTATACATAACAGAGGAGTTTTTCCTAATTTTTATTAAGTCCAGGGGCTAAAACTGATTTTTAAATGAATTTACATGATTTTCTGAAGTTCCAGGGGCTAGATCAGAAGTTTCCGGGGCTAGCTCTTATTTTCCGAGAACCCCAGGGGGTAGCACGTAAGATTTCCAGTCTTTATAACGCGGGGCTGACGTGGACCATCTGATTTTAAACCGACGGCTGAGATTATAACGTCGAACCGGTACGCGGGGATTTAAACCCTACCGTGCGATTTAAAATAAACGGCGCACAAGCGGCCACGTCGCTCGGATCGAGCGCGGGCGGCGCTGCCGGCGGCGCATGGCGGCGGGAAGCGGCGATCTCGCCGGAGACTTTCGGGTTTTCGAGAATTCTTCCTAGAACTGTGATTTTATGATATAGATCGGTGGAGGGGAAGTCAGGGATCTCACCTCGGGGGTTTTCTTGAGCTCGGAGGTCCTGGAAGGTGATCGGCGACGAGGTCTGAAGTGAAAGCACGGTGAGGCTCGTCGGCGCTGTGTTTGAACCGCAAGTCACCGAGTTTTCTGCACCCGCAGGGTTCCCCGGAGGCGGTGGATCAAGACCAGCGAGTTAGATCGGAATTTCAGAGCTTAGATCGGCCAGAATTCGACGGAGAAGTCTCGGTTCTCACCGGAGTAAAAATCGGCGATCGCGGGGGAAAAAAGAACGAGGCCGGGGTTTTTATAGACGGGGGAGGGCGGCGGGGTGGTTTAGATCATGTCCGCGTCGCCTACGAACAGAATTCAGCGGGGATACGCCGAAATCCCGATCGGTTTTGATTCGGGTGCGAGGGAGTCCGGCGCTGTCGCGAGGTAGACGAAGATCGGGTGGGTCCCGCCTGTCAGTGTGAGGAAGCAGCGCGCTCGGCTGCGGGCTGGCACGGGCGCTGGCTGGGCCGGCTGGTGGGTTTCGGCCCACTGGCCGGTTTTTTTCTGTTTTCTCTTTTTCTTTTTCTATTTCTTTTCTAATTTGAGTTTAATTTGAATTCCAGTTTGAATTTGAACTTTTGCAAAACATGCAACACGTCCAAAAAATTTTAAATTCCCCTCTTAACATGATTTAGGGTTTTGAATCAAAATTTTGGGGTGTTACAGCTCTACCCCCCTTAAAAGAAATCTCGTCCTCGAGATTGGTGTTTCTAAGAAAACAATTCCGGAAATTGTGCCTTGAGCTCATCTTCCGCTCCCAGGTGGCTTCCTCTTCTGAGTGATGCTTCCACTGCACCTTGCACATCCGGATTCTTTTATTTCTGGTGAGGCGTTCCATTGTCTCCAAAATCTTGTATGGTTGCTCGGCATAAGACAAATCCTCAGCTACGTTCACTTCATTCATTGGTAACACCTCTTCAGGCGTCCTCAGGCATTTCTTGAGTTGTGACACATGGAATACATCGTGCACATCCGATAGACGAGCCGGTAATTCTAGTTGATACGCCACTTCGCCTTTCCTCTCCAAAACTTGAAAGGGTCCGATGTATCGAGGTGACAACTTCCCTTTCACCTTGAACCGACGAAGTTCTCTGATAGGGGACACCTTGAGATAGACATAGTCTCACACGTTGAAAACGAGCTCTCTTCTTCGTACATCGGCATAACTCTTTTGGCGTGTCTGTGCTATCCTCAAGTTATTGCGAATTTCCCTTACCTTCGCCTCGGCTTCTTGTAGTACTTCTGGACCAAACACTTTACTTTCCCCCGTTTGGTTCCAAAATAGGGGAGTTCTGCACTTCCTCCCGTACAAGGCTTCAAACGGTGACATCTTCATACTAGCTTGATAGCTGTTGTTATAGGAAAACTCCGCATACGGTAAGTTCTTGTCACAACTCCGATTATTTTGAGTGCACATGCCCTTAGCATATCTTCAAGGATCTGATTGGTTCTTTCCATCTGCCCATCAGTTTGGGGATGGTAGGCAGAACTAAAGTTCAGATGGGTTCCCATGGTTTCGTGCAACTTCTGCCAGAATCTTGAGGTGAACTGTGTCCCTCGATCCGACACAATCTTCTTTGGCACTCCATGGTAACACACGATCCTTGACATGTACAATTCTGCCAATTTGGATCCGCTGTAGCTTTCTTTCACGGGGATGAAATGAGCCACCTTGGTTAGCCTGTCGATGATGACCCATATTGAATCTTATCCTGATTGGGTCCTAGGCAATCCCACTATGAAATCCATACCGATTTCTTCCCATTTCCATTCAGGCACTTTGAGTGGTTGCAATAATCCCGCGGGTCGTTGATGTTCTGCTTTCACCAACTGACATGTGTCGCATAGGGCAACATGTTCCGCGACATCTCGCTTCATGCCATACCACCAATACCTTCTCTTGAGGTCCTGGTACATCTTCGTACTCCCAGGATGAATGGAACAGTCGGAATCGTGAGCCTCCTTCAAAATTAATTCACGAATCTCCTTTACTTCAGGCACACATATCCTTTTTCCGTGCAACACCGTACCTTGTTCATCCTCTCTGAAACCAGGAGCTTTATTTTCCTTGATGAGTTGTCTGATCTCTTGTATCTTCTCGTCATTCTTTTGACCCTCGCAGATTTCTTGCTCTAGTGTGGAGTCCACTTCCATGGCGATGGCTTCACCTCTATTTACTAGACATAGATTGAGCCTTATAACCTCGTCCTTCAATTCTGCAGGCATGTCCTTCAAGCTCAACTTATTGACCTGCACTTTCCGACTCAAAGCATCGGCCACGACGTTTGCTTTCCCGGGATGATAGTTGATGCCCACATCAAAGTCATTGATTAGCTCTAACCATCTCCTTTGTCTGAGGTTGAGGTCGGGCTATGTGAAAATGTACTTCAAACTCTTATGATCCGTATATATCTCGGTCCTCTTCCCCATCAAATAGTGCCGCCAAATTTTCAACGCGTGTACCACTGCGGCTAGTTCTAGGTCATGTGTAGGATAGTTCTTCTCATGCTTCCGAAGCTGCAGGGATGCATATGCCACGACATGCCCTTCTTGCATGAGAACACATCCCAACCCGTTTCCATAGGCATCGCAGTACACTGTGAAATTCTTCTGCATATCTGGCATAACCAACACTGGGGCTGTTGTCAATCTTTTCTTTAGCTCGTGAAAACTCGTCTCGCACTATGGCATCCATGTGAATGTGATTCCTTTCTCCAACAGTTTGGTGAGAGGTCTCGAGATCTTGGAGAATCCCTCAATAAACCGTCGATAGTATCCAGCCAATCCCAAAAAGCTTCAAACTTCCCCGACATTTTCAGGGGTCTTCCACTTCTGTATATCCTCGATTTTGGCAGGATCCACGGAGATTCCTCCCTCCGAGATTATATGTCCTAAGAAGGGAACTCTTTTCAGCCGAAACTCACACTTGCTCAACTTGGCATATAGTTGGTGTTCTCTCAGCCTTTGCAACACCAACCTTAGATGTTTCTCATGTTCTTCTTCATCTTTGCAGAAGACGAGAATGTCATCTATGAAAACCACCACAAATTTGTCCAGATATTCCATGAATACCTTGTTCATGAGATACATGAAGTATGTCGGGGCATTAGTTAGCCCGAAAGGCATGACAGTGTATTCATACAGTCCGTACCGAGATACGAAAGCTGTCTTGGAAATATCAGATTGCCTTATCTTGAGTTGGTGGTATCCCGACCTGAGATCAATTTTCGAGAACACACAAGCTCCCCTCAACTGATCAAACAAGTCTTCAACGCGGGGTAATGGGTACTTGTTCTTGATGGTTACCTCATTCAAGGCACGGTAATC
Source organism: Neostapfia colusana (assembly GCA_030760725.1). Lineage (NCBI taxonomy): Eukaryota > Viridiplantae > Streptophyta > Magnoliopsida > Poales > Poaceae > Neostapfia > Neostapfia colusana. Next base: position 86,756,842 of record JASWHV010000003.1, read on the forward strand.
CACGCATAACCTTTGGGTTCCGTCCTTTTTGGGCGCAAATATCACCGGAGCTCCCCATGGTGAGGAACTAGGGCGAATATACCCCTTCTCCGTCAATTCTCTCAAATGATCCTTGAGTTCTTCTAGCTGCTTGGAGTCCATCCGTTAAGGTCTTTTGTAAATCGGGGCTGTTCCAGGTACTAGCTCAATTGCGAATTCCACTTCACGATCGGGAGGCATACCTGGCAACTCCTCCAAAAAAACATCTGGATATTCCCTGATGGTCCTGATTTCCTCAACTTTCACCTCAACTTGATTTAATTTAATGTCCCTCCTAGGCTCGTGTATTGTTATGAACTTTACTCTTGTGCCACTAGGGTGAGTTAGTTCCACCGTTCTGGTCGAACAATGGATGATTCCTTTATGTTTTGTCAACCAATCCATACCCAAGATAATATCTATCCCTTGTGAATCTATCACTATGAGGTTAGCAGAAAATACTACCCCATTAATGTCTAGGTTCACTTTGGGACACACTTGTCTTGTCCTTATTTCTCCACCTGGAGAGTTTACGGCTAGCATATGGTTCATTTGTGTGGTTGCTAGGTCATGCTTCTTAACAAACCCTTGAGCAATGAACGAGTGGGTAGCACCAGAATCAAACAGCAGGGTTGCAAGGTGTAGATTGGCAGGAAACTTACCAACTACCACGTCGGGTGCCTCTTGTGCTTTCTCCATAGTGATGTGGTTCACCCGTCCTCGCATCACATTCTGCTGTTGTGGCTGTGCGGGCTTCTTCTTTGGGCATTTATGGGCGTAGTGCCCCACTTCACCGCAGCTAAAACATTGCACCCCAACCTTAGGTGCCTGGCCTTTGTTGTCTTGGGGTTGGTTTGGAGGTCCCTGTACTGCTGGTCGAGGTGGATATGCAGGGCGAGGCTGCTGTACAAACTGACGTTGTGGCTGTGCTGGTGCTGCCGGAGGCCTGTAGTTCGGGTTGTACCCTCTTGGTGCTGAGTAGGGTACCGCAGCACGGTTCGTCTGCCCTGTAGGTTGCTGCATCAGACGTGGGCGGGTGTTGCTCCCTGAGGCTTGATGTGACCATCCGGCCTTCCTCTTATTCTCATTTTTCAAGGCCTTCAGCTTCCTTTCTACCACAAACGCTCTGTCCACCATCTTTTGGAAACTCTCATACTCATTTGAGGACATTGCACACTGCATTTCTGTGGTAAGTCCCTGCACGAAACAATCTTGTTTCTGTTCATCAGTCTCTATGTCCCGTGGGGCATAACGGGATAGTTGAGTAAATTTAGTGAGGTATTCCCTCACCGTCATGTTTCCCTGCTGCAGTCCCAAAAACTCCTTCCTCTTGTTTTTGAGTTCACCTCTTGGGATGTAATGGTTGCGGAAGCTACGTTTGAACTCTTCCTAAGTGATGTTCTCAGGGTCATGATGGGCAGCCATGTAGGCGGTCCACCAATCAGCAGCAGGTCCATGCAATTGATGAGAGGCAAACAGCACCCTCTCATACCCTTGGCACTGTATGATTCTCATCTTGCTCTCAATGGTCTTAAGCCAATCATCTGCCTCCAGAGGTTCAGCAGCACTTGCAAACTTTGGGGGTTGAGTTCCTAGAAACTCACTCAACCTTGGTTGGCGTGGTGCAGCTTGTGGAGGTGGAACTTGATGCAAGTTGGCCACCACTTGAGTCAAGTTCTGGATGAGCTAATTTTGATTCTCCAGCATTTGGTGGAGGGGATCAACTCCTTCACGGCGACCACCCCGGTCCTGGCCTCCAGAAAGATGAGGGTTGCATGCCTCATCGTTGTTGTTGGCGGGGTTGGCAGCACGTCCTTTTCCTCTTCCGGCCATTTGGCAGAATCAACCAATGTTAATTTGAAAGCATTTAGTATCATCTTACTACTTTCATTTGTTTGTACTTCGAAGTGTTGAGGCTTTGTTATACTTTTTTTTTCTGAGGGTTCATTTCTCACACAAAAATAAATGCAATATTATTTCATGTGGGTTCACACACCAAAGCAAAACAATCTAAAGACGAGGCTGTGGACAATTGCTCATGTCTTCCACAACTCACGTCACACACCAAGCATTAACACACCATTAACCTAACGTTAATGCTCGACTATGCGACATCTTGCTAATTTAAGGGAAAGACTCTATGCTACTCGTTTTCTTGAGCTGGCTCCTCGGGATCTTCCTCATCATTTCGGCTGCCTTCTGAATCTGCTTTGGGTGGGGAGGCTGCTGGTGGAGAAGTGCGACGACGCCTGATCGCTCGGCGATCTGGGGAGACAGGAGTCCATGTATCATTCACGGTGACACACAGTTCATTCCCATCTCCTCTTTCTCTCGCCCTCAAGCAGGCTCGCAGCAACGCCTCCGTTTCCTTCAGGGTGTCCCGGACATCCTGAAGCTCTTGTTGGCACTCCTGCAATCGAGTGCTGAGCATAGCAGCATCCTCCAAGCACAAGTCCATGTGCTCATGGGAAGTCCCTTGCTGCACCGGCGGGTACTTGTACTCTGTGGTACCACTCTCACGCTGGAGGACATACATGTACTCAGTCCTGTCCAGGTGGCAACGATAGATGTGGCTCTGGCAGGTGATGGCCTCCCAGGTGACATCCTTCTCCGCATCGACCTGTGTCGCTCTACAAGCTGGAGAGCGGTGGATCTTAAGCAGCCGATTTTCGTGTATAATTCTCATCTTTGAACTCCATTCTTCCCTCTTCTCACGGACGGTCCTGGTGGAGTTGTAGTGGATGATTAGCTTGCCCGTATTGTCGGCGGCTTCAAGCATACTGTGACGCCCTCAATACTGTGGAAAACCACGGAATCGAGAACTAATGCATATGTGTGCCCAGGATGTTTATCACACATACACATACGTTCCACAAACTGAATTCAGATTGTATATTACCACGAATAACAGAGTTTATTACAGCACCTCATGAGTCTTGGACTCATGCTCACAGCGGAAGTCCTTATTTCTACGCAGCGGAATTCTTATTTAAATGCGGAAGCAAAAACTAATGCGGAAGCAAAACTAAGCAGAAGTGGCTCCATATCTATTCCCTCCACAGGCAAGGTTGAGAACAGATCACACGTCATAATGCTCTACCCGGTCTTCATAGTAGTCTTCTCTTGCTGTTGATGGAGAAATAATTATGCAAGTTTGAGCACAATGATGTACTCAGCAAGTGCGGGAATAACACATGATATGCAGCTTATAAACAAGGTAGGTATAAAAGGCTTATTTGCATAAAAGCAAATTTATAAAACCATTAATAAAACAGCAACTTAACTTTAGATGAATGTAGTCCCAGCATGTGTTAAATTACCAACATACCTCCATCACTTCCCGTGTTCCATCCAAACATTAACCAATCCTTTACTCATACTCACGAATACCTCCTCGTATTCGCTACCATCTCAACTCATAAAACAACCTTGTCTCGCACTGAGACCAATCTCATGTCATGACCCACCAGTCATGCAACCATCTCATCTCCCGAACTCACAGTTCCGAACCAAACCATAATCAATGACCATAACCAAGAACCTTCCCAATAACCATTACAATAACCATCCCAATAATCGTCCCATCTAATCATGGCAGTTTAGCCAGGTGCTCATGACCGTAAGCTCGGCTATCATGATAGTTTTAATAACTCTGCAGAGTTTGCACCTCTTTACCCACAAGTTTGTGATTTCGTCACCCGTCGGCGACTGCAGAACCTCCATTATACCAGTACACATCCGTTGGTGTATGGTCAAGAGATCACAAAATAGCCTTTACAAAGGGGTTACTAGATGTATGGACTCACTAAGGTTTCACCGGCAGGCTAGAATCTCCAATTCTCCCACCCACGGGCCCCCTCTTGTGCCATGCAGTTCCCAGGGCAGTCCTCACTCGACTCCCATTCCCCGCGCTTTACACAGTCCATAACACTCTAGCAACTTACCTAATTACTCAGCTAAGCCGCACCCATACTTGGCCTTGTGGTGGCACTGTTATCCTGGCATGTGCATGCATGAACCGGTCCTTAGATCTATGGCAAGCAAAACCACCATCTCATGCTACCTCATTCACAAACCCAGTCTTGCCTAGATCTCCCTCCGATCCATGTTCATTATTATCATCAGTTTCCCCTTATTATTATGAGTGCAGTTAGCTAGACACATCTATCTCGCTTCCCAATCCCATGGACTCAGCGAAGCATAAAACAAAAACCATGCCTGACTCATAAAACTTCCCAGGTGACAAAGGTGGTTTAACCAAAACTAGTAAACTCCTATAAAAGGGTTTCCCATCACGTTTGACTCAGCACACACACCTTTTCGCAAAACAAAATAGTTTTACCCAAAACATAGGATCAACATGGTCAAGGAGCACTTGCCTTGTTCTTGCGGTTCCGGTTGTTCTTGATTCTCAAAACCTTGTTGCTGCAGCTCGTCGTAGACAGCTTCCTGAACCTGCCCTGCTATTGTTCACGTGCATACAAGATTCACAGCAATCAATATCATGCTCAAAACCCTAAACTAGATGCGACAATGCACATGCATGCTATCCTATGATTAGATTGATCTGTACGTGTTCTTGCATGGCTTGCATGGTCAGAGGTATTTGGATCTAAGGTGGTCGTGGCGATGATCTTAGTTTTTTTTAGATCAGACTGATCATCGAGTGATCTGTCCACGAAAAGGCTTCTGTTCGAAAGGAATTGAAGAACAGATGCAAAGAGATGAACAACATGATATCGTAAGGTGCTATTGAAGTCCTACCTTACGTTTTTCTTGACTTCGAGGTCCTCCTCAGACTGTTTGTTTCTTCTCCGATGATCTCCCTTTTTGCACTTCAGCGATGGTTTGCTCGGCGAGTTAGGGCTAGGCTCTAAGTCGTCGGCTCAGGAGTTGAAAGAGAAGTTCGTGGTTTCGGCCAGAGGTTTTGGGTTCTATTTATAATCGGGAAGAGAAGAGTCCTAATCTAATTGGATCCTGAATAAAAGTTTTATTCAGATCTTGTTGGATCCTGACGTCTTATCTTTGGCAACATTGTGGAGTTTGGATCGGTTCCCGTTGTGTACCGGTGTCCTTACATGTAATAGCTGCTCCAGAATTTGTTACCTCCGGGATGATGAGCTCCGGAAGCTCCACGTGTCCTCCGGGCCTGGTATCTCTTCATCCGCAGAGAAGAGCTCCGGTCGTGCCGCGTGTCAGTCGATCAAGACCTCCCTCTTCTTTTGAGGTGAGCTCCGTGCACGCCACGTGTGGGTGCCGGTCTTTCCGCCTTTCCCTCCCTCAGGGACATGCCCCGAGGTCGACACGTGTTTAGCAGCGACGGACCTCCGTAGATAAGATCCGGTGGTGACACGTGTTCAATAGATCCGGACTTCTCGGAGATGGGTTCCGAAATTAACACATATCCCGTGCGACTGGTCCCCTAACTTCCGCGAGGACTAGCTCCGTGGATGACACGTGTCCTATGAAAAATGCCTTTGCTTCTTCCGCAGAGGCTATCTCCGCGGGCAGTACGTGTCCCACAGGGTCGAACCTCTTTCCAATTGCGGAGGTGACCTCCGAGCCTGCCACGTATCCAGTTTAGCGTTGGACCTCTCCAATCTCTTCGGGGATGAATTCCGAACACACCATGTGGTCTGCTGGTCGTGAAAGTTGCCTTCAGTGCTCTCAGAAAGCTTTACTGGCTATCCTTTTGATACTTGTTTTTGTTCCCTCTTTTTAAAAATGTTCTTCTTCTTCATCACCATGAACATATGCTGGCGCCCGAGATGAGGGTGTCACACATACGTCGAAGACGGCGCAACAAGCCTCCTACTGCCAATCCGTAGGAAAGGTACGTCACCGGACGGCTCTCCTCTCTTTGGGCAAGGGCAACTACGGGAACTCTCCCTCCTTTGGACTTGCGAGCGGTGCGAATCATGCGAACCATCTAAAACAAAAAGCATTTAAACTTAGGTTAGATAAACAATTAAACACAAATCCTATTTTGAATGAAAATTGGGGTAAGATTAAGAAAGTGACTCATTAAATAATACTTTTCAACACACACCTTGTAAAAATAGTTTTTAAGAAAATAGGACCCTTAAATACGTCCATTTCTACCTAGATCCACGTTCCTACGGGCAACCTTGGCTCTGATACCACTTCTGTCACACCCGGTTTTTCCGAAGAACAACCGAGTGAATATCACATGTATGCCAGGATCATTTTCTCATAAATGTGATGAAAAATAGTGAAGCATCATTTATTACAAGCCAGGTGTCGAATATAAATAAGTCTTACATCGCAAATGTCTCGATGGACAATAATAAGTTCATCACAAGTAATTAAACTAGCAGCGGAAAATTATTCTTGAGGGCTCCATTACAGGCGTTGCCCGGGGGTCTCCATGAACCTAGAAACCTTCTTCGGGTCCAAATTCTTGGTCATTATACACCACCTCATTATCTTGAACTGAGCAGCAATATAAACCAACAAATATGCAAGGTTGAGGACCAATGGTACTCAGCAAGTGTGGGAAAATTATATCATGCATGGCTAGAACAAGGAGAGGTTGAACTCATGGTTAAAGCACTACGCAATTAATACCGATCACCTTAGCTTATTAAGCACCTACATTACTACACAAGTGAAATGGTCCCAAGCTCCCATACCATCATCATAATCAAATAGCCATAACATCATTTCCAATGTTAAGCTCCCCGCTTAACATTCACAACATTCAAAACTATCACTCCTCTAATCATGAATAAGTCCAAGCCGCTCTTGACCGTGAGCACGGCTGTCATGACAGTTTTGACTCTGCAGAGTTTGTACCACTGTACCCACATGTAGTGATTTCATCCCACGTTGCCGGGTGGACAAAAAGAACCTCCATTATGCCAGTGGCTACGAACCACATTCACACTTCCTAGGTGTGTAGCCAGGAGATCACTACGAAGCTTTTACATAGGGATTCACGACGAGCATGGGCCCACTGAGGTTTCACCCCTAACAGCATACAAGAGGCTCCAACCCCGCTGCAGTGGCCCCCTCTTGAGCCTTGCGGTTCATATGGTAGTCCAGCTGACACCTACTTCCCGCACCATCCAACACACCCATACTGCGCCGGGGATACACCTAATTAATTGGCCAAGCTGCCCCATCTCAGCATGTGGTTGGCACTGTAAAGCCAGGTTACATGCTCCATGAACCGGTCCTTAGGATCCAGGCAAGTACTAAACACAAACCCGAGTCTCGTGCACCCAGCACACAACCAAAACATCCAACTTGCCTTGATCCCTACCTCTACATAACTCACAATATCTCATTCATGAGTATGGTAAAATAATCTGATGATCTCATATCCCAAATATCCCATTCTAAGCATGGCTAAGCATATGCATAATAATAAATGACATGATAAAATAAATCCCAACCCAAGCTACAAGGAAACAAGGTAATGCAATTCTAGGGAAAGTTCCTAACATGGGTTTCATATTTCAATTGACAATGCAAATAATTCTAGCTACACATCCTAGCATAGGATCAAAGTGGTCAAGGACACTTGCCTCCTTCCTGCTGCTCTTGAAATGGGTAGTCCTGATCTTGGAAAGGAATAACTTGCTCTTGAGCAGGTTCTACATCATACCATCACACATAGCAAAAGAAAAACAACAATCCATAAGACATAGTTCACACTTCCACTTCATACAAACCACACATTCACATTTATGAAAGTCATTCACCATTATATGTGTTGTGGTTACTCTATGTGTGTTGATTTGTGTCTTGCATACACTTTTAATCATATGTATATAATTCCTACTTTTGTATTCACATTTATGCTTGCATACTATATATATGAGTTTCCAATTTAAATAAATTCCTTATATTCAATTACTACACCTTTTAGCTACCAAGTATGCATGAAAGGTATTTTCCTTCTTCATATGTGTCTTCATAATTTCTACCAACCCTAAACTGAATCCTTTGGATTTTAGAACTCCATTTATCATTTACTAGTTGCTATATTTTCAGATTTATTTCCTATGCCTAAATGTGAACTTTATTATGAAAATAACAAGACACATCATCTAAACAGAATAGGTTCTGATCTAAAATATTTACTAATATATTTTTGACCTTTTCCTCTGATGTAGACTATTTTACAATTATTTTCCCTATTTTCCAGAACTATTCTTTACTTAAAAATATGTCCCTAAATGTGAATAATAAATTAAACAGATTCATTTCAGCCCAAATATATTTTTATCTCACTCCAATGTTTTCTAAATACTGAAAAAGTTTTTAATTTAATTTTGACAATATGTTTGTCCCACTTTTTAATTTTTAAACACTAGCCACATATTCAATTTCATAAATTAAATACTAAACAGGGCTAAAAAGGTAAACTCACCCCACTACAGGGTCTATAATATTATTTTAACAATTTTCAGGGGTCTAGCTATACATAACAGAGGAGTTTTTCCTAATTTTTATTAAGTCCAGGGGCTAAAACTAATTTTTAAATGAATTTACATGATTTTCTGAAGTTCCAGGGGCTAGATCAGAAGTTTCCGGGGCTAGCTCTTATTTTCTGAGAACCCCTGGGGGTAGCACGTAAGATTTCCAGTCTTTATAACGTGGGGCTGACGTGGACCGTCTGATTTTAAACCGACGGCTGAGATTATAACGTCGAACCGGTACGCGGGGATTTAAACCCTACCGTGCGATTTAAAATAAACGGCGTACAAGCGGCCACGTCGCTCTGATCGAGCGCGGGCGGCGCTGCCGGTGGCGCACGGCGGCGGGAAGCGGCGATCTCGTCGGAGACTTTTGGGTTTTCGAGAATTCTTCCTAGAACTATGATTTTATGGTATAGATCGGTGGAGGGGAGGTCGGGGATCTCACCTCGGGGGTTTTCTTGAGCTCGGAGGTCCTGGAAGGTGATCGGCGACAAGGTCCGAAGTGAAACCACGGCGAGGCTCGTCGGCGCTGTGTTTGAACCACAAGTTACCGAGTTTTCTGCACCCACAGGGTTCCCCGGAGGCGGTGGAACAAGACCAACAAGTTAGATCGGAATTTCTGAGCTTAGATCGGCCAGAATTCGCCGGAGAAGTCTCGGTTCTCACCAGAGTAAAAATCGGCGATCGCAGGGGAAAAACAGAACGAGGCCGGAGTTTTTATAGACGGGGGAGGGTGGCGGGGTGGTTTAGATCATGTCCGCGTCGCCTACGAACAGAATTCAGCGGGGATACGCCGAAATCCCGATCGGTTTTGATTCGGGTGCGAGGGAGTCCGGCGCTGTCGCGAGGTAGACGAAGATCGGGTGGGTCCCGCCTGTCAGTGTGAGGAAGCAGCGCTCTCGGCTGCGGGCTGGCGCGGGCGCTGGCTGGGCCGGCTGGTGGGTTTCGGCCCACTGGCCGGTTTTTTTCTGTTTTCTCTTTTTCTTTTTCTATTTCTTTTCTGATTTGAGTTTAATTTGAATTCCAGTTTGAATTTGAACTTTTTCAAAACATGCAACACGTCCAAAAATTTTTAAATTCCCCTCTTAACATGATTTAGGGTTTTGAATCAAAATTTTGGGGTGTTACAAGCGCTCTGCGAGCTTCTGGATTTCCCGGCACTCGGCAGCAGTATGGTAACTGGTGCCGTGCACGGGGCATAGCTCACCCTGGCCCCCGTCTGGAGCCGGTGACTGTCTCGGCCTTTTGTCAGGGCGCGGCCCCCGAGCTCCACTGGGCGCCGCTGCTGCGGCAACAGGGGCCGTGGCCGGCGGTTTCATCTTGCCACCGCCCCTGTTCTTGATCTTCCTGCCGCTTCCATAGGAAGCGGCATCAGATCCTGGCTGCCCCCCTGGCTCGGAGGCTGGCAGTGAGTGCCAGTTCCGCCCTTCCTCTGCTCTGGCACACTTGTCCGCCAGGCTGAAGAGCTCCGAGACGTCGCGGACCTCTCTAGTCGAGAGCTTCTCCAGCATCTTCTTGTCCCGAACGCCTTGCCGGAATGCCACCACCACAGAAGTGTTCTGGATGTGTGGGATGGTGTTCCGCACCTGGGAGAACCGCTGGATGAAGGAGCGCAGCGACTCCCCAGGTTGTTGCTGGATGGCGTGGAGGTCGAGCTCCGTGCCAGGCCGGGTGTAGGAACTTCCGAAGTTGGCGGTGAACTGCCGGCAGAGCTCTCACCAGGAAGATATGGAACCCTGAGAGAGGTTCATGAGCCAATACAGGGCTGGGCCGGTCAAGGCGACGGGGAAGTTGTTGGCCAAGACAGCCTCATCCCCTCCCTGCGGCAAGTACGGCGGTGGAGTAGATCTGGAGAAACTCAGCCGGGTTGACGCTGCCGTCGTACTTCTCAGGCAGGTGCGGCCGAAACTTGCGCGGCCACCTCGCGAAGCGAAGGTGGGGCGCCAGGGCCCCACATCCTGCTCCTGTTGCTGCAGGCGTTGGCACCGTGAACGCTTGGTTCGCCGCTGGCACAGTGTACCCCGGTATGGGCAAAGCTGCACCATAGACCGGGGACGCCGTTTGCAGGGCATATGGCTGTGGCATATGCTGCGCGGCGTATGCCTGGGGCATAGATCGCGTGGCGAAGGTCTGCGCCACAGGCTAGGTCGAGGCTGACGTCATGCTGTCGCCTGCCTCTTGGTTGCGACGCCTTTCTCGTGGTCGCTCAAGGAACACTCGGGCATCTTGGCCCAAATGGCATCGTTCCAGCTCTGCCCTCAGGTCCGTCGATGGGAGCCTGGTGGAGCTGGAGTCGCCGTCTGCCCGTCAACCGTTGGCGTGCGCGTCAGCGACACATCCGGTTGGCCGGGGCATCATCCCCGCCGAAGTCGAGGGTTTGCGGCGGCGACGACGAGACGGTCTACTTCGTGAATCCACTGTTGGGTTGCTGCCTGAGGCGCGTCCCCAGCAGGTGGATTGCGCAGTAGCGCTCTTGCTGCAGCTAGTGCGCCCCCGTGGGGAACGCTCAGCGCTGCAGAAGATCTCACGCTGTTTGGAGCCTGCATTGCCGGAGTCGGCTGCTGGCTTCCAGCTTGCGCCGACACACTCCGTCCTGAGTGTGTCGACACGTATTCCCCGCTAGTCACGGTCCGTCGTGAACGCGGGGGAGGAGAGCTTGCCGTTGAAGGAAGCTTGGTCATCTTCGTTGACAGAAACTCGTCGCGCAAGGGAAAAGCCCCCCACCTGGCGCGCCAAATGTCGAAGTGTGTGGTCGACACTTCCCCCGGACCTGCTCTGGGCAGCCCGCGGAGGTTCTTTTTCGGAGGGGCTAGTCGCTTGCGGAGAGCTTAAGCGTAGGGACGAGTTTGGGAGGAGCTTAACACGGCGAGTTTTACGTGGTTCGGGCCGCCGGAGCGTAAAACCCTACGTCCACGGTGAGCTGAGGTGCTCGCTGTATTGCTTGTTGCTCAGAACCGGAGTCCTGAGCTTGAGGATGAGTTACGCCTAGGGTGTGAGTTGCTGGAGTACGAACCCTTGGTAACGTCGCCTACCCGAGCCTTTTATAGTCCAAGGCTCGTGTGGCTTACAAGGTGGGCCCGGGACCCGACAGGTGGTCCCGGGAGATTGCCTGCGGACTATCGTATCTGCAGTTATGTCGGTAGTTGTCTCTGGCGAAGGCTTCTGAGTCTTCGTCTTGCCGCACTGCCCATGCCGCACGCTAGTCGTAGTGGTTGATGACGGCGGAGGCGGCAGGGGATGTCTTGTCGCTGTGTTTATTGGCTGGCAGGTTCTGACACCGCGTGCCAGTCTGTGACGCGACTGGGCGCAACGGCACCTGACAGAGGCGTGCTCCGCGTCTCCGCGTCTTGGGAAGGCACGGGCCTTGAATACCTAGTACGGGCAAGGTATGGGGCGTCTTTACGGCCGCTGCCTACCGCTCGGGGGCAGGCAGCGCTGTTCTGCTGGACACGTGGCGGGCCCGGAGCCCTCCTCAGAGGAGAGGGGGTCCGGCCCCGCAGGTCACGTGGAGCCTTCGGAACTCTCCCCACGGAGGGGGAGGTCCGGCTTCTGTCGGCCATGTGGCGGGCCCGGAGCTCTCCTCTGAGGAGAGGGAGGTCCGGCCCCGCTGGACATGTGGCGCCTTCGGACCTCTCCCCCGCGGAGGGGGGAGGTCCAGCTTCTGCAGGCCACGTGGCGAGCCCGGAGCTCTCCTCTAAGGAGAGGGAGGTCCAGGCCCGCTGGATGCGTGGCGCCTTCGGAGCTCTCACTGCAGAGAAGGGCAAGATCCTCAGGTATTTTCCCATGTGCGCGGGTACCCCATATCGCGGGTACCGACAACATCCTTATATGGGCTGATATATATACAGTCCATCCACCTTGATGCATATAGTTGGGAGGGATCCATCTAACCTTCTAACCTCTATTCTATTCCATTCTCTCTCACAAATGGTGAGAGGAAACGACGGCCGCCAAGGAAGGAACGTCCGTGGCAACCAAGAGGATGGCCACGATGAAGTTCCTGTTAACCCCAGGGCTAGTGAGAACAACCTGGAACGGTTGATGGCCATGCAGAAACAGCTTATGCAGACCATGATCAAAACTTTGGGTCAGCTGCAGGCCAACAACAACAACCCTGTTCCGACACCACCTCCACCACCGCCGGCTCATAACAGGCTGGGAGAGTTCATGAGGACTCGACCACCCACTTTTGCTCAAGCTAATGACCCCATGGAGGCCGACGATTGGTCTAAGTCCATGGAGAAGAAGCTTGCCATAGTTCAGTGCAACGACAAAGAGAAAGTTATCTTTGTGCCGCACCAACTCATGGGAGCTGCCGCTGACTGGTGGGATGCCCTGTATAATGCTCATGTCGACCCGGAGACGATCACTTGGACTGAGTTCAAGGAAAGTTTCCGATCTCATTACATCCCTGCTGGTGTAATGATGCTCAATAGACAGGAGTTCGAAGGTCTCCGCCAAGGACAGAAAAGTGTGAATGAGTACCTCAACAAGTTCACACAATTGTCCCGGTATGCCCCTGAGGATGTCAACTAAGACCAGAGGAAGAATTACCTGTTCATGAGAGAGTTGAACAATGAGGTCCAGGTTCAGCTCCTCAACAATGACTACGCAAGCATCCAGAAGCTGGTTGACAAGGCTATAGTGGTTGAAAGCAAGATCCGAAAGATCGAGCGAGAGGGCAAGAGGAAGATGCCATACCAGCCACAAGTGAGCAATGTACGACCTCGGTACATGCCCCAGCTGCACCGCAGTATGGATCGACCGCTCCTGCATACCGCCCTAATCAGCCACCACAGCAACGTCCCGTTGCACAAGCAACTCGTGTGCCTTTGCCTCCTGCGCCCCGCCCCAAAGTGGGTGCTCCTGCTCAAAACCCCCGCCCCAACGTACCTGCTGCCGTGGGCAACAGGGCATGCTTTGCATGCGGGAAGACGGGACACTTCACGAGCCAGTGCCCGAGGAGAGGTCCTGTACAGCAAGGCAACGTCCCCAAGCAGAACCCACGGCTGAACGGAGGAGCCAACCAAGGCAACCGTGGACAGCAGAACTATGCTCGCGGCAACGTGAACCATGTTTCTGCTGAGGAAGCGCAACAGGCTGAGGACGTCGTGATTGGTATGTTCCTTGCCAACTCCAACCCAGCCACCATCTTATTTGATTCTGGAGCATCACATTCCTTCATGTCATCCACGTATGTTGCCAAGTATAATCTACCTATATCACACTTGAGCTATACTATGTTGGTTAATTCTCCCGGTGGAGAGATGAGGACTAATATAGTATGTCCGAAAGTAAACCTTAAAATAAGGGGGGTAGACTTCCTTGCCAACCTCATTGTCTTGGATTCCCAAGGGCTTGACATAATACTCGGAATGGATTGGCTAAGTAAGCACAACTGAGTAATCCAATGCGCCGAAAGGAGCGTGCAGTTGACCAACGAGCACGGTACCCGTATCGAGTTTGAGTCAGCCAAACCGGCAACCAAGAAGGCAACATTGAACCACGTCGAAGAAGCAACCCTGGACAGCATTCCGGTGGTTCAAGAGTTTTCAGACGTGTTCCCAGAAGAACTTCCCGGTATGCAGCCTGACCGGGACATCGAGTTTTCCATTGACCTAGTACCCGGAACTGCACCCATAGCAAAGAGACCATATAGGATGCCCGTCAATGAGCTAGTAGAACTGAAGAAGCAAATACAGGAGCAGCAAGAGAAGGGTTTTATACGTCCAAGCTCGTCACCATGGGGAGCCCCCGTGCTCTTCGTAGGCAAGAAGGATGGGACCCAAAGGATGTGCGTGGACTATAGGTCTCTAAATGATGTGACGATCAAAAACATGTACCCTCTGCTCCGTATATAGGATCTGTTCGATCAGATGAAGGGAGCCCGAGTGTTCTCCAAGATTGATCTTCGGTCAGGATACTTCCAACTGAAGATTAAGCCCTCCGATATACCCAAGACTGCCTTTCGGACACGGTATGGTTCGTATGAATATATCGTGATGTCTTTTGGGTTAACGAATGCACCTGCATACTTCATGTACCTCATGAATAAAGTCTTCATGGAGTACTTAGACAATTTCATCGTGATTTTCATTGACGACATCATGGTGTATTCGAAAAGTGAGGAGGAACATGAAGAACACATGAGATTGACATTACAGAAGCTGCGAGAGCATCAGCTGTATGCCAAGTTCAGGAAATGTCAATTTTGGCTAAAGGATATATCGTTCCTAGGCCACATCATCTCTGAGGAAGGAGTATCGGTTGATCCAGGAAAAGTGGGAGATTTTCTGAAGTGGAACCAACCGCAAAACGTGAGGGATATTCAGAGTTTTCTTGGGATGGCTGGATACTACTGATGGTTCATCAAGGATTTCTCTAAGATAGAAAAGCCTATGACGGAGTTGCTAACGAAGGGAAAAGCTTTCCAATGGACACCAGCGTACCAAGAAAGCTTTGAGGAGCTCAAGAAAAGGCTAACCACAATGCCGGTATTGGTATTGCCGGACGTGAGCAAGAGCTTTGACATATATTGTCACGCATCAAGACAACGGCTCGGATGCGTGATCATGCAACAAGGACAAGTGGTAGCCTATGCCTCATGACAACTCAAGAAACACGAGCTTAATTACCCCACACATGACTTGGAACTCGCAGCCGTGGTGCATGCATTAAAGATTTGTAGACATTATATCCTTGGTCATCGATGTGAGATCTATACGGATCATAAGAGCCTCAAGTACATATTCACTCAGACGGATTTGAATTTGAGGCAACGTCGATGGTTGGAACTTATCAAGGATTATGATGTTGGAATCTACTATCACCCCAGAAAGGCCAATGTAGTAGCCGATGCATTGAGCCAGATGGGTGCATGTCACCAACTCTCGGTTCGGGAGCTACCACCCGAGCTACGAAAGGAGTTCGAATGATTACATCTCGGATTCTTAAACGAGATGGAAGTGATGGAACTAAATTTATTCATGGGAACAAGAAATAAGAGATGGCCAAGCTACGAATGAGGAGATCAAAGAGATCAAGGAAAGGATCCAACAGGGCATCGAAAAGGACTTCAAGGAAGACGAGAAAGGTACACTTTGGCTAGGAAAAAGGATTTGTGTGCCTAACGTGAAGGATATCCTCGACACAATATTAAAAGAGGCACATAATTCACCTTATTCCATACATCCTTGAAGTACCAAGATGTACAAGGGCCTAAAGACTTGTTATTGGCGGGATGGTATGAAAAGAGACATAGCCGAGTATGTTGCCCTATGCGACACATGCCAACGGGTGAAGGCCGAACATCGAAGACCCGCTGTACTGTTGCAACCCTTGAAGGTACCTGAGTGGAAGTGGGAAGACATCAGTATGGACTTCATCATCGGATTGCCACGTACTCGATCGCGGTTACAACTCAATCTGGGTTATCGTGGACCGATTGACGAAAACCGCTCATTTTCTTCCTGTTGAAACCATGTACCGCGTGGTAGATCTAGCCGAGCTATACATGGAGCAAATCGTGTGTCGCCATGGAGTCCCAAAGAGGATAGTCTCAGATCGGGGTTCTCAGTTTACCTCTAGATTTTGGAGGAAACTGCAGAAAGCTATGGGTACACGACTGGATTTTAGCTCCGCCTACCACCTGCAAACTGATGACAAACTGAAAGGACAAACCAAATTTTGGAGAACATGTTGAGAGCTTGCGCCTTGAAACATTGGCGTAGTTGGGATAGGAGTTTACCATACGCTGAATTCTCCTATAACAACAGCTATCAAGCTAGCTTGAAGATGTCTCCTTTCAAAGCATTGTACGGTAGACGGTGTAGAACGCCATTGTTCTGGAACGAGACCGGATAGAATCAAGTGTTTGCACCCGAAGTGCTACAAGAGGCTGAGAAGCAAGTCCAAACCATACGGGAGAACTTTAAGGCTGATCAGTCACGACAGAAAGGCTATGCGGACAATAGGCGAAGGAATATGACTTCGAAGTAGGAGACTTCGTATACCTTAAAGTATCGCCTATCCGTGGCCAACGACATTTCAACGTTAGAGGCAAGCTAGCACCTCGCTACATCGGGCCATTTAAGATTTTGAACAAGTAAGGAGATGTAGCCTATCAACTAGGGTTCCCAACGCACCTCTCCGATGTACATGACTTGTTTCATGTATCCCAGCTCAAGAAGTGCTTGAGGGTACCTGAAGAGCAAGTACCAATGGACGAACTCAAACTTCAAGAAGATCTGACCTATGCAGAGCACCCTGTCCGAATTTTGGACGTAACAGAAAGGGTCACGAGGAACAAAGTCATCCGTTGGTGCAATGTACAATGGAGCCATCATACGGAAGCAGAAGCCACATGGGAGCGTTAAGAAGACATCAAGATAGAGTTTCCTCATCTATTCTCAACTAATGAATCTCGAGGGCGAGATTCAATTTAAGGGGGGTAGATTTGTGACACCCTCATTTTCGGGTTCTGCATGTATTCATGTTTCATGTAGAAAAACACTTTTAAAATAGGTTGAAATCAAGAAAGAATAAAAAAGTTATCCAAAAAGAGCCAAATATAGTTTACAGAGAGTGCCAAAGACAACTCCCGCGGCTCGCTGGCCAAGTGGCGTGTTCGGAGCTCATCTCCGCAAATGGGGAGAGGTCCGCCGCTAAATTGGCCACATGGAAGGCTCAGGGCTCATCCCCGCAAAGGGGGAGAGGTCCGACCCCGTGGGACACGTGTTGCCCCCAGAGCTAGCCTCTGCGGTGGAGCGAGGCCAGTCCCGCAGGACACGTGTCGGCTGCGGAGCTAGTCACCACGGAAAAGAGAGGACCAGCCGCGTGGGACACGTGTTGCTCTCGGAGCTCACTTCCGAGAGGTCCGGTCTTATTGGACACGTGTCACCTCCGGAGCTTACCTCTGGGAGGTCCGACGCTGATGGACGCGTGTCACCTCCGGAGCTCATCTCCGGGAGGTCCGTTACTGATGGACACGTGTCGACCTCAGAGCTCGTCTCTTAGGAGAAAGGAAGTCTGGCGCTGTTATGACACGTGGCACATCCGGGGCCACCTCCGAAGAGAGTGGAGGTCCGCAATTGACACATGGCACCCCCGGATCCACCTCCAAAGAGAGGGAAGGTCCGAAACTGACACGTGGCGTTTGCGGAGCTCACCTCTGAGGGAGAAGGAGGTCCCGCCCGCTAGACACGTGGCGCACACGGAGCTCACCTCTGAAGGAGAGGGAGGTCTCGTCCGCCAGACACGCGGCACAACCGGAGCTGGTCTCTGCGGAAAAGGAAGCCCAGGTTCCCGCAGGACACGTGGAGCTTCCGGAGCTCAACGCCGCGAAGGTAACGCGATTCTTAAGAGGTTTTTCCTCTGTACGCGTGCGAATCCCCGGTACTAAGGAAACCGACACGATTTCCACAATGTTACCGCACCAAATCAATCTAGGATAAGTTGTTAAGATCTAAAAACAGTTTGAATGGGACTCTTATTCGAAGTCCAATCAGATTAGAACACTTCTCTTCCCGGTTATAAATAGAACCGAAAACCTTTGGCCACAACCACGAACTTCCTTTCCAACTCTCGAGCAGACAACTTAGAGCCCTAGCCCCTAGCTCGCCGGAGTACAACCGCCGGAAGAGACCACAGACGAGCCTGGATCACGATCGACATCGCCGGAGGAGCCCCGACGATCTGTTTTGCTAGGAGGGAGGATCGAAGAGAGTAAGGTAGGTTTTCAAAACCACCTTACGACATCATTGTGTTTTCTTTGCATCTGTTCTTCGATTCCTTTCAAACAGAAGCTTTTTTATGGACAGATCACATGTTGATCGGTTTGATCTAAAGTCAAGATCATCACCACAACCACATTTGATCCGAATACCTTTGTTCATCATAAAAGCCATGCAAACATGCAAAAACACGTGTGAACATATCTAATAAAAACTACATCATAGGATTAACATGCATATGCATCATCACATCTTGATTAGAGTTTGTGCATGATATTGATTGCTATGAATCTTGTATGTGCGTGATCATGTATAGAAGGACAAGCTCAGGGAGCTATTTACGACGAGCTGCAACAACAAGGTTTCGAGATCCAAGAGCAACCGGAACCGCAAGAACAAGGCAAGTGCCCCTTGACCATATTGATCCTATGTTTTGGGAAACTGTTTTGTTTGCGAAAAGGTGTTCGTGCTGAGTCAAACATGATGGGAAACCCTTTCATAGGAGTTTACTAGTTTTGTCAAACCACCCTTGTCACCAGTGAAGTTTATGAGTCGGGTATGGTTTTTACTTTTTGCTTCGCTGAGTCCACGGAATTTTGGGAAGCGAGATAGATGTGTCTAGCTAACTGCACTCGTAATGATAATGAGAACTTGATGTTGTTAATGAACATGGATCAGAGGGAGATCTAGGCAATCCTGGGTTTGTGAATGAGGTAGCATGAGATGGTTGTTTTACTTGCCGTAGAGCTAAGGACCGGTTCATGCCAGCCATGCCAAGATAACAGTGCACCCACAAGGCCAAGTATGGTGCGGCTTAGCTGAGTAATTAGGTAAGTTGCTAGATTGTTATGGACCATGGAAGGCGTGGAGAATGGGAGTCGAGTGAGGACTGCCCTGGGAAATGCATGGCACAAGAGGGGACCCGTGGTTGGGAGAATTGGAGATTCTAGCCTGTCGGTGAAACCTTAGTGAGTCCATACATCTAGTAACCCCTTTGTAAAGGCTATTTTGTGATCTCTTGACCATACACCGACGGTTGTGTACTGGTATAATGGAGGTTATGCAGTCGCCGAAGGGTGACGAAATCACAAACTTGTTGGTAAAGTGGTACAAACTCTGCAGAGTCTAAAACTATCATGATAGCCGATCTTACGGTCACGAGCGCCTGGACAACTCACATGATTAGATGGGATGGTTATTGGGAGGTTATGGTTTTTGGTTCTGGTTTGGTTATGGTTTTGGGACTGTTGAGTCCGGATGATAAGATTGGTTGCATGACTGTTGAGTCATGGCAACGAGGTTGGTCTTGGTGTGAGATGGAATTGTTGCGAGATGAAATGGTAGCGAATACGAGATGGTATTCGTGAGCTGGTAGCGAATACGAGAAGGTATTCGTGAGCAAATTTGAGAAAGATTAATGCCTGGTTGAGACATGGAAAGTGATGAAACATAATGGAGGTATGTTGGTATTTTAATACATGTTGGGATTACATTCACTTAAAGTTAAGTTGTTTTTTTATCGTGGTTTTGAGAAATAACTTTGCTTTCTGCAACGAGCCTTTTTATACCTTCCTTGTTGTGAGCTACATATCATTTTTTTCCACACTTGCTGAGTACATCATTGTACTCAAACTTGCATTATTACTTCATCATCAGCAACAGGAGAAGAATACTATGAAGACCAAGTGCTTATTGCAGAAAGCAAAGTTTATTTCTCAAAACACGATAAAAAGAGCAACCCAGCTTTAAGTGAATGTAATCCCAACATATATTTAAGCATTATCATACCTCCATCATGATTAATCCCCTTTCATGTCTCAACAAGACATTAATCTTTCTCAACTTTGCTCATGAATACCATATCGTATTCACTACCATCTCATGAATACCATCGCGTATTCACTACCATCTCATATTCAATTACATCTCATGCCGAGACCAATTCTCGGTGCCATGACTCAACAGCCATGCAACCAATCTCATTACCCGGGCTCAACAGTCCCGAAAACCAAATCCAAAGACCAAACCATAACCAAAACATAACCATCCAAACCATCCCAAAAACCATCCCATCTAATCATGTGGGTTGTCCAGGTGCTCGTGACCGTAACCTCGGCTATCATAATAGTTTTAAGACTCTGCAGAGTTTGTACCACTTTACCCACAAGTTTGTGATTTCGTCACCCATCGGCGACTGCAGAACCTCCATTATACCAGTACACAACCGTCGGTGTATGGCCAAGAGATAAAAAAATAGCCTTTACAAAGGGGCTACTAGATGTATGGACTCACTAAGGATTCACCGGCAGGCTAGAATCTTCAATTCTCCCACCCACGGTGATAGGAGGATGAGTCCCGATCTTCCGAGAGGTAGGGTAAACTTGATTGGGTGGAGATCTCGACGTTGATGATTCAAGGCTCCGAACGAACGAAACCCCGCAATCACTACACCACTGCTCCATTGGTTATCACCCGTGTCACACGAATGACCTCGCCACGAAGGCTTATCCCTGCAAGCGCAATCAAGAACACAAGCAAGAACAGAGAAGTTGCAATCAAAACTGAATTGATCACGAATTTGGGGTCTCACAACCGATGATCGGCGAACTGTTCAATGACAGATTGTAACTAAGCAAAACCCAGCTGTTTGTGACGGCGGCTAGGGGGTATAAAAGAGGTGGAGGATGACCATGGGGGTGCTGGGGTCGTGACCTAACCCTAATACACGTACATAATGGACTTGGACTCGATACAAGGCCCAATGGCTCAACCAGGTGATGCAGCACCCTGACAGACTCTAAACTTTATATTGTTTCGACGTTTCCCTTCGACTCCGAGGGAATTTTGACGTGGGGCCAGTTCCATTGGAAAGTTTATCCTCTCAGCTTTCCGTGCATATGTAGAACGTCAAAAACGGAGTCAGTATGCCTCCTGTGCATCCATTTTAAGGTGGACTGCTCCTGGGCCCGAGTTGGACTCGAGTTTGAGTTGGGCTCGGTCTCTAACTTCTTGTTGGCGTATTTTCTGGTCCTCCACGCCTCCAAACCCTTCTCCATGTATCTCCATGTCCTCTCCATGGTTCCTAATCATAATTAATCCATTAGGTAGCAACATACTCTCAAAATTCATATATAAAGAATTGTTCAGGAACGAGCTCACCTCTAAATTCAATTTTCGTGCTCGAGCTCTAGTAATTGGACCTTGCATGTCTACCATGTGAGTGTTGTGTATATCTGCAGGAGTGATGTCCACATCATCCTCCCCCTCTTGCATTGGAGTCGTCCTCGACTCAAGCTCATCTTCTTCTCCCAAGTATGGCTTCAAATTTGAAATGTTAAATGTGGGACTAACCCCAAACTTGGGAGGCAACTCAAGTTTATATGCATTGTCATTTATCTTCTCAAGAACCTTAAATGGTCCAGCAGCACGTGACATGAGTTTGGACTTTCTCAAATCCGGGAACCTATCTTTTCTCAAATGAATGCACACCAAATCACCGGGTTCCAATTTTACCTCCTTCCTACCTTTACTAGCAGCAATGTGATACTTTTCATTCATTTTTCAATTTGTAACTTACTAGTTTAATGCAACTTAAGAATAAATTCAGAACGTTGTGTAGCATCTAAGTTCACAATTTCAGTATGTGGTAAAGGTAGCAAATCAGTTGGAGCACGAGGATTGAAACCATAGACTACCATAAACGGACTTAACTTGGTTGTGGAGTGAATAGACCTGTTATAAGCAAACTCAATATGTAGCAAACACTCCTCCAACAACCTCAAATTGTCTTTCAAAACAGCCCGCAACATAGTAGATAAGGTACGATTAACTACCTCCGTTTGCCCATCAGTTTGTGGATGACAAGTAGTAGAAAACAGCAACTTTGTTCCCAATTTATACCATAAGGTTCTCCAAAAGTGACTCAAAAACTTAGCATCCCTATCACAAACAATAGTATTGGGAACACCATGCAAACGCACAACCTCATTAAAGAACAAATCAGCAACATGTGAAGCATTATCGGTCTTGTGGTGGGGTATAAAATGAGCCATTTTAGAGAAACGATCAACAACAACAAAGACACTATCCCTCCCCCTCTTTGTTCTAGGCAATCCTAAAACAAAGTCAATAGAAATATCCTCCCAAGGTGCACTAGGAACCGGAAGAGGCATATAAAGACCATGTGGGTTAAGTCGAGACTTAGCTTTGTTGCATGTCGTGCAACGTGAAACGTAGCGCTCCACATCACGCCTCATTCGTGGCCAAAAGAAGTGAGCGGCCAGCACATCCTATGTCTTTTTAACACCAAAATGTCCCATCAAACCACCTCCATGCGCTTCCCGCAACAACAGAAGACGAACAGAGCTAGCTGGAACACACAGCTTGTTAGCACGGTAGAGAAGGCCTTCACGCAGCAGGAATTTTTGCCACGTTCTTCCCTCTCTACAATTTTCAAAGGCATCTTTGAAGTCCAAATCAGTAGCATATAACCTCTTTATGGTTTCCAAACCAAAAATTTTATGAGAAAGTTGGGATAGTATGGTATAATGTCTAGATAAAGCATCGGCAATCACATTGTCTTTCCCTTTTTTATGTTTAATGATGTAAGGAAATGATTCTATGAACTCAATCCATTTAGCATGACGTTTGTTCAGATTAGCTTGTCCTTTAAGATACTTCAAAGACTCCTGATCTGAATGTATAACAAATTCTTTAGACCATAGGTAATGTTGCCAAGTTCGCAAGACACACACTAAAGCATAAAGTTCTTTGTCATATGTAGAATAATTCAGCGAAGGCCCATGCAATTTTTCACTAAATAAGGCAACAGGTTTACCTCCTTGAATTAGCACTCCTCCAATGCCAATGCCGCTCGTGTCACATTCAAGCTCGAAGGTCTTCTCAAAATCAGGAAGTTGCAGCAATGGTGCTTGTGTGAGCTTCGACTTGAGAACATCAAAAGCTTGTTGTTGTGCTGGTCCCCATCGAAATGGCACTCCATGCTTTGTCAACTCGTGGAGAGGTGCCGCAATGGTGCTGAAATCCCGCACGAAACGCCGGTAGAAACCTGTGAGACCAAGAAAACCTCGAACCTGTGTGACCGTAGTCAGAAGTGGCCAGCTCGTGATGGCAACAATCTTTGCCTCGTCCACCTCAATGCCCTGCGAAGTAACAACATACCCAAGAAAAGACACACGATCGGTGCAAAAGGTGCACTTCTCAAGGTTACCATATAAGCATGCATCACGCAAGACATTAAAACCAACACGCAAATGTTCAAGATGCTCATCATATGACTTGCTGTAAATAAGGATATCATCAAAGTAAACCACAACAAATTTACCAATGAAAGCACGTAAAACCTCATTCATCAACCTCATGAAAGTGCTGGGCGCATTAGTTAAACCAAATGGCATGACTAACCATTCATAAAGTCCGAATTTAGTTTTAAAAGCAGTTTTCCATTCATCACCTAAAGCCATACGAATCTGATGATACCCACTACGCAAATCAATCTTGGAGAAAATAACAGAACCACTCAACTCATCAAGCATGTCATCCAATCTAGGAATATGATAGCGATAACGAATGGTAATGTTATTGATGGCTCTACAATCAACACACATGCGCCAAGTGCCATCTTTTTTTGGAACGAAAAGAACAGGAACAGAACAAGGACTAAGACTCTCACGAATGTACCTGCGGTCCAGAAGATCTTGGACTTGTCGCTGAATTTTCTTAGTCTCGTCGGGGTTGGTCCTGTAGGCAGTACGGTTTGGCAAGCTCGCCCTTGGAACCAAATCAATCTTGTGCTCAATGCCTCGCACAGGTGGTAATCCGGGGGGTATCTCTGTTGGAAAAACATCCATATATTCCTGCAAAAGGTTAGCAACAGCAGGTGGCAAGACGATGGACGTATCCTCAATGGAATATAAAGCATGTTTGCACACTAAAGCATAGCAAGTTCCATTAGAGGCATATAAATCATCAAGATCAGATTTAGTTGCAAGGAAAATAGGATTTTTCAACTTAATAGGTTGCTGAATTTTAGAATTGAAAACACCCTTTTGCTTAGCATTATTCTTTTTCTCTTGCTCAAATTGTACAATTTCAGTGGGACTCATAGGAAGCAACACAATTTTCTTGCCCTTATGCATGATAGTATACTTATTAGATCGACCATGGTGAATAGCATCAGTATCAAACTCCCAAGGACGTCCCAACAAAAGAGAACAAGCATCCATAGGTACACATCAAAATCAGCAAAATCATGATAAGAACCAATGGAAAAATGTATCCTTGCTGTTTGTGTTACCTTAACCTTACCATTGTTGTTAAACCATTGAATGTGATAAGGGTGGGGATGCTCCCATGTGGTCTAGCCAAGCTTCTTGACCACCTCAACATTCACCAAATTGTTGCAGCTACCACCATCAATGATGGTATGTACACGGCAGTCCTTGACGATGAGAAACATGTTGAAAAGGTTGTGGCGTTGGCGGTTGTCGTCCTCTCGAACCGTGGCACTCAAAGCTCGCTGCACAATCAAAGTCCTATAGTTGTTTGTCGCAGATGTACCAAGAACCTCCTAAGCACCATCATCCGAACCTGAAATGTTAGTTGCAATAATATTTTCATCTTCAATATCAGAAGCACTAACATACCCACCATCAGCAGTGGCAATGATCATCCGTTTGCTGGGGCAATCTCGTTGCATATGGCCAACTCCCTGGCAGCGGTGGCACTTGATGTCGGTGCTGCGACTTGTCGAAGTGTTGGGTGCAGTCGCCTTTGCTGCAACACCTGGAGGCATCTAGGACTTGCTGTTATCTTGTCCCCGTGATGTAGAAGGTGCGATGCTGCTGCGTACAACACCCGTGGAGGGTGGTGTAGAAGCACGTACGCTCGAGGAGGGCGCTGCTTTGGATGGCACCGAAAATTGTCGTGCGTGAAGGTGTTGTTCCGCCGCTGCTGTTGGCGACCCTGCACTTCTTTTTCTGCTAACATAGCAAGTTGAAATAAACGTTGAATAGAATGATATTCCTTGTAGTCAACTATGTACTGGATCTCACGCCGCAAGCCCCCATAAAACCTAACAATTTGGTCTTCCTAATCCTCAACTACCCCACAACGAAGCATACCTTTCTGCAACTCTTGGTAGTACTCTTGGACAGTCATGTCACCCTGATCAAAGCGTTGCAATTTCTTAAGAAGATCACGTCTATATGAAGGAGGAACAAACCTAGCGCGCATCTCTTCTTTTAATGCAGCCCATGTCTGTGGTGCATTACGTGTATTGACAAGTTCATTCCACCAAATTATAGCAAAATCTTTAAACTCACTAGTGGCTTGTCTAACTCTATGTCGCTCAGGAACAAGATGAGAGCTAAATTTTTGTTCTACCGTCATCTCCCAATCCAAGTAAGTCTCAGCATCATAAGATCCATAAAATGTTGGAATAGAAAACTTAATCTTAGCATAAGGATCATTATCTTGTTTAGGAGCATGAGGACGAGGTCAACCTCCCATACCTTGATGACTTCGTCGAGGGCGACGGCGCTGCTGTGCATCAACCTCATCGTTATTGAAGTCATCCTCTGTGTCATAGTGAGCATGTGCATCACCATCAAGGATGAAAGAGGGTGTAGCTTGTTGGGGAAGACGAGTCTCCATCTCGTCCAACCGTGTGGTCAGACCAGCAACACTTGTATGGAGCCTCTGAAAGGTGGCTGTTGTAGTGGTCTGGTAATTGTTGAAAGCTTCGATCATTGCCCGCATCATGTCCTTTAGTTCCATATGGGACACACACTCATCATCATCCACAGGTGTAGAATCAGAGGTCTTATCCATAGGCTTCTTTCCTGTCATTGTTAGTACAAAACAGAAACGAAGACAAAAAGATCGTGAAGAACCCTATTACTACGCTCTCCGAAGTGGGTGGAAAATCGATCAGTAAGATGCGTTTTACCCTGCTCTTACAAGTTTCTTACCAGCACTG
The DNA here is from genome assembly GCA_030760725.1 of Neostapfia colusana. Lineage (NCBI taxonomy): Eukaryota > Viridiplantae > Streptophyta > Magnoliopsida > Poales > Poaceae > Neostapfia > Neostapfia colusana. The sequence goes on from JASWHV010000003.1 coordinate 86,783,037, forward strand.
CAGGTGGCCAACGGTGACCGGTGTGAAGCAAGCAGAGAGTGGGTGTGATTGCAAAGGTTACCTGTTCTGCTCGAGAGAAGGTGGAGCTTGGAAGGCTCAAATGCAGTATATGTATGTGGCACACAAGTTAGTAACAGATAGCAATGCTGAATAAGTGTCCAAAGAATTTCACCTAGTTGCTGGCCTAAGAATGCATTAGAACAGTTGTGGCAACAAGCAAGGACAAGGATGAATGATGATGAACAACAAGGATAATATCAGCAAGTATCCAGCACTCGCACAGAAATAGCACACCCCTTAGCCTCCTGTTTTTGTCTTGAAGCTCTAGTCGAAATCAAAATCTTTTTTTCTCTTTTTTTTGATATTTTTTTCTGAACCAGGGGCACAAGAATAGAAACAGCACCAAGTATTAGCTCAAACCGATGAAAGATGAGATCGGCACAAATTCAGGAGCGATTGGAAAAACTGGTGCTGGAACTTCGGAGTTCAAAACGAGGGCCTTCTTAATTTTTTTAACTTTTTTTTGAAAACGCCGTATGTGGACCTTTTCGAGACCTTTCTGGGAAAAAATGCGCCTCAATCGTAGTTAAGAGCGAAAAGTTATGCCCGTTTTAAGTAGGATACCCCGAATCAGGTTTTGGTGGTGGTGGAAACTGCAACAGAAACGAATCGGTGGATGGAATTCTTTTGTAGATTGGTTTTTTGTAGATAGCAGCGGATGGAAGAAACAAAACTGAACCAAAACAAATCTAAACCAGCAACCAGACTCAACCTAGGACACGAACTCAGAATTACGGACTCCGAAACTAAATTGTGCAAAAGGTTGAGCCGGGGTTGTAGGTAAGGGAAACCAAATTTTTTTTGTGGCTTTTTGTGGACGATAGGACTGAAACAAAATAAATCTAAAGGGCACACAAGTATACCTCACGGTGAACCTAGAAATCTGATACCAATTGATAGGAGGATGAGTCCTGATCTTCCGAGAGGTAGGGTAAACTTGATTAGGTGGAGATCTCGACGTTGATGATCCAAGGCTCCGAACGAACGAAACCCCGCAATCACTACACCACTGCTCCGTTGGTTATCACCCGTGTCACACGAATGACCTCGCCACGAAGGCTTATCCCTGCAAGCGCAATCAAGAACACAAGCAAGAACAGAGAAGTTGCAATCAAAACTGAATTGATCACGAATTTGGGGTCTCACAACCGATGATCGGCGAACTGTTCAATGACAGATTGTAACTAAGCAAAACCCAGCTGTTTGTGACGGCGGCTAGGGGGTATAAAAGAGGTGGAGGACGACCAGGGAGGTGCTGGGCTCGTGACCTAACCCTAATACACGTACATAATGGACTTGGACTCGATACAAGGCCCAATGGCCCAACTAGGTGATGCAACACCCTGACAGACTCTAAACTTTATATTGTTTCAAAATTCCCGTCGACTCCGAGGGAATTTTGACGTGGGGCCAGTTCCATTGGAAAGTTTATCCTCTCAGATTTCCGTGCATATGTAGAACGTCAAAAACGGAGTCCGTATGCCTCCTGTGCATCCATTTTAAGGTGGACTGCTCCTGGGCCCGAGTTGGACTCGAGTTTGAGTTGGGCTCGGTCTCTAACTTCTTGTTAGCGTATTTTCTGGTCCTCCACGCCTCCAAACCCCTCTCCATGTCCTCTCCATGGTTCCTAATCATAATTAATCCATTAGGTAGCAACATACTCTCAAAATTCACATATAAAGTATTGTTCAGGAGCGAGCTCACCTCTAAATTCAATTTTCGTGCTCGAGCTCTAGTAATTGGACCTTGCATGTCTATCTTGTGAGTGTTGTGTATATCTGCAGGAGTGATGTCCACATCACACGGGCCCCCTCTTGTGCCATGCAGTTCCCAGGACAGTCCTCACTCGACTCCCATTCCCCACGCCTTCCACGGTCCATAACAATCTAGCAACTTACCTAATTACTCAGATAAGCCGCACCCATACTTGGCCTTGTGGTGGCACTGTTATCCTGGCATGGCTGGCATGAACCAGTCCTTAGATCTATGGCAAGTAACCACCATCTCATTCTACCTCGTTCACAAACCAGGCTTGCCTAGATCTCACTCCAATTCATGTTCATTAACAACATCAGTTTCTCATTATTCTTACGAGTGCAGTTAGCTAGACACATATATCTCGCTTCCCATACCCCATGGACTCAGCGAAGCATAAAAGCAAAAACCATACCCGACTCATAAACTTCCCTGGCGACAAGGGTGTTTTAACCAAAACTAGTAAACTCCTATGAAAGGGTTTCCAATCATGTTGACTCAAGCACACACACCTTTTCGCAAACAAAACAGTTTTCCAAAAACATGGGATCAATATGGTCAAGGAGCACTTGCCTTGTTCTTGCGGTTCCTGTTGCTCAAATTCTTGCTGTTGTAGTCCATCGTAGGTAGCTCCTGAGCTTGTCCTTCTATACACGATCATGCACATACAAGATTCATAGCAATCAATCATCATGCACAAACTCTAGTTTAAGATGCAATGATGCATATGCATGTTAATCCTATGATGCAGTTTAGTTTGTACGTGTTCTTGCATGTTTTAAAGGGTTTGCATGGGTTTTACGATGAACAGAGGTGTAGAGATCAAATGTGGACGTGGCGATGATCTCGACTCAAGATCTAGATCAGACCGATCAACACGTGATCTGTCCACGAAAAAGCTTCTGTTCGAAGGGATCGAAGAACAGATGCAAAGAAAAAACAATGATGTCGTAAGGTGGTATTGGAGACCTACCTTACTTCTTCTGGGTCTCGGGGTCCTTCTCCTAGCATGAAAGATCATCGGGGCTCTCTTCCGGCGGTGGTGACTGAACTCCGGCGAAGGGGTTTAGCTCGGGGAGTTTGGAGCTAAGGCTCTAAGTTGTCAGCTTAGAAAAGATGTTACGACCAAGGGGTTGCTTTCAGGTTCTATTTATAATCGGGAAGAGAAGAGTCCTATCCTGATTGGATTTCGAATAAGAGTCCTATTCAAATTGTTTTTGAATCTTAACTACTTATCTTCAATTGATTTGGTTGCAGTATTCAACGTAAAAGAGCTCGTGTCGGTTTCCTCCGTGTCAGGCACTCATGCACGGGGGAAAAACCGCTTCAGAATCACGTCCCTACGCAGGGATAAGCTCCGAAGGCTCTACGTGTCCTGCGGAGGCCTGGGCTTCCCTTTTCCGCAGAGGCGAGCTCTGGTTGTGCCGCGTGTCAGGCGGACGAGACCTCCCTCTCCTTCAGAGGCGAGCTCCGCGTGCGCCACGCGTCCTGGCGGGTGGGACCTCCCTCTCTCCAGAGGCGAGCTCCGCGCGCGCCACGTGTCTGGTGGGTCAAGACCTCCCCTCTCAACAGAGGCGAGCTCCACAAACGCCACGTGTCAGTGCCGGACCCCCCTCTCTTCGGAGGTGGCTCTGATTGTGCCATGTGTCAATTCCGGACCTCCCCTCTCTTCGGAGGTGAGCTCCGATAGTGCCACGTGTCAATTCTAGACCTCCCTCACTTCGGAGGTGAGCTCCGTGAGTGCCACGTGTCCAGTAGCGCCGAATCTTCCTTTCTCCACAGAGATGAGCTCCGAGGTTGACACGTGTCCATCAGCGTCGGACCTCCCGAAGATGAGCTCCGCAGGTGACACATGTCCGGTAGTGTCGGACCTCCTGGAGATGAGCTCCGGAGGTGACACGTGTCCGATAGTGTCGGACCTCCAGGAGATGAGGTCCGGAGGTGACACGTGTCCAATAGGACCGGACCTCTTGGAGGTGAGCTCCGAGAGCGACACGTGTCCTGCCGGCTGGTTGTGACACCCTCGCCTCGGGTGTCAGCATATGTTCATGTTCTATAAAGAGGGAAAATTTTAATGAAAAATAGGAACAGAGAGAATTATCAAAAGAATAGCCAATAAAGCCCTCAGAGAGCGCCGAAGGCAACTTCCGCGGCCAGCAGGCCACGTGGCGTGTTCGGAGATCATCCCTGCAAAGCAGGGAGAGGCCGTCGCCAAGCTGGCTACGTAGCAAGGGCTCATCTCTGCAAAGGGGAGAGGTCCGATCCTGTGGGACACATGTTGCCCACGGAGCTAGCCTCTGCAGAAGAAGCAAAGGCATTTCCACAAGACACGTGTCATCCTCGGAGCTAGTCCTCGCAGAAATCAGAGGACCAGTCGCGCGGGATACATGTCGATCTCGGAGCTCATCTCAGAGAAGTCCGGATCTATCGAACACGTGTCGCCACCGGAGCTTATCTCCAGGAGGTATGTCGTTGCTGGACACGTGTCGACCTCGGGGCATGTTCCTGAGGAAGGAAGAGAGGGAAGACCGGCGCCAACACGTGGCGTGCACGGAGCTCACCTCCAAAGAAGGGGGAGGTCTCGCTCGTGACACGCAGCACAACCGGAGCTCGTCTCTGCGGAGGAGGAGATACCAGGCCCCGGAAGGACACGTGGAGCTTCCGGAGCTCATCATCGTGGAGGTAACGAGTTCTGGAGTGGTTTTTATGCGTAAAGATACCGGTATGCAACAGAAACCGATCTAAATTCCACGATGTTACTAAAGATAAGATGTTAGGATCCAACAAAGACCTGAATAAGACTCTTATTCGGGATACGATCAGATTAGGACTCTTCTCTTCCCGGTTATAAATAGAACCCAAAACCTCTGGCCGAAACCACAAACCTCTCTTTCAATTCCTGAGCCGACGAATTAGAGCCCTGGCCCTAACTCGCCGAGCAAACCATCGCCGAAGCGCAACAAGGGAGATCATCGGAGAAGAACCGAGCGGTCTGAGGAGGACCTCGAAGTCAAGAAGAATGTGAGGTAGGACTTCAATATCATTGTGTTCATCTCGTTGCATCTATTCTTCAATTCCTTTCGAACAGAAGCCTTCTCATGGTCAGATCACTTGATGATCAGTTTTATCTAAAGACAAGATCATCGCCACGTCCACCTTTGATCCGAACACCTCTGTCCGTGCAAGCCATGCAAGAGCACACCAATCTAATAAAAATCATAGGATAGCATGCATATGCATCATCGCATCTAGTTTAAGGTTTGAGCATGATATTGATTGCTGTGAATCATTGTATGTACCAGAACCCTACATAGCAGGACAAGCTCAGGGAGCTGTCTACGACGAGCTACAGCAACAAGGTTTTGAAACTCTAGAACAACCGGAACCGCAAGAACAAGGCAAGTGCTCCTTGACCATATTGATCCTATGTTTTGGGTAAAACTGTTTTGTTTTGCGAAAAGGTGTGCGTACTGAGTCAAACGTGATGGGAAGCCCTTTTATAGGAGTTTACTAGTTTTGACTAAACCACCCTTGTCGCCTGGGAAGTTTATGAGTCGGGTATGGTTTTTTCTTTATGCTTCGCTGAGCCTGTGGGATTGGGAAGCGAGATAGATGTGTCTAGCTAACTGCACTCGTACTGATAATAAGTAACTGATGAGGTTAATGAATATGGACCAGAGGGAGATCTAGGCAAGCCTGGGTTTGTGAATGAGGTAGCATGAGATGGTGGTTTTACTTGCCGTAGATCTAAGGACCATTTCATGCATGCACATGCCAGGATTACAGTGCCACCACAAGGCCAAGTATGGGTGCGGCTTAGCTGAGTAATTAGGTAAGTTGCTAGAGTGTTATGGACTGTGGAAGGCGCGGGGAATGGGAGTCGAGTGAGGACTGCCCTGGGAACTGCATGGCACAAGAGGGGGCCCGTGGGTGGGAGAATTGGACATTCTAGCCTGCCGGTGAAACCTTAGTGAGTCCATACATCTAGTAACCCCTTTGTAAAGGCTATTTTGTGATCTCTTGACCATACACCGACGGTTGTGTACTGATATAATGGAGGTTCTGCAGTCGCCGACGGGTGACGAAATCACAAACTTGTGGGTAAAGAGGTGCAAACTCTGCAGAGTCTAAAACTATCATGATAGCCGAGCTTACGGTCACGAGCACCTATATAAACTGCCATGATTAGTTGGGATGGATATTGGGATGGTTATTGGGATGGTTATTGGGAAGGTTCTTGGTTATGATTATTGGTTTGGTTATGTTTTGGTGTGGGACTGTTAAGTCTGGGTGATGAGATGGTTGCATGACTGTTGGGACATGACATGAGATTGGTCTCGGTGTGAGACGAGGTTGTTTTACGAGGTGAAATGGTAGCGAATACGAGGAGGTATTCATGAGTGTGAATGAAGGATTGGTTAATGTTCGGATGGAACACGGGAAGTGATGGAGGTATGTTGGTAATTTAATACATGCTGGGATTACATCTAAAGTTAAGTTTCTGTTTTATCATGGTTTTACAAATCTGCTTTTCTGCAAATAAGCCTTTTATACCTACCTTGTTTATGAGCTGCATATCATGTGTTTATTCCCGTACATGCTGAGTACATCATTGTACTCAAACTTGCATTATTACTTCATCATCAGCAACAAAAGAAGCCTACTATGAAGGCCAAGTGGAGCATTATGGCGTGTGATCTAATCTCAACCTTGCCTGTGGATGGAGTAGAGATGGAGCCACTACTGCTTAGTTTTGCTTCCGCATTAGTTTTTGCTTCCGCATTAAAATAAAGACTTCCGCTGCATAGAAATAAGACTTCCGCTGTGAGCATGAGTCCAAGACTCATGAGGTATTGTAATAAACTCTGTTATTCGTGGTAATATATAATCTGAATTCAGTTTGTGGAACGTATGTGTATGTGTGATGAACATCCTAGGCACACATATGCATTAGTTCTCAGTTCCGTGGTTTTCCCACGAAATTGAGGGCATCACACTGGTCCTCTCTTTTCCGTGGTTAGCTCCGGTGACAACACGTGTCCTGCGGGACTGGCCTCGTTCCTTCCGCAGAGGCTAGCTCTAGGAGCAACACGTGTCCCATGGTGTCGGACCTCGCCCCTTTCGCAGAGACGATCCCCGAGCCTGCCACGTAGCTAGTTAGCGGCGGACCTCTCCCCTTTTGCGGGGATGAGCTCCGAAGGTGCCACGTTGCCAGCAGGCCGCCGGAGTTGTCTTCGGCGCTCTCGGTAAAATGGATTTTTCTCTTTTTGGCTATCTTTTTTATTCTTTCTCTGTTTCAACTTATTTTAAAATGTTTTTCTACATATAAAATGTGAATATATGCAGAAATAAAAAATGAGAGTGTCACAGGAACAACACCAGTTCACATGATTAAGTTAGGACTCCCATTGAAAACGTCGTAATAGGAGTGGTGTGTTGAACTTTTGTGATGATTGCTTGTGTTTGTGTGCTTAGTGTGAGTTGTGGCACGCTTCAGCGAAGGTCCACATTCACACATAGTAGAGGGATGTGAGGTGTTTCGGCACTTGTTCACATCCTCATTAGTAGAGGAAGTTATTTAGTTCATACCCCTTGATGCATATAGTTTGGGGGATCAATCTAAACTTCTAACTTCTATTCCACTCAACTCTCTCTCACAGATGGTGAGAGAAAACGCCGGCCATCAAAGAAGGAACGTTTGTGGCAACCAGGAACCACAAGGGGATGGCCACATTGAAGTTCCTGAGAATGTTGACCACGGGGCTGGTGCAAACAACCTTGAACGATTGATGGCTATGCAGAACCAGCTCATGCAAATTATGATCCAAACTTTGGGTCAGCTGCAAGCCAACAACAACCACAATCCTAACCCCGTTCCTGCACCACCACCACCACCGCCGCCACCACCGCCAGCTCACAACAGACTGGGAGAGTTCCTGAGGACTTGACCACCCACTTTTGCACAAGCTAATGATCCCATGGAGGCTGATGATTGGTTGAAATCCATGGAAAAGAAGCTTGCCAATGTTCAGTGCAATGATCGGAAGAAAGTTCTCTTCGCATCGCCCCAACTTATGGGAGCAGCAGCTGGCTGGTGGGACGCTCTTTGCAATGCTCATGTCAACCAGGAGACTATCACTTGGACTGAGTTCAAGGAGAGTTTCCGGTCTCATTACGTCCCTGTTAGAGTCATGATGCTCAAAAGGCAAGTGTTCGAAGGACTCCGCCAAGGAAAGAAGAGCGTGAATGAGTACCTCAACAAGTTCACGCAGCTTTCAAGGTATGCCCCCGAGGATGTCAACTCAGATCAAAGGAAGCAATACTTGTTCATGAGAGGGTTGAGCAATGAGATCCAAGTTCAACTGCTCAACAATGACTATGCAAACTTCCAGAAGCTAGTTTACAAAGCTATATTGGTTGAGAGCAAGATCCGTGAGATCGAGCAAGAGGGCAAGAGAAAGATGCCATACCTACCACAAGGGAGCAATGTACGCCCCCGTTTCTTGCCCCAGCTGCACCCCAGTATGGCTCGTCCGCTTCTACTTTTCACCATATTCAACCACCACAGCAACGTCCCGTTATGCAAGCACCTCGCGTGCCTATAACTCCTGCGCCCCGACCCAACATGGGCGCATATGCTCAGAACCACCCTCGCCCAAACGTTCCTGCTGTCTTGGGCAACAAGGCATGCTTTGGATGCGAAGAGGCGGGACACTTTGCAAGTTAGTGCCCAAGGAAAGGCCTTGGACAGCCGACCAACGCGCCCAAGCAGAACCCACGGCCGAACGGAGGAGCTAATCAAGGTAACCGTGGGCAGCAGAACTATGCTCGTGGCAACATGAATCATGTCTCCATTGAGGAGGCGCAACAGGCTTAGGACGTCGTGATTGGTACGTTCCTTGCCAACTCCAACCCAGCTACTGTTTTATTTGATTCCGGAGCATCGCATTCATTCATATCATCCAAGTATGTTGCCAAGTATAATCTGCCCATATCACACATGAAATATACTATGTTGGTTAATTCTCCCGGTGGAGAGATGAGGACTAATATATTGTGTCCAAAAGTAAACCTTAAAATAAGGGGGTAGACTTCCTTGCCAACCTTATTGTCTTGGATTCTCAAGGGTTTGATATAATACTTGGAATGGATTGGTTAAGCAAGCACAACGGAGTGATCCAATGTGCTGAGAGGAGCGTGCAGTTGACAAATGAGCATGGTACTCGCATTGGGTTCGAGTCAGCCCAACCGGCAACCATGTGACGCCCCGGTTCTGAGAGGAAAACCTATCTGAACCTGGAACTGATGCGTATGTGTGCCCAGGATGTTCATCACACATACACATATCATACACAAACTGAATTCAGAATATATATTACCACGAATGAACAGGGTTTATTACAAAGTCTCATGAGTCTTGGACTCATGCTAACAGCGGAAGTCTATCTTAGCAGCGGAAGTCTATATCTAGCAGCGGAAGTCTTCTAAACTAATGCGGAAGCAATCTGAGCAGCAGCAGCTCCATCTCTACTCCATCCCCACAGGAAATGTTGAGGACAGATTACATGCCTAATCCTCCCCTTGTTCTTCATAGTATTCTTCTCCTGTTGCTGATGATGAAGTAATAATGCATGTTTGAGTACAATGATGTACTCAGCAAGTGCGGGAAAATATGATATGTAACTCACAACAAGGAAGGTATAAAAAGGCTCATTGCAGAAAGCAAAGTTTATTTCTCAAAACACGATAAAAACAGTAACTCAGCTTTAAGTGAATGTAATCCCAACATGTATTAAAATACCAACATACCTCCATTATGTTCATCGCTTTCCATGTCTCAACCAGACATTAATCAACTTCATATTTGCTCACCAATACCTTCTCGTATTCGCTACCATCTCACGAATACCATCTCGTATTCACTACCACTTCATCTCATAAACAATTCCGTCTCACACCAAGACCAATCTCGTTGCCATGACTCAACAGTCATGCAACCAATCTTATCACCCGGACTAAACAGTCCCAAAAAACCAAACCATAACCAAACTATCACCAAAACCATAACCAAATACCATCCCATCTCATCTAATCATGGAAGTTGGCCAGGCGTTCGTGACCGTAAGCTCGGCTATCATGATAGTTTTAAGAACTCTGCAGAGTTTGCACCTCTTTACCCCACAAGTTTGTGATTTCGTCACCCGTCGGTGACTGCAGAACCTCCATTATACCAGTACACAACCGTTGGTGTATGGCCAAGAGATCATAAAATAGCCTTTACAAAGGGGCTACTAGATGTATGGACTCACTAAGGTTTCACCGGCAGGCTAGAATCTCCAATTCTCCCATCCACGGGCCCCCTCTTGTGCCATGCAGTTTCCAGGGCAGTCCTCACTCGACTCCCATTCCCCGTGCCATCCACGGTCCATAACAATCTAGCAACTTACCTAATTACTCGGCTAAGCCGCGCCCATACTTGGCCTTGTGGTGGCACTGTTATCCTAGCATGTGCCCGCATGAACCGGTCCTTAGATCTACGGCAAGTAACCACCATCTCATTCTACCTCATTCACAAACCAAGGCTTCCCTAGATCTCGCTCTGATCCATGTTCATTAACAACATCAAGTTCTCATTATCATTACGAGTGTAGTTAGCTAAACACATCTATCTCTCTTCCCAAAAATCTCGTGGACTCAGCAAAGCATAAAAGCAAAACCATACCCGACTCATTTACTTCCATGGCGACAAGGGTGGTTTAATCAAAACTAGTAAACTCATATGAAAGGGTTTCCCATCATGTTTGACTCAGCACACACACCTTTTTGTAAACAAAACAGTTTTCCAAAACATAGGATCAATATGGTCAAGGGGCACTTGCCTTGTTCTTGTGGTTCCGGATGCTCTTGGATCTCGAAACCTTGTTGTTGCAGCTCGTCATAGACAGCTCCCTGAGCTTGTCCTTCTATACACGATCACGCACATACAAGATTCATAACAACCAATACCATGCACAAACTTTAACCAGATGCGATGATGCATATGCATGCAAATCCTATGATGCAGTTTTTATTATTAGATTGGTTTGTATGTGTTCTTGCATGTTTGCATGAGTTTTACGATGAACAGAGTTGTAGAGATCAATTGTGGACGTGGCGATTGTCGAAGTGTGTAGCCGACACTTCCCTAGGACCTGCTCTGGGCAGCCCGCGGAGGTTCTTTTTCGGAGGTGCTAGTCGTTCGCGGAGAGCTTCGGTGTTAGGGACGATTGAGGGAGAATCTAGACACGGGGAGTTTTACGTGGTTCAGGCCGCCGGAGCGTAAAACCCAACGTCCACGGTGAGCAGAGATGCTCGCTGTATTGCTTGCTGCTCCGAACCGGAGTCCAGAGCTTGAGGGTGTGAGATGGCTAGAGTGTGAATCAACAGAGTTCGAACCATTGCTAACGTTGCCTACCCGAGCCTTTTATAGTCCAAGGCTCGTGCGGCTTACAAGGTGGGCCCGGGACCTGACAGGTGGTCCCTGGGAGATTTCCTGCCATCTACCGTATCTACAGTTATGCCGGTAGTTGTCTCTGGCGAAGGCTTCCGAGTCTTCGTTCTGCTGCCCTGCCCATGCCGCAAGCTAGTCGTAGTGGTTGATGATGGCAGGGGCGGCAGGGGATGTCTTGTCGCTGTGTTTATTGTCGGGCAGGCTCTGACACGGCGTGCCAGTCTGCGATGTGACTGGGCAAAACGGTACCTGACAGAGGTGTGCTCCGTGTCTCCGCGTCTTGGGAAGGCGGGCCCCTTGAATACCTTGTACGGGCAAGGTATGGCGCATCTTTACTCCTGCTGCCTACCACGCGGGGGCAGGCAGCGTTGCTTTGCTGGCCACGTGGCGGGCCCGGAGCTCTCCTCTGAGGAGAGGGAGGTCCGGCCCCACGAGACACATGGAGCCTTCGGAGCTCTCCCCACGGAGGGGGGAGGTCCAGCTGCTGCAGGCCATGTGGTGGGCCCGGAGCTTTCCTCTGAGGAGAGGGAGGTCCGGCCCCGCTGGACACGTGGCGCCTTCAGAGCTCTCCCCGCGGAGGGGGGAGGTCCGACTCAGTTGGCCACGTGGCGGGTCCGGAGCTCTCCTCTGAGGAGAGGGAGGTCCGGCCCAGCTGGACACGTGGCGCCTTCGGAGCTCTCCCTGTGGAGAAGGGCGAGGTCCTTAGGCATTTTCCCCTGTGCGCGGGGGTACCCCATATTGAGGGTACCAACAGTGGCCCCCGGGCCCATCTCGGGGGAGATAGCAAGCCCAAGGTGGGGCCTCCGTCTCTTCCACTCCGTGCACTTTCTCTAAGTCCCGCATTGACCATTGCCGGAGCACAAACAGTCGCAGGATCGTGGGAGCATGTGCCCACTTGATGGTTGCTTTTACTGCGGCGGTTCCCAAGGCTGCCACTACTGCACGTCGCAGTGCTTTTTTCAGGAACCGCCGAAGCGTCTTGCCGGCTCGTGTCCTTGGGAGACTGACTTCTTGGCCCACCGCTTCAGCTGGACGACTTGGGTCCCCTTGTCATCGACGCTTGGTCTTGGAGCCGAAGCGGTTGCCCAAGCGGCGTATTCGAAGAGTTTCAAAACGCTTTGAATTGCACCTGGGAAGTTTTAAAAGGGGATCTTACTCGGATCGCGGCTTCCCTTCGCACTTCCCAGCGCTTGCACCTTCCTTGAGTTCTTGCGCCTTTGTCTTCTGCCATGGCTTCTAACCGGCCTCTGGAGAAGAAGCGCGCTCGATCTCCTCCGGTGGCGGCGGCTGCGCCGAGTCAGGCATCCAGGGCGCCTGCACGCCCTGCTTCCGGAGATGGCGCTCCGTCCGGTGGCGACTCCAAGAGGTCTCGGGCTCATCATCCCGACGGGACTCCTCTTGAGCGACGACGGGCTATAAGTTCCTGGGCGTCGCGTCCTCCCTCCTCTGGCTATGGAGTCTCGAAGGAAACTGCTGACGCGTCAGTGCCCAGGGGCGATCCAAGAACTCAGGCGCCCCGGGCTTCAGGAACCGGATCGGCGTCGAGGGGGGCTTCAAAAGCATCCCCTGCTCCGTCAGCCCGGGCGACTGCGGGGCAGCCGTCGGCGGCGACGGCGGGCTGTAGTGGTCCTACCCCGGCTCGAAAGCCTGGGTTCAGAGCCCGTTGAAGTGCTCGTGTCTCTCGGTAAGCGACGCCTACCAGGTTCTAGAGCTTGTTCTGTCTTTGTCTTTTCTTTACTTAGGAGTATCCCATGTTTGCAGGGACTCCTTGAGTGCCGGTAACGCTCCCGTTTCCTGGCCATCCCCGACTGGGGGGGGGGTCTGCGCTGCAGTGCTCGGAAGCCGGGACGGTTGCCGCGGCCCCCAAGCCAGCGCAAGTTCCTCCTGTACCAGTCGGCCAGGCTTCTACGGCAGTGTAGACTCCCTCCACTCGTCCTTCTTCGCCGGCTCAGGAGCCAGCTGTTGGTGAGGGTTCGACGGGTCTGGCTGTCGAGGTCCCGACTCCTATTGCCGGAGTGGAAGGAACTGCCACGGGCCTTACGGTGGGCATCAAACCAGGGCGTGATGGGAGCGAGCCCGTCCCGGCGCCGGCTTCTCCTGACCAGCGTCTCATCCCGGTTGCCGGTGCGTCATCCTCTCTTGAAGACGACGTGATGGAGGAGGTCGGGGGCGCCGCTCCGGCCTCTGCTGCCCCACTGCCCCTGGCAGACGCTCTCGTGCTTGCCCGGACGAGCGTCCGGCAGGTCTTGGCCACGCTCTGTCACGAGTGAGAGGAGCAGGTGGTTGAGAGGGATCGCCTTCTTACCTGGGGGAACCTTTTGAGGGAGCGGACCACGAAGGTCAAGGGGGAGCTCGACTCCAGGCGGGAGTCGCTTGATATCATGGAGCTGCTCCTCGACCGACAGAAGCGGGCCGTCGACCATCTGGACTCTAAGACGCGGCGGCTACACAAGGAGGCCCTTGAGGCGCATGCCCGGGCCGAGGAGAACTTCTCTGCCCTAGAGGAGGTGCGGCAGAGGCTGGCGCGCCGTGAGTGTGCCGTAGCGGATCAGGAGCGCTGCGTGGCGGCCGAGGCGGAGAGAGTCGCCGTGCGGCTGGCGGCGGGCGAGGGCGACCTGCGAGCCCGGGCTATGGAGCTAGAGGCCCGGAAGGCAGACCTGGCCACGAGGGAGGAGCAGGTCTCCCGGGAGCACCAGGTGATCCTGGATCGGGAGCTGGCTGCCGACTTCCGGGCTTCAGAGCTTGAGCGGCTTGCCCAGACTCTCCGCCTTCGGGAAAGCTCCCTGGCAACCAAGGAGAAGGAATTCTCCGAGGGGAGCCACGACGCCTTTCTGGCAGCCTGCCGCGAGGTAGAGGAGCTCTTGGCCTCGCGGTCTTCCGAGGCCCGTGCAGTCTCGAGCTTCGTCGACCAGGCAGGGTCCGCCCTGGTCCCACTTGGCTTCAGCCCGGTGAAGACGGCGACCCCTGCGTTGAAAGTGGCCGAGGTGATCCCCGCGCTCAAGTCAATCGGCGCCAAGCTGAGCAGGCTAGATGCGGTGGTCGCCGGCGAGCTCGAGGCAGAGGGACGGGGCCTGGCCGTGGAGGTTGCCACGCATGTGTTGGCATGCTTCAGGAGCCGGGACCCTTCCTTCTCACTAGAGCCAGCGAGACAGGGCCCTGCCGCGGAGCGGGAGGAAACCGCCAGGGCTGAAGTCAGGGACGTGGCCGCCCTTGTAGCCTCTAGGTTCCGGCGTGAGCCAGGGGAACCCTGGGACTTGTATCTCTTTTTTTATTGAGTCTGTAGCCCAGTTCATGGAGCCTTGAATAAATAGACTCTTGCGACTTTTCGTGTCTGTGTGCTCTTGTCTTCTTCTTGGTTTTGCCTGGCCGAGCCCTTAGCTCCGCAAGGTACTCAGAGGCCTTCACCAATCTCGAAGCTCTACATAGACACCTTCCCCGGGTCCTTATTGTATTAAGGGCCCTGGAGGTCTCCGGAATTCGCCCCATGAGAATGGGGAGGTCCGAATATGCCGACCACGTGGCGGGCCCGGAGCTCCCCTCTGAGGAGAGGGAGGTCCGGCCCCGTGGGACACGTGGAGCCTTCGGAGCTCTCCCCGCGGAAGGGGAGGTCCATCTTCTGCAGGCCACATGGCGGGCCCGGAGCTCCTCCTGTGGAGAGGGGAGCTCCGGCCCCGCTGGACAAGTGGGGTCTTCGGGACTCGTCCCTGCAGAAGGGGCGAAACCCGGATCCTCCGGTCTTGCGCTAGAACCTGGAGGTCCTGCACGCAGGTAGAGGAAGCATAATTCTCCTCGGGGGGTTCTCCCCTCCCCGTCTCATTGTCTTATTCGGCTTACGGTCCTAGTCCGGTATTGGGCAATTCTGGGCGCGAGGCACCGGGGCTCCGGCTCCCTCCGAGGTCAGGGTACGACCGTCCGGCCCCTAGTACCGGACCGTACGTCGGGGAAGCAGAGTGCACAGGCTTTGGGTACGGAACCAGGCAAAGCGGCTGTACTCCCCTAGGCCTCCGGAGGACAGGGTGCGCACGCTTTGGGTACAGAGCCGGCTAAGCGGGATACGCACCCTGGACCCCCCATGCACGGCGCAGGCCTTTCCTGGAGGTGACCAACTGGCACCGCAACACCTGACTGGGGGAGGCCCGAGAGGCCCCCTGGCCATCGGCAGGTGCCTCATGCGCAACCGCCTTCGGTAGGATAGCAAATGCTGACTATGGATGAGAGCGGGAAAGGGGAGCTAAATGTACGGTGAGCATACATAGAAAGTGCGGTCATAAAAATTAATGTGTAATTTAAATGAGCACATAAGTGAGAGCGAGGTAGAACAGGTTTCTGTGTAAATGCCCATAGGAGGAAGTCAGGCTGTACATGGAGGCAACGACCCGCCCCATTAAGAAGGGAAGCAAGACTCTACGCGGTTGGGGTCGGAACCAGGCCAAGCTGGACGTAGTCCTGGACCGTCCCCTGAGGCTTAGCTGCTCCGAGCACCGTTCCTGGACTCTATGGGATTTATTACAGAAAGGTAAAGGCCTATGCTACTAATGCTCAGGAGGTAGAACTTACTGTGATTTTCCATGCTCCAAGGGTTCGGGAACGGATCCCATCCTTGGTGGAAAGGCGTATGTACCTGGGACGGCAACTTTCGTGACTCGGAAGGGACCTTCCTGGGTGGGGGAGAGTTTATAGGTCCTTCGCGAGAAACTGTGAGCCACGGCACCAGGTTGCCTTCTTCCAGCTCCCTGACGCGCTTGGTCCTTTGGCGGTAGTGCTAGAGCACCAGCCGGGGCCGTGCGTTGTGGGGTGTTACCTGCAATCGTGCCTCACCGACGAGGTCGATATCTTCATGCTGGAGCAGGTCCAGCACGGCTTCTCCTGGGAGCCCCGGGGTACTTTCCCCTTCTGGCTAAGGCCGTCAAGAGGTAGGAGGGCCCGGACTCTTCTTGGGAGACCTAGGATGTCTTTCCCCTTCTGGCTAAGCCCATCAAGAGGTTGACAGATCCTGGGCAGCCCCCGGGAGGTGAGGCCGAAGCACAGAGACGTGCACTCGGGTGGAGCTGCCCGGTTCTGCACCGCCGCGGCTGGTTCTTGGGCTGCTGCGATGCTTGGAGCTTCTCCAAGGCTGATATCGCAGCAGTGCATTCTCCACAGATCTTTCGGGGCAGCCGTAGTCAGTTACTGCCCCGGCTCGTCGTCACTGGAGCTGGAGTCCTCACCGTTGTGCACCGTCTTTAAGGCGCGCTGAGGCTCCTGAAACCCCACCTGGTGGCTGACGTTGTCTGGGGCGTCGACCTTCTGCTTGCCCTCCCTTTGATGGAAGGGTGGGGCATCAGCTCGCAGCTGCCTCCCTTTGCGGAAGCGCTCTGCGAGTTTCTGGATGTCCCGGCACTCAGCAGCAGTATGGTAGCTGGTGCCGTGCACGGGGCATAGCTCGCCTTGGTCTCCATCTGGAGCTGGTGACTGTCGCTGCCTTTTGTCGGGGCGTGGCCCCCGAGCTCCACTGGGAGCTGCTGCTGCAGCAACGGGAGCCGCGGTTGGTGGCTTCGTCTTGCCACCGCCCCGGTTCTTGATCTTCTTGCCGCCTCCATGGGAAGCAGCGCCAGATCCAAGCTGTCCTCCTGATTCGGAGGCTGGCAGTGAGTGCCAGTTCCGCCCTTCAGCTGCCCTGGCACACTTGTCCGCCAGGCTGAAGAGCTCTGAGACGTCGCGAACCTCTCTGGTCGCGAGCTTCTCAAGCATCTTCTCGTCCTGGACACCCTGCCGGAACGCCACCACCACAGAAGCACTTTGGATGTGCGGGATGGTGTTCCGTACCTGGGAGAACCGCTGGATGAAGGAGTGCTGTGTCTCTCCAGGTTGTTGCTGGATGGCGTGGAGGTCGAGCTCCGTGCCAGGCCGGGTGTAGGAGCTGCCGAAGTTAGCAGTGAACTGCCGGCAGAGCTCTCCTCAAGAGGTTATGGAACCCTGGGGGAGGTTCATGATCCAAGACCGGGCTGGGCCGGTCAAGGCGACGGGGAAGTAGTTGGCCATGACGTCCTCGTCCCCTCCTGCAGCAAGGACGGCGGTGGAGTAGATCTGGAGGAACACCGCCGGGTTGACACTGCCGTCGTACTTCTCGGGCAGGTGCGGCCGAAACTTGCGCGGCCACCTCGCGAAGCGAAGGTGTGGCGCAAGGGCCGCACATCCTGCTCCTGTTGCTGCAGGCTTTGGTGCCGCGAACGCTTGGTTCGCTGCTGGCACTGTGTACCCCGGTATGGGAAAGGCTGCGCCATAGACCGGGGGCGCCGTTTGCAGGGCATATGGCTGGGGCATATGCTGCGTGGCGTATGCCTGGGGTAGAGATCGCGTGGCGAACGTCTGCGCCTCAGGCTGGGTCGAGGCAGTCGACATGCTGTCGCCAGCGTCCTGGTTGCAACGCCTTTCTCGTCGTCGCTCAATGAACACTCGGGCATCTTTGCCCAAGTGGCATCGTTCCAGCTCCGTCCTCAGGTCCGTCGATGGGAGCCTGGTGGAGCGGGAATCCGCCGTCTGCCCGTCAACCGTTGGCATGCGTGTCAGCGACATAGCCGGTTGGCCGGGACGTCGTGTAAGGGCCTCAGTTTTGACACACCTTTGCAGTGTTCATCACCACACCACACACCTCATTTGAGGAAGGATGATGAACACAAATGAAGAGCAAGTAACAATTATCAACATGCTCATTAGAGAACAAACTCACACATTGCAAAAGTGGTATTTCCCACATGTGATATAGATGGGCTGGACATATGGAAACTCCTACACTTTGCTAAGGATGTCCATGCCAAGTTTCACCCAAATTCCAAACCTTTTTGAGGTCATTTTGGGTATAGTTAGAAAGAGGGCAGTTTGGAGCAATATTCAAATTCAAACTGTTTTTATCCCATGAAATTAAAAGTGGGAGGCATATTCTTACTCAGCACATTTTGTGAGCCCACACACCGAGTTTCACTCCAATTGGGGTTGATCCTGACGTGAACTAAGTGGGGCAGGTTCAAACTTCATTTGAATTCAAAACTGCATTTGTGCTGAAATTCACTCAAACCAAGCCCAATTCGAATCCTATGCAATTCGAATGGCTCAGGGGTGAATAATCTGAACCACCAGGGGTATTATGGGGTTCACTGTTCACTACAGTGATTAGGAGTAAATTTCAGAGGTTAAAACCCCGGGTGGGGCCCACATGTCATAGAGGGAAGAAGGAGAAACTTGCAACCAAAGTCAGAGTCTCGGTGGGAAATTCCACCGAGCAGCTGTCGGCTGTGCCACGGAGCAGCTGCCGGCGCCACCAGCTGCTTCCCCCTCCGCGCGCTGGCACCCAGGGCGGCTTGCTCGCGCCCCCACGCGACCGGCACCGCCTCAGCCGAGCAGGAGTCGGCCGGCTTTATCTTCTCGCGGGCAAACCCGAGCAGCGGCATTGTCTCTCGCCGCAGCTCTCTGCTCAATCGTGAAAATCAGCAAAACCATCTCCTCCTTCGTCCTTGAGCTGCTAGACAGCCACCTGAGGTTGCACTTCACCTCCCCAACACCAGAAACCCCGAGTTCCGACCTCCCTTGCCCAAGAGCGATCGCCACCGCGGCGACCTAGCCTCAGCCAAGAGTCAGGCGCCCGTGGACAGCGTTCCCCAGGCGTTTACACGGTCCAGCAAGAGAGGCAATAGGAGCGCGCGACCACCGTGCTGCTCTCCTCCAAGTTTGGAAGCCAACCGTGAAGAATCCGCGAAGAATTTCTAGTTTTTGCTCCGGCGACCGTAACCCGAACTTCCGGTACGGTTTCTTTAAATTCTCGCTCTATGATCTTTCGGAGGTCATCAAATCTTGCACATAGACGCTGGACTAGCCGGCGCCCAAGTTCTTTTCTGCATCCGTAGCATGAAACTGTCTAGGAGTGACGAATTTCGAGCTCGATTGAGGGCAGTCATGGCGGGCACGATCGGTCACACCGTGCCGACCGACTTGCCGCCATCCCTGAACCTTTTCGGCAGCTTGTCAAGCTTCCTAGAGGTACACTGATGCTGTAGGACCGTTTGTTCGAGGTGTTAGCGGGTTAGGACCCACAGTCGACAGTGCCGAACCTCAACCAAGGCCGCGGCACGTCGCCGAGCTATTGCCGGTCACCTCCAGCCCGACCTGACACCACCGACGTGTTCCTCGACGTCGACAACCCCCTGGCGGCGAGTTTCAGACCATGGGAGGTCCGGCAGCGGCGAGCCGGCGAGCCCCGGGTCTGCTCCGGCAAGGTCGGTGGCGCGGGCGCGAGAGAACAGCGGGAGGAAGAAGCCGGCTGACCCACGTGTCAGCGGCTGAAGAATTTAAATCGGGATCGAGTGTGGCCGGGGATCCGCTGTGCCGGCGCACAGATACCCTGTGAGCTCCGGTGTGCCGGACACCTCCGCGCTCGACACGTGTGGTATCTCCGGGGTGCCGGACACCTCCGCGCTCGACATGTGTGGAATCTCCGGGGTACCGGACACCTCCGCGCTCAACACGTGTCCCCGCGGGACCCCGCGAGATTTCAACTTTCCCCCGATTTTCAGAATACTTCCAAACTTCAAATCCTCACAACTTTAGCTAGGAACCTTCAAATTAAGTGAGACCACCTCCATTAGAACCCTCTGAAAATCTAGTTTTCAGAAAGTCATAGTTTGTTTCATGAAAATCACTAGAACACCCTAAGAGTTCCAATGAAGGTCAAGGACATAATTAATTGTGGAGGGCTCAAATGAGCTTTGCTGCAACTAAAACTTGACCAAGTCTCTGTTTAGGTTGTAACCAAGCCACAGTAAAAGTTTCACAGTCATTAGGTCTGTCTAGCAAGGGTTATAGACTTAACAACTTCAAACTTAATACAAATGCATTAAATTAATACATGTATTGTTTCTATCATGTAGTCGCTAAGGTCAAGGAGGAACCCGAAGTCCTAGACTTCGTTACTCCGGAGGAACAACTAGCCTACGACCAAGAGCAGCAAGGCAAGCTCCGGTTTGCATTAACCTTTTTACAAATGTTTATTTTTTTGAGCACATCTTTGAATATTGTTCTTTGCATTAGAGTCTTGATTGGAAACCCAACTGCATAGCCAAGAAAACCATGGGTTGGGTTTAGGATTGAAAACCTCGTTAGCCATTGCATTGCTAAGATAGAGTAGGATTCGGTACAAGTCGAGTAGTTGGAACTACTCGCGAGCATAGGCTAGAGGCACTCGACTCGGGTAGTGTTAGCACATGAAACACATGGCAAGAAAATGAGAACAAGCGGAGAGTAAGGGCAGCAGGACTTTGGGGCCTGTGTGCTGTAGCCCCGCTTGTGTCGATTGAGGACCGAGCCGTGTGCGGGCCTGTTGAACAAGCTAGAACAGTACCGAAGACCTACCGGCTATATGGGAACCGGGAAACTGATGTAACTCGGGTAGCTGGGTGTTGAGGCATAGCTGGTCGTTCAGAGGGTAGGTTGAGAGCTCGAGGTGTAAATCGGCTGGCGGCACTGAGATGCGCGCGCAGAGACCTCTTGCTCGGGACGATTGGACCGGTTCAACATTTGGCT
The DNA here is from genome assembly GCA_030760725.1 of Neostapfia colusana. NCBI lineage: Eukaryota > Viridiplantae > Streptophyta > Magnoliopsida > Poales > Poaceae > Neostapfia > Neostapfia colusana. Next base: position 86,803,894 of record JASWHV010000003.1, read on the forward strand.
AACGGGTGAAAGGTAGTCGCGTACGGCGTCCGTGATGGTTGTTGTAGGCAACATCGAGTACGGGCGTACGTGACGGGTTGTTCGGGTAACCATGCAGGTGTAAATCGATTATAATCGCCGTCCCTCGCGGTCAGTGAGTACCACTTGTTCACTGTACTGTGACGTAGAAAGAACAGGCTAGTCACATGTTAAAATGTTGCTGATTGAAAGCTGGACATTGATTGTTAATGATATGCTGTAGCTTAGAGCTAACTAAAGTTCTTTTCAACTTTGGGCAAAGTACATGAGAGAAATGCGTTTCTTGTTTGATTGCGGCTCTCTCATGTGCCTTAGCATAAGGTTCTCCACAACCTGCTGCTAAAACTTGAAAGTAAGGTTCTACTAATTAGGCAAGTCCTTGCAACTGATTTTTACCTCATGTAACCCATTACCCTCATATAGAAGTTCCATGTTTAGGTGAGACGGGTCAGACTTGTTGAGCCTTCGTGCTCACTGCTTGTGTTTGAAGCTTTTGCAGGGTTCTATGAGGAAGGGACTCCCGAGGAGGAGACGGAACCCCAGGAGGGGAACCCCATCGAGTGGGAGTCGTGCACGCCGCAGAGTTAGTGTGCGTGTGTGCTAGCAAGGACACGTTCGAGGGCTGAACGTGACTTGATGCTTAGTCTACGCCGCGAGTGTAGACTGAACTTATTTTGATGTAAACATGTTCATAAATTTGTTTATGTAATAAAATTTCCTCTTCCGCTTCGTACCTTTGACGTGTGTTATACGGTGCTGTGCAACACAGCACCCCTCAGCGTGATCCTGGCTCGACAGGACCATTGGGGTCGTGTCAGCGTGGTATCAGAGCTCGCTTGAGGGTTAACACAGTACAAAGGTCTTCTTTTTCAAAAATCCAGTGAGGAACGAGTTAGTAGCCCGTATAAGGATGTTATTAGTATATAGAAAGTGGCTTATTAACCTATTTGTTATGTCGGAAAATCGTGCATCTCGGGACGTTCATGTCTTGGGGGTGCACGTAAGCGCTGTCCACCAGTGCGCACAAGCTGAAGGGTGGAGCCCCACGGGTGGCAGGTAACCCGACCCGCTTTAGTATCCTCTATGACTCTTCATGTCGTTCGGGGTATTCGAGCAACGTCTATCCCTGGCGTGCGTGGTGCAACTTGGGAGACCCCGTCACGTGGTCTGAAACGTGAACACGTAACTCAAGGCGTGTTTGGCTTGAGAACATCCGGGCGAGTGATGACGGCCGGGTGTACGAACTGTATGGATTCCGGGCTCGGTGTGCAGCCGAGTCTGATGATTGTTTGAGTTTCTGCAGGTAGCCTGACCACGAAACGGTAGACGTGTAGCATCCGTGTGCGAGTGACGTTTAGCGCCACTGAAATAACGAAGCCGGCTAAGTCCGGTATAGGTTTTTCTTTGTGAGGACGTAGTACCGACATAATCTGGTGACGCATCGACGTCACACCCAACTAAATGAACAAATTCATTTAAAACTTGAAAGTTTTGCTCCAAAGTAGTAAAACTTGATGTAACTCCTTCCCTTGAACAGGATATTCAAAGTTAACAAGTTTTCAACTTATAGGTTGTTAAGGACAGAGCACTCTGTTTTCAGCTGAATCAAGGCTGAAGTTAATCAGAGGTTAAAGGTTGAGTTCTTTCGAGGTTGGTGTTGTATGATACATTTCCGGAAGGCTTTGGAAGAGCTTTACAACTTTTCTGTTGAGGTCCAGAGGTGTTTCATCCCTTAACCACTCGAAAAATGCAGTAGAGTTGAAACTGTCCAGAAAACAGGACAGAGTAAAGACTCTCTGTAGACTCTCTGTAAATTAAGCATAACTTCCTGCATAAAAATCCAAAAATGGAAAATGAGGTAGTTCTGGAAATCTTATGAGGTGGGTTACAACTTTGTAACAGAAAGTTTTGTCAGATTAAGAACATAATTAACTGGGATTCTTGGATCAATTCAGTACCTAAAGCAGGGAGGTGCTGTCCAATTGATTCCAGAAATTCTGTTAACTTTGACATCTCATAACTTTTGAACCAGGACAGATCTTAGGCCAAGCAAACACTTTCTGGAAAGCTATTTAAGTTATCTTTAACTTTGATGTTGAGCTCCAGAATTGGTTTTGCTTTTAATTGTCCTAAATCAGGTTGAAATGGAAACTGGTCAGGGCTGTCATGGGAACAGTAGATCAGCAGTCAAATTTGTTTAAAAATTTGAACTATGTTTCCAAGTTTTATGGGTTCAATGACATGTTTTATGTTATAACTCAGGGGTTTACTGTTTAAATAAATATTTGACAATTCTCAAATATATTTTTACAGATGGCAGCAGATAAACAGTTGGAGAACGGGTGGGTGGTTTCCCACTGTTCTGACCGTAGCGGCTACCCGGAAGCATTGTGGCAAATGCTCCAATATTTCGGGTACAACCAGATGCCGCAATACTTCGCCAAGGAAGAAGGCGAAGAGGGGAACAAGACGTGGACGATCCATGTCAAGGTTCCTGCAGGACCTACGCCACCCGGTTGGGTGCCATTCACCGTCACGGTGAGGGGAAGACAACCGGAAGGGATGTGGCAGGTGGCAGCCCGTGACACTATGTCACGTTTCTGTCAACTACATGTGCAGGCTATGGAGGGTACTCCATACGCCCTCGTTCCGGTGGAGGGGCGAGCTCAGCATGTGTGGGAAGAGAGGAACCTGGAAGCAACGGACCCGAGTTGCCCAAGGTACAACCCCGCGGAGGCAAATCTCAGCCTCCAGATGAGGGCGGGAAACGCCGTGATGGACAGGCAAGCTGTTCATACGGAGCATCTCGCCACAAAGCTCAAGGAGAGCACGAGCCGTGGAGATCATTTTGAGAGTGCTCACAGCGCACTCCGCAATGTGCTCCTTCCGACGATCAAGCGACTGAATGAACAACACAATCAGTTGCGTCGTCTGAAGAAGGCAAGGAAGAAGAGCCGTGTGGACGTCGCGGCGTTGCAAGAGCTGGTGCAGACCCTAACCCAGCAGAATGAGGACCTTGCTCAAGAGCGGGACGACGCTATTGAGGAAGGACAAGGCTGGGAAGAGGACTACAACCAAGCTATGGACGAGGTGCATGCTTTGCAGGACCTCATGCCCCCGGTGTTAGGCGTACCGGTAGTCTTGGGTCTTCCAGCAATGGGAGAACCCGGGATGGGAGAAGAGGTGGTAGACCCAGAGATACCAGCAGAGGTACCGGAGGAGGACGACCCCCAGGAGGTCGAGTTCTACTCCGAGTAGGGGGTTACGGTTGCCAAGTAGGGAGGCCAGGGTAGAGTAACCCAACTTTTGTAATCGGTGACATGTCGTGTAGACAGTAGCGTATGTATAGGTAGTGACGACATGAGCACGACTTCTCGGAGATCCGAGAATAATGTATCTTGTATAAAGTTTATGCTTTATCAATATATGTGAATGTTGTGCAAATTAATCGTGTGTCACTTCAATACCTACTGTTGCGTATGGAATTTTAAGTAGGACATGTGCTAATTGCTGCTGTTTTGAATTTCAGAATGACGCGTACTCGTGCCAACCCTGACGTTGGGGGTACCAGTCAAGGGGGAGAGACCTCCCAACCACCTCCCGAGGACTCCTCGGGACAACAACAGCAACAGCAGCAACAGCAACAGCAAACACCGCCACCGCCACTGCCAACGGTTACATTGGCCGACATTGTCGCGGCGATGGCGGGCTCGCATCAGCAGCACACCGAGTTGCTGCAGACTCTCATCGCCAATACGTCTCGCCCAGAGAGACGTCAAGATCGTGAGGAGCGCCAACAGAGCTCCTACTCCGACTTCCTGGCGACTCATCCCCCTGTATTCTCAAGGGCGGATGAACCACTTGACGCGGACAACTGGCTCCGCGCCATAGAGATGAAGTTCGGGCTGCTCCAAATCAGCGAGCAGCGCAAGACTCAGTTCGCGGTCCAGCAGCTCCAAGGATCTGCGAGCGCGTGGTGGGCTAACTTCTGTGCTTCACAGCCCACCGACCAAGTGATGACCTGGGCGGAGTTCCGGACGGCCTTCAGGGCCTATCATATACCGCCAGGTCTGATGAAGAGGAAGACGCAGGAGTTCCTACACCTGCAACAAGGGAGCGGGAACGCGCTGGAATACTCCAGGGCGTTTAACGATCTCGCGCTATATGCGTCGTATCATGCTGATACCGACGAGAAGCGGCGGGGCCATTTTTACCAGGGGCTTAACCCGCTCCTGAAGGACAAGTTGGCGATGTTCAATCGCGGTAGCCTCAACGACATCATTGATGCTGCGATTGTTCAGGAGGACTCCGGCAAGGAGTTGGCGGCGGCGGAGCGAAAGTGAAGCGCGCCGCAGAGCAGCGGAGAAGGAGGCGGTCCTTCTCCGAAGTTTAGGATGGTGAATCGCCCACCATCAGGTCCACGCTGGCAGCCACCACAGCGGTCGATGCCGTTCCGCAGTCGGCCGTACTCTTCACCGGCATTCCGGCCGGCACTGCCAGCACCACCGCAACAACAACAACAGCAGCGGGCGATACCGCGTGCGTTTGCACCTCAGCAACGCATGCCGGGCTTTCGTCCACCGAGCACTCCACCAGCAGCGGCCACATGTTACAAGTGTGGTCGTCCAGGACACTTCACGAGCAGTTGCCCGGAGAGGCAAGGCGGCAGAGTGGCACCACAGTTTCCGGGGAGGAATCAACCCCGGAACCCTACTAATGCGCGGCGGGCAAACCCTAGGCCCGGCACCGTCCACCAGCTTGCCATTGAGGACGTGCCGGAGGGCGAGCCAATCCTTGCGGGTATGTTCCAACTCCACCAGCATCCCGCTATAGTACTATTTGATTCAGGCGCCACGCATAGCTTCATTAGCCAAGCTTTCATTGATAAGTATAGCTTGCAAATACTACCCACCGATAGTCCTTATGTGATCTGTTCACCGGGTGGGAAAATTCCAGCAAGCATGATGGTCCCAAAAGCGCCATTGTGCTTAGAGGGTAGAGTTTACCCTACGTCTCTCATAATTTTAGAGGTACAAAAGGTCGATGTCATCTTAGGGATGTCGTGGTTAACCCGCCACGGCGCTGTTTTAGACACCGTCCTCCGAGTCGTGCACTTGAACTCCGAAGTGCACGAGTCTCACACATTATTTCTGGACAGTCCAGAAATAAAACTTCCAAGTGTCTATCAAGCCACAGCCATCAGATTGGAAGATATTCCAGTGGTCCGAGAGTTCCCTGACGTATTCCCGGATGATTTGCCGGGGATGCCACCCGATAGAGAGGTGGAGTTCAAGATTGAACTTGCACCGGGAACCATGCCAATATCCCGAAGGCCGTACAAGATGGCGCCCAAGGAGTTGGCTGAACTGAAGACCCAGCTCACGGACCTTCTGGAGAAGGGTTTTATTAGGCCGAGCTCCTCGCCATGGGGCTGTTCGGCATTATTTGTCAAGAAGAAGGATGAGACGTTGCGGCTTTGCATGGACTATCGTCCATTAAATGCCGTAACCATCAAGAACAAGTACCCGTTGCCACGGATCGACATGTTGTTTGATCAGTTGGTCGAAGCAAAGATATTTTCCAAGATCGATTTAAGATCCGGGTACCATCAAATTAAGATAAGGGCGGAGGACATTCCAAAGACAGCTTTCTCGACAAGGTACGGACTTTATGAGTACCTGGTCATGTCTTTCAGCCTCACCAATGCTCCAGCTCACTTCATGTACTTAATGAACTCGGTGTTCATGCCGGAGCTGGACAAGTTTGTCGTGGTCTTCATCGACGACATCCTGGTATATTCCAAGTCGGAGGAAGATCACAAGAAACATCTGCGTATAGTCTTGCAACGGCTGCGGGATCGCAAGTTATACGCAAAATTCAGCAAATGCAAGTTTTGGATATCGCAAGTGCCTTTCCTCGGGCATATCATCTCAGAGGAAGGTATCGCTGTGGACCCGAGCAAGATCACTCAAGTGCTGAATTGGAAATCCCCGAGAACTGTTCACGAGGTACGGAGTTTCCTCGGACTCGCGTGATATTATCGGAGGTTTATCCCGAACTTCTCGAAGATTGCCAAGCCAATGACAGAGCTGCTGAAGAAGGCTACCAAATATGTTTGGAGTCCAACATGTGAAGCAGCATTCAAGGCTTTAGTCAAGCACCTGACATCAGCACCGGTTTTGGCGCAGCCAGACACAACAAAACCGTTCGATGTGTACTGCAATGCATCCGGCGTTGGGCTCGGATGTGTGCTGATGCAAGACCGAAGAGTGGTCGCGTATGGATCACGGCAGCTTTGAAACCATGAGCAGAATTATCCAACCCACAATTTGGAGCTCGCTGCCGTGGTACTTGCACTAAAAATGTGGAGGCACTACCTACTCGGTAACCTCGTACATTTATATACCGACCACAAAAGCCTCAAGTACATATTCACTCAGAAGGAGCTGAACATGAGGCAACGAAGATGGTTAGAACTGATAAAGGATTACGAGATAGAGATCCATTATCATCCAGGCAAGGCAAACGTAGTGGCAGATGCGCTGAGCCGCAAGTCACACGTCCATAATCTGACCATCACACCATTGGAAGAGAGTGAACCACCACTCCATGTGATTCCACACGGAGCTCTCTACAACTTAGCTTTGATCCCCACCATTCGTGAAGAGATAGCGGCAGCCCAGAAGAATGACAAGGGCATGTCACATTTGCGGAGACGTGTAGACAGTGGGGAGTTGAAATGTTTACGGAAGGACGGAGACGGCGTTCTGTGGTTCAAGGACCGGATCGTCGTACCCCGTAAACCAGAATTACGGAAGAAAATCTTTGATGAGGCTCACTTATCAAAGTTTTCTATTCACCCCGGTAGCAACAAAATGTATCAAGAACTCAGAAGAAAGTTTTGGTGGACACGGATGAAGCGCGAGGTTGCAAAATACGTGTCCGAGTGTGATACATGTCGAAGGTGAAGGCAGATCATATGCGGAAACCGGGATTGCTGCAACCACTGGACATTCCTGCCTGGAAGTGGGAGGATGTGAGCATGGATTTTGTCGTCGGTTTACCCACCACCTTATAGAAACATGATTCGGTGTGGGTGATCGTCGATCGGCTCACCAAAGTTGCCCATTTTATCCCGGTCAACACCAACTACAACGCCAAGAAGTACGCTGAACTGTACATCTCACGGATCCTATGCTTGTACGGCGTACCCCGTACTATCATTTCAGATCGGGGCACTTTATTTGTGTCCCGTTTTTGGGAGCAGCTACACGCTGCCTTGTGGACGAAGCTAATCCGTAGTTCAGCCTACCACCCGCAGACGGATGGACAAGCCGAGCGGGTAAATCAGATTCTAGAAGACATGCTACGAGCTTGCGCTATCAACCACGGCAAGAATTGGGATGATCACTTGCCGTTAGCCGAGTTCTCGTACAACAATGGGTACCAAGCCAGCATCAAGATAGCGCCCTACGAGGTGCTATACGGAAGAAAATGCCGCACACCGTTGAACTGGTGTGAGTCTGGCGAAAGGGTTACCTTTGGGATTGACCTTGTCAACAACGCAGAAGAAAAGGTTCGACTAATTCAAACGAACCTAAAAGCCGCTCAATCCCGTCAGAAACAGTATGCGGACCGGAGAAGGCGCCCATTACAATTCGAAGTTGGAGATCACGTATATCTACGGGTGTCTCCAATGAAGGGCGTAAACAGATTTGGGGTGAGAGGAAAGTTGGCACCACGATTCATTGGTCCATTTCAAATTACCGAAAGATGTGGATCAGTGGCATACCGGCTGAAATTACCAGAAGCACTCTCCGGTGTGCACGACGTCTTTCACATTTCCCAGCTGAGGAAGTGTCTCAAGCTATCAACTACCGTTCAGCTGGAAGACATTGAAGAACTGCAACCGGATCTCACCTATCGGGAGGAACCGGTGCAGATTATTGATGAAAAGGCCCGAACCACACGCAACCATACGTTGTGGTTCTACAAGGTTCTATGGAGTAATCACTCCATGGATGAAGCGACATGGGAGAGCGAAGAATTTCTTCGCACTAACTACCCCGAATTTTTCACGTCGCATATCCGGTAATTTTCCATCGTCCTCTCTCTCATTTTCACCTTATAATCTCGGGATGAGATTCTTTTAAGGGGGGAGGAATGTAAGGGCCTCAGTTTTGACACACCTTTGCAGTGTTCATCACCACACCACACACCTCATTTGAGGAAGGATGATGAACACAAATGAAGAGCAAGTAACAATTATCAACATGCTCATTAGAGAACAAACTCACACATTGCAAAAGTGGTATTTCCCACATGTGATATAGATGGGCTGGACATATGGAAACTCCTACACTTTGCTAAGGATGTCCATGCCAAGTTTCACCCAAATTCCAAACCTTTTTTAGGTCATTTTGGGTATAGTTAGAAAGAGGGCAGTTTGGAGCCATATTCAAATTCAAACTGTTTTTATCCCATGAAATTAAAAGTGGGAGGCATATTCTTACTCAGCACATTTATGTGAGCCCACACACCGAGTTTCACTCCAATTGGGGTTGATCCTGACGTGAACTAAGTGGGGCAGGTTCAAACTTCATTTGAATTCAAAACTGCATTTGTGCTGAAATTCACTCAAACCAAGCCCAATTCGAATCCTATGCAATTCGAATGGCTCAGGGGTGAATAATCTGAACCACCAGGGGTATTATGGGGTTCACTGTTCACTACAGTGATTAGGAGTAAATTTCAGAGGTTAAAACCCCGGGTGGGGCCCACATGTCATAGAGGGAAGAAGGAGAAACTTGCAACCAAAGTCAGAGTCTCGGTGGGAAATTCCACCGAGCAGCTGTCGGCTGTGCCACCGAGCAGCTGCCGGCGCCACCAGCTGCTTCCCCCTCCGCGCGCTGGCGCCCAGGGCGGCTTGCTCGCGCCCCCACGCGACCGGCACCGCCTCAGCCGAGCAGGAGTCGGCCGGCTTTATCTTCTCGCGGGCAAACCCGAGCAGCGGCATTGTCTCTCGCCGCAGCTCTCTGCTCAATCGGGAAAATCAGAAAACCATCTCCTCCTTCGTCCTTGAGCTGCTAGACAGCCACCTGAGGTCGCACTTCACCTCCCCAACACCAGAAACCCCGAGTTCCGACCTCCCTTGTCCAAGAGCGATCGCCACCGCGGCGACCTAGCCTCAGCCGAGAGTCAGGCGCCCGTGACAGCGTCCCCCAGGCGTTTACACGGTCCAGCAAGAGAGGCAATAGGAGCGCGCGACCACCGTGCTGCTCTCCTCCAAGTTTGGAAGCCAACCGTGAAGAATCCGCGGAGAATTTCTAGTTTTTGCTCTGGCGACCGTAACCCGAACTTCCGGTACGGTTTATTTAAATTCTCGCTCTATGATCTTTCGGAGGTCATCAAATCTTGCACATAGACGCTGGACTAGCCGGCGCCCAAGTTCTTTTCTGCGTCCGTAGCATGAAACGGTCTAGGAGTGACGAATTTCAAGCTCGATCGAGGGCAGTCATGGCGGGCACGATCGGTCACACCGTGCCGACCGACTTGCCGCCATCCCTGAACCTTTTCGGCAGCTTGTCAAGCTTCCTAGAGGTACACTGATGCTGTAGGACCGTTTGTTCGAGGTGTTGGCGGGTTAGGACCCACGGTCGACAGTGCCGAACCTCAACCAAGGCCGCGGCACGTCGCCGAGCTATTTCCGGTCACCTCCAGCCCGACCTGACACCACCGACGTGTTCCTCGACGTCGACAACCCCCTGGCGGCGAGTTTCAGAACATGGGAGGTCCGGCAGCGGCGAGCCGGCGAGCCCCGGGTCTGCTCCGGCAAGGTCGGCGGCGCGGGCGCGACAGAACGGCGGGAGGAAGAAGCCGGCTGACCAACGTGTCAGCGGCTGAAGAATTTAAATCGGGATCGAGTGTGGCCGGGGATCCGCTGTGCCGGCGCGCAGATACCCTGTGAGCTCCAGTGTGCCGGACACCTCCGCGCTCGACACGTGTGGTATCTCCGGGGTGCCGGACACCTCCGCGCTCGAAACGTGTGGTATCTCCGGGGTACCGGACACCTCTGCGCTCAACACGTGTCCCCGCGGGCCCCCGCGAGATTTCAACTTTCCCCCGATTTTCAGAATTCTTCCAAACTTCAAATCCTCACAACTTTAGCTAGAAACTTTCAAATTAAGTGAGACCAACTCCATTAGAACCCTCTGAAAATCTAGTTTTCAGAAAGTCATAGTTTGTTTCATGAAAATCCCTAGAACACCCTAAGAGTTCCAATTAAGATCAAGGACATAATTAATTGTGGAGGGCTCAAATGAGCTTTGCTGAAACTAAAACATGACCAAGTCTCTGTTTAGGTTGTAACCAAGCCACAGTAAAAGTTTCACAGTCATTAGGTCTGTCTAGCAAGGGTTATAGACTTAACAACTTCAAACTTAATACAAATGCATTAAATTAATACATGTATTGTTTCTATCATGTAGTCGCTAAGGTCGAGGAGGAACCCGAAGTCCTAGACTTCGTTACTCCAGAGGAACAACTAGCCTACGACCAAGAGCAGCAAGGCAAGCTCCGGTTTGCATTAACCTTTTTACAAATGTTTATTGTTTTGAGCACATCTTTGAATACTGTTCTTTGCATTAGAGTCTTGATTGGAAACCCAACTGCATAGCCAAGAAAACCATGGGTTGGGTTTAGGATTGAAAACCTCGTTAGCCACTGCATTGCTAAGATAGAGTAGGATTCGGTACAAGTCGAGTAGTTGGAACTACTCGCGAGCATAGGCTAGAGGCACTCGACTCGGGTAGTGTTAGCACATGAAACACATGGCAAGAAAATGAGACCAAGCGGAGAGTAAGGGCAGCAGGACTTTGGGGCCTGTGTGCTGTAGCCCCGCTTGTGTCGATTGAGGACCGAGCCATGTGCGGGCCTGTTGAACAAGCTAGAACAGTACCGAAGACCTACCGGCTATATGGGAACCGGGAAACTGATGTAACTCGGGTAGCTGGGTGTTGAGGCATAGCTGGTCGTTCAGAGGGTAGGTTGAGAGCTCGAGGTGTAAATCGGCTGGCGGCACTGAGATGCGCGTGCAGAGACCTCTTGCTCGGGACGATTGGACCGGTTCAACATTTGGCTAACGGGTGGAAGGTAGTCGCGTACGGCGTCCGTGATGGTTGTTGTAGGCACCATCGAGTACGGGCGTACGTGACGGGTTGTTCGGGTAACCCTGCAGGTGTAAATCGATTATAATCGCCATCCCTCGCGGACAGTGAGTACCACTTGTTCACTCTACCATGACGTAGAAAGAACAGGCTAGTCACATGTTAAAATGTTGCTGATTGAAAGCTGGACATTGATTGTTAATGATATGCTGTAGCTTAGAGCTAACTAAAGTTCTTTTCAACTTTGGGCAAAGTACATGAGAGAAATGCGTTTCTTGTTTGATTGCGGCTCTCTCATGTGACTTAGCGTAAGGTTCTCCACGACCTGCTGCTAAAACTTGAAAGTAAGGTTCTACTAATTAGGCGAGTCCTTGCAACTGATTTTTACCTCATGTAACCCATTACCCTCATATAGAAGTTCCATGTTTAGGTGAGACGGGTCAGACATGCTGAGCCTTCGTGCTCACTGCTTGTGTTTGAAGCTTTTGCAGGGTTCTATGAGGAAGGGACTCCCGAGGAGGAGACGGAACCCCAGGAGGGGAACCCCGTCGAGTGGGAGTCGTGCACGCCGCAGAGTTAGTGTGCGTGTGTGCTAGCAAGGACACGTTCGAGGGCTGAACGTGCACTTGATGCTTAGTCTACGCCGCGAGTGTAGACTGAACTTATTTTGATGTAAACATGTTCATAAACTTGTTTATGTAACAAAATTTCCACTTCCGCTTTGTACCTTTGACATGTGTTATACGGTGCTGTGCAACGCAGCACCCCTCAGCGTGATCCTGGCTCGACAGGACCATTGGGGTCGTGTCACGTCGTCCCCGCCGAAGCCGAGGGTTGCTGACTGTGGCGCGTCCCCAGCATGTGGATTGTGCAGTAGCGCTCTTGCTGCAGCTAGCGCGCCCCCGTGGGGGACGTTCAGCGCTGCAGAGGATCTCACGCTTGCTGGAGCCTGCGTTGCAGGAGTCGGCGCTGCCGGAGTCAGCTGATGGCTTGCAGCTTGCGCCGACACACTCCGTCCAGAGTGTGTCGAGACGTAGTCCCCGCTAGTCACCGTCCGTCTTGAACGCGGGGGAGGAGAGCTTGCCGCTGAAGGAAGCTTCGTCATCTTCGTCGGCAGAAGCTCGTCGCGCAAGGGAAAATCCCCCTTCCTGGCGCACCAAATGTCAAAATGTGTAGCCGACACATCCCCCGGACCTGCGCTGGGCAGCCCGCGGAGATTCTTTTTCGGAGGGGCTAGTCGCTCGCGGAGAGCTTCGGCGTTAGGGACGATTGAGGGAGAAGCTTTACACGGGGAGTTTTACGTGGTTCAGGCCGCCGGAGCGTAAAACCCTACGTCCACGGTGAGCAGATATGCTCGTTGTATTGCTTGCTGCTCCGAACCGGAGTCCTGAGCTTGAGGGTGTGAGATGGCTAGAGTGCGAGTCAACAGAGTTTGAACCCTTGCTAACGTTGCCTACCCGAGCCTTTTATAGTACAAGGCTCGTGCGGCTTACAAGGTGGGCCCGGGACCCGACAGCTGGTCCCGGGGAGATTTCCTGCCATCTACCGTATCTGCAGTTATGCCGGTAGTTGTCTCTGGCGAAGGCTTCCGAGTCTTCGTTCTGCCGCCCTGCCCATGCCGCAAGCTAGTCGTAGTGGTTGATGATGGCAGGGGCGGCAGGGGATGTCTTGTCGCTGTGTTTATTGGCGGGCAGGCTCTGACACGGCGCGCCAGTCTGCGATGTGATTTGGCACGACGGTACCTGACAGAGGCGTGCTCCGCGTCTCCGCGTCTTGGGAAGGCGCGGGTCTTGAATACCTTGTGCGGGCAAGGTATGGCGCGTCTTTACTCCTACTGTCTACCGCGCGGGGGCAGGCAGCGTTGCTTTGCTGGCCACGTGGCAGGCCCGGAGCTCTTTTCTGAGGAGAGGGAGGTCCGGCCCCGCGGGACATGTGGAGCCTTCGGAGCGCTCCCAGCGGAGGGGGGAGGTCTGGCTGCTGCTGGCCATGTGGCGGGCCTGGAGGTCTCCTCTGAGGAGAGGGAGGTCCAGTCCCACTGGACACGTGGCGCCTTCGGAGCTCTCCCCGCGGAGGGGGAGGTCTGGCTCAGTTGGACACGTGGCGGGTCCGGAGCTCTCCTCTGAGGAGAGGGAAGTCCGGCCCCGCTGGACACGTGGCGCCTTCGGAGCTCTCCCTGCGGAGAAGGGCGAGGTCCTTAGGCATTTTCCCCTGTGCGCGGGGGTACCCCATATCGAGGGTACCGACAGCGATGATCTTGACTTTAGATCAAAACCGATCAACACATGATCTGTCCACGAGAAAGCTTCTGTTTGAAAAGAATCTAAGAACAGATGCAAAGAAAATGCGACGATGTTGTAAGGTGGTATTGGAGACCTACCTTACGTTCTTCCTGGTCTCGGGGTCCTTCTCCTAGCAAGACAGATCGTCGGGACTCCCTTCCTGTGATCTCTGGCGACTGAACTCCGGCGAAGGGGTTTACTCGGCGAGCTGGGGCTAGGGCTCTAAGTTGTCGCCTCAGGAGGTGGAAAAGAAGTTTGTGGTTGCGGCCAAAGGTTTTCGGTTCTATTTATAATCGGGAAGAGAAGAGTCCTAATCTGATCAGAAATTCAATTAAGAGTCCTATTCAAATTGTTTTTGAATCTTTACAACTTATCTTTAGTTGATTTGGTGCGGTAACATTGTGGAATTCGTGACGGTTTCCTCAGTACCAGGAATTCCCACGCGTACAGAAGCAAAAACCGCTTTAGAATCGGGTTACCTTCGCGGTGATGTGCTCCGGAAGCTCCACGTGTCAAGCGGGACCTGGGCTTCCCTTTTCCGCAAAGGCGAGATCCGGTTGAGCCGTGTGTCAGGCGGGCGAGACCTCCCTCTTCCTCAGAGGCAAGCTCCACGTGCACCACGCGTCCTAGCTGGCAGGACCTCCACTCTTCAACAGAGGCAAGCTCCGCGTGCGCCACGTGTCTGCTGGGTCGGGACCTCCTCTCTCAAGAGAGGCGAGCTCCGCAAACACCACGTGTCAGTTCCGGACCTCCCCTCTCTTCGGAGGTGGCTCCGGGTGTGCCATGTGTCAATTCCAGACCTCCTCTCTCTTCGGATGTGGCTCCGGATGTGCCATGTGTCCTAACAGCGCCAGACTTCCTTTCTCCTCAGAGATGAGCTCCGAAGTCGACACGTGTCCATCAGCGTCGGACCTCCCAGAGGCGAGCTCCGGAGGTGACACGTGTCCGGTAGTGTCGGACCTCCCGGAGGTGAGTTCCGGAGGTATCAAATAGGATCGGACCTCTCGGAGGTGAGCTCCGAGAGCGATGTGTCTAGCAGGGCCGAACCTCTCGGAGGTGAGCTCCGAGAGTGACATGTGTCTAGTGGGGCCGGACCTCTCGAAGGTGACTCCGAGAGCGACACGTGTCCCGCGTGGTTGTTCCTCTCTTTTCCGCGGTGACTAGCGCCGCAGCCGACACGTGTCCTATGGGACTGGCCTCGCTCCTTCCGCAGAGGCTAGTTCTGGGGGGCAACAAGTGTCCCACGGGGTCGGACCTCTCCCCCTTTGCGGGGATGAACCCCGAGCCTGCCACGTAGCAAGTTTAGCGGCGGACCTCTCCCGTTTGCGGAGATGAGCTCCGAACACGCCACGTGGCCAGCGAGCCGTGGGAGTTGTCTTCGGCGCTCCTGGGCAAACTGGAATTGGCTCTTTTTGGCTATCTTTTTTTATTCTTTCTCTGTTTCAACTTATTTTAAAAATGTTTTTCTTCATGAAACATGAATACATGTAGAACCCGAAAATGAGGGTGTCACAAATCTACCCCCCTTAAATTGAATCTCGCCCTCGAGATTCGTTAGTAGATAATAGATGAGGGAATTCTAACTTCTCGGCTGTTGGATGGGATGACTCAAACTCGATATGAGTTCCGTGCTCATTTGTCAACTGCACGCTCCTTTCGGCACATTGGATTACTCCCTTGTGCTTACTTAGCCAATCCATTCGGAGTATTATGTCAAGCCCTTGGGAATCCAAGACAATGAGGTTGGCAAGGAAGTCTACCCCCCTTAAATTAAGGTTTACTTTCGGACATACTATATTAATCTTCATCTCTCCACCGGGAGAATTAACCAACATAGTATATTTCAAGTGTGTTATGGGTAGATTATGCTTGGCAACATACTTGGATGGTATGAAGGAATGTGATGCTCCAGAATCAAATAAGATGGTGGCTGGATTAGAGTTGGCAAGGAACATACCAATTATGGCGTCTTTAGCCTGTTGCGCTTCCTCAGCAGAGACATGGTTCACGTTGCCGCGAGCGTAGTTCTGCTGTCCACGGTTTCCTTGCTGTCCAGGACTTCTCCTCAGGCACTGGCTCGCAAAGTGTCCCGTCTCCCCGCTTGCCAAACATGCCCTATTTCCTACGGCAGCAGGTACGTTGGGGCGGGGGTTTTGAACAGGACCCGTGTTGGGACGAGGCGCAGGAGGTAAAGGCACACGAGGTGCTTGTGCAACGGGTTGTTGCTGTGGTGGTTGGTTAGGGCGGTATGCAGGAACCGTCGATCCATAATGCGGTGCAGCTGGGGGCATGTACCGAGGTCGTACGTTGCTCCCTTGTGGCTGGTATGGCATTTTCCTCTTGCCCTCTTGCTTGATCTCTTGGATCTTGCTTTCAACCACTATGGATTTGTCAACCAGCTTCTAGAAGCTCGCGTAGTCATTGTTGAGAAGCTGAACCTGGATCTCATTGTTCAACCCTCTCATGAATAGGTACTGCTTCCGATGGTCTTAGTTGACATCTTCAGGGGCATACCGGGACAGTTGTGTGAACTTGTTGAGGTACTCATTCACACTTTTCTGTCCTTGGCGGAGACCCTCAAACTCTTGCCTCTTAAGCATCATTACACCAGCAGGGATGTAATGAGATCGGAAACTCTCCTTGAACTTAGTCCAAGTGATCGTCTCTGGGTCGACATGAGCGTTGCACATGGCATCCCACCAGTCAGCGGCAGCTCCCATGAGTTGGTGCGACGCAAAGAGAACCTTCTCTCGGTCATTGCATTGAACTATGTCAAGCTTCTTCTCCATAGATTTCAACCAGTCGTTGGCCTCCATGGGGTCATTAGCTTGAGCAAAGTAGGTGGTCGAGCCCTCATGAACTCTCCTAGCCTGTTGTGAGCCGGCGGTGGTGGCGGTGGTGCCGGAACGGGGTTGTTGTTGTTGGCTTGCAGCTTATCCAAAGTTTAGATCATGGTCTGCATAAGCTGATTCTGCATGGCCATCAACCGTTCCAGGTTTTTTCACCAGCTCCGGGGTTAACAGGAACTTCATCGTGGCCATCCTCTTGGTTGCCACGGATGTTCCTTCCTTGGCGGCCGGCGTTTCCTCTCACCATCTGTGAGAGCGAATGGAATAGAATAGATATTTAGAAGTTTAGATGGATCCCCCTAACTATATGCATGAAGGTGGATGGACTATATGTACTAGCCCATATGAGGATGTGAACAAGTGCCGAAGCATCTCACACCTCCCTACTATGTGTGGATATGGACAACGCTGAAACGTCCCACAACTCACACTAAGCACACAAGCACAAGCAATCATCACAAAGGCTCACACAACTCCTATTCAAGGCTTTTTCAATGGGAGTCCTATGTAGTTTAGGTTGATACCAATCTGTGACTTCACCCCATGTCAAGGTGGTTTGGGGTGATACCAATCTGTGATCCAACTATGGCTTCTCATAGGCTTGCATCCTATGTCAAGGTGGTTCCAATGCAAATGTATACATCCTAGGCTTGCATCCTATGGTCAGTGTGGCTTTTAATACCATTCTGTTACTGGGGGTGCATCCTAGGGTCAACGTGGTTCAGCTTCCAATCTGTGATCAATCTAGACTTGTGACCTACAGTCAACCGTGGTAGCTTGGTACCATCCTGTGGAATGTACCAATCTGTGACTAGGCATGGCAGCTTTAATATCAATCTGTGACCTATCTAGTTTTTGTGATCTACGATCAACCCGTGGCAGGTTGATACCAATCTATGTCTGATATCAACTTGTGACTTCTATCTAAGCGTGTAACTTACCGTCAACCCGTGGCTCTGATACCAATCTATGACGCCCCGGTTCTGAGAGGAAAACCTCTGTGAACCTGGAACTGATGCATATGTGTGCCCAGGATGTTCATCACACATACATATATCATCCAAAAACTGAATTCAGAATATATATTACCACGAATGAATAGGGTTTATTACAATGTCTCATGAGTCCTGGACTTATGCTAACAGCGGAAGTCTATCTTAGCAGCGGAAGTGTATATCTAGCAGCCGAAGTCTTTTAAACTAATGCGGAAGCAATCTGAGCATGTCACACCCGGTTTTTCCGAAGGAACAACCAAGTGAATATCACATGTATGCCAGGATCATTTTCTCATACATGTGATGACAAATAGTGAAGCATCATTTATTACAAGCCAGGTGTCGAATATAAATAAGTCTTACATTCGCAAATGTCTCAATGGACAATAATAAGTTCATCACAAGTAAATAAACTAGCAGCGGAATATTATTCTTGAGGGCTTCATCACAGGCGTTGCCCGGGGGTCTCCATGAATCTAGAAACCTTCTTCGGGTCCAAAGTCTTGGTCATTATACACCACCTCATTATCTTGACCTGAGCAGCAATATAAACCAACAAAATATGCAAGGTTGAGTACCAATGGTACTCAGCAAGTGTGGGAAAATTATATCATGCATGGCTAGAACAAGGAGAGGTTGAACTCATGGTTAAAGCACTACGCAATTAAGTACCTATCACCTTAGCTTATTAAGCACCTACATTACAACACAGGTGAAATGGTCCCAATCTCCTATCCCATCATCATAATCCAATAACCATAACATCATTTCCAATGTTAAGCTCCCCGCTTAACATTCACAACTTCCAGAACCATCAATCCTCTAATCATGAATAAGTCCAAGCCGCTCTTGACCGTGAGCATGGCTGTCATGACAGTTTTGACTCTGCAGAGTTTGTACCACTGTACCCACATGTAGTGATTTCATCCCCCGTTGCCGGGTGGACTAAAAAAACCTCCATTATGCCAGTGGCTACGAACCACATTCACACTTCCCAGGTGTGTAGCCAGGAGATCACTACGAAGCCTTTACAAAGGGATTCCCGACGAGCGTGGGCCCACTGAGGTTTCACCCCTAAAAGCATACAAGAGGCTCCAACCACGCTGCAGTGGCCCCCTCTTGAGCCTTGCGGTTCATATGGTAGTCCAGCTGACACCTACTCCCCGCACCATCCAACACACCCATACTACGCCGGGGATACACCTAATTAATTGGCCAAGCTGCCCCATCTGAGCATGTGGTTGGCACTGTAAAGCCAGGTTACATGCTCCATGAACCGGTCCTTAGGATCCAGGCAAGTACTAAACACAAACCCGAGTCTCGTGCACCCAGCACACAACCAAAACATCCAACTTGCCTTGATCCCTACCTCTACATAACTCACAATATCTCATTCAAGAGTATGGTCAAATAAACTGATGATCTCATATCCCAAGTATCCCATTCTAAGCATGGCTAAGCATATGCATAATAATAAATGACATGATAAAATAAATCCCAACCCAAGCTACAAGGAAACAAGGTAATGCAATTCTAGGGAAACTTCCTAGCATGGGTTTCATATTTCATTTGACAATGCAAATAATTCTATCTACACATCCTAGCATAGGATCAAAGTGGTCAAGGACACTTGCCTCCTTCTTGCTGCTCTTGAAATGGGTAGTCCTGGTCTTGGAAAGGAATAACTTGCTCTTGAGCAGGTTCTACATCGTACCATTCACACATAGCAAAAGAAAAACAACAATCATAATACATAGTTCACACTTTTACTTCATACAAACCACACATTCACATTTATGAAAGTCATTCACCATTATATGTGTTGTGGTTACCCTAGGTGTGTTGATTTGTGGCTTGCATGCACTTTTAATCATGTGTATATGATTCCTACTTTTCTGTTCATATTTATACTTACATCCTATATATATGAGTTTCCAATTTAAATAAGTTCCTTATATTCAATTACTACACCTTGTAACTACCAAGTATGCATGAAAGTTATTTTCCTTCTCCATATGTGTCTTCAAAATTTCTACCAACACTAAACTGAATTCTTTGGATTTTAGAACTCCATTTATCATTTACTAGTTGCTATATTTTCAGATTTATTTCCTATGCCAAATTGTGAACTTTATTATGAAAATAACAAGACACATCATCTAAATAGAATAGGTTCTGATCTAAAATATTTACTAATATATTTTAGGCCTTTTCCTCTGATGTAAACTATTTTACAATTATTTTCCCTATTTTCCAGAACTATTCTTTACTTAAAAATGTGTCCCTAAATGTGAATAATAAATTAAACAGATTCAATTCAGCCCAAAATATGTTTTTATCTTACTCCAAAGTTTTCTAAATACTGAGAAAGTTTTTAATTTAATTATGACAATATGTTTGTCGCACTTTTTAATTTTTAAACACTAGCCACATATTCAATTTCCTAATTTAAATACTAAACAGGGCTAAAAAGATAAACTCACCCCATTACAGGGTCTATAATATTATTTTCAGAATTTCCAGGGGTCTAGCTACACTTATCAGAGGTGCTTTTCCTAATTTTTATTAAGTCCAGGGGCTAAATCTGATTTTTAAATGAATTTATATGATTTTCTGGAGTTCCAGGGGCTAGATCAGAAGTTTCCGGGGCTAGCTCCTATTTCCCGAGAACCCCAGGGGGTAGCACGTAAGATTTCCAGTCTTTATAATGCGGGGCTGACGTGGACCGTCCGATTTTAAACCGACAGCTGAGATTATAACGCCGAACCGATACGCTGGGGGTTTAAACCCTACCGTGCGATTAAAAATAAACGGCACACAAGCGGCCACGTCGCTCTGATCGAGCGCGGGCGGCGCTGCCGGCGGCGCACGGCGGCGGGAAGCTGCGATCTCGCCGGAAACTTTCGGATCTTCGGGAATTCTTCCTAGAACTGTGATTTTATGGCATAGATCGGTAGAGGAGAGGTCGGGGATCTCACCTCAGGGGTTTTCTTGAGCTCGGAGGTCCTGGAAGGTGATCGGCGACGAGGTCCGAGGCAAAACCACGGCGAAGCTCGTCGGCGCTGCGTTTACACCGCAAATCACCGAGTTTTCTGCACCTGCAAGGTTCCACGGAGGCGGTGGATCAAGACCAGCGAGTTAGATCGGAATTTCCGAGCTTAGATCGGCCAGAATTCGCCGGCGAAGTCTCGGTTCTCCCCGGAGGAAAAATCGGCGATCGCGTGGGAAAAACAGAACGAGGCCGGGGTTTTTATAGACAGGGGAGGGCGGCGGGGTGGTTTAGATCATGTCCGCGTCGCCTACGAACAGAATTCAGCGGGGATACACCGAAATCCCGATCGGTTTTGATTCGGGAGCGAGGGAGTCCGGCGCGGCGCGAGGTAGACGAAGATCGGGTGGGTCCCGCCTGTCAGTGTGAGGCAGCAGCGCGCACGGCTGCGGGCTGGCGCGGGCGCTGGCTGGGCCGGCTGGTGGGTTTCGGCCCACTGGCCGGTTTTTTTTCTGTTTTCTCTTTTTCTTTTTCTATTTCTTTTCTTATTTGAGTTTAATTTGAATTCCAGTTTAAATTTGAATTTTTGCAAAACATGCAACACGTCCAAAAATTTTGAAATTCCCCTCTTAACATGATTTAGGGCTTTGAATCAAAATTTTGGGGTGTTACAGCTCTACCCCCCTTAAAAGAAATCTCGTCCTCGAGATTGGTGTTTCTAAGAAAACAATTCCGGAAATTGTGCCTTGAGCTCATCTTCCCGCTCCCAGGTGGCTTCCTCTTCCGAGTGATGCTTCCACTGCACCTTGCACATCTGGATTCTTTTATATCTGGTGAGGCGTTCCATTGTCTCCAAAATCTTGTATGGTTGCTCGGCATAAGACAAATCCTCAGCTACATCCACTTCATTCATGGGTAACACCTCTTCAGGCGTCCTCAGACATTTCTTGAGTTGTGACACATGGAATACATCGTGCACATCCGATAGATGAACCGGTAACTCTAGTTGATACGCAACTTCGCCTTTCCTTTCTAAAACTTGAAAGGGTCCGATGCATCGAGGTGACAACTTCCCTTTCACCTTGAACCGACGAAGTCCTCTGATAGGGGACACCTTGAGATAGACATAGTCTCCTACGTTGAAAACGAGCTCTCTTCTTCGTACATCGGCATAGCTCTTTTGGCGTGTCTGTGCTATCCTCAAGTTGTTGCGAATTTCCCTCACCTTCGCCTCGGCTTCTTGTAGCACTTCTGGACCAAACACTTTACCTTCTCCTGTTTGGTTCCAAAATAGGGGAGTTCTGCACTTCCTCCCATACAAAGCTTCAAACGGTGACATCTTCATACTAGCTTGATAGCTGTTGTTATAGGAAAACTCCGCATACGGTAAATTCTTGTCCCAACTCCTATTGTTTTTGAGTGCACATGCCCTTAACATATCTTCAAGGATCTGATTGGTTCTTTCCGTCTGCCCGTCAGTTTGGGGATGATAGGCAGAGCTGAAGTTCAGATGGGTTCCCATGGTTTCATGCAACTTCTGCCAAAACCTCGAGGTGAACTGTGTCCCTCGGTCCGACACAATCTTCTTTGGCACTCCATGGTAACACACGATCCTTGACATGTACAACTCTGCCAATTTAGATCCGCTGTAACTTTCCTTCACGGGGAGGAAATGTGCTACCTTGGTTAGCCTATCAATGATGACCCATATTGAATCATATCCTGATTGGGTCCTAGGCAATCCCACGATGAAATCCATGCTGATTTCTTCCCATTTCCATTCAGGCACTTTGAGTGGTTGCAATAATCCCGCGGGTCGTTGATGTTCTGCTTTCACCAACTGACATGTGTCACATAGGGCAACATGTTCCGCGACATCTCGCTTCATGCCATACCACCAATACCTGCTCTTGAGGTCCTGGTACATCTTCGTACTCCCAGGATGAATGGAATAGTCGGAATCGTGAGCCTCCTTCAAAATTAATTCACGGATCTCCTTTACTTCTGGCACACAGATCCTTTTCCCGTGCCACACCGTACCTTGTTCATCCTCTCTGAAACCTGGAGCTTTATTTTCCTTGATGAGTTGCCTGATTTCCTGTATCTTCTCATCATTCTTTTGGCCCTCGCGTATGTCTCGCTCGAGTGTGGAGTCCACTTCCATGGCGATGGCTTCACTACTATTTACTAGACATAGATTGAGCCTTATAACCTCGTCCTTCAATTCTGCAGGCATGTCCTTCAAGCTCAACTTATTGACCTGCACTTTCCGACTCAAAGCATCGGCCACGACGTTTGCTTTCCCGGGATGATAGTTGATGCCCACATCAAAGTCATTGATTAACTCTAGCCATCTCCTTTGTCCGAGGTTGAGGTCTGGCTGTGTGAATATGTACTTCAAACTCTTATGATCCGTATATATCTCTGTCCTCTTCCCCATCAAATAGTGCCGCCAAATTTTCAACGCTTGTACCACTGCGGCTAGTTCTAGGTCATGTGTAGGATAGTTCTTCTCGTGCTTCCGAAGCTGCCGGGATGCATATGCCACGACATGCCCTTCTTGCATGAGAACACATCCTAACCCATTTCCAGAGGCATCGCAGTACACTGTGAAATTCTTCTGCATATCTGGCATAACCAACACTGGGGATGTTGTCAATCTCTTCTTTAGCTCCTAAAAGCTCGTCTCTCACTGTGGCGTTGAGGTGAATGTGATTCCCTTCTCCAACAGTTTGGTGAGAGGTCTCGAGATCTTGGAGAATCCCTCAATAAACCGTCGATAGTATCCAGCCAATCCCAAAAAGCTTCGAACTTCTCCGGCATTTTCAGGGGTCTTCCACTTCTGTATATCCTCGATTTTGGTGGGATCTACGGAGATTCCTCCCTCCGAGATTATATGTCCTAAGAAGGGAACTCTCTTCAGCCAAAACTCACACTTACTCAACTTGGCATATAGTTGGTGTTCTCTTAGCCTTCGCAACACCAATCTTAGATGTTTCTCATGTTCTTCTTCATCTTTGGAGAAGACGAGAATGTCATCTATGAAAACCACCACAAATTTGTCCAGATATTCCATGAATACCTTGTTCATGAGATACATGAAGTATGCCGGGGCATTAGTTAGCCCGAAAGGCATGACAGTGTATTCATACAGTCCGTACCGAGATACGAAAGCTGTCTTGGGAATATCAGATTGCCTTATCTTGATTTGGTGGTATCCCGACCTGAGATCAATTTTCGAGAACACACAAGCTCCCCTCAACTGATCAAACAAGTCTTCAATGCGAGGTAATGGGTACTTGTTCTTGATGGTTACCTCATTCAAAGCACGGTAATCCACGCATAACCTTTGGGTTCCGTCCTTCTTGGGCACGAATATCACCGGAGCTCCCCATGGTGAGGAACTAGGACGAATATACCCCTTCCTCGTCAATTCTCTCAAATGATCCTTGAGTTCTTCTAGCTGCTTGGAGTCCATCCGATAAGGTTTCTTGTATATCGGGGCTGTTCCAGGCACTAGCTCAATTGCGAATTCCACTTCACGATCGGGAGGCATACCTGGCAATTCTTCCGGAAAAACGTCTGGATATTCCCTGATAGTCCTGATTTCCTCAACTTTCACCTCAACTTGATTTAATTTAATGTCCCTCCTAGGCTCGTGTATTGTTATGAACTTTACTCTTGTGCCACTAGGGTGAGTTAGTTCCACCGTTCTGGTCGAACAATGAATGATTCCTTTATGTTTTGTCAACCAATCCATACCCAAGATAATATCTATCCCTTATGAATCTATCACTATGAGGTTAGCAGTAAATACAACCCCATTAATGTCTAGGTTCACTTTGGGACACACTTGTCTTGTCCTTATTTCTCCACCTGGAGAGTTTACTGCTAGCATATGGTTCATTTGTGTTGTTGCTAGGTCATGCTTCTTAACAAACCCTTGAGCAATGAACGAGTGGGTAGCACCAGAATCAAACAGCAGGGTTGCAAGTTGTAAATTGGCAGGAAACTTACCAACTACCACGTCGGGTGCCTCTTGCGCTTCCTCCATAGTGACGTGGTTCACCCGTCCTCTCATTACATTCTGCTGTTGTGGCTGCGCGGGATTCTTCTTTGGGCGTTTATGGGCGTAGTGCCCCACTTCTCCGCAGCTAAAACATTGCACCCCAACCTTAGGTGCCTGGCCTTTGCTGTCTTGGGGTTGGTTTGGGGGTCCTTGTACTGCTGGTCGAGGTGGATATGCAGGGCGAGGCTGCTGCACAAACTGACGTTGCGGCTGTGCTGGTGCTGGCGGAGGCCTGTAGTTCGGGTTGTACCCTCTTGGTGCTTAGTAGGGTACCGCAGCACGGTTCGTTTGCCCTGCAGGTGGCTGCATCAGACGTGGGCGGGTGTTGCTCCCTGAGGCCTGATGTGACCACCCGGCCCTCCTCTTATTCTCATTTTCCAAGGCCTTTAGCTTCCTTTCTACCACAAACGCTCTGTCCACCATCTTTTGGAAGCTTTAATACTCATTTGAGGACATTGCACACTGCATCTCCGCGGTAAGTCCTTCCACGAAACAATCTTGTTTCTGCTCATCAGTCTCTATGTCCCGTGGGGCATAACGGGATAGTTGAGTAAATTTAGTGAGGTATTCCCTCACCGTCATGTTTCCCTGCTGCAGTCCCAAAAACTCCTTCCTCTTGTTTTTGAGTTCACCTCTTGGGATGTAATGGTTGCGGAAACTACGCTTGAACTCTTCCCAGGTGATGTTCTCAGGGTCATGATGGGCAGCCACGTAGGCGGTCCACCAATCAGCAGCAGGTCCATGCAATTGATGAGAGGCAAACAGCACCCTCTCATACCCTTGGCACTGTATGATCCTCATCTTGCTTTCAATGGTCTTCAGCCAATCATCTGCCTCCAGAGGTTCAGCAGCACTTGCAAACTTTGGAGGTTGAGTTCCTAGAAACTCACTCAACCTTGGTTGGCGTGGTGCAGCTTGTGGAGGTGCAACTTGATGCAAGTTGGCCACCACTTGAGTCAAGTTCTGGGTAAGCTGATTCTGATTCTCCAGCATTTGGTGGAGGGGATCAACTCCTTCACGGCGACCACCCCGGTCCTGGCCTCCAGAAAGATGAGGGTTGCATGCCTCATCGTTGTTGTTGGCGGGGTTGGCAGCACGTCCTTTTCCTCTTCCAGCCATCTGGCAGAATCAACCAATGTTAATTTGAAAGTATTTAGTATCATCTTACTACTTTCATTTGTTTGTACTTTGAAGTGTTGAGGCTTTGTTATACTTTTACGAGGGTTCATATCTCACACTAAATACATGCACTATTATTTCATGTGGGTTCACACACCAAAGCAAAACAATCTGAAGACGAGGCTGTGGACAATTTCTCATGGCTTCCACAACTCACGTCACACACCAAGCATTTACACACCATTAACTTAACGTAACGACTCGACTATTCGACATCTTGCTAACTAAGGGAAGGACTCTACACTACTCGTTTTCTTGAGCTGGCTCCTCGGGATCTTCCTCATCATTTCGGCTGCCTTCTGACTCTGCTTTGGGTGGGGAGGCTGCTGGTGGAGAAGTGTGATGATGCCTGATCGCTCGACGATCTGGGGAGTCAGGAGTCCATGTATCATTCACAGTGACACACAGTTCATTCCCATCTCCTCTCTCTCTCGGCAAGGGCAACTATGGGAACTCTCCCTCCTGTGGACTTGCGAGCGGTGCGAATCATGCGAACCATCTAAAACAAAAAGAATTTAAAATTAGGTTAGATAAACTCTCAAACAAAAATCCTATTTTGAATGAAAATTGGGGTAAGATGAAGAAAGTGACTCATTAAAATAACACTTTTCAATCCACACCTTTGTAAAATAGTTTTTAAGAAAATAGGGCCCTTAAATACGTCCATTTCTATCTAGATCCACGTTCCTACGGGCAACCTTGGCTCTGATACCACCTCTGTCACACCCGGTTTTTCCGAAGGAACAACCAAGTGAATATCACATGTATGCCAGGAACATTTTCTCATACATGTGATGACAAATAGTGAAGCATCATTTATTACAAGCCAGGTGTCGAATATAAATATGTCTTACTGTCACACCCGGTTTTTCCGAAGAAACAACCAAGTGAATATCACATGTATGCCAGGATCATTTTCTCATACATGTGATGACAAATAGTGAAGCATCATTTATTACAAGCCAGGTGTCGAATATAAATAAGTCTTACATAGTAAATGTCTCGATGGACAATAATAAGTTCATCACAAGTAAATAAACTAGCAGCGGAATATTATTCTTTAGGGCTCCATCACAGGCGTTGCCCGGGGGTCTTCATGAACCTAAAATCCTTCCTCGGGTCAAAAATCTTGGTCATTATACACCACCTCGTTATCTTGACCTGAGCAGCAATATAAACCAACAAATATGCAAGGTTGAGTACCAATGGTACTCAGCAAGTGTGGGAAAATTATATCATGCATGGCTAGAACAAGGAGAGGTTGAACTCATGGTTAAAGCACTACGCAATTAATACCTATCACCTTAGCTTATTAAGCACCTACATTACTACACAGGTGAAATGGTCCCAATCTCCCATCCCATCATCATAATCCAATAACCATAACATCATTTCCAATGTTAAGCTTCCCGCTTAACTTCCAAAACCATCAATCCTCTAATCATGAATAAGTCCAGGCCGCTCTTAACCGTGAGCACGGCTGTCAAGACAGTTTTGACTCTGTAGAGTTTGTACCACTGTACCCACAAGTAGTGATTTCATCCCCCGTTGCCGGGTGGACTAAAAGAACCTCCATTATGCCAGTGGCTACGATCCACATTCACACTTCCCAGGTGTGCAGCCAGGAGATCACTACGAAGCCTTTACAAAGGGATTCCCGACGAGCGTGGGCCCACTGAGGTTTCACCCCTAACAGCATACAAGAGGCTCCAACCCCGCTGCAGTGGCCCCCTCTTGAGCCTTGCGGTTCATATGGTCGTCCAGCTGACACCTACTCCCCGCACCATCCAACACACCCATACTACGCTGGGGATACACCTAATTAATTGGCCAAGCTGCCCCATCTCAGCATGTGGTTGGCACTGTAAAGCCGGGTTACATGCTCCATGAACCGGTCCTTAGGATCCAGGCAAGTACTAAACACAAACCCAAGTCTCGTGCACCCAGCACACAACCAAAACATCCAACTTGCCTTGATCCCTACCTCTACATAACTCACAATAACTCATTCAAGAGTATGGTAATATAAACTGATGATCTCATTTCCCAAATATCCCATTCTAAGCATGGCTAAGCAAATGCATGTAAATAAATGACATGACAAAATAAATCCCAACCCAAGCTACAAGGAAACAAGGTAATGCAATTCTAGGGAAACTTTCCTAGCATGGATTTCATATTTCATTTGACAATGCAAATAATTCTATCTACACATCCTAGCATAGGATCAAAGTGGTCAAGGACACTTGCCTCCTTCTTGCTGCTCTTGAAATTGGTAGTCCTGATCTTGGAAATGAATTACTTGTTCTTGAACAGGTTCTACTTCATACCATCACACATAGCAAAAGAAAAACAACAATCATAAGACATAGTTCACACTTCTACTTCATACAAACCACACATTCATATTTATGAAATTCATTCACCATTATATGTGTTGTGGTCACTTTGTGTGTTGATCTGTGGCTTGCACACACTTTTATTTATATGTATATGATTCCTACTTTGGTGTTCATATTTATACTTACATACTATATATATATATATATATATATGTGTGTGTGTGTGTGTGTGTGTTTCAGTTTTAAATAAATTCCTTATATTAAACTACTACACCTTTTCACTACCAAGTATGTATGAAAAGTATTTTTCTTCTCCATATGTGCCTTCAGAATTTATACCAACCCTAAACTGAATTCTTTGGATTTTAGAAACTCCATTTATCATTTACTAGTTGCTATATTTTCAGATTTATATTCTTATGCATAATTGTGTATTTTATTATGAAATTAGTAATACACATCATCTAAACAGTATAGATTTTGGTCCTAAATAATTGAATAACATATTTTGACCTTGGCCTCTGATGTAAACTATTTCATAATTATTTTCCCTATTTTTCTATAGCTATTCTTTACTTAAAAATGTGTCCCTATACTAATAAATGTGAATAATAGATGAAACAGATTCATTTCAGCCCAAAAATATATTTTTATCTCACTCCAAATTTTCTAGGTACTGAGAAAGTTTTTAATTAATTTTGACAATTATGTTTGTCCCCCTTTTTAATTTTTAAACACTAGTTACATATTCAATTTTCTAAATTAAATACTAAACAGGGCTAAAATGATGAATTCACCCCATTACAGGGTCTATAATATTATTTTCATAATTTCCAGGGGTCTAGCTACACTTAGCAGAGGCGTTTTTCCTAATTTTCATTAAGTCCAGGGGCTAAAACTGATTTTTAAATGAATTTACATGATTTTCTGGAGTTCCAGGGGCTAGATCTGAAGTTTCCGGGGCTAGCTCTCAATTCCAGAGAACCCCAGGGGGTAGCACGTAAGAATTCCAGTCTTTATAACGCGGGGCTGACGTGGACCGTTCGATTTTAAACCGACGGCTGAGATTATAACATCGAACCGGTACGCGGGGATTTAAACCCTACCGTGCGATTTAAAATAAACGGCGCACAAGCGGCCACGTCGCTCTGATCGAGCGCGGGCGGCGCTGCCGGCGGCGCACGGCGGCGGGAAGCGGCGATCTCGCCGGAAAGTTTCGGATCCTCGAGAATTCTGCCTAAAACTGTGATCTTATGGCATAGATCGGTAGAGGAGAGGTCGGGGATCTCACCTCGGGGGTTTTCTCGAGCTCGGGGGTCCTGGAAAGTGATCGGCGGCGAGGTCCGAGGCAAAACCACGGCGAAGCTCGTCGGCGCTGGGTTTACACCGTAAGTCTTCGGGTTTTCTGCACCTGCAAAGTTCCCCGGAGGCGGTGGATCAAGACCAGCGAGTTAGATCAGAGTTTCCGAGCTTAGATCGGCTAGAATTCACCGGCGAAGTCTCGGTGCTCACCGGAGTGAAAATCGGCGATCGCGTGGGAAAAACTGATCGGGGCTGGGGTTTTTATAGCCGGGGGAGGGCGGTGGGTCTGTTGTGATCGAGTTTGAGTCTTTTGGGACCAGAATTCGGGCTGTGGGACGCGGAAATCCGGTCGGTTGCGATCGCGCGCGCGCGGGAGAAAAGTCCGGGGTCGCGGGGGCTCAGGGTTAGGGATGACATGTGGGTCCCACCAGTCTGTGAGAGACAGCGCGGCGCGCGCGGGGGCGGGCTGGCGCGGGGAAAGCTGGGCCGGCTGGCGGGTTTCGGCCCACTGGCCGGTTTTTTTTTCTGTTTTTCTTTTTTTCTTTTTCCATTTCTTTTCTGTTTTGAGTCTAATTTGAATTCCAGTTTGAATTTGAATTTTTGCAAAACATGCAACACGTCCAAAAATTTTTAAATTCCCCTCTGAGCATGGTTTAGAGTTTTGAATCAAAATTTATGGTGTTACACTTACATTCGCAAATGTCTCAATGGACAATAATAAGTTCATCACAAGTAAATAAACTAGCAGCGGAATATTATTCTTGAGGGCTTCATCACAGGCGTTGCCCGGGGGTCTCCATGAACCTAGAAACCTTCTTCGGGTCCAAAGTCTTGGTCATTATACACCACCTCATTATCTTGACCTGAGCAGCAATATAAACCAACAAAATATGCAATGTTGAGTACCAATGGTACTCAGCAAGTGTGGGAAAATTATATCATGCATGGATAGAACAAGGAGAGGTTGAACTCATGGTTAAAGCACTACGCAATTAAGTACCTATCACCTTAGCTTATTAAGCACCTACATTACGACACAGGTGAAATGGTCCCAATCTCCCATCCCATCATCATAATCCAATAACCATAACATCATTTCCAATGTTAAGCTCCCTGCTTAACATTCACAACTTCCAAAACCATCAATCCTCTAATCATGAATAAGTCCAAGCCGCTCTTGACAGTGAGCACGGCTGTCATGACAGTTTTGACTCTGCAGAGTTTGTACCACTGTACCCACATGTAGTGATTTCATCCCCCGTTGCCGGGTGGACTAAAAAAACCTCCATTATGCCAGTGGCTACGAACCACATTCACACTTCCCAGGTGTGTAGCCAGGAGATCACTACGAAGCCTTTACAAAGGGATTCCCGACGAGGGTGGGCCCACTGAGGTTTCACCCCTAACAGCATACAAGAGGCTCCAACCCCGCTGCAGTGGCCCCCTCTTGAGCCTTGCGGTTCATATGGTAGTCCAGCTGACACCTACTCCCCGCACCATCCAACACACCCATACTACGCCGGGGATACACCTAATTAATTGGCCAAGCTGCCCCATCTCAGCATGTGGTTGGCACTATAAAGCCAGGTTACAAGCTCCATGAACCGGTCCTTAGGATCCAGGCAAGTACTAAACACAAACCCGAGTCTCGTGCACCCAGCACACAACCAAAACATCCAACTTGCCTTGATCCCTACCTCTACATAACTCACAATATCTCATTCAAGAGTATGGTCAAATAAACTGATGATCTCATATCCCAAGTATCCCATTCTAAGCATGGCTAAGCATATGCATAATAATAAATGACATGATAAAATAAATCCCAACCCAAGCTACAAGGAAACAAGGTAATGCAATTCTAGGGAAACTTCCTAGCATGGGTTTCATATTTCATTTGACAATGCAAATAATTCTATCTACACATCCTAGCATAGGATCAAAGTGGTCAAGGACACTTGCCTCCTTCTTGCTGCTCTTGAAATGGGTAGTCCTGGTCTTGGAAAGGAATAACTTGCTCTTGAGCAGGTTCTACATCATACCATTCACACATAGCAAAAGAAAAACAACAATCATAAGACATAGTTCACACTTTTACTTCATACAAACCACACATTCACATTTATGAAAGTCATTCACCATTATATGTGTTGTGGTTACTCTAGGTGTGTTGATTTGTGGCTTGTATGCACTTTTAATCATGTGTATATGATTCCTACTTTTGTGTTCATATTTATACTTACATCCTATATATATGAGTTTCCAATTTAAATAAGTTCCTTATATTCAATTACTACACCTTGTAGCTACCAAGTATGCATGAAAGTTATTTTCCTTCTCCATATGTGTCTTCAAAATTTCTACCAACCCTAAACTGAGTTCTTTGGATTTTAGAACTCAATTTATCATTTACTAGTTGCTATATTTTCAGATTTATTTCCTATGCCAAATTGTGAACTTTATTATGAAAATAACAAGACACATCAACTAAACAGAATAGGTTCTGATCTAAAATATTTACTAATATATTTTAGACCTTTTCCTCTGATGTAAACTATTTTACAATTATTTTCCCTATTTTCCAGAACTATTCTTTACTTAAAAATGTGTCCCTAAATGTGAATAATAAATTAAACAGATTCAATTCAGCCCGAAATATGTTTTTATCTTACTCCAAAGTTTTCTAAATACTGAGAAAGTTTTAAATTTAATTATGACAATATGTTTGTCCCACTTTTTAATTTTTAAACACTAGCCACATATTTAATTTCCTAATTTAAATACTAAACAGGGCTAAAAAGATAAACTCACCCCATTACAGGGTCTATAATATTATTTTCAGAATTTCCAGGGGTCTAGCTACACTTATCAGAGGTGCTTTTCCTAATTTTTATTAAGTCCAGGGGCTAAATCTGATTTTTAAATGAATTTACATGATTTTCTGGAGTTCCAGGGGCTAGATCAGAAGTTTCCGGGGCTAGCTCTTATTTCCCGAGAACCCCAGGGGGTAGCACGTAAGATTTCCAGTCTTTATAACGTGGGGCTGACGTGGACCGTCCGATTTTAAATCGACAGCTGAGATTATAACGCCGAACCGGTACGCGGGGGTTTAAACCCTACCGTGCGATTTAAAATAAACGGCGCACAAGCGGCCACGTCGCTCTGATCGAGCGCGGGAGGCGTTGCCGGCGGCACACGGCGGCGGGAAGCGGCAATCTCGCCGGAAACTTTCGGATCTTCGGGAATTCTTCCTAGAACTTTGATTTTATGGCATAGATCGGTAGAGGAGAGGTCGGGGATCTCACCTCGGGGGTTTTCTTAAGCTCGGATGTCCTGGAAGGTCATCGGCGACGAGGTCCGAGGCAAAACCACGGCGAAGCTCGTCGGCGCTGCGTTTACACCGCAAATCACCGAGTTTTCTGCACCTGCAAGGTTCCTCGGAGGCGGTGGATCAAGACCAGCGAGTTAGATCGGAATTTCCGAGCTTAGATCGGCCAGAATTCGCTGGAGAAGTCTCGGTTCTCCCCGGAGGAAAAATCAGCGATCGCGTGGGAAAAACAGAACGAGGCCGGGGTTTTTATAGACGGGGGAGGGCGGGGGTGGTTTAGATCATGTCCGCGTCGCCTACGAACAGAATTCAGCGGGGATACGCTGAAATCCCGATCGGTTTTGATTCGGGAGCGAGGGAGTCCGGCGCGGCGCGAGGTAGACGAAGATCGGGTGGGTCCCGCCTGTCAGCGTGAGGCAGCAGCGCGCGCGGCTGCGGCCTGGCGCGGGCGCTGGCTGGGCCGGCTGGTGGGTTTCGGCCCACTGGCCGGTTTTTTTCTTTTTTCTATTTTTCTTTTTCTATTTCTTTTCTGATTTGAGTTTAATTTGAATTCCAGTTTGAATTTGAATTTTTGCAAAACATGCAACACGTCCAAAAAATTTTAAATTCCCCTCTTAACATGATTTAGGGCTTTGAATCAAAATTTTGGGGTGTTACAGAGCAGCAGCAGCTCCATCTCTACTCCATCCCCAAAGGCAAGGTTGAGGACAGATTACACGCCTAATCCTCCACTTGGTCATCACAGTATCCTTCTCCTGTTGCTGATGATGAAGTAATAATGCAAGTTTGAGTAGAATGATGTACTCAGCAAGTGCGGGAAAATATGATATGTAGCTCACAACAAGGAAGGTATAAAAACGCTCATTGCAGAAAGCAATGTTTATTTCTCAAAAAAAAGATAAAAACAGTAACTCAGATTTAAGTGAATGTAATCCCAACATGTATTAAAATACCAACATACCTCCATTATGTTCATCGCTTTCCATGTCTCAACAAGACATTAATCAACTTCATCTTTGCTCACGAATACCTTCTCGTATTTGCTACCATCTCACGAATACCATCACATATTCGCTACCATTTCATCTCATAAACAATTCCGTCTCACACTGAGACCAATCTCGTTGCCATGACTCAACAGTCATGCAACCAATCTTATCACCCGGACTCAACACTCCCAAAAAACCAAACCATAACCAAACCATCACCAAAACCATAACCAAATACCATCCCATCCAATCTAATCATGGAAGTTGGCCAAGCGCTCGTGACCGCAAGCTCGGCTATCATGATAGTTTTAAGAATTCTGTAGAGTTTGCACCTCTTTACCCAGAAGTTTGTGATTTCGTCACCCGTCAGCGACTGCAGAACCTCCATTATACCATTACACAACCGTCGGTGTATGGCCAAGAGATCACAAAATAGCCTTTATAAAAGGGCTACTAGATGTATGGACACACTAAGATTTCACCGGCAGGCTAGAATCTCCAATTCTCCCACCCACGGGCCCCCTCTTGTGCCATGCAGTTCCTAGGGCAGTCCTCACTCGACTCCCATTCCCCGCGCCTTCCATGGTCCATAACAATCTAGCAACTTACATAATTACTCGGCTAAGCCGCGCCCATACTTGGCCTTGTTGTGGCACTGTTATCCTGGCATGTGCTCGCATGAACCGGTCCATAGATCTACGGCAAGTAACCACCATCTCATTGTACCTCATTCACGAACCCAGGCTTGCCTAGATCTCCCTCCGATCCATGTTCATTAACAACATCAGTTTCTCATCATTCTTACAAGTGCAGTTAGCTAGACACATGTGCCACGTGTCCTAACAGCGCCAGACTTCCTTTCTCCTCAGAGACGAGCTCCGAGGTCAACACGTGTCCATCAGCGTCAGACCTCCCGGAGGCGAGCTCCGGATGTGACACGTGTCCAATAGTGTCGGACCTTCCGGAGGTGACACGTGTCCAATAGGACCGGACCTCTCGGAGGTGAGCTCCGAGAGCGACATGTGTCTAGCAGGGCCGGACCTCTCGAAGGTGAGCTCCGAGAGCGACATATGTCTAGCGGGGCCGGACCTCTCGGAGGTGAGCTCCGAGAGCAACACGTGTCCCACGCCGCTGGTCCTCTCTTTTCCGCGGTGACTAGCTCCGCAGCCGACACATGTCCAGCGGGATTGGCCTCACTCCTTCCGCAGAGGCTAGCTCTGGGGGCAACATGTGTCCCACGGGGTCGGACCTCTCCCCCTTTGTGGGGATGAGCCCCGAGCCTGCCACGTAGGCAGTTTAGCGGCGGACCTCTCTCCATTTGCGGAGATGAGCTCCAAACATGCCACATGGCCAGCGAGCTGCGGGAGTTGTCTTCGGCTCCTCAGCGAACTGGAATTGGCTCTTTTTGGCTATCTTTTTTATTCTTTCTCTGTTTCAACTTATTTTAAAAATGTTTTTCTTCATGAAACATGAATACATGCAGAACCCGAAAATGAGGATGTCACAAACCAAGAAGGCAACGTTGAACCACGTCGAAGAAGTAACATTGAAAAGCATTCCGGTAGTTCAAGAATATTCAGACGTGTTCCCGGAAGAACTTCTAGGTATGCCACCTGACTGGGACATTGATTTTGCCATTGATTTAGTACCTCGAACTGCACCTATAGCGAAGAGGCCATATAGGATGCCCGTTAATGAACTAGTGAAACTTAAGAAGCAAATTCAGGAGCAGCTGAAAAAGGGTTTTATATGTCCGAGCTCGTCACCATGGGGAGCCCCCGTGCTCTTCGTAGACAAGAAGGATGGGACCTAAAGGATGTGTGTGGATTATAGGTCTGTCAATGAGGTGACGATCAAGAATAAATACCCGCTGCCCCGTATAGAGGACCTGTTCGACCAAACGAAAGGTGACTGAATTTTCTCCAAGATTGATCTTCAGTCAGGATACTTCCAGCTGAAGATTAAGCCTTGCGACATACCCAAGACGGCCTTTCGAACACGGTATTGTTCATATGAATATACCGTTATGTCTTTTGGGTTAACGAATGCACCCACATACTTCATGTACCTCATGAACAAGGTCTTCATGGAGTACTTGGATAAGTTCGTCGTGGATTTGATCGACGATACTATGGTGTATTCGAAAAGTGAGGAAGAACATGAAGAACATTTGAGATTGACATTGCAGAAGCTGCGAGAGCATCAATTGTATGCCAAGTTCAGTAAGTGTCAATTTTGGCTAAATGAGATATCGTTCCTAGGCCACATCATCTCCGAGGAAGGAGTATCGGTTGATCCCGGAAAAGTGGGAGATGTTCTGAAGTGGAACCAACCATAGAACGTGAGGGATATCGGAGTTTCCTTGGGATGGCTGGATACTACCGCCGGTTCATCAAGAATTTCTCCAAGATAGCGAAGCCTATGACTGAATTGCTAATGAAGGGAAAAGCATTTCAGTTGACACCCATGTGTCAAGAAAGCTTTGAGGAGCTCAAGAAAAGGCTAACCACAGCACCGGTTTTGGCATTGAAGGACGTGAGCAAGAGTTTCGACATATATTGTGACGCATCAAGACAAGGGCTTGGATGTGTGCTCATGCAAGAAGGACAAATGGTAGCCTATGTGTCGAGACAACTAAAGAAATGCGATATGAATTACCCCACACATGACTTGGAACTCGCAGCCGTGGTACATTCCTTGAAGATTTGGAGCCATTATATCCTTGGCCACCGATGTGAGATCTATACGAATCACAAAAGCCTAAAGTATATATTCGCGCAAATGGATTTGAATTTGAGGCAACATCGATGGTTGGAACTCATCAAGGATTATGATGTTGGAATCAACTATCACACCGGAAAGGCCAATGTAGTAGCTGATGCGTTAAGCCGAAAGGGAGCATGTCACTGACTCACGGTTCTGGAGCTACCGCCCGAGCTGCGCAAGGAGTTCGAACGGTTACATCTCAGGTTCTTGAACGAGATGGAAGTGATAGAACTCAACTCCTCGCTGGAACAATAGATGCGAGATGGCCAAGAAACGGATGAGGAAATCAAGGAGATCAAGGAAAGGATCCGACAAGGCATACAAAAGGACTTCAAGGAAGACGAGATGGGTACGCTGCAGGGCACGCCGATGGCAAGCACTGCGTATGTCCTCCTGGGCTATTTCCAGACGAACACACTATCGTGTTGCTCACCACACGATGGGGTATCCACTTACTTGCCTAATGCACACTAGGGATCAGCGTTTCATATGAACTCAGGAACATGAAGAGTCCAAGAGTTTCATATTAATGGCTCACACCAAGCTGTGAGACCTTTCCCTGAACCACATTCCTCGTCAGGGGAGGTAACCGAAATCGAACCGCTTTCGGTGGCGTTCCTTACCATGCTTACCTGAGCGTAGGTGCGTCGTTACATACTCAAAATTCAAATTATAACAAGTAAGTTAGCAATGCCACTTTAAGTAATTATACTACTATAGTCCTTATGTGGGCCTAATACCGTTTCCTCACCGTATCCTAAGTTTTTGTCGTAATACGATCCTTACCCCGTGCGCTATTACCAATGCGGCTCTGATACCATGCTGACAGGGCCCCCGTCGTCCCGCTCAATCATGGGGACGGGGAACCTCTCCCGAGAATCGCATTGGGTGGTGCCGTGTTATGCGGCACCCAACAGCACACATATAAGGAAAACTGTATTACATAAATCAAAGCGGAAGCTCACAATTGTTCTTTGTAAATAATTTTACATAAAATAGCTACAGCGGAGGTCGATAAACAGCTCACGTCGAATAACTAGTGAGCAACCAAGAAGAGGTCCAGCCCGCGGACTCCTCTCGCTAGCAATACGAAGACATGGCAGCGGCTAGGTTCTCCATGTGACACATGACCCGGAAGTTCCCGAGTCTCACCGGACAACCTTCTTTATAGCGTCGTGTTAACCTGCAAAACCACTCACATAGAAAGAGTGAGCACAAAGGCTGTAACACCCTCATCTTCGGTTTCTGCATATATTCATGTTCCATGAATAGAAAACATTCTAAAGAAAGTAGGAACAGAGAAAAATATCAAAAAGGTAGCAGCCAATAAGAGCCGAATCCAGTTCACCGAGAGCGCCGAAGACAACGTTCGCGGCCTGCTGGCCACGTGGCGTGTTCGGAGCTCATCCCTGCAAAGTGGGGAGAGGTCCGCCACTAAACTGCCATCCAATCAGATTAGGTCTCTTCTCTTCCCGATTATAAATAGAACCCAGAACCCTTGGCCGAAACCACAAACTTCTTTTCCAACTCCTAAGCCGACGACTTAGAGCCCTAGCCTCAACTCGCCGAGAAAGCCATCGCCAGAGTTCAGCAAGGAAAATCGCCGGAAGAGAGCCCAACGATCTGAGAAGGACCGAAGACCGAGAAGAACGTAAGGTAGGTCTCCAATACCACCTTATGACATCGTTGTGTTTTCTTTGCATCTGTTCTTCGATTCCTTTCGAACAGAAGCTTTCTCGTGGACAGATCACTTGTTGATTGGGTTGATCTAAAGACAAGGTCATCGTCACGTCCACATCTGATCCGAACACCTCTGTTCATCATAAAACCATGCAAGAACACGTACAAACCAACCTAATAAAACTAAATAGCATTATAGGATAGCATGCATACGCATCATCGCATCTAGTTTAAAGTTTGTGCATGGTATTGATTGTTATGAATCTTGTATGTGTGTGATCCTGTATAGAAGGACAAGCTCAGGGAGCTGTCTACGACGAGCTGCATCAACAAGGTTTCGAGATCCAAGAGCCACCAGAACCGCAAGAACAAGGAAAGTGCTCTTTGACCATATTGATCCTATGTTTTGGGTAAAACTGTTTTATTTTGCGAAAAGGTGTGTGTGCTGAGTCAAACATGATGGGAAACACTTTTATCAGAGTTTACTAATTTTGGTTAAACCACCCTTGTAGCTTGGGAAGTTTATGAGTCGGGTACGGTTTTTACTTTTATGCTTCGCTGAGTCCATGGGATTGGGAAGCGAGATAGATGTGTCTAGCTAACTGCACTCATAATGATAATGAGAAAATTGATGTTGCTAATGAACATGGATCGGAGGGAGATCTAGGCAAGCCTGGGTTTGTGAATGAAGTAGCAAGAGATGGTGGTTTACTTACCGTAGATCTAAGGACTGGTTCATGCATGCACATGCCAGAATAACAGTGCCACCACAAGGCCAAGTATGGGTGCGGCTTAGCTGAGTAATTAGGTAAGTTGCTAGATTGATATGGACTGTGGAAGGCGCGGGGAATGGGAGTCGAGTGAGGACTGCCATGGAAACTCCATGGCACAAGAGAGGGCCTGTGGGTGGAGAATTGGATATTCTAGCCTGCCGGTGAAACCTTAGTGAGTCCATACATCTCGTAGCCCCTTTGTAAAGGCTATTTTGTGATCCCTTGGCCATACGCCGACGGTTG
Source organism: Neostapfia colusana (assembly GCA_030760725.1). Lineage (NCBI taxonomy): Eukaryota > Viridiplantae > Streptophyta > Magnoliopsida > Poales > Poaceae > Neostapfia > Neostapfia colusana. The sequence goes on from JASWHV010000003.1 coordinate 86,842,860, forward strand.
TGTACTGGTATAATGGAGGTTCTGCAGTTGCCAACAGGTGACAAAATCACAAACTTGTGGGTAAAGAGGTGCAAACTCTGCAGAGTTCTTAAAACTATCATGATAGCCAGTGCTTACGGTCACGAGCGCCTGGCCAACTGCCATGATTAGTTGGGATGCTTACTGGAATGGTTACTGGTTATGGTTTTGGATGGTTTGATTATGGTTTGGTTTTGGGACTGTTGAGTCCGGGTGATAAGATGGTTTGCATGACTGTTGAGTCATGGCAACAAGGTTGGTCTCGGTGGGAGACGATGTTATTTTTATGAGATGAAATGGTAGCGAATACAAGATGGTATTCGTGATATGGTAGCGAATACGAGGAGGTATTCGTGAGCAAGAATGATGTTCATTGATTGTGATGAGCATAACGGAGGTATGATTGGTATTTTAATACATGTTAGGATTACATTCACCTAAATATAAGTTGCTGTTTTATCGTGTTTTTGATAAATAACTTTGCTTTCTGCAATGAGCCTTTTATACCTACCTTGCTATGAGCTACATATCATATTTTTCCCGCACATGCTGAGTAAATCATTGTACTCAAACTTGCATTATTATTTCATCAGCAGCAGCAGGAGAAGATTACTATGAAGAACAAATGGAGCATTAGGCGTGTGATCTGTTCTCAACCTTGCCTGTGGGGATGGAATAGAGATGGAGCCATTGCTGCTTAGATTTGCTTCCGCATTAGAATAAAGACTTCCGCTGCATAGAAATAAGACTTCCGCTGTGAGCATGAGTCCAAGACTCATGAGACATTGTAATAAACTCTGTTACTCGCGGTAATATATAATCTGAATTCAGTTTGTGGAACATATGTGTATGTGTGATGAACATCCTGGGCACAGATATCCATTAGTTCTTGGTTCCGTGGTTTTCCATAGAATTGAGGGCATCACAAAGGCTCAGCAAGACTTAACCGTCTCTCCTAAGACATGCAACTCTACATGAAAGTAACCTAAGACTTAAACATGTCATTCGTGAAAAGACTCGCCTATGAGTTCATCCTTAACTTTCAGATTTTAGCCATAATAGTAGTGACCTTGCGTCCAGCAACATTGGAACTCCACAATCAAACAAGGAACGCTTCATTCCAATGTTACTTGTCCCGAGGTGGAAAATAACTTTAGTTTGCTCTATCTCTACTTCAAACAAGGTTTTCATGCAATTTACAATAATCATAGCAGCAATTAAACTTTGCAAACTGTTTCCACACAAGTTGATTACTACGTCACAACATGGGAGCAAGCGGTACTCAATAACCGCGAGGGAAGGTGATTCGAATCAAACACTACCCGGATAACTCGACACATACGCCCGCCTCTCAAGACCCAAATCTGGCATCCTTCATTACGTCGTATGTGGCAACCTTTCTCAGGATACTAGACTGTATAACCGGTCGCGCCGTCTCGGGCTCATAGGTCTAACGAGACGATGTGGTATGCCTCTACAATCCAGTGAACCTGGTACATCGGTTTCCTGGTTCCCATATATCAGTAAGCATCCGGTACACAACTCAATACTTGCTCCTGGATGCGGCACAAGCATCGGTCCTTAACCGACACAGACAGAGCTACTCGACCAAGACCTCGTCTTGTCGCTGCCTAACCCCTCTGCCCGGTCTCATCTTTAGAAATGTAAACTTTAGTTTGCCTCTCTCTTCCAACCATACTTATGAAATCCTGAACTATAACACGCGAGTAGATTCCAACTACTCGTCTTTTACTGGATGTTCTAGCCTATTTAGCACGGCCTTATTCTACAGCGGTAACACCTTTCTACCCTTGACCTCAGGGTTCATTTTTGGTTATGCAGGTGGAGTATAAAACATCCTTGACCTAATGCACATACAAACTTTGACCCATAGTAGTGAACAAAGGAAAAACTTTATAAAACATCTTAAATGCAAACCGGAGCTTGCCTTGGTTTTGCAGGTGACTAAAGTCAGAAATTTATGAAGTTAGCTGATGGTGACTTGAATCTTAATCATTGGCCTTCTTGCTCCTTGATCCAAGCTTCACTTCTCCTCCACTCTTCCACATTTAAGCACTACACGTTATGAACATGCATATAGGTTTAATTGTAAAACTTTTGCTAACAAGTGCTAAAGACAAGTTTGAATCTGGAACTCTGTTTAAGAATTTAAAATGACACTGGTGCTAGTGGTTTGGTTTGGGTGAAGCAACATGATCAAGTGATAATTGCATTTCATCACTTGTGTGCTACACATCTAACCATGATCCAAACTTTGGGTCAATTTCAGGCCAACAACAATCCTGTTCCGGCACCACCGCCACCACCACCGCCGGCTCACAATAGACTGGGAGAGTTCATGAGGACTCGACCACCCACCTTTGCTCAAGCTAGTGATCCCATGGAGGCCGATGACTGGTTGAAATCCATGGAGAAGAAGCTTGCCATTGTTCAGTGCAATGACCGAGAGAAGGTTCTCTTTGCGTCGCACCAACTTATGGGAGCTGCCGCTGACTGGTGGGATGCCCTATGCAACGCCCATGTCGACCCGGAGACAATCAGTTGGACTGAGTTCAAGGAGAGTTTCCGCTGTCATTACATCCCTGCTGGGTAATGATGCTCAAGAGACAGGAATTTGAAGGTCTCCGCCAAGGACAGAGAAGTGTGAATGAGTACCTCAACAAGTTCACGCAACTGTCCCGGTATGCCCCCGGGGATGTCAACTCAGATCAGAGGAAGCAGTACCTGTTCGTGAGAGGGTTGAACAACGAGATTCAAGTTCAGCTCCTCAACAATGACTACGTGAGCTTCCAGAAGCTGGTTGACAAGGCTATAGTGGTCGAAAGCAAGATCAAAGTGATCGAGCGAGAGGGCAAGAGGAAGATGCCATACCAGCCCCAAGGGAGCGAAGTACGATCTCGGTACATGCCCCCAGCTGCACCGCAGTATAGATCAACCACTCCTGCATACCGCCCTGGTCAGCCACCACAGCAACAATTCGTTGCACCAGCACCTTGCGTGCCCATGCCTCCTGCGCCCCGTCCCAACATGGGTGCCCCTGCTCAAAACCCCTGCCCCAACATACCTGCTGCCATAGGCAACAGGGCATGCTTTGCATGCGGGGAAATAGGACACTTCGCGAACCAGTGCCCGAGTAGAGGCCCTGGACAGCAAGGTAACGTGCCCAAGCAGAACCCGCGACCAAACGGAGGGGACAATCAAGGAAACCGTGGACAGCAGAACTATGCTCGCGGCAACGTGAACCATGTCTCTGCTGAGGAAGCACAACAGGCTGAGGACGTCATAATTGGTATGTTCATTGCCAACTCCAACCCAGCCACCATCTTATTTGATTCTGGAGCATCGCATTCCCTTCATATCATCCAAGTTTGTTGCCTAGCATAACCTACCCATATCCCACTTAAAATGTGCTATGTTAGTTAATTCTCCCGGTGGAGAGATGAGGACTAATATAGTATGTCCGAAAGTAAGCCTTAAAATAAGGGGGGTAGACTTCCTTGCCAACCTTATTGTCTTGAATTGAAAAGGGATTGACATTATACTCGGGATGGATTGGTTAAGCAAGCACAACGGGGTAATCCAATGTGCTGAAAGAAGCGTGCAGTTGACAAATGAGCACGGCATCCGTGTCGAGTTTGAGTCAGCCCAACAAACCACTGAAAAGACAAATTTGAACCACATTGAAGGAGCAACATTGGACAGCATTCCGGTGGTTCAGGAATTTTCGGACGTGTTCTCGGAAGAGCTTCCAGGTATGCCCCCTGATCGGGACATTGAGTTTGCAATTGATTTGGTACCAGGAACTGCACCCATAGCCAAGAGACCCTATAGGATGCCCGTCAATGAATTAATAGAACTCAAGAAGCAAATTCAAGAGCAGTTGGAGAAGGGTTTTTTTACGTCCAAGCTCGTCACCATGGGGAGCTCCTGTGCTCTTCGTAGACAAGAAGGATGGAACCTAAAGGATGTGCGTGGACTATAGGTCTCTCAACGAGGTGACAATCAAGAACAAATACCCTCTGCCCCGTATAGAGGACCTATTCGACCAAATGAAAGGAGCCCGAGTGTTCTCCAAGATTGATCTTCGGTCGGGATATTTCCAGCTGAAGATTAAGCCCTTTGATATACCCAAGACTGCCTTTCGAACACGGTATGGTTCGTATGAATATACCGTCATGTCTTTTGGATTAACAAATGCACCCGCATACTTCATGTACCTCATGAACAAGGTTTTCATGTAGTACTTGGATAAGTTCGTCGTGGTTTTCATCAACGACATTATGGTGTATTCAAAAAGTGAGGAGGAGCATGAAGAACATTTGAAATTGACCTTGCAGAAATTGCATGAGCATCAATTGTATGCCAAGCTTAACAAGTGTCAATTTTGGCTAAAGGAAATATTATTCCTAGGCCACATTATCTCCAAGGAAGGGGTATCGGTTGATCCCAGTAAAGTGAGAGATGTTCTGAAGTGGGACCAACCGCAAAACGTGAGGGATATTCGGAGTTTTCTTGGGATGGCTGGATACTACCGATGCTTCATTAAAGACTTTTCTAAGATAGCAAAGCCTATGACAGAGTTGCTAACGAAGGGAAAAGCCTTTCAATGGACACCAGCATGCCAAGGAAGTTTTGAGGAACTCAAGAAAAGTCTAACCACAGCACCTGTTCTGGTATTGCCGGACGTAAGTAAGAGCTTTGACATATATTGTGACGCATCCAGACAGGGGCTCGGATGTGTGCTCATGCAAAGGGACAAGTGGTAGCCTATGCCTCACGACAATTAAAGAAGCACGAGCTCAATTATCCTACACATGACATGGAGCTAGCAGCAGTCGTGCATGCATTGAAGATTTGGAGACATTATATCCTTGGTCATCGATGTGAGATCTATACGGATCATGAAAGCCTCAAGTACATATTTACCCAAACGGACTTGAATTTGAGGCAGCGTCGATGGTTGGAACTTATCAAGGGTTACAATGTTGGAATCAACTACCACCCTGGAAAGGCCATTGTAGTAGCTGATGCATTGAGCCGAAAGGGAGCATGTCACCAACTCACAGTTTGGGAGCTACCACCCGAACTACGTAAGGAGTTCGAACGGTTGCACCTCGGATTCTTGAACAACATGGAAATGATGGAGATCCACTCCTCATTGGAGCAAGAGATAAGAGATGGCCAAGCAACGGATGAGGAGATCAAGGAAAGAATCCGACAAGGAATAGAGAAGGATTTCAAAGAAGATGAGAAGGGTACACTTTGGCTAGGAAAAAGGATTTGTGTGCCTAACACGAAACACCTCCGCGACATGATATTGAAGGAGGCACATGATTCACCCTATTCTATACATCCCGGAAATACCAAAATGTACAAGGACTTGAAAACTTGTTATTGGTGGGATGGTAAGAAGAGGGATATAGCCGAATACGTTGCCCTATGCGACACATGCCAACGGGTGAAGGCCGAACATCAAAAACCCGCTGGATTGTTGCAACCTTTGAAGGTACCAGAGTGGAAGTGGGAGGACATCAGTATGGATTTCATCGTCGGATTGCCACGTACTCTGTCGGGTCACGACTCCATCTGGGTTGTCGTGGACCGATTGACGAAAACCGCCCATTTTATCCCTATGAGGGCCAAGTACAACGTTGCACAATTAGCCGAGTTGTACATGGAGCAGATTGTGTGCCGTCACGGAGTCCCGAAAAGGATAGTCTCTGATCGAGGTTCTCAGTTTACCTCTAGATTCTGGAGGAAGCTGCAGAAAGCTATGGGTACACGACTGTATTTTAGCTCCGCCTATCACCCACAAACTGATGGGCAAACCGAAAGGACAAACCAGATTTTGGAGGACATGTTGAGAGCTTGTGCCTTGAAACATGGGCGTAGTTGGGATAGGAGTTTACCATATGCCGAATTCTCCTATAACAACAGCTATCAAGCTAGCTTGAAGATGTCGCCTTTTGAAGCATTATATGGAAGGTGGTGTAGAACGCCACTGTTCTGGAACGAAACCGGAGAGAACCAGGTGTTTGGATCCGAAGTGCTACAAGAAGCTGAAAAGAAAGTCCAAACGATACGGGAGAACTTAAAGGCTGCTCAGTCACGACAGAAGGGCTACGCGGACAATAGGCGAAGGAAGTTGACCTTCGAAGTAGGAGACTTCATATACCTTAAGGTGTCGCCTATCCGAGGCCAACGACGTTTTAACGTCAAAGGCAAGCTAGCACCTCGCTACATCGGACTATTTAATATTTTGGATAAGCGAGGAGAAGTAGCCTATCAACTAGAGCTCCCAACGCACCTCTCCGACGTACATGACGTGTTTCATGTATCCCAGCTCAAGTAGTGCATGAGAGTACCAGGGGAACGAATACCAATGGAAGAGCTTGAACTTCAAGAAGACCTGACTTATGCAGAACACCCTGTCCGAATTTTGGACGTCAAGGAAAGGGTCACCAGAAACAAAGTAATTCGATGGTGCAAGGTGCAATGGAGCCATCACACCGAAGCTGAAGCCACATGGGAACGTGAAGAAGACATCAAGGCAGAATTTCCCCATCTGTTCTCTACTGACGAATCTCGAGGGCGAGATTCAATTTAAGGGGGGTAGATTTGTGACACCCTCATTCCTGGTGTCAGCAAATATTCATGTTTTATAAAGAGAACATTTTTAGAAGAAGTAGGAACAGAGAAAAATATCAAAAGGATAGCCAATAAGAGCCGAATCCTGTTCATCGAGAGCGCCAAAGACAGCTTACCGCGGCCGCTGGCCACGTGGCGTGTTCGGAGCTCATCCCTGCGAAGTGGGGAGAGGTCCGCCGCTGAAATGGCTACATGGCAGGCTCAGGGCTCATCTCCTCAAAAGGGGAGAGGTCCGACCCTGTGGGACACGTGCTGCCCTGAGCTAGCCTCTGCGGAAGAAGCAAAGGCATTTTCCACAGGACACATGTCACCTTCTGAGCTAGTCACCACGGAAATCAGAGGACCAGTCGCACGGGATGCGTGTCGATCTCGGAGCTCACCACCGAGAGGTCCGGTTCCATTTAACACATGTCACCACCGGAGCTTATCTCCGAGAAGTCCGCCACTATTGGACACGTGTCGACTTCGGAGCTCGTCTCTGAGGAAAGAAGAGAGGAAAGGTCCGACACTGACACGTAGTGTGTGCGGAGCCACCTCCGAATAATAGAGGAGGTCCCGACCGCTAGGATACGTGGTGCACGCGGAGCTCACCTCCGAAGGAGAGGGGAGTCTTGCTCACTTGAAACGCGGCGCAACCGGAGCTCGTCCCTGCGGAGAGGGAGAGACCAGGACCCGGTGGACACGTGGAGCCTCCGGAGCTCATCGCCGAGGAGGTAACGAGTTCTAGGGACGGTTTTTGGAATCTGTACGCAAAGAAATACTGGAACAGAAACTGACCTGACTTCCACAATGATACCGCACCAAATCAACTAAAGATAAGTTGTAAGATTCAACGACAAATTTGAATAGGACTCTTATTCTGGATACAATCAGATTAGGACTTGTGACGCCCTCAATTCTGTGGAAAAACCACGGAACCAAGAACTAATGCATATGTGTGCCCAGGATGTTCATCACACATATACATATATTCCACAAACTGAATTCAGAATATATATAACCACGAATAACAGAGTTTATTACAATGTCTCATGAGTCTTGGACTCATGCTTACAGCGGAAGTCTTATTTCTATGCAGCGGAAGTCTTTATTCTAATGCGGAAGCAAATCTAAGCAGAAGTGGCTCCATCTCTACTCCCTCCACAGGCAAGGTTGAGAACAGATCACACGCCTTAATGCTCCACTTGGTCTTCATAGTAAGCTTCTCCTGCTGCTGATGACGAAATAATAATGCAAGTTTGAGTACAATGATGTACTCAGCAAGTGCGGAAAAAACATGATATGCAGCTCATAACAAGGTAGGTATAAAAAGGATTATTTGCAGAAAAGCAGATTTATAGAACCATGATAAAACAGCAACTTAACTTTAGACGAATGTAATCCCATCATGTATTAAATTACCAACATACCTCCATCGCTTTCCATGTTCCACCCGAACATTAACCAACCTCATTCTTACTCACGAATACCTCCTCGTATTCACTACCATCTCACGAATACCTTCATGTATTCACTACCATCTTATCTCATAAACAACTTTGTCTCACACCGAGACCCATCTCGTTACCATGACTCAACAGTCAGGCAACCACAACCAAAAACAATAACTATAACCAAGAATCTTCCCAATAACCATCCCAACTAATCATCCAATAACCATCCCAACTAATCATGGCAGTTTAGCCAAGTGCTCGTGACCGTAAGCTCGGCTATCATGATAGTTTTAGACTCTGCAGAGTTTGCACCTCTTTACCTACAAGTTTGTGATTTCATCACCCGTCGGCGACTGCAGAACCTCCATTATACTAGTACACAACCGTCGGTGTATGGTCAAGAGATCACAAAATAGCCTTTACAAAGGGGCTACTAGATGTATGGACTCACTAAGGTTTCACCGGCAGGCTAGAATCTCCAATTAACCTTGTTCTTGCGGTTCCGGTTGTTCTTGAATCCCAAAACCTTGTAGCTGCAGCTCGTCGTAGACAGCTCCCTGAGCTTGTCCTGCTAGGTAGGATCACGTGCATACAAGATTGACAGCAATCAATATCATGCACAAACCTTAAACTAGATGCGATGATGCACATGCATGCTATCCTATGATTAGTTTTATTAGATTGGTCTATACGTGTTCTTGCATGGCTTGCATGGATTTTATCATGAACAGGGGTGTTTGGATCAAAGATGGGCGTGGCGATGATCTTGTCTTTAGATCAACCTGATCATCAAGTGATCTGTCCACGAGAAGGCTTCTGTTCGAAAGGAATCAAAGAACTGATGCAAAGAAAACACAACGATGTCGTAAGGCGGTACTGGAGACCTACCTTACATTCTTCTCTGTCTCGAGGTCCTCCTCAGATCGTTGGGCTTTCCTCCGGCGTTCTTCCTTGCTGCACTCCGGCGATGGTCTACTCGGTGGGTTCGAACTTAGGGCTCTAAGTCATCGGCTCAGGAGTTGGAAAAGAAGTTTGTGGTTTCGGCCAGAGGTTCTGGGTTCTATTTATAATCGGGAAGAGAAGAGTCCTAATCTGATTGTATCCCGAATATGAGTCCTGTTTGAATCTTACAGCTTATCTTTAGTTGATTTGGTGCGGTATCATCATGGAATTCAGGTCGGTTTCTGTTCCGGTATTTCTACACGTACAGATTCCAAAATCGCTTCAGGACCCGTCACCTTCGCGGTGATGAGCTCCGGAAGCTCCACGTGTCCACCGGGCCTGGTCTCTTCCTTTCCGCAGAGACGGGCTCCGGTTGTGCCGCGTGTCAAACGAGCAAGACTTCCCTCTTCCTCGGAGGTGAGCTCCGCGTGCGCCACGTATCCTGGCGGTTGGGACCTCCTCTCTTTTCGGAGGTGGCTCCGCACACGCCACATGTCAAGTAGCGCCATACCTTCCTTCCTTCTCAGAGACGAGCTCCGAGGTTAGCACGTGTCCTGCAGCGATGGACCTCCCGGAGATAAGCTCCGGTGGAGACACGTGTTCGATAGAACCAGACCTCTCGGAGTTGAGCTCCGAGATTGACACGTATCCCGCGCGACAGGTCCTCTGATTTCAGCGGTGAATAGCTCCGAAGGTGACATGTGTCCTGCGGAAATGCCTTTGCTTCTTCCGCAGAGGCTAGCTCCGGGGTAACACGTGTCCTACAGGGTCGGACCTTCCCCCCATTTGTGGAGATGAGCCCCGAACACGCCACGTAGCCTACTTTAGCGGCGGACCTCTCCCCACTTCGCAGGGATGAGCTCCAAACACGCCACGTGGCCAGCGGGCCGCGGAAGTTGTCTTCGGCGCTCTCTGAGAGCTGGATTCGCTCTTATTGGCTATCCCTTTGATATTTTCCTCTGTTCCTACTTTTCTTAAAATGTTTTCTCTTCATAAAACATGAATATATGCTGACACCAGGAATGAGGGTGTCACAAATCTACCCCCCTTAAATTGAATCTCGCCCTCGAGATTCGTCAGTAATGAATAGATGGGGAAATTCTGCCTTGATATCCTCTTCACGTTCCCATGTGGCTTCAGCTTCGGTGTGATGGCTCCATTGTACCTTGCACCATCGAATTACCTTGTTCCGGGTGACCCTTTCCTTTATGTCCAAGATTCAGACAGGGTGTTCCGCATAAGTTAGATCCTCTTGAAGTTCAAGCTCTCCCATTGATACTTGTTCCTCTGGTTCTCTTAAGCACTTCTTGAGCTGGGATACATGAAACACGTCATGTACGTCGGAGAGGTGGGTTGGGAGCTCTAATTGATAGGCTACTTCTCCTCGCTTGTCCAAAATCTTAAATTGTCCGATGTAGTGAGGTGCTAGCTTGCCTTTGACATTGAAACGTCGTTGGCCTCGGATAGGCGATACCTTAAGGTATACGAAGTCTCCTACTTCAAAGGTCAACTTCCTACACCTATTGTCCGCATAGCCTTTCTGTCGTGACTGAGCAGCCTTTAAGTTCTCCCGTACCGTTTGGACTTGCTTTTCAGCTTCTTGTAGTACTTCAGGTCCAAACACCTGGTTTTCTCCGGTCTCGTTCCAGAACAGCGGCGTTCTACACTGTCTACCATATAATGCTTCGAAAGTCGACATCTTCAAGCTAGCTTGATAGCTGTTGTTATAAGAGAATTCGGCATACGGTAAACTCCTATCCCAACTATGCCCACGTTTCAAGGCGCAAGCTCTCAACATGTCCTCCAAAATTTGGTTTGTCCTTTCGGTTTGTCCATCTGTTTGTGGGTGATAGGCGGAGCTAAAATCCAGTCGTGTACCCATGGCTTTCTGCTGCTTCCTCCAGAATCTAGAGGTAAACTGTCACACCCGGTTTTTCCGAAAAACAACCAAGTGAATATCACATGTATGCCAGGATCATTTTCTCATACATGTGATGACAAATAGTGAAGCATCATTTATTACAAGCCAGGTGTCAAATATAAATAAGTCTTACATAGCATATATCTCGATGGACAATAATAAGTTCATAAAATAGCAGCGGAATAATTATTCTCGTGGGCTCCGTCACAGGCGGTGCCCGGGGGACTCCATGAACCTAGAAACCTTCTTCGGGTCTAAGGTCTTGATCATTAAACACCACTTCATTATCTTGACCTGAGCAGCAATATAAACCAACAAATATGCAAGGTTGAGTACCGAAGGTACTCAGCAAGTGTGGGAAAGTTATGTCATGCATGGCTAGAACAAGGAGAGGTTAAACTCATGGTTGAAGCACTACGCAAATATTGCCTACCACCTTAGCTTATTAAGCACCTACATTACTACACAGGTGAAATGGTCCCAATCTCCCATCCCATCATCATAATCAAATAACCATAACATCATTCTCAATGTTAAGCTCCCCGCTTAACACTCACACCCTCCAAGGCCATCATACTCTAATCATGAATAAGTCCAAGCCGCTCTTGACCGTGAGCACGGCTGTCATGACAGTTTTGACTCTGCAGAGTTTGCACCACTGTACCCACATGTAGTGATTTCATCCCCCGTTGCCAGGTGGACTAAAAGAACCTCCATTATGCCAGTGGCCACGAACCACATTCACACTTCCCAGGTGTGTGGCCAGGAGATCACTACGAAGCCTTTACAAAGGGATTCCCGACGAGCGTGGGCCCACTGAGGTTTCACCCCTAACAGCATACAAGAGGATACAACCCCGCTGCAGTGGCCCCCTCTTGAGCCTTGCGGTTCATATGGTAGTCCAGCTGACACCTACTCCCCGCACCATCCAACACACCAATACTACGCCGGGGATACACCTAATTAATTGGCCAAGCTGCCCCATCTCAGCATGTGGTTGGCACGGTAAAGCCAGGTTACATGCTCCATGAACCGGTCCTTAGGATCCAGGCAAGTACTAAACACAAACCCAAGTCTCGTGCACCCAGCACCAACCAAAACATCCAACTTGCCTTGATGCCTACCTCTACATAACTCATAATATCTCATTCAAGAGTATGGTAAATAAACCGATGATCTCATATCCCAATTTTTTTCCCATTCTAAGCATGGCTAAGCAGAAGCAAATAAATAAATGATATGATAAAATAAATCCCAACCCAAGCTACAAGGAAACAAGGTAATGCAATTCTAGGGAAACTTCCTAACATGGGTTTCATATTTCAATTGACAATGCAAATAATTCTAGCTACACATCCTAGTATAGGATCAAAGTGGTCAAGGACACTTGCCTCCTTCCTGCTGCTCTTGAAATGGGTAGTCCTGATCTTGGAAAGGAAGAACTTGCTCTGGAGCAGGTTCTACTCATACCATCACACATAGCAAAAGAAAACAACAAGTCATAAGACATAGTTCACACTTCCACTTCATACAAACCACACATTCACATTTATGAAAGCCATTCACAATTATATGTGTTGTGGTTACTCTATGTGTGTTGATTTTTGGCTTACATGCACTTTTAATCATGTGTATAAGATTCCTACTTTTGTATTCACATTTATGTTTGCATATTATATATGAGTTTCCAATTTAAATAAATTCCTTTTATTCAATTACTACACCTTTTAGCTACCAAGTATGCATGAAATACATTTTCCTACTCCATATGTGTCTTCAGTCCTTCTACCAACCCTAAACTGAATTCTTTGGATTTTAGAAACTTCATTTATCATTTCCTAGTTATTCATACCTAGCTTGCTATATTTTCAGATTTATTTCCTATGCCTAAATGTGAACTTTATTTTGAAAATAATAAGACACATCATCTAAACAGAATAGGTTCTGATCTAAAATATTTAATAATATATTTTTGATCTTTTCCTCTGATGTAAACTATTTTACATTTATTTTTCTAATTTTCAGAATTATTCTCTACTTAAAAAAATGTGTCCCTATAACTAATAAATGTGAATCATCAATTAAACAGATTCAGTTCAGCCAAAAATCTATTTTTATCACACTCCAAGGTTTTCTAAGTACTGGGAAAGTTTTTAATTTGAATTTGACAATATGTTTGTCCCACCTTTTAAATTTTAAATACTAGCCACATATTCAAATTCCTAACTTTAATATCAAATAGGGTTAAAAAGGTAAACTCACCCCACTACAGGGTCCATTAATTTATTTTAAGAATTTCCAGGGGTCTAACTACACTTATCAGAGGGGTTTTTCCTAATTTTATTAAGTCCAGGGGCTAAAACTGATTTTTAAATGAATTTACATGATTTTCTGAAGTTCCAGGGGCTAGATCAGAAGTTTCCGGGGCTAGCTCTTATTTTCCGAGAACCCCAGGGGGTAGCGCGTAAGAATTCCAGTCTTTATAACGCGGGGCTGACGTGGACCGTCCGATTTAAAACAGATGGCTGAGATTATAACATCGAACCGGTACGCGGGGATTTAAATTGTACCGTGCGATTTAAAATAGACGGCGCACAAGCGGCCACGTCGCTCTGATCAAGCGCGGGTGGCGCTGCCCTACGGCGCACGGCGGCGGGAGGCGGCGATCTCGCCGGAGAGTTTCGGATCTTCGTCAATTCTTCCTAGAACTGTGATTTTATGGCATAGATCGGTAGAGGGGAGGTCGGGGATCTCACCTCGGGGGTTTTCTTGAGCTCGGAGGTCCTGGAAAGCGATCGGCGACGGGGTCCGAGGTGAATTCACGGCGAGGCTCGTCTGCGCTGTGTTTGAACCGCAAGCCACCGAGTTTTCTGCACCTGCGAGGTTCCCGGGAGGCGGTGGATCAAGACTAGCGAGTTAGATCGGAATTCCCGAGCGTAGATCGAGCAGAATTCACCGGAGGAGCTCGGGTTCTCACCGGAGAGAAAATCGGCGGATTGTGCGGGAAAAAGGGACGATGCCGGGGTTTTTATAGACGGGGGAGGGCGGCGGTCAGTTGTGATCGAGTTTGCATCGTCCACGAACGAAATTCGGCTGGGATACGCAGGGATCCGGGGCGGTTTCGATTCGGGGTGAGAAGAGTCCGGCCGAGCGCGGGCGCGAGCGCGAGGAGGAAGAAAGGTTGGCGGGCCCCGCATGTCAGTGGGAGAGAGGGGGGGCGCGGCTGCGGGCTGGCGCGGGATGGGGTGGGCCGGCTGGTGGGTTTCGGCCCACTGGCCGTTTTTTTTCTGTTTTCCTTTTTCTTTTTTCCATTTCTTTTCTGGTTTGAATTTGAATTTGAATTCCAACTAAGTTTGAATTTCTGCAGCCCATGCAATACATCCAAAAATTTTTAAATTCCCCTCTTAACAGGATTTTGGTGTGTTACAGCTCTACCCCCCTTAAAAGAAATCTCGTCCTCGAGATTGGTGTTTCTAAGAAAACAATTCCAGAAATTGTGCCTTAAGCTCATCTTCTCGCTACCATGTGGCCTCCTCTTCCGAGTGATGCTTCCACTGCACCTTGCACATCCGGATTCTTTTATTTCTGGTGAGGCGTTCCCTTGTCTCCAAAATCTTGGATGGTTGCTCGGCATAAGACAAATCCTCAGCTACGTCAACATCATTCATGGGTAACACCTCTTCAGGCGTTCTCAGACATTTCTTGAGCTGTGACACATGGAATACATCGTGCACATCCGATAGGCGAGCCGGTAATTCTAGTTGATACGCCACTTCGCCTTTCCCCTCCAGAACTTGAAAGGGTCCGATGTATCGAGGTGACAACTTCCCTTTTATCTTGAACCGATGAAGTCCTCGGATAGGGGACACCTTGAGATAGACATAGTCTCCCACGTTGAAAACAAGCTCTCTTCTTCGTACATCGGCATAGCTCTTTTGGCGTGTCTGTGCTATCCTCAAGTTGTTGCGAATTTCCCTCACCTTCGCCTCAGCTTCTTGTAGTACTTCGGGTCCAAACACCTTACTTTCCTCTGTTTGGTTCCAAAATAATGGAGTTCTGCACTTCCTCCCATACAAAGCTTCGAACGGTGACATCTTCATACTAGCCTGATAGCTGTTGTTATAAAAGAATTCCGCATACGGTAAGTTCTTGTCCCAACTCCGATTGTTTTTTAGTGCACATGCCCTCAGCATATCCTCAAGAATCTGATTGGTTCTTTCTGTCTGCCCGTTAGTTTGGGGATGATAGGCAGAACTAAAGTTCAGATGGGTTCCCATGGTTTCGTGCAACTTCTGCCAGAACCTCGAGGTGAACTGTGTCCCTCGATCCGACACTATCTTCTTCGGCACTCCATGGTAACACACGATCCTTGACATGTACAACTCCGCCAATTTGGATCTGCTGTAGCTTTCCTTCACGGGGATGAAGTGAGCTACCTTGGTTAGCCTGTCGATGATGACCCATATTGTATCATATCCTGATTGGGTCCTAGGCAATCCCACTATGAAATCCATCCGATTTCTTCCCATTTCAATTTAGGCACTTTGAGTGGTTGCAATAATCCCGCGGGTCGTTGATGTTCTGCTTTCAACAACTGACATGTGTCACATAGGGCAACATGTTCCGCGACATCACGCTTCATGCCATACCACCAATACCTGCTCTTGAGGTCCTGGTACATCTTCGTACTCCCAGGATGGATGGAATAGTCAGAATCGTGAGCCTCCTTCAAAATCAATTCACGAATCTCTTTTACTTCAGGCACGCAGATTCTTTTCCCGTGCCACACTGTACCTTGTTCATCCTCTCTAAAACCAGGAGCTTTATTTTCCTTGATGAGTTGTCTGATCTCATGTATCTTCTCATCATTCTTTTGACCCTCGCGTACGTCTCGCTCTAGTGTGGAGTCCACTTCCATGGCGATGGCTTCACCACTATTCACCAGGCATAAATTGAGTCTTATAATCTCGTCCTTCAACTCTGCGGGCATGTCCTTCAAGCTCAACTTATTGACCTGCACTTTCCGACTTAAAGCATCTGCCACAACGTTTGCTTTCCCAGGATGATAGTTGATGCCCACATCAAAGTCATTGATTAGCTCTAACCATCTACTTTGTCTGAGGTTGAGATCTGGCTGTGTGAAAATGTACTTTAAACTCTTATGATCCGTATATATATCTGTCCTCTTCCCCATCAAGTAATGCCACCAAATTTTCAACGCGTGTACCACTGCGGCTAGTTCTAGGTCATGTGCAGGATAGTTCTTCTCGTGCTTCCGAAGCTGTCGGGATGCATAAGCCACGACATGCCCTTCTTGCATGAGAACACATCCCAACCCGTTTCCAGAGGCATCGCAGTACACCGTAAAGTTCTTCTACATATCTGGCATAACCAGCACTGGGGCCGTTGTCAATCTTTTCTTTAACTCCTGAAAACTCGTCTCGCACTGCGGCGTCCATGTGAATGTGATTCCCTTCTCCAACAGTTTGGTGAGGGGTCTCGAGATCTTAGAGAATCCCTCAATAAACCGTCGATAGTATCCAGCCAATCCCAAAAAGCTTCAAACTTCCCAGACATTTTCAGGGGTCTTCCACTTGTGTATATCCTCGATTTTGGCTGGATCTACGGAGATTCCTCCCTCCGAGATTATATGTCCTAAGAAGGGAACTCTCTTCAGCCAAAACTCACACTTGCTCAACTTGGCATATAGTTGGTGTTCTCTCAGCCTCTGCAACACCAACCTTAGATGTTTCTCATGTTCTTCTTCATATTTGGAGAAGACGAGAATGTCATCTATTAAAACCACCACAAATTTGTCCAGATATTCCATGAATACCTTGTTCATGAGATACATGAAGTACGCCAGGGCATTAGTTAGCCCAAAAGGCATGACAGTGTATTCATACAGTCCGTACCGAGATACGAAAGCTGTCTTGGGAATATTAGATTGCCTTATCTTAAGTTGGTGGTATCCCGACCTGAGATCAATTTTCGAGAACACACAAACTCCCTTCAACTGATCAAACAAGTCTTCAATGCGGGGTAATGGGTACTTATTCTTGATGGTTACCTCATTCAAGGCACGGTAGTCCACGCATAACCTTTGGGTTCCGTTCTTCTTGGGCACAAATATGACTGGAGCTCCCCAGGGTGAGGAACTAGGACGAATATACCCCTTCTCCGACAATTCTCTCAAATGATCCTTGAGTTCTCCCAGCTGCTTGGAATCCATCCGATACGGTCTCTTGTATATCGGGGCTGTCCCAGGCACTAGCTCAATCGCGAATTCCACTTCACGATCTGGAGGCATACCTGGCAACTACTCCGGAAAAACATCTGGATATTCCCTGATAATCCTGATCTCCTCCACTTTCACCTCAACTTGATTTAATTTAACGTCCCTCCTAGGCTCTTGTATTGTTATAAACTTTACTTTTGTGCCACTAGGGTGCGTTAGTTTCACCGTTCTGGTCGAACAATGGATGATTCCCTTATGTTTGGTCAACCAGTCCATGCCCAAAATAATATCGATCCCCTGGGAATCTGTAACTCCGAGGTTGGCAGTAAATACTACCCCATTAATGTCTAGATTCACCTTGGGACACACTTGTCTTGTCCTTATTTCTCCACCTGGAGAGTTTACTGCTAGCATATGGTTCATTTGTGTTGTTGCTAGATCATGCTTCTTAACAAACCCTTTAGCAATGAACGAGTGGGTAGCACCAGAATCAAACAGCAGGGTTGCAATGTGTAAATTGGCAGGAAACTTACCAACTACCACGTGGGGTGCCTCTTGCGCTTTCTCCATAGTGACGTGGTTCACCCGTCCTCTCATTACATTCTGCTGTTGTGGCTGCGTGGGCTTCTTCTTTGGGCACTTATGGGCGTAGTGCCCCACTTCACCACAATTAAAACATTGCACCCCAACCTTAGGTGCTTGGCCTTTGCTGTCTTGGGGTTGGTTTGGGGGTCCTTGCACTGCTGGTCGAGGTTGATATGTAGGGCGAGGCTGCTGTACGAACTGACGTTGTGGCTGTATTGGTGCTGCCGGAGGCCTGTAGTTCGGGTTGTACCCTCTTGGTGCTTTGTAGGGTACCGCAGCACGGTTCGTCTGCCCTGCGGGTTGCTGCATCAGACGTGGGCGGGTGTTGCTCCCTGAGGCTTGATGTGACCACCCGGCCTTCCTCTTATTCTCATTTTCCAAGGCCTTCAGCTTCCTTTCTACCACAAACGCTCTGTCCACCATCTTTTGGAAACTTTCATACTCGTTGGAGGACATTGGACACTGCATTTCTGCTGTAAGTCCTTCCACGAAGAAATCCTGTTTCTGCTCATCAGTCTCTATGTCCCGTGGGGCATAACGGGATAGTTGAGTGAACTTAGTGAGGTATTCCCTCACAGTCATGTTTCCTTGCTGCAATCCCAAAAACTCTTTCCTCTTGTTTTTGAGTTCACCCCTTGGTATGTAATGGTTGCGGAAGCTACGCTTGAACTCTTCCCAAGTGATGTTCTCAGGGTCATGATGGGTAGCCACGTAGGCGGTCCACGAATCAGCAGCAGGTCCATGCAATTGATGAGAGGCAAACAGCACCCTCTCATACCCTTGGCACTGTGTGATCCTCATCTTGCTTTCAACGGTCTTTAGCCAATCATCTGCCTCCAGAGGTTCAGCAGCACTTGCAAACTTCGGAAGTTGAGTTCCTAGAAACTCACTCAACCTTGGTTGGCGTGGTGCAGCTTGTGGAGGTGGAACTTGATGCAAGTTGGCCACCACTTGAGTCAAGTTCTGGATGAGCTGATTTTGATTCTCAAGCATTTGGTGGAGGGGATCAACTCCTTCACGGCGACCACCCCTGTCTTGGCCTCCAGAAAGATGAGGGTTGCAGGCCTCATCGTTGTTGTTGGCGGGGTTGGCAGCATGACCTTTTCCTCTTCCGGCCATCTAGCATGATCAACCAAATGTTAATTTAAAGTATTACGTATTATCTCACTACTTTCACTTGTTTGTACTTTGAAGTGTTGAAGCTTTGTTATACTTTTCTGAGGGATCATATCTAACACAAAAATAAATGCAATATTATTTCATGTGGGTTCACACACCAAAGCAAAATAATCTGAAGACGAGGCTGTGGACAATTGCTCATGGCTTCCACAACTCACGTCACACACCAAGCATTAACACACCATTAACTAACGTAACGACTCGACTACTCGACATCCTTCTAATTTGGAAAGACTCTACGCTACTCGTATTCTTGAGCTGGCTCCTCGGGATCTTCCTCATTATTGCGGCTTCCTTCTGACTCTGCTTTGGGTGGGGAGGCTGCTGGTGGAGAAGTGCAACGACGCCTGATCGCCCGACGATCTGGGGAGTCAGGAGTCTATGTGTCATTCTCGGTGACACACGGTTCATTCCCATCTCCTCTTTCTCTCGCCCTCAAGCAGGCTCTAAGCAACACCTCGGTTTCCTTCAGGGTGTCACGAACATCCTGAGGCTCCTGCTGACACTCCTGCAGTCGAGTGCTGAGCATAGCAGCATCCTCCAAGCACAGGTCCATGTGCTCATGGGAAGTCCCTTGCTGCACTGGCGGGTACTTATACTCCGTTGTACCACTCTCTCGCTGGAGGACATACATGTACTCAGTCCTGTCCAGGTGTCGACGATAGATGTGACTCTGGCAGGTGATGGCCTCACAGGTGACATCCTTCTCCGCATCGACCTGTGTCGCTCGACAAGCTGGAGAGCGGTGGATCTTGAGCAGCTGATTTTCATGGATAATCCTCATTTCTGAACTCCATTCTTCCCTCTTCTCACGGATGGTTCTGGTGGAGCTATAGTGTATGATTAGCTTGCCCGTATTGCCGGCGGCTTGGAGCATACGTTGAAGACGGCGCAACAAGCCTCCTACTGCCAATCCGTAGCAAAGGTACGTCACCGGACGGCTCTCCTCTCTTTCGGCAAGGGCAACTACGGGAACTCTCCCTCCTGTAGACTTGCGAGCAGTGAGAATCATGCGAACCATCTAAAATAGAAAGCATTTAAACTTAGGTTAGATAAACTTTTAAACAAAAATCTATTTTGAATGAAAGTTGGGGTAAGATGAAGAAAGTGACTCCCTTAAATAACACTTTTCAACACACACCTTGTAAAATAGTTTTTTAAGAAAATAGGGCCCTTAAATACGTCCATTTCTACCTAGGTCCACATTCCTACGGGCAACCTTGGCTCTGATGCCACTTCTGTCACACCCGGTTTTTCCGAAAAACAACCAAGTGAATATCACATGTATGCCAGGATCATTTTCTCATACATTGTAACACCCCAAAAATCTTGTTAAGACCCTAAATCATGTTAAGAGGGGAATTTAAAAATTTTTGGACGTATTGCATGTTTTGCAAAAATTCAAATTCAAACTGGAATTCAATTTAAATTCAAAACAGAAAAGAAACAGAAAAAGAAAAAGGAAAACAGAAAAAAAACAGGCCAGTGGGCCGAAACCCACCAGCCGGCCCACCCAGAACCCGCGCCAGCCCGCGGCAGCGCGCGCCCCTTCCTCCCACTGACAGGCGGGGCCCGCCAGCTCTTCTTCTACCTCACGCCCGCGCCGGGATTCTCTCACCCCGGATCAAAACCGACCCGGATTTCTGCGCGTCCCCGCCGAATTCCGTTCGTAGGCGACGCAAACTCGATCTAAACCACCCCGCCGCCCTCCCCCGTCTATAAAAATTCCGACCTCGTTCTGTTTTTCCCACGCGATCCGCCGTTTTTACTCCGGTGAGAACCCGAGCCTTCTCCGTCGAATTCTAGCCGATCTAAGCTCGGAAATTCCGATCTAACTCGCTGGTCTTGATCCACCGTCTCCGGGGAACCCTGCAGGTGCAGAAAACTCGGTGACTTGCGGTTCAAACACAGCGCCGACGAGCCTCGCCGTGGTTTCACTTCGGACCTCGTCGCCGACCGCCTTCCAGGACCTCCGAGCTCAAGAAAACCCACGAGGTGAGATCCCCGACCTCCCCTCCACCGATCTATGCCATAAAATCACAGTTCTAGCAAGAATTCCCAAAGATCCGAAACTCTCCGGCGAGATCGCCGCCTCCCGCCGCCGTGCGCCGCCGGCAACGCCGCCCGCGCTCGATCAGAGCGACGTGGCCGCTTGTGCGCCGTCTATTTTAAATCGCACGGTAGACTTTAAATCCCCGCGTACCGGTTCGGCGTTATAATCTCAGCCGTTTGTTTTAAATCGGACGGTCCACGTCAGCCCCGCGTTATAAAGACTGGAAATCTTACGTGCTACCCCCTGGGGTTCTCGGGAAATAAGAGCTAGCCCCGGAAACTTCTGATCTAGCCCCTGGAACTTCAGAAAATCATGTAAATTCATTTAAAAATCAGTTTTAGCCCCTGGACTTAATAAAAATTAGGAAAAACTCCTCTGTTATGTATAGCTAGACCCCTGAAAATTTTTAAAATAATATTATAGACCTTGTAGTGGGGTGAGTTTACCTTTTTAACCCTGTTTGACATTTAATTTAGGAAATTGAATATGTGGCTAGTGTTTAAAATTTAAAAAGTGGGACAAACATATTGTCAAAATTCAATTAAAAACTTTCTCAGTATTTAGAAAACTTTGGAGTGAGATAAAAATATATTTTGGGCTGAAATGAATCTGTTTAATTTATTATTCACATTTAGGGACACATTTTTAAGTAAAGAATAGTTCTGGAAAATATGGAAAATAATTGTAAAATAGTTTGCATCAGAGGAAAAGGTTAAAAATATATTAGTAAATATTTTAGATCAGAACCTATTCCGTTTAGATGATGTGTCTTGTTATTTTCATAATAAAGTTCACATTTAGGCATAGGAAATAAATCTGAAAATATAGCAACTAGTAAATGATAAATGGAGTTCTAAAATCCAAAGAATTCAGTTTAGGGTTGGTAGAAATTCTGAAGACACATATGGAGAAGGAAAATACCTTTCATGCATACTTGGTAGCTAAAAGGTGTAGTAATTGAATATAAGGAATTTATTTAAATTGGAAACTCATATATAGTATGTAAGTATAAATGTGAACATAAAAGTAGGAATCATAAACACATGATTAAAAAAGTGCATGCAAGCCACAAATCAACACACATAGAGTAACCACAACACATATAATGGTGAATGACTTTCATAAATATTAATGTGTGGTTTGTATGAAGTGGAAGTGTGAACTATGTCTTATGGATTGTTGTTTTTCTTTTGCTATGTGTGATGGTATGATGTAGAACCTGCTCAAGAGCAAGTTATTCCTTTCCAAGATCAGGACTACCCATTTCAAGAACAGCAGGAAGGAGGCAAGTGTCCTTGACCACTTTGATCCTATGCTAGGATGTGTAGATAGAATTATTTGCATTGTCAAGTTAAATATGAAACCCATGCTAGGAAGTTTCCCTAGAGTTGCATCACCTTGTTTCCTTGTAGCTTGGGTTGGGATTTATTTTATCATGTCATTTATTATTATGCATATGCTTAGCCATGCTTAGAATGGGATATTTGGGATATGAGATCATCAGTTTATTTTACCATACTTTTGAATGAGATATTGTGAGTTATGTAGAGGTAGGGATCAAGGCAAGTTGGATGTTTTGGTTGTGTGCTGGGTGCACGAGACTCGAGTTTGTGTTTAGTACTTGCCTGGATCCTAAGTACCGGTTCATGGAGCATGTAACCTGGCTTTACAGTGCCAACCACATGCTGAGATGGGGCAGCTTGGCCGATTAATTAGGTGTATCCCCAGCGTAGTATGGGTGTGTTGGATGGTGCGGGGAATAGGTGTCAGCTGGACTACCATATGAACCGCAAGGCTCAAGAGGGGGCCACTGCAGCGGGGTTGGAGCCTCTTGTATGCTGTTAGGGGTGAAACCTCAGTGGGCCCACGCTCGTCGGGAATCCCTTTATAAAGGCTTCATAGTGATCTCCTGGCTACACACCTGGGAAGTGTGAATGTGGTTCGGAGCCACTGGCATAATGGAGGTTCTTTTAGTCCACCCGGCGACGGGGGATGAAATCACTACATGTGGGTACAGTGGTGCAAACTCTGCAGAGTCAAAAACTGTCATGACAGCCGTGCTCACGGTCAAGAGCGGCTTGGACTTATTCATGATTAGAGGATTGATGTTTTTGGAAGTTGTGGATGTTAAGCGGGGAGCTGAACATTGGAAATGATGATATGGTTATTTGATTATGATGATGGGATGGGAGATGGGACCATTTCACCTGTGTAGTAGTGTAGGTGCTTAATAAGCTAAAGTAATAGGTATTAATGGCATAGTGCTTTAACCATGAGTTCAACCTCCCCTTGTTCTAGCCATGCATGACATAATTTTCCAACACTTGCTGAGTACCATCCGTACTCAACCTTGCATATTTGTTGGTTTATATTGCTGCTCAAGTTAAGATAATGAGGTGGTGTATAATGATCAAGACTTTGGACCCGAAGAAGGTTTCTAGGTTCATGGAGTCCCCTGGGCAACGCCTGTGACGAAGCCCTCAAGAATAATATTCCGCTGCTAGTTTATTTACTTGTGATGAACTTTTTGTTGTCCAACGAGACATTTGCTATGTAAGACTTATTTATATTCGACACCTGGCTTGTAATAAATGATGCTTCGCTATTTGTCATCACATGTATGAGAAAATGATCCTGGCATACATGTGATATTCACTCGGTTGTTCTTCGAAAAAACCGGGTGTGACAGAGGTGGTATCAGAGCCAAGGTTGCCCGTAGTAACATGGACCTAGATAGAAATGGACGTATTTACGGGCCTTATTTTCTTAAAAACTATTTTTACAAGGTGTGTGTTGAAAAGTGTTATTTAATGAGTTACTTTCTTCATCTTACCCCAATTTTCATTCAAAATAGGATTTTTTTAAGAGTTTATCTAACCCAAGTTTAAATTCTTTTTGTTTTAGATGGTTCGCATGATTCGCACCGCTCGCAAGTCCACAGGAGGGAGAGTTCCCATAGTTGCCCTTGCCCAAAGAGAGGAGAGCCGTCCGGTGACGTACCTTTCCTACGGATTGGCAGTAGGAGGCTTGTTGCGCCGTCTTCGACGTATGCTCGAAGCCGCCGGCAATACGGGCAAGCTAATCATCCACTATAACTCCACCAGGACCATCCGTGAGAAGAGGGAAGAATGGAGTTCAGAAATGAGGATTATACACGAAAATCAGCTGCTTAAGATCCACCACTCTCCAGCTTGTAGAGCGACACAGGTCGATGCGGAGAAGGATGTCACCTGGGAGGCCATCACCTGCCAGAGTCACATCTATCGTCGCCACCTGGACAGGACTGAGTACATGTATGTCCTCCAGCGTGAGAGTGGTACCACGGAGTACAAGTACCCGCCAGTGCAGCAAGGGACTTTCCATGAGCACATGGACTTGTGCTTGGAGGATGCTGCTATGCTCAGCACTCAACTGCAGGAGTGTCAGCAAGAGCTTCAGGATATTCGGGACACCCTGAAAGAAACGGAGGCACTGCTGCGAGCCTGCTTGAGGGCGAGAGAAAGAGGAGATGGGAATGAACTGTGTGTCACAGTGAATGATACATGGACTCCTGACTCCCCAGATCGCCGAGCGATCAGGCGTCGTCGCACTTCTCCACCAGCAGCCTCCCCACCCAAAGCAGAGTCAGAAGGCAGCCGAAATGATGAGGAATATCCCGAGGAGCCATCTCAAGAGAATGAGTAGTGTAGTCCTTCCCTTAGTTAGCAAGATGTCGAATAGTCGAGTAGTTACGTTAAGTTAATGGGGTGTTAATGCTTGGTGTGTGACGTGATTGTGGAAGCCATGAGCAATTGTCCACAGCCTCGTCTTTAGATTGTTTTGCTTTGGTGTGTGAACCCACATGAAATAATATTGCATTTATTTTTAGGTGTGAGAAATGAACCCTCAGAAAAGTATAACAAATCCTCAACACTTCAAAGTACAAACAAAAGAAAGTAGTAAGATGATACTAAATGCATTCAAATTAACATTGGTTGATTCTGCCAGATGGCCGGAAGAGGAAAAGGACGTGCTGCCAACCTCGCCAACAACAACGATGAGGCATGCAACCCTCATCTTTCTGGAGGCCAGGAC
Source organism: Neostapfia colusana (assembly GCA_030760725.1). NCBI lineage: Eukaryota > Viridiplantae > Streptophyta > Magnoliopsida > Poales > Poaceae > Neostapfia > Neostapfia colusana. Next base: position 86,867,972 of record JASWHV010000003.1, read on the forward strand.
CGGGGTGGTCGCCGCGAAGAAGTGGATCTCCTCCACCAAATGCTGGAGAATCAGAATCAGCTCATCCAGAACTTGACTCAAGTGGTGGCCAACTTGCATCAAGTTCCACCTCCACAAGCTGCACCACGCCAACCAAGGCTGAGTGAGTTTCTAGGAACTCAACCTCCAAAGTTTGCAAGTGCTGCTGAACCTCTGGAGGCAGATGATTGGCTCAAGACCATTGAGAGCAAGATAAGGATCATACAGTGCCAAGGGTATGAGAGGGTACTATTTTCCTCTCATCAATTGCATGGACCTGCTGCTGATTGGTGGACCACCTACGTGGCCGCCCATCATGACCCTGAGAACATCACTTGGGAAGAGTTCAAGCGTAGCTTCCGCAACAATTACATCCCAAGAGGTGAACTCAAAAACAAGAGGAAGGAGTTTTTGGGACTGCAGCAGGGAAACATGACGGTGAGGGAATACTTCACTAAATTTACTCAACTATCCCGTTATGCCCCACGGGACATAGAGACTGATGAGCAGAAACAAGACTGTTTCGTGGAGGGACTTACCACAGAAATGCAGTGTGCGATGTCCTCAAATGAGTATGAAAGCTTCCAATAGATGGTGGACAGAGCATTTGTGGTGGAAAGGAAGCTGAAGGCCTTGGAAAATGAGAACAAGAGGAAGGCCGGGTGGTCACACCAAGCCTCAGGGAGCAACACCCGCCCACGTCTGATGCAGCAACCTGCAGGGCAGACGAACCGTGCTGCGGTACCCTACTCAGCACCAAGAGGGTACAACCCGAACTACAGGCCTCCCGCAGCACCAGCACAGCCACAACGTCAGTTTGTACAGCAGCCTCGCCCCGCATATCCACCTCGACCAGCAGTGCAAGGACCCCCAAACCAACCCCAAGACAACAAAGGCCAGGCACCTAAGGTTGGGGTGCAATGTTTTAGCTGTGGTGAAGTGGGGCACTACACCCATAAGTGCCCAAAGAAGAAGCCCGCGCAGCCACAACAGCAGAATGTAATGAGAGGACGGGTGAACCACGTCACTATGGAGGAAGCACAAGAGGCACCCGACGTGGTAGTTGGTAAGTTTCCTGCCAATTTACACCTTGCAACCCTGCTGTTTGATTCTGGTGCTACCCACTCGTTTATTGCTCAAGGGTTTGTTAAGAAGCATGACCTAGCAACCACACAAATGAACCATATGCTAGCCGTAAACTCTCCAGGTGGAGAAATAAGGACAAGACAAGTGTGTCCCAAAGTGAACCTAGACATTAATGGGGTGGTATTTACTGCTAACCTCATAGTGATAGATTCACAAGGGATAGATATTATCTTGGGTATGGATTGGTTGAGAAAACATAAAGGAATCATCCATTGTTTGACCAGAACGGTAGAACTAACTCACCCTAGTGGCACAAGAGTAAAGTTCATAACAATACACGAGCCTAGGAGGGACATTAAATTAAATCAAGTTGAGGTGAAAGTTGAGGAAATCAGGACCATCAGGGAATATCCAGATGTTTTTCCGGAGGAGTTGCCAGGTATGCCTCCCGATCGTGAAATGGAATTCGCAATTGAGCTAGTGCCTGGAACAGCCCCGATATACAAGAGACCTTATCGGATGGACTACAAGCAGCTGGGAGAACTCAAGGATCATTTGAGAGAATTGACGGAGAAGGGGTATATTCATCCTAGTTCCTCACCATGGGGAGCTCCGGTGATATTTGTGCCCAAGAAGGACGGAACCCAAAGGTTATGCGTGGATTACCGTGCCTTGAATGAGGTAACCATCAAGAACAAGTACCCATTACCCCGCATTGAAGACTTGTTTGATCAGTTGAGGGGAGCTTGTGTGTTCTCGAAAATTGATCTCAGGTCGGGATACCACCAACTCAAGATAAGGCAATCTGATATTCCCAAGACAGTTTTGGTATCTCGGTACGGACTGTATGAATACACTGTCATGCCTTTCGGGCTAACTAATGCCCCGGCATACTTCATGTATCTCATGAACAAGGTATTCATGGAATATCTGGACAAATTCGTGGTGGTTTTCATAGATGACATTCTCGTCTTCTCCAAAGATGAAGAAGAACATGAGAAACATCTAAGGTTGGTGTTGCAAAGGCTGAGAGAACACCAACTATATGCCAAGTTGAGCAAGTGTGAGTTTTGGCTGAAAAGAGTTCCCTTCTTAAGACATATAATCTCGGAGGGAGGAATCTTCGTGGATCCTGCCAAAATCGAGGATATAAAGAAGTGGAAGACCCTTGAAAATGTCGGGGAAGTTCGAAGCTTCTTGGGATTGGCTGGATACTATCGACGGTTTATTGAGGGATTCTCCAAGATCTCGAGACCCCTCACCAAATTGTTGGAAAAGGGAATCACATTCACATGAACGCCATAGTGCGAGACGAGTTTTCACGAGCTAAAGAAAAGATTGACAACAGCCCCAGTGTTGGTTATGCCAGATATGCAGAAGAATTTCACAGTGTACTGCGATGCCTATGGAAACGGGCTGGGATGTGTTCTCATGCAAGAAGGGCATGTCGTGGCTTATGCATCCCGACAGCTTCGGAAGCACGAGAAGAACTATCCTACACACGACTTAGAACTAGCCGCAATGGTACATGCGTTGAAAATTTGGCGACACTACTTGATGGGGAAGAGGACAGAGATATATACGGATCATAAGAGTTTGAAGTACATTTTCAAACAGTCAGATCTCAACCTCAGACGAAGTAGATGGTTAGAGCTAATCAATGACTTTGATGTAGGCATCAACTATCATCCTGGGAAAGCAAACGTCGTGGCAGATGCTTTAAGTCGGAAAGTGCAGGTCAATAAGTTGAGCTTGAAGGACATGCCTGCAGAATTGAAGGACGAAGTTATAAGGCTCAATCTGTGCCTGGTAAGTGGGGAAGCCATCGCCATGGAAGTGGACTCCACACTCGAGCAAGAAATCCGCGAGGGTCAAAAGAATGACGAGAAGATACGAGAGATCAGACAACTCATCAAGGAAAATAAAGCTCCTGGTTTTAGAGAGGATGATCAAGGAACGGTGTGGCACGGGAAAAGAATCTGTGTGCCAGAAGTAAAGGAGATCCGTGAATTGATTTTGAAGGAGGCTCATGATTCTGACTATTCCATTCATCCTGGGAGTACGAAGATGTACCAGGACCTCAAGAGCAGGTATTGGTGGTATGGCATGAAACGAGATGTCGCGGAACATGTTGCCCTATGTGACACATGTCAATTGGTGAAAGCAGAACATCAACGACCCGCGGGATTATTGCAACCACTCAAAGTGCCTGAATGGAAATGGGAAGAAATCAGCATGGATTTTATCGTGGGATTGCCTAGGACCCAATCAGGGTATGATTCGATATGGGTCATCATTGATAGGCTAACCAAGGTAGCTCACTTCATCCCCGTAAAGGAAAGCTACAGTGGATCCAAATTGGCGGAGTTATACATGTCAAGGATCGTGTGTTACCATGGAGTGCCGAAGAAGATAGTGTCGGACCGAGGGACACAGTTCACCTTGAGGTTTTGGCAGAAGTTGCATGAAACCATGGGAACCCATCTAAATTTCAGCTCTGCCTATCATCCCCAAAATGACGGGCAGACGGAGAGAACCAATCAAATCCTTGAAGATATGCTGAGGGCATGTGCACTCAAAAACAATAGGAGTTGGGACAAGAACTTAGCGTATGCGGAGTTTTCCTATAACAACAGCTATCAAGCTAGTATGAAGATGTCACCGTTTGAAGCTTTGTATGGGAGGAAGTGCAGAACTCCCCTATTTTGGAACCAAGCGGGGGAAAGTAAAGTGTTTGGTCCCGAAGTACTACAAGAAGCTGAGGCGAAAGTGAGGAAAATTCGCAACAACTTGAGGATAGCACAGACACGCCAAAAGAGCTATGCTGATGTACGAAGAAGAGAGCTCGTTTTCAACGTGGGAGACTATGTCTATCTCAAGGTGTCCCCTATCAGAGGACTTCGTCGGTTCAAGGTGAAGGGGAAGTTGTCACCTTGATACATCGGACCCTTTCAAGTTCTGGAAAGGAAAGGCGAAGTGGCGTATCAACTAGAGTTACCGGCTCGTCTATCGGATGTGCACGATGTATTCCATGTGTCACAACTCAAGAAATGCCTGAGGACGCATGAAGAGGTGTTACCCATGAATGAAGTGGACGTAGCTGAGGATTTGTCTTATGCCGAGCAACCATACAAGATTTTGGAGACAATGGAACGCCTCACCAGGAATAAAAGAATCCGAATGTGCAAGGTGCAGTGGAAGCATCACTCAGAAGAGGAAGCCACCTGGGAGCGGGAAGACGAGCTCAAGGCACAATTTCCAGAATTGTTTTCTTAGAACCACCAATCTCGAGGACGAGATTTTTTTAAGGGGGGTAGAGCTGTAACACCCCAAAAATCTTGTTAAGACCCTAAATCATGTTAAGAGGGGAATTTAAAAATTTTTGGACGTATTGCATGTTTTGCAAAAATTCAAATTCAAACTGGAATTCAATTTAAATTCAAAACAGAAAAGAAACAGAAAAAGAAAAAGGAAAATAGAAAAAAAAACGGCCAGTGGGCCGAAACCCACCAGCCGGCCCACCCAGCACCCGCGCCAGCCCGCGGCTGCGCGCGCCCCTTCCTCCCACTGACAGGTGGGGCCCGCCAGCTCTTCTTCTACCCCGCGCCCGCGCCGGGATTCTCTCACCCCGGATCAAAACCGACCCGGATTCCTGCGCATCCCCGCCGAATTCCATTCGTAGGCGACGCAAACTCGATCTAAACCACCCCGCCACCCTCCCCCGTCTATAAAAACCCTGACCTCATTGTGTTTTTCCCACGTGATCCGCCGTTTTTACTCCGGTGAGAACCCGAGCCTTCTCCGGTGAATTCTAGCCGATCTAAGCTCGGAAATTCTGATCTAACTCGCTGGTCTTGATCCACCGCCTCTGGGGAACCCTGCAGGTGCAGAAAACTCGGTGACTTGCGGTTCAAACACAGCGCCGACGAGCCTCGCCGTGGTTTCACTGCGGACCTCGTCGCCGACCGCCTTCCAGGACCTCCGAGCTCAAGAAAACCTCCGAGGTGAGATCCCCGACCTCCCCTCCACCGATCTATGCCATAAAATCACAGTTCTAGGAAGAATTCCCAAAGATCCGCAACACTCCGGCGAGATCGCCGCCTCCCGCCGCCGTGCGCCGCCGGCAGCGCCGCCCGCGCTCGATCAGAGCGACGTGGCCGCTTGTGCGCCGTCTATTTTAAATCGCACGGTAGACTTTAAATCCCCGCGTACCGGTTCGGCGTTATAATGTCAGCCGTTTGTTTTAAATCGGACGGTCCACGTCAGCCCCACGTTATAAAGACTGGAAATCTTACGTGCTACCCCCTGGGGTTCTCGGGAAATAAGAGCTAGCCCCAGAAACTTCTGATCTAGCCCCTGGAACTTCAGAAAATCACGTAAATTCATTTAAAAATCAGTTTTAGCCCCTGGACTTAATAAAAATTAGGAAAAACTCCTCTGTTATGTATAGCTAGACCCCTGAAAATTTTTAAAATAATATTATAGACCCTGTAGTGGGGTGAGTTTACCTTTTTAACCCTGTTTGACATTTAATTTAGGAAATTGAATATGTGGCTAGTGTTTAAAATTTAAAAAGTGGGACAAACATATTGTCAAAATTAAATTAAAAACTTTCTCAGTATTTAGAAAACTTTGGAGTGAGATAAAAATATATTTTGGGCTGAAATGAATCTTTTTAATTTATTATTCACATTTAGGGACACATTTTTAAGTAAAGAATAGTTCTAGAAAATAGGGAAAATAATTGTAAAATAGTTTGCATCAGAGGAAAAGGTCAAAAATATATTAGTAAATATTTTAGATCAGAACCTATTCTGTTTAGATGATGTGTCTTGTTATTTTCATAATAAAGTTCACATTTAGGCATAGGAAATAAATCTGAAAATATAGCAACTAGTAAATGATAAATGGAGTTCTAAATTCCAAAGAATTCAGTTTAGGGTTGGTAGAAATTCTGAAGACACATATGGAGAAGGAAAATACCTTTCATGCATACTTGGTTGCTAAAAGGTGTAGTAATTGAATATAAGGAATTTATTTAAACTGGAAACTCATATATATAGTATGTAAGTATAAATGTGAACATAAAAGTAGGAATCATATACACATGATTAAAAGTGCATGCAAGCCACAAATCAACACACATAGAGTAACCACAACACATATAATGGTGAATGACTTTCATAAATATGAATGTGTGGTTTGTATGAAGTGGAAGTGTGAACTATGTCTTATGGATTGTTGTTTTTCTTTTGCTATGTGTGATGGTATGATGTAGAACCTGCTCAAGAGCAAGTTATTCCTTTCCAAGATCAGGACTACCCATTTCAAGAACAGCAGGAAGGAGGCAAGTGTCCTTGATCACTTTGATCCTATGCTAGGATGTGTAGATAGAATTATTTGCATTGCCAAGTTAAATATGAAACCCATGCTAGGAAGTTTCCCTAAAGTATCATCACCTTGTTTCCTTGTAGCTTGGGTTGGGATTTATTTTATCATGTCATTTATTATTATGCATATGCTTAGCCATGCTTAGAATGGGATATTTGGGATATGAGATCATCAGTTTATTTTACCATACTTTTGAATGAGATATTGTGAGTTATGTAGAGGTAGGGATCAAGGCAAGTTGGATGTTTTGGTTGTGTGCTGGGTGCACGAGACTCGGGTTTGTGTTTAGTACTTGCCTGGATCCTAAGGACCGGTTCATGGAGCATGTAACCTTGCTTTACAGTGCCAACCACATGCTGAGATGGGGCAGCTTGGCCGATTAATTAGGTTTATCCCCGGCGTAGTATGGGTGTGTTGGATGGTGTGGGGAATAGGTGACAGCTGGACTACCATACGAACTGCAAGGCTCAAGAGGGGGCCACTGCAGTGGGGTTGAAGCCTCTTGTATGCTGTTAGGGGTGAAACCTCAGTGGGCCCATGCTCGTCGGGAATCCCTTTGTAAAGGCTTCGTAGTGATCTCCTGGCTACACACCTGGCAAGTGTGAATGTGGTTCGGAGCCACTGGCATAATGGAGGTTCTTTTAGTCCACCCGGCAACGGGGGATGAAATCACTACATGTGGGTACAGTGGTGCAAACTCTGCAGAGTCAAAAACTGTCATGACAGCCGTGCTCACGGTCGAGAGCGGCTTGGACTTATTCATGATTAGAGGATTGATGGTTTTGGAAGTTGTGGATGTTAAACGGGGAGCTTAACATTGGAAGTGATGATATGGTTATTTGATTATGATGATGGGATGGGAGATTGGGACCATTTCACCTGTGTAGTACTGTAGGTGCTTAATAAGCTAAGGTAATAGGTATTAATGGCATAGTGCTTTAACCATGAGTTCAACCTCCCCTTGTTCTAGCCATGCATGACATAATTTTCCCACACTTGCTGAGTACCATCGGTACTCAACCTTGCATATTTGTTGGTTTATATTGCTGCTCAGGTCAAGATAATGAGGTGGTGTATAATGATCAAGACTTTGGACCCGAAGAAGGTTTCTAGGTTCATGGAGTCCCCCGGGCAACGCCTGTGACGAAGCCCTCAAGAATAATATTCCGCTGCTAGTTTATTTACTTGTGATGAACTTTTTATTGTCCAACGAGACATTTGCTATGTAAGACTTATTTATATTCGACACCTGGCTTGTAATAAATGATGCTTCACTATTTGTCATCACATGTATGAGAAAATGATCCT